>JADMLD010001397.1:2591428-3887142 GCA_017589585.1 Phylloscopus whistleri | reverse complement strand
CAGGTTGTTCATGTACTTCTGTGCAGCTATCAGTGTGGTCATACACAGGAGAGGGAAGATAACGATTTTCCATCAAATGGCCATCCTTCTGTTTTCTGTAACATTGCCAGTCAGAAGCCTATGGAGTATGGCTTCTGCTGCAGTGCAGAATGATTAATCACTGGCTAGGAAGGAAGAGCCGCTTACCCCCCTATTCCTTGTAGAAATAGCAGAGCTTTGATGTGTAGGTTGATGCCTGCACAACAGGCACTCCTAAACTCTCTGACACAGGGGGATATTCACTAATGTTGCAGGAGTGGAAAGCCGTGCTTAATTTGCATATGCATTCACATATTTTAGCCATAATGTATTCCTGAAGCATTGCTGTTTTGTGCTCTGCTCTTCTGTAAGAAGCAACCAGCTATGAAATCAACACCATTTATACCAGACTTCTGTAAAGACAAGTTGCAGTGTGCTTCTGTATCTGCAGTGAATCATGACTCTACAAAAGGCCTCTGCACATCACAACTTCCCAAACTCTTTGCTCCCTCATCCTTGTGAATGATGCAGAGCTGCAAGAGGAAAAAGTACTTCCTGTGTCTCACCTCTTCTAATAGCTAGTGGTCACTTTGTCGCCTTGAAATTTCTCTTCCCTTCCTGTTTCTCTCTAGCCTACCTCTTACCCAAGAGTACTGTTTCTATGAGAGAAGAACCCAGGAAAAAGCTTATGATCTTCCTCTCTGCCAAAGGAAAATATGTTTTCTAGGTGAATAGATTAGGCTGATGAAGTGAGAGAAAGCCATTTTTCCAGCTATACAGTCATTGCCTTTAAAATACTGCTACAAGATGCTCAGATATTGCAATAGCACAGTACAAGAGCTCTCTCATACAGAAAAAATTCACTGCCCCTTTTCTGTGTATTAGATAGTGGCTATCAACAGAATGGTGATGTAGGTTCATGTGGTTGCTGCTGGATATGAATACAGGGTGCTCATTCTGAGTGAGGTTATCTGATCTGCTACAGTTCAGGACTGAATAGGAGATGAGAGAAACTACTGTTCTCTCCAGGCACGTGAAAGGGCAGGGTATTGTAACTAGGAGGACTGACTCATGCTCCGATCTGCTTTGGCAAAGGCTGTGCTACCTATAGATTTTTCTGAACTGCTTAGTAGAAAATTGGATCAGGTGACTTAAGAAGGCAACAGGAGTGTCAGTTATCAATTGGAGTCTTTCAAAAAGGCAAACAGTTTTCTTTTTCTTTTCTGTATAGTGATTTCTACACTGTGCCCTGTCACTGTTCCATTTTTTGTATTTGACAGCTTAGCCTTTTCCTTTAAATACAGAAATCTAAGAGCAGAGGACTAGTGTTCCGCTGTCGTGCTTGTCCCCAGTTGCCACTAAGTATTGAAGTCTGGCTTGGACTGAGGCCAGAATAGATGCCTTCAGGCTGGACAGCTTTGAAGCACATGGAAGCTGGATAAGTCATGTATGAAAATCAAAGTGTATCAGTTCTGTAGTCAACAAAGAAAGAAGCAGCCAAAATTAGGAATGCAAGCTCTCCAGAAAATAGAAGGTCAGACTTGGCTTTTTTAAATAAGGCACACAGTAATGAAAAGGTTTTTAGCCAACATGTACAATTTCTACTCTTTTCCCCCTAAAGACTCCTTAAGAAGTATTCATTATTCCCTGAAAGATATAGTTTAAAACACTTAGTTGTCTCATGCATATTTTGAAATTGAACCTGTTTGGAATGTACTTTTACAGAGTAAAGGGAAACTGGAATCGTGTATTTCTATTTGTCTTCACAGCTAAGCAAACTGTTTTACACATGCACATATGGAAACATAAAATACATACAATATGGATCCATATATAACTGTGCATACTAATTCATAGATATATGTAGGTTATCATAGCACAGAACTGGAAATCAGACCAACCTGAACTTGTTTTCAGTTTGGCTGTTGCCCTGTTTTGTGATGTTGAATTCGATATTTGAACTCTAACTTTCTGGTTATAAAGTGTGAAGATGTATCTGTCCTAAGATAATGGTCCATTAAGTTAATGGTTGTAAAACACCTAGAGATTGAATGAAAATTAAGTGCACTGAGGAAATCAGGGTAGTGTGATTCCAAGTAGGAGACACAGGACTGGGACTGCCCAGGAACTTCAGAGAGGAATTGTCTTGTAGAACAACTTTAGACTGAAATGGTTTGTTTTACTGTGGTACATTGTAAAATGCCTTCAGTAGAAGTGCACTAGGAACAGTGATGGTTCTGCTCAAAAAGGCAGGCAAAAAGCGGGGAAATAGGCTGAAAGGATACATGGTGACCATCTGCTGAGATCTTTCTGTGTATTTGTTGGGAACTACTTCAACTGTTCTGACAGCCTGCCTGAAAGGATCAAAACAACCTGTGTTACGCAGACATCAGCAACAGTAGCAGAGAACAATGATCCTGTGCCCTTAAGTTATCTGAAGCTGTGTTCTAGGAAGCAAGCTTTTTCTCAGTTTCCTTGATAATGAACCATTTTAACCAGGGCTTCTACCATGATTCACTTGTGATGTGCTTTTGAGGTAGGTTATGTACTCTTCCCTCAGAGAGGGAAAGCAAGTGCAGAAAGCTCAAGTGTTTTGCCTAAGGCTGCACAGTCAATCAGTGCCATGCCACAGGATGAATCCAGAGTATATGACTCAATTCACTTACTGTGACTAGATGGTGCTCTCTCTGATGGATGCAGTCATTTCAGTTGCTGCTCATGGCTCAAAATAGGGAGCCAAGAGGTATTTTAACTAGCATAGTACTAACTTGATTCCTCAGTGTCACGGCCTATTCCCAATTGCCCAAGGCCATTTCTGATACCTTCAGCATTTTTTTCTTGCAGCCGTTTCATTTTTTTTTTTCCTTTTAAGCAAATGTTGTAGATAATGAGGGTGAAAAGAAGCTCACAAAACCACCTGCTCAATCTAGACAGATGTTCTATCTGAAACTTCCATGTCTTTAAATTAAGCTCATGATTCTTGTCATGTACATCTTTTAAATTACCTTCTTTGCAGCCCACTTTAACATATTTTAGTACTGCTGCCATGTCCCAGCCCAGGCTTCTAGGCTAAAGAACAGGTTATTTCACCTTTCTTCTGGTCTCTGTTTTTTAGAGCTCTGATTGTTCTTGTTGCTGTAGCCTGGAGATTCTCCAGCTCTTTGCCCTGTAACTTCAAAGGCTTTGTAGCACCCAAATACAGTGTTTAAGGGAAAGATTTACCAACATCAAATACATTGTACAGGAGGCAATAGTAGACCTCTGGTTTGTATTTCTGCAATAAACTATAGCTGTATTCATACACTTTGGTTTATTGTTCCCTATTTTAATATCAGCATGAGTTTTTTCACTGCTGTGTACCCTGCTAGGTCCTCCTCTTCACAATTGCTGCCAGGCTGATCACTCCTCATTATACAGTCAGGCAGGTTTATTCTAAACTACTGTAGAAACTGTGTTTAGTTTTATTACATTGCACCTCCTATATTTTAAATTTTAAAATCAATTTGAAGTAAATTCAGTTTTGTGGCAAGTTCCGAATTTGATTAAGATCAAGAATTTATCAGCCTGTTTTTATATTCTATCCTCAAAGTCATAAATAAATTAAATATTAATACCAAAAGCAGGACAAAAAGACATAATATAACCTCCCATTTTCATTCAGAACTACTGCTAATTATTCTCAAAATATGTTTCTTCAGTTGGTTTTGTGACAGTGTGTAGAAGTATGTTTTCCTGTGGCACATAAAACTCTGTTGAAGGGTTTTCAAGGTATGAAGTTCTGGTTCTACCCTCATCAACAATCCATGGAAAAAAACTGGCTGTTTTGACAGAGTTTGGTTTTGAAAAAGCCAGTTCTTCTGTTATTCACCTCCATGTTGTTTTCCAGGTCCTTTCAGTTTGAACATTCTTCCCCTTTTTTCTACCAGTTGAATACTGAAACTGATAATGTCGTAGAAAAGTAACAGGATGGTTCATGATCCTGGACTTCTCTCTCTAGTACCTCTTAAGTCACTGGCTTTAACACATAAATTGTTTTGCAAGTCCTTAGTTACCTGTGTGCAGTAACAGGCTAATGATTTTTGTAGGTGAGATATCAGAATCAGAAGGTTCAATAAAGTGTCCCTCTGTTGGTTTGACAATGAAAGAGTAAAGAGAGAAATTACACTTCCTAGAAAGCATTAGAGCATTTGCTGAATAATTTCTTGGAAGCTGTTCTATGATAGAGGGAACATTCCTCAAACCTGCTCTTTTCAGGAAGACAGATCAGAATATTATAAAGGAGTGGGTTGTTAGATTAACAAAAAGAGGGTTCAGATAGAATGGAGGAGCAAATTTTTAACAACTCAAAGTGAAAAAGATTCATGAAAATAACTGCTGTATAGCAGAAGCAGAGTACACATTATTTCAATACATATTTATATAGCTTAGTGATTGTGACTTTGGAATAGTTGGTTGGGTTGGTAATTAGATGAATTTACTGTATGAACCAGCACCTAAGTTAATATAATATGAAAGTGAGAATCTGGGATTGACTGTGCTTCTCCAATCTGCCAGCATTAATTCTCTGCCATCCATACAGTGGGGATAGTGAAACAAATAAATGGGACTTATTTAGCCTTTCAGAAATTCCTTGTAAGAGCTGATAAGGAAGAAAAGCTGTCAGATAGGAAAAGGTAAATGTCTGTCATGATTTGAAACCAGCAAAGGACAGGAGACCAAAAAGAGAAATAGATGCTTGATTTTCAGGTTAATAGAAAAATGGCAAAAGGTTAATGGAAGAGTGTCTCAAAATTCTGTTTGAGGACCACTGTATTTAATAAGTGATGTGGAAAAGGGAATTGTCAGTGTAGTTGCAAGATCTGCAGGTAATAAGAGATTATTTATGGAAGTTTGTGTTTAAGAAGACACAAGTGAGGAATTTCAGAGGCACCTGATAAAAAAGGTTGTATTGGCAGCAGAACATGATACGCAATCCTTTGTTGACAACTACAAAGTAATGCCCATTGCAAGGAATAATTTGAATTGTTCATACACATTACTAGGTTCTAAATTAACTGTAACCATTCAGGGAGAAAAAACAAAAGCCTAGGGGACATTGCCAGAAGCTCAGTAAAAACATCTGCTCACTGCACAACAGAAGTCAAAAAGCAAGTATTACACTGTGATACAGGAATAATGGGGTAGAAAATTCCACTGATCACAGCATTATATAAAACAGTGGTACATCCTTACCAAGGATGTAGCATTTATTTCTGCTCACAGAATCATGAAATAGTGTAACCAAAGGAAGTTCAAAAAACAGCTGCTAATGTTGACAAGAGACACAAGAGTAAATTACAGCAGGAAATACTTAGGAGGCTGTGGCTGTCACAAAAAAGGCAGGCACGGGGAAAATTCCTGAATGATTTGGGGAGGAAATAGTGAACGTTCTTATTTGTCCTTTCCAAAATGGCAAGAACAGGAAGATTTCAGAGGATTTGAAAGGTGATATTTGTGAAGATGGTAGAAGAAAATGTGCTTTATTCAAAAGATAATTAACCTATAAAACTAATTACAAGAAAGAGCCTAAACCAAAGAATTTATCACTGCTCAAAAGAGGATTAAACAAATGTATACTAATGAGAAAGTCCTCAGTAATATTTTGTAGGACTCCAGAAGGAGATTTCAACTTGTTTTAAGGCACTAATAGAAACACACTGTGAAACTGTAGAGAAATGGTAACTGTGGTTCATGGTACCTCATGAAATGGTGGGTGTAATCTTCTGGAGACAGGTGCTGGCATTTGCCCTGGGGAACATGTGATACTGGTCTAGATAGATCACTCATATGATCTGCTTGGTAATTATTATCTCCCTAAGCATGACATTAAATTTGGTGAAAGAAAATATATAAAGTGTATTGCATTTCAGAATAAAGAGTTCCTTTTGCCTTCCCTTTTCAGATGGCAGTATCTGTTGCTTAGAATGTGAACTCATCAAATCAGAGGACATTTCTTATCACTGGAAGGATGTTAATGTAGCCCATGTTGTATCAGTAATGGTAGTATACCAGATTATAATTACCATTTTAGTGAAATTTAACCAAGAAAAGAAACCATCCCTTTATCCCTTCAAATACAAGAATTTATTGTAAAATAGAACAACAAATTCTATATATATCATCACCTCTGTATAATTCATCACCTTATGTTTGAAGAAACCATTTTAAGAGGGTTTTGAGCCTGGGAACACTCATCAACATGTGCATATAGTTTTAAAGAAAAGTCCACTAATCTTATAAATAGCAGCAAGATCAAGTGTACAATGGATGCCAAAATTAAGGAGGGGCTGGCAAAATTAAAGTTCTCTCTGTCTTGAAATCTCTAATGTGATCAAACAGTGAAATACACAGTGGATGAATAGCTATATCCAGACTTCATTTTCATTGTTTACAAGCACCAAAGAAAAGACCACACACAGATTAAAAAATCACTTACTAGGAGGACTTCATTTTTGCCTTCAAAGTGTGCCCCAAAAACGCTTCCATTGAATAATCCAACACACACAGGTATAAAAAAATCAAGCTAGCTTGCCCTTTAAAACCTAGTAGTACAAAGTCTCCCAATGTTAAGCACACTGAACATAACTAGCTTCACAATTTCATTTTCTTAAGGAGAAATAATGCAGTTATCATTAAACTCCCTGGGAAACTAGCTTTAATAATATTCTTTGGTTATCAGAGCTATCATTTTTCCTTCAGGCAGAGCTGAGGAAATATGAAGTTAAAACCATCATTGAGTGTGATAATGAAGTCAGTCCATTTCAGTGCAAGACCACAGCAATTCTTTATCGCTCCAAACGGGTTGTGGGGCTGAAAGCTGTTTTTCTAGTTGACAGAGTTGCTGAGTTCACTGATAACTATCATTTTCAGAACATATTTTGCTGCATGTGGAAGAGCAAGAATATAAAAAGTACTCCAAAAACCCTCAAAACCTAAGAGATGGGCTTACACAAGAATTTTCACAATAGAAAACAGAATTGCACTGCTTTTCTAAACTTCTGCCTAGCTAGGGTTTTCATTCAAACAGGGAGCTGACTATTTATATTTATACTTAAACTCGCATGACTGTCTTTCATTCAGCTTTGCACCTCACACACACACATTGCACATTCCTGCTCACATTTATCCTTGCACACATAAATGTCTAAATTCTTCATTCACTGGCACCAGAAGAGCTTATCCTTACACACATTTAAAATACAAAGTTTTTCACAGAATCACACAATCAATTAGGTGGCAAAAGACCTCTGAGGTCATGAAGTCCAACCTGAGACTGCACATCATCTTGTCAGAACATGGCACTAAGTACCAGGTTCAGTTTTTCCTTAAACATCTCTAGGGATGGTGACTCCACCGTCTCCCTGTGCAGTCCATTTCAGTATATAATCACCCTTTCTGTGGAGTTCCTTCTAATGTCCAACCTAAACTTGCCCTGGCACAGCTTGAGACTATGTCCTCTTGTCCTGCCACTGGCTGCCTGGTAGAAGAGGCCAATCCCCACCTGGCTACCACCTCCTTTCAGGTAGTTGTAGAGAGTGGTAAGGTCTCCCCTGAAGTCTCCCCCTGAGTTTCCTTTTCTTCAGGGTAAACAACATGAGCTCCTTCAGCCATTCCTCATAAGACTTGTACTCCAGACTCCAGCTTTCTTGCCCTTCCCTGGACCCACTCTAGCACGTCAGTGTCCTGCCTCCTTCCTTATTCACACGCATTTGTGAAGATTTACAAAATTATATTAGATACATAGTATATAAATACAAATTCTAACCTCCTCACAAAAAAAAATGAATAAATACAAGCAACAGAGAAACGTAAAGTAGATATAGTTAAAGTCATAAACAAGGGTAAAGCTTCATTAGGTACTTCTCTGAAGCATTTATTTAACATTCATAGAATCATGGAATATCCTGGGTTGGAAGTGTCCCATGAGGATCATAAGGTCCAACTCCTGTCCCTGCACAGAACTTCCCCAAGAGTCTCACCATGTGCCTAAGAGTGTTGTTCAAGCATTCTTGAACTCTGTCAGGGGAGATCAGGCTTGGTGCTGTGACCACTTCCCTGAGGAGCCTGTTCCAGTGCCCAACCACCCTCTGGGTGAAGAACCTTTTCCTTATATCTAACCTAAACTTTCCCTGACTCAGCTTCAGGCCATTTCCTCAAGTTCCTGTCACTGGTCACTAAAGAGAAGAGATCAGTGCCTGCCTCTCTTCTTCCTGTTGCAAGGAAGTTGTAATTGCAATGAGTTCTCCCCTCAGTCTCCTCCAGGATGAACAAACCAAAGTACTTTAGATGCTTCTCATACAGCTTCCTCTCCAGACCCTTCACTACCTTTGTAGCCCTTCTTGGAATTTTCTGTAATAGTTTGATGTCTTTTTAATCTTGTGAGGCTGCCACAGTGCAGAACAGAGCAGGACAATCCCCTCCCTTGCCCAGCTGCCCATGCTGTGCCTGATGCACCCCAGGGCAGGGTTGGCCCTCCTGGCTGCCAGGACACTGCTGGCTCATGTTCCACTTGCCATTGACCAGGACCCTCACATCCTGTATTATGCAGTACTGCTCTTCAGCCTCTCATGCCCCAGTCTGTCTGTACATCCAGGGTTGCTCCATCCCAGGGCAAATGCAGAATCATGATTTTCACTTGTTAAACTTCATATGGTTGGTGATTGTCCAGCCTTCCTAATATGTCTAGGTTTCTCTGCAGAGCCTCTCCTCATTGACTTGCAGTCAGTTGCAATTGCAGGTTTTGATCATACCAAACATCTACAAGCTAAAATGCTGTAAAATCCATTTCCACTTTCTTATAATCTCTCTGTACATTCCTGGGCTTATATTTTAATTTATGGTACGTACACACACTGATGCAAAGAGGCAGCTGCCTCTGATGTTATGAAATGAAATTTGTATCCATGTTGCCTCCTGTTACACCTTTTGAAACAAAAAGCTTTCTTCTCCTGGGACAGAAGACAAGCAAGGAGTAACTGTCGAGGTCAGAAGTTATGTTATCCTGATTTGAAGTGCTGTTCAGCTATATCTCTGAGGGCAATGGTCTTGGCAGTTATGGGAAAACTAGATAAAGGTCATTTGGGACATCTTATGTATTGGAAACTCTGAAACAATTTTATATGAAGAAATTGAAACAGTGCCTCTGTAACACTCTCAGAGGAATGGGGCTTTTAACTTTCTGAAGTGTCTGTTAGAGAAACCACACAGAACTGCTTGAATCTTGATGCACGAGGTATGTTTGCTAAGCCACAAGCTAAAGGGAGTTAGGGATGCTCCAGAGATGGTGCAGTATGAGCCATATGAATCACATCAACAAAAACAATGGAACAATTAGGTAGCCATAGTAATAGTTATATCTCCTCCTTCTGAATTTAGTGCAGCAATAGGTGAATTAGAATCTCTAGCTAGTGCTGTGTACACAGGAAATGGAGATGCTTCATCAAGTCAGCTGATGATGCTGTAGATGATAGCAGGAACACAAGGCTTTTTTTCACCCATTTGTGCCAAGATACCATACTGCTATGTAAATAGCAAATGACCCTGTAAGTTCCCTGTCTGCAGAGCATGTCAAGCCCAAAGAAAGAGTTTCAAAATAACTTTGAACAGAATTGCCTCTCCTGTGATATTGTTGCATGCTACTTCAGGTGCCTAACTAGCAAAAAAAAAAAAAAAAAAGGTAAAAAAACACAAGCTGAGCTGGTAAGAAATTACACAACTTTTGAATGTGTATTGTTTGCTAAATGATACTGAAGCAAGAGAACTGGGATAGACATTACATATTCAAAGAGTATAAATGCTTTAGAGTGATGCATTTAGTGCATGTAACTAGGTGTATTGCGCTGAAGCCAAGATTAAATAAATTTAGACTGAAAGCAGAAGCAAATTCATAAAAGCAAGATTTGGTAAACTCTGGAGTAGACTCCCCAAGAAAGAACTGAAAATACCCTTGCTTAGCAAATTTAAGTCATGTTGAAATACATACTTTTCACTTCTGTTGCCTGTGATCTAGTTTATACATAACAGTGTCTTGAGGGGGCTTAGTCCCAAAAACACTTAGAGTATTTATTTCTAAAGAAAGCAATCAGTTAAGAAATTGAACCAAATGGAAAATTTTGAACAGTGATATTTTCATAAAGCTGTTGCAGACAGGAAAGTGGTGATCTGTGCCAGCCGAGCCACTACAGCAATGCTAGCAGCTAGCCAGTTACTCATGCCAGTGGCAATAGCTGTCCCCAGTGCGACCAAACCAACAGTAACAGCTGCTTCTATTTTTGTCATGATTCACGTGGCCACAAGGAAAGGCAGCTTGATTTTATTTCAGCTGTGTCCTAATCATAGTCCCGCCTTTGTGTCTCATCCATAGCTGTGGTTCTAAACCCCCCACAGATTTTCCATACCGAACAGAAACTGACATTTCAAGCATGCCAGGGCTTGTGAAATGTTAATTAAAGCTTTATGTTGCAGATGTGGTGCAGAGATTATCTTTCATTCTCCTTCTCTGCAAATAATTTCTTCTTGGCATTTTTGCTGGTATCTGCACTATACCACTTTCATCCTGAACTTTTGTCAAGGAGCTGACTCCAAGATGTATTGTGGCTTTCCTGTCTTTTGCTTCTGTGACTTTGTTTTCTGTTAATGGCTCGTGTGATTCAGAGCTGCAGCATAACCAGGTGCTGCATGCTCACGTCAACAGAGAACAAAGCAGACGGTCTTCCTTCACATCCTCCTCCAAACCCAGCCTGTTACATTACAAAACACTAGCTCTGAGCTATTATTGACTGCTGTTAAAACCAAGTCTAATAAAGAGTACATCAGTTAACTCTACCTTTTTGGGCTCTGACTTCTTCCCTCAGTAAAATCATTTCAAATACCTGCACAGAATGCTGTAGTCCTGTACAGAGATAGGCAAGTTAGCTTTGAACAAATGTGCACAGATATTGGGAGCAGTTTAACCACAGCAGATCAGAGCTCCATGCAGATAATTTTACCTGGCTGAGAAGCAGGGAAAATCACCCAATGAGGTATGCAGCACCACATGGCTTTATTGCTTCTAGTATCCAAATTTACTAATTTAGATTGCACATATTTTTTTCACAGGACTGCATTGCATAATTTCAGTACATAGTAGGTAGCATTGTACATAGAGCACTGCACAACCAAATGGTACAATTGCTCCTACTAATAACTAGTAAATCTATGATCAATAGATCATTAATGAGGGAAACAAAAAAACTGCTTTGTCTTTCAAATCCATACTGGTTTAAAACCTTCCATTTAGCTTTATTAAAAGAGACATTTCTCTCTATATTTGCTTTTACCAAATATAAGATGTTAGTCTGTATGAATAGGTATTTTTGTAGTTTAAATACATATACTGTTCTAATGCACACTTCATTTTGCATGTACATTTATTACTTCAAATTTCACAGTAATGGAATTCTCCTTATATACACAAACTTGTAAAACTGACGTAGAATTATGCTAGTTTTGATATAGTAAAATATGGGCATTCCAATTATCTAGAATCTTTCTGCTACTGGATAGCAATAATAAAAATTGTTCTGAATTTTACAAGAAATTTTGCTTCTGTTATCAGTTGAACAAAGGTGTGTTTGCCATGTGATCACCTCTAGTCATGCTTGGCATACTTTGATGTAGTTATGATTAATTCCATATACTTCGTTGGCCAATGTGTCTGCGAAATGACCTTGTATTTCCCTCTCTGTTCAAGTTAGTTCCATGCTATTATTTAGGCTAGAATACTTTCTTCCTGGGTGGTGAAGTACAATGTGAAAGCTTTTCCTGTCAGAATAGTTTGGCTTTTCTTTTTGGAGGGGAAGTAACACATTCGAATTTCAGAGTGGGAAGAGTTTTCAGAAGTGGATGGGATTCTCTCACTCTTTATGGGCTTTAAATCAGTGGCAGGACTCTGCAGAAATAATTTTGAGTCAAAGTTGTCTCTGTTCTTTACCGTTCTGTGATTAAAAGTTTCTTTAGGTAAGTCAAAACACAGCATCTTATCTCTTCCAAGATTCTGTAAGCTAGGGGGAAAAAAACCCCTGTAATGTATATTTGTAACTATATCTCTTAATCTGCAAAAGCCACTGAGGAATATTTTTCAAAAAGAAAGTAGGTATGTGAATGTTAATCTACCCGTCCATTGTGATACAGTTTGAAGCTAATGTTCCCCAAAAATATTTCTGCATTTCTAGGTTGTTTTTTTCTAACTTTTTACAATTCTTCAGAATAAGCAGAACGCTAAATGTCTTAGATTCTAAACAGGCTGCATATTTGTCTTTCTAGTGTGTTCATGCTTCATTTCCCTCATTTCTCATTTGCGTCTATCTTTTGCAGAGTGCCAAAGCGGTGTAGTAATGTGCAGAAATATTTTAGAACAGGAGAGGCTGTCGATTCAGATTTAAGTGCAAATCCACTTCATTCCTAAAGCTGCATTTTTTAATCCTTATTTTCATGAAGATCTGGGGGGCGGAGGGGGAGGGGGTGGCGGGGGGCGGGGTGGGGAGGGTGCTGTGTTGGAAAGCAACAAAGGAAGGAATGGCATATCCAGTTCAGATTTCTGTAGGCACTGATCCTATAAAGAAGTTAGGCCTTCTTCCCTGGAAATTTCAAGACTCTTGGTTGTCCAAGAAAGTGAAACATTTACTGCAATCATTGAATACCTCCTGTGGTGTGATGCTTCTTCAGTTACCTTATGGGATGAATTGTCTTCTACCTGATTTTATCTTCAGGTAGTAACTTTTTGAATAGGCAACTCTCTACGTAGGTTGTCAGAGCTTTGTCCACTTTCATTGCAGAAATAGGACAGGTCCTATAGGATGCTGAAGATGTAATTATGATTGTTCAAATTAGTTTGCATGATGAAAGAAATTAGCAGCCCTGGTTAAAGATATAGGAATTGATTACATCGGTACAAAATGCACTAATAAAAGCCATCAGTGAAGGTAATTAAGTGAACCTGCTTTTATTTTGAATAAAAACTCTCTGGAAATTGGGGGTACTGCATCAAGAGAAGCCTATTGGCACTATGTAGAGGCTAAAGGAAAACAATGCCATAGACCATTTATATGCAATTGCAGAAGCACATTCATTTCCACTGTCAGAAGTTAGAATTAGCCCAACAAATGTTATTTCCGAATGGAATTACACATTAGCAAGGAAGTGGTCTAGCCATCACTGTGCAAGAAGAGCATCTTGCCTAAGCCCTACCCACCTGGTACAAACAGCAGATATTGTGTTGTATTATAAAGGGTGCAAATTAACGAAATTAGATTTTTGATTTATTTGGGAAGTGAATGTTTCGGTTTTGCAGCACTTAGTTTATGGAGTTAGGAGAGCAATTAATTGATTTTGAATTAATTTCATATGAGAAAGATGCCATTTTAAGTATAAAAGGTAGAAAAGAGGGGAGGAGTGAAGAAATGTAATGGCAAACTTCAAAAGAGTTGTTGGAAGATAGAAAGTGAAACTCAATGTTTGTCATTAAACATTTTACCACATTCGCTGAATTCTTGAAGCCAAGAAATTTGGCCATTCCTGTTTTCATTTTGCTGGCCTGAAGTCTGAAAAAAGCAGTATGCAGCACACCTGTCTGAGTAATGACCCATAAAACTTGTTTATGTTACATTAAAAAATTATGTGAATAACGCTTAACTGCGGAGTGAATGAAGGACTTTAATTATATGAAGTTGTCTTTCACCCTTATTGAGAGGACAAATCACTGCCTCATTGCTCTGGCCTTGTCCATAAAGCTAAGTTGCATGTTAATACATTTCAGTGCACAGTAGGATACTAAAGAAAGAAGCTCAAAGCCAGAGGCTGATAATGTCTGTAGCAGTACCATGACAAAGAGAAGGGCTGGTGTAAAAACTGGCCTTACTTTACATATTCTTGTGTTTTAGTTACAAGCCAGCCAGAAAGCAATGCAACTTTTTGTTTGGATGTAATTTGAGCTGTTACTACTGCAACTTCAGTTTTGCTTTTTGTAAATCATATCTAGGGATCACCAGTTGTCAGGTTTGGGGTCGGAGATCAGTTTCTTGCTTACTATTAGGAATGGAAAGAATAAAGTTACTTGTGTCTTTCATAACATTTTAGTACAGTATAAGAAAGGGGTGGGGTTTTGTGCTATGCTGTTTCATTTTGTGTTCTATCGTTTCCTTAAAACTGGAAATAATTTGTGAACAGAGGGTTATGTGGGATGCAAGGAGGAGAAAGATCAGAGAAAGAGATTAGGCTGGAGGGAGAGTGAAAGACAGGTAGGTCAGTGAAACTGAAAAAGTGTTGCCAACCTTGTTGGATTGTCAGCTGTTTTACTTTGACAATGGTAGGGCACTTGTCGTTTCAGATAGAGCTCTCATAAACACTGCTTTGTGCATAAGGAAAACAAAACTCCTTTATCTAAATCTCTGAGAAGAAAATTCTATTCAGGTGCAAGTTCAGTTTCATTTGAAAGCTTTGCAGTTTCTGATATTTGAGCCTAACCAACTTATCTTAAGTTAGTAATGTGCTTCTTGCTTTTAACAGCAGGTCAGACAAAATTTCACTATTGAGATCATCCATCATTGAAAATACTTTTATTTTCTTTTTCAGGCCCAGGTCTTAAATGAGGCTGTCTGTAAAGAAATTTGGACTAGGATATGCAATAGTCTTCTAGTTCCTCTAGAATTCCTCTAGTTCCTCTCTGAATTGTAGTATATCAAATGGCAGACTGCTGAACAAAGGATAGAAAATATCTTCCAAGTTTCTCATTTCAGAATCAATTATTATTAGTTAGCATGGAGACAGCATGATGTAATGTCATTGTGAAGGCATAAACAATAATTGGTAAATGTTTCTTTTGCTGCTATCTGAAGCTTTTACTGATACTACCTGAATGTTAAAAAAAAGCCAAAAAAAAACCAAAAAAAAACCAAAACCAAAAAAACCCTACAGAAAATGTATTTTAGCAGTATAAATATGTAAACTAAAATTGGCTGCTACTTAGTTCAAAGTATTAATGCAGAAATTTACAGAACAAAACATCCTCCATTCAGCATTTGTAACAGCAGACAAACCACCTTTGATTTCTCACCTGATCTTTCCTAATACACCCATCTGCATCCACTACAGATATACACTCTGATATTTCTTTGCCCCAAGTCTGTGCTGATGAAGTAGACAGATAAGCAGATGGATAAGACTATGCAGTAGAGTCAGTGTATGACAAACATTTTAGCTTTATTGCATTAGGAGATCTGACAGTAATTGCATAACTCAAGTATTAGGACATTCTGCTCATTTCTAGGAGATCAGTATTGGGATAAGAAGGAATGCTACAGAGCATGGTGGCATATGCAGTTGACACCATTCATAGAAAACTGAGGAGAAATATGACACAAAGATCACTGTACTTTGTCAGAACTGTAGGAAGAGATGAAATGGTAGGAAGTTACCAATTAGCAGTGAGGAGGATTAGCAGTAGGATTTTGGACCTTCAGATGAGTCAGATCACAGGTTTCAAATGGGTGGTGTGACCCATGTTTAAATAAAGAGTGCCACAATTGTGGATGGAGATACGCTTGGGGAAGCTCTGTGTTTGAGGCCTTTCCTTTCTAGTGAGCACTATCAATTCATCACATTTTATGAGCAGTAAAAACCTCACCCTAATTAGTAAGAGAAAAAAAAAAATAGGTTAATAATTTTTTTTCTTCCTGACAAGTATCATGTATGGAAACAGGTTGTCAGAGAGAGCTCTCTGACTTCTGCCTGCACCCCAATGCTCACTTCTAATCCTTCTGGCCATTTTTTTCCACTAAGACACTGTATTTATTTCTGTCTCTGACACCTGTTTGAAAAGTTGTGTGCCTTCTGCACAGTGCTGTATTATGGACGATGTATTTGGAGTCATATATCCAGAATGCCTTCTTTGTGGGTACCTAATAACTGTGCCTCTGCTCCATAAAGAAAAAGTCTATGACAGGTTTATTCATCTTTTTATTTCCTTGTTGTGTTCTGCTCGCTGCTGAAAACAAAAGGTTCCTTTTCACTTCAGCCTTCTTTTCTCTTGTCTGGTTTGTAAACGCTGGGTGAATTTCATTTGCTAGGATTGCTTTCCTGCCTCACAGACTGCCAGTCACCAAAAAGAGAATGCACAGGCTGCTGTTTTCAGGGATCAAGCAGAAGTTTTGGACTAGAGGGAAGAGAAAGCATAATGTGAGTGACAGTCTTCTTTTCTTTCAACACCAGGAAGGAAAAACCACTTAAAACATAAATTGATTCATGCCTATGCCTTTGGAGACTTCAATTCTGATCTGATTTGAAATAGGTAGAGGCATCTTGTCTAGCTCAGTGCAGCTTTCTGCCTACTTCTTGCAGAGAGGACAGCTTTGTTGGTGTTGGAAAGGTTTCCCATGGGATTTATATCCCAAAGAACTAAATGCTTCATGCATGTTCCAGGTACATGATGGGAATTAAACCCAAAACATCTACTACATGGGCAAGACTATTGCAAAGGTAGTAAATCAACAATCTGCTGCTGGATGAGTTGACAAGACCAGGAAGTGAAGAGAGGGGGTGTTAAATTCATCGAAGTGTACATAGCTACATATGATGCCTCACAGTACACCTTAAATGACCATATAGATACCATTTACCCAGAGGGTATACACTCATGTACTCCAAAAAAGTTATAGAAAAGTTCCCAATCGTGCCATTCTGTCAGCTGTAACTATTTCCCAGACCCACACACCTACTCGTGTGTCTGTGTACTACACCCTCCCACATCATGTTCCTCACCTACACACGTCAGTGCTCTCAGGTACAGCAAACTCCTTCCCACAAGTAGCAATCTTGTTCACAAACTGTAGGCACCAAGAGACACACGCGTGAGCCCACGCTCACACTTGGCATGTGTTGCAGAGACAGCTTCCCAGGCACTCACACAAGCGTGGTCAGGTCACATTAGCACAGCCCTCTTAAAAAGCTTTCTGTGATATGCACAGGAAGGCAGAAGGATCACCTCCAGAAAATATCAACTTCTTTATCTGTTATAGGAGAGTGCAGAGAAATTATAAACCTTGTAAAGGAGCCTTTCTACAAGAGGCAATAGGAATTCACTAATTGATCTAGCAGAAAGCACTTGAATATGGTTTAGGAATTTTGTGCAACTTTTATTTCAAATCAATGCATTTCCCTTTCATACTATTTCCTTTCAGCTCTGATGTGGATAGGAAAAGCTCATGTAAGTTGCAGGCAGAGGGCCATGATAGCTTTAATGGAAATAGCTCTTAATGAGAGTATTTGTTCTGCTGTGCTGCCATGTGCCAGCTCCCCATACTTGTTTCACAAGCTGGTAGCAGCAGTCCTTTTCTATTACTGTACAAGTACATCTCAAATAGGTGTTAGTGCTGCTCCTGCTAGCTTAGCCTGGGGGATTTTTTTCCCTGTAGTTCACTTGAGTGAACCACTGTCACATAAAAGCAGAGTATTCCAGGCTCAGTGTTGAACTCTGCATCAACTGTCCCCTTACAGGCAGTAAGAACATGGTGTGGTCACAGTAAAGCTGTTGGTTTTTACCATACTGCTATGCCTTTGTGCTGGTTTTGGCTGATGTGCTTGTGTAGGCATTGATCAGGTTGCTTTGTAATGCTGATATATAACTCCCAATAGGATATCCCTGAATTTTTATCTTCAGCCATTCAGCACAGTAGGAGTGAAGACAATCAGTATATTGTAGCAATAAATTTTGAGATCAGTTTTATTGCTACTGTTTGCTGGCTGCCCACAGGTACCCACCCAGAGCTTTCACTGTGAGGCACTACAGAGCAAATCTTAACTACGACTTAGAGCTCAAGGAGTAAACAGGAGAGCTTGAGTGTTATGGAGTTGAGCACTGCAGATCTACAAGTATAGGGGAAATAAGAAAAGCATTTTATCTAAAGAATAATAAGCTGTAGTGATATTATTTTGTTTTACTACTGCAAGGCATGAGGCCAATTATTATTATAGTACACTGAATTTCTCATAGTGCCTTTCATCCTAGCAACTCAGAAAGCTTTAAGATTCAGTCTTCTTACCCATCTTGGTGAAAACACAATTATATCCAGACTAACTGAGGTTATGGACATTTGAGTAGATTTGAGCAAAGAAGAAAATTCAAAACATGAGTCTTGGGAAAACTGGGTCAGTACATTCCTTTTATGAATTTCCCATATGATCTTAGGAAAGATAGCCTTTTGGTGCTTTTAGTGCCTTCTGAAAGTGAGGATAATAGTTTTTATATCGGTTATGAGGATAAAACATAAAATTTCGTTAGATGCTATAGTAGTGGTGGCCCTATAAAGTAAAGTCTAATATGAGAACCAGCAGCAGAAATTAGAAGTCTGGACTTCTCTCTTTGACTGAAATAACAAATTTTATTTGATCTGTAGCTTTGTCTTTTGCAGACTTTAATAACTGAAGACACTATGCTACTGTTCTGTAAGGCCTGCAATAACACAGCTTTTATCCTTGCTGAAGTGCCATGGGAAGTCCTGCTTGGGTTTCTGGTTTCTCAGCTGATGTTGCAGTTGTTACTGCCCATATCGAAATCCTCTCAGCTTCTCAGCCCAAAACTACTTATCACTGCCTTCAGAACTGTCAGTCATCAAACTCTGGGCCTGGCTTTTATTTTATCCCCACTGTTATGATTAATCTTGAAATTCTGTCTCCTTTTTCCTGTCTTCCAAAAGGACAATAGCCTGTTGAAGATGTTTGCGTGTACTTTGTGTAAAGGAGAGAAATAACACTATCTGTGAGTTTATTTGAATCAACACTGTAATTGCTTTTAGTTCTTAGGAAAGCAAGGTTCTGGCCAGAAGAAAAAGCACACACAACTTGTGCAGAATCATAAAAAGCCTTTAAACTCCAGGGTTCACAAGTTCAGTCTCCTTAAAGATCTATGTAGATGTTTTTCTGCCCTGCAACTAGAATTTCCCAAGTGCATACTGCAGTGCTTATGTCTTTAAGCAACCATTTTTGAGTGCCCTCTTTCTCATCCCTCCTTTTCAAGATAATGGCAAATTATTGAAGCCATTGAAGAGTTTGCAAAGAAGAACTAGAAACCTGACACTAATTATATGATGTGAATTTACTGGAGGGACATTTATAGGTTGTAACTCCTTGGCCACCTGGTTTTATTCCCTAGCTGAAGTGCTTCCCTTATTCAAGGTGTTGCTGCTAGGATGTGTGTGAATGCAAAATGGGTAGGAAAGTGAAATTCTCTTCCCTTAGCAGCAGCAAGCCCATACAGTCAGAACTTGGCTTCTATGTTGCCTTTTGTTCCTCAATCAAGTAATGAAAATTGATTCTAGCACTTTTGAAATCAACAACATTAAAGCAGAGATTACATGGTCTTGTTTTTGGTGTATCTCACAGTAGTCTCTTTTGGGACTATCTTCCATAATATAATGGCACGTGTGGGAGGACCTTTTACTCTGACCTTTGAAGAATCACTTGTAATAGCTGTGGCATTTGCACAATCACTGTTCTTCTGCATTTAAGAATCATTGAGCAGTAATACTTAAAGGATATTAGTCATCTTCTAGTGATTATGTAGAGCATCTATGTATTACAAAGAGGTTCAGGTTTCAAACTTAATCTTTCTGGATTTCATCTGGGAGTTTTTTGTCTTAAATGACAAGATTTTTATAGTGAATGCTAAACCTCTTCCTGGTAACTCTTGGATAAAGCTTAGGCAAATGGTGAATAACCTTATCAATAACCTTAATAACCATCTTACAAGCCATTGCATGCCCCAAGCATGACAGGTGCTACCAAATAGAATTTTTCTCTCATTTCAGAGAAGTTCTGTTTGGCATCAGCACTCACAATTTTCACTCGAGTCAGCACATCATTCAGTACAACTGCAGATCAGTCCCCAAGGTTTGCAGGAACCCACTCTGCACTCCAGAAGCTTTAAAATATTACACTTTGCTCTGTGCACCTCAACTTCTCCATCCTTGGGAATATTGACTTCTTATTGCATTCAGATGGAATCCAGTAGAAACAACTAAAACTACTGGATTCTTATCAGGTTGCTCTATTGTAAACAGGAGCTGCCATCTGGCTGCATTCTTTTTGCTCCCATACCATGAAAGTTTTGAGGATCAGGTAATATAAGGAAAACAGTCAGGAGCAGGACTAGATACTAAATTTCAGCTGTGCAGTTGGAAAAGTTCACTGAATTGCTTGTTTCTGGTGTTTTTTTTTCCCCCCTGCCAGTGGTTATTAAACTTCTCAACTAATGGCTGTGAGCCCCAGGAGGCTTCCAGGTGAAAATCATTCAAGCTTTTCCCTAAAAGACACAATGTGGGGAGAGCCAGCATGTGTGCAAGCTCAAATTCCCAGGGCTCTGCAATTTGGCTTAACCTTCACAGGAATGCAGGAGCGTGTGGTGGCAGCACAACCATCTGTTTCAGCAGGGCGTTCAGCTCTGGTGCACTCTTCTCTGCACTCTGATTAATTGCAGCTGTGTACAAATTAGTTTTCTCAAAAAGCTATTTATCGCCCTCAAATTAACTGCATAGGCATTAAACCACAAACAAACAGGCATAATAAGAGCAATAACATAAATGTCCAGCTTGGAAACCCGGTTTCATCTCGGTCTTGTGTCGGTGGTGTATAATGAGTGATCACAGGCTTTCCTGATGGCTGACAAGCTGCAGTTCTCCCTTTGTCAGCAATTAATTCAAGCCCCAGCACGGTGCTGAAAGCACAGGGCTGTGAGAGGCAGTGACAGAGACACAGCAGTGACACCTGTTCTTTGGGAGTCTAGGATGAATGGTGCTTTTCTGTAGTGGCAGGAGACATTACAGGCAGCACTGCACAGCCAGGTGGGGACGGTTGTGCATGTTCCCTGAGCTCACTGCAGTAGAAAAGCCATCTGTGTGCTTTAACACAGGACAATGCCCACAGATGAATTCCAGCTGTGAGGAAAGACTTTGCAGAGGCACAATCGTGAGGAAATAAGTATAATCACCTTTGGGACCAGAACTGGCTCAAAGCTCAGCCTTGACTGCACTCTGTGTGCTGCCAAGTGCTGTTTAAACTGGGGGTTTCACTGTTGTCCTGTCCATTTGTGCACTCAGACGAGGTTCACACTTGTGAAGTGCAGAATGGTGAGGCCAGTCCAGGAAGGCTCTTACTAATAAGGAGCTCCATCAACAGCCTTTTCAAAGCAGGTCTGGTCATATCAGTGTACTTAGGGCCACATCCATCAGCTCTTGAACACGTTCTGTGAGTGGAAGTCATGTCTCATACTCAAGTATGGTGTTTATGTAGTGTGTAAAATATCTGTTTCATTTCACACAAAAATTAATTTCAAAAATGCAACTTCAAGTTCTAATGTGTCCTAAGACATATATTGAGATGAAAAGTTCTATCATATTTAATTTTAATTTGTTATCTTTTAAAAACAAGTAATGCTAAGAATGTGTATTACTGATCTTAAAGCGCTTAGAAAACAATCACCCATGACAATAATGCTCACTGCAGATGGTTTTATTTTTCTTCACTTTGAAGGCAGCGAAGCTGAGGCAGAGAAGAGCCTTGTGCTCTGCTCCTTGTATGACAATAAATGCAATTGAAGAGACAAGCATAAAGAAACAAGTCTACTTGATTCTAAGTTCTACTAGTTTTCTTTCAAAAAGCAAACAAACAAACAAAGCCTTAGGACATGCTGAGTATGCACACAAATACCACACACAGAGTGCATTTCAGTAAATTGTGTTTTTCTCTGAAGTTTGAAACTTAAAAAGGTACTCAGTGTCCTAACTTTTTTCATTCCTTTTTTTCTAGAGAATGTACACTAGAGATAGTTTGATAGTTTCCTATGATTATTAAAGTTGAGTATTCATTCTGTACAAAAGACTGCAGAATTAACAATACATTGCAATTACATGTGCCCTCAAATGGGAACACAGGCTTATTACTTGTTTCAAGTAAAATAATTACTTAGAGGAGTGACACATTGATTACTAATTCTTCAAGTTATTATGCCTTACTATTTGAAAAACAAAGACTTGAAGACAGAAATACAATTCTTGCTAGAAGTTGCTCAATTTGATACATGATTTTGACTCAAGTAATTGTTTTGTTAAAGCTAAAATGTGCTCCAAAAGCTTGAGTTTACTTTGTTAGTGCTACATAATAAAACAACTATATTCATAATAATTATAAAACTAATAGCCTGCTGAGAATGAACTTCTGATTTTTATTTGCTACCACAAAAATAGCGTTTAAAACTGTTGATCTGTTTGAACCACTCTATAAACTGGTCAAATCCAGAGGCACAGGAATGCAAATACAGCAGCTTTTTGTAATGATCATTTTTTATTCTAAAATATTGGTAGGTGCATGAAAACTCCAATGATTTGGAGGTTATATGCACAATGTGGGAGCTAGAGTTGCTTCCTTGCAAACTTTGCCGCTCTGCAAGGCTTGTGTCTCAGCTGGATTCATTCACAACAGTGAGTTTTGAGCACTAAGACCTGAATGGGAAAGTGATTTGCCCTTAAGGTGGAGATGAGAGGGATTAGGTCTGCTCCGTCAGTATGGTGCAGAAGCCAGGGAAAAAGCAGTTGGCCTTACAATAAAGGTTCATGATTCCCAATTTTGTACTTATTCCATGAAATTAGGTTGTGCTCCACGATACTTCAGTAGCAGGAAACAGAATACCTAGGAGGATGACCTGTGGGCTGGTGATGAAATTCATGAATCTGAGAAAGATACACTAATACCAAGGCCACTACCAGATCATCCTTGTGATTAGATTGTAGGAGATTTTTCCTGTTTGTGAAAGTCATATTCCTTTAATTAGAGAATGTCTGTGGTTGAAAACAAAACAAAACAAAATACAGTTTAAATGCATTCAGCAAAGATAACTTTCTTGCTTTCTTTAACGTAGTTTTGAGTTTGTGACAGTCACTTGCTGTTACTTGCCTTCATCATCCACATAAATGTGCATTCTTGCTGAATTATTCCTACCTAGAGCAAACCTCAGGTTTTGGGGTTTTGCTTGGTGGTTTTGTTTTGGTTTTTTTTTTTAAGGCAATCAGTAAGTTTTTCCCTGAGAAGCAGTTTTTAGGGCTATTGCAGATTCCTGGGGAGGGCAAAGAAAGCAGATACCTTCATGGGGGAGTTCTGACATGCTCACATAGGGACTCTTGATTTCCAGATCTGCACGCTCCTAATTCAGGTCCCAATATAGAAGTAAGGAGCAACTAGCACCTAAAATAATACAGTTCTGTTTGTTTTGCTGGAAGACACAGAAATATCTCTCCTGGGTAAGAGCTGCTTTTGAAAATTTATTCAGTGGTTAGAAAGCTAGCAGAGTGCCACAGTAGCAAGCAAGCATCTGTCTTCCGGTATCTGTTCTTTAATGTTTCCCAAGCTTGAGAGAAAGATGTAATACTTCCATAAAGGATCATCTAGCATCTTTATGCTCATGGAAGTATTAAATTCTGATTTTGATGTTAATCACCGGCTTATATAGATGAACTCTAAAGGTGTGATTTCATTGCTTTTTATCAAGTATAAGCTAAGTTGTTACCAAGTATCCAGTGTCCTTTTCTACTCAGATTTGCTTTTCAGTAGTTGTTCTGAGGGGCCATTAATTGTAAGCAGAGAAACAAGGGAAGCCTTATGAAAGTAGTGTATATATTATTACTGAAGACAAGAGAAGGAAGTCACCTTTCATGAGGGGAACTAGAAGCATATTGATCTGTGAATGAAAAAGCTTTATGGAAATCAGACTCTTCTTAAATTTTTTCCCTGATGTGAAGAGACAGTTACTTAATCAATCAGCTTGACTTTTGCCTGAATAAAGATTAAGGCATTGCTCTCCCACACCACCAGTAACATTGGAGTAAAGATCTCTAATAAACCTTTGTGTTTTGCTCTGTTCCACCACCCTCTTGCCCAAGCAAAGGCCACCAGTGACAAAGCAAAGTGAGACAGAGAGATGCCTTAGCATACAGATAGATTACTGAAATGCCACTAGGGATATCTTCTGCTACATTAGCATGGTTTTCACACACGTCCTGCCATGTTAATTGAAAGATCTTTAATTTGCATGTGGGAATTATCTCATTGACTCTCTTTCATGAACCCTCTTTATAATTATGCAAATGGTCCAGCACAAGGGAGAAACAAGCCATTTTATTAACTTCAAAAGCAGTGTATTTAAAATAAAGAAGATGACAATGACAAAATTTGCTGATGATTTACCAAGCACTAACAATGCCAGGAAATGTATATTTAGCCTCTTTAGCAACTGAAACCATCTATTTTACTGCAGATATTACTTAGCTACTTTGCACATACAAAGGCATTGAATGGCCATCCATTACACAACCCAATACTGATGCTTTGTCTCACATCTGATCAAGGTTTCTTCTTAGCATCTCCCCAAGGACAGTCAGAATGGCTTGCTGTCAAGAGGAAACACTTCGTATTCCAAAATAAGCCAATCACTTCATCCAGAGCTGGCTCTCCTCCAGCTCGTTTCTGTGAGTTATAGTTTGGCTTGAGTAGCAGCTTCAGCAGCTTTCAGAGAGTTTAGCTGGGAATCACGGTCAGTATGTCATCTTCTAAGACCTCGTACCTTTTCTTTCTTTTTCTTTTTCTTTTTCTTTTTCTTTTTCTTTTTCTTTTTCTTTTTCTTTTTCTTTTTCTTTTTCTTTTTCTTTTTCTTTTTCTTTTTCTTTTTCTTTTTTTTTCTTTTTTTTTTCTTTTTTTTTTCTTTTTTTTTTTTTTCCCTTGGAAACAACCACATATGAGTTTGGGGTTTGAGGGTTTCTTCAAAAAAAAAAAAAAAAAAAAGAGATTTCTTTTTCATGTGGTATTTTGGGTACTCTTACCAAAGAGTGCTTTGAAGTATTAGTTTCAACATTTTCAGCCTCATGTAGGGGCTATGGAGAAAGTGTCTTTCATCTATAATAGTGCACATCTTATGCTTGCCATTCTGCAAGAGCAGAGTGCAGTAACCAGAGAATCAGGGGATTGTTCAGGTTAAAAAAGGCCTCTAAGATCATTGAGTCCAACCATTAACCTTGCACCAGCGTGTTCACGTTGCAGCAGTGTGGAGCCGTGCTCACAAATTATGTGGTAAGATTCTATAAAAGGTTGGCCAAGTTAATTTGCATGGCATACATTGATTGTAGAGGCTGAAATGCAGTGAGAGAGTTGGTGGTGAGCGCATTCCTGTGTGGTCTTTGATTCTTAGGGAGTTTCACTCATGGCTTCAGTATACCATACATCTAAAAATCACAGTGTCTCATTATATCACTTTAATGCGAGAAGTTTACAGAATGAGAAACCACATATGTCTATATTTTGCTTTTGGTATATCCTATATTATATTAATTTTTTTATTTACTTTGCCTTTTATTATAGGGGATACATGAATCTGTAGTTAAACTTCCATAGTTTAATCTCTTTGTATTGATAAAGTATACAACCAGCTAGGTTCATGCACCTCCCTTCATCATTACAGTGTGAATTCCTTTCCCTCCAGCCCAGATTAACTTGGTCATAACACTTAGACTCTGGGATAAAATACATTTGTGCTTCCTTTAGAGAACTATCCCAGCTCCAATAATGCTGCAAAAAAACTTATGTGTATTGTGGTACGATGAAAATGCCTGGCCTGGTGATGCAGAACTCCTTTTAACCTCTCCCCAGCAATGAGCTCTCAGCAGTGCCCATTCACCTCATTATAGGAACTCCAGATTGCAGCATGAGGTGTCATACCCTATGTGATGAGCTCATATTTTTTCACTTCTTTCTCTTTGTGAATTCCCAAAGACAATCTTAATTTAAAAAAAAATCCTGTCTTTCCTTGCTCATTTTTCCCATTCCCTCTTTTTTTTTTTTTTTTAATTGTCATTTTTCTCTAATTTTTCTAATCTCCTTTCCTTGTTAGGCAAAAAGGAAAAAAATCTGCTGAGAAACGTATTTTCCCTTCAGGGTGATGCAGACTTCAAAAGAAAAATCAGTCATTTCAAGAGGAGAAAAAAAATTGTTTAATCATCAAGAGCAATAATTACTTTCTAAATATTAGCATGGCAGATAAGGAGAGCAGAATTGAAATGGAACATGGGGCTTTCTCACTTATTCATTATATTTGATTTCTAAGTTTGGAATTTCCAAGGACTTACTCTGTATTGCATCTCCATAATGTAGTTATTACAACTGATAATGTATCAAGACAGTTATCAGTTTCAGGTTTTGTTTTTCTTCAGAGATAAAAGATGGCAGTTTGAAAAGTAACTGCCTTTTTTTCTCAGCTTGATCTCTTTACTGCCTCCTGTGTTCAAGCAAGGCACACGTTTTTGTTTCCAGCCATTTTGTAGATGGTCTGAATTGAATTTGTTCAATAGTATGTTGGGCTGATCCTTAAGTGTCATTGCATTTAAGCCACTAGAAATCCCTCCCTTAAGAAGTGGTGTCAGATTTTTGGTAGTCTGAATGGCAACTGAGTTAAAACTGGTAGCAAACCTGGTTTTCTATCTGACAGAATATAATTATCTGTATTCCTCTACTTGTGAAAGTAAAGAACTTGTAAACATCTTCACATAGACATGCCACTATTTTACTGCAGCAGAATTGTTCTTTAAAGTATTTTATAAAAAAAAAAAATCAAGTTTGCTCAGTGCTGTTTCAGAGCATATCTGCTCATGTTCCAGAATGACTGGCAGGACTTGGCACTGGCACAGAGAAGGTTTTGAGGGACAAATTATGAATTGAGAGTCAGTCTCAGTAGAAGAAATATTTCACAATTTAGCTTCTTTAGCTTGCATAGTGAAAGAATAAAAGAGAGATGCTTGCTCTCTGAGTGTGTTGTGTTTACAAAGAGGAGACTGGGAAACTATTTATTTAAACAAAAGGGTTGCATGGCCCAAAATGGCTGCTACCCAACTGTGAATAAGCTACAGCTGGAAGTTGGAAATGGGTTTCTACCCAAAATGGGAATCATCTGGAGGAGGAGGTCCAGAAAAGTAAGTTTATTCATGGCTTTATTTGATGTAGAACTGAAGTATCTAAGTACTGGCTCCTCCATGTTTAGAGGTTCCTTCTTGTTTTTCTGTGACTGTTGTACCTGTTGAGTCTGCACCTACTGCCATTTTGGTACTGTACTAATGACAACATCATAGAGATATGAGACCACTGCTGTCTCAGCTCTGCTGAGCTCCAGTGTGATCAGTTGTCAGCTCTTAGGTGGCAGAGCTGAGCAGAAAGCTTTTGCACAAAGATGCAGAGCTCCCCACGGCAGACAGTAGCAGACAACTTACAAACATACAAGACCTTTTTGATCATTTGGCTAATCACAGAATCACTAGGTTGGAAGAGACCTTCAACTTCATAAAGTCACCCCAAAACAATCATCGAGTCCAACCCAAATCACATCCTATGAAGTTAAATTACTCCACTGATCAGGTGAAGAGTCAGTCGTTCCACTTGAAGTAAAATTTCTTTTTCTGAACCAGAGAAGTAATCAACTGTAAGGAATAGAGGAGACTTTTCCTAAATGCAACACTCCACTATGTACTGGCTGCTGGTTGGGTTGAAGTGATAGGCAATCCTATTTTTACTAAATAAGGAAGTACTTTATATTCAGGTTTCAATGAGTTTATAGCTCAGCTTCTGAAGGCTAGAAAGAGCAGAAGAAAAATCCTCAACTCTTCAAAGACATCCCTTGAGGCAAAACTCTGAATACTGACATTGGCAGTTATAGAAATGCATTTAAACTTATCACTTGGATTTGCTAGTACAGCTGGATGTCTTGTTCATTGGTATTTGGAGGTGAAGTTTGGAGGAGAATTTTGGAGCAACTGGGAATTCAACCAGTGTTAGTCTTCATGGCTCCTTGCCTGCTGAGGTGGGTGAGAGAGTAAGGTGCTTGAAGATTTATCTTTTAGAAAGTATGATGTTAGAGATAGTTCAGAGTAAAGACAGGTGATCTGGGGCTTGGCTAGTCACATAACATGAGAAAAAATTATCTCATTCATTACATAAAGATTAAGCAATGTGTTTTAAGTTAAAAATGCACTTCAATGTTAAGTGCAAAAGCCCCTAAAAAGGAGAAAACAACAAGGTATCATGGTAACTCTAGTCACGTTAAAAGTAAACTCAGTGGCCTGGTTCTGTGACCCTCAGCTGCAGAGTTTGTGGTTACAAATAGAGAGGGAGAGGTGATAGACAAGATACTGGGCACAGAATAGCCCATTAAATTATGTCTACTCTGACTCAGAAATGAGACACAAAAGGTAATATGAAATTAAACAATTATTATGGGTCAGGTTTCAACATATGCTGTTGAACTCATAAATTTAATCTGATTGCTTTATTCTGTAAAGAAATCACAATAGTGAATAGTTTCTGGCCTTAAAATCTGAGGCTTTTTTGAGAATTTTCTTTGTGTTGGGGAGCCCTCTACTTCAGCCTGATGAGGTTCACTGCAGGTCAGAAAAGGATGAAGGGGAGGACAGTGCAGTGCAGGCTTAAGGTACTTCCTCTGAACCAGTGTGCAGCCAGCAAATCCCCAGTGCTGCAATGCTGCCACTGTGCACATGCAAGACAAAAACTTGTGTCACCATCTCCCCAGATCTAGGATGGGGCTCTGGATACCCAGGGGGATAAGACTACCCCACTCTGTAGGTAGTGTATAATTTCTTGTGTTTTCCTGTGTGGGATCCAGCTGTGCAAACTTTGGTTTGAATCAGAGGAGTGTAATGTACTGTACAGTGATTAAGGATATACAAGCTACACTCACAAATAGAAGGAGAAAGATGTTGCTCTCTCTGCAGAGTAAAATACTGAAACAGGCATTATTTTGTACTCAGTCTACCAGTGACATTTTAATTTATGAGCTAAGAATGCAATGATTGCTGGCTGCAAAAATTGATTTGGTGTTCATCTGATTCAACCCATGTCAAGAGTTTGAAAGTAATTATGATAGTGGAGCTGATAGGCAGGCAATTACATTTTTGTTCTCTCTTTTCTTTCTTTTTTTTTTCCTGAAGTTGTTCTTGTCAGAAGGCCCTACAAACATAAGTATAATCGTTGGTAATGTTATTTTGTAGACTATTAAGGTATAATCTCAGTTAATGTTACACATGCACTAACTGCATTCCTAAATAAAGTCTTTGTTTGGAAATCTCCCAGGCTAACCAGATTAAGGAATCTGTGTTTAGCCAAACAGTCTTTTTCTGCCTATACTTCCTCTGCACTTTCATTAATCTTGGCTATAAGTGGTATTTCCTAAGGCTGTCTTTTGTTGTGCTCTCTGTTCTGCCATGTGAGGAGGGGAGAGGCTCTGTCACCAGAGCAGGCTGCAGTAGGGGCACTGCTGTGGGAAGGAGATGTTGCAAGTTCTTGTTCCTACACTCCTGATGCAGTGAGACATTTCCCTGCTTTTAGCTATTCAGGAGAACAGATATCAAGCCTAGATCCCTTTGTGGGGGCTGCACTCTCCAAGGTGTCCAGTGGGTGCTTTGCTGTCGTGCACACACTGAATAGTATGTCTGAAATTTTTTTTAAGTAAAAAAAAAAAATTAGTATCCAAAACCTGATACTTTGATATCATTCTGGTTTTGAGGTTGTATATAAAGGGCATTTGGTGTTGTTCAAGCATAGAAAAAAAGCTAATCTTTTAACATCATAACTCACTATAAAACTGAGCTGTTATTTCCTTGTCAGCTGTACTAAATATGTTGCTTCTTCTCCTAAACAGCAGTACTTGCAACAAGGTCTCTTTTATCCTGTTTATACTGTAGTATCTAAATAACAGACTCTTGATCTGATTTGAGGCTGTGGGTAATATCATTATTGTCAAAATTCAGGTAATAGCTGTTGTATCTTCACATATAAGTTTTATGCTTTCTGATAATGTGTAATTTAAAGAAATCTTTCCCTTGCAAATTTAAAAGCCTGTGTTTGAGTTACGATCAGTCTCTCTGCTGGTATTAAAGAGCCACTCTGTTTTTTCCTCAGAGTCTGAAAGAAGGAGTGGCAGAGAAAAAGAGGAGTAATGTTGAAAGTAGAAGACCAAAGCTCCTGAGCTTCAGTAATACTGCAGGGGAGGGAGAGGCACAGTAAGAGCAGAAAGACTTTGACAGCTTTGGGCTGAAGGTGGAAACAATGAGTGGGAAATGGAGACTAAAGTCTAGAAAACAAACCATAGCACAGGGAGAGATGTAACTGAAGTCTGTGAAAGGTGCCTGTCTCCCTTCCAAACTTGTCAATTATCCATTTATTTCATTCATTCATTCCTGGTATATTTTCCTCTTTTTGCTGAAGTGGATGAAAAATTATATTTACTTTAAATCAGTGGGAAGGTACAGAATTGTACAGGAATTGTGTTTTCACTCATGTCTTTTATATTCACATCCTATACAGAATTTAAAGAACCTATGCCTGTAGAAAATTCTAGATTATATACTTTCAGGTCAAAGAACTCTCTTGCTTTTGCAAAGATATGCCTACTGCTACCTGATTAATTGGCCTGGCAAGAGTCAATAGCTTCTCCCCCACGTTTCTGAAGACTGCATTTCACATAGAACCAGATTCTGTGGTTGCTTGGTTTTGTAGTTATAGGATTTATTAGTCTGCATTCTCTTTGACCTTACTAACTTTAAGCCAGAGCAGTTTCCTTTAAAGTATTTCATTACTGATCCCCAGTGGACAATACAGTCCACACCAGGGTGAAATGTCATGCTCATCCAAAATGATACAAATGGTTTGAAGGGAAAAGGTTATTTTGGGCAAACATATGCCATAGTTTTTCCTGTTAAAAAGACTTTTTAACTGTCTTTTGGGCTACGAACTACAGCTGTGTGTGACTGTCTTTAAAGCTCAGGTCTATTCTCATCTTCTGATTTTATTCAGGCAGCATTTTGACATTATATTTAAGCCTAATTCACTTTACAACATGCATGATAATAAAGACCATTTGCCATCAAAAAGAGATAAGGAGACAAGTTGGAGCAGATTCTACAGTGTGTCCTCACTTTTGGAATGTATAATGCATTCTACATATCTGTTTATGGTACTGAGTCTTCTGTCTGTTACTGATCTTGTGTGGATTGCTCCAGTCCATTTTAAATGATTATACATTACAGTGCTCTCCTTAAGCCTCCTGGCTCTATGAACCTGCCAGTCATCCCTGGAGCTTACTCAGGTGCTTTCTGTGACCCCAAAAAGGTGTCAGCTTGTTGGACTTAGAATGACTGAGAAATGCAGAATCCTCTTAAAAGCCTTATTGCTTCCTTGTAGATCACACTCCATATACAGTTAACTCCATAGGTTAACGGTTGGACTCAGTGATCCTAAAGATCTTTTCCAACCCAAACAATTTCATAATTCTATAATCTTTCTTCAGATGCTTTACACAGCACTGTCCTCAATGTACTGTCAAAGCAACAGATGGCATTCTGAAGCATCTCAGGAATCAATTAAATCACTTCTGATATAGGGCTTTTAATTCAAAAATGTCGGAAACTGAGGCCAGAAGAGAAAAAAAAAGCATTATTTGGCACTGATTTATAGATCTTCTTAACCACACTGAACATTGAAAATTAGTCTGTATGCTAACAAATGACCAGATTTGGTTACTTTTGGACATGTATTTGCATTCAAGAAGGCAAACCAAAATTTAGAAATTGTCAGAGGAAAAAAGCTAAACTATTATTGTGCCACTGTGTAAATCTGTGTTGTGCCTTGCCTTCTGCCTTGCACTCACTTTTGGCCATCAGCACTCAAAAACTAATCTATGATGAATAAAAAAGCTGCAGAGTATGCAATGGTTTCCACATGAGGAGAGGTTAAATAGTCTGACATTCTTCATGATGAAAAATTGGTAACCAAATGGTGATAACAGAGGTCTCTAAAATCAAAATGGAAATTGTGATTAGGCAATGACTGCTCACAGTTTCTCATGAAACAAAGGTTGAGGAGTGAAATAAGGTAGAAGCAGGCTGAGATCAAACAAGAGGAAGTTCTTTTACGTGAAATGTGGAACTCAGTGCCCTGTGATATTGTAGAAAAAAATATAAATAGATTTTAAGAGCTAATATGTCAGCATGTGGTCGAAAAGCCCATTAAGATTTATGAAATACAAAATCTATGCAGCACGGAGTTGCAGGTATAACCACTTCCTAAATGATGCTTGCCACTCCAACTAGTGTCTGTGAGAGAAAAGTACTTCTGTTGGTTTCTCTTGTGTTTATCCTGTATCTGTCAACAAACATAAAATGTCTAATGCCAGGGGCAGGAGTCAAGGCTTCAGTGGAGTTTGAGCTACCATGACTGCACTTCTGCTCTGGTTTTACATGTTCTTGTAACACAGTCATTATAGGTATATATTTACATTTGAAGTACTTATATCTGTGACTTAGTATGGACAGATACCAGACATACCTTCAGGCATTTTAAAGAGACTGAAAGAAGCAAAAATTAAGTACAAGACACATAACTAGATAAATAACAAGGAGACAGTAAACCTCCAGCTCTTTATAAAATTCACAATGCAGGAATTCCCTTCTAAATGGGAAGGCCTTTGTCTGTAAATTGCATCAATATTTCATTAATTAAATTCATTTTTCTTTCTGTCTTTCTTTTTGTGTTGTGTAATTAGGATATAGTCATTTACAGCCAAACCTCTGTTCAGCTGCTATAAAATATTCATTTCCAGTTGCAGCTTGATAATGAAACAGTATCCTGCAGCCCATTCAAATTGTTGCAAGGCGAGGCAAATTACCAAAGGGAAGGGAATAAATGCATTTAAAAAAAAACCAATGAACTTAAGTATGCTCAGTACAAAATGGTTTCAGGCAAAGGGAAAGGCTGCCAGCTAAAATGCAATTTATGTAATACATTGGCAAGGAGGTGGGAAGTCAGTGAAGAGAAGTTAATGAGTTGACAGCTGTCAAGAGCTCCATGGTGTCAGATTGTAGCATTTGTTTCGATCAATTGCACATTCTGGGCAAGTGTGAGACAGGTAAAAGGGATGTCCTGGGACCAGCCAGGTAATTTGTTCCACTACCTATGAGGAGCTAAGGTTCAAAGCTGCGTGGTAGGAAAGTTACAGTACTTTACTCTGCACCTGTTGGAAAAGTTGTGCTGAAAGCAAGTTTTGTCTTCTGTTGTCCACTATGGCAGGGTTCTTTTTCTGAGGGTCATTTGCCTTTGATGTTTAAGCTCTGCTGACATTTGTTTCTATAGATGTGCACTGCAGGTTTTTTCCCCTGATGAGGAGAATTCACAAGAAATTCCTGTCTGAGGAACCTCAGTTTGTAGGAACTGTGCAACCACCTCCAATGTTTTATTTCATTTCAGAAGCATTAAAGAGAGCAGAATGTTTCTTATGTCCCTCCTACCTCAGCCCTGCATAACAGTTTGTTATAGTTCATTTGGGAGTTCCATTTTGACAGTGTGAGTCTTTCTGCTCACAAAATATAAAGAACTGGATACAATCAGGGTAGGCTGCCCAGGAAAGTGGTTGACTCACCATCCCTGGAGGTATTTAAAAGATGTGTAGATGTGGCACTTAGGGACATGGTTTAGTGATGGAATTGGCAGTGTTAGGTTAATGGTTGGACTCAGTGATCTTAAAGATCTTTTCCAACCCAAACAATTTCAGAATTCTATAATCTTTCTTCAGACAGTTTAACACAGCGCTGTCCTCAAGGTACTGTCAGAGCAACTTATAAATATTTACTTCTAAGAAATACATGTATGTCATCATTATCTTAAAAATTAATCCATGGTGTGCTGGCACATTAAAAGCCCTGTAAAGGGTCATTGTAAGTCAGTGGCAGAGGCATCCTGGCCCTCAGCTCTTCTGTGTAATTCCACAGTTATCTAAAATGGGCAGTCAGACTTGGTGAAAATAAGGGACCCTTCTGAAATTTCTGAATCAAAAGAAATCTCACTGACTGCAGTCTTTTACTTGAAAATTCCTGACTTAAGTTATATGCCTGCTAATAACTGTGAGACTGTTAATAACAGTTGCTAATAATTGGAGCCAATTACAGGATTCTTTAGAAACACTTTTGCCATCCTGAAGCATTTCAGAGGAGTGCAGTACAGTGCCATACTCTGGAGTTCTGACAACTTCACTGCACGTCCCAGAGTGCAGAAATGCACGTGCTTGGATTTTACCTGCTGTTGCCAGTCAAAATCCTTATGTGGACATAACTATAGCAGTTATTGTCAGCTCAATTTGGAAGACTCATAGGCGGTGTAACTCTGCCAGCAGAAAGCCTTCTTCAATCAGCATTGCTGAACCTAAAAGGAACAGCTCTACCAACTTGGATATTCCCTCATGTCTGTAATGCCAGTAATCTCTTTAGATTGAGTAGGGCCTATATATGAAAATGCAGAGCCACCACCTTTTAAATTCAGTGGCTGTTATGTCTTCTTTCTGGCTGGTACAAGTGAAGCTACAATAATGACACCATTGAAAAGGGAATTTTAAGGGAAACTGAACTTGTTTTCTCCCAGGAGAGACCAGAAACTTACCATCATCCCAAAACTGTTGCTTTGTAGGTGCTATAGCAATGGACGGTGGAATTTTTTCTTAGAACAGAAGTTCTGATTCTTTCTGCTTTTTCAATTCTTATGAAAAAGCAGAAACTGATGTAGCAAGAAACCTAAGCATACACTTTTATCTGCCTATTCAGGGACTGGAATATTTTGGATATTGGGACTCTTGCTATGTTTTGGCTCCATCCTGGTCAAGCTGTCCTTTTCTATGCCTTGCTAGGACTAAGGTTAAGTCTTCCATGGGCTAAAACTTGGCTGTCCATAGTCTGGACGACCCGGGTATTTCTTTGTATTTCTAAAGGCTTTAATGGGCATTGCATTAAAATGGCATCATTTCCTTTGTGATTTCCACTGTTGTCAATGCTATAATTAGAACATAAGAGAGGAAAAATTTCTCAGAGTTCTACTTTCAACTGATAAGTGTCTCATTCAAATTCTTTATGCAGAGGCTTCTTCATTTCATACTGGGCATGAATTTCATGCTATCTTTCAGTTCTTACAAGAGGTTATTGATCCCAAAAATGCAACATGGCCAAAAAACTGAGTTGAGAAGCAAGTTTACTGAGAGTGAAAGAAGCATTCTTATGGATTTAGAGCTTCAAATTCTCTTTTCTTCTGACAATGCTCCTTTCCTAATATCTCCAAAATTACACTGTGGAAATCTGAAGGACACAATGAAGAACTTTGTAGTACTTGATGGTTTTATAGACAGAATTGCAGAGAAAAAGAAAGTCTCTTCACTGTGTGAGGTGTGGGTTTGTTGTTTCCTCTTTAAGCAGGTAGAAGTATAGATGATGTCAGCCAGGTCTTGATGGTGTTTAAAGCCTGAATTCCTTTGTCTAGCTCTCTGTTCAGTAAGTGGATTCCAGCTGAGCATCTGTGGGGCCATTAAAGCTAACTTTGTTCCTTTTTTCCATTTTACACAAACACAAAAGACTGATTTGTCTTTACTACAGTTAATCAAACTCACTAGAAAACTAAATAAATAAGCAAGGAAAATTGTCTTTTTCTCTTTCACGGGGCAAATGTTCTGATTAGGCAGGGGCTGCTGAGAAACCCAGCGGCAATAAGGTGTTTATCAGGTTTGTTGTGCATGGGAGTCTGCCTTACTCAACAGCAAAATTTTCTTTCATAACAACCATTTGCATCTTGGACCACTTCATGTGCCGTTTAAGTGAAGTTCATGTCAAAGAACGTTTGTCATGTTCCACTCACAACTCATGAGGTTGAAGTTTACCTGGTTTTATCAGTACTTGATGGACCAAGTATGTTTTTTGAGCTGATGAGTATATGTTTGATGGGAGTAGATCTCTTTCCTTGTTAAAGTTATGATTAGACAACTTTCTGGCCCTATCTTAAGTGTTTCCCCCATGATCTCTGGTGGTGGAGGTAATGCTTTCATTTCCCTGTTTACTCTTTTGTTACATGTTTTTTGCCAACATGTGGTGTGAACTCAGTTCCCTGTTCCCCCAGTAAAGATGTTAGTTTACTCATATTTCAAAAGGAAAAAAATGTTAATTATATAAAAGCATGATTTTTAAGCATTAGGTATTTGGCAGTTGTCTTTCTGGATGAAATATTGTCTAGAACTGTTTGATTTTATTTTTAGTAGATTTGACCATGATAATGTCAGTATATTAATAGGTTAATGGTAATATATATATCTTTTGTTGAGTAAACAGATGTCTCTATACTAGTGCTGACAATTGTTTACATCCTATATTAACAGAGGAAGGATGGACTTGTGGTTAAGAGGCTGTCACTGTTCCTGGGAAATATGAGTTCTACCACAGCCACTTTTGTGACATTTGTGTTTATAAACTTCTTATTGTTTATAAATTAAAACCATTCATAGCCTTTTTTTAGCATTTATTATGTTGTATATGTGCTTACATGTAGGTATTTAGTGGCTATTTTCCTTTGCTAAATGTTGTATTCTCTAATGTTATTCAGTGAGCATTTCTAGGTACTGATCAGTACCTAGTGGGCCAGGATTTATTCTGCGTTTATTTATTCTACATTATGTTTATTCTGCATTTAAATGTGTGGGAACTGCCTTCCCCTTGTGAGCTAATGTGTGAATCCTGTGAGTAACAGTATTTAAATGCCATTTTCTAAGTGTGGGTTAATGTTTGGAGAGCAAGAGGAATATTTGTCTGGCAAGAATAGTCTAGCGCATTAATGTGAATATTCAAAGATAGTTGTTTATCTTATTGCACTCAGAGGTACTTATAATAATTGCAGAAGTTGTTCCAAGGCACATTTATTCAGACTACATTTATTGTTACTTTATGAATAACGTACCCTGTCACATTAGATTTTAAGTGCCACAGTTTGGATCGTACTAAGGTATTTTCTCCTTTATGAATTTTACAGTTGTGTGTGCCAACTCTTTGTGGCCAATGTAATAATGTCTAAGAGAAATTAAGAGAGAAGCAGGGGAGAAGGTAAAGAACCTAGTTAAAAAAAAAAAAAAAAAAAGATGCTGGGCAATTACTGTGCAGCCCCCAGGGCTTGCCCATCACTGCCTGTTGGATTCTGGCAGGATTGCTGTGGCTGGTGCTGCTCGGGGCCAGCCACTGCCCCTCTGCCAGCACTCACTGGCCTCTTGTAGATCAGGTATCAGGCTGTACTGCCATCAGTGTTTGATAGGTGAACATGCACCTCTTTTCTCCAGGGAATGATGTCTACTGGGAGAAGATCTCCCATATCTTTAATTTCTCATTAAGCCTCATTTGAAAGAGATTATGAAATCCCAGCAGTAGATGCTACAGCAATAGGACTACTGCTTTAATAGAAACAGGACTTGTATGGTTTTATTAAGTGATCACATAAGTAGAAATGCCAGTTAAATTGCACATGTGACTGCCTCTTTTCTACAGGGTAACTGTAATTTACAGATTTGTTTCTTTTGAATTGTGCGTTAGGGGGGAGTGCAACACGGTGTGCAGATTTTGAGGCTTAAGAGATTGTCATTAAAGCTTCTGTGCTGTGCTTAGTTATTTATTTCTTGCTAAGAGTGATCCAATCAATAACAGAACAAAATCAAATACAACTCCCTCCCCTCTGAGGAAAAAAGACAAGCTAAATAAAGATGTCCAGGAGAAAATGCCAGCAAACGACATATTGATTTCCAGCAAAGGAGCAAAGTGTAAATGAAAAATATTCTTCTGACACAGTTATTAAGTGCCAGCTAGCACGCAAAGAAAAACCCATTTACTCTTACTAGAGGCTGAGTCTTCAAAGGGCAGCTGATTCATCTCAGATCATTTGAGTCTCTAACTTCCTGAAACATAGGCTTCCCTTCACTAAGTGTAAAGGAGTCTTCTGTATTTAGGTTTTGCTTTGGGAATGAAAAATGTTTATTAAAATTCCGATTGTATGCCAAGCAAGCAGAGAAGCTGTTTCTCCCCATTTTATGGCAATATAAACAGAAGCACGAGGGAAGGGGGCAATTCTGCTGATGTCAGATAGCGAATTTATGATGCTATCAGGAAAATAAAAATCAAGTAACATGTGGGCTCTGATTCAATGTCCTTGACAATTTGGACTGGGCAATTTAAAAAGTTACTGCATCCCAGTGATCCGCCCTGCCCTTCTTCTGATGAAGTATGTAACATTTTATTTTTCAGCAAGTGTAGTTCATAGCGCAGCATATTAGTAAAATTATTTCTGTAACTGTTTAAGATAATAGATTAGAATGTGTATCTAAGGGGCTAGAGCCCACACCAGCAGGATGCTAAATTCTGTCAATAATATGGCTTTTTTCTACATATCTATAAGAATTTTTATTCAGCTTTTTCTTCCTGTGTCCTGCTTTAAGCAGATGCTAAAAGCAGGAAGTTGAAGTTTATGCTGCCCCATGTGTTCAGTTGATTGTTGGTTCTTCAGAGTGGGATAATGACAGATGGGAGAACACTCTGAATCTATTTTCAGGCCATTTCCTAAAAGAAATGTCCTCCATTTGAAGACTTTTGGGCACAGATTGGGAAACATCATTGTGTAGATTGGTGTGATATTCAGAAAGTCACATTCCTGAGTAGTGTTTGAATTTCAACAAATTGTCCTTCCAGCAGTTCTCCCTGACTTCAGAGTGGGAGTTGTTGTGGGGTCAGCTTGATTTATTAGTGGCTTGATTTTCAGCATTAAGCTTTTTAGTTACTTTAGTTCACGATGGGCGTACCTTCTGTACCTTTCTTGCGGAGTTTTCACCTGCATCACCACCATCTGCATAACTGTGGCTATATAACAGAGGACTGATTGTTTCTGTTTCAAGTAATAGTTTCTTTCAATAAGAAATAAAAATTTAATATGGAAGGAGAGCAAGCTCCTTCATCAAATGATGAAAAGTATACTCAATGTGAATATTCTTTCTCTGTGGTTATTCCAAGAGGCTCTGTCTTCAGTGTATAGACACACAACTTTCATCTTCATGGTACTTTGGAAGAAGGAAAAGTCACATGGAAAGGAGAAATTGGTTGATAAGAGGGGAGAAAGAGTTTTCTCTCACACCAAAGCTGTATCTTTTGTATTAAAACCAATAAATGGTATTTTACAGCCAGCTCAAAGCTCTTGCAAATCTTTATGGTTACATTGAACAGTCTGGAAAAGACTTGCCAGCTGATGCTTTCCTATTTCAAGACAAAAAGAGCCTGTTCTGTCAGGAAAGGAAAGAAATAGAAAAGCAAGTGGCTCTATGGGCATATGTAATCAATAAACAACCAATTTAGATTCATGGAAATGAAATTTTATTTATTTATTTAGCTCCTAAATAGTATGTAATTTCTTCAGGCCAAGAAATAAATTGAAAGGATTTAGGAGGATTTGCTTATCAGCAGAACACCATGAAGAATTACATTCCTTATGCTTTTGGGAACGTACATTGAAGTTGGGTTAAGCTGCTGTGGTTCAATACTTCTCTTTCCCCTGTCAGGGTGCCTTGAACAACAGATAAATTAATCCTCCCCACTTTCCTTTCTCCCCTCTTTGCCTTCCCTTCTCTTTCTCTCTCTGCTCACACTGCCTCACAACATCATCACCATTCCCACTGCCAGCAGATACAGACAAAAGGCAGAAACATGATTTTTCCCTGTTGACTTTCCACAGCTCAAGCACAGAACAAAGTCTCTGAAATTTGGCATCAAACCTGGTCCAGAAGAGTCAGACTTTACAGTCCTAATGAACTATTGATTTTAGTGAGACAGGCTTTTGGCTTTCAAAGGAATAATTCAAGCTTTCAAAGCTCTTTTTAATCATGACTGCCCATGAATCTAGATTGACATACAATTGGGAAGATTATTTTTTGCTTTCTCTTACTTAACTGCCTAGTTCCTTAATCTGTTGTCTGCTATAGTAGTGGACAAATGACTGATTTTGTTGAGGGGTAGCTCTCTCATGATCCCTACTTAATGCTATAATTTGACAGCAAATCAGCTTTTATATCCAGCCAAGAACATGCAGCAAGGAGATGCACTTTTGCTGGGCTGCTGTTGAAGGGTATGTGCCTGCTGGTTACCTACCAGCCTCTTGGTAGTTAACACACCAGCCCCAGTGACAGGACCCAAGGGAATGACCTGAAGTTGTGTCAGGGGAGGTTTAGGTTGGCTATTAGGAAGAAGTTCTTCACCCAGAGGGTGGTTGGGCAGTGGAACAGGCTCCCCAGGGAAAGTGGTCACAGCACCAAACATGACAGAGTTCCAGAAGCATTTGAACAGTGCTCTCAGGCACATGGTGTGATCCTTGCGGCTGTCCTGTGCAGGGCCAGGAGCTGGACTTTGATGATCCTTGTGGGTCCCTTCCAACTCAGAATATTCTGTGATTCTGTGATTCTTGCTCTGAGCACAGCTAACTGAAAGGCTGTGCTGGACAGCTTTGATGCCTGCTTTGCAATGACAGAGGGAAATCTGTAATGTGTTTATATTACATAGTGATGGAGAGGATGCAAATACAGACTTGATTTAGAGTGAATTAGGTTGGACTGAAGATGGATGGAGCAAGCTCTTCCCCATTAGGGCATATACACTAATGGTATTCATATCTGGATGGCTTAGGTAACTGCTTGACCTCAGTGCTAATGGTTTCTGGTATTTCTTTGAGACTTCTCCATAGTTGGTAAAGATCAGTACTGAGATGTTTCTTGGTGAAAATAACACTTTTTTTCCCCTTAATTTTATTTTTTTTCTTTGAAGCACTCTAAACATTTCATCATTCTTCCTGATGTCCTTTGTGACACCTGTAAAAATTTATCATACCTTAAGTCCTTGCTGAGTTCTGATGTTTAGTTTTACTAAGCCTGTCTCATTCATACATCTCAAGTTCTTTCCTCTTTTCAGTGGCCTTTCTCTGAGTTGACTAAAATTACTCCTAATCTTTTGGCATTGGATTGTCCAAAACTAAATGTAATGAGCCATTCTCTCTTGCTGCAAGTTGTTGCAGTCAGGTTGAAATCAATGCCAATTTAAACAAACAAAGGATTTGGTCCTCTTGTTTTTGTATTTACCTCAAATGAACTACATGAAGAAAAATTATTAGTTTCGTGTTCTTTGATGCATCGCCTCTGCAGAGGCAGATACAACCTCAGCATTAGAATGTGGGGGTGCAAAGGGCTTGCATGTATTTGTGGCTATGTCTGTCCCATGATAAGAAAATACATGTTGTTCTCTCTGGTAGTTAGATGGAGATTAATACATTTCAGCAAAAGACGGGAGACCCAAGACTCTCCTTAAAAGTTTATACAGTCCCAAATTGCAGCTTCTTTTGTAATACTTCATTATGACTTTTGCAACATTTCTAATATTTTCCCATTTGTATGCAGATTATTTCTATCTGTATGTAGTAGTTTCAGTTTGTCCAGACTGAGTCTCTCAGGTCTGCTATACTGTAGTGACCTCCAGGGTATTTTGCAAATAAAGATTAATTAAAAAGTGAGAAACAAATGCAACGTGTTGAAAGGACAGATGAAGGAGTCTCATTTAATTGAATAGTGTGAACAGAATACAAAAAGTTGTTTAAAAAACCCAGTTACCAAAGTACAAAAGATGGAGGTATTCAAGCTAGAAATGGCACCTAACGAGACAGGAACTTCATCTGCTATCTTCTTTTGGCAAAACAGCAAATTCCTTGAGCCTATTCTTTGCCAAGAAACATCTTGGTTTCTAGAAGACTGAACAGCATCACTAACTTTTTGCAGTTCTAAAGGGAGCATTTATACTCTATACTGTTATGCACAGAAAAAATATTTAGTCCATATTCCATAATAAATTTGAGATCTATAGAAAATGTAGAAGTATTGAAGCAATGGAGGGAGTCAAGTGGTTGTATTTAGGAAAAGTTTGTTGACTTTCAACTCTGTACATTTTAGGTGTGAAAGGCAAATGCAGTGCCCACATTAGTACAACTGTATTTCTTCACTCTTGGGAAGATATTTGTGCCTAGCATTTTGTGATGGTCATATTTCAAGAAGTACTGTAAACTGTGGTTCCTCGGTGGCAAATAGATTTACACTTCTCTCACAACAAAGCATTAAGTGTTGCTTTTCAAATAATGGTGTTGAATTGGAAGTAACATGCATAGTGTGCAGAAGAATTTCAAGAAAAAGGCAAGTAGGAAAATTGAATCCTACTTTACCGAGTGAAGCAACTGCCAAGTGTGTAATTCTGCAGGAATTTGTCTGGGGGTTGAATTTATGGGTCCTTGTCTTTTCTCTCCCTCTAGAAAGGAGAACTCCATCATTCCTGAGTGTGTTTTTTATAATTTCATAAAGCTGTTCTGTGACAGAGCTTATTTTATCCACCATGCTTAATCTTTCTCAAATAGTGGTTTACCCAAACAGGAAGATGTTAAAAAAACTTTGCTATTGGGAAAAGGAAGATTCAGCACCTGCCATTTTGTGTAGAACAAAGGAGCGAGGGTTATGGATCTGATACATAAATTAGGGCTTTGGACAGTTTAAAGATTGGACAGGAATGGAGTCATCTTGAGCAGGTCTTGCCACACCATGCCAAATTTCCTTGCACTATATATCCCACACCAGTACATACAGTGTAATGAACAAAGATTGTAGAACCATCACCGTGTCAAGATTGAAGAGGCCTTTAGAGTGAATAATTAGGAGGAGGTGATTACAGAACTAATAATTCATGGAAAGGAATGGGGAGCCAATTCAGTGAAATTGAAAGAATTTGAAGGTAAATATGCCCATAAATCCTCTGGGGTGGACTCAGAGTTTAGCACTTTCTCCTACCCTGGTTTTATTCCAAAGCAATTTCATTAAACACTAGAGAGAGGGAGAGAAAAAATAATAATATAAATGCCATAAAAAATCTTTCAGAGGAAGGAATAAAAAGGGTTCCTGCCAGAGAGAAATTTTATTGAAAGTTATTATAATACCTATCTTTAGTTTTATGGCCTTTAATACAGGCCAAGTAATTTCAAAGCTGGGATTCTTTAAAAATGAAATACATATTTTAAAATAGTATAGTGTGACTTCTTATTTTTAATAAAGAATTTAGCTAATATAGGGAAGGGGAAAATATTTTCTCTCTCATGTTCTTTCCAATGAAAACACAAACATCATTTCTATCACAGCATATGGAGAAGTTTCATTACTATCCTTTTGCCTGTACATAAGAATGTTTAGCATTTACTATCCCTAGATCACTGGGCAGACACTAAAGCATTAATCCACTTACATCCCCTGGAACCAGTGGGTGAATATAATGAGAACCATTTCAAAAATGGGGAAAAGGGACCAGAAATGGGGTAGTGTTTTTGTGTACTGCCTCGCAGTGAGCTGTTTCTGATGTGAAGAAATTATGTCAGTGGAGAGATTTCCAGGGTCTGTGCTCACTAGCTTCTCCTGTCTTGTGGAAGCAGCAAGTTTAATAAATATCCAGTGAAAATTCTCAGCTCCAGGAGGGTCTTGAAAGGTACCGATTCCTGTTACAAGAAGTAATGGTCTTCTGGATGTTTCCTTGACCCTGTTCCTGTGGTCAGGAGTTTGCTGTTCTTTCTCACTGAAATAGCTTTATTCCTTTGGGATGATTCAGAGGTTGGTATCTGAGCGGAAGGTGTATGGAAAACCAATATGTGGTGGGACTAGAAAATCAGTTAGTGATGAATTGTGATGGAAAGTAAGGAGATTAAAAATACAAGATAGGAAATGGCAAGACAGATTAGTGTACTTATCTTTTCTGTGGTTTCTAGAGATCTCATTAATGACCTTGACTTAAATCTAACACCACTTCTGGAGGTTTTTTTTCTTTTTCTAACCCTCATTTTTATACATACAAAATCAGTAGGATGGGATAGAAAACAATCACAAAGCAAAAAAAAAAAAAAAAATCAAGTTAAATAGCATGTAGTAAACATGGGGAGAAAAGATGGAGATGAATTGAAAAAATCATGTGTGGAACCAATCATGAAAAAGTACAAATAGAGGTTGGAGTTGACAGGGTTGGTGAGTACTGCACATAACACATTTGCATTTTGTCTGGGTCTGGCTTACGGGGCCCTTCTCTGTTCAGAAGTAACACAAGCTGTAAGAGGATTTTATAGCAGGAAATTTAGCACACATATCAGAGTGCAGCATAAATATGTTGCATGTACTGCCTTAAGCTGCTTATGAGATGGGAAATTGAACAAGAACAGGAACAAGGGTCAGGCTTCATGACTTTTCAGGTGGTGGTACAGGGACTTCACAAACTAGATATAGGGTAGTTAATAGCTCTGGAAGGATGTTTTGACCTTCATTTTGGCTGATCACTTCCAAAATGCTCTAAACTTTTATTATCTACCAGCATTCTCTTGCAAGGAGGTGTCCAGATAAAAAAAAAAAAAAAAAAGGTTCTTGTTACCTTTCTGGTTTCATATGGTGCCCCTAATATGTAACTGGAAAAAATAGTTATAAAGAAATTCCTTATTCTTTACAAATACTAAATCCCATTGTCAATTCAATTGGATTTGATTCCATGTTAATGTTGCATGAAGCCTTTAGATCAGAGCAAGTAAGTGAGTAATCAAATAGGTATAGCAGCTGATCAGTGGCAACAACACATTGTTATAATTTTTATGTTTATTTCCTACTGGAGACAATCATCACTGTTTTTCTATGAGAAGTTTTCAGATCTTCAACTAAGAGCAAAATCCATGTGATCTAAATTTAACCTGGAAATCAAAACCAATTGCCAGGGTTTTAGCACTGTCTGAGTGAGGTCTTCTAGTAGTGATGGATAGTTTATTATTTATTCACAGTGCTATCCTTAATTTATTCTTTATTCAAATTGCCATCCTTACCCTTAAACAACTACAGTATAAATCTCCAGTTTTACTAACTACATTTCCCCTGCTTAAGAATTTCTAGCAGTATAGCCTTGTTTACTAAACTGTGCTAAATTACTTTACATTGGTGCAATTAAAAACTAATATCTTTTTACCCAGGGGCAGATGCATTTCACTGTTGAGGATGTGATCACTGTACAAGTTATAAAGTTCCTGGGGATAAATAATACTTTCTAAAATGTATGTGACAGGACCAGAAGAATTGAAAAAAGTAAATTTCTATTCTGTGCATTCCTCTTTTCTTGTCCCCTCAGTGAGCAGACAAAATTTTAGAGCCAACTTGTCTTAAGAGAAGTCACCAGGATTTCAACAGAATTCTTCCACTTTCTATGACTGAAAGAAGATGTTTAAAAAATTACTTTGACATGTAAGGCAGGAACATATTGCCTTCAGTTCCTTTTAATCTTGACTCCCCATGGAAGCAAGATTGTAAAAGTATTTAATGAAAGTATTTAAGCATGAAACTAGTGCAAGATAGCATTCCACAAAACGTTGCTGAATAACTATGCTGGATATGACTGAGTAACACATAAAATACTTCATTACTGGGGTTTTTTACAGATACTCTATAATTTTTAATTGCAACTGACCTGTCTAGTTTTTCTTTCTTGGCTCGGTCTAAGCCACTGAAATCAAGACTGAAGGAACATTAGGTTCAGTCTGATCTTTCTGACTGACTTCTTGGTTCTCTTTTTCTCCCCTTAGCTCAAATACAGAGAGGGAGAGAGCAAGGAACTTCTGGCAGGAGTCAGAGGTATTTCATAGTGCTGGGAGCACAGGAGGCTAAAGAAAAGGCAGAGGCCTCAGAACTCTTTTGTAAAGGGAAGAGGGAACATGTTGGAGACAGCCATAGCAGACATAAGAATGTAAAGGAGACCTTATTTAAAGCTGGAGAGTCTTTTTCAAGAATAAGGATTTGAAAGGCTTGTTGAGATGTGAGATTCCCAGAAATATTCACCTAGAGTACCTAAGTGCAGGTGTCCTGCTCCTGAGTTTAACAACGCCTCTTGCCTGGTGAGGAGCATTTCAGTTGTTTTGTTTCAGGAGTCACACCACTGATCCTACTGCTCAGCAGCTCTCTGCAAGGAAGAGCTCTTATGGGAGGCACTTTCATCAGACGCCGCGGTTGAGCCAATGCTGCTGAGCTGGGGTAATTTTGTATTGTGCACAGGAACATTACAACCTGTGTCCAGAGGCTGCCACAGGCTCTCCCTAATGATCTGCATTACTAATTCAACTAATTGCAGCAATTACAGGCAGGAGATGCTGCTGGGAAGAGACACCAGTACACGTCTCTAACATGCTGCAGTACATGCTGCTCATTAATTAGAGCAGTACGCACACAGAAAGAAAAAATACAAATAAATGGAAATTTAAAAAAAAAAAAAAGTCTCACCAGCTGGAAATGCAAAGTAATGTGATGAAACCTGTAGTGGTTGCGAATGGTCACAGTTTGGTTTAACCCTTTCAGAAACAGACTTTACAGCTGGTCAATCTAATTGCATCTACATCCCTGTTCAGTTGCTAAGCAAGGAGGTGAGGTTGCATGTTGGGCATACCTGACACATGCAGAAGTTCTTCATCATGCAACAAGTGAGTTGCACAGGCATTTACTATCTGGGTAAACACCAGATTCCCAGCCCAAGAGGTGAGTTAACAGAGCAGGAATTATGTCTGCCTCAGAGTGGTGCATCAGGCACAGCAAAGAGTACTACTAGCTGTCTGAATGATATGTATTATCTGGGTGTATCTTGTATATTTTTCTTTACAGAAAGCATGTTCAGTCTGAACATGCCTCACATGGTAAGTCTCTCAGGAAGTGCCTTCTGACTGGCCCTACATGATACTGGTACTTATGGAGGAGCCAAGCCTCCTCCCAGCAGACACATCTACAGTGGCTGTTGGAGGGCAGTTTGCCAGCCAAGCAGGCTTTGTAGCCCACTGTACTTCATTCAACAGCATCAGTATGATCCACTTGCTCCCCTAAACAGCCCAGCAGGTGCACAGCACCTGTGCACACCTGAAATATTCAAACAGCACAGGATAAGCACTGTTCCTCCTACAGGAGACTCCAACTCCATGGAAGACACATCTACACAGGCATATATGGAGTGCTTGGTACAACTTAAATATTTTAAAAGTTACAATTGTGAAACCCTTTTTTTCCCTTGGATATTTAGCTGCCTCTGTAATAGCTTCTTGAGTTGCAAATATCTTACTTTTTCTTTTCTTCCTTTGCTGTATATGCCAGACAACAGATGACATCGTTTCATCAGCTGAATGTTCCAGTGATGATGAAGATTTCATTGACTGTGAGCCCAGTACAGGTAAGTCAGGTCAGTTGTGTTTTGCTTGCTTTCTGATTTCATTTGCAAAAAACAATGCATACATATATCTTATATGTGTGTGAATGTATACATATATAATTATATATGTATTATGTGTGTGTATATGTATATATATACACTCATGTATATATACACTGTGTATAAAATAAGAAACTATACAGCCAAGCATCAGATCCCATGGACTTGGCAACAGCAAAACACTGATATGTAGTCACTATTTGGTTTATATAAAGTTGTTCGCATGGAAAGGCAAACTTTCTGAGTGATTCCAGCTAATTAATTGTTCACATATTTCTAGATGTTACTTTATTAATACAGTAGGAAAAAAAATCAATATAGAATGCAACAAATAATGAAAATTTATGAAGTGGAGATGGTGAATGTTTGAAAACAGAAGAGAAACAAAAGCGAAATAAAAATCAGTTATTAGCAATGTTTAATCTTTCTTAATTACTCTGAAGATGGATGTTAAGGGATACGTTTGTCCATGGGATTTTGAGTTAACATGGTAATGTGTTTATACTAATTTTGTTTCCTGGGACCCCAAAGAAATTGGGAAGCACCAAAATACAGTTTTAACACAACAAAATTAGTAGTAATTCTTGCCTTGTTATCTGCAGTGATGCTTCAAAATGTATCCGTTAAAGAGTCAGAAGGACTGGCCATGTGTAACTGACTCAACTTCTCCCTTTCAGATACATTTTGATAAATTGATGGCTTTTCTTTCTGGTGAGATATATTATGTGGTATCCAGCAGGCAACTGCAGTCTATTTTATTTCTTACAGGCTTTTTCAAGTCTTCTTTTTTGAGGCTTGCCATGAGTTAAGCATTTCTATAATAGAGAACAGACATCATCGAATTTCTGTGTACATTTAAAAGAAAAAGAGGAAGTTTGGTTAGAATTTTTTATCTTTAAAAGTGAAATATATAAATAGTTTCAGGGGGTTCTTTTGTTTGGCTTTGTTTTGTTTGTTTTTGCTTTGTTTTATTTGGGATGACTTTTTTTTTCTTCCGTACAAAAAATTCCAAGAAAATATTATAAATGTTCTGTTTCTAATTTCCTAAAGCCATTTGAGTAATACAATAATAACATAAAAATTCACCCAAGGCTAGTGCTTTCACATTTCTTTTCAATTTGCCATGGTGTACCTGCATTTTTAGTAGAACTTGGTCCTACTGTAACCTGAGATTGGCATTGTGTTGTAGCTGGGAACTTCCACCCATACTCTTGACTTCCCTGTGATGGCAGTGAAGGCAGAGACACAGACTGTTGGTAACAGGTAGCTCAGCTTACTTCCCATCTCATTTTTCACAGATTTCTATGAGTTTTCCTACTCCCCATGTAGAAGAAAAGCAGTCCAAATATTACTAGATTGTGAAGTATAAACAATGGGGGTACTGAGAGTTTAAATAAAGGTAGTAATGAGATGCCAGCACAGTGATTGTAATGAAAGTGAGGCATGAGATTCATAGGACCACATTACAAAGACAAAGGTCCTGCAACTGATATGCAAATGAATGAAGTCACTTCATTAAAGCTTCACTAACATGTGAAGAATTATTTTTTTTACTTTATATTCTGATTGCCATATATTTCAATTGAAAGACAAAATGATGTCTTTATCAGACTCCTCCTCTTGTAAATTTTTGTTTCAAAAATCACAATAATTTCAGCAACTAGAAATTGTAACAGCAATATTTTCAGCTTGTGCTGCCAGTGGAAAAATCAAAGTTTGAGTAGAAATTCGGTAAAACAGCATGTTTAGCATGAAATTTCATAGTGCTGTACAGCAACATTTCCAGACTAAAAATACCTCCTTCCTGACACAGTTAGAAATCTAATACTACAAACAGGTACAAACTGGATTTGTAAAAATTACTTGCTTTTGAAAATCCTGCTAAGCATTACAGTTGATGGATATAAGTGCCTACAGACGTTTGAATATCTGCTGTGTAAAATAATATGATTCACTGAAAATCTGCTGAACGTTCTCTCCTAAACTACTAGACATTCTTGCAAATTTCACCCAGTATCTTTCATTGCAACCTACTCCTCTTGCATAGGAAGGTGGACCACATAAGCCTGAAATCTGATTATTTTCTAGGGAATTACTATGACATTGAGAATAAAAGTTAGCTTGATTATATGTAAAAATAAGTCTCCCAGATGGTCCTTGCTGATGAAATCTGCACTTCCAGATTTTGAGTTTTCCTACTCTCAGAAGTGCTGGTGTACAGAATTGCCAGGAGGAGGAGGAATATACAGGTCCTTTTTGCATAAACTTAACTCATTCCATCATAATAAGAAGGAAAATAGCAGGTTTATGGGGCTTTTCATTTTCTTTGTATATTTTATTGTCTGTATTCTCAGTACATCCAGTGTCTGCAATACAGTCAGTATCAAAGCTCTCACTCAGCCCATTCTGCTCTGGAGCACTAAAGCAATCTGAGCCAGCTTATCAAAATCCAGTAGTGCTGGCTTGGCTGAGCAGATATGTTTGCCTTTACACTTCACCACCCAAGTCAGAATTCTGGCCACATGCCAAGATCTGGTATTTAAATATGTACATTGTGGAAAGAAAAGATCCAGATTATCTTACTTGTGTGTTTTCTAGTGTGTAGCTTCAGGTTTTTTAAAAACTTAACATTGGGTTGTTTTTTTAATTAGGCTCATTTGAAATCGCTTCATCCTGTTCTGTTGACAGGTCACTGCCTTCTGCCTTGCCTGATCCCTTTTACAGCAGACTGAAAATTAAATGACCTAACCCAGCACAGTCTTCTTTTTTGTTGCTCTGATAATGTGTAGCTTTTAAAGCTCTTGAGTGTCTGCCAAATTTGGCCTTCCATCACCCTCAGTGCCATAGTCTAGTAATGTAAAGGTTACTGAACTCACTGCTGCAGCTGTGAGATATGATAGACATCACTATGAACCTGCTGTGCAGTAGCCAAGACAAGGGCAGCAGAGAACATTTCCCTGCAAATCAGAAGTTTTCAGATTTCATATGGGTCAGAATCAAATCCCAATATCTAGAAATATTACTTCAGTCTTGCTCCTGAATCAGAGGCAGTACTCTACACAGAGTCCTTTTGAAGCCTTTGTTTTTGGTGTTCTCAGAGGCTGAAAAGCATGTCCTCTTTGAGGCTAAATATCATGTGAGACCCATTTGGCAAGGTCTTATTGCCACTTAACTCTGATTAAATCTAAGACCTGAATCTCATGCACATATGATCTGCATCTGAACACTCACATCTCTCTAAAAAGAGACAGTATGAAGGTGATTCCCTAACTCTGCTCACTTTAGGATTTTGCAGGCTGGCTTGAAACACTCACTGTAGCAGGCTGGCTAACACTTCGTGCCCCTCTTCCAAAAGTGATTTCTTTTGGAATTTTGGTAGAAAAACTTCATTTAAAAAACAGAAGCTGTCACTGGACCTGTTCTGACTGAGGTAGCTTACAGACACCACCTGTAGACATGTATGTATACATAAGGAATTATTCTAAGTGATGGCAATGACAGCTGTGGATCCAGAACCCCCTTGTATTTTATGTAATGCAAAAGAAATCACTGCAGGTACACTGACAGAAATTTCCTCCTATTCATCTTATTGGAGACAAGCCTAGATACCCTTAGATCTCTAGATCCCCCAGAAGACTTAATCTAAATGATAGAGGGGGCAAAAAATGTGTTAATCTGCCCTGAAGAAGTGTTTACTTAACAGTCAAGAGACTGTTATATCTCTATGAAAATGTTGCTTGTCCCAGTACATGGCCAAAAAACTTCTCTTTTCTGTGCCAAAATGTAATGCTTTTCTCTGGTATGAGTACAGGACTGTCTTCTGGTCTGCTCCAGGGAGATCCAAGACTCAAATATTCAAGTTCCTCAAAACTCAAGCCAAGGTCCTGAGTCTGTGCTTTTGAGCACAGCTCTGTGGTTGTTTTTTAGTAACTCAGCTGCTCTCAGAGAATTTAAGATTTGTAAGGAAAACATCTTTTCTGACAAGGAATAACTAGGAAGCACTGTGAAGAAAGAAAGCATTTATCTCTTTTCTGTGAAAGGAGGACCACCCTTACACTCTGATCTTACTGAGACTTCAAAGCCTTGAGGATGACAATTACACTTTCCTGACAGCTATTGCTGTCTCCTCATACCATTGCCCTTATTCTTGTTAAGAATGTCCATTAGTGGAGCTCTGGCACCAGGCAGGCTGGATGCTGGTGGCCAGGCAGCTGATTGGGATCATGGCCCAAGCTGCTCCTTGGACCACTCAAAGCAGTGAGACCCAAACACTCACCAATTAGCCTGAAGCCCAGAATACATCCCCACAAAATGGTTTGTAGGGCTTAATCCATGTTCCCTGGCTTGACACATCGTGTGTTTCTTCCTTAGTACAGTTGCCAGTTTTCCCTTCCTATCAGCCCATCAATTTCCTATGTGATTTTTTTTTCCCTCCCAGGGAAATTTACTCTGTGTTTCCCAAAGGCTTCATATATGTTAAGGCTGTCATTGTCTAATCAGACTGGTAAGCCTTTCTGATGGGGGACTGGACACAGCAGTAGATATGCCAAAATCTGCAGTTCTTTGCATTGGAAGTTACACAGTGTTTTGTACACTTATTCACACACAGGAGGCACATATCCAGCAGATATGCTCTCTGTATCTATAACTTACTGGCCTGTAGGTATTGACCCGCAGGGTGCCTGGGTCAGAGATTTATTTGCAGAAAACAAGGATAATCTGTCTTCCAAAACAGCCAGCACAGTACAAAAACCAATATGTTGGAAGTGAAGACTTCACAGAAGAAACCAAAAGAACTGTTGATTTGGCTGTTGTCCGCCACAACTGCATCAGCCTTCCTGAAGCACCCAGGGAATTTTCACTGTTCTCCTAACAGGAAGACACCCCCACAATCCAGTGCTCCGTTACCTACCCCCAGTCTTTCCCTCTGACAAGCAGGAATGCTGGCCTATTTCTCATGTTGTGAACAAGAAATGGCCTTTAAAGTTGTGTACATGCCTCTGAGTACTCATAAGAATAGACGTCCCATCTCATAAGGTAAATACCGTATGGACCCAAAGGACAGGGGTTCATGCACAACACCTCCCAGGGCGTAACAGCATCACTTGTTAGATGGAATTTCCTAGCTACAATCTTACAGCCAAAACAAAATCAAATGAGCAAGTTTTACAATCATGCAGATGACTTACAGGAAGTTTTGTTTTCTTTTTGGTTTGGGTGTTTTTTTTGTTTTTTTTTTTACATTAGGAATATTGAGATTGGTTTTCAGCATATTGGTCTTTCTATCTTTGTAAGCTCCAGAGGCCCCACCGATGAGGATATTTTATCTATATATGCACTAAAGATACAGTGTGCATATATATCTATATGCTAAAGTAATAAATGACCAATATCAGCAGTAGCCCCTATCATCCAATCACATGTTTACACAGAAATTCATGCCTTCATCTAACCCTGGCATCCGCTAGTGTGGACAAATGCATGATATTGTTATTTCTTGGTGAACAAAGCACGTTAATTTCTTTTTTGTTAGAATTTTTTTTCTTCCTTTTATTTATTTCTTTACTTTTAATTGATAATTTCATCTACCAATTAGCCTTGGGATAGGGTGGGGCAGGGAGAACAAAAAAATTATACAGGTATATCGATCCATATATACACAGATACTCTGTGTATATATAGATAGATATATACATTGTATATATTTGAAGAACATTTTCTGTCCTTTCACCTCATCTTGTGCCGCATGAATTTTTGGTGATTGATATTTTAGTTTCGTTTATATTTCTTTTTTTTTTTTTTTTTTGGCTCGTAATCGTGCCATACTGCTATTTTTTAATTTTTAAAATCATCGCTGTACTTCTCAATTTATATTTTTGGAGTTCTTCCAACAAAATAATGATTTAATCATCTCAAGAATGAGAAATTGATCTGCAAACCAATAAAGGCAACAAAATCTTTTCTTGCCATCCTCAAGAAATCCACATTTTCGGACATCCCAAGAAAGTTGTGTGCAAAAGAATGAAGAGTATTACCCCTCCTTTATTTTTATTTTCCTACCTTTTTAAACTTCTTCAAAGTCTCTATCCTCTTTTTTCCTATTCCTTTTTTTTTTTTTTTAATTGAGTTCAAAGAAAAAAACACCCAGAAGAAAAAACCCTCCCCTTTACCCTGCACATTCCCAGGAAAAAACTCTTCCAATGTAAAGAGCCCTAGAAACTGCAGATGGCATAAAAAGAATTTTATTGCAATGCAGAGTGTCTGTCGTATCTTTTATTTCTGGGTCAGTGCAAGATCATTTTTCTGGCATGCTGTAGTTTAGCTGATGTAACTAACCATGGCCTTCATTAACCGGTGCATGGGCTGTGATGACACCATCGTATGTTCCATCAGAGCTATGCATTCAGGCTAACCGAGCAAGTCTGTAGTGTATGATTTGGGGGGATATTGTTTTGATTTTAATTTTCATTTATATTATTATCTATTCTTTTTGGAAGAGTTATGCCAGTACCCTTGGCTGCTTCTTGCAGCCTCAGAGTTATAGATCTACTTTTTTAATGGGGTTTCTTTGCTTTTTTTTATTTCTCAGTAGTGATTTTGTGTCTTGTTTGTGTCCATCTGTCTTGTCACTGTGTCTTGGAGTCCATTGGTCCAGTGTTGTTATGTGATTCTGTTCTCTGTTCGTAAGCTGGTGTTTAGCTCCTTGGCACTCTGTCATCCCTCATCCCTTCCCTTCCCCACTTCCCTTCCTCACCTACCTGAGGGAGGTCCACAAAGAGGCACCAAGCTTTGAATGATGTTCTGAGTGTCTCCCCGAGGCTTCAGGATGGATGCTGCAAGATGCCCGCAGAGCTTCATAAGGCCAAGTTTGCAGCTGTTCTGTTTTCAATAGTTTTCAAACTCTGTTATCATTTCACTCCGAGAAGTGGTTTACTGACATAATGCTAAAGTGACTGCTTATACAGCTCCTTAAGGGATTTGTTGCTGATGTCTTAGAGTAAGAATTCCTGCTATCTGTGCTTTAGGCACCAGACAATGCCACACAGGATGCAGGCTGTGTGTTAAATGGGATGTACCTAGGACTTTTTATAAAAGGCAGTCTTGGAAAAGGAATATCACTGTGCATGTGCAGATGACAGGATGTCTGTATGAGTGTATTTTTAAAATCCAGAGTTCACAGTTTGTTTGTAGTTAGCAGACTAAAGTCTAGGATGTGCCTAGGATTTCTAAGAGCAGTGTGTCTTCACTCTGTGGGGTCAGTCTTCTGTCTGTCAGTGTGTGATGTCTCCCTCTTAAAGATGCTGGTGAAAACTGGCTTGCTGATGTTTACTTGTATAACTTGAACACAACTCCGGAATCGCATCTGGGGTGTCTTCTGCCATATGCATCATAAATGTGCAATAATGCGTAAAGCAGAGGAAAACAAGCTGAGTTTTCAAGCATCTGCTTAGACTAGAAACACTATTTAGAAAAAAATATAGTTTGGCTTATCCAGTGGTTCATTTCCTGGTACCTTAATTCAGTTCTTTGTGAATGTACTAGCCACATTAATGGCACAGGAAGCTTCAGTACATTGGGGTGCATCAGCTGGCATCAGTGGATCAGCTCAAGTTCGTGGAGGAAAAGGCAGACAGTTCACATGTTTACATATAATGTTCACAACATTGCAAAAAGCATACTTACACATACCTTTAGCCTAGCTAAACTTCCAGTTGTTTTTTAAGAATTAGTTCCTTCTGAAGAGAAGGCACTGAAATCTGTGAACTTTTCTCACAAGACCATGATATAATACCTTTTTAGGCTAAGAGTTACCAGAAGAGGGAAGTGATGGGATATGTTCAGGTTTCCAACATGGAATTATTTAATTACTTCCTTTTACTTACCCAGATATGTGTCCTGTACTTGCAGAGAGATAAAAAGTTCACTTTTCTTTCATCAGTGGGAACCAATGATTTATTCTCAGTTTAGTTTTCTTAATTCTTACGTAATCTGAGAAAAATTACTGAGTGTACTTATTACAACAGAAAATTAATATTTAAAGCTGTCTTGGTTTAGATTTTAGATCTCATGTGTTTTTCATAACTAGTAATACCTACTGAATCTAAAGCTTTTTCTTGGCAATTGCTTAAGTAAAGCAACTGCTTATAAAATTATATTGTAATCAACAAGCTTGTAGTTTTGTGTAATACTGCCCTCTGGCAGAGAGACCAGAGCAGTCCTGTTACAAGGCAAACAGCAAAAGAAACCAATTTTTTAGAACAAGGTTATTGGAGCAGAACAATTAGAGTTTTAGCCCCCTGCATCATGAAGTTCAGGGTAACCTTCGGACTGGAGTAATGTGACGGTCGAGTGTCCAGGCATCAGGACAGTAACCTGCAGGCTGTGATAGAGCTGCTGTGTCCTACTGAATGGTGACTTCTGTTTGCTTTATGTAGCCTCTGCTGTGCCTGTGACCAGCCTTCTGCAGGGGCAAGGGGCTCAATCAAGTGCAGGAGATGCTGTGAAAGGTCCCATCGTGCTCTGTTTTATCCCAGTAAGGTTATGTATGGATATCTGGCACTAGAAATAGTTACTTCTTATTTTTGTTTTCTGTCTCAGGGCAGGCTGCTGGCTTCAACTTTTGTGACATTTGTCACTGAGCAAGGGGAAGAGCTGAGAGTTCAGTTGTTTGAGCCAAGAATAAAGAGCCTGAACTCTGGTGTGGCACTCCCAGTTCTACCGTTGATTCCTTCTCTGACTGTGTGTGTGTATTGTTCATTTGCCTACCTGTAAGGCAGGGTAAATTAAATACTTCTAGCTAAATGAGTTAAAGATGAATTGAAAGTAAATTTAATTACTGTTTTAGTGGACTTTGATATTCAAGTGCAAATTGCTGTTGAACATCCCAAAATGGTTCTGTAATGCTACCTACCAGAAATGTGCAAATAACCTGTGTTATTGTTTTTTTTAGTACTATATGCTGTCTTCACTTGCTGTGAGAAGTAGTGATAATATTATCACATATTTTTATAAAGTAGGTACAATTCCTAATATGCTAATGCAGAGAGGATAAAGTGAGGGATACAAAAGTCAAGTATTTTAATGTCAGGGATCATTGGTGTGACATTATTTTCATTGAATATCACTTTTCCCTCTAGAATTAATGCATGCATTGGAATGAACCATGTTCAGGCTACATAAATTAATGTTGTGAGTGGACAGCAATATACAGATCTTAAATACCAGCACTTTGGTCACTTGGACTTGTATCTTTGTAGAATTTTCCTTTTAAAACTTAACAGTTTCTCCAGCCTAACTTAGCTGGTGTAAGTTTCCCCGGTTTTGCATTTAAGATCAGGAAAGATCAGAATCAGCCCCACAGTCTGGCTACCTTGCCCTTGCTGCCTTCCAGTCTTTTTTTAAAGCGTGTTCTCTAAATTCAAAGCCATGTGCACTGTCACATTCTGGCAATCCCTCTAGTGCTGTGCCTATGTTATCAAGCTGACACATGTCTAAAATACTAAGATATGATATTTTCAACCTGCTGCGACTTGCTTTTTGTCCCTGTTAGCTTTGATTTTCAGCTTCATAAAATATATGGGAAAGAAAATAAAAATAGCCAATGACACATTCAGTGGAAGAGAAGAGCTAGCACATGACTCAGAAACAGATTTTGCATCAAAAGCAAATGTTTGTTTATTAGAACCTTAAATGTCTATAGCAACTGATTAGTTACCTTTAAACAAGAAGTATCTGATTTCTGAAAGATAAGTAATGTCTGTTGGAGAGAAATCATGTTGAGCATTTACAGATACGAGGGACAGAGACAGGCTTTTGCTGCTAAAGGTTTTTCGTATAAATTTCTTTTGATCATCATGCCTAGACCTAAGGGTGCCTTATGTACTTAGAAGCTCAATGGTACTGATGTTCACATGAGCTGTAACACCTAGAATAATACCTCAGTAGAGCAGGAAAACATCATCTATTTTCAACCCAGGTAAATCATGAGAAACCAAAGTTTATAATTACATCAAAGGGGTTATTACTTTGTCTTCATTCTGCCTCTCTGTTTCAGTTCCAATTTTTTATTTACAAGTTGTAGAAAACAGTGCTTTCTCCCAAGTGTAAGAAGCAGGCGATCCCAGTTCCTAGGGATGCGAAGTATTTCTTTAATACTACGTAGCTTACATGCTCTGTGAGGATCACAAGACAAAGGCCATACCAGTTTTGAAATAAGGTATAGACGCAAAAAACAAAACAAAAATAAATTAGACTGGCTTAATTCGAAATCTCAGATGTCTACTAATTTGAGAACCCATTTGATCCTCGCACTAACAAATACATTACTAAAACCTTGCAAAAGCGCCACCACCAAGGACCTTCTTTTTTTACTTCTGCTGATTCTCATAAAACTAAAGTTCTTTGGTCCCATGGGTGGTGTTATAAGGATCATCAGCTCTTCTTTTGACATTCAAGAGGAACTACAACTATTTTACAAAGTTACAAAATCTCAAAAATAGCTTCTTTTAGAGCAACAAGAAAATGCCCCAAATTTTATCTCCACTGGTTTCACTCCAACTCAGTGTCTGTCAGAACAGTCAATGTCAGTGGCATTAAAAAGGGGGAAAGGTTGCTCTGTCCTTGAGGGACAACAGAAATGCAAAGTAGTTGTAGCGATTTTGAGTTTGTTTTCTTTTTTAATATATGTCCATAATTCAGGATTTTTCCCTAGTACTGACACGAGTATAAGTGATTTTAGATACTAGTTTTACGGACTACTGATTTCACTGCTGAAATCTTGGGGAGTTCATAAATTTTGTATTTGACTGATGAAAAGAGCAAAAATAGTCCTGTAAATACTTCAGGTTATTTTCTAATGTATCAGAATATAAATTTATTCTTTTCCTCTGACTTCTCTCCATTCAGTAACAAGTCTACTGCGGAGTGCTTGGAGACCAGTATTTCCCCTAGAATCTATGGTTCTCCTGTATGCTAGTTTTTTTTAGTGCTAAGACAGGGATGATAAATATATTGCAAAACGTGCACACATGCTGCTCTCTCTCTGTACATGTATGTATATTTATACATCTGTTAATGCCATGTTTATGTTCTGGCTAAAAGAAGCCCTTTGGGGAACTGAAATAGTAGAATAAACTTTAGGAGCTTTATAAGCAAATGTGGAACAAATAGATTAAATCTTGCCTTACTCTCTTTCTCATGCTCCTGCTGTGTTCTGTTAGTTCAAGTCTTTGGCTTTTGTATAACTCAGAAAGCTGCTAGTACATCCCATCATTTTGGGGGAGGTGTTTTGTGAGTGAGAGCAAGTGTGACTCAGGTTTGAGATCTGGGCACAGTCTGAAACAGAGGATCCCTGTCACGCGTCTGAACTCACAGCAGGGAGGTGCCTTTGGTGAGGTTCTGAATCATTTACCTCTGCCAGGGTTCTGGGGACTCTCAGAGACCTGTGGAGAGGATTAAAAAGATTTGACAGCTGGAGAGAAAGTCAGTGCAGTGGGAGTATGTATGTATCTGAAATAAAGTAGAGTGTTCTTTTGTTCAGTAAGCTGGCCATCCTACCCGATCTGCCCTCATTCCCATGGCTGATGGGTGGTGTTCCCTGGAACATTGTGGATCACATGCAGGCCACTGGTGGAAGGCCCCTCCTTGGCACTGAGGCTGCTCTAATGCAGATCAGAGGTCTTGCCACCACACACCCAAAAATCTCCTCTCCCCCTTCAGTGTGGTGGTGCAAACCTGGCCTCAGCAAAGCACCTGCTGTTTTTGCAAATGGCCAATTGTTTGGGTCCTTAACATTTCAGTCTCTCACACCCTTTACATTACATGATTAAACATGCCAAATAAGTCCCAAAGGAATTCAGAGACTGAAAAGCAGTTGAAGATAATAAGCCTTATATACTAAGCCTTAGTTCTTTTTTAGTAAAAAATGAAGATTGGGTGCTGTCAAAATACTGTAGGGACTTCATCTAGTCTCTTCTGAGCTGTCTGTGTCATATCCAAAACAAGAAAACGTTCCTTGACCCCTAAAATGCTGGGTTTGATTACCTTTTCTTCATTTTGAGATTGATGCTTTAAAGAAAGTGAAAATTCCATTCTAACAAAATCTGTAATTATGAAACAAAGTAAACTTAAGTTTTGAAGCATTTTGTGGGGACTTCTTTTTTGATTTCTGAAAATATGACTACTAAACTTCACCTGTAAATAACTTTGGAGTTTCTTATAGTTCTTTTCAGTTTTCCAATTTCTTTTCTCCCCCATTAGGTTCCCCAGATCATTAAACCATACTTTCCTCCATAGGAAACATCTGTCACTAGCTCTGTACAAGTTATGTTAGAAGACTAAACCCTTTGATTACATTTATCAAAGGAGTTGAGCCAGTATATTTCAAAATTTTCAGTTGTTTTGTTCCCAGCTTTTCACTGTATTTTGAATGGCAATGGTAAAGTCCATCCCTGAAGCTGAGTGATCTTTCCCACATATGCTGTTTTCCAAATCTATCACTTTTCCCTTGGAAAGAAAAAGCAAACAAAAATGATTTTGAGAGACAGGAAAAAAGTCTCCTTCACTGAGATGATATTTTTAGAAACAGATGGTAAAACAAACTGCAGATGTTGTGCCTGCAGCAGCGCTATTCTAATAACGGGATTGTTGAAAGATAAAAGCAGCCATTTGTGTGTCTAACTCTCTCTGTTAGTAATTCTTCCTCCATGCAAGAATAGTGGGGAATCCTGGTACAGCAGTTTTTCCCCCATCTTGCCTCCTCTGAAAAGGATTTACACAGTTCTCTGCTGAAGAATGAGTGTTCTGGTAGTGCTGTCTACAGCAAATACAAAGATATGATAGTATAGGAGAAGTGAACCCCAGTTATCTATACCTCATTTACTATGGAACCACTAGCTTTTTTATTCTCCTGGTGACTTTTTTTCCTTTTCCTCTCAGATGACCTTTCCTTCCTGATGACAAGCTGCAAGTTTTCTGTTGGCCTGTTTCATAGGTGGCAAGTGTCCAAACACAAGCTGCCAATTTAGATAGTTTAAGAAACTCTTAAGACCTGCCAGGCTTGGCATGCCTCATGTAAGAACACTATATTCACATGAAATGTTTAAAGTATCCTGAGGAACTTGAGCAGTTTTGTTTCTTTTTCCAAACCAAATTTACTTACATTTCATTAAAGCTAATTAATTAGCAGTCTAAGCAGCAAATCAGGTCAAAGCCATTTGGACTACTGTAAAAGCAGACATTTTGTGAAGGTCCAGATTTTTGATTTTCTTCAGAATATCAATTGCTATTTATTCCAGCTGGTTCTGGGGTCCGCAGTTCGGACCCAGGAGGCTAGAGCCACCCCAAAAGGTATCTCCTTAGAGACAGCTCCTTAGGGGGTCAGAGCACTCCCTCAGCTGGCAGAGAGCGTCTCAGCAGGGGGCAGAGCAGTGATTCTTCAGCTCTTGTGATTTCAGCTCAATGATTTCTCAGCTCCTGACCTGCGAGTTTGCTTCTCTTTTAGCCGGCCCCGGGAAAAGAGAGAGAGGGTCTCGTTTGGCGATTCCGCATGAAGTAGCTTTATTGCAAGGTACCAGCGAAGGGAGCCAGGGACAAGATACCCCAAGAACTAGGGGAACACAGGGGGTTTTTATGGGAAACCAGGGTGGGAGTGGAAAGGGTACAAAGCCAGTCGTTTACAACAGATCTACATAAAATCTCCTGGAGGCTTGTGGGACCTTTGAGTGGTCGCTGTAACTGGAAGGTTACTTTCTTATCTTAGGGGTCTGGCGGGGGGTTGTGCAATTCTTCTTACCTCCTCAGCAGGCCTCCCTCAGGGCAGAGCCACCGGGGCTCTGCCCACCCCACCCCCCCCAGCTATTGATACCTATGGCTTTTGCCTTAAAACCCCTATACAAGCAATATTGTTTATTGTATTTATTGATATTTAATCTCTGATGCCAGCTGCACATTTAAGATGCATATTTTAAATAAGTTTTAGTAATTATATCCTGGGGATGGCTGCACATGTGAGTGTCCAGTAGCCCCAACAACATTTTATAGCTATATTGCCATAATTTTTCTATCTGCTAAGGAGCGTTTTGTGGATATTACAGCAGTTGAGCATTTGCTTCTAAGATCTAAATTTTAGATTTATACACTGAGAAGAGATAGTTAATCCTTTGTAGACCAGGCTCTTAAGGTTTATCTGAATGGCAGAACTTGAAATAAGAACTTGGAGTCTTAGTTCTTCTTCCAGTTTCCAACCTTAGTTAATCTCTCCTCCACTTTTAAACAGAAGTTGTATTTTGACCCTTCAGATTTCTTAAATCTTCAGACAGATACACACACAGGAGGTAATTTTTCTGGGGATGTTAGAGCAATGACAGCTTTTACTGTGTGTGTCATACTACATCAATTTTCTAATTCAAGGGAGATTTCAGCAAGTGCAAACCAAGATGATGAAGCTATCTACAGTGGAGGCAAAGATTTTAGACGTCAACTTAGAGCAATGATTGTTGTTCCTTGTTGAACAGCAGTTCTTTATCAGTTTTCTCTTTTTTATTGTCTAGTGTTGTTCTGTTCTGGTAATGAAATGCATAGAACTGTACACATAATTTCAGGGGTAGTACTGACAAAGCCAAGCAGAGAGGCACTGTTATCTCTCTGCTCCATTACAGTGACGCCTCTGCTTATACAGCGCCTGAGTTCTGAATGTAGTTTGGAAGCTTAATAAGCATAGGGAACTGGTGCGGAGGCAGGAGATTCTTTGCAAGAAAGGATTAAGGGATAGCAAGTGCAGTTTCCTTTTATAAAATCAAATAAATTTGAGCTTTACATCTCTGACTGGAGCACTGGGAAAGGTGCCGGAAATAGAAAGCAAAGAAAAAGAAAAATATATAAATATGTGTGTATGAATATATTTATACATATGTGATATATAGTAAATATACATGAAAAACCTGTAAGTATTGTTCAGTTACGTAGTATGATTACAGATTTCAGATAGTTCTAGCAAATATCTTGGATGTGAAAACAGACTGCTGGTAATATCCTGTCCCCAGGAGATAAACTGCATGTCGTATTTTAGGTCTCTCTGATTCCACTGTAAGAAATGATGCACATGCTGTACCTCTCATTTACTGTTAATGTAAGTTAGCAATAATGCATATAAGCGTTTTCAGTGTAGAAGTGCTGCAGGTGAGTAGCAAATCAGGCTCTTAAATTTCAAAAGTAGGATTGTTTACCAGAACTGAACATTAGATCAGAAAGAGTGGATTAGGTATATATAGAATATATATAAGCATATATAGAAAAAGAAACCCAACTGTATGTACAAGGAACTCCTGGGACACTACATTTGGTAATAGGCTTAAATTACCAAGAGCAGAAAGTTTCTGCTGCATTCCTCACTTGTTTTATAACTCTCTTCCAAAGCTTTTGTCCACAGCATTTGTGAACAGGATATTGATTTTTCTTTTGGGAAAGGAAGGAGTCAGCACTTGGATCTCTATAGCAGTTAGGAATTTGGATGCAAATTAAATACTTTCATAGTAAAAAAAAAAAAAAAAAGGCAAAAAAAATTGATTCCTGTATATATGCATGTGCATGCATATTTGCTAATTACATTAACCACATGGCTGGAAAAACTGGCAGCCCAATGAGATGTTGAGTGACTTGGGATTAATGAAAGTAGAAAGTATTTAGTTGTTTATGGTATTAGGGCTAAATTTTTATAGTTATTTGTGGAAAAAAAAAATTGCTACATAGAGTTAGCTAGACCTTAACTCAGAGACTGGAAAAAAAAGTCCCAATGATTTAACAGAGAGAAGAGACTTTAGCTGGAGCATTTCAAAGCTCAGCTGTCAAATATAACAGCTTGTTTTCATAAGGTGCGTATCATCTACATTTTTTACTGTATTTCATTACAATGCTCTGCTTTATTCTACATTGTTTGAATACATAAGGAATTCCTGTTGATTTTCTGAGATCAGGCAGCTTCTGACTTTCACTTACCCAGCTGGTGCATCTGTATTCTGCACATTAATATTCTTGAAGGGAGCAGGGATAAACCTTCCTGCTTTTTTCTGTCTTTAAAATAAGCCATTGCTACTTCCATTTTTATTTCTGCACTTGATAGTGTTATGGATCTTCTTGATCTTATCTAACATAGCACCCAGCCCTATATGTCAGGTAAGGTGTTTGACCAGAAATGCACTCTTACGACTTCAGTGGCATTATCTCAGATTTGAAATGTGTTTTACATTTGCAAAAGTGAGAAACTTTTCAGACCTTTAGTAAGAGTGATGAATGCTATTGTCTGCTTTTCATAAGTATCATAATCAGAGACATTAAAAGGATGCTTCCTTAGGTGTCTCACTAACAAGCTTTAGTTGAGAGAAACATGGAGCAATGCAGGGAGAAAATTATTTTTAGGCCATGCAACAGTTGCAGAAGTGGAAGGAGGATAAACTACTGCTGAATTTAAAAGAAGAATTGCATTAATAAAGGAGAGGAAATGTTTCTAAATAAAATAGTTTTTTCATTATGAAAAGCCATTATTTGTTTAAGCAAAAGGAATAATTTCACCCATAGCTGTACCTGAATGCCATAGATGAGCAAACAGAAATTGTTTCCTCCTCTTCACTGATCTGTGTGTTTGGTTTTAGAAACCACTTTAGAAGTCCACTGACTTTTAAGGTTTTGTATCCTGATGGTCCCTGTAAAGTCCATGCAGAACTAGGGTTAGGGAATGGGTTCCAATCTGTCCCTCACTTTTCCTGTGGAGTCATTTACCTATGTTCAATTTAAAAGTTCAGTCAGTTGTATATCTGTAAGATCACTGAAGGCAATAGTGTAGCTACAAGGTTGCTGAGTACATACGTTAACCTACAGTCTTTTCTTTTGAGTGGTAATAATAGGAGACCTGAACTCATCCCTCAGATCCTGGCTTGGGTTGGCAGCAAGTTGGTATGATGAATATCTGTAGAGTTGGAAGTAGATATTTTTCAGGTTGGAAAATCATCCACTGAGACATAATAAGCAGGAAGCACCATGGTAGAGTTTTGAAGTGGAATTTATTTTTTTTTAAGAGAAAGGTGAAGCTGAAGAAAGAGCAGAAATGAAGTGGTTTTTCCAGTTAACTCCATGCTATGCCTCCCTACCTATGAAGGCAGAGCACATACAGCTGTCATCTTATCTCAAAGCTTAGTGCTACTGTGCTGAATTCTGCTCTTTGTAGTTTTATGTTTGCCACTTGCTTCCCTTTCTTGGTATTTTTCAGCTGAGGTTACCACTACTAAATTACCAGACAATGAAATAAGACAATAATAAGGAATTGTAATGGAGCTACAATACAGCAATAGCAACTTACAATTTGGCTTCTGACATGCTTCCATTTTGATGAGTAATTCAGTGCCTTGGAGGATGTGAAAGAAGCCATTTTGCATTAAACACTTAAATTTACCATGAAAGACTAGCAAGAATTGTTTAGGCACTGGAAATAACTGGCAAATCTGCTAGTTCTTACTCAGTATAATGTTGGTCCATGTGTTCTCATTTAATGTCATTTGCAGAGACAAGCAACAGGTTCAAGTGTCTATAATGAGCCTTTTGAAGGTGAAATGTTTCTTCTAACTTTGAAACAGTGCTATTCATGAATACCCTAATAAGGCAATAAATCACAGGGCAATAAGGTTAGAGTTTGAACACCTTTTTATTTCATTCACAAAGTTCAAAGCTGCAAGTTCGCCAATAGCAGAATTGCTCAAATAAAGTGTTTGTTCTATTAACATAATGTTTCCAGCTCCATCTCTTTTTTGATTGTGCTTAAGACCATCAATTAGACTAAGGATATGAATAGAAATAATGAATTCATCAGAAAAATAATTCTGCATGAGAAAATTGTGTGGCTCATACAGATAAAGGAAATTAGAGTCTATGAGAAAGTAATAGACTTTCCTATTAAAATCTAACCATACAATGTCTTACTTCATGGCAGAGGAAAGCCTAATATGATAAGATTTTTTTTTAGCTTCTTTTAATTAACTTTCCATCCTATTAGACTTGATCTGCAGTTAACTTTCATTTCACAGGTATTCATGATTTTTATGCTCCTGAGAATTACTAAACCATGAAGCTCAGACATGATGGTTAATAGCTATGCAGTCATTTTTCACTTGATTTTCTAACAATTGCCCTGAAATTTAAATGTAAATACATCCAGTAATACAGTAAGCAATCATATGGAAAATATATTCAAATGTATGACTATACATCCCTTTAAATATTGATTCCACAGCAATCTGACCTGCCCTGGTCTATGAATATTAACTGTTGGTTTAAAAAACAAATAATACACAGCATACCCTCATGTCGTTCCCCCGCCCCCCATCCCTCTTCTCCATCCATTTTGGAAGGTAGTGCTTCAACTTCTCTAAAAAAGAAAACAAACTATTGTTATAGTGGGATATACATTATCTTATCATGGTGTGAAGATTAGGGAGAAAGAATGCCAAGGCCTCCCAGCTTACAAATGAGGCAAGCAGAATTAATCAATAGTAAAAAGCAGTCATTCTGAATTTTTGTTTAAAAAGTCTGTATGGACCTGAAGAATTTGATGTCCATCTCCTCAGCTTTATTCATGGACATACCGTCTTTACTTGTGGTTCTGAAATAGATACAGTTATCATAGTGTAGAATCATACAACTGTTTGGGTTGGGAGGGACCTCAAATATTTATTTCCAACCTCTTCACAATGGGCAGGCATGCCTTCCACTAAACCAGATTGCTCAGGGCTCCATCCAACTTGGCCTTGAACATTTCCAGGGATAGGGCTTCTCTGAGAAACCTGTTCTAGGGCCTCACCATCATCACAGTAAAGAACTTCTTCCTAGTATCTAATTTAAATATACCTTGTTTCCTTTTGAAGCTGTTGTCTTATCACTACATATCCTCTTTATAAAAAGTCCCTCTCCAGCTTTCTTGTAGGCCTCCTTTAGGTTCTGGGAAAGAATGCTGTAAGGTGTCCCTGGAGCCTTCTCTTCTCCAGGCTGAACAGCACCAACTCTTTGAGCCTGTCTTCATAGGAAACAAGCTCCAGCCCTCAGCTCCATGACCATTCTCTGGCCTTGCTTCCACAGGTCCTTCTTATGTTGGGGGCCCCAGATGCTAATATCACCAATACTAAAGTAAGTTAACTTTTGGAATGAGATCTGTTTCTCTTCTAATCCAATCTTTTATGAAAACAGAGCAAATACCCTTCCCAGCCACTTTCTTGCTGTAATGCAGCCTCTGATAAACAGCTTAAAGCGTTGGCTTCTGAATCACAGTAGAATTTATTCCAGTCATTCACAATGTTGAAAAAGAGGATTCAAACTTGCCTGCAGCAGCCTTCCATTGCTGTAATCCTGAACTTTCAAAAGAAAATTTGCAAAAACAGCACCCTCTCTTTATGCTTCTGCACTGCATGGCTAGTATTAAACTTGCCTGTAAAAACAAACAAACAAGAAGTCCTGCCAAAAATCCATTCCCAAATGCCTGAGTCACAGCACCATCCCCTCTTGTCTTTTCTAAATGATAGACAGAACTAGCTCACATGTTGGAGGCTCCTATACAAAGGATTCCCCTGCAGTGCTTTAGCACTAGATAGCTCATATGTTAGTTAGCTCTATTGTGTGTCTGATGCAGTTACAAGTGCTGCCTAGTAGGAGAATTGACGTCAAAGTGTGGATTAATAGGCATTTGCCATTCCATCTCCAAACACCTCTGCTTGAGATCCCAAGGGGATTCTAGTACTTTTAAACATTATTAAAATCAAAAGGAAGGAGCATCTCACGTTGTCTGAAGTGGTGTGAGAGAACAACAACTAACATACTGCTCAAAAGCTTGGCAATCCTTTTTTCCTTTCCAGAGGAAGAGTTGGGGTTCTATTTATTTATGTTTGCAGATTATCAGGGTCTCTACCTAGGATTTTCTACCACTTCTCAGTGGTAATTTTGTAGAACCTGTCAGCAGTCTGCTTGGGAGTGAACTTCTCATCAGTAGCAGCCTCTTATGTAGCATTTTTCCTTTACAGGTTACTGGGGATTAAAGTCTTGGTGTATACAACATCACCTTGTTTTACTGATGGAGATTTTGGCCTAGCCTTTTAGGACAGCTGTGGGGCAGTCCTTGTATTAATTCTGATGACTATTTTGCCTTGTTTTTGTCTGATGAGGAAACTGAAGTCCCATAGTCCTAGGACTCAGTTCTGGACTTCCAAAGGCTTCTTGTAACATGAGGAAAATAACATTATGAGCAGGGCTGTACTGCTTCCATCATTTGGAAGATGAGCTTATTAATCCCTGATTTAGTGTAGTTTTTTAACATGTGCTTGAATAGGTTGTTTCAATTCTTAACTCTTACACCCCAATTACTCTAGAAGGGAACTCAAAATTGCTCAAACTTAGTAGAATAAAACATGCCTATAGGAATCCCTATAAGAATCCCTATCATGCCCTATGATTAATAAAATAAATAGGTTTAGGTGTGAAGGCACAGGCAAATTAATCTTGTTCAAGGCCTACTGGAATAAGCCTCTTCCCAACCTGTAAATTCTCATCGCTGTAAATTCTTTTCACTCTACATTTTACAAAGAACTAATGTTCACAATGCTGAAAAGACATGGTTTGTTATTTCTTCTCAGTAATTGCACTATGTACCTTGATATAATTACCAAAGAAATTGTGTATTGTTTTTAGTTGGAATTCATCACCATGTTTGTGTAGTCCAACTTAGACATTAACACTCCTGTTCTTCTCTAGAGCTTGTCTGACACTTTCCTTGGTCCTGTGTGTACGCTGTTAACGGTCTGTGCTTGTACTGATTCCCAAGAATAAGGTGTAGCTGCATCAGTGGAGACTTCTAAAGTGGAATGCTCTAGATCTTGAATGTCTTCCAGAGACATAAGTAATGCCTGGGATGTTCCTGGGTTATTTAGCCATCCAGGAAGTTGAAAACATTTTTCTTTGTGTGGTTTTTCTTCGCTTGATTTTGTTTACAACTCCAAGATAAAAAGCACAGTATTTATCTCTGGATACAAGCTGCAAGTGCAGGTTCTTCCCAGCATTGATTTGTGTCTGTAACAGGAATAGGAAATACTAAAAGAAGAGGGGTTATTGTGGGCAGAACTAGAATCACTACTTTTCTTCAGAAAATAAGTTTAAGTTCATTGCAAGAGAAATCTTTTACTGGTGATTCTACTATGCTTTGGGTTCTCCTCTCACAAAGCAAGGGAGGAAGTTCACTGAGTTACTTGTGGTTGGATTAGCTGCAAACTTTGAAAATGTAATGTGCTTATGCTGTTTTAGGGATTAATTCAATTACTTCGTAAGAACTTTCAACAGAAATGTTGCAAATGTAGCCTAGTATGCAAGTGATTAAAAATATTGCACTGCAAAAGGGTTCTGCCTACTTCTGAAGTACACAACCCCCTTTCATGTAGTTGTAGAGAGTGATAAGCTCTCACCTTAGCCTCCTTTTCTCCAGGCTTAGCAATCTTAGCTCCCTCAGCCACTCCTTGTAGGACTTTCCAGACCCGTCACCAGCTTTGTTGCTGTTCTCAGGACATGTCCCAGCACCTCAGTGTATTTCTCGCAGTGAGGGGCCCAAAATTGAGCACAGAATTCAAGGTGTGGCCTCACCAGCACAGGGAGACAACCACTGCCCTGGTCCTGCTGGCCGCACTATTTCTGACAAGCCCAGGATGCCACTGGCCTTCTTGACCACCTGGGCACACACTGGCTCATGTTCAGCCGCTGTTGACCAGCACACCCATGCCCTTTTCTGCCAGGCAGCTTTCCAGCCACTTTCCATCCTGTAGCACTGCCTGGGGTTGTTGTGACCCAAGTGCAGAACCCAGCACTTGGCCTTGTTAAACCTTGTACAGTTTATCTCAGCCCATTGATCCAACCTGTCCAACAGCATATGACTTCTTAGGACACTACTACTGAGAACATATGCAAAAGTCATGAGGTGTTTGCTAGCATTTGGACAACCTGATGACGTGTTTTTACTTGTCTGCTTCATAGCTGTATACTGAAGAAAGGAGAAAACACTAATATAGCCTTGCTGCTCTGCATTTGCGGATTAGCAGAAAATTATGTACATTTTAGCATTCCATAAATAATGCAGAAAACTTTTGCTATGTATTTAGACCAAAAGCAGTAAACTATGCCTGCTCCCACTCAAATTATTGGATGATACTCTGCTGCTGAGTTTGTCAGCATGAGAATCTGCGTTTTGCAAAATCCCTTCAGAAAGACTTCTTTCCGTTTAAATGACTTCTAGGATTAAATAAGTTTGGCTTTACATTAAAAAAAAAAAAAAAGCCTTAGCTGGGCTGACTACAAATATCAATCTTCAGTCTTTCAAAAAAACCTCACATCAGATCTCTCTCCCCGGAGAAAGAGACAGTTTAGAGATGCATGGGAAGGATGCATTTGGGCCAGTGATATTGGCTGGGCCGCTTAGCACTGGAAGCATCAAATACTCTTTGATTTGGGGGACTGTGAAAAGATAATAAGCTTATGGCAAACACCTGAAAAATTCTTTACTGCTGTGGCAGTTTAGCCCTATGATTTCCTTAGCTCTCAGAGCTATAAATGTGCTTTCATTTCTGATGATAATTTTTTAGCTCATTGCTATAAAGAAGCCCAACTAATTAACTCTTACGCACAAATCCAAACAGAACAGCATGTGGGACTTTGCCAGTCATTCTCGTATAGATATTCTTACCATGGACTGCTTTTTTATTTCTAAGCTTCAGATGTGCCGTGGGCTTAAGAATGAGAGAGCTTTCTACTAGTACAAACACCTGGTGCAAGGGAAGTGATATAACTAATTTATATTCCTAGGCTCTTCCTATCTCTGTGTTTTGTAGTGGACCAGCTAATTCAATACTTGCAGTTTAAATTAGTGCAGATAGCTGATGGGAATCACAGGAACAGATTTTTATTCTGAGTTGAGTGTAGGGAAGAGGATTTGCTTTGAAAGTTAGTATTTAGTCCTATTTCTCTATAATCCGTTGCTTGTTGTATGCTAAACATTAATTTGACTGGATGTCTGAAAAACACTATGAAAGGTTAAAAGCATGCAAGAATGAACAGGTTGTTTTGGGAGCTACTACAAGCAGAAAGAACCAGCGTTGTGTTGCAGTGGACAGAACTCAAATAATGTGGGATTCAGTGTGTTAGGGAAGAGAGAAACTTACCAGCTTTAATGGAGCACAAGGACATGAAGTTGTGTCAGGGCGGTTCAGGTTGGATGTTAGAAAGAGGTTCTTCACCCAGGTGGTCTTAGGCACTGGAACAGGCTCCCCAGGGAAGTGGTCACAGCACCAAGCCTGACAGAGTTCAATACTCTTGGGTGCATAGTAGGACTCATCTTGGGGATGATGCTGTGCAGGGCCATGAGTTGGACTTTGATAATCTTAGTGGATCCCTTTCAACTCAGCATATTCTGTGATTCTGTAATTCTGTGATTCTGTGACTAGAGTGATAAAAGACGTGGAAGTTCCAGAGATTAGCATGAACCTGGGTAGAGTAGAGCAGCCCTAGATCCTAATTTATCATCCATCTTTCATATGGCTCTTTAACACACACACGCACACAGAGATGTGCATTACCTTCACTTTTTTCATTTCCCTTTAAAATGCAACTTGAAAACAAAAAAAAGTATAATGAAACTTTATCATTGAAGTCACTGAACAAGGGGCTTTTTGTATAATTGTTTCCCTGTTGATATATGGATTTTTTTTTCATTTGAGAACACTGGCTATCAGCTCAGTGCTTCAAGCAAGAAACTTGTAAGCTTTGATAATACAGATGTTTATACTCCCAGTCCTTTGATCTACTTTAAGTTTTTAAAAATAAATTTTAAAAAAGCTGCACTAGTTATGCTTTTTAGTCTTTGTTTTTCTGAGGAATAATTTGCTAGGTGTTCAGTAATAAAATAGCATGTAGCTATTTTGTAGCTTCATGTGGAAGCATTTAGCATCCAATTTTCAAATTAGGACATCTAGTTTTGACTATTAACAGCCAGAATTTTTTTAAAGGCTGAAGGTTTTTCCAGCCTCAACAGAAATAGCTGGACCCAGATTTTCTGAAGAACTCTACGTCTATTCAAGCACCTCTGTATTGACCAAATAAAAAATTGCTTAACGCCCTTCAAATCTTCTTGTAAGGCTAACATCAAGATTTCCTTTACAAAATCTTGTCATCTTTTTAAGTGTCTCTGCCTCCAGTTGTGGTTCTCTCTTTTGATCTTTCAGGCAGTAAAAGGCTGTTGCAGACCCTCATGCAGTGAGTTAGGCATTTATCGTCAAATAGGGCATAAGTATTTTCTGGAGAGGCCTGACATAGACTGCACAGTTGGCAACCAGACTCATGCCTTACAGTCTGTTTTGCATCAAAGAGAAGGCACTCAATTCTATCTAATGTGCTGAAGGGGGATATTTCACTGCTCTGAAAATCCAGCTGCAAGTCATGACAAATACTGATTAAAATTCAAAGCTTAAATGCCTCTTTGTGAAACTCCCTAAGTACAATTAAACCGAGGCTCAGAATCCTGGTGGGGAATGATGTCCAGGGACACTAGCCTTGTAACCTTGCCAAACAAAAATCTCCACTGAGGTCTGAAAAGGCCTCACTTCTGCAAATTTTTTTCCAATTTCTAACCAATTTTTTCCAATCCACAAATGAATCCCCAAATTTTCCTATGTAGACCAATATTTTGCTTTCTGTAACCTGCATGTTTTGTCCCTGAGATAACCCTGACCAGGTTTCCTCTTCTGTGGTTTGACCTCTTCCCTTCCTAACATGTTTACCAAAGGGATGTAGGCAATAGGTCCAGTGTAGCCTCCCAGCATAGGCATGGTACATTCCAGCTACAGCTGCACTGTGCTGTTAGTCAGTGCAACCTCATCACTTCTGAAGTAGAGCTCTAAAGTAACTCCTCTCAGAACTGGACACTTTTCAGTAATACATCTGAAACCAACCCAGGTTATTTAATTTTTGTGGGGTTTATACTTAGTTAATACTCCCCAGAACTAATGCTGATCTGTCAGTGGCTTTAGAGGTGCTAATGCTCCTCATGTTAATACATAACAAAACATCCTACCTGTTTGTTATATCTACACAAAAGTACCCCTGGCCACCTCCACAGGGAGGATATCCCCATTATTCCCAGAAATTCAATCTCAAGATAGCTCCCACTTCAACTGATTGGTGGGAGCATGACCTTATGATGGCTTATGGAATGATCTTGCTGACATTCCTGAGGGAAAGCGAAGGTGTATGCAGTGCTTACAGCCTGATTTTTCCACCGCCTGGAAAGATTTGTCTTGGGCAAGGTCCAGAGCTTTATATGTAATTTCGTTGTCTTCTAAAACACCAAACAAAACAGTTTGTCTGTGGTCCTGAGTTCCTTCTTTGAAGGACTCTGATATCTAGGTGGTGGTCTTTATACAAGAAAAATGCAGATATCATGTATGTCATTAAGGAATTCAGAGGAAGCTGAGGACCCCTCTAGGACATACAGTATCTGGGATACAGTTTTAGGAAAGAACCAATTAGTAATATCTCCTTGATCTTTTAATACTTTTGTTGCATAGGAGAAGGTATTAATGCTAGCTGTCTTAATGCTAGCAGTGGCAGCATTTTCTGCCACCAGGCAGAAAAATAAATGCCACTGATTTCAGGTGTGCCTTGGAGAGTTAGAGTCAGAACAAGAGATGGGGTCTGGTGTTTTGAGTGGATTGAAATAAGTCATAGTCAGGGTGAAAAGTTTATCCTAGCATAGCTTATAATTTCTCCTCACCCTTTCCCCTTCTGACCTCCCCCAGAAATGCAGAGATCCTGCTGGAATGTGCTTTGCCCTTTCTGGAGAGGCATGGATGGTACACCCCTTGTCCACCCCTTCCCTTCTGCCTGCCCACCCCCCAAATCCTTGCTTGCTCTTCTGTTTTTCTACTTTCCCTAAATGCAACTTACTTTAAGCATGCATTATTATTAACATCCTACAGTAAAATTAAGCTATTATATAACCCATTTGTCGATCTCAGCCAATTTCTTCTATCTTTTTCTATGTCTATTTATGACGTACATCCAGACTGCACGTCTCTTTTTTTTTTTCTCCTTTCCATGTTTATTTTAAAAATAAGTGATAAAAAAAAGATGTATTAAAAAAAAAAGCAACACTCAAGGGTGGTGGGGTTTTTGGCCAACATTTGAAAACATATTTGATGGGAGGGGGATGGAAGGAAAGAGAATACAATTATTTTTAAAAAATTCAAATTATGAAAGTGTCCCTAGACTGCTTTGTCTGTTCCTTTTGATGTGTGCATCTGGTTTGTCCATCTTTGAAAGTGTGTGGAATAATTTTTTCTTTAAAAATAAAATTTCAAAATCCAGCAATTGTTCTTATCTCCCTTCTTCCTGGGAACAAAGTTCTCTTTTTCATTTTTTGCTTTTTTTTTTAGTATATCTCTACATTGTTATATTTTGATGTATTTCCTTTCAATGGTTGAATTTCTATCTTAGATTTGGTTTGTTTAAATCTAATAATGAAAAACAAACAAACAAAACAAAAGAGTTATGAATTGTTTTCTGCAATTTTTTCCCTCTATTTCTGTCTTTAAGTAAGGAACTACTTCACTGGCAGAATCCTACAGCTGTATTTTTGAGATTCTCCAGGGAATCTGAATATAAAAGCAGTCTAATTTGACAGTGGGGATGGGGTGTTCAAACACAATCTTTACATTTGAAATAGTACATTTGATGTACTCAAGAAATGATTGTCTCAAATTACTGAGAATACTGATGTCAATTTGATGGACTTCAGAAAAGATGATTCTTAGAACAAGAAGGCTGTGGGTAGCTACAGATGAAGTTGTTCTAATTCCAGTGCATAAAACTAGTTTCCTTGTTTTTTTGTTTTACTCTCTGGTTATTATTATTATTATTATTACTATTATTATTATTATTATTAGTTTATGTATTTTTACTGCTATTTTTAATAGGGAAAAGACTTAACTGTTTTTATAATTTGAGAACCTTTAATGAAAGTGTAAATATTAATACTATAATTATTAATTTTTTGTAACTTGCATGTTGAAGAAGTTGCAGCTTAGGGTTTGTGAGATTGTCAATGTTAGAGTTCTGTTCTTTCTTTTTGTTGATGGGCATGAATATGCTCATTTGTTTTTGTATATTGCCCATCCCTTCCTTACAGCCAGAAGCTCTAATGCTGCTAGATCACTCCGTACCGCCCTTACATGGACATGGCAACTGACTTACACTTTCACTCCCATCATCTTCATCTCCTGTGTAGTACACTCATAGATTTTTACACTCCCACTCCATCCACCCTAAGCATTTTTTCTTCCCATAAGTTCCCCTTCACCACCCCTTTCTTTAGCATTGTTAAAATTTTATGTGCAGTCATCCATTCCTTGAAACACACACACACAAAAATTATAGAAAAAAAGAAAATGTTTAAAAAAATATATATCAAATTGACCAAAAAGGCAAAAAAGCAACAAACTTTGCTTTTCAAAAAAACATTATATGTGTAGATATGCAAACAAGCAAAAATAAATTCAATAAATTGTACAGAATTTTTCAGCTGCAATATGCTAACAACTTTACATAAGATAAAAAATACAACCAAAAACAGCAGAAAAAAAAAACAAGTTCAAATTTGTTAAGGTGCAAGATTTTTTTCTTTTCATGTTATGTGGTGTGGATGTATGTGTTGTTGCCTCCCTGTATCGCCCTTTGTTGTAAAACAAATATATTTAAAAAGAAATAATAAACATTTTGCTAAAAAAGTTTTTAAGAAACAACGCAAAAAAAAGCAAGTTACAAGAATGTGGCAATGCTACTTGTCCAAGAGCATTCTTACACAACTTTCTTTTGTAAATTTTTCCTTTCATGCCAAAAAACATGCGGGCAATTTGTTGATGTAAGTTGACTGTTATGAAATCAATGTGGTATGCTTTCTAAATATTTTTATGTATTTTTTGGTTACCTTTTTTTAAAGGAAATAATGTTTTTGATTTTCATAATTTTTTTTCAGTTCTCATAGGTTTTGATCTTTCTTTTGCTGATAAAGTGAATTACTTGTTCTGTTTTTCCTTTCTCTGACCTTGTTGCTGTGGCATTTTTATTTTCTAGTGTATGGTTTTGTTTTAGGAATATATATATAAGTTTATTTATTTTTTAATCAGTTTGTATTTGCCTTTATGTTATGTGCTCTTTGTATATTGTTGATTGCCATACTGTATTGTGCATAGGACGGGGTGAAGGAGTCTGAGGCAGTTTGGTTCTATTCTTTCTCAGTCCCCCTCTAGAAGCTTTCTTTCCCTTTCCCCACACAAATCACCAGTAATGTTACTTCTTTTCATGCTACTCAAATTGTATTTAGCCTGGTGGTGTAGCCTTCATGTCAAGTCAAAATTTATGGGAATTCTTTAGCATTTCAGTAACTCTCAGGGTTTTCCTACTAAAGCTCTACACCATTCTTACTTTATTCCCATAAAACTATTTTATTTCTATCAAATTTTTTCATTGCTGATTATGTGCCTGATGTCCAGTCTAAATGATACTCTCAAGTGTACTCTTAGCAGGTTTGTGCACTCACCATATTACTGTTAGTATCAGACTTGATAGCATCCTCCAGAAATTATGCAGACAGATACTGAATCTCTAAAATTTCCTTACCACAAAAGGGGTTTGCATTGGTTTCTTCAAAAAGCAGTGACTAAAATAAGAGAAAGTTGTACTTCTTTATAAGTACATATGTTTCCACCATTTCTGCATAGTAATACTGTGCTCAGTAGGTGTATTAGGTTCAACCGTCAAGTCCCTGGGACAACTGATACTGAAAACACAAAAAAATAATTATACTGAATGGGAAGCTGTCACCAGGTAATCAGAAAAGTTTAACATAATGGTGGGAGATGGAAGAAGGCATGTCTCAATTCAGAGAAGCTCAGTGTCTGGGCACCAAAATACTTGGTTTTGCTCTAGAATTTTGCTTCTAGACATGATGTCAGGACCTCTCTGGAAGGTTCTGTTTCACTGAAACTCCGCAAAGGTGACCAATAATTTACATCAGTAACAGACAGCCCACCATTAATTTGGCATGACCTCTCAAACTTTGTACCTTCTTGTTGCTCATCTGTTGGGAAACACTGCATTTACTGATGTCTTTTAGTATAGTTAGAGGGAGGGGAACACTTTTCAACCAATTCCACCAGAAATACAGTTTTATCAAATCACTTTGAGGACTATATAGTGTCTGAAATGAAAAGGAGATATCTGAGATAAAGAGTTGCGGTATTCCATTGTGGAAATTATGGTTTTCTCTCTACTAATCTCTGTCAATTGCAATTAATTCAGACTGCAAGAGTAGAAAATATTGAGAATGTTCATATACTAGGTTTTGTGCTAGCATCATCTTTCCTTTGAATCAGAGACTATATTCTGAATAATTTCCTCTTTTTATCCTCAGAGGACTTAAAGCAGAATTAACTAAATACCATTAGACTGAAATTTATGAACTCAGTCTTTTAATAAGGAATTACTGTGTTGATACAGAGGGGGAAAAGGTAAGGAATTATTTCTCTGGCAAGTATTTCATATTAAAAATGGAGTCAGATTTCAGAGGAACATCAAAAGAATAGAATGGAAATTGCAAACTTTGGATCCGGAATTTCAAGTACCTGCAGGAATTGATGAATTGTGCAGCCTTTATGGATGACATTTTAAAGCTCCTCAGTTGCAGCTGACTGTAAGGTGTGTTCCTTATCATCATCAGGAGAAGATGAATCTTTCAGGCTTCCTTTTTGTGTGCCTTTTGTCCTGTATCGGTTTGATGCCTGAAACTCCACTGAAGCAGTTGTGTCTCCAAAGAAGAAAACCAGCGGCTGCTAGTTTTTCATGTTCTTTTATTTTGTATTTTTTGGTGCCCTCTGCATTCCTGGCTTGCCCACATCATCCTCACAGTTCATAAGGCTTCTATTAAATTTTAAACACTCTGTCTTTTCCAGTGGCAGAGGACTCTGACTGGAGCTCAGCTCCAGAGGTATGAATTATATATCTATAAATACACTCATAAAGCAAAAAGCAGGGCAGCTCCAAGGCTTAAGCAGACCATTTATATCCCCAGTGCTCTTGGTAGTTTAAAAAAAAAGCACAACTCCATGAAAGTAGTATATGTGTTAGATTAAAAGGCTAATTTTTAATTAATATATGCACACTTTCTGGAATGAGAAGGCCAAACAAACCACTGGGCTCTTTGGTATAAGATTTCCCACCCCACTGACTTCAGTTCTCTTAGAGCTCCTTCCAGTTAGGTGTTAAGATTTTTGGGGTTTGTTTTTTTTTTTTTTTTTCATCTGTACTGTTGATGAGCAAGTAAGTTTTACATCTATGTCTCTGGAGAGGAAAGAGTTTTATCTGTTTCTCTTTTGTTTAGTTCTTTGGCATTGTGTCATCAAGGGGAGCTTTTTAAAAAATATATTTCTATTCAAGAACATCTATTCCCTGCTTAGGGGAGAAAGCAAAAAGCAGGTGAAAAATAAATCTGGAAAATGCTTGCGAAATCTTTGGATTGCTAAAGTAATCCTGAACTCAGCGCATACCATGAACACTTTTAACAGGTGGTTAACAGCCAACAAAGCAAAAAGGGGAAATCTATAACTACCAGGAAACAGCCTATATCATTCACAAGCAGAATCTAAGTCTTACATGAATATTTGTTTGAAAGCCATGGCCCAAACTGGGTTGCAGTCTTGCTTCTTTTTTCTTCTTTTTTTTTTTTTTTTTTAAATAGCACAGAGCAATTTGGAAGTTGAATCTGTAAGTTTTATTCAAGGCTACAAAGCCTTAATTTTGCAGTTGGAAAACAGGTAGACATTGTGAGGAGAAAACTTGACCGACATAAAACCTCTCTCATATTTCCCTTTGAAATTGTCACGTAAGGTTTTTCAGGGGCTCATCTTTAGATTTTTCTAGAGGCCTAAATCTATAAAACATTTGCCTTCCACAGCAAAACATTCAGGATCCAAATCCTGCATAAGATATTCTTGACAACCTGTTTAGTTTAGGCTGTTTAGTTTTTTAAATCTTTCAGTGTTTACTTTTAAACTGATGTGGGCCCTGCGCAAGAGGCACCACTACTCCACATCAAAGGACCACTGGCTCCAGGCAGCTTCCTGCACCCTCAGCCCTTTTTCTGTGAAAGATGGCTCCCCCTACACACTCTCATAATCTGTTGGTCATCAGACTCCCTTCTCATGTCTCTTACTCGTAGAAATGTAGTACCACATACAGACTTGTTTGCAGGTATGATATGAAAGTTTGCACTGGCTCCATAGATATTGGTGATCATATTTCTAACAATTTCCTAGAAACTTTTCAGGATTTACATTCCCTGTTATCCTTAAATAACACATTTCTCTTGGACTGAGTGGCATTTTTATCATGCCATTTTTAAGGATTTTTTTATTCCTCTATAAATCACATACCCCAGGAAGTATTTTTTGTGCTTGCATCCTGTTAGACCTACTGCTTCAAGTTTGCTGTGAGTTTTGCATAGGTGCCTAACAATGCAATAAAAGAGAAGTCAGATTTTTATACCTAGAGTGCTTTTTCTGACTTACTGTCACACAGCATTTTTTGGTCTCAGTTTCTTCTGTTACAGACAATAAAAAAATTAAAAATCAAAACATTATTACCACCCTTGCATCTACCTGATACCCTACAAAAGTAAATGTAACAAATTAACTCCTTCATGGAGAAGTGATTCCTAATGAAGGACCTTAAACAGTCTATTTATTTCTTGAGTATGCAAGTAACTATAATGTGGATCACTGGACAATTTGGAATAAAAACTAGTGACTAGATTAAATAATTGTATCAAAATTAATCCAGTGCTCCTGGTATGAAAGTTATTTCTCTCCTCACATACATTGAGAGATGAAAGCTTTGTAAAACTTAGTCCTGACTCTGTCTTATTGCCTTCCAGCCAACAGACTTGCTGGCATTGAAAAGCTCCCTTGTTTTCTCCATCACTTATGTAAAACCCCACTTACCATAGCAAGTCTATCAACTTTACTTAATATTTCAAGATGGCTGTGATCATTTTTATGGTTCCAGTAGTCTTGATCATTATCCCAAGTCCTCAATAGCAACAAAAACTATATAACTATGACTTGGTTATAAATGCAAAGGTTACTGAAGCAAAAGGAAGTTCTTCATATTAAATGTAAGATATGTCTGATTCCTTCCAGAAAATTAATCATTAACAAGATCAAAATAACTTCTCTTTGGACAAAAACTACCCAAAATACTGCTCCACTGGGTGGCAGATAAACTACATACTGGTGCTGTAGGCCAGTATAATAGCTTTTAAGAACAAAGGCACTTCAAGGCTCCAGATGAGCAATTAAAAGCTGACATTCCAGTTGAGTACCACAGATGATGAATGAAAATCACAGATGAGTATTGCGATTGAACAGCAAAACATTGATCTTAAAAAAGGGACACTATCTATCCCTGACTTTCTGGAAGCTAAATTCCAGACTCATGCAATTCAATGCAATCCTCACTTAAATACTGTTCTTTTTATTCATTTTTTTACCAGGCTCACAGACTATCTTTCCCCCCAAGGCATACTGCAAGTTCATCCTGAGACCACCTGTTTGCATAGATTATAGATGCTCTACTCAAGCCATGGATAGGCCTTCTGGACACATATAAATCATATTACATGCTCTAGTTTCTACATTGCTCAGAAAACAGCTCAGATGCATGAGCACAAAATGCAGTGTAGCCATTTGGCAGACTACACTTTAGGCTTTTTTACATAATTTTTTTGAAGGCATGTAGTTGGGAGACATTATTACTTTTTTTTTCATTCTCTCTGCAGTAACAAAAGAGATATATAACATACTGAGGAAGCTCAGAAAACTAAACAAAATGTTTAAATTGGCCCTTTGTATCTTACTTAAAGCTAGCTTTGCATGAAAGTATGCAAAGTACCGCATTTCCTATTTTGGCATAATTTCTACCCTGGTACCTCTGAGAGAATTCCGACAGTTTCAATTTATTAAACTGTGGCACCACTTGGTTTCCCATTAAGGAAAAGAATAAGCCATATTGCTATTTCAGCTATCCAGATATAATCATACTGTTAAATACCTTTTTCAGTATATTTCTGTCTTTAAAGTGTAATTTGTTCAAATATATTGCTCTCCAAATACATTTAGAAGGTATTTTGATTTTAGACCATATTCCTTATAGGCGTTCCATGGACATTACTGGCAGAATTCAATGGGAAACAAGTGCATGTAATAAAATATATAGGGTAGATCTGAGAGAGTAGAATTTTTTACCCTGATGTATTCAGCATTGTAACAATGCCAAACTGTTCATTAGCAGTTATTAATACATAATTAAACCCCATATTTGTTTATTTAGAAACTATAATTCCTTTTGTGCATCCTTCTTAAGCAATGGTGAGTATAAATCAAAATTTCCTATGCATTAGAATACTTCTTACTGAGCTGCAATCCTTTGAACAGATCTAGATGATTCTCATAGTGTCAGCTGAACAATTCAATTTATATTTTAAGCTGCTTACATAAATGGCTAGGCAAAGAAAAATTAACTAAGGGAAAATTTATGCACAAACTTTCAAAAACAATGTAATGCACTTTAAAAAATATTGTTGATGACCTGTATGTCAGCAGAAGATTATATAATCAGAACTAAATTAATAAGATTCCACACTTTTTTTTTTAGTCCACATTATAAAACAGTGGAGTGTTAACTACCATATACTCAAAAGTAGAGGTGCAGTCACATTATAATACAGAGACAACACAGGGTTATTACCCTAAAAGTAGCAATATTGCTGCTCAGAATCCAAATCATAAAAATGATGCACTGATTTTCTTGTTTCATTTGCAGCTTATATTGTTGTAAGGTACAAGTGTCACATCTGTAGCTTTCTTGTGCTGCTTGAAGAGGAGATCATAAGTCCACCTTGTTTTCAGCCCTCTTTAGGCAGGTAACCATCATGTTAGAAATCAGTAGAACTGACTTCAGCTGTCTGCCTGTCAAGAAGTAACAGTAGGTGTGAAGACAACTTCTGCCGTGCAGTCCTGGGCTCAAGTGCTAACTTGGTTGATCAAAATTCTTCTTTAGTTTTTTGTCAATCACAATAAAATCTATCTTAACTTTTAATCAAATTATAGTAAATGAATATGAAGAAGAATGGAAGATGAAGATACCATGGCACTAGTAGCCCCAAAAGATGCAAGGAAAGGGACATTCCTAGTGTCAAACAGAATGCTAAAGAAAGATTAAAAAGAGATCAACATTGGGTAGAGCTCTGTGCCTTCATGGACCCAGTAAGTACTTAGTTCTTATTCCATTCCTCACTTTCATGAACCTTCCCACAATTTAAAAGCCAGACAATGATCAAGAAGAAATGGATGAATGGAAAATGCCTTAGGGAAAGGACTTACATACTGCTACAAAGGGTGAGCATATTAGAATGGCAGAGAAGAAATACCACTGTTATTTTAAATGAAAATAATCAGAAGAGAAAAAAATTGGCAAGATGAGTGGTGGAAAATATATCTAGGAGAACACTGGTCTAAGGCAGTCTAAAGTAATTGATTTAAATAGTCTTCTAACTAAATGCTTGAAAAAGATCAATACCAAAAATTGATGACCACAGAGTCACTTGAGAGTATCTCCAAAAAACAAAAAATTTGGGTATGCAAAAATTCAGGGCATTTCACTGTACATACCTAGCATAGGTAGGAAATAGAACATGCCCTTTACCAATGCCCGAGAGGGTGGGAGGGAACAATGAAAGGCAGCCCCAGGAAAGAATGTTGGTAGTGTAGCTAGAGAGAGAAAGCTGATCCCTGACACCTTTTCATAATGCCCAGATCCTCTCTCACCCTTAAGCGAACTGAAAATGGTGCATTGTGTCATTAAAATGTACTAATCTTCTTTTTTTTCTCTTTTTCATCCCAGGAGGTGAATTAGTTATCCCTCTACTTGTAGAAGACCCTTTAGATATCCCTCCTATTGCTACTCGTGCACCTTTCATTACACTTCCCCCTACCTTTCGCCCCCTCCTCACCATTATTGAGACCACCAAAGATTCCCTGTCCATGACCTCTGAGGCGGGGTTACCTTGCTTGTCGGACCAAGGCAGCGATGGTTGTGATGATGATGGCTTGGTGATATCTGGGTATGGCTCAGGGGAAACCTTTGACTCTAACCTACCCCCTACTGATGATGAAGATTTTTACACCACCTTCTCCTTGGTAACAGATAAGAGTCTTTCCACTTCAATCTTCGAAGGTGGCTACAAAGCACACGCACCCAAGTGGGAATCCAAGGACTTTAGACCTAACAAAGTCTTCGAAACTGGTAGGACTACTACCACGTCTTTGTCCCCTGAGCTGATCCGCTCCACAGCTTCGTCCTCGACTGTGATGGTTCCCAAATTGCCAGCCGGCAAAATGAATAACCGTGAGCTCAAACCCCAGCCTGACATAGTCTTGCTTCCGTTGCCCACTGCCTATGAGCTAGACAGCACAAAGCTGAAGAGCCCGCTAATCACTTCCCCCATGTTCCGTAATGTGCCCACAGCAAACCCCACGGAGCCGGGAATCAGACGGGTTCCGGGGGCCTCAGAGGTGGTCCGTGAGTCGAGCAGCACAACGGGGATGGTCGTCGGCATTGTGGCTGCTGCCGCCCTCTGCATCCTCATCCTCCTGTACGCCATGTACAAATACAGGAACAGGGACGAGGGGTCCTATCAGGTGGACGAGACGCGGAACTACATCAGCAACTCAGCCCAGAGCAACGGCACGCTCATGAAGGAGAAGCAGCAGAGCTCAAAGAGCGGCCACAAGAAGCAGAAAAACAAGGACAAAGAGTATTATGTGTAAAAAAGAATAATTATTTATATATAAATATATAAATACTTAATGAGATTTAACTGAGATATCAGAACCATTGCAGCGAATGAGATGATTGGGAGATATCGTTTGTGGGAAAAAGTATTGGGAAAAAATTTCAGCAGTGACTGTTAATGTCTAAGTCATCACTTGGAGTCAGCAAACTTTGCCCTAATGTATTATAAAGCACACTTAGCGTTCTGGAGATGGCGCGCACAGCTCTGCTCTGTTAGTGAACTTGGACATCTCCAAATCTCCTCCTCCGCTGAACTTTCTGCAAAGGTAGAAGACTTCATGGCTTACTTGTTTCATATCTCCAAGTGAGTCTTTAACAATGTTCGTGATCCTTGACTGTATCAATAATTTTTCAGTTTACTTATTAAAAAAAAAAAAAAGAAGGAAAAAAGAAAAAAAATACAAACATTATTAAACAACAAAGAAATATTGAACAAACTGATCTGGCTGTGTCCAGCATACACACAATTTTTCGAGATTGGAGGAGGGGAATAAATGATTTTGGAGATTGTTGGTTTTTTTGGTTTGGTTTTGGTTTGTTTCTTGGGTTGTTTTTTGTTTGGTTTCTTTGGTTACTTTTGGGTGAGGGAGGGAAGAGTGGAGTGGAATGTTGTGGGGGGTGACCCAGGACATGACTTGAGAAGAAATCTCGGAAAAAAAATCCATAATAAATAAAGAGAGACTATTACCATATATGAACTCAAAAGCTACCCATGGTGTTTACTCTGCATATCTGGTTGTATTGTCTCTAAAATCCGTCATCTTGTAGTAAGTTGTTTGCTAACAACGCAGTGAAAGTGTCTGATGAGTGGTGCTGAGGAAAATTGTCATGGAAAGCTGGTTCTCTTGGATCTGGCTCCAATTATTTGGAATTGAGCTGAAGAGCAGATGGGTTTGGGTCTGTTCTGCTCAGTCATTGGCTTTATTTGAGTATAGCACTCAGTATGCATTAGACAACCAAAGTATGGTTAATGGGATTCGGAGATTCAAAAAAGAAAGCTTAAAAGTTATTAACCATTCTGAGCTGAATATACTGTGCAAAAATAAAGGAGCCTTCCTCTGGGTTCTGGTTCTGTGACATTGCAATGCATGCAAAAAATAATAATAAATCCGTTTAATAAAGAGATCAGAAAGACACCACTGGAGTTCAACTTGTGACAAGACCAATAAATGTCAGAAAAGCTAAACGCTTGTAAAAGAATGCAAATTATGTAGTTTTTTTGACACATAACTGTTTTTCATATGTAATATTTTAATTTTGTAGTTTGACATTTCAGATCATCTCTGTCTTTCCATTTGCCCTATTCTCCCTTTTCCTTCTCTTTTATATAAAAGAAAATAAGCTGCTGTGACACACAAAAAATAATAAAGAAAAATTAATTTAATAATATAATATATATACACACACAGATATATTTATCATGGTATGTTTGATGGGACGGCTGGAACAGAAGTTCTGTTATGGTCAATGCAGAATGAGAATGTTCTTGAAGAATAGATTAAAAAGAAACAGACAACAAAAGCAAACCTTAAAATGTGAAGGGAGCGTGTGTTTTAGCTTTGTCACAGTTACCTGTGTCAAAAAAAAATCTGAAATTTTGTTTACATATTTTACTACTATTTTTTTGCTAGTATAATTTCTATATGGATACCCTGATGGTGTATATACTGTTTTATGGTTAAATTGGGAATGTCTTATGTTTTATTTAACTTATTTAATTTGGTTGTTTGGTTTCTACATTTTCCCAGTTATTGTGAAAAGGATTATCTTACTGTACAGAACAATAGTAAGGTGGTTTGACGGCCATGCCTACCATGTGCAAAAAAGTAGATGAGGGAGAGAGAGACAGAGAGGGAAACAACAAAAACCAAGACAGGTTGAGAACCCTGGGATATCAGAAATGAAAACTTTTGCTGTATGCGGATGAAAACTAATCAGCTGTTTAGGTTTAGAAATCTACTCTTGCTGGTGTTTATAAGTCGCATGAATATTTGACTTTGAAGAAGTTTCATCAGATACACACACGCACATGGGAACTTAAATTCAAAAAAACAGTCTTCTCAAACATTTAGAGAAGGCAGTTTCATGTTAACAAATATTTTCAGTGCGTGTATGTGTGCGTGTGTGTGGTGCGTGTGCGCGTGTGTGAGGTTGAGCTTTTTCTTTTTTATTTTTTATACTAAAAGAAAAAAAAGACAGGTTTTAAAAAGGTATGAAAGCACGATTTTAGATGACTTAACTGGCCGAAACTATATAAAAGTTGATTATATCTTGATGTCTGTAAAAGATTGCTGTTCTTGGAGTCTTGGAGTCTTGTGAAATGATTTCCTGCTTTCTTTCTTCCTTTCCTTTTTGCTTTCCTTTTTTAAGTTAAAGGAAAAATATTTACACTTTCCTTTTTTGTGTAAGTTTCTATTGGACAGTTTTTGGGAACATGTGCATTTATGTATGTGGGCTACTACCATATCCCTGTTGCTTTATGGACAACTTGGAGAATTTTTATTTGAGTTATCGTGATGTTATTGCTTTTTTTTCCCTTTCTTTTTCTTCTTCTTTTTGATTCTTTTTCTTTTCTTAGTTGCATTTTGTTTAAAGATATGCTTAGCAATAAAATGTTCTTCCCAAAGCCCTGGATGTTGCTGCGTTTTTATTTCCAAAGGTCTTCAGGGAAATTCCAGACCTTTAAAGGTGAAAATATTCTGTGATGAAAGTATCCCCCATCCCACAGGAGTGTCTAGCCACCAAATTACAAAATCATGTTCATGTTTGCATTCTTCTGTTAGTCCAATGAACCTTTTTTCTTTCCTTTGTAGGGATATAAATTAAACTTGAGTCTGGAGTCTATCTCATACCACTCCCACCACTCAGTTGCGTAGTTCTCTTTAATATGTGTTTCAGTTATCTCAGATAAAAGCATACCTAGGACATCGACTTAGTATGCCCTTTCTTACATGCTCCCTTTGAAGTGTGTAGCTCTTTCAATGATGTTTATGGGATTCTGGATTCATCTTTGGCCAGGAGTCTATGTTTGATGTGCTGCAGCGGGTGAATTCTTTTTGGAATTTAGACAGCTAATTTGATGCAGAAAAATGTTCATATCATTTTATATGAGGATCTAGCTTAGGTCCTCTGAAGTTATCACCTTCCATGTACTACCTAAGGAACATAGTTTATATATTTGGGGTGCTAGGTGCTATGGATCATACTTGGTAGATGGTCTGAGTGTTCACTTCTTTCCAGGTAACCCCAACTACAGTACTGAGTGTTCCTTGTCCTACTGGGCATTATAGTTTGATTCTGGCCATCATGCAAAATTGCCAATATCCTGTCTTGTTTGGCAAGCTATGCAGAACTTCAGTTCACAGTAGTTGTGTGGGGGTTTGACAGATTCAAACTTCCCAAGCGATCTGCCAGGTGTTTTACTTTTTACAGGCATCTGGAGGTCAGCCAAATGAGTGATTCACAGCCTTTTCATTTTTAACCGGGGATGACTTCATCTTTTTTTTTTCCCATAGGTGGACTCCATAGGTCTTTAGAGCAGTGTTTTCTACAGGTTTTTTTTTGGTGACAACCAAATTCGACTTAGGGTAAAATGATTGTTCAGGTGTTGCCTGTGATTTTCTACATTGTTTTTGCTCACATTTGCACAGGCAAAAATATGTATGTGTATATACATGTGAGGTTCTTTTACTGTTTTCAGTTATTTGGTGAATCATGTTCTGACAACTTACAGATTCCCACATGTATCAAACCCACAGGTTCTGGTCTAATCTTCACTCATTTCCCTCCCAAAATCATTAAATTCTGAGTGTTGACTGGTACCTAATATTTACAGTACTGGAGCAATCAGCTGGCATGTGGGAGATATAGATCTGAACCTATATCTCTTCTAATATTGCAGAAAATTTCCTTATCACCAAGTAGTTGGTGTTCTGATTTTTTTTTTCCTCAGTACTTCTCTCAAAACTTATTATACTTCATATCATTATGAAATATTATGTGAAACATGAAATTTTAACCTGACTTACCCTAACCCTCTGGCTATAGTCATGCTTTTTCTCATTTTTTCTATCACCTAATGACCATTTTATTACTTAGACTAAATGAAAATGTCAGAAAGGAGATTTCATTGCTGCCTAAAAGGCTTGGAATTATTCTATGTCTTTGGCTCATCACAGAACCATAGAATTGCTGAGATAGAAAGGGACCCCCTGGAGATCATGTAGTCCAAGCACTACCACCCCAAAGCAGAGTCAACTGCAGCAACTCGCCCAGGACTATGTCTAATGTTTTTTATTTCTCCACATGTGAATGCCACAATATCTCTAGGCAACCTGCTCTGTATGAGCACACTCATTGTAAACATTTTTTGTTGTGGTTTGATGAAATTTCCTTTTGCCCTTTTTCTGGGTACCACTGAAAAGATCCTGGCTCTCTATTGTTTACAACCTCCCTTCAGGTGTTCATGTATATTAGTAAGATTCTGCTTCTTCAGGCCGAGCTGTCCCAGCTCCCTCAGCCTCTCCTTGTACAGCATATGCTCCAATCACTTATTCATCTTCATGTCTCTGTGGGACTCACTCCAGTATCTGGAGCAGACACAATTGCCTTATCAGCATCACTGAGCTAGGTATATAGCTCTTTTCAAGGACCAGGGCTGGGCAGCTGCTCCTCTTCCTGCCATCTTCTACTGGTAAACAAAATCCCACTTACTGTGTCACTTTTTGAAGATCCCTCTCTTAGATGCCCGGTTCTGTATGTCCAAAACTGTTCAGCAAATCTGTTTATTGCGCAGTTGCAGAGGTTCTTCCCTGAGACAAGATCTGAGCACAAATGGGCTTTAGCTTTTCCAGCCCGGTGTTGCAGAAAAGGACAAGTGAGCAGCAATGTCAATTCTGGTTCCTTTTCCAGACATTTCTGTCTGTGCTTCTTGTCTGTGGATATGCTGATCTCCTCTGCAGTTGCCATGCCAGGCTGTTTTTCCTTCCAGAAGAAGTGAGAACATACTGATCAGACAGTTTGGTAGTAATGATTAAAAGACAAATATTCTTCCTCTCAATTCCATAGTGAAAGTATCTTCAATCATAAGATGGTGATGACTCCCAAGGAAGGCAAATACAATAACTAATGGATGTGACTTGACATTTAGAGCCAAAGTTAAGCATGTTACTTCTGTGAAGATGCAGTTTTTAATGCTATCAGTCTGTAATGTGTTTGCAAGATCACAAAGTTCTGTCAAGGGCCCTGTGAGAACATAAAGTCGCATGCAGCTGTTGCCATTTTATCATACACCCTCCCTAGCTGCCAAGGTTGGCACTGGCTCCCTAGAAGATGTTTCTCATATGGTAGAGCAAATCACTGCCTTTCCCTCCCTACATGCAAGCGATAAAAGAAATGGAACAGCAACAAGGCTTGCCTTCCAGCTGTCAGCCTCACCAATCTGCTTGGGTTGGTAGAGATACTAGCATGAGAAGAAAGACTATTGCCTGCTGTTCAGCTCTCTGGATGGACCCTGGCTGAGCTCTGAGAGCACATTGCCTAGGTGGTATAGAAGTAATGCAACCAGGGGCACTGTGATAAATTAAGGAGGCTGGGGTGCAAGGTCTTGGCTGATACTTTTTATTGGTGAAAGTTTTCCCACAGCAGCAACATCTGTTGGGTTATTTAAGAAAAAAAAAAAAAAAAGAATCAAAATCTCTTATTCAATTTGGTAAAACACTGTTTTCTCTTCAGACAATACACATTGCACAGTGCTGTATCTCCTGTCTGTCCCCAAACAGTTCCCAATAACCACATTTTTCTGGAGTGCCTGTTCATGTTTTCTTTCACACATCAGCAAATACAGTGCCATTCAAGGAAAAATTTCAGTACATGTTGGTCTGCAGGGATTTGATGTTTATAATTTTGGGCACATGGATTGCATGAGAAGGAAAAGAGCACACTCAAGAGATTATGGTGGACTGCATATAGCTAAAGAAAAGCTTAATTTTTAAAGGTATTAAGCTGGCTAATTCTTATTAAAAACAGGGGAAATCAACTACATAAACACCTTTAAAAATTGAGGCCATTTCAGTGTAGTAGTCAGATAAAGTTAATTAGCTAGTGTTAATTGCTTGGGCTTTTGCAGTACCAAATGGTGTAGGCAAGTGGTGGACAAGGTTCTGCTTTTTCTCACGAAGCTTACATGACTCACCTGCCTTCAGAGTGGGAGTTAAAATGAGAGATTATTTAGATATGTTGTAAATTGCCTGGAGACAAATCCATTTCAGCGTGCTAGGATGAAGCTGCATGAGCATGCTGTTACCTTAAATTCAATTGAAACAGACAAAAAAAAAGCAAAAACAAAACAAAACAAACAAACAAAAAAACCCACCACCCACAACTTTGTCTTATTTACGTATCTTGTAAAAACCCAACAGAAGCCCAAACCTGTACTTCTGCCACCAAGCATAGTCTAAAGCCACTCAGCAAGAAATGCATCTCTTTTGTCTGCCTGTTTACAGAACACAACAAAAGGACAATGTCCACATGGGTCAGAAAAATCCTGAACAAGCAGCTGGAAAAACTTAAGGCATGCTTTTCTTCAATGGCTCATAAGCTGGGCACTATGCCTAACAGCTTTGGCTGGTGCACATGGAAAATTAAACTCACTGGAAAAGAATTATATATATACATTTAATAATGCTGCCAAAGCCTTTGTAACACTATGAAAAAATTCACTCAGCATTTGGATTTCAAGAATACTTACATAAAGTGTTAAAACACAGAACAACAAAACAGGACTGAATCACACCACAGAAACAAAAGTGGAAATGGGAAAAGTGAATGCTCTGTAAACCATTTGTAATTGCATCTGCATGATCTCCTTGGTGCACATGGTTCTCACAGTTTTCGGTGTTATAGCCTGGCCCAGTAATTTAAAGTTGCTACTACTATCAAGTGATGGTAACAGCAAGTCTGTAGTTATTTGGGGAAAGAGATAAATGGAAGGATCACTCACAAGGTTATGAGGTCCCCCTTCTGAGGAACAGTTTCCAAGAGCTATTTGTAAGAACAGATGAAGACAGAGAAACAGAGCCTGCATGCAGTGCACAGCCGTGCACCTAGTAAAGCAGCAGGTGAAGAACAGGATTTTGACTTCCAAAACCAAGAATGCTGAGCTGAGCTGTGCCAGGGCTAAAATTCTTTGTGTAACTTGAATCAAGCCCTTTTGTCTACGTGCATCATGCACTGGAGTTTACTTGTACTATGCAGGACACTTCCAGTAGGTCTATTTGAATTCTCTGGGTCAAAAACATTAATTTACATCCATGGTTCCCTCTTGAGCTGATACTAGTATCTCCCCTGTGCAAGGATGGAAATTAAGACAAAGAGACTTGCCTGTGGTTATATAGAAAATCCATGGTTGTAAAAAGATTAGCCCTCAAATCTTCCAGACTCTCCCACTTTACTCATGCCTCCAAAGTACACTGTAGTGCTGCCAGAGGTATAACATATGCAGTCCTCCCATTAACACTAGCTTCTCCAAATCAAGAGCTGGCTTGATTTGATTTGGCTAAGAAAACTTAGTACAAATGGTGTAAGTGCAGGAGCTTCTAAAAAGAGAATAAAAGACTTTTAACTAAGAACAAACCATTTAAAATTGGAAACTATTAGGCTTCTAACTGTTTATTTTAAATGTCCTGGATTTATACATACTGGTAAATACACAGGCACATGCATGCATTTGAACATCCAAAGCAGCTTCTAATCTGTTAATCAAGCCCTTTTCTCCCATGTGTGTTATGAACTAGAGCTTACTTGTACTGTGCAAGTACTCTATTCTGGCAGTACTAATCTGCCAGAGTCTAGCTTTGCCATCTGTGGACTCCTGCAGAAAATCTCTGCCTGCATCTGTAATATTTTGCTATAAACAACTTTTTACACCAATTACAATGACACCAATGACAACACAATTTTATTACATGTAATTATAGAAAGTAAGACTAAATGCCATACCACAGCCCTCCTGGGTCAGTGAGAGTTGAAGTTGATTGTTATCTCTCACAGTCTGCACTGAAATACATAGTGTTGCCAAGATTTTAGATAACAAAGATATTGTTATCTGGATAAATTGAGTCATAACTCTTACAAACATTCAGAACCTACTGAAACTTCCTTTGAAGCTAATGGCAAAGCTTTCTGACAGTAAACAGAGTGCTCCCTTTCTATAAATCTCTGAATCTCTGCAAGTTTTGCTGTAAAAACTGTTTGGATTTTTCCTTTTTTACCTTACCTCATGGTGTTCACTGATTTATTTTTTTAAATATTAGCTATATTATGATCATAAAGAATAACAATTATGGCATGCACTATACAGGCTTACTTTGTAACAGGAAAAGTTTCTGAAGGACTGTTTCTGTGCCCTCAAAGACTTTTTAACACAAGGATTGAGAGTACAGAAGCTCTCAAGTGCCTCAAAAGTTTCTCTGTTCTCCTGATGTTTCTGGGCCTGCAAAAACAAAATTCATTTTAAGTGGTCATAATATCAAGATTTTTTCTACAGAAAGAGACCTACAAATAAATTTAAAATTCTTATTTTACCTACAAAGAGATTTACAATTTTTTCTTTTTCATAGCTGATTGCACTTCATAGTATTGGTTTCTCATTGACTAATTTGCTTAGCAAAATGGAAGAAAATAAGCTACATCTGGGTAAATGTAAGTCAAATCCATCAACAGGACTGTTGCATTTAGCATAAGCATGGGCTCTTGCACTTAAGATACACAGCCGGGGTGAACATCAGACAATACTATTTAGCACTAAGACATATTGCAGCTTGAGCACTTGCTACTAAAACTAAGAAATGCTTTGTCACTGATCAACAAAACATATAAAGCGAAAGTATGTGCAAATCTGAAGCCAGTTCCTGATTCCCTTACATAAATTAAAGGATATATACTTCCCTCCTCAAATTCTCTATCAATAGTGTGATCTAATGTATCCCATATACTAAGGATCATTTCTTGCAGTGGCACCTGTGCAGCTTTGTGGAAGCTAAAATTCTTATGCATTCTTGTCAAACAATATGAAGTAGAATTAGAAATTCTTGTTTATAAAAGCAATTTAAAGCTATCACTAAATATGAAATATGGATGCAAAATGGTTCTTTTGCCCCAGTTAGAGCAGTTCCCGGCTAGCTTAATGTTTTTGCTGGTATTTGCATAACCCAGAGGGAACTCAAATTCCATTTCCAGACCTTGAAGACACCACAAACCAAATACATGTGTATTACTTTAATGCCATTATATAGCAACATTTGTGCTGTAGAGTCTTAACCTGAGCTTGTTATTTGTGGGGGGAGGAAAAATTGGCTTCAGCTTACCTAGGAAACAACCTTGAGCTGAGTCAAAGCCTGGCACCTAATGGCCATTCACCCATCTAACCTAGAAAGATTTTGCAAACTAATTGATCAATGAAAAAAACTTACAGAACAATTTCCACCTTTATTCAGGGGATTTCTGAGCCACAAGTAGTAGTCCCCTTTTCATGTCTGCCACACAGGTTAGGCCTGCAGAGCACTAGTACTAGGCCAGTAGCACCAGGCACTACACATCTGCACTGCTGACAAGGTCTGTAGGTTCATGAAATACCAGACAGATCTCAAGTGTCTTTAGATGCCAGGGCACCAAAAGTAGAGAAGCAAGTGCTGGCTTGAAGATTATAAAAAAATTATGGTCACATAACCTGCAGTGGCACTACCCATTTTTGGAGATACAATGTGCTCTTGCTCCTACCCTTTCATAAGCATCATTCAGTCTTTAGTAATGACAACAAATTAAATAAGTTTTAGCACTTCACTGCCTAGGCATTCACTGTCTCTGCATTTCTAAGCTGTAGCCCTTTGTCTGCAATGCAGAGAACAATGAAGACAATGCAGCAGCCAGGAGACAGCCACAAAAACATTGAGCTCAGAGGCTTGTTAAGAGCAGATATGTGGAAATGCATCCTCCCACAAAGTGCAGGACCACATGTATGACTATTAAAACCAAAATCTGCAGTGAAACTTTATTGAAACAGAGGGCATGCCAGTGGGGTAGCATTAGTCTCAAGCATTTATGACTTGATTTTCCTTTTGTCTTGGCCCTTTCTCGAATTAATACAAATCCAAATTGAAGGGCTAGTGAAGTAGGGAACTAGCAGACTGTACAGATGAAGTGCTCATCAGTTTTGGGAAGGAGGGGAAAAGGGTCTGAAACTGTCTAACACACACAGTAAACATGGATATGTGAGCTTTATGCTAAGAACATTTCTGTTTCTGTGCAGTTATCTCTTACTGCCAGAATAGCCCTAAGGATTAAGATGGTTTATTGGGATCAAATGCCTTACAGATTATTATAGTGCTGACTGTTTACTCATTCACATTAAAATACAGATCTACACTTATATCCCTGTATGTGCATCTCTCAATCACAAATTATTTTCATTCCCTAAATGGGCCAGCCAAGATCCCTAGACTATCCTATTTTCCATATCCAAGTTAAATCTCCAAAGACATCTTGATAGGCCTGTGTAGGTAGGCTGTGCCTTAAAAAACATTGTCAGCACTCAGATCTCAGCACTTGCAGACAGCAATTAACACAAAACTTTTGCTATAGGGTTTTTTAGGCAATGAATGGGTTAGAGGCTGAATCATCTCATGATTAAAGTAGCTGAAGGTTAGGAGAGAAGGAAATCTGGACTCGCAAACAGGCTTTTCTGCAGGAATGTCAACTGTGCTTTTAGAAGTATGAGGCTTTGAGGCCATTTAATTTGTCTGGTGTATAAAATAGGTGTCTTTTAACAAAAGGATGGGGAAAAAATACAAGCCGACATCTTGCTGTCAACAGTTAAATTTCCCTTTAAAACAGAGCTGAGGTTCTGCAATTTCACCTGGCTTCAGCCATCTCTATGTTCTTCCTAAGCCTGATGTGCAGAGCCAATCATCCCCCACAACTAGATCCCTTACAGAGCCCAGTCTGATAAGTGCGGTCTGAACTCAGATGAACTGACACTGTTTTGTCCTGTCCTGTCACTGAAAAGAGCCCAGCTCCATCCTCTTTACAACCTCCCTTTTGGTATTTATGTACATTGATGAAAACAGGATTAGACCCAGCACTGACCTCTAGCATTCCCTTACTGCTGGCCACTTGGCTTTAACTAGACCTCACAGCACTGATCACCATCCTCTAGGTACAGCTGTTAAGCCAGTATTCAAATCCACCTCACTGTCTGCTTATCAAGCCCATGGCTTCAAAGCTAGGGTTTTAGGTACCTTAAATGTGAGAATGCCACTCATGGTGTCCAATTCTTGCACAGGTGCCTAATGGCTCCCATGTTTAGGACTTGGTTTTATTGCTGACCTGTTGCTCTGCCATCTGGTCTTTATTCCCTGGATTGTTCTGCATTTTATCCAGAAACTATATGATGGAAGAGATTTCTGTAGGTCAGGAATTGGAGATTAGGTCCTCTCACAGATATTTTAGTAGCCTCAGATTTTATTTTTTTTTCAGTTTTGCTCCACGTTTTTGGTTTTTTATAAAAAAACAGCTCCAGCTGTTTTATGCCAGCTCCATTTGCCTAGTCAGCAGTACAATGAATCAAGTCTGGGTTTCTGGGATTCCATGTATCCCTCAAGCAAGAGAGAGTTTAGCATTCTGCTAAATCATAAGTTAACCTCTGTAGGCTTTGCCTTAGTGCTTGAGTGTTTTAGCCAGAAATCAGGCCACTTGTGTTGAAATTAACTTAATAACTCAAGAATCTTAAGTTTGCGTAAGTCAATAAACACAGGCAGAAAGAAAACACCTCATTCCTGCCTGAAGCCAAGAAAAATCTCATGCCTGCCTGAAGCCATGGTGTCCAAGTAAGAGGGTAATGATGCATACTGTAAGCCATATAAACTGATCTGCCTTGATACACCCCACCCAGGACCTCAGCACCTGTTTAACATAACAGCCCTGTGAATGTTTGGCATGAGCTGTTTATTTGCATCTCCATATAAGATATAGGCAAGGGTTCAGGATAATGACTAAATCCAGTCTGAATGTGCTTCAGGTGCTAGAGAAAAGCACAAGCTAGTCTCACAAGTTTTCCATCATATCAAATATGAGCTAAGAAACAAGCAAGGTTCCTGACAGCTAAAGACCCAGAGGTGGGCTCACAGCAGCAGGTTGAATTAGTGGCCTTTTACTCCAGACATCATCCAAAACAAGTTTGGTGTGAAGCTTTTCTAAGTAATACCTGACAGTTGGATGCAGAAAAGTAGGAAGCCTTCCAAGTGAAGTACCCGAGGTGATTAGGGAAAAAATGTAATTTGTGCAAAGATAATTTAGTCAAGGCACTGAGTGAAATAGCTCTGCAGTTAACAAATGTGCCTTCAGAATGTTAATAGATGTTTTCGTCTGGGTCTCAAGTCTCAGCCAAAGACAGTGAACTTTAACGATGTAATAGAGACATGTTTGGGGGGAGGGGGACGGTTCATTTCTTTTGTTTTCTTTCATGGATACTGCACTAGAATCTACACATGACACTAACACCAGATTTCTCTAGACTGGTGAAAGGATGAGGGGCATCGAGTCACCTGGGACAATTTTTTTTGTGATCAAGTGCTGTTTCAGGGTTTCTCAGCCTTAGAATAATAATGACCAGGTTATTAGTATTCACCTAATTTAAATCACATGTTTCTCTTGAACATCACAGAGAGTGAACTGGGACCCCTACGGAGTGCCATCTTGCAGGTAATATGCTTGTGACACAAGGCACTATCCACTGCAGCTGAGCTGAGATTCACTAAGTAACACCTCCCAAGTAGTTAAGCGCTTATGAAGATTTCTCAGTGCACTTGGTTTACCTCTGACTTTGTCAAAGTCTTCTATTACATACTATTTTGATGAATAAATATTCTTCAGTAATATACCAGCTCTGTAAAACTATTCTGCAAGTATCCAAGCAACTGCACATCAAATTATCTGATCTGATTACACTTACCAACCCCACAGCAAGAGCAGTCTTTTCTAGTGTCTTTAGCAGAAACTGGACACAGATGCTCAAGTTTTGTTTTCTGCTTTTGAGATAGACATCTCAAACCTCACAAAAAAGAAATATTTTTGAACAGACAAGCTTGGTATCAGGCTTCAAATTTCAGTTTACAAATATGGAATGCACCAGGAAATTATAACAAGAAGTTATAAGAGTAGCAATGAAGATATGACATAAAAAAAAAAAATAAATAAAAGGATCAATTTGATAAAGTTGAGTCCCAAAGGTTATGATATGGATCATCATTTACAGGTAGAAATTACAATGGATGTAATCCACTTTAAAATCTCAAAGCATTTGAGAAAAGATGGCAGAATCATGAGTTTTTCATCTCACATATGAGGAAGCAGTGACATTAAAAAGTGGTCTTTGTGCATTCTTGCAGTTAGATAACATCAGAAGCCAGGCTAGACCCAAATCTGTGATCCACAGATTTTGTCCATATGCTTTACTCCTAGATAAATATGCCATATTCATTTTTTATTAACTTGTAATAAGCAGATGCAGTTATTCCAAAATTAATAAGAAGTTGATTAACATAATTCAGAGGAAGGCAGAGATTTAACCAGGAAGAGCTGTTCATAATTAAAGGTATACTTTACTTTAATAAATATATACTTTTATTACTTCTGAATTGATCATCAAAGGATCTGCAACCTCATCTATAAGACAGATCAAAAATTACTGGGAGAAAAGAATCAGGAAATAATTGGTAATAAAAGACAAGTTTAAAAGGCTCCAAAGGTTTTCACAAGCTATTTATGAACTAAAAGACAGATAAAATAGATCTCATAAACTTTCACCGTTAGTTATTCAGCCTACTTCAGAACTGTTCTACTAGGATTAGGAGTTACTGCAAATTCTAAACCTGCCACTTTCACTCCTGTGATTTATTAGATGCCCATATTTTTTCAGGTTAGGATGCAGCTGCAAGGCAATGACTCAATGCAAATTAAGAAGCTTATGTCATACTCATCAAATTAGTGCTGTTCAATACAACATTAACTTCTTGAAACCTTCATGTCAGCTCATTTTAACAGACAGATACACTCTGCATCTCCACACCTCTCTTTTTTGCTGGGCATTCAGGAAGGGGGGTGAGGGAGGGAGTCACAAATGGCTCTTTCTGGCAGTCCCAGCCCTTACCTGTGAGCCCTGCACTTCCAGGGTATTTATGCTTCCCACAGGAGCAGAGGATGCCATGCATCACCTCCTGTGCTGCAGGTAAGGTTGCAGCCAGCACCAGGGGAAAGCACAATCAGGCTGTGTGTTGGCAAGCCACCTAAAACAGCCTGTTAATTAGATCTCTTCTTCTAACTGCCAATTTAAAAATAATAAATTATAATAGATGATGTATGCTTCTCCGTTAAAACTTTTTTTAATTGGTTAACTTTGCTTTTACATTATACTATCACCAGACCCTGAGAACTACTCAAAATTAACACTTCTAAAGCCTTGGAAAACACAAAAATGAGCAAATTATTGTAGGAAATGGTGCAGATCTGAAGAATAACATAAGTTTAAAAATTTCAGTTAATAAACCTGGGCATGACCAAGACAAAGGAATAACACATTGCAGAAATTAAGATTATAATATTTAAAGTCTTTATCTATATGTTATATATCAATATATTGTTTATTTATAGTAAATAATAAGTCAAAATAGACTCACAAAACCAAACTTTGCATCATTCTTATACTTCTAAATATTGTATTAGCCAAAGTACTAGTAAAATTTCTTCTGATTACAAACCATTTTTGTAAGGGTTTTCTTCTCTAGAACATCAGACTTACATACACACTTGTACACTGTGTCCACTGGTTAGTTATTTCATCTACATAACATGCTTTAATCTAGAACTTAAAAAATGTATTTCATATATTCTCCACGAAAAAGTGCTTATGTCAAACTTTTCAAAACTCAAGGAGACTTCACTAATGGCATATAAAGACCCTTGCAACCAACACACATCCTTTATCTCGTTTACAAACATTTTGTGCACTGCAAGGTTTAATTGCCGACATTGTTCCATTACTAGAAACCATGTTTCCTTCACATATCAAAGCCAACCACTGTACACTTGCATTATAATTCAAATTCTCTTATAATTGCTTCAGAATTTAACAGAGCTTTAGCAACAAAAATTATAATTGGTTTCAACAAAACTTATAATTGCTTTCTACCCTTCTTATTTTAAGAAGACTTCTGTAAGAAGTTTATAAACAGCAAGTTCAGTACTGCCACACAGATCACTGCCTTGGAGTCCAGAGCCAGAAAAGCCTAATAAGTCATCACTTCTGCCTTATATGTGTGTGTGCTTATGTGAGCATATAAAGAGTGTAGGTATATCTGTACATAAAATGTTACAGAATTTCCTCTCTGCTGCCCCTTTCTGCCCACCAGCTTGTGTAAAACTGGAACAATTTCTCTGGAAAGGTGCCAGTCCTCATATGAAGTCTTGCCAGAGACTCTCTTTGTGTCTGATTAATCTGTCTTAAAGCTTAATCTGGTTTATATCCAGTTTGGATGTGCCTGGTCACCTCTCTCTGCTAAATAAAAGGCCCTTTTGGTATATAGTGTTTTCTCTTTCGGAAGATATTTATTCACTCTGTCCAAGCTTCCTCTAAAGCTTTTTAATAATTCAAACATGCCGATTTTGTAGCTTTTTCGCTGCAGGATGTTTTCCCCTACTTTCAAACCAATTTTGCAGTTCTTTTCTATCCCTTTCCAAAACTCAGTGTTAGGAAAAAAATATGGGATATAGAGACAGAGTGTACAGGTGCACTGCCAGTCTTCAGCATCTTGTCAGAAGATGACACTGCCACGCCTATTTCAACTCATATTTCACTCTTCACCTGTGAAAAGAACAAAAGCAATTGCCACTAAAATGTTCTCCCAAAGGCCTTTAAAATGCATTCCATTGCCATGACATATGATTTCCCAGTGCTCTGTAAGATAGGATAATCATAGAAATACAGAATATCAGCAGTAACCCTATCTCCTGCTCTCTTTCTAACAGCACTCTGCAGACAAAGTTTTTAACTCTGTTATAGGATTTTGAAGTATGCTCCAAGGGTTTTTCTAGAACATCACGTGACCCAGATACTCTGTGCATCACTCTAGGCTAAATGTCTATTTTACAGTCACCTGCAATCCTAAGGAACTGAATTCAATGGCACAGGCACATCTTTCCAATCCTATTTATCCATGGCTTCAGCTGAAGACAAGTGTTTACCCAAAGCAATCAGACCTGCCACAGCCTGAAAGGCAGAGTGCTGAAAGCTAAATCACCAGCTTCAAAACCAGTTAAAGATAAGTTTACATTACCATTTATTCTTATCTTTATTACATGTGATGTAACAACTATAACATTAACATTAGCCTTCGCTGTATATTTTTAAAGTACATTTATTGAAGCAATTAAAATTACATTTAACCAGACGAGAAGCATGGGCCTCACCTCACTATTGCCATAGCAACACAAAAAGAAGTAAAAAGGGTGGAAGGCTTTCACTCTCAGTAAAAAACATGACACAGAAGGGATAAAGCAAAGGATTCACACTCACCTCACACAAGTGAAAGTGAGGATGATTTGAGTAGAAGGAAAGAAGTGAGGGAATAGATTAGTTTAGGACATAATCTAGACTGAGCTGAACTTTCTTCATTCCTCATATTTCTAAGCCCCAAAAACATGGCCTCAAGAAACAGAAAGGAGAATAATCCCATGGATTGCACCTGAATGAGAGTTGCTTCCAACAAGATTTGCAAGCTGCAGCTTCCTGTCTCATGTTCCACCACTAAAAATACCTGGTTGCTCCTATTATGCCAATGCACTGAGCACGTTGCTGAGGGTTGTGGTGAACACAGTGTCTGTTTTGCATTACAGCACTTTCAAGACACACTCTACATGGCTAATTCACTGTCAGTTATTTTCAAACAGAGCATCTGCTCTTGGTTTATCTCTCCAGACAAAAGCTAAGGTCACAATTGCAATAATGCTTTTATTTAATGGTTCTTGTAAAGAACTGGGGCTTTTCTCTTAATTACTTTGGGTGTGTTCTTGTGAGGCACAAATGTTGAGAAAACTTTACATAAGGTGAGTCAGAAAATTATAAACCAAGAAGGAAAGTGCCAATTCTATACATAGTTTTCACATCCCACAGTTTTGAAGAGAACCTGGCAGCTGCTCCCAATGAGAAAAGCAGCTTAGGTTAGCTGTGCAGTATCGTACCCGATGGGGTTACCACAGTACAGCTATAGAAACTGTCATGAGGAGCAGGAAATCCAATTTCATTCCCTCCTCCCTTGTTGTGAGATAAGAGAGTTCTGCTATTGCAGGGTAAAGATTACAGATCATTTCCACATGCACACCCATGTCATGCTCTTTTAATGTTCTCATATGAGCACTGGAGATAAACTCCACAGCAGTAGAAGTTAAAACCAGACTTGCTCCACTGCAACAAGAAGGAACAGAAAAACAATAGCTGTAGCAAGAAGAGAAACAGCTAAATTATTGAAAAAATATGTTTGGAATGGGACACACTTTGAGAATCAATCAAACGTAGATAAGCACGAATGATTCCAGCCTTTTTTTTTTTTTCTTCACTTCTGACTCACTTGTACCAGGCCACCTTTTCCCCCTGTTGCCAGCTGGGTAGCACCTTACCACTGCCTGGGGACTCAGAATGGTTTACAGCAATGCAAAGGGCAAATTAGACTTACCATCATCACCCTATATGGCTCCTCCATTGCCATCAATTCAGTGTTGATTCAGTGTGAACCATATCTTGTTCTAGTCAAGTGCTTGTCCCCTAGGACCTGACAGGAGGCCAATACCTAATGTCACATGGATGATGCAGATAAATAACAACACCCATTAATCTCAGTTCCTGTATGCCAAACTCAAACCTTGGCTGTATTATTGACAACGTTATTGCCCCTCTTAACTTGCATTGCTGAGTTCTACAAAGTAGGTCAGCAATTGCATTAAAGGCATCCTAGAGATGGACATTTTGGTTCATTGCTACCAACAATCCAATGATATCAGTCTTGTAGCTGTAACTTGTACAAGATCCTCCACCACTTGTCTGAGGCAGCAACAAAGAAGGACATGGAAAAATTCAGGATCACCTTAACTACCACAGTATTGCAGGTGAATGTGCCTTTCAGCTCTGTTATTCAAAGCTGTAGGAGTCATGAAACAAAAATCGGGTCTGTAGCCTGGTGTGAGAGTGAGCATTATGCAAGTTGAGAATTAAGGTCCACTGCTTCCTCAATGGTATCTCAAATCTTTAAGGTTAGACCATTGAGCAATAACATGCCACCTAACATACTTCACCTTTACAGAAGAGAGTATGGGCTAATAACTTAGACTAAAGCTCGGGTCTTACATGTGTTCATTCCTACTAGTAAACTGTGAGTCTGAATGCCTATAAAAAGTGTATTTGGTTATGTAAAAATTATGAAGAGAACAAACCACATTCATCAAACACATAAACTCTGTCACCATTTTAGAAATCTAAGCAGGTTGAAAAACAAAAGGGGAAATGATGGTTCACAAATAATTTGCTGGCTGAGAGAAAACTAATGAATAATTTACTTGACAAACATCACATAAGGGAAAACATATTCATAAATCTTCTTAATTGATGGGAAAAATAATTGAATAAAATCTGCAAAAAGAATGTGACAAATTAAAATGAAAATCCCTTGTCTGGTTGAAAGTTTTCTCAGGGTAAGATATTATAGCTGCAAAGTCAATAATTTGGGGTAAGGACCACAAAAAGAGAATCATGTTCCTTTGTTTCCCCGTTTGCTATTGCTAGGACAGTGAGGTGTTCAATGTTTCACTGACATTGCACAGAATTAATAGTCAGAAGGCATTAATAGGTTTGCTTTCATAAAGTGCTGTGGGGTGAAACCCTTCAGTCACCCTCCCAGTTGTCTAGCGGGAGTAATCTCTCACGTTCCAGCTCTGCAGTGACTCCCAGTCTTCTTCCTGCCTGAATTCCATGTTGTCAGGGTTTGGTCATGCTGCTAAATGCAAGAATTTCAATATATTTGGCCAAGTGGCCAAGGAAAGGACAGTTTCTGAGTTGGCTGAGCCACTAGGTGCTCTCTGCAGTACTTCTTATGTAGTTTGAGATTCAGGTGGTCACAGGGAAGGGATGGGCTCATTATTTTTGCTTGGGTGCTCTTCTGTACAAATCCTTTATATCTCAGTCAAAAACTAGGCAGGAACCCAAGACTACTAAAGATTTGAGAACTGCCTTGCTATACCTCTACTCCCTGGTCCTCCTCTGCTCCACCAGTCTTCAGATGGGCAGAGACATAATGCATTCTGTTTGCTCCCTCTTCTGTGGTGCATCACAGTTCATCTAAGTATGACGTCTTGCCTTGTTTGACTGGGAACATGTGAAAAAATGCAGAAGATCTGAAGCAGTTCCAGCAACAACTGTATTTCACAGGAAAACAATGCCCTTCCTTTTGCAAAGAATACGTGTCCATGAATTTGCTTTTGATGCACTCACAGACATCCCCACATGGACTAGGTTCCATAGCCTTTATTCTTTACTACTGCTATAGGTAAACAATAACAATTTTTTAATTGTTGAAGTAAACATTCATCTGCAATGGGTAGCTATTTTTCCACACGATCCATTAATTTCTATTAGATAAAGCACAGCATCAGCACATATGTGCTGTATTGAACAACCCTTTCCTCTTATTTTTTTAATCTAATTTCTCAGTTTGCTGCCACTATTTTTCAATGACCTTTATTCAAAATCATATCAGTATCTATTTTATCCTATTTTGTACACACTAAAAGAATCTCCCTTGAAGTATGTCTGGTTCCTCTCCGAATGCTCTTTCCCAGTTTGAAATTTTGAAGGTGGTGAAAGCAGGAAGCAAAAGGGTTTAATCCATGTGGAAGAGACTGTTTTATCTGTGTCCTTTGGAATGTATTCAACATTGTACAACCCAAGGAAGTGTGTGCTCTGAGAGACAGAAATCATGCACAGGTCAAACAGAGGACACAAACACAATACTTTGTGGTGATCTGCACCTACTGAGTTTAAGGCAACGCAGGGAGGTTTCAAAAATATTTTGGCACTGAAAAATGCAGCAGTAAAATTCTCAGACATCTCATAAGGACAAGAGTTGGGAGAGTTCTCATCACTTAGAAAATCTTACTTTTAATCTCTGTCTCAGTTACCAAGTAATAAAACAGATTATCTGTTGATTATCAGTTCTCGATGATAATAGAAGTTTTATTACTAATTTCAAAGGAGGGTGTTAGATGAAATTAAACTCATTTTAGTTACATACTTAGAGATACCAGGTTTCTGCAGCATTTACTGATCTTGAACTCAGCAGTTAGACTTCTAGAATCTCTAAGTATTAGGCTCTAGGCCAGCAAATCACCCTCATGTGCCACATTCCATTCCTTAATTATAATTAATTACATGTTAAAAGTTTGCTACATGCTAAAATTCTAATCTTGGGACTTTTTATCCTGGCTCATCCTAGACATCAGATTCCTCTATAAGTTGTGGTGTATTGTAATTTTGTCATCTTGTTTCTGATTTTCAAAATATTTTGCCCCTAGTGGTCTGCGCTAAATTAACAGTAAATACTCTTCCATACGATGTTTCAGACCTCAGAAAATATCTGAAAGCATAGAATCTGTGTTTAAATGTTTCTCACTCTCCAATCTCCAGTGAAGCTTACAGAGGAGATGAGTCTATTTGTCTTTGCTGAAAACTTTCACCAGTCTCTTGTAAACCTGATTGCTGATGTAAGACCGGTATTCTGACTTGTTTTAAAGTACTCTGAGTAAATTGTGTTTAAAATGGAGGCACTGCAAGACATTAGGAAACCAATGGCTGAGGAGTACTGAGCAGTTCACTGTCTCTCTTAGAAGACAATGCAGGAGACTGAAATACTACATAGAGGGGCCCCAGTACCTCTAGAGGTAGGCAGCATGTCTAGAGGAGATGACATGAAGACCTGAGAGTAACTTCTGTTCTTTTCTCTACCTGTGAAGTACTCCTTGTGATTCTATGGCTCTCCATTTTCTGGGAATGGGAAAACTCCAGTTCTAGAGGACTTATCCCAGAGCATAATACAGAAATGACAGATTTCACTTCAATAAAGCGTAAGTGCAGGCAGACATCTGCATCAGCATTGGCCCTACACACAGTGGTGTCTGAAATGGAGGTCGATGTCTAATCTCAGGTATAACATCTGCCAGATATCTATGAATCATTTCAGAGATGATTAAGTATTCCCAGACCCTCTGTGAAGGAGAAGTCCACAGAAATGTTTTAGAAACATCACACTGAGGCACTGGACCCAGCAAAACCATCACTGGAAGAGACTAGTGCTGGAAGCAAGCTGTTTCCATGAACAGATGTTTTGGTATGTCTACAGTCAAGATTCAGAGGGCAACAGCTAATACATGTTGGTGTAACAGGAAAATGATGTGTTCAGCAAAGTTCAACACCTGTGGTAGCCACAAGCAGTCTGGGCAGAGGAGCACCTCCAACGTTTCTGCAGAAGTTGTTACCCTACCACCTAAATAAATCAAAACAGCTCTCTGGGAGCTGGATGTATATGAACCAGAAAAATCCTGGCAGTCAGGTTTTGCACTGGGGTGAGACTTGGTGTCCCACTAGCTGTTTGATTTTCTTATTAAAATTGTGAAGTTCTGTATTGTGTTGGTTTTATTTTATAGATGGAAAATGTTAGCCTAATTAATATTACTGCAAGGAACATTAAGGTTATTAGTATTCAAGATTTGTGGCATAAAATAATCATCAGTTTGAATAAGGAAGAAGATTTCTGGAACACAGAGATACAATTGTTTATGCTGGGGAAATGTTACAGTTTTTGATGAAGCATTCAGATCCAGCTGCTGTCAAAGTCTAAATGGGCTGTGGATATGTTACAGCATGGCTGTTTTTACTTCCTTTGCTAGCAATTTATCCTCTCATCAGGCATCCACTTAACAAGCAATTTTTTCACTCTTAGCAAACAGCAATCTAACATGTAGAAGATCCTATCCAGGTATTATGGTTGATTGCATAAATGGTTAATGCCTGTAGCTCAAAAGAAGTGATTAGTAAACTAAATGCTGTTAATGCAAAGCCCAGAGCAGAGATCTTGACAGATATCAGATTCCATTGAAAACAAAGAGCCACAATGATTCCTTCCCACACACTCAAGATGAGTTTGAGAAATAAAGGTAGCACAACAGGGGTACATTTAAATTGGACTGGCTTCTGAATGTGCTCAGAATACCAAGACAGTGGTGGCACTGGATGAAAGAGCTACACTACTGAGAACAAACACACACACACAAGAGAGCACTTACAAAATTACATCACAAACTTGGACAGAGCTGCACTGTCATTCTGTGCTTTCAGCAAAGGGCAGAAGTGCAGCCCCATTGGGCTGGGTACACTGTTGAAGAGAACCATGGAAAATTTGGTAGCAGTGTTCTCCACTTTCATCTCACCCTAGCCCAGTTTCTTTGTTTAATTCTAGAGACCACAAACCCCCCTTCCTAAACAGTGTGGTCTGGATACAGACCTTAACAATTACCTGATTTTAACTGTGTTACTGAGAAGGAGCATCCCTTGATTTCAGATTGCTTGATGGCTTAATCACTAGTTGCCTTAAGCAGTTTTCCATAAAATGTGTAATTTCTAGTGTCACACTTCCAGTGGGTGCAGTTATAAACATAGATTCTCATTTCTGCTCAGACACAGACAATCATTCTAAATGCTTCCTGCTCCCTGTTGCAGATAGTTACTATACCTCACCCTGGAGGGAAGTAATACTGATTAGTAAAAACTTAGGAAACATTTTTTATCTCTTTATATGAGAGCTGTTATAAAAATACAGAATTGATTTAAACATTATGGAACTACTACCAACACTTGATTATTATACCTGTGTTCTTTATTTCAAGACACTTTTGAACACAGTCACACATCTCAAGTGGCTCTAAACTCGTGTCTGTGTGACAGTAAATGCAGACAGTCAGAAGAATCAGAAATCTGGGCCTGCATTCTCTCTTGTGTTTCCCAAGTTTGTTCTTATTCTTGGCAACATCTGCAAACTTCAGCAGCTTGAATGGCAGGTTTCTTTGGATCCCTTATACCCAAGGTAAAGATAAGTGTCGCCCTCATCTTGCTGACTTTTTCTAACTCTTATCTTTCACTGACACCCCCTGTGTCCTATAAGTCTCCAAGATAATCTTTAATCCATGTCACAAGTCCTAACCTTTATGTCAAGCTCACTGACTTACCTGATCAATCTTTTTGACCCTCTTCTTTTTCCCTTTTGCTGTACCCTTAGCAAGCTACATAAATATCCCTCACATTTCACCCTTGTCTCCTCCTTCAGTAAGGTACTTAGAGGACCTGGGATCTCAAGTGCACGGGCCATACCTGGACTTTTCTGGGTTTTTTTTCCCTAGGAAAACTCTTTTTCCAAGCTGTTCTTAAATCATGCCCAAGATAAGTATTTTTATCTTGTGCTTTCAAACAGGGACTCAAAGTCAGACTTCTGACTGATGCTTACTTTGTGTGTGACCTTAGATAAGCCAGCTAGCCACTGCTTCAGTTTGTCATTTTGTACAATGAAAATAGAGATCACAAGTTTCAGAATTAGTGGAATTAAATAACCAGCTTGATATAACTTTAAAAGAAACTCTAAGTTAGAAGACAGGAGGACAGCTTGTTCTGAATATGAGACTTACTGAGATGCTGCAGATTGATTGCAGTAGGAAATTAGAAGACTAAACGAGAGATCAGAGTCAAGATTATTTCTTATATTGAAATTCAAGTTCTGTAGTATTTTGCTTGCTATATAAATGGGATAATTGAAGCACAACAACTGATTTCTACCAAGTCACCTAGAAGCACATAAGAAGACAGAGAGAGAGAAAGAGAGGTAAAATTCCAATTTAGAAATTTTCATACTCGTTAGATCATATTCTCTAGTAAAATGTATATTTTCCTGGAAATCACTGAGCAAAATGCCAAGAATATGAGCTGCCAGCCTCAACCCAGATTATTTCTTTGACACTGTCCAACTATTAATTCCTTTCCCGAGGAAGAATTAGAAATCTTAAGCTCCTAAAATGACTATACCTTTTTGGCATCACTAAGCCTGAAAATTGCACTTCTTCACAAATAAGGAGCATTTGATCATTAAAACAATACAGCCTTTGACAGGGGTGTAAATATTAGCCTAGAGAATTCCTACAGCTTCTCAGCACTAATACTGGCTGTCACTACTGTAACCTGTAATGTTCTGAAAGAGGCAGCTTGGTCCCCCTTATATATATTTATGCATTTATATTGTGTATTTATTGCATATTTACAATATATTTGAACTATTGTGTATGTATAAACTGTGCTAACCATTCAGCATCGTCTTTATATTTCTTTCAGTTCAACTCACAATTTGGCATTATTTTAGGCATTCTACAGCTTTGCTCTATGCAGGTTCTCACATAGAGAGAATTTCAAAGAAGTCATATTATTTTCAGATGAACTTTTTCTAACAGCCTGGTTTTTGAGCTGCCTTGGCTTTGAGTGCCTGTCCCATGAGGCAAGGTTACTTTAATATTTGAACAACCTTTTTGTAGCCAAACCCCTTCTCCATATGTGGATGGGATCATGCACTGCACAGAGCCCATTTATTGCACTGCCATCAGCCACCAGCCCCAGGAGAGGCAGCATTAAAGACATGAGTGGAAGAGATAGGAAGAAAGAGGGCCAGTCCTTGCACAGGGACACATACCAAAATGCACCAGATAACCAGAAATTCTCAAGAGCTCCTCCAGGGAAATGCCTCCCTGCATTGCCTTTCTTCTGTGTCCCAAAGACTGAACTAAAGAGCAGGTTCAGGTACAGGTGAATCACTGGCCATGAACCTGAACCAGAGAAATAATTTTCAGAAGTGGCAGGAAGGGTCCAGCAAAACAGTGGTATTCTGATAAGCAGCTTGTTCTGCAGGAGAGAGAAAATTCTTGATTGCTTTCCTCTATGGTTTCTGGTATTTTTTTCACTGATCTCAAAATTTTCAGGGCACATGATATCTCATCACTGAGAGTCCTCCAGTCAGGAGAGCAGGCTGCACTGTCCATTAATGCCACTCTCAGAACCCACAACAAGGACCTACACAGGTCCAGCTACTCAGAAAGCTAAAACAGCTACTCAGAAAGCATCTAAATCCTATTCCAGACATGCAAGCAGAGAGGGAGAGAGCAAAATGCATAAAAAGAACAGTGGTCTCCAAATCAGCTGGCAGTCAGGACCAGCCAAATCCAGCATCCAGATGTTTCTCTAGTTCAGGAGCATTTTCACAGGGGAGCCTGGGCTCCAGCACAATCATGAGTTCCTAGTTCAAAAAACTTGACTTCTTCTTTGAGAAGAGCAGCAGCCCCAGGGAAGAATGACTTTACAATGAAAGCAGGACACCTTGAGAAACGTCCTTCACATGATTTAGTCCAGTGACAATACTCTTGGGAACTATCATGCAAAAACACAGATGGGAGGGAGAGATGAGAGAAATGTTTGAAATGGGTAATTTTCTTACATTGTTGAAATGTTTACTGAAGTGCTTTACTCTTATAAAATGTAATCAGCAGTGGCTGAAGCTTTTCTTTTCCTTTCCCCCTTTATCCAAAGTAACCTGGTACTCACATTAATTACTACTATCACCAGCCTTCTGGGCACAATCTTGATCTCAAGGACAGTGACTTTAGTAATACATCCTGAGGAAGCTATGAAATAGCTCTCAGGTGTATAAATTTAAAAAGAAAATCAAAAGTCAAATAATTGTTCCATATTTTCTCAGCAGGAGTTTATATCAGGTAGGAAAACCTGCCATCTTTCTGCTTTGTTTTGGCTTTTTATCTGTGATAGCTCATTAAGACCAGTACTTTCTTCACTGAAGTCACTCTGTATCTCAGCTTTAACCATCACTCCAGAGGCAGGCCTCTGTAAGCCGACAAATATAAGTGAATATGTATTTGCCAGTTCCCTTAGCTCCCAGGTTTCCTGGACTGCAGAGTTATCCTTTCTTACTACACAGGAAACCACTCAAATATCCCTCATTCTTGTCTTTAGGAACACTCTGTATGTCACAGATACCATCTGCCTTTGCTTTCAGTCACAGAGTAACTGATTCCTACCTAGTCCTAGATTAAATCTTCCCTTTTGAAAGGGAAAAAAAGCCCCATTTCCATTCCTTCTCTTGCTCCCACACTCACTGTGTGCCTATCTACACTTGGTGATCTTTGCCATGCTCATTGCTCAATTCTAGAACTTGTCTTTGAGTCTATGTGGAATCAGCTTGTCCCAAACAGGCACAGTAACTTGCAGAACTGGACCCTATGAACAGTCTGGAAACTGGAGGGTGAAAAATTAACTGTAGGAGTTACTCAGCTTTTTCTGTGAGTAGCCCTTTATAGTCCCTGACAGAGAGCCACTTTAATTATGGGAAGGTATGTCTAAAACATCTGTAAGCATCAAGGCATTTCTTTATTCTGCATCCTCCACATTTTGCACTTTTCACTTGCTCCATCTAGAAGAGATTTTGGAGTGTATTTAGTAGGTAATTACCCTGGAACAGCAAATGCAGTTATAAAATGTGAGACTGGCCATATTTTCACTCTTCCTCTTTATGAATAGCCACAAACCATCCTCTGTCCAATCAACAGCCCTTAAACCTGAGTGATGATATGTGACCAGCTCTGCTGAAGATGTTACCCATTCATGCGAGAAATAAGCAGACACAATTGTTGGTGATAATAAGTTTGCACTCCACAGACCCGTCACGATCCTTGGCACTGGCAGCCATGTACTGAGAGTGTGACAGCCTGTTCTTGTGAGAGCAGGGAGCTTCTGCACGCACCAGGCCGTGCAACAAACGCTCAGTGCCTTCGTTGACACGCGTGCTCGTCAGAGCCGCTCTGCACAAGGTGTAGCCAGAGACTGGACTTCACGGCTGCTCTCTCCAAAAGAGGCATTTACACCTGTTCACAGTGAAACACAGGTATGAATTTGAAGAAGCAAATCCAGAAAAATCTGTGTGGCTATTCCAGATGTACATCAGTGACAAACTAAGAATGGCTTCAGACATCTAAAAATACTACTCTTAGCTGAGATGACCATCTTTCATATCTGTCACACTATTGATACAGCACCTGAAAATCATGGTGGATGACAGTGAACATGAAGGGTAATAAGGAGATTTTCTCATCTAATTTTTATTTTTTATCCCTTTACATTTTTAATTCCTTACTGTTACAGTGAATGTTGCTCAGTCAACATCCCAAATTTTTAGTCAGTTTTAGCTTCCATTTTTCCCATATGAGCAGTTACACTGCTAGTTCTTAAACTTTTGATAACATTTTGTGTCCTGAAAACTGTTTAAAATGGATATGTTATTGTATATAATGGAGAGCTTTGTTTAAAGTGGAGATCTTGTTTTAGACCATTACAAAATTTTATATGCTCTATTTGGGCTTATACATTACATTAAACTTATAACTAAAATCTTCATCCTGACAGAATAGAAACAATGGCTGGCAAATGCCAGTGCTGTCGGATCTTGGTAGTTCTTACCATGGTTATGTTTTTTCCTCATGATACAGCTTCTAAATTAAAAAAAAAAAAAAAAAAAGGTCCAAAATGGTAAAATAGTTCTCAACCATTTTGGACCAACTCCAATAATTGTAGGGAGTATTGCATGGAAAACTGAAAGTTTTTTTCTTCCCCTGAGGTGTGATGCAAGAGGGAGACAGATTTTTATTTTAAATTGTTGATAGAGACAGCAGGCATTCTTCTAAACTCAAAAGCAGAGCTCAATACAGGCTAGCAGCACATACAGCAGGAGCACTGTATGTCACCCCTTGAGGGGGCAGCATGAGACCCTTGTAAAACATAGCAGTTTGGAATTGGCCAAGCAAGTCCAGAGAAATACTAAAATGCAACAACAAAGGAAAAATCATGAAAATCATAATGTTATTTTAAGGACCCTACTACATGCTGATGCTCGTGATCATAAAACGATCCCCATTGCACTGAAGAGATTTGTTTCAAAACTCCCTCTACAGGAAAGCCATTATGATGATATAACAGGTCCTGACTCCTGAAATTTATAAGATATGTCCAAGCTGTGAAAAAATTAAACATTCCACAAATCACTTTAATGGAGGTCATCATAGAAATTATTTTGGTGAACTTGAAACTGCCTGACTAAGCACTGTGTGCTGCGGCTTATGATAGAGCTGACAACTACATGAGGGGTTGTTGGCCAAAAAAAGGCTTTAACTCCTTTCCTCTCATTTTGGGGTTCACAGTGTTGGTATTACATCCCCATAAAACCCACAAAGTTTCAAGTACACACCCTCAAAGCTAAATTATTAACAGTGAGTAATTAATACTAACAGTGCAACAGCATCTGTCAGGCTGGGCCTGTGAGCACGCAGACCACAGGGAACACAAATAGAAAAGCACAGTCCTCAAACATCTTCCAACATCAGTGAGCTCAGGGCCAGGCATCATGTCAAAATGAAGAACAAGGAAAAGATATTTTTCATACTGTAATTCTGCTAAAAGACTGTAGGTGTGCAAGTATAGCTAAGATAAAAATTTAGCTTTGAAATTTGTCTGCAAAGAGTTAAGGGACAATCTCCTTCAGCTTAAGCATTCAATTACTACTTGGAAATTAAAGAGTTTTCTGTTTTAACTTCAGGAGCAAGATTTGCCTTAACTTACATAGGAGAACTCTCAATGTGACTGAGCCCCCAGTTCAAACACAGGGAGCACTGACAGCCGTTCAGAGAGTACACACACTAGTAAACCTTTCTTTCCATGGCAAGAGCGACTGCACAGCACAGGTCAACAAAATTTGCAAAGCTACTAAATTACATTCAGTTTGCAAATACAATTTCAATAAATATTTGTCTTTTGAAAGATCCTAGAGAGCTTGTTTAGCTTAGGAAGGAGAACACAACCATCTGCTGGGAGACAAAACAAGCACCTTTGAAGCAGCCTGAGCTCCCCCTGAGCTGCTCGCTGTTCAAATATCAAAAGGCACTGGGTTCTGGATATTGTTTACAGCTTAAGATTTGCTCAGAGGTTGATGTTCTCCAAACTGAAACAATCAACAACAACAAGGCCAGAAAAGTAATAATAGCCAGATACCTCATTGACTCTCTAGTTTAGGATGCCCTGGGAGGAATTTAATCCTATCATTCATATTTTCCTATCATGATTATTTACTCTTATTCCTTTTCTTTTTCTCTGAAAAATTTTTATATTGCATCCCTTTGGACTTATTTCCTTGTCATAGAAGCAGACAGGAAAAATGTTAAGGCTTATTATGAAATCCTGGAGGATATAGTTTCTCAGGTTTTTAGAAGAGAACTTCAGAACATCTCTCCCTTCAGAAGAGAGGGTCCCAAGTAAAAATTGCTTAAGCCTTTGAAGAAGAGATTCTCAGAGATTGAATCTAGAACTTTTCTTGATGTCAAACAAGGCCTCAAAAGTCATGAATATCATTTAAGGGAAAAAAGGTCTTCAGCTGAACAGTCATTTCTATACTTTTGTGTAATACCTGGCTATCAACTGCAAACAAGTCTGCTCAAACCAGAACTGATGAGCTTCCTGTGCAGCAGGGCACTGGAAGAGCCAGCACAAGAGAGAAATGTTAAGAAAGAAGCTTTTTCACTCAATGAGGAAAAGACATTCAAGATGGCCAGAGAAAGGCCAGGTATGTGAAGCATAAATTTAGTGTGAAAACATACATTGTAGCTGCCTTGAGAAATCAAAAGAGAAAGTGTACAAGACTTGCAAACCTTTTGAAAACAGTTTCTCAGTTTGTTTGTTTTGAAAGATTTTTCCCCCTTCAGAAGGGAGCAGATTCAGAATAAGTCACACTCATTATTTTTCAACAAAGTTGACATCAGAAAGGTCTAGCAATAACATCCTCATGCAAGGTTTAAAAATGAGCTTTTTCAACCATAAAATTACTAATTGTCTGTCTTGCAAAAAGATAAAGAAAATGAATGTTTCATTACTGTCAAGCTCTTGATATCTTGTTTTATATGGAGAAAAATTAACCGGTTTCAGCTTCACAAATGTGAAAATTTGAGATATGTCATTAAGCTTTCCTGCAAGAAATCATAAAGAGCTGATTGTCTTTATTTTTCAATTGAACTTTTTCAGTCTGGCATACAGCTCCTCTCCTAAAAGCTGTGGCACTGGAGCAGTTTCTGAAAAGATGTCAAAAAGTTATTGCAAAGGGATCAGAGGGCCTGGATATTCAGTCCTTTTTTCAGCTTTGTAACCACTTTTTTTTATGCCTTTGAGGAAATTGTTTACCTTCTCTGATCTGTTAGAGCTGAGGATTTTTTGCATAGTGCATACCAAGAAAAGTTGATACAGTGTAGCACAAGAATGACAAAAAAATTCTTGTGCAAGAAAGACCAACTGCAAGATGTATCTACTGCCTGGAACCCCTACCAGGAGGCTCCAACAAACTGCACATCTGCACTAAAAACCACAGAACCAAAAGGAACTAAGGGAAGGACTGCTGGAAGGAGGCTGTATTGAATTTGACCCTAGCAATTTTCAGCCTTGTGCCCCTCCTACCATGTCTCTTTACAGCTGCCAAGGACAGGCTATGTGACAGCCACAGACTCTGACTTACACACAGTTATCTGGGCTGGTTTAAGTCTTTTTGCTTTCTGCTTATGTGTGCAATTCCAATAACTGCATCAGTGCAAATAGTTATAATGTTAATCTCTTGAGGATTTGACCTCAAGTCACATAGCATTAGTAATGCTTTTAGCCAGAGTATGTGCCTGCAAATTTCTTTGAAATCCTCTGTTGAATATAAGCGGTAACCTTCCAGAAAATTTTGAAGGATCTAGTCAGCATTGCATTTTATGATCTGGCATATGTAACACATATTTGCAAGAAGCAAAGGAACTTAGGTACATGTTGAACACATGTTGACATCTCTGTGTGTTGCCTGGAACCACTTGATGATTGCTGGAAATCTTGTCCATCTACACTCATTAGTTTACACTGCGACTGATCTGATCAAATAGTTTGCCAACAGCCTTCAGTTTAATACTGAATTCTGAGCTCAGATCACACATTTATAAAAGTTTATATGATAGCTCAGGTATGGAAGATACTTGAATTTATGAGTACAATACCTTGTTCCTGGCACGGGGTATTTGGGGTTGGGAATATTGTCCAGTAATCACAGGAGCTGAGAAGTCTAGCAAGTTTCCTTTCTTCCACGTCTAGTTTCTATTTCAGTTTTTCACAGCAAACATGCACTTCTGTAAAACAGCAATCCATTCCAAATAGCTCATAACAGGGCCTCTTTAATATGCAGCTGTCTACATTTTACGTGCCCATCCAAAAACATTGATAGCAAGCAACATCATTTACACAATGCAGCATTTTAGGCAGCTAGGCTATAAGCAAATTTGCAACATAAAAGCAGTTGCCAAGTCACCAGTACTAGGGTGTGGAGCTTGGGTAGATATATACTTACATCCAAAAACATGGTTTGGAAAACCTTTCTCCAGAGGCTTGTTACACAGTCCTACCTTGACCAGCACCATCTCTTCCACAGTTACATTGGCCTTCCAGAAGGAGACAAACAGGGTGTGAATTGCAGAGTTTATTGCCAATTACTCAGCTGCAACCAGGTCTGTTAAATAAGCAAGTTTATTTAAAGGGTCCATGTATACATTTATACAGCATGTATAATTTCCAGCAGTAATGGGTCCAATGAAAGACACAACAGCCAAAAGGCAATAAAAAGTGCAGTTCAAAGTTCTATTGAAATGACTCAATTTAGTTCCACTGAATAAATTTAAAATATTTCACAATGTAATATACATATTACATATACAATAATTACTTCATTTACTTTTACATTACAGTAATTAATATGTTTGGTGGTGAGCAAAGCCAGAACAAATTTTTTTACTTATCTTTTTCTTCAGAACATTTGAATTATGCAAAAACTGATTTTCATGTCAAAAATTCATTCTCAGTACATGATCCTTTGTCTTATAGCTTATGGCCATAAAAACATCATTCAAAATTTAAACACTGTGAAAAACTAGCTTTTGAAGACACCAGCTATAGTTAATAAGTGATTGAAAGGGAAGAAAAGAGTTTTTCTGAGATAAACTGGTCAGGAATGAGTGCTAAAGATTTTGGAAAAAAGATTGTCATAGCTATGACATTACTTGACATGACAAAATAAACCAAGTCAGAAAGATGTGCAGAAAGGGAGCTTTAAGGGAAGAAGACATGTCAGCTGCAGGGTAGGAGCCAGTGTGTTTGAGGCAGCCTTTTGCCAGATCCTGACAATTATGGGTGGCTTTCAGATGGGTTAGCCATTATTGTCAGGCTCCTTTGCACAAGCACTTAACTGGATTAACAACATTAAAAGACACTCAACTGAACGGGCTACTTATCCCTTAAAGAAATGGTTGGTGAAAATGAGCTGCCAGTCTTGCAGACAGAGTCATCACCTCATTTTTGGAAGACAAAATTGAACACTTTTTCTGTGCAAAATGCCCATGAAGTATCTTCCCTTCAGGTCACCCACTGACCTATGGTGACTATACTGGCAGTCATGTTCACAGAGACAAAGAGAGCAAACAAATCTAAAGAACCTTCAGTAAAACAATTATTTGATAAACAAAATTCTGGTCTGAATTTTAGATCCATATAAAATCAGGAGATGTTCTCATAATAATTATGATAATTAACTTTGATCTGGACATGATTTTACTATTCTGAATGCAAAGGGTTTCTCTGGGGCTTTTTCCCTTAATGAAAGTCTTACTGATTTTTAAATATGATGGTGTGGACACTGTATTTGATTTCAGGGGACTATAAGCTAGTAAGAAGGAAAAAATTCCTCATAAAGACAGGTTTCTTAAACACTGGTTCTTTTCCCTAAGGAATAAGTCTAGAAGCATCATCACCTAGGGTTATTTCAGACACAGCTGGAGCAACACTAGATATCACAACCTTTTACCTCAAGGTATGTTTTTGCTTCATTCTTCACAAATCTTAGGCCAAGTTCCTCTTGGGATAAAAGGTAGGGAAAGAAATGGCACACAGAGTGCTGTAGCTTGTTGCCTTTCTCCTGCTAATAGAGCACAAGCTGTCTGCTGAGAAGTCATCTCTGCTGTGGCCTTATCAGAGCAACAGCTTTCTTGTCCTCATGCAAATACACAGTTTTCAGATTTTAGTTAAAAACCACTGTTTTCTTAGTTAACTATTCATGCCATTCTTCTGATTGTATTGTTTCTTCTGGTATTTTTATACATATACATTTTCAATCAGTCTTCATGCATAAGAAATCTTAGTTGTTTTGTTTCAAACCCATATGGGTCCTTCAAAAATGAGAATATGAACTATGAAGATCTGATGGAAGACCTTTGTATATCCCAGCTGAGATTTCTGAGCTCAAATATCAATGGTTAATTTCATTTCATCACTGAAATGAAAAGACATATCTGGCTTGTCTGTTTCAATAGGTCAGATCTAGAGCCTTCTGAATGTTGATGGTACTTTGGGGATTTTTTTCCACTTTGATAGACTTTACTCCAGAACCTCAAACTTTAGCTTATCATTTTTATGAGCAGTTAAAAATCTTTTCAGGAAAATTTCCCATCTGTAACTGGACACCTGGAATTCTGAAAATCAGGAACACATTCCAACAGAAGAATTAGTCATATTGAAGTCCATTGAAATCAATGAGAAATTTTGCCACTGAGATTATATGCTTGATAATACTAGAAAATGACACCCCATCTGTCAGTAAGATCAGAAGGAATCTGAATTTTCTTTTGGAAGAACAAAGTGCCAGGGAGACAAGTAAAGTGAAATGCAGCAGCTGTGTCTGAGAGGATACACCACAAGACAAGTACTGGGATTCTGAGGGAAAGGTAATATTCCCTGTGGCATCATGCTGACTATGCAGCTTGTGGTGTGAGGAATGAACTGCTGTGGTGCAAAAGGTTCGGATCTATCTATCTATCTATCTTGCTTTTTTGAGGTCACATCAGCCCAAGAATCTCAACTCTTGCTACACAATAGATCTAAGCACCTCTTGTGCCAGCTGGGCTCATGTATTGCTAATAGAAGCTGAGTCGATACCTACAGTTTCTGAAGTGAAACTTGCCAGTGGCAAAGTAAAACAAGTACCTGCAGCTCTGAAAAAGTATAGGGGAAAGTAGATTCCTGTCATACTACTTGCCCTAACTGGCACAAATTTTCTTAGCATCGTAGGAGTGGGATTAAATCCTATTATTCATGTGCTAGAGAAATTGATGACAGCAAAAGCAAATCATGTATCTGTTTACTGAGTCATACATCAGCTATATTAGAACTCAGAAAAGCAAAGCAATGTGTCTAATGAATGGAATGTAATGTCTCATTTTTCACGGAGATAAGGCTCTCTAAGATTTTTTAGGGAAGAGGTGTAATTATCAGGATATTGGTTTATAGCTGGACATGATTTACACAGAAAATATCCTAGAATGACTGACAGTGTTGTTATTCTGAAGTTAATACAGGACACCAAAAATTTAATGTAACTACAGACACACCTGCTATTAATGCATCTTTGCACTTGCTGCAAGTATTATTTTGAAAGCTTGGAAGCTTGTCTGTAAGATCAGTTTAAGATGAGCAATCCTAGCTCTACTGAGGGAGACAGAAAAATTGGAGGAATCTCATGCAGCCTGAGGGGCAGACTGAGGAGAATGCAGAGACATGGGTTTCTTTTCTACAGCTGTGTGAGTAACTAGATATAGGATATATTGAGGCTTGGTTTTGTGCCTTTCCCCCGCTTGCTTATCTTGAAACTCAGCTCAATGTTCATGTCTCTTAGACAGACTTCTGTTCGGACAAAAATTTATTGCATTAAATATTTTATTACATTAAAATTAGATCCAAGATCTGAGTCCAATTCTCTCCCATGTCACAAGCACTTGGAGACAGTTTGAAACTTGACTGAGAAGTGGTCTTTCTCAGTTCTTGTACCAGAGCAAAGTGACACAGTAGTTGTTAGTCTCCATTGACCTGAAATGTAAGTATCTAAGAACATGAAAAGCATTTACATTCAATTTGCTCAATTTTACAAGATCCACAGAAACCCTCACTTATCTTCAGCTCCTGAGAAAAACAGAGTAAAAAGATAATTTTATTGTCTCCATCTTACAGTTGGGAAAATCGAAAATTGAAAATATATATGCTTAAGTGTTCACACTGATTTTGTGGCTGAAACAGTAAAAAGTCTCCTAGCCTTTAAACATCAGCAGGATGTATTAAAATTTAAACCATCTGTCAAGAGGAATATCTTGTCACATTTTATTTTGTTTACTTTTTATTGTCAGGAAAGATCACTGACTCTGCCCCCAGCTATGAGAACAAAAGTGGTTTCTGCTGGGGCTTGGGCTTCGGCTTCGTATTTTCAGCTCTTTTTTCAATTGCCTTTTAATTCAGGGTTTTTTGTGCTTGGATCCTGTCTAACCTAGCCCTGATCTTACAGGATTTGAGATCTTCTGAAAAGAATTGATTGTATATCTCTATTACAAGCTGGAAAGAATCTAGCATGGGTTCATTCTTATATCCCAGGATGCAATCATAAGAGTCAGCACTTTCTTCAGGATTTCTTAGTCTCTGCATATGCAATTCTCTTTGTTGCACGGCAGCTTAGTCTCTTGCTGTGTCATAGTCATGTGTAGGACCACATTGACTCTGTTTCCAAGTCTGAGGCTGCGTGAAGAGATGCTTTCTCCATTATTTGAATACAAATATCTTGAAATCTCAGAATCTGGAATTACGCTTTCTAGAAGGATTTTTTTCCCCCTGCACCAATATTGTGGATTTTCTCAACTGGGAGTCATGAACTTCTTATTCTGTTACTTCTTACAAAGACCTGCTACCAGCTACCAGTACAGCAAACAGTCTGGATGCTACTGGAGATGGAATAGAAGTCGAGTGACTTATCCTAGAAAAAAAAAAAACTTTATTTTAGGAAAGGAACTAAGTGGTCTTGCTCAAAAACTTTTCAACCAGAACATCTCTTGAATTTAATTCTAAAAACTGAAAGGGGAAATAGATGGGAAACGTGAGACTTGCTCAGATTGTTCTATTCCCTCTTCTACCATAGTGTTATTACAGGTTTCAGAAGCACCTTACTGGCACTTGCACACCACTGACACTCCTCAAAGTGGATTCTCTGCTTCTTGCTTTACTACTCAGAGGAGATTTTCATGTTGGTTTATTGTTCAGTAATTTATTGAACATTTTCTATATTTCAGCTGCCAATTACCAAAGGTAGTTAAACAACAGACCATTATAAATTTTAGTGGTGTTTGAGAGTTTTGAAGTCCATCATGATCACAGTCTGATGCAGCAACAGTTCTACTTCCACCACACACAAGTTTCACTCTTGCTGTGTATAACTTATTTCTAACAGAGAAGTCTTTGAACACTCTGGTCCTGAAGTTTTAGGTGACTTTTTAGTTATCAGGTTCAGATCACTGCGCATCTTGAAATCAAAAATTGGGACAGTGAAGGTGTTGGTATTCTATGGGAATCTAATGTAGCATAGGAATTCCCCTGTGCTAGCAGCAGCATACTGCTCCCACAGGTTTTGTCTGTATCAGCAATGTGATGCCCATATCATTACTACTCATCAACAACTCACAAAGGCAAAGGCATGGAGGAAGATCCCAGTGGTACATCCTCAAGAACTTTTTCATTCCTTCCACTCCTTGTCCTCTATGCAGACACACTATAGCTTGGGCTCATACAGTGACTCAAATTACCAATGTCACTACACCCAGCTCTAAATTTTCCCAAACTCTGAAATCTTATTCACAATATTATCCACAGTAAATACATAAGGCTGAAATCTGAACCTCGGGCTCACCATGGTAATTCAGGGTAAATCCATCCACAGCTAATGGCTGGAGGCTGGCGATGCTGTGGAATACATTACAGAGGAACATGCTGTCCAACCTAGTTTGAAAACAAAATCAATTTCCCAAAAATGTGCTGCTTGACTGATTAAACCCAGTTGATTTTAAACAGCTACTACAACCTTCCACCTGGCTGGCATTGAGTGCTCTGCACTTACAGTGTCATATCCCAGGAAAATTGCTGCTTGCTTGTTTGCAGGTATCTAGCTTCATTTTCATAATCACACTCCTGTTCTTTTCCAGATTTAACAGTATATAGCCCAGCAGGTTAGAATGAGACATTTGCCTCCCAGCAATAACTTCTACACAGAGATTGTATTTCCTAAATTTAGTATGTCAGAATTTTCCTCATATGCCAATAACTTGCAGTGATCCTACCCATGGGGGACTCTCCCATAAATAGGTTTTGCATGTCCAGATGTAGGATGCCATGTGACAGATGAATTAGCCTTGGACATCATTTCAGCAAAGAGGTTTAGCTCCATAATTTTATACTTTGGCAGCTGCAAACGATACCACCTACAAAAAAAAAAAAAAAAGCTTTCTATGTATATTCTGGTTTCACAAAGGAATATAAGGGAAATAAGTGATATTACTCTTGTTGCTGTCTTCTTTTTTCTACTCTCCAAGAGCTGCAGATGTTGCTCAACAGTTGCAACCAGTTTTTGTTTACCTTCAGATCTCAAGAACATTACTTTCACCACCGTAACCGTGCCAGAGGCAGATTATTCTACTGGCTTTCAGCAAGAGCTGACAACATAGCAAAATTCAATATATTTTGGAGAGCTCAAAATACTCAGCTATTTTGAGGGGGGAATGTCTCTGCTTAAAATAAAAATTTCATAAGTTGTGTATCAGTCAGCACTGTTAAGCCAAGCACAAGAAAATCAAACAGGAGAGAATCAAAACACTGTCTTTGTAGGACTGCCACATTGATAAGAAATGAAGTCACCAGGAAGTTTAATGGCATAGCTTGTCATCCGAATATTTTTCAGCATTCTTTTTTCAACCACAGGTTTGGCTGAGTTGCAAGTGAAGAAGTTCAAAATTTCTGTTCTGCATTGTTAGCAGTTTCTCCTTTCTGACTTTTTCACTTTGTATTCTAAAAATGAATATTATATATGAATAATCTATTCTATATATTCTATATAGAATAGATTAATGTAATTTTAGATTTTATATCATTAAATCACAAAATAGATTTTAATATCATTAAAAATAATGATCTCAAGAGGGAAGAGATATTGCTTAAAATTAGTGGATCTACAATATGGTTTTATCTATATTTTAAGAGCATAATAAGTAAGGGGGAAACAGCATCAAAAAGGGAAAAAAATAGCTTCTAAGAAGATTTTGAGAATGGCATACAAACTGAAACAGCCCAGAGAACAAAGGGGTCCAATGACTCTTGACTGTGTCAGTACACAGGGATCAGAAACGTGTAGATGACAAATACCTTACAGTCCCGAAGGGAGCCTACGAGAAGGATGGAAAGGGCCTTTTTACAAGGGCATGTAGTAACAGGACAAGGGGAATGGCTTCAAACTAAAGGAGAGTGGGGTAAGATCTGATGTTTGGTAAAAAATCTTTACTGTGAGCGTGGTGTGGCACAGAAGAAGCCTTGAGAACTGTGGATCTTGGAGGTGTTCAAGGCCAGGTTGAATGGAGCTCTGAACAACCTGGTCTAGGGGAAGGGGGCTGGAACTAGGTGATTTTTAAGGTCCCTTCCCACCCAATCCATTCCATGATTCCATGAAATACTTCCTTATCATATTGTGACTGAGATGAACACAGCAGATGAGAGACAGGTGTAGTAGAACAGTCTAAAATTAGAGGCAAGAAGGATATGTGTTTGGGATAATTAAATCCTAAGCTATAATTATTCAGCTAAGTGAATGAAGTATATAAAAATGCAAATTATAATAGATAATTTCCGTAATTACTAACTATAAAACACCCCAGCTATTTCAAAAAGTCAGTGCTAGATTCTCAAAGGTAGTTGGCCCTTGCAACCAGAATCAAGCATTGTACAACATCAACGTTTTAGGACCTTTTTTGTCCTCTGAAATCCACAGAACCACAGATAGGTTGTGCCACCCATCTGGCAAAGGGGAGCCCTGAGTTCCAGTGTCTGTCTAATTTCAGTGAATATACACGTAAGGTTTACTGAAGCCAAATATTTTTTCCATTTCCCCTGTAGCTTTGTAATTCTGAAGCAGTAATGTCCTTATCTTTTCCCCATCCAGATTTTCAGTTGCTAATTTTTTCTGTATGAACTGGTACAGTTTCAAGGGAAAAAGAGATTATTCACCCCATGATATTTAATTGACTGATATTCAGACCATTAGTGTGGGAGATGCAGCTTCAAACCTTCCCAGGCAGAGAGAAAATTAATCTCAGTCTCCCATCTCTGAAGAGACAGATCTTATGACTAAGTCACTGAATAGAAGGATGTAGGGTAAAACATTCACCTCGGTGCAGGGATCCATGTGTTTGCTGTAGTCCAAAAACATCTTCCATTAGCCATTAAGGAGCAGACAGGTGAAGTAACAGCTGTACTTCAGATCTCAGCACCATTGACCCTCCACTCAATGCATTTCTAGGCATGACTAACAGGAGATACTGTTTTCTAGAAAACTTCATTAAGGAAAAATTTAAGCATGCAAAGCAAGTGAACAGAAATTAGGAGGATCTGGGTGATTTTGGATATGAGCAAAGACAAGCTGATCCTGTATGCATCCAGGCAAATCTGCCATTTTTTGAATGAAAGGCTTTGCCCCATGCTCTTTACAATAGGCAGCAGGTGGCCATACAATGTCTCTTATGTAGCAGGTAACATCTCTTATATACTCAACACCAGCTCCATGAGGTTCAACAAGACCAAGTGCTGGATCCTGCACCTTGGTCACAGCAACCCCATGCAGTGCTCCAGGCTGGGGACAGAGAGGCTGGAAATCTGCCTGCTGGCAACAAAGATGATGAAGGGTCTGGAACACACCCCTTACAAGGAGTGGCTGAAGGAGCTGGAGTTGTTTAGCCTGGAGAAAAGGAGACTCTGGGCAGATCTTATCACTCCCCACAACTATCTGAAAGGTTGTAGCAAGGTGGGTGTTGGTCTCTTTTTCCCAAGTAACAAGCAATAAGACAAGAAGAAATTACTTCAGGTAATGCCAGCGGAGGTTTAGATGGGTTATTAGGAAAAATTTCTTCATGGAAAAGGTCTTCAAGCATTAGAACAGGCTGCCCAGGGAAGTGGTTGAGTCACTATCCCCAGAGGTCTTTAAAGATGTGTAGATGTGGTGTTCAGGGATGTTATTTAGTGGTGGACTTGGCAGTGCTGGGTAAATTGTTGGACTGAATGATCTTAAAGGTCCTTTCCAACTTGAATTATTCTACAATTCTATGTTGTCTGTATATGTCAAAGTGATGTATACATTTTTATCCCATTATGTCTTGTGAAATGACTCAAGCCATCTTTCAAGCTGCATTTTCTAAGGTGAAAAAATAATGAAATAACCCTTTACATCCTAAAGCCCAAATGGGTTCAACTGTCTGTGTGCAGATTCTCTGCTACTATGGTTGATATCAGATTGGAAAAGGGTCCCTTGCAAAAAAAAAAAAAAAAAAAACCACACCACCAAAAAACTTGTTCTTTGATCCCGTAGGATAATAGGCTGCAGTGTTCCCAGGTTACTGTCAGAAAGCAATCTCCAAGAGGCCAGCTAACTGGAGCAAAAAATAGGTTTCTATAAAACTAAACTTGGGAGAAACTTTGAATTCAATCACTTTTCAAGGTGTTCATCTCAGTGGCATCCAAATATAAAGGTGAGAGGTGTGAAATAAAAAATGAAATAGAGCAGAATAGTTAGTCATTAGAAGGTCACAAAGTGAGACAGCTTTTTCTGGAACACATTAGCTTCAGTGATAAGTAAACCTTAAAAGTTCAAAAATCAACTTTAGCTGGACAATCCAAAGTTCAGATATTTTTTCTTACCTCTTGGACTATATTCTTCCATGGAAGAAGAAAGCAAAGCAGGCTCCACTGTCATTTATGGTATAAATGAATGTAACAGAGAATAGGTGTTTGCCTTTTAATTTCAGCAGCATTACACCATTGATTTATCTGTTTCATCAGCCAGAATATCTCCTGAGAACAGACTCCCAACCAAAACATCCCTTTGGTTTAGAGCCATGATAGAAATACTTGCCACTGGAAAGTAGTAATAATTGTATTTCCAGCTCTAGTTCGAACCAGCAAATTTACAGAAGGCAGTGGAAGTGGACTTCATCAAAGATACATTTATTTACCCAGTTTTTTTCAAAACCTTGCATCTGGGGAGACAACACAGGCAGAACCATACTTTCTTCAAACCACTTTATCATTAAGCTACATTTTCCACCAAAAGCAAATAGATCCTGTCTCCATTTTTTTTATTACTGTAACAGGAATATCAAGTTAGAAATGCAACCAAGCTGGAAGGAGAGAATTTTTTGTGCCCCTGAAGATAGTTGAGCATCTGCTGAACAGGGTCTGATTCAACAGACTCTACCACTAAGTAAACACCGAGTTTCCTCTTTGCTGCATCCTTAGAGCATAATTTCTGGCCCTGTAGTGTTTGCAACAGTGTCCTCCAGGCTCTGAGAACAAGTTCACTGGGCAGTCACACTGGAGCACCCCACCATCCCCAGCAGGCTCAGGCAAAGCTCCAGCACATCCATGCGCTGCAGGAGCGCACATGGACATGGTTATCCAGCAGGCAAACAGGCACCAGCTGTGAGTGCTCAGCTCACTTCCTTACACCCACTTCAGTCATTCTTGCAGCAATCTCCTGTGATTTCCAGGTGAGTATGATGAGCTCTGGACTGTCCTCTCAGGGCTACAGTGCTGTGCTATAAAAGTGCATGGATTTTGTGGTAGCTGATTGCCATAGGCATAAAATGTGCTCAAAGTTAAGCACATGCTTAATTGCTTTCTTGAATCAAGAATCAATCTGTCCTCCCAACACTGATTATGGCCCAGATCTTGCTGTGCACACTGATTCATGGCTTTGGCTTCATGGAGGTTATTGAAGAATCAGTGCTAATTTCCCACATTTTAGAAATGTTTAGGTAGATGAGTGTAGGAATCAATCAATGTACTCCCTTTGCCATTATAAATCTTAGCTGCTATCAACATTGAGTGCCAAAAGATGTGAAATAAAATATTTCACTCCCCAAAACAAATGTGAATGCCTTTGAGAGGAGAGGTCAAGTGTGGTGTGGCATATATTGTACGTGTGCACACATAAATCATTGATAGCTAGATTACTTTTCTATATTGATCACATCATACTTTCCTAACTGGTAGATTATCTAAGAAAATAATCACTAAATTATCTTGAAGGTAGCAGCTTCCAAGCAAGATTAATGATACATAATTTACTTTATGAAGGAAGCAGGCATCCAATAAATTAGAAAATGCATACTAGCATCAAAGCAAATTGTTAAGTATATCCAGCACTCAACTTACTGAGTAGTTGACAAATGATTTTTAAATTCTTTCCATCAAATCATAAGTATTTTCTTGTCGGCCACCTCATTGTAAAAGCAAATATCTTCTGAGTTTCCATACACATACTATTGACACAAAATTCATTTCAAGAAACAGTGTTTGCCTTCACATATAGTCATGTGGATACACAGTAAGAGACGTTCAAAATAATTGAGATTCCTTTTGTGGGATTCTAAATTGTGACTTAATGACGTGTTTAGATGGTTTTTACCAAAATAAAAACCAATTGTCGTTCAGAGGACAGATTCGTCTTGAAGTTAAAAATACAGGGCATCCAACCCTGACTAACAGTGTCCATGTGCACCACCAGAAGCAGCCCTGATTCTGAGTGTGAGAGTGCCCTTCTTACATCATCCTCCTCATAGTGTCATCTTCTTAGGACTGCTGAAGATAGACATTTACAGACCTTTTCCCTGACATGTTTCTCCTAGGGATAACCCTAGGTAAAATTTAGATTTAGAGTTTACATTTCTAAGTTTACATTTACCATTTGCATGTACTGAATAATTTTGCTACTAGCATAATCAAAAAATAATTATCCAAACTAGCTTACTTCCACCTCTTAACGCTTTTAGACTCCAGCATACACAGTAGTTCCATTTTCCCTTTTAAGGTTTTTTTTTTATTTAGTTCTAGGTGATTGTTACTGATTACATTTCATAGTACTGTCACAGGAAAGAAGGGGTGAATGGAGATTATAATTAGCCCTGTTTCTGTAAGTATTAATCAAATATTACCCAGCTTTCACTACCTCCTCAAAAAGGGAAGTGAGTTTCACAGAGAAACTGAGGCACTGAGAATGTGACTTGCATGCTGTCAAAAAGTGAGTCATTTATGGAAGCACAGAATATTGTGGTGATCAGGTCATGGTGTCAGGCAGCATGACACTGAGCTCTGTGGTCTCATGGTGAAGGGACAGGCCTGGGCAACCACTGCTTGGCAGGCAAGAGTAAAAGGCCCCTGAGGCTTAACTTCACTCTTGAAAGAGCACACTTTCTGCTTCTGCCAAATAATGATATTATTGGGAAGGGTAATTTGGGCTCCCTGGAGAGACTGAACTCCTCACAAGCATTCATACCTGCAATGCCACAGGTGACAGCCATTCCCTAGTGGCATCAGCAGCAATAAATCTTGCTTTACAGAGCTCTGACATGGAAAAAGGGAGCAGTGGGTCTACACTAGTTCCCCAGTCCTGTTACCTGCTTCACTTGAGTTTTGCATCAGCCCTGACAGATATGAAATAGAGAAGAAAGGGATTGTGGTTCCATCTGGAAGCTTAGAAAGTGTTTACAAACTCCCATCCCAGGAAATAACACTGTGAACAGCACAAAAATTAGAAAGAATGGCTGACAAAGTGGCTAAGTGAGAAAAGGTTCCCAGAGACGTAGTTCAACCAACTGAACTTACAAAAGCTCTGTTTGGATAGCATTTCCACTGTCTGGCATATTTTGTAAAATGTGGCCTAGTTCAGGCTAATAAAGTCTTTGATACAGTTGTTATAAAGATGAGCTTTCTGAGGCAAGAAAATTTAAATAATACAGCTGGTGGTTTCTGTTGGAGGTTCTGTCTGACCAGAAAGCTATCTAAAGAAGCCTTAATGATTAAACCTTAAAACTGAGAGATAATGTAACTGAGTAAGAGAGCATTGAGAGGAACTTAAAACCTAGAAGCTGCATAGAGGACAAAAACAAACTCCTCCCCAACAACAGCAGCACATGTTCAGTCATTTTACAGTTCTGGACACTTTTGTTTGACATAAACAGGAGGAAGAAGCATTTTTAAATGTAAAAAATGAAAAAATATATTCAAAATATATTGAAAACTTGATAAACAGTAGCAACATGTTGTTGCTTCAGCATTATGGAGATAACAGAAGCAGAGTTCCACATTCAAGGAGGCAAAGAACTTTGACATATTATCTAGTCTTGTACAGAACACACGTTTTCAAAAATAACAGCTTACTTCTCATGGATTGTTATTACAGCCTGCAATGTTATTTCAGAGTATAACCATTAATGCCAGGCAGCATTTTCATTTGGCAAAGAGGACGCAAAGAGGAAGGTACAGAAAAAGTCACATATTACAAAAGGAGAGAAAAGGAAGGAAGAAGGAAAAAAAATGGACCAGTTCTCATCATTTTGGTTGAATGAACAATGGGTGCAATTACACACATTCAGACAGTTTCAATCAGCACACAGCACACTTTCACAACCACTGTTCTGTTGAGTTCAGACATTTGCAGGAATAATATGTTGTGTTGCCTTCTTGCTTGGCTTTGTGTGCTGTTTCTCAAGAGGCTTAACATTTGTGTGCACAGCAGCTGTATCCACCTGCATCTGCTAAGTCAGGGTGGCAAGGCCTAAAATGGCCAACCCTTAGATGGTCGTCCCCAGGGCACAGTGAATTTCACTGCTGACTTAAAACATGTATAATCTGCAAATCATCAAAACATAGGGAAAAAAACAAAGAAAAGTAAAATTGACACTGTGAAAATATGAAAAAGGGGAATTCTCTCTCATTTAGCAAGAAAACTGTCACAGGCTTAGGCCTCAGATGGATTCCGAACAAGAATATGACATTGCAAATAGAAAATGTTCTTTCATTGTACATATTTATTTATTTTTCCAAAACAGCAGCTGAAGAGCTAACATCAAGCAGAAGAAAAATGGAAACTAGTGGTGCAGTGGCATACTTGCCACATAGTCTCATGCCCTGTATACCTTCCAAAGTGCAACAGGCAATGACAGAATGAAATAAAGGCAGTCAGACCCAGCTCTCACACACTACTGAAGCAGAGACATCTACATATACAGAAATTGAACAAGAGGCCAGCAGACTTTGGAGCACAGCTGTTACTTTATGAAGGAGTTGGCAATGTCACACTTCAGGAGTGCAAAGCTCAAATGGTATTTGATAACAACAGAGTCAAAAGGGCCGCTTTGAGACCCAACCACTGATAATACAGTTATGAAATACACATTTAAATGTCTGTGTCCTAACAGTCTACCCTGGGTTACAGAGCCAGCAGCTGGGCAGAGGAGAGCAAATAAAAGGCTCACCATTGAGCCTTGCAACACATGTGCTGCATCAATCACTTTTTACACAAGAAAAAGTTGGTCTCTTTATAATCCTGGATGGCAGTGATGTCCATAATGGATCAAATCAGAGGGAAACATGTTGTCTGGGATCAGCATTCCTTCATCTTCCCAGCAATACCCTTATTCACATATTGTTGGTGGAGGAAGGGTGGGGTGTGTGGAAAAAAATAATCCTGGCCACTTGGAGAAGGGTAGGATTATTGAGCCATTTATTTCTCACAATAGTGAAAGGTCTTACATAAGCAACAAGAGAAATAGGCCAAAAAGGCACACGATGACCCAAATGTGCTCCTGCTGAAATCCTGTAGAATTCCACTGCCCTCTGTTTGTGCTTCTTCTGATTCATTGTTTAAAAGTGAGTTACTTCTTTGAGACTGTATATACAGATATAAAGACCAGGTGAAACATTCCTCTACAAAAATACTGGTTTGGGGGCTTATGTCCATTGGGTCTTGCCCCAAAGTGGCACAAAGTGTACTCAATATCCATGGACTTCATGGCATCATTTGGCACCTCCCAATGGCTTCCATCTACAAGCACCCATAGGGCCATGAAAACAGTTATATGCCCACACTTCTCCAAAACCAGCAGGTTCAGACTGGGGAATTGCCAGGACCAAATTTACTGCTGTCTGCCAGCTTTATCTCATTACCTATCATGTATAATCTCTGCTGTGAGCTAGCAATAAGAGGCCTTCCTTATTACCATTGCAATGTTCACATAATTAAATTGTTCTCAAATTGTAAGCTATAACAGCTTACAGACTTAGATGAAATTGTCGTGACAATTCAGAAATGCTTATTCTCTCTAACCTGTTTATAGGAAGAGACACATCCCAATTGTATGTGAAAAAAAAGCTCTAATCCATTAGAAGTCATGTCATAACTGAGTAAGTTGATTGAACTGCTCATCAAAATTAAAAGTCTTTAGAAGTCTTTGGAAATATATTTATCATGACTGACAAAAAGGTTATTCAAGGAAACGTGGAGCTCTAGACAAAAGTTAAGTTTTGGAAAGAAATTGACCCCTGTTCTCACAAGTTGTAAAAATTAGATCTTTTTCTCTACCAAATGAACTTAACAGAGAAGACCTAAAGGTCTGCTTAAGTCTCAGATAATTCTGAAATTCGTATCCCCTTTTCATTTTTCACATCTGATAGCTAATTTATTTTCTTTTGTTTCACTAGAATAAACTAATTTTTTTAATATGGTTTCCAGTGTTAAGCAGAAATTAACATTAGTGGGATAATTATGAGTTTCTCATTTTCCCAGAGGGTCAGAAAACATATCAATGTGTACATGTATATGTTTCCTACATTACCCATAGAGTAAAATATACCCAGCTAGGGGCAGTCTAGTCTGTTGAAGGAAGAGGGTCCTTCAACAATGAATTTCGAGGAAGGCCACTGGCCCACTGAGGCAGCAGATATGTCTTCTATGGCAGAAGGCTTTTCATTAGCAGCAAAACAAGACTTGCTGCTAGACACAAAACCAGATCTGAACTTCAGTGCTGTGCAAAGCTGGGACACAAAATGCTTCCTATTCCTTTTTATCACTTTTTTTCTTCTTTTCTCTTCGTCGTTTATACAATGTGAGGTTGGAGTAGGCAAGAGTGTCATTCTACTACAGCATCAGAAATAAGAGACTTTGGAGAAAGAATTAGTAAAAGGACAAGCTATGCCTTTGGGCGTTGCACATGAAAAATAGAAAATTAAATAACACCAAGGAGAGAAAATATAAAAATTTCTGCATCTTGCAATTTTTGCAGACAAAGAAGCTATTCAATACAGGACTTCTAATGATTAATGAAGAGGATAGGATTGCCTTTCTAAAGCTGCTCTGAGTACTAAATCACAAATGACCTTTACTACTTCCAGCTGAGGGTGATTTATCTCATTTTACCATTAGTGTCTATCACTGCTTTTTATAAAAATTGAGTCTATCTACTTCTACTAATATATGTTGCTCCCATGGGGATGGTTCAGGACCCACCCATCAAGACCTCCCTTCTAAAACCACAACAATTTGGCTGAGAGCAACTGCTCTATGCACTCCACCTCTTGCTGTCCTTTGCTCTAACACCCAGGAGGGAAGCAGGAATGAGGTCAGGTTTCCTAACCCTTCCTCAGCTCTCAACAGGACATCTAACTCTTCCTTGGATCTCAGCTTTAAGGCTCCACATTCTTGGGGAAAATGTGTCTGAGAATTTATGGTACATTAAAAATGCTTCTTTTTAACTTTTTATTTCATACCAAGAGCACAGAAGTATAAAGGGTAAAGAACTAATTTAATGTATAATACAAAACTAAAAGGACCAGACTTTTAAAAATAAGCTTTCTCAATCAGCTTTCCTTCATATAAGCCCCTTTCTGTGTAATCTTTCCAGTGCCATTCCTTCCATGCAAATCAAAGTGCCTTTTAGGATGGGGAAGTCAGGCCAAGCAAATAAAAGATCCTCCTCTAGCTTTAGCATAGGATTAATCAAGAAAAGTTGGGATATAATACAGAAAAAAAGAAAGATAACAGAATTCTACCCCGAGTTCCTTGCCATCCGCTTTCACAAGGCAACCTACGCTCCCACACTTTCTTCAAGAAGGGTAAACATAGCTGCAGACATTAAACAACACTGGAGATACAGATATGCTAAATACAAAAGAGAAGCGAGAGTAAAGTTTAAAGAAGTGGATTCACAAGTAGGATTTTTGTCATTGTTATAGCATCTAACTTTTTAAGCACTCTTTTATTTTGTGTCTTGAAAGCGAAGATCCTTACATAATGTGGTGAAGGTGGGGATAGGCATTCAGAAAGAAAGAACAAAGTTTGCAATTTGGACTTTTATCAGTGTATTGGAGCTCACATACATCACTTAGTATGCTCTGAAATCGCTGACACTCACAGAAACAAAGGAAATGAAAAGCATGAAATACCTGTGATGATGTATGCCAGAAGTCATTATATAACCCAAGCACTTAGATGGTGCTTGAAACCACTCCTACCAACTTCAAGAACAATCAGTTTCAGTTTCATATATATTTTATAGTTTTAGTCAGCTATATTTTATCACATATGCTTATCTTCAGAGCAAGATTGGCCTTTGTATATTCATTAGCATAATTTTTTACTGTATTACTAAACTTTGTGCTTGTTTAGTATCTTATATTAAGGATTTAAGCCACATTTTACAGATATAAAATTACACATACAGGAGAAGAAAGAACAAGTATTTAACCCATACAGTGATGCTTCACTTCATGCAAAATACTTAAACACAACAGTAGTCAGCAAGAGTAAATTTAAAAATTGCTCATAATGAAGGAAATGCTGTAGCAAATATAGGAATAAACCCCATATTTCTTACCTTTCATGTGAGCTCTTAACAAGGTCAAAATTACTTGTATTTAGTGTAATTAAATCTTGTTATCTCATGCCATTTCAACTCAGAGAGGTATCCAGCTATTCACAGTTATTCACACATTTTCAGGAAAGAAAATAGCTCTCGGATATATCATTAGCCACAATGACTTACACAGATGTCATATGCAAGACTGGAATGGAACTCTAGTCTTGGAAGCATTGGCAGGAATTGCTGCTTCATAGAAACCCATGCATTTCACAGGTTACTGGCTTCCACTTGCTGTCTCTTTTATGGTATGGAATTGCATATAGCAAGGAATACTGTGCACTCAGGAATGAATAAGGTGGGTCTTCAGGGAAGCCTGGGCACCAACACACATTCTCCTCTAAATCATTTTGCTAAGGTGCCATCACTTTGTCCCACCTAAAGTTTAATCATGCACGTGTTTAATGTAATACCTTTTAATTATGAATTCACACTAGCAGAAAGGGATGCAGTAAGAATCTTCTCCTGTAATAAAATACTACTCACTCTGAACACAGAGAACACACTGTTCTATAAAGAATGCTCTCTCCATATGAAGAAGATGAAATGCACACTTTGTGTTAATGAAGTGTAAAACTAAAAGGGACATTGAGATAGACTTTTCAGACTCCCTTTGATATATAGGCCAGAATTGTACCAGTAACCCCTAGGTCATGATTGACCTAGGATGTATCATTCAATGGCACATTTTACCTTGTCTAAATAACTTATGAGGTGGAAAATAAATGACTCTTGGAAAGTTTGGCTAACCTACACCCAACTTTGGAGAGCCTCACTTGGCAAGTACAGAGGAAATTGTTCTTACCTTGTGTTCATCAGTAATCAGTTAATCTCAGTTGGTTTGTACACTCAGTAAGACAAAGCCTGGACTCTTCCCAGACATTTGTTCTAAGACATAAACCACAAATGCTCTGGCAATTATCTGACTCCAGCAAACAAACACTGGTACATTCAAGTTCGTTGTTTACCACACCCTCTCTTGGTTTCTAGTCTTGCTGGCAATCCTTTCTCTTTTCATTGCTATTAGGACACATCATATGCCTCAAACATTAACTTTCATGTGTTTCTTCCTCTGGTGTTTTCTCTCTTTTTCTCTTTTCAGGCAGCTAGATCTTTCCTGGTATATCTATTTTAAAGCATCCTTTAAAAGAGATGCTTTCTTCACACTTTTTTAACAGTCAGTTTCTGAGGTCTCAAAAGCCTACTGTCTTCAAGACCTTATTTATAAATTTCCTTTCTCCAATACATTATCTGCTACTCCAATTCCAACCTATTTACCAGCAAGTACTCAGGAAAGAAGTCTCTTTCTCTTAAAAATTCAGTTCATATTCTTATCCTGCTCTGGGATTAGCTCTGGCTGGACATGAAAACAATTCTTCTGCAAGTATTTAATAATCTGTCTTTCTACTTATATTAGTTTTCAATGTGATGGACAGCTCCACTCTATTAAATTGCTCTTCAGCAGTGCCATCATCTCCATTTCCTCCCAGAATGATTTCCTCTTTCCCTTCCTCTTAGCCTCCCTCTGTCTGCTTTCTTCTGTTTCCACATTAATTCTTTCATCGACTAAAATACTCACAACTTTAGCAGTGTTTCTTAATATTTCTTATTAACGTGTTTACCTGTTTTGTGTCTCATTTATTCCCATTTCTACTAGTGAGTGTCATAAAATTCCAAGAGGATCATAATGCTACCTGTAACCATTTTTGGAAAAGAAGTCCTTTATTATTCATATATACTTTAATCTGGATGACCTAAAGAGTATTTTGGCCAGGGTAGTAAGAACTCCAGAACACCACCTACCCAGCTTAAAAGCTACCCAAACCTAGGGTCACCAGTCTTTAGTCCTTTTTCCTCCAGAGCAATCACTGTGAAACTTGTAATGCATTTTTGGCATCCTTCCACAAGGTTTTGTTATTAGGCAGCAGACAAACATTCTTCTCTAAAGCAGACTGCAACATTTCAAGCTACTCACAGTATTTTAATTGACAGATTTCCATAGCTTATAAGAATCTTCATTAAACCTTTCTGATCTTCTGCTGTCTCTACAGAGCAAACACCATCCATTGCATTACTATTCTTTGGCTGCCTATTCTTCATTCTTTGGGTATCTCTAATCACTTCCCTGTCTATTCTGTCCATCTAACATTGTGGTATTAGCTTTATTTAATGTAAACCATTATCTGAAAGACATTTATGGGCAGCTGGGACAAGAAAAGCTTCACACTTCCTGCTGCTCTCCATGACATATATGCTACAGGTTTCTTCATTTCCATAAAAACCTTGATGTCAGGGTTGATTCTAAGTTTTCTCCTGCTGTGGATAATCTGCTTCTGTGCTATTCTCTGTGTTACTCCACTAGTTTCTGATAACATTATCTTCAATAACTTTGTGTCTTCTCATCAGAGGAAACCGAGTCTTCTCCTGGTTTTATCAAATCCCAGCTCCCCACTGCTGCCTATGGATTTTCCTTTACACAAATTCCTCTTCAGAAGTTTAAATTCCCTTTTTGCCCATCTCGGAATACTGTCCAGAGTTAGAGAGCAATTGGTATAGAAGTTGCTTCAGCAAAAGTTTTTCCACTGAAAAAACATAGTTAATATAAAACCAATTTCTCACTGCAATAAGCTAGTGCCACAATGAAATTTTCATCAACAAAAGGTCCTGTAAATCCAGAAATACAGAAATTCTGTTTGAAACTAGCAGCACAGAGGACCTCAGTGTGGCCAGTTGATCCATAGAAAAAAGCCTGCTCACATTCCTACAATTTCTGATTATTTTTAAACTTAAAATTTGGTGTGTACATAACAGTCACTCCATACACATCCAGCCAAATTAACTTAGTTTCTTTCTTTGGTATTTTTGGTGGTTTTGTTGTTATTTGTTTGGGTTTGGTTTGGTTTTGGGTTATTGGAGGATTTTGTGAATATCCCTTGAAATTTTCACTGTCTAGTTTGGCAGATCAGTGGTTTCACTTTTCTTCTGACACCAAGCAGCAGCAGTGGTGCTAGGGTATTCTCCTGTTTAGAGACCTTCTGAATTTTTCACCTCAGCTCAGACATTACTGAAACACCTTTCACTTCCTTTCACATAGTTCTGTCTTCCTCAGTACCTTGTTACTTACTTTGTAACTTAATGAAGAGTTTTGCTCTGACAGATGTGGTCCTAAAGACACGTTAATTGTATTCCCTTTCAGCAGGGCAATATTCTTATTAGGATAGCTACTAGCACATTGAGACAAATTTGAATTTTTTCTCTACCTCGCCATAAACACCTCCACTACAGTAAATACAAATTCCACTGCATGCAGACTGTAGGAAGATACACAACACAAATGAGTACTTCCAACTTTCAGGGAGAGTCTGGCTTTGGCAAGTGAAGGATTGCAGGCAGTACATCTTATTACATGGGTGGTCGAGTTATTGAACTTTATTGACAAAGGGCTGGATTTTCCAGCAAGACAGAGCTTCATTAAAATTCTGCAGAGACTGAAAATTCAATAATCTCTCTCACAAAGCACTGCATGAGTAGGGCTGATTAGGCAATTTCTCTCTCATGCCATTTCTTTTGCTAAAAGCGTTGTTACTTCTTGTTGGTACAAAAAGACAATCATTAAATGAGCATTCGCTATACTTGATTAAGCAGAAAGTTTTAAAGGTGCATTGGCTCTCTTTCTCTAGAATTAATTGAGGCCTTAAAAAAGTTGCAATAACAACACAACCACCACTTAATCTTTCTAAGCTGAATTATTTAAAATTTGGATCTGATGAATCCATTTATGGCTCTTCGTGGCTTTCAATTCTCTGTTTTCATAGTTACTTGTACATTTGCAGCCAGGTCTGCTGGGTACTGGGAAGAGTGTGTGAATTACTCTCTATTCAATTTCTTTCCTTGTAAAACACAACTTATTTGCTCTCATTGGGTTTCAGACTAAGAGACCCCTTAAGAATAGAATGGTAGGACCAGATTGAAGATCAGCTACCTGATTATCTATTTTTTGGCAGTGGCTATCAGTTGTTAGGAAGGAAAGTAGCATAGCAAGATTATTGTTATGCTTCCTTTGGGAAAGACACGGGCTTCAGCAATCCACAGTTTAGGGAATTCTTGACACAGAGGCTATATCCACATATTTAATAACTGTTAGTGGATTTTTCTTCTGTGACTTTGTTTATTCAAGTGGCCCACTTGAAATCACCCCTCTCTTGTACAACATGATGGTGCCCTGCTGCTTGCAAGAATGCTTTCCAGTAAGCAAAGTCAGTTTAGAGACTAAGAGACCTTATAAATCTGGTCTTAAGAGTCTGTTCACAGTAATCACAGAAGCAATTTCCTCTCTTTGTTGTTTGGTGGTTTTTCTGTTGTGGGTTTTCTCTTTTTTCTTTTTTGTTTTGGCTTTCAGTTTTGGTTTGGGGTTTTTGATGTGAATTGAGAGGGGGAGATGTTAGGATTTCATTTATGCAAAGAAAGATGATGAAAAAGGTCCAAACCCTACAGGATAGGAACCTAGAAAAAGAATTTGAGGATTCGTATTCCTGACCATTCCACATATCTTCTCTGCTCTTAATCAGTCCTGTATTACTAATTGTTCTTTTTCCTAAAACAGTTAAGCTGCACCCAAAATAGGGTGTCTAATACTACAGACAAGGTCAGTATGTGTTTGCTCAACAACATTAGTTATATAACCTAGTTTGGTCCTCAAAAATAAGGTGAGGAAGCTGCTGCTGTAATTCAATATCTTCTGCTAAGATGTTTTTGGAACACAGACCAATCCACTCTGACCCTGACTGTATTAGGAAAAAAACACCAAAACAACCAAATACCGCAGTCCTGATTCCAGCTGTATTCTGCTCAGCTGAACTCCCATTAACCTCAGTGAAATTTTGTCTAAGTTAGCACTGAGAAAAATAAAACAACTAGTCTTCCAAACATGGTCCAGTATTGGTGCAGGTACATAAAACTGTGCATTGAAATATGAATGCAAAGCTTAGGTATTGCTGTTCCTCTCACCCTTTGATCACCATGCCACTTCTGACAAACTGATATTTATCTTGGTAATTTTTTTCAATTAAGGTCACCCAAAAGTATTTTAGTACTCAGTGTAGTGAGAGACACAGGTGAGAAGAACAGATGTCTAGCCTAAGACGTCTGGGTACCAGATGAGGGTGTAAGAAGCACCAGGTGGCAGCAGGGACCCAGCAACATGCCCCCAAAGGCTTAACACATGTGTGAGACCTGTCCTGAAAAGAGAAGCAGTAGAGTAGAAAAGTTTTACTAATGTTTCCACAGTTAATTCCTGAAGATACTGTTCTTCAGATTAAAATTTTGGACACAATTATTGTCAAATCAGAACGTGACATAAACAGACTTTCACCAGGTCTGCCATCTTCATAAGGTTATATGTTCTACAGCGTGGAAAAGCAAGTTTTCAAGAAGCAACTTCTCTTTGTTAATGGCTTGAGAGATACTCCAGTGCAGGACTAGACAGCTGTCTTCATTCAGTTATCCTTTCTAAAACACTGTTCAGCACAACTGCTTTATCTTGGAGCTCTTTTGTATGTTACTCTATTCTGCTATTTCTCTGAGCAGACTTTTGAAAGAGACTTGTTGGCAGTGCTCACATGTCTGCACGAGGGGGCAGGAGAAGCTCACGGTTTAGGCAGCAAAAGCTGCCTGTGATGAGAGAGTAAGAGAAAAAAGTGACTTTAGCATTGCAAGTCCCTCTGGTTCTTTACCCTTCTCTCTCCTTGAAGACAGCCCTTGCTGCAAGGCTACTTCGCAGTAGTGGCTGGAAAATAAATATGGCTTGCAATAAAACTTGTGTCAACAAAGGTCTGCAGATTTGTCTCAAATACACATAAGTGTCTGAGATTGTTAGTAGGAAAATGACATTTTTTCATAGCAATTTCCATTCCTATAATTACTTTGAAATAAATACCAAAAAGAACTGCAGTTAAAAGACAGATCAGAACATTCCCTTCCCTTATGTTTTTTTTCTGACCATAATTAAGACGCTGTGCTTTAAAATCAGGAAACACAAACACCATGGCCTGTGAGATGTGAGGAATAGGGTTGCAGGAGAAATTAGTAGGATGCCTCATTGCAGTCACAAAGTAGTCCAGCAAAGTGGAGCAGAGCTTGAGTGAGCCAAGCCATGATCCCATGTAAATCAACATCAATCTCTTGATGCAGTAATACACAATTTACACCTAATAAAGAGTGGCTCACATTCTTCTGTGGGGAAAAAAAAATGCTGAGAAGAAAAAGCTCTTGTTCATATGTTTACCTAATCCAACTATTTGCTACAGTAATAACCACTAAAATTTGTTTTGGACCACTAACCTTCAGTCTTCTCATCTCCCATACACTTTTGAAAAAATAAGCATGCAAACAAGAACCATGAGAATGTTTGATAGGTCTGAAGCTGAAACCTACTATATTTTCTGGAAAATAAATAATTTAGCCTTGCAATACTTTTAGAAGGCAGAGGACTATTCTTTTCCTGTAAAGAGATTAAAGGAGGGTGTCATGAAGGTGACTTGGCATGGGGTCTCTAAGAAGAGACTCTAAGAGAGTAAATGGGGAGTTTCTTGTTATTCAGCATCTATTCAGGTTCCATCACATGTGCTGCAGTTATCACCTTCCCTCAAATGCACGGGAATCCTCAGCGTCTCAGTCCTGCAGCACCATCCTACATTGGGAAGCATGGCATGAACCAGGGTAGATCACTAAGCTCTGAAAATACAGGTGGTACTACTGGGGCAAGAAGTATGAAAAATGTTGACCTTGCATGAAAGTGGTTGCATTTGTCTAATTATCTCGCTAAAGAGAGAGTCCACCCCCCTGCCACAGCTGTGGACTACTTCTGCACTTTCCTGTGCACCCATTCCAATGCTTGTTTATCTAGTGAGCTAACTCAACTTCCTAAACTAGCTAATAATAAAGCTAACAAAGTACCAAGCCCACCTCTCGTAAAAAGAATTGAGATATCAGGCCAGCTTCAGTGCCCTAGAAAATTTCACCCTAGTGTGCCTCAAATGCACATCAAGGTCAAGTCATCAGGTTGACTCTGTCAGGAATACTGCTACACCTTCGCAGATCAGGAGACTCAGGAAGAAAACACTAAGGTTGAAGCCATCACAGACAACTGGTCAGATATGCCATAACAGAAGGAGGAAATTTAGCTCCAGCCTCCCATTAACTTTCTGCATCTATAACAATCACTCAGGCAGAGGCTTCTGGTGTAATACTTAGTTCTGGGACTGCTGGTCCTCTTTAACCACTGCTTCTCATCCGTGGGCTTATTTGTTCCAGTGACTAACTCAACACCATTCCTGTCAGGTATTCCCTTCAACACTATATCTTTCTTGTATTTGTCTGCCGAGTGCTTTGTTTCAGATCCCTCAACAGAATGCCTCAGGGCCAAAGGGTCCCGTCTTCATTTCACAATACTACAGTAGTAGTTAGTAATGTTGTATCACTGACAATTGCTAGATGTGGGTATGGCTATCCTGATTCTGCATTTTAAGGACTTGGGTGAGAGCCTACCTGATTTTAAGCACCCAAACAATGCTCCCTGATTTCCACAGGCTCATAAGGTGATTTAAAATTAAGAATGCATCTGAAGCACCTTACTAAATCAGACTCTACTGAGTGACAGTGCCTGTACGGAATACAACAATTAAAACATCCAGCTGTTGGCACCAAGGGAGCCTTCTTCATGCTGGGTGAAGACCACATTTTCAAAGCAGGGAAATGAAGGACACCATAGATTGGCACTCAGACAATAGAAGCAGATTTCAGTTAAAAGCAACCACTTTGGTGCAAACATACCATTACTGAATAATTTTGCCCTGATCTGATCCTTATCATAACCTGCAACAAAATCTCAAGCTTGTGTGCTGCATCCTGGGTACATCACAGTTACTTGAGTTGATCTCTTTGTATTTCACTAATTCAACTATGCAAAATAGCAGATTTGCAGAGTGCAGAAATCAGTCATTGTGTAAGTTCATTGGTTTTATTATTTAAGGCAAGGGCTCTCTCTTGGCTGCATTTCCCTGCAGAAAAATGCATTCAATGGCAGTTGCAAGTCAGAATAGCGCACTGCTGAGATAGAGGTGAAACAGCAACAGTTAAATGCTTCCCTCCTGTGATGGTATTAGCATGACTGCTAGGAAATATGTGCTTGAAAATGCCAGAGAAAGTGATTTGTCTGTGACAGAAGCTGTTTTAAGAAGAGAGAAAATGAAAACCACAACCACACTAAAATAAAGCCTCTTTTAATGAGCTTCGGATGCCTTCTGGAAAATTGAGAAGAGATTTTAATGCATCTGTTGGAAGGTTTTGTTGGGTGGGTTTTTTGTTGTTTAGAATTTTTTACCTACCAAGTATATACTTTTTTTTTTTAATCTAACTGAGAACAAGACTTCTGTTGTTAGAAACAGAAAGCAGGAAAAACCGAATTGCTCTAGTCATCAGAAGAACCAGTGTGAGAGATGTTTACCTGAACCTAACCTAGATTCCTGAGGATACCCACCAGTATTTCCTGCAGGATGGATTAGTAATCAATTTAGCTTTGTGTTGCTGAGCATGAGTCATTGGAAGTCATAATGGTCATGTGTCTGTGTCATCCCTACGGTGAAAGTTAAGAGAGAAAAGGACATGGAAAAAAATCTAATATCCCTTTGTAGACCCTGCTTATGGGCACAGGAAAAGAGCAAAATTACACCTCTTGAGAGTATGATGGTTTTCAGTCTATTTGATTGTGGCAACCAGCTGCATGCCAGTCTATTGCTCTCCTGTTGAATTCTCCTTTGTCATATTGCCTGCTCAGAAGAACTGACATATTTATTCCATTTTATGTCTTAGGTTATCTGTTCCTTAATCTATCTCATTTTATGCCACTAGAGACATTAGTGGGGTCCCATTACTGCTATACTAGTTGAAAAACCAGCACTCATCCTTTACTCTAACACTCAAAGTGCAACCCTGTCATTGAGGATGTCATCTGAACTTATTAACTAGCATCTGATAGCTTCTCATTCATATTTTTTCATTAAGTTGTATGAATTTATAGTTCTTGCCTTCAAAATGAAAAGAACAAGTAAATAAAAATTATTGAACAATTTCGAGGTGCAAGCACTGTACTATTCAACTATACTGTATTTCTACTTGCTTTCCCATGAATCTATGCACAGTGACCAAGGCTCAAGAAATGCAGAAAGTTTTCCCATATGAGAGTTATTTATGGCATCATTGCAGGCAAAAGATACTCATCTTTAACACTTCCTGAATGAGTAATCTAGGTATGAAACAAGGATTATTGAAAGCTTCTCCTTCAAACAAGTTTTATGAAAAAATAGCAGCTTTTACCTGAAGCGTACAGGCCAGGCATTTATCTGCCAGAAGCAGTGTCAGAAGCTGAATCTTCATTTCAAAATGCCACCTCTGAGATCACTCTCTAAATCCAGGCAATATAGAGAGAGGTCTCATCACATTGCCAGTTGGCTGGATCAGACTTTCTCTCATCCCTTCCATTCAGTGTGACTGCTATTCTTAGACACCTAAATTCATTACGTAATGATCCAAAGTCAGCCCTGTACATTCATGTGCTGTAACCAAGCTTTTGAATTGGGGAGGAGGGAAGGAATTCCTCTACTGAAAGTCATGATGCCTAAATGCTTGTCTGGAACTGATTCTAACAAAGTAAGGCCTTGAATTCCCTTCTTAAAGAGGAGCTTGTCACACCTGATGAGTGTTGAGCTTGATATTTTCTCAACTCTGGCTGATCGTTAACATGCAGGCTCTATGACAACCATTTATTCTTTATTTTCTTTAAGTCCAACTGCCCAGTTACACCTCAAGTTTCCCTTCGCTCATTCCCTCTGCTTATTCCACACAGTGGATTTCCAGGATAGGAGGGAACATGAGCACTGCTGCTGACTGCTGCATAAACACCATAGAGGATGGGAAGAGGAGATCCAAGAGAAACATCTTACCTATGCAAATGGTATGTCACCAGCTTTTTTTTTTTTTTTAAAAAAAAAAGCTTTTCAATAATCAATTGCCCTAGGAGAGACATCTGAAAGCATTTTTTCTGGCAGAAGACAGATGTTAATAGGCTACATGCAGGGTCAGGTTTAAGCTTATTTTATTACTTCAGCTTGTGGCTGTCAAAATAATTTCTAGTCTTAGAGGGTCTTAGAGAGACCAGAGTCAGTGCACTCCTTGCCTATGAACAAACTTCATCTGCCTCATGGCAAAATGACTATAGTGCATCTTTACCAGACAGTTTCAAATCATATTTCGAAGATCCTTAATATCTTGTCTTGAAAGCATGCTCAGCAATCTGAAGGACCTATGCCATACAGGCTTTTGACCACTCATTGCACCAGCAATTTGTGCAATTGAAACCCTCCTGTAATTCAAGAATCCATTTTTCTCTGAGCTGTGTCAGACACAAAAGTGTCACTGAGATTCAGATCCTTCATCTGCCACCCTTTTGCACAGGTTCTCTGAGACCAATCCATATCCATTCTTCTGACATCAGTGCTGTGACAATCCTTCGCAGGACAGAAGACAAATGTCTTGAGGTTTCAAGCTGCTACTTTCTCCCACTGCATGCTCAGTCTTCAGCCTCCATTTCTAATTTGATTGCCAACAAGATCCTCTCCAAAAGGACTGAAGAGAAAAAGGCTTACAGAGGGGACTGGAAGACATGGTTATTCAGCTTCCAACCCCATCTTTGCTGCTGTCTCCCTGTGTACCTCCCTCTCTTTCTGCCTTACTTCTTTCCTTTTGTCACACATTTGTCCAGCAAAGAGGAGGGCATTTGTCATGTGGAGTCCTAGTTTGTATTCTTGCCTTCTCTTCTAGGTGCTACCACACTCTTAACCATTAATATGTAACAGTGATACAAGTCTGCACTTTCACAAGCCCCTCTCACCAAGGAATGAAGAAGTAAGTAGCTCAGCTGTTAACTCCCTTGGCTGTTACTTAAACTCTTCCAGGCATCAATGAGAAAGAGATAAGAAAAGCCCTTGGGAATAGAAAATGTCTGATAATAATTATAATGCAGGTGCCTAATCTGTCACGAGAGCTCAAGACCAAGACTAAATGTTTGAACTCACTCCTGAAAAAATGAGACCCAAGCTTACAAAGAAACTACAAAATCTCTACTACAAAATTAACTGCAGAATCAGTAGACCACGGTAAGAAACAGCAGCTAAAGAATAAATTCAAAGAAAAGCATGAATGTCACTCCCCTTGAGTTGCTTTCCTTTTGCTTCTGTCTGTCTGCATCAGTTAATGATCGCTCAAGAGCTTATCCCTCCAGCTGCCAAGATATCTCAAACCCAGAACCATTTTTTGCCTATAGCCTGCCAGCAGATCCCCAGAAGGGTGGAAATCATCACAAATTTCAATCACGTACCACTTGAAAGTGGTATCCTGTCTCAGCAGGATTACACCAGTTGCTCATTCATCTGGTAGTGTTTTTCTCATCCTTTCTGAGTAGTAGGAATTGGAGAGGGGCAGGAGACCACAAGGCCATAAAGTTCACAGGAAATGGTAACAAAGGCTGTTGCCTTCCATCCAGAAGGCAGACATATGTCAGTGATGCATCTAGTGATCCTTACATAGGTAGCAAGAAATCCTTTTTCTACTGCAACAAGTACAAGTAGCTGCATTTACAAAGAGGGCTTTTGTAAAAATTAAAAAAAATGCAAATGAAATTCCTTCCATGCAAGGTTGTTGTGCACCATTACTAGTTCCACAGATGCATAGCAACTGCTAAATCCATCTGCACATTGATCATGTCTCAAGCCCAGCTTCTGTTGTATATGGGTGACAACACTGCACCTGCACTGCTCACTCTCCATAGCGTCATCCCTGCAAGCTCTAATAGGAGAGTTGCAGGAAGTTTACCTTACAGGTAAACAGGTGGTAGCATTCTCCTTATATAAAGAAAGGCACAGGGCTTTGGGACTAGCTGTTTGTGTATTTACACTCTGGTTCATTAGCCCTAGTATTTAATTGCTTTTTCTAAATTAAAGCAGAGAAGAGAGACAAGTTCAGTTAATGAATAAACTGTTCCCATTGTTAATTAATCAGTGGCAGAATAATGATTCAGAATCAGAGCTGCTCTGTTCTAGCCATACTCAAAAGGAGATCAACTCACCTCCTCCCAAACACTTGAGAAAGGCAGCATTCAGAAGTTGCCTAGCAAGTGAGCCAACAGAGGCTGTGCTACAGAGTGCACTGCCACAAACGTCGTCTCTTGACGCACTCCCACTTCAGCTCCCTCGTCACCAGCTCTGGGTATGTGACACTGCAAAAAGGGAGCATTTCCCAGGTAATCAGGGCCTTAAACAGCTAGGATTAAGTTTTGGCCCCAAGTCCTGGCACACCACTCAGATGGCAGAAAGCTGATGTGCAGTGTTCCTGGTGTGACATGCGCAATAAGCAATCACTACCACCACTACCATGCACACTTGTCACACTCTTCAAATGCTCTCAATGTTTATCTTCGTTTGTTGAAGTAATTAGAGTAGCCAATGTGCTGGATATATTCAGGGGTTCACTTTGAAGCTCTTGCCCTGTGATTATGTTCTACAAAGAATTAGATAGAAACTTTTTCCAGAGCAAATTATATCAGACCTAAGACAATCTGGATAACAAGTAGTGAAGAGAAGCCAGGCAAATTGCCAGGCAGAAGTGGAAAGCATGTCACCAGCGGAGAAGAACAGCTCACCTTCATCACAGGCAAACTGAGATGTCATCTGCTGTAGGTCTGCCAACTGCTCACATTTCCCTGCCTTGATTTCACCTGTGGCAGCACAGTCAGGAGAGCTGGCTTTGCACATGGTCAGGACATTCTGCTTTGTTTGAGTACTCGGCAGTCCATTGACCTAGTGTTTTACGATGAACTCAAAGCACACTTATCCAGAACACTGGGAGACTGGGGGCTGGAGGGCTATTCCAGGAGCTGAACTGACAGAAGTTGATGTCTTCATCATTTATGGCTTAATCAGTTTAATCATTGTGTCACCAGGGCATTACAAAAATAACAACTAGCTTCCAGACTGGTCAATACTTTTATAAGGTTTTTGTACATTGACCTTTTATACACAGCTGACTGTGTAAACTGCCCTGAAGAAAATGGCATTTTATCACAGAAAAAAAAAAAAAAAAGTTTTGGCATGGTATTACCACACTCCCACACTCCACAGAGACAAGCTAAACTAAAGTAAGCTCATAACAAGTGTACTAATTAGAGGATGAAAGGAATGGATGCAAAGTCAAAAAGTCCAAGAAATCAAATTTCCAGGGATATTTGCAAGGCTGTTGGAGTTTTCTGTGTGCAGTGAGACAGTGCTGAAACATTCACAAAAGCAAGGACCTTCTTTCTACAGGCTTCAACAGACAGTTCAAATTTAAGTACTGTGAAGAATGGTATGTGAGGAAACAGGGAAATTTGAGGGAGAGGGGAACAAAATGGTTATTCAAGGAAAGAAAGAGTGAGGAAAAACTTGTCACATGACCCAGCCAGTAGATGCTAAAGAAATTAAGGGCAGGGGTGATATGGGAGAATGAATTAATTTTGGAAGTCCATGGTCTGGGGACCAGGTGCACAGTGACAGAGTTAAAGGCCTGGGACACAAGTGGATTAGACAGTAGTTTCTGAAGTAGCAACAGCAGGAAGTTTATGCAGGAAATAAGTAGCAGACAACCTCTTCAGAGACAAATATCCTGTTTTCCTACAAACTTTCCTAGTTAAGAAAGAATCCAAATAAATCCCATATAACGAAGTCATCAGATTATTTTTTTTACTTTTAAAGTAAACAAAATGTTCTTTTGAGTTCTGTGAGAGGCATCAGTGGGTTTTAAAATAAGAAAAATTAACACCATATTTCCCACAACTGAGCTTGCACACCCCAAGAGTTTTACTGCCCACTCTGGTTTCCTTTGTTTTGTTAGTTGTGCTCCACATCAGAAACAATGAAAGCTGTTTTGTTGTTGTTAAGAAACATCTTTCAAATTGAGCTGTAAACCACTCCTAGTGTATGTGAGCATGGATGTGTGGGGGTGTGTGAGCAAGCTTGTTTGTGACAGAGGAAGAGTGGATACATGTGTAATAGGGGAAAAATGAGAGCTAAGAAAGAAAAATCCAGTCTAGAGTAGAATTAAGCAGTTGTGAAACAGGATTTTAACAAGATGAGGTTATTTTTGTGATTTTAGGCCAGTTGGGGAAGTGGGAAACCTAGAAATACTCTCAGTTAATAGCAAGGCAATTCAGAGTTCATTAAATGCTCTTGGTTGTTTGGCTGTTTGTTTTAAATCTCCCAGCAACAACGGGAAGAAGATTTACAAAAAACTATAGGAGGGAAAACCTCCATGGAGTTTAAAAAAAAAAAAAAAGAAAAAGGAGAAAAAACTCTATCCATATGAATAAAAGCTCTCTCTGTGCTGGGCTTCTTTTTACAAGCTTTGCTCTTGTAGGTTTCTATATTGCAACAGCTGGGCTGCATTTTTTCACCATTCCTTCTTAAGCAAAAACTCAGGGATTTTAGTGGGACCTGGTGCAGATTACAACAGCTCAGGGTAACTAATCAACTGCTGCTGGGTCAGAAAGAAAAGATCCACTGCTGAGATATGGCAGGAATTGTTCCTCTCTTTCAACTAAAGTGGTGCTGAGTACTGCTTCCTTCTGGCAGTTTCTGTGTTACAAATTTTTCTTTTAAAATCTTATTTACTTTTCCAGCAGTGATTCAGGCAGTTACTTAAGGTCCTGCAGCTAAATCAAATATTTAATTTTCATCTAGTGTCAGTGAAAGATAACAGAGCTCGGCAGGTACTCAGCATGATCAAATTGAGATTTCGATTACTACAAGTACTTCTGTGTTCTCAGCCATAGATACAGTCTGTGCAGACGATGGGTAGTCAGTAGGAGACATTCCTCCCGAGAACCGTGTTGTCCTGCTCCTTCCCCGAGGCTGCCAGCAGAGCTAAGTGGTTCCTTGCGGAGCGCACGCTCGACTCCGCTGTGCTGAATCCCACCACGTCACACAGCCGGCATCTGAGAGCAATCTGCCCTCACTGCTGGGACAGCACAGCGCTGGGACACTCACCTACAGGTTAAGCAGTCAGCATTCCACTTCCAGGCCTGCAAAGCCATCCAATTACTCACCATGCAATTACTTGGTAGTCAGTAAATAAAATTCACATGATCAGAAAAATACTGCTTTGTTAGGGAAAGGAGGAACAGGATAAATAGAAAATTAGGGGGTTCTTTTCCAGTAGAGAAAAATATTAGTTTCAAAATTTGTATCCATATTTCTTCTCCAGTTCAGGGATGTTTGTCTGGATCCATTTCTAGCCTTAAACTGCAAGGATGACTTACCATCTAAAAAAAGCCTCACATTTGGGCAATGTGTCTTAAGTCCTTTTCAACTAATTCAGCCTGCAGACTCCAGAAGCTGGGCTACCTCAGGTCCATGTGCTGTTAGCAACTGGCAGTGTGTAAGGGAATGGAAGCATTATACAAAGCCTTGGTAATGGCTGAATTCTGTCTGTTAGCTTTAATAACTTTAACAAAATAAAATTACTCAAGCCTAGCAAATCTGTTGACTCTCCAAAGCTGGAAAGGAAACAAATTTACTTTCTCCTCAGTGCTTAAAGCTACTATTTTGTAGACAATTGAAATAATAATTAAAAGAAAATTAGCCCACTACTACTGGAGCTAACTTTAATACTATTGCCCCCACTAAATAAAATGCAGAAAAGTCAAACCCTCATTGTAAAAGATACATCAAGTTTAATACATACACCAGGTTTACACAGGAAAACCAAGTGGTATGTTCAGCTTTGTAATATGATGACCCATGAGTGCTTTGTCCATGATAGAGGGAGGTGACGCCACTTTCCTTCAAGTTCAGCTAGCTTTGGGATCTGAAAATCTAGTTTAAGTTCAGATAGCTGTAAGAATGTGGAAGCACTGGGTTGAAAGAGTGAAATAAAAGTTTTTAAGGATGTGTTCCCAGGAAATCCCACCTATTTGCATGGCAAAGTGCTCACAGTGATCTGATAAAGCCAAAGAACTGGGCTCCAGATTTTTGCTCAGAACGAGAACCTAGGCTATGTAGACCACTTCCCTGGCTCAGCAGGCTGCCCCCCAATCCCCTTTCTAGTAGTGCAGTGAGAAATGCTTTAAAATGCATGTAGGCAGATTCTTTAGGTAGTCTACAGATAGACACATAGGTAGGTATCTGTTGTATTTCTATTCTGAAATAGAGTAGGCTATTCTAAAGATCTAGGATAATGCAATTGTACTTGCAACTCAGCTGAACACATTTTAATTTCAGGATTTTTTCTTATGATGTTCCTTCTCAGTTTTCCTTTGCTTACATTTATCCTATCTACCCTCTTAAATATTTCCTTTCCCCGACCCCTCTCTTGTTGGTATTCATGTCACACAATTTTTTCAGACTGTTAACATCTTTCTGTTTCAGCATCCTAAAATTAAACCAGATTTAGAATCTTCTGTCATCAATCAAACACAACATGAACAACTAACGCATCCCTTAAAGGTTAGTCCTCTCATAGAGCTGGACTTGAGAGGCTGACAAACTCCCAGCCTAGGACTTCACAAACTAGGTCAAACAACTGTAATTTCAACTGTGCATTTCCTGCCTTTTTTCTCTGCACGAAAACATACATTAATAAACTGATGTTGAGAAACTCCAAAGAGCAAATCACAGAGTTTAGCCAGCTGAAGAAAAGGCAGAACTTCAATTTGAACACACAAACCTGAAAGTGTTTTTATTCTTTGATTTCTTATCCTTTTTTTGTGTTGACAACAGAGGGGAAAAAAATCTCCTCTGACAGATGCATGATATTATAGAAATTTGCTTCTCTACATGTGTGAATGCACTGTATCATAAGGGGAAGGCAGGAAATGTCTTTGCAGGTCCTAGCCTATTATTTCATATTTATCATGTAGACTCTTCGGATAAGGAAGTTGGCATGTCTCAAACATATCCTACTTGCTTGAGTGCCATAGTATTGGAAAGAAACATTCAGTGCTTCATGTTTCTTCTGTATTACAATAACATTAGTTACAAACCGTGCACGGAGACTGATTACTTTGCCCCAGAGCTATTTGGCTCTCCGGGCTAAACAACTACTAACTGTCTCGGAACAAGGACAGAAATTAAATGCACAGCTGACTCTTTGCAAATCTTGACTAAAGGCTGGAAAACACCATGTCCACCCTTGAGCTTTCAAAGAGGTCTATGGGAAAATAGTGTGGAGGAGTAAAGGAAAGGCATGGGAATACTTTGTAAGAGAGTATGATTCTCTAATTGCTCAGGAATTAAGAGGTGAGATGTAATTAATCACTACAATGAATTCATTGTTTAACCTCAACAAAATCCCTAGTGATTGATTCTGTGCTCAGGTTTTCCTGTACACATATTCAGAATATTAGCTAATGCAAACTAAGTCACCCAGATTATTAAAGTCCTTTAGGAACTCTCAAAGCTAACAACTATCTCTGAGAGTACTCTACTTTCTAGGAGGTAAAGCACTCATTTAACTGTAGCCACATTACCAAGTCTCCTCACACACAATTTTCAAGCTTAAGTACCAGTTGCAAAGAAGTCATACCTCAGATATGAGATCCCTTTCCCACTACCTCATTGTTCCTTCACAGCACGACTGCTGCAATAACCCTGAGGACAAAGCCAGGAAGTCTATGATACACCCCAAGCCATGACCATCTCAGATTTGAGCTGAAAACTTTTGAAAGCAATCAGCCTGAAACAAGGGATGGTAAGTGACTATCATCTTTGTTGTGGGATATTTTCTTGAATGTCAAATGCTGTTTTAAAGACTGTTATTTTAGCTCCCTTGACAGGGTAGAACAGATCATCAGCACTGAAAGTACCAACATATTTGAGCTAAAAAAAAATGTTCTCCTACAGAATGCAGTAGAAATAGGCTAGGGGGCAATGCATATGAAAAGAAGTAAAAGCTTCTATCCTCTTTAAATTTCCTGGTCCTGGCCACCATGTTGTCTGGAATTGAATTGGTATAAGCAATATGACCTTTCAGAATTGAAAGAAACCATAAACCCAAAAGATACTCACTACCACCCACTCTCCCTAAAGAACAGCTCAAGTCTTTTTCAAGAGCACATACCTTGCACTGTGTCCAGACCTTTATGTAAAAAAATACTAAAAATCTAAAGCCTGTTCTTGTATGTCTCTGCAGAGGCAGCTCCACAGCCAAACTCTCAGCTAGAAGCTCTAGTATAGGAATCAGAGTCCTTTTGTGCCTGCTGTGTTGAGGCAGTGTAAATTTACACCTGCCTCAGGTTAATTTAGCAATTAGTAATTATTTGGTAAATTAAGGAAGGTGGGAGTGTTTCCTCTCAAAATAGGCTATTATTAAATAAGAGAAAAACTGAGTGCTACATGAACTGGACATGCTATTTCTGACCTCAAAGAGTGCCAAACAGGCTAGGGGATGTTTGTAGAATTTGAAGGATTTTATTTGCAAAGATGTCTTAGTGTGTTCCATTCTCAACTCTGCTAATGCTGTGAAAATCCACTTTCTTTCAAAACTTTTCTTCCCTCTTGAAAATCATGACTGGCCCAGCCACAAGCAATGCCAAAGATCAAGTCTTTTTCCAAAGCTGACCAGCATCAAGAAGTGTGTGTTCCCCTGTGGTGAACTGCACAGTTCTGCTTGGTCTAACAAAAACAACCCCATATCATTAGCATCTGAGGATGTCTCATTTCTTCCAACTAATGCACACATGTATATTTTTACTTACTAAAACCAGCAGAAGACAGATCAGGTCTAGGTTAATACAAGCAGTTACTTTTTATTGGCTAAGTATAAGCTCCACCTTATCTCTTGATTTAAAAAAAAAAAAAAGAAAACAAAACAAAACAAAAAAAAACCAAACAAAAAAACCAAAACACACAAAAAAAACCAAAACCAAAAAAAAAAAAACCACACACACACATACAAAACAAACAAACAAACAAAACAAAACATCAACAACAAAAAAAACCAGCCCATAACTTTCCTGTACTGAACAAGGAATTCAGTTGATTGGGGAGAGCTCAAAGGGAGGGCATTTACTGAATGACAAAGCCCAGGGGAAGGCAAGGATTTAACAGGTCTGATGAGATTTCCACTTGTTCTGGGCTGCAGATTAGAAGAAATCGAAAGCAGGCCTGCCAGTTCATAAAGAAGAAAAAGGAACCATCCAGAGCATGCTGCCATTCAAAGACAAGCAAGAAGCATTAACCTGTATTAAGGAAGACATGAATAAGTCTAGAGGCTTTTCCTTAATGCCTGACATCTGAAACCAAGGTTCTTCTAACATAATTTCCAAAAATTTTTGATTTCGGCTTAGTGTCTGTTTGATGTAGCAATAAAGCAAAGGTCTCATATTTTGCATACTCAGAGAGCCTCCCAAAATACTAATGGCAGAATCTCAGTCCCATTTACTCCAGTTCACAAAACTGGCAGGTCAGCCTCTTCTGGGAATCTGATCATTATGAAATTAGCTGCATGGGAGCTGAGTTCGTTAGAAATTCAGCCCCTTAACATACAAAGATTATGAGATTTCATGTATAGATGTGCACGTGTGTTTTAGGGTAAGGAGTAAAGGATAGCAATGGTCGAACATACTATGTCCAGAATTTTAAAAAAAGAGAAGCATTGTAAGGCAGTTTCACAAGAGTCAGTTAAAAAACAATGAAATCTGTAGGTCTTAAAAACTGAGGGCCAACAAAACAAACAGCAGTACTTTGTTCCCCACATGTGAACACAGGGTCTGATAGTACCACTTGTTTTTAAGCCATAGGGTATATACTTGGTAAGTCTTCCCTTCGCTGGCAAATTGATGCACTATTTCTTGTAAGCTTGGGTTAGGGTTATGCCAATTCCACTTGATCTGACCCTTTTTCCACACACAGCTCAGCACATGCCACCCAGGCAGCACTCAACACTGCTTGTCAGCAGTTGTCCTCTGACCACCTGCTACAGAAGGGGCAGCAAGAGCTAGCCCGTGTCCGAGCTTCACATGAAAGCCCAGAGTGCCAGGACTGCAGCTGTGACATGCACAACTCAGTCCCTGCCTGGCAAGAGCTGGGCAAATGCAAGGAAGAAAAAGAGATTTGCGCAAACCAATACTTTGAAAGAGAGTGGGGAAATACCGCTCCTCTTGTGCAAGCTTAACAGAAATTCAGCAGTGCCCAGGGTCACCGAGGCCCACCTGGCAGCAGTCTCCAGATATGTGTTAGAGGATCTCTAGTGCAATACCAATTCAGAGAGAACAGTTCCAACTGCTGGGCCACGGATCATCTGACATCCTGCAGCTGCCCAGCTATTCAGAAAAAAAACAAACCCCAACTCTGAGAAGAATGCCCATGGATCAGAATGCTGCTTAAGAAATAAGGCCTACCTGTGCCTTTTCCGTGAAAGGTAGAGATCTGTAATTGCATAAATGCATAAAGAACTGTCCAGGAATGACGTCACCAGCTATGTGGTGTTGGAAAAAATAAAAATTTATTTTTACATAGAAAAGTCATCCAAAGGAACAGCTACATTTCCCTTGCTTCCCTGAATGATATTGAAGAGGTGGTAGAGAGGAAAGATTCTAATCTTTTATGGAAATAAGTCCAAAAATCTGAATTCTTATTGTAAATGTTATCGATATCAACTAACACTCTACAAGTAACTTCCAGAGCACAACAAGATATTCAGTGAGGATTTAATATACATTGTTGTCTGAATTACCACTTTTCTTCAAAGACCTACAGAGGCAACTTTAACACATTTTCTTTTTCTTCTTTAAAGAGAGGATAAACTACCACAAAATGTCATCTTGTATGCATCCCAAGCAAAAAAAACCCTCAATTATATTTGCAAATATCTATTTACAAAAGACCAAGACAGAATGCTGGCTACTGATTTTCCTACCTGGGATCTTCAAAATCCTACAGCTACTCTAAAACTTATTTATATGTAAGTGATTTTTAAAATAGATTTTGGACTTGTCAGTGTGGTCTAAGGTTTAAAAGAGAGGGCTGAGAAACAGGAAACGTGGGAGAATTGGGTTGGATGAAAGCCTGGATAAAGGCTTGTGGTTTGTTTGCATGATTTTTAGTTAATAACAAGGGAGATTGAATGTCTCAGAAAATTCAAAAAAGGGAAAGAAACCTTTATCCAACAGAAAAAAACACCCAAACCTAAAAAGTTATATGAAGGTAACTGAACTTGTAAATAGTAATGGAAAGTAGTTACATGTCTCATGACTTAAAACTGGAATGGAGAAAGCCCTAGAAACTGTTCTCCAGGGAATTCTCTGTAGAATCAGAGAATCATGGAATGTTAAGTGTTGTAGAGGACTGCAGAGATCATCTAGTCCCAAATGCTGCTGCCATGGGCAGGGACACTACCACTAGATCAAACACAGCCCTGAACATTGCCAAGGTTGGGGCATCCACAGCCTCCCTGGGCAACCTGTTTCAGTGCCTCAAAGTAAAAATTTTCTTCCTAACACTAGCCTAAATCTCCCCTCTTTCTGTTTGCACCCATTACTCTTTGTCCTATCACCACAGTTCCTGACACGGAATCCCTCTCCAGCTTCCCAGTAGGACCCCTTCAGATACTGGAATGCTGCTATGAGGTCTCTATGAAACCTTCTTTTTTCCAGGGTGAACAGCCCCAAATTTGTCAGCCTGTCTTCATAGGGGAAGCACTCCTGTCCTCTTACCACCTTCGTGACACTCCTCTGGACTTGTTCCAACAGGTCCATGTCCTTCCTATTGGAGGCACGAGAACCCTATGTAGCACTCCAGGTGGGTCTCACAAGAGCAGAGTAGAGGAGCAGAATCACCTCTGTCATCCTGCTGGTCATGCCTCTTTTGATGCAGCCCAGGATTGGGTTGGCTTTCCGGGCTGCAAGCACACACTGATGCCTCACGTTGAGTTTTTCATCAACCATCGCCCCAAAGCCTTTTTCCACGGGCCTGCTCTCAATCACTTCTCTGCCCACCCTGTAGGTTTGTATGGGATTGCTGTGACCCACCTGCAGGACCTTGCACTTTGAGTTGTCAAACTTCATGAGGTTTGATTCTGCCCACCTCTCAAGCATATCCAGCTCCCTCTGGATGGCACCCTTTCCCTCCAATGCGTCAACAGCAAGACTCACCTTGGTCCTGTCAGCAAACTTACTGAGAGTGCACTCAATCCCACCAGAGATATTGAACAGTACTGGCCTCAGTACCAACCCCTGAGGGACACCATTTGTCACTGGTCTCTACATATACAAGGAGCCATTGACCACAAGTCTTTGTGCGAGACTATCCAGCCAGTTCTTCATCCACCAAGTATTCCTGTGACAGTTTGCAACAGGACGTCCTAGAAGGGCTGGACCTGTGACTGCAGTGTTGGAATAATATGAATAAAAATCAGTCAGCTGAGTGTTCTTGTCCTCTCACTGATACCAACCAATGATGCAAAAAAAAAGCTGTACAAAATCCTTTCAATGTATTATGGAAACAGTAAAAACAGTTCTTTTACTGTTTTCCCAAACCTGCTCTTCCATGTGGATAGGTATATGAGACCTAATGTGTTTTGTAATGGTTAACCTACTCAGGGCACATTCAGATATTGTTGTATGTGTGTGTGCACAAAGGTCTTATCTTTTGACAAATGCTTGGAGAGCTGCCCATTATAAAGGCAATGTTGGGGGTTTTTTTAAAGGAGACACTCCAAAGATTCAGGAATAAGTCTGCAAGAGTGTGACATTAAATCATTTAAGGTAAAGAAAGGGCTAATTTTTTTAACATTCTACTGTTACACTGCTGATCCCAAGGCTGTTTCCCTTCTTTGGTCCTCTCTCATGCTTACTCTCCTCCTAAAATGCAGACCAACACAAGCTCCAAGCAGTTGAAGGCAAGAACAAGGCAAGTAAAGCTATGGGATTTTGATGACTGCTGCCAATAAAGTTCATCTGTTTTCTGCTTCTTTCTTACCTTTTTCTCTGAATTTTATCTCAGTGCCCACACTTTAAATTAAATTTAAAATTGTTCAAAGATTCAGACAAACTTTTTTGCAAAAATAATAAATATAATCAAATTGTTTACTTCTCACTGAAATGTAATTAATTAATGCTACCTTACTAATCATGTTAGTATTTTTGATTAATCACTAAAATATTGTTGCTTAAACTTCAGAGTTTCTATTTTTATATAGTTAAAACTTACGATAATGTCAGATGAGTTTTCTGAAAATTTTGGTTTACAGGTTATTTGTCTTAACTTTGTCACAATTATCTGGTTTTTGTTGTCTAAAATGTGAGTGTACAATGTGCTCCTTAAATATTACACTTTGAGTGTGTAGAGTGTACAAACACTCTTCTCAAACTATGTTCAGTTAGGCTAATAATCATGTGAGGCTGTAGACTTACTGTATACCACTGGAGCCAGAGTTCATGGATTCTCATGAAGGAGACACTCACTTGTAGGATTTTCCTTTCTTTCACTCATTCCTTCATTTATTTGCCTATACAGGGATGCAGGGAGAACACAGAAAAAAAGGAAAAAAAGTTAGTTTCTGCAATATACTACAGAAAGAGTTATAGATGGTCATAATGAAAGTTTGGCTGGCCACAGGGTTGATTTCACCCATGGGAAGAAAAAATCTTCTGAAAATAGAGACACACTATGTGGCATGTTTTCCTTTAACATGCTCTGGCTTCTTATGGAATACTTCTGTCTTGGGTTATGGAACCTAAAATGTGTATTCTATTTTCATCTGCTGAAAGCAGTTGGGGAATTGTCCTCCTTTATCTCTTGTAACTCTGGAAGGAGGGGGGCGGGTGCCTTTTGATAATGGGCCAACTGTTAAAACCAGATGGGGCATTGTTTCTTATCTCTTTCACTGCCTGTCCTCCCTCCAGGAGAATATTTTCTGCTAATAGACCATTAAAACACCCCTACCCTCCCCAAGGTAGTATATCCACAGTCCATCATCCTATTGTAAGATGCTCCACCCAGTGGGGGGAGCCAACCATTCCTACCTGGATAAAACTGGGACTCCGGAACACGAAGCTCTCTGGCTTCACCCCGATTACCGGAGGAAGACTGGACCCCTTCTCAACATCACTGGACCCTACCTACACAATCATCTCTACTTCAACAGAACCACATCTGCCACTCCAAAAAAACTCACTTTTGGACTGCTTCCAACACCCTGACCAACAAAGTGTCAAGTTGTAGCTCTAACTCTGTCAGAGTTTTCCAGAATTGCTTGTTTATTTGTTTACTTGTTTGGTTGAGTAGTTTTGTTTTCTACTACATTTGTACTGTTAATATTCCTAGTAAAGAACTGTTATTCCTATTCCCAAATCTTTGCCTAAAAGCCCTTAATTGCAAAATTATAATTTGGCAGGGGGTGAGGGGTTTACATTTTCTATTCTGAGAAACTTCAGCTTTCCCTGGCAGATACCTGTCTTTCTAAACCAAGACAACTTCCTTTAAAGATGTCATCCTGCATGTTCATCAATGCCTTCATCCTTACAATTAGAAAACTGATAAAGTCCTAGGCTGTGGAAAGTATTATTATAGTTTGCATTATGTGGTTGCTTTCTCAGAAAAAAAAAATCATCTGCAGGTATTCAACAGCTTACATGAGTGTTATTTTCCCAGAAGATTTCTACTTCATGGTTTTTATTCACAATATATCAGGTGAAAAATGTCAGTCATGCTTGGTATGGCCATCTCCTTTTAAGTGTGATCATGTCTTCTTTTTTTACCATGGGAAAAATTCATGTCTGTGTGTCTCTGTGTGAATATATCTCTATTCTTTACCACATTCTGAAATAGCAATGTAAAATGTCTTGACATTTTCCACAAAAGAAAAAAAAAAGCAATGACAAAACCCCAACAACTTTGGAAAGAGTTCATGGCTGGAATATTTCTGGGGAGAAAGAATTCACAGAAGATTATGTTTCAAAAGAAAGTAATGAATAATGGAAAGTATGAACTGTGAAGTCCTATTATATCAGTTGTATTTAGGTTAACCACATTTAATTTTTTAAAGTCCATAAATGCTTAAGAAATCTTAATCACATGATGGACTTACTTGTAAACTTACATACTGCCCTGAAGGACACACTGATTGTTGCATTCTGTTGCGACTCATGTGCATCTCTCTGATTCAGGCTGCCAGAAGTCAGAAAACAAACTAAGTAGTATGTAGTGACTAAACTTCCAATAGAGTTATCCTCAGGACACTCCACTGCACTTCTTTTAACACACTAAGATATGAAAAATAAAAAGAGGGTGATATAAAGCAGTCTTTAACTTTGAAACTTAGCACTGTTTTCTTTCATTCTGTTAAAACTAAAAATTATATCGTCTAAGCACACTTACACACTTAACAGGAATATACTTTCTTTTTGTTGCCCACTATATTCAAAATAGGTATTCCAAAAAATGTACACAAAAATCTTTAAGACAGTATGTGAAAGCCCTTTTCCTGAATAAAAATACTATTACTTCTGAATTTTTCTTCAAAATCACCAACTTAATCACCAACTTTACACAACCATTCTTGTTCTCCAAATATCAGAAGTAAACCTGCATGCATGCATGCTACATCTTGATTACATATATTTTCAAATTGAATTCTTTATTGCATGTCAATGAAAATATAAGTCTTGAAGTAACAGTAAACTTGAAGCCTCATCAAAGTATCGCCATCTGTTTTTTTCTTCTATTGACAAGACAGAGAAGTTTAAGATACATTTAGTTAGAGCATGATCAGTGATTAAATATATCATGAGTGACAACATATGGTAGAAGTCACAAATAAAAAACCAGTTACTTGTGTTCCTATTTATCTGACAAGCGAACTGGTTTGTCTGCTGATCATAAATGAATGTCAGATGTAATCTAATGGCTTTTTAATAGAAGGAAGCTTGACAAAATACTGGCAGATGGTATTCTGGGTAATGATCCAGACTGCAGTAATCTCAGTAATGACTTATCTATTTACCTGGCCTCAAACAAAGAAAGGGGGAGGAGAGAGGAGCCACAAAAAGATTCAAGTAGCCTGGCATTGCCTTGCTTCAATGCTTTGGCATTGTAAATGTTCAAATCACTGAAGCAGCACATTCACTTCTGTAGTGGGAGAAAATATGAAATTGATTAAAATAGTATAAATGCAACAGGAAGATCTTCCTCCTCCGCAGTCAGTTTGGGAATGGAAACTTACCTAGTTCTCATGGACTTTTTTTTTTCCTGTTGTTGCTCTGAAGTGGTCAGTTGAGAGGAAATTCTGTCCTTTAAAGAAAAACATCTCATCGCACCACTGGGCCACCCCAGCAGGCTTTTTCTAAAGGAGTGGTGATCCAATCCGAAACAGAGGCAATAACACTAAGGAATGCTTTAGAAGCCACAAAAGACTGCCATGTGGCCTGAAAATCTTCCTTTTGCCTCACATTGACATGGATCATGATACAGGACAATGATTATTTTTCTGCATCCCTTAACAACTCACAGAAAAAAACTCTAAGCAGCCATCATGAACTTTAAGGAGTATCTTCTGACTTGTCATAGTTACAGTTTCTTAAACCCAAAAAAAATACTTGTGTCTTGTGGAATTCCTTTTCAGTTACTAAAAGTTCCATTGAAGTTAGAATTTGATGTTCTAAGTAAATACAAGTGGAAGCCTCATATTTTCGTATATAACTAAACATATAATAAGAAAACTCTTGCAATCAACATTAAATAATAAGTCCCATTGGAATAACAAAGATCTGTTGAACTTTTCTTCTCTCCAATCTCACCTACTGTATACTTCCACTGCTGAAAATAGTGCTGGGAAACTTGTTGATCTGTTGACTTGAAAATACACATCCCAATAAAAAATAGGATGACCTGAATTTCAGCTCAGCACCAGTGTCACACAAAGTAAATTAAGAAGTTACTACAATCTACTCAGGAGGAGCTGGGTGTGATACTGGACTGCTTGTCATGGTATTGGATAACAGAGAAGCAGCATTATACTGAGGTATACAGATGTTGGTGACAGGCAAGAGAAATATCCTGAGAAAACAGCTCTAATGTTTACATGCACTTTCAGTCAGGCATCCAGCCTAGCTGTTATCAAATCCGTCTGTAGTAGAGATGTACTTCTGTTTTTCAGGTGCTTTGAGAAGCACAGGTGACAAAGTTGTGTTATTTTCCATGAGGTGTGTTCAGTCTTTATGTGAACTACTGTGGACAGTTTTAGCACTGCTGTTCAGCCCATCTGTGAAGATCTGCAAGGATCACTTAAGAGACAATTTCTGCAGCTAGCAAAAATCTGCTGCTCATTCCCTAGCAGCATCAGCTACAAGATTTCCTTTCTCATGAAACAAGTGATTTTCATTTCCAAGTATAGTCTAAAATTTCTGATTTGGAAGGATTGGTCTAATTTCCTGTGAATTTCTGAGAAAACCTCAGAAAGATTTGTCTCATAAGATATCTTCTCAGGTCTAATGTATGGGAGTCACTGTGCTCAGACCCTCACTCTGCCTGAGGCTGGAGCGCTGCCGTGAGTTCTCACAAAAGGTTGGCAGACATAGGGAAATTCAAGCTCTGGTAGATAGGGCTGAGCTGAAAATCTGTATGTTCACTTCCAGTCTGAGAATGCTTTTTTGTATTGTGTCCAGAAAGCCAGTTTTAGTTCTGCAGGCTGGCATGCCAAAAACTATGTTTGAGAACAAGCGCACATGCAGATGATGTACACTGAGAATACACAGATAAAGAGACCAAAATACTGTGTTCTCCCATATCTCACTTGACTTTCTGACAATTGACTTCCTGACAACATACTTGAAATGAAGATCTCAGCTATTCTGTAGCCTTAACTCCACAAAACCAAAGACTGAAATGGGGGAAACATCACCAGTGGTAAGACAGGTTCAAGAAATATGGGAAATCAGCTGCAGGAAGGATATAAGGAAAAAAGAACAGGGTTGAAAGACATCAAAACCTGATCAATTCCTAAAGAAAACAAGGCCTTTAAGAAAATCTCCCCTCCTTTTACCTGAACACTTCATACCTAAGTCACAGTAGCTTTTCTATGGAAAACAAAAATATACGTATTGAAAATATGGGAAACACGACTTTAAAAGAGCATTTTTCCTGCCTGCTACTTCTTTAATTTTATATAACAGGCACTTAGATACAATTAAAACTTTTACTATATTTATATGTTTCATATACATGACCTAAATTGGATTCTCCTCTCTAGTCATGTCACGTAACGAGGCTTACAAATCCTTAGGCCTTAAGGATTTGAACAGGATGCCCATTCAATGTGTTTCCATTTCACATTAGCCCTCTAAGACATATTTAAGCTCGTTGATTCACTAGCATGAACATTAGAAGCACACAGGCATATTAAGTGAGTTGACTTGCCTGTAATCAAAGTTTTTAACCAAGATTTAGGTCCTTTGTTTGAAGACTATATTTGGGAAAGGTTTATTATGCCTCAGAAATTCTCTGCTAGAAAGTAAGAACTTGAGCAGAAAGCGATCATCTTGAGGCTGCTCCTGTTCAGCTCCATAGATAATCTATTTTCTTGTTTGTTTGTTTGTTTGTTTCTACCATGGATATCATCTATTCCAGAAAAAAAAAAAAAAAAACAACAACAAAAAAACCCAAACAAAACACAACACTCTTACAAATATTTAGGAGTATCCAGAGTCTCATTTTTGTTAACTAATTTGTCTAATTTTTGTATCTATTAATGTTTCTATTTTCTAATAAAACTGTTATTTCATGACATCTGCCTTCACCTCATTTACACAGCTGTGAAATAAGCTGTGATAATTTACACAGCTGTGAAATAAGAAGCAAGACCTGAAGGGTATTTTTATTTCTTCCAGAGTACTGAGTAGATCCGTATAGCAACAGTTGATATAATGGTCATAATCACTAACAGCCAGACCACAGGAAAATTCTCACATCTCAAAATTCTCCTTTCAGTATTTTTGGGGGTTATTTTTGTGATGTGAACTAGATAATCTAGAGAGAGTTAGTTCTTTGATTGTTTCAAGGGCTATAAAGTATACTGTAATGAACATTTTTGTTTGGGGAGTTAGGATACAACCTTTTTCATGGTCTTCCTTTTGGTGATTTGTTTTGTTCTTTCTCACCTATATTCACAAGCAGTTTTTAGATGCAGGCTCCTATAAAACTTACTGTAACAAAAGATGACAAAGAGGGAATTTCTAAAATACAATTACAGCACAAAGTGAGTTTGTTTAAAAAGTTGCCGCACATTTTTCATTTGATTTTATTTTCTTGTAGCAGCTATTCAGCTGTGGTTTTAATTTTATTTTTGATCTTTTGCCTGTATATTTTAATGGGAGTGGCATTTATAGCTGATGCATTCATAACTGATTTGCCCAGGTTTCATGTGCTGCATTGTATACAGCTTGGCATTCTTTTTCAAGCACTTTTTGTTTTTTTGAACAGTGCAATTCTGTGCAGACTCAACTACTGTCCTTGTAGCTCTGTTTCCCTCCCCTTTACCTTTCTAAAAAGTTGAGAGTAGTCAGATAGTAAATTAACTCCACCACTTATAAGGGACTTTGCTTGTATTGCTTAAGATCTAGTCAGGGTGGCATAAGCTTTTGTATTAAATATAGTTCTAAGTTTCCTTGGTCAAATGTCAAGATTCCACTATGTATTAGCAATCAAAATAGAACACAGAAGAGGTATATTTTCTTTTGTTGTTTATTATAATACAAGAAAAACAAATCTAGAAAGCACATTTCATGGAGCACCATATTGTAACAAAGTTTTGCTGGCTCTCCTGCAGTGTATTTTTGACATTTAAACAATGACACACACATAGTACACACAGGCACCTACACCACGGTGATCTTATTAACAGACCCAAAGAGATGCCTCTTGCAAATACAGACACAGTAAGGTGCACAGAGGAGTGCCAGTGTGAGGGCATCTGAACGCTAACTGAGTTAATCACTCTTTTGTTAGCGATCTTCATAAGCACACAAGCCTCCCCTGCCTCACCCCAATCTCTCTTCACTGAAGACTCCAAGTTGGGCCCAACTGATTACGGATTTGTCACAGACATGGTGTTGAGTTGTACAAAACTGGCCAATATTCCCTACCTGACACCTCTTATTGCTTTGGTTATAGTAAGTAACTGAATGAAAGTCTTAAAAACTCTTAAATCTATACTCCACATCACAGAAAAGACTTTTTCACACATGCAGAAACATAACTTCTCTCCGCACACACCTGGATGCACAGCACAAATACCTTTTTGAGAAGTGTTGTAGGTTTCCCCACCATGATCACCTTCCTCAAAATCACTGCATTCTGTTTTCTGAAGTGTTCAGACAGTTGTTCAACAACATATTTCATAATATATTCTCTTCTTTTTAATAGAAAGGGCATGTTTCTCCTGCTGCCTTAAATCTATGTCATTGTCTACACAAGGAAAGAGCAAAATGCTATAGTTTCTCATCTGCACGAAACATTTTACATTCCTTTTATACAGTGCTAAATACAGATGCTAAGCACAGAACAATGTAGAATGATAGCCTAGAATAGCTTTTTACGTCGCTGAAAATGAAAAATACTGGAAGTTTCCCACACTAATGTTGAGACACAGTATTGGGGTTTCTATTATATACAGTAGCCTTCCAGAATGCTTTCAGGCACCTGTTTTCTGAGCTGTTGCTCAACATGTATGTCACACTGGAGCACATCAAGTAATATGGTGTAGTGTCCTGACCCAGTGAGAATGAGACAGAAGCAAATCCAGTCTCACAGCAGACTAGACAAGGCTAGCAAGGTAGTAAAATCTCTACCTGGACCCAAAACAACTGTTACAAAAATATGGGGTATCTGACAAATGGCCACTTTTATTATCAATTGAGGGCAATGCATGACATTTCATTCAAAATGTCAATAAAATGTTTTAATTTTGTAAAAAAAAAAAAAAAAAAAGTGTTTTAGTCAGCCTCCTAGAAAATATTTTTTCCTTTTTTTTCCCTTTATGCCCATTTTACTTTGAAGAAAGCCCTGATTTCTGACCAGAAGTTTTCTGGGGAAACCCAAGGGTTTGCAAAATGTATTTTTGTCTTGGTAGTCAGTGAGGCTGAACATCTTTAAATTTTAGGCAGGACAGTCATACATGTTGCCAAGAAAGAAATGAAGTTATTGTGAATTTTTATTTGTGAAAAATCAATGTGTTTTTCCCATTTACAGGAGTCAATTTTATAATTCCTGTATACTATGTGATGAAGAGACATCTATGAATTGCAAAACAAAATAATGGAAATTCAAAAGGAGAGAATGAACTTGAAAAAGAATTGTAACTTTAGATATGCAAATGGGTATTAACAAACTGAATTATTAATTCCAACTTTTTTCTCTGAGCTAAAGGTATGTTTCAACAGCTGTGTTAAACATTTGGCTAGTATTTCCCATATAAACTGTTCAGACTTCAATGGTATAATGAGGAAAAGAAGAAAAGACTTACTAGTTTAAGTTTTACAAAGGCTATGGAGTTGCTGTGGATTAAAAAAGTTTCAGATGACTGAAGAATAGGATATAATAAGGAAAAGGTGCTGTGTTTGGTATATCAATACAGATTTTCACTTGGATTAATGTCTACATCTTTACTCACCTGAGTAAAAGGACAGTGTAGCAAAAACAGAAGAGATTCAGAGACAAGGAAAGAGTATGAACCTGTATAAGAATATGAGTTATTGTTTGTCCTGAACAAACAAAAGTAATGCAAATTTCTATATAGATTATATAATGACCGACTACTAAAGAAAGAAAAATTGGGATCGCTTATGTTTAGTGGTTTAGCATTTAACAGCAAGAGATGAGAATGACATTGAAAAGCAGCCTATTTAAATACGAAAGAAAAAATTTGTTTTCATTTGGTTTTCTTTGAACTTAAATAGGATGGGTTTTTTATTTTCATAAACCCCACCTCACAAAATATTTAAATCTCAAAACCCAGAATCAGCCTCTCATGAGGGATCATGAGACATCAACAATCACTTTAGATGAGGCAAAAATATGGGCTGAAGCTAACAAAAATTCTGTAAGTTAAAAATTATTGCACCTTCCCCTGAAGCATCTGATACAGTCAGAGGTAGGACACTGGATTAAATAAACCATGTAGTTTGGCTACGTTACTTTTTCTATGCTAATAGGTTTTTTAAATTCAGTTATATATCCCAGTTAGTCATGAAGATCTGTAACCATCTTCCACACTGAGCAATGATTTACAGTAACATTAATGAGTGGTAGGACAGGACAATTATTATTAATGGTCTTAGACACCATTTATATGTGCACGCATATGTATACACATACATAAAAATGCATTATATACATATGGATGCATATATAAATGCACACACAGAGAGACACAGGCCTACTGAGAAGTGGGGCTCACCAGGAGATCTGAGGACCATTATTTACACCCTTCTCCAATGCACATTAACAACTGTGTAAGCGCATGTTTAGTAGTGTGAGGAAAATGTGAGAAAATGGGAAGCATGAACCTGAGTATGGGAGAAATTACCCATGTTACTGTCATTAGATCAGATCTGTGCTTGAAAACACATTTCCGAATTCCTCCTATATTGGCTAAGTTGACCAACAGCCAAGCTAGAGGAAATACACAATATTAATGGGCATTGTGAAAATAAAACACTTACACATTTTCTATTCTTTCCTATGTCAGTATCAACACATCATATTCCTGACAATGGGCAGGATGAGAAATTAAAAGAACTAATTTGATTTTTGACGCTTTTCTGTTTATCTCTTTCATGTTTCTGCCAAAGATGAGAGAAAACTTGGATAGTCCATCTCCATATGGGTTTTCATTTTAACCAACTCTAATAGCTTAGCTCATTGTAAATCTGCCTCTTCATCAGGCTTGATTAAATAATTTTAGTTTTAGAAATACCTAAACTTAATGTATACTCTAAGTTCACGTAACAATCAATTCTTCATACTCATTCATATGAAAATTCTGCCAGCTTTTACACTTACTGACATTAATTACATCTATTTGTCCTCCCTATTTCTCTTCTGGGAAGGTTTTCAAGAACATGAGCAAAACAGACTACGAGTTCATCTGGTAGCAGAACTGCAGCTAATCAATTCTAAGGCTGCAAACAACTTAACTTTCAGATTAACATAGCCATAAACTAGGTTCAGGTATCTAAGACTACATTTAACAGGGTAAATGACAGTATAGGTTTCCATTTCAATGAGGAAAAATTGTGCATAAGTTCTCCTGTCCCCAAAATATACCTGCAAGGTCATTATCTCACATTAAAAAAAAAAAAAAAAAAAGGGAAATGAGTTGTTGTTGTTTGTTTTTTTTAAAAAAAAGAAAAAGCTAAAAGTTAAATTACCTTTAAGCCTATTTCTAGACAGAATGAGATGGAGGTGGGTAAAGAAACAGAGATGAGAACCAGAGAACATTGATAAATATGTGTTGTCAGCTCTCAGAACCAAGGGTTTGGTTGGCATCAGCTGAGTTTTGTCTCATGATGCATGCTCTAGATGGTTCTCAATGTTGTGTTATAATTAGTCCAGGTATTTCAGTTTTCAAATGGTAATGGGCTTATTTGATCATCTTTGTATTTTTGGTCCAACTCCATAGATTGTAACACCTTTCTCAGCAGGCACAGGCTTGCACAAACATGTAAGGTAGCATTATATAGTTAATATGCTGTGCAGAGGTGTCCACAGAGAGTACAAATACCAGCAAAGGTTCATCTTGCTCTGAGCAGCCAGTCTGTCTGTGCCATGCATTGCATGTGGTTCCTGAAGTCTCTGAACAAACATTTTCTACCAAGAGAGGACAATTGCCACACTGCATCGCATTTGTATGCAAAGTAATTGCAAACCCCCTGCTCTTCCCAGGTTCCTTGCATTGCCACAGGGGCATAAAGAAGCGTTTCTGATGAAAGGTACAGCATTGCCTCTCCATGGAATGCCTCCCAAGCAGAAACACTTTCTCTGCCTCACCCCAGGACAGGGGCTTTTGGGAAACAGGTCTTATCTAACCACCCTACCTGCTTGCCAGCAGCACCTTTTTGGAGAAGCCTATTCACCTCTTCTGTCCCATAGCAAGAGCAGGAGTGGGATTTTTTTTTTCACTTGACAATGTTTCTGTGGAGCTAGATTTTTGTTTTGTTTTCTTTTCCTAGTTAACATTCACTTGACATTGTTATCAAATGTGTTCTCCTGCAATCATCTGAAAGATTTTATTCAAACTAGCATATGTTTTCTTTTTTTTCCCTTTTGCATCACCTTAAAGGGACACATCTATTGACATAATTCCTGTGGAGAATGGATTTCATCTTTTACTGAAGTTTTGTTCCAGCCAAAGCCGGACCTCTTGAAGGTTGTAGAAAAAGGGGCCTTTGCCCCCCAGGTAGGCAATTTTTTGTCTCTGCACAATGCATACTCTCTCAAATGAAACCCCGTAGGCCACATTGGCATTGTTGTCCATGCAGTCAGCCACCACTTGGCACTGAGGTGGCAAGGAAAAGTGCTCTAGGAGCTGGTGAGCAGCTGCACATCTCTCTTCCTGGCTTCTGTGTTTCTTAACTTCAAATGAAGAGGGAGAGATTCCAGGCGCAGCCCAGCCATCTGATGGGTGAGCTTCATCGATGTAGACCAACAGAAAGTCAGCCACACCAGAGAACTCCTCCACCAGCTTGCTGAAGGCTGACAGCTGGTTTGTGAACGGTGGTCAGGTAGCTGAGCCAAAGTTGACCACCAGTGGCCGCTCTGAGTTGGCAAAATCCAGAAGGCGGCATTTGGTTCCACACTTGCTACCAACGTTCTTCCAGCTGCCACTGCTGCCATCACTGCCCTTGGCTATGTGGATTACACTGGAGTTGGGGGCTTCTCCTCCCAGCTTGACCTGATGGCAGAACAAATTAAAACATGGCAAGTTAGTGTGACTTGCTTGTGCAGTATCCTTATGACTACTCTTCAAATAGTCACCTCTTCAGAGTACACCTAATGAGTCACATGGGGACAGAGCAAATCATCAAAAGTAGCAGCTTCAAAATGGTCATCTTGTCCACCTGCACTCACAGTTCAGGAAAACGTGGCATTTCTGACAAATGTGCTACTTCATTAATGTTAGAAAATCTTCAATAAGGTTAGAAAATACTCAAGAGACCTGTCCTGTCTACTACATGCTTGGTCCTGTCCACCCTTATGTATTTGGAGAATTGTATTTGCTTTCAGACAGGCTACCTCAATTCTCTTCTAACTTTCCTCTGTGACACACAGGGTTTTTTTTTCCACTGGCATTTTCCATGAGTTCTCTCCAGTTGTTTCACATCATCCTTGAAGCTCACTATTCAAAACTGCAACAGTGCTTTCACTAATTTTCAGTATAATCAGACAATTATTTTGTGTAATGAAGTAGCTCACAGACTACACCTGTTTGTATATTCTAGATGTTTACTTTTTATGAGACACCATGACTGTTTTGGAAAAACAGTAGCTTGTTGATTAGGGATTAGTTAGTAAGGTGTTATAAAGCCTAGGTCCCTTTTCAGCACACAACCTGCAGTTCAAGCCATTTTTCCAGTTCTCAAAAATCATTCTGCATGATATTCTTGATCTCCACAACACACACAAGTGCCTCTCAATTTTGAGAGATTTGCAGATTATATATCTGCAAATATATAATTTTGTCTCTGTATATCCTCTTCCATCCTGCAGTCCAAGAATGAAAATACTCAAGAGTACCAAACACAAGAGATCTCTGCAGATGCCCACTTAATATATACACTGCTTTGGCAGTGAATCATCCAAGATTGCGCTCTCTAAAATTTCTTCAAACCCTTTTGCAGTAATTTCATCAGCGATGGAGTGACACATTTTCTACTGCAATGTTTCTTTACAAGATGATTGGGGGAAAAAAACAGTAGGAAAAGGGGAAAGTTTACATCATGGCTGAAGTAGGATGAGGTGAAAATTAACTGCTCTCAGCTCCAAATTCAGATCTAACTCACACCCACCAGGCAGTGGTGGAAAGATCATTTTGCCGCACTATTTCTCTTTGTATGTCTATAGAAAAAAAGACAGAACAAAAGCAACTCACAGGAGAGAATGCCAGAATAAGGCGGAGCCTGCAGAGGGCTCCAAGTTCCTTAGCTGATAACTACTATAGAACCACAAAACATTATTGCATAATGCAATTAAGTTTTAATGAGCTCTGCCACAGCAATTCCTATGTCTCTGCCTTTAACATTAACCTCTAGTAGAGGAAGGCAATTATCCTTTTGTATTTTCCTGACTCTTTCTATCTCTGTTCCCTGACTGTTTGATTACATTCAGAATTGCTGCTTTGAAGGAAACACACAGGGCCAAATTCTGAAGTCTTTTACATTTTATGTATTTCTTTCTGAAGCTACACTGCAATTAAAGTCTACAGAAGTTAACACTACATGAGAACTGTGTAAAAACTGAATAAATAACTGATTTTTGGTGCACTTGTATTTTACATTGCATTATAGGGTATCAGATGCAATATAGGAGTCAGATGCATTAAGAAGCTGAGTGAACAGCTGAACACTGAACTCATGCAGTTGCTGCTGAATATAAAACCAAAGGCAAGTAGATTGCTGATACTGGATCCTCCATTTCTCCCTCAGAAACCTGGCTATCTTGAACAAAACTGCAGTTATTTATGACTCTGCACTATTTCATCAGAATAATATTAGAAGCAAGAGTCTAATCAAAGAAAAGGTTGTAAGACACAGCCATTAATGCTTCTGGACTTCACATATGAGAGAATGTCATATGAGAATGTCTCACGGCATGTTGGTACATGATTATGAGCATTATTTTCACTCTTTTCCGTAGGGTAAATTGAAATACAACCATCCCACCATTCTCACTCAGAGATCAGCAAGGAAGAGAAGCGCAGAGAGAAAGATGGCCTGAGACCCACAAATCTCACCAGGCCAAGTATGTGGTGATCATGCCACTGGAAGCAGAGGATATGCAGCTGCAGCACAGTCAAGAGCAATAATGATGTTCTGGGAAAGCAAAACTCCTTTTGCCCCCATCCCTGTAAACCTGCATCTGCAGCGTTGCTGCCTGCTAGAGCACTGGTAACAGTTTTAAAAAAGCCTCATGCTTCACCTTTGAAAGCAAGAGGCTTGAAACAGCTGAGGACCTGATGTTTGAACGTGCTGTCCACTGAACTCAAAGAAAGAAAATAACTACATCCCATTTTTGAGAAGAAATGATCTTTCTGGAGAGGTAGGCTCAAGAGACTCAGGCTCTTGCATTTAAGAAGGGGCATTAAGCATCTTACAGCATTTAAGGCCACCTACACTTTAGCAGGTAGTCTTCTAGCTGTTGATCATTTCTCTCTGCCATTCTGTGACATAAGATAGGTAAAGCAGGAGTCAGGTAAAGGGCTGCATTTGAACCAAGAAATACACAGGCCAAGATCATGTGGCATCCACATGAACACCCTGAGAGCTGCACTCAATCCAGAAGTCAACAAAACAATTCAGCAATTTGTGATAAATTGGTGACTACCAAAAAAGGGACATCTCAAGAAACACAACACACGCATATCTACACAAACACTAGATCCCTGTTTACCTAGAAAGATTAACTGTTCCTGAACCACAATACATGCTTTTTCAGAGCTAGCTTGCTCAAAATGTGCCTTTTGGGCAAAGCCTGACATAAAAGTATTTGTGCTTCACCCAACCCCCTGGATGAATAATGGACCTTAGTATTTAAGAGTATGTGCTCATCAAGTCAAAGAAAAGAAGTAGTGACATGTAATTTATCTCACAAACCATAATTAAACAACACACTTTGAAATTTTTATATTTGCTCTTATTCTTCAGAGGAGAAGAAGAAGAAAGGTAAAAAGAAGAACCTATAAGCCAGGAATGAACAGAGCTTCTTAGGACCAAAGTAACGTCTAAGCAGCTGTTTCTACTTACTCCTCAGGTTTTATTTTAACAAAATTATCATGACTGAAAACATCTAGCCACCACTCTTTAACTGGGAAACCACAGATTGCTTCTTGACCGTTTTAAGCAGAAAGAGAGGCTAGATATCATGAGCTCCTCATTACCAATTCCTCACTCAGGTCTACCAAACTCTTTAATTTCCCAGGCCAGTTTGTAAACCCTGAAGAAATAGACTAATAAAACAACTACCAACACACATTAACATGGGAATGTGCCCTTCAAATCCTATTTAACATTGATACCAAAGATGACAACATATTTCCTGTTCTTCAACAATGCAAGTTTGCATTCTGTTTCTCATACTTCTTATGGACTATAAAAATATATGGAGTTAGGAAACAAAGTACAAAGAAGCCTCTATCCATCTATACAGCTATACATCACCTTACAGCAGTTTCTCTTCATTTCCCACAGCCATGAAGAAAGTCTCATGGCCGCAGGTTACCTATCATTTTAATTTTTGTTTCTAGGAGTGCTTGTGTTTTTTCCCCTTAATGAGACATCCTTGCCAAGCAGGCATTCACGAGGCATTTTTTGCTCTTGTAGAGAAGTAATTAGGTCGGTGCCTTGTTCCATGCCAGTGTCAGGCACTCCAAAAAGCAGCCCTGCCCAGTCGTTAATGCTTAAACATAAGCAGCAGCAGCAGATCCACTAATTGGTCTTGATGAAGAACTGATGTTCCCAAGGGACTGTTTATTTCACCAGACTCTGAACCGATTGACACAGGATGACAATATCATCCTTGCTGATCATCTGCATTGTAGGCCTTGGCCATCTTCTTTGTTGTTATTTACTGAAAGAAAAAATAGCTCTTGGAAAAGAAAATCAACACAATGAGAAAACAAACAAAAACACGCATGTATTCAGCCAAGCTGCTTTTGAAATCTTACACAAAGGCAGGCAAAATATAAATTCTGAGAAACAAACCAGCAGAATTCCCCTCACACGCAATCCAGCATTTCCATAATCACGTACTTTTTGTGCGTGAATATTTGGCCATTCGGTGCCAGCCTTCTGAATGAGGTAGAAACTGAGCAGCCTGCAGGCATCCCCTCCCACACAGCCTGCATGGGACACGCAAGGTAGGCCAACCAAATCTGCGAGCCAGCCCAGCCATCAGCAGGGGCAAGCAGCAATACCAAAGCAGTGACTTGCATCATTTGTGAGGATTTTGTGTTTGCCTGACAGCCTGTTCTGTCTGCTTGCAGAGTGAAAAGGGAACAAGATTGCTGATGCTTTAGCACACAGCCTGCAAAATGAAGGAGACTTAGGAGAAGGAGAGAAAGCCCTATTCATAAACTGCAGGCTAGAAATAGCACATACTGCTAAGTTTGTAGTATATTTTCCATAAGGAGTAGGTAAAGACCCACGGACAAAACATTATCTCCTCATCTACCTTTTCTTTTTTCCTATTCTGCTTTTATCAGCTTCATCATAACCTTTCTGGGATCCTGTGCACTGGAATACAGCTTTAATTCCCTGTGTCAGGGATTTTCATACAGTTTGGCAGACTCATCAGGCTGTGTCAACCACCTAAAAAAAATAGGTGCTGCCAGACAATGAACAGTTGATTATATTAGTCATTTGAATATGGACATGTTGTGTTTGAGACTGGAGTGCAGTGATTGGTAATGAACTGAATCCCTGCAGCCTTCAGCATTTTTTTTAAATTCTCTGCTTTGATTTGATCCCATTCAGCTAGGTATAGCTTCATCCAAATCATAATTTGACTCTGTTTGGCAAGTCCTGCAAACTATTTTTTTCCTTTATTTCATGGCCCAGAGTTGTGCAGCTGACAAGAACCACAGAAGGCCCTTGTCTGGAGTAGAGTAAGCAGGCAGAAGTTCTGCATTTGTCTTGGGAAGGTGGCAACTTGAATTACTCAAACTGGAGAGTAGAGACTAGAAATGGCTCAGGCTTTCCCAGAGTCTTTTATTTAGGATCAGGTATGTGGAGCTGATGAAGGGAAGTGGGAGACAAACAAACCAGGCACAGTCCAGATAAAAATAACTAGTCAAACGCTGCTCTCTCCATTTAAAAGCCACCAGTCCCACAAATGAGTATGCATGGTACAAGGAAAGCATAAAGGAGCCTTTTGCCTTGCACTCTTACAGTTAATTTTAGTTCCTAGACTGGGGAGCCAAGAGCAAGCTTCTTAAGGGCTTTATATTTCCCTCAAGATGGGAGCATGGCCTACTGCACTGTGGCCACTGGGATCTACCTACACCTGACAGAGGCCTTCACCAGATTTTGTTACTCAGCACATGAAGGGAATTTGATATTAATTTGGATGATGGGTTTGTTTGGGTTTTTTTACTCAGCTTTATGAGTATGAATACACAGTGGAGGTTTTGACAGAGAGGTAGAGCCAGCACTCAAGAACCATGTACAATCCTCTTCCTGAATAGTGCCCATTAGCTAATTTTTTGTGTCTATCACAGCAAAACGGGGTTTTCACAAGGCTTCAGCAACCAGGCAAGCACTCCTTACAGTCAGTTTTTCACACATAAGGGTGAAAGTGGAACAGTGCAAAGAGGTGTAGGAGAAATGAATTTAGATCTGTAAATGAAATGGGATGAGACCCTATGTGGGATAAAAGTATTTCTTTTCCTACTCTTTGTCTGTTTTGAATGTTTGAACGCTTAAGTTCCATGGGACCAGCTGTCTGCTCCTCTTGCTGGGGACACCGCCTAGTACAATGGGTCCCTGGCCTAGGTTGATCTTCAGACATAACTACAACAAATGTGATTATATATTATTAATAATGAGAAAGTTTTAATAGTAATTACAATGTCAAGACCAAATTCTGTTGAATTTATGTTCCCAACTTTGCAGGAGAAGTTTTAATTGCGGTTTGGTTCAGTTTTGTTTTTCTCCCTTCTTTGTTTTTCTCACTTGTTTTCATTTGCAAATGTCAATGAAAACAATTCTGCTAAAGTTGAACACCGTAAAACCAATAACATATTTTTAATACCACACAATGTGTAGTTCTAAACCCTGAAATTATACAACATATTTTCTTTTACAAATTCCCTTTATAATTGTCAAATGCACTTCCTTACCTTGCCAGACAAAATAAATACAAATAGTTAAGTATGAAGGTTGTGTCTTTGTTTAAACCTTTGAAACATTTCCCCAAAAAGCAAAGAATTACTGGACAGCCAAAGAGTAGGTAGAGGATCATGCTTTTATATTACTTTCACATGTATCTTTCTGATTACGTTGTGCAGTATGCATTTAACGTGTAAGGTTTGGGACTGTTTTGCTTTGCATGCTGATTTAGATGATGTACCTACCAGGCAGAAAAAAGCAGCCAAAGGTAATTTAACTGCCTGCCTGAAAACCCGGGAAAGTCTCACTGGGTGTTTACTGAACCACTCTACTTGCTGCTACATCCAGAGCTGGGTCTACGCCATGAACCTGGGATCCTGTGCCAGCCGTTCCCCTGTGTTGGGACTGTCATGCCAGAGCTTGCTGCTGGCCCATTGTAAAGACAGTAAAAAGCTGTACAAGTACACACACACCCACCACCATCCATCACTTGAGCTACCAGCATCCCTCTGAGGCCCATGACGCACAGTTACACACGTCCCTGTCTATGTGCACGTGTGCACGTTGCCCCCAGAGGTACATCACAGCATTCCTAAATATTGGGCTGCTGCAGGGAGAGGCCATTAAGGTCTTTCCTGTAACTACCCTACACTGAGGTGGAGAAGACGGATGATTTCCTCAAGGATAACATTAAAGCTTTCTAGTGGAGACCATGAATGATAGCTCTGCCTTGCTGAAACACAGAGCTCATATCTGGCACTGGAAAAGCTCCCAGCTGGACCCTCAAGGCCTCACCACTGGGCATCTCTAATGGGTACAAACATTTTTTAACCTGTTTTAAAAGCATTTTGAGATAACAAATTCTCACCTTTGGTAGTGTAGAAAACAGATTCATCCCACTACTAAATAAAACATAGAACTTAGGAGGTACAAAAAAGCTTTTAAACTTCTTTTTTTCCCCCCAAACTTCTCCATCTTTTTCTCTGGATTTTTGCAGGTGTGTGATACATTCAGTATACATGCTTTAAGCTAAAACAAATACCTCATTGGCACTTGTAGAAATAGCCTAGGTAAATCATGGTTACACTAACACCCTTCCAAAAAGTCTTGGTTTTTCTCTCTCATCAATAGCTGTGACTGCATTCATATCTGAATGTACGTGTACATACATACATACATATGTATGTGTATACATATATGGAGAAATGAGAGGACTGATTCCTGGAAATGTATGCTTACATATGTGTACCTTTGCCTTTTTATACATATATATATGTACATATATAGAGACAAACGGGTATATATAAATAGTTATACATGCAAACACCTAAAATTGTAAATACCTACACACACATACATATATAAAAACAATATTTAAAACATTGCACTCTTTTGATTACAGAAAGTTAATCTGACTTGACTACTAGCTCTATTTATCTCTGTTATGATGATTAGTTTGGTCCTAAAAACTCCCTTGTAATGTAAGACACACTTGCCTCTTGGAAAATAATAGGAGGATGGTCTATAAATCACAAAGCTGGTGCAGTGTAGACCATATCAACACTGAGTCTGACAGATATTGAACTCAGAGCTAAGGAAGTAAAAAGAAACATATTATTCATTAGTAAAATTTAAATTAAAAATCAAAATAAGCAAAAAGGCAATTATTTTGATTCCAGTAGGATTTTAAAATGTGGAGAAAACCAGTCATATAGAATGTTCCAATAAAAAAAGAATATACTCTACATACAATACAACAAACTTTGCATTGTTTCCCCACTGATGATGTTAAAATCTTCAACTGCTGCTAGATAATCTTGCCTATGAAATAATTGCCCTCACCAAAAAAATCATGAGCAATAATACTTAATAACAACAAAAAGCAGCAAAAGGTTGAGATTTGTATGAGATATTAATAAGGTTTTCTAGACAATGAGGAAGTAAATCAGAATAGCTTGTTTGAAATATACTCTAACCATTACAAGATCATATCTTGTAGACACTAGCCTTGAAAAAAAAAAAATCAGTTCTGGGACAATGCATGCTTTTGAGGCAAAGGTCCTTTCTTGTAATAAATTTACCATAATTCAGAATGTAATATCTACCCATAGTGTTTTTCTGGAATAGCTTCCCATAAATTTCTCTTTGAATAGAAATTTTACATCTAGGAAAAGTAATTTTGTGAAAAATATCATGAAATGTACTCAGGAAGAATTCTGTGTGAGTGACACAAATACAGTAAAACCAAGAACAGTTACTTCTTTAATCCAGCCTTCTGCTAACTGGCAGTCTTGCTCTGGCTATCTCAAACATGTAGAATTCTGTTATTCTATATGAAAAAAGGTGATTTTCTCATAAATACTGCTCAGTGGAATGAGCTTAAGTACCTTTTTAAGTAATTTGCTGATACCTGGCTTCAGCTGGTAAATTGGAGCAACAAGCAATCATGGTTATGTTATCAGCTACATTTTGACATGATTCCATAACATTTTAATTTCTCACTTATTTTCTCAGAGTAAGATATCACAACAGGGTAATTCTGTTCAGGATTTGGAAAATGGTGATTTAAGGAAAAATTGCTTTGTAGGACATTCTTTGATAATTTTCACTATTTCTCACACTTTTAAAACAAGTTACAAAGCAGGGTATGTTTCAATCTTTTTCAAATTTACTAGTACAGCTTTTCAGATGAAACTTTTTTCCTTTTTTTTCCTTACAGAAGGAGCAAAAGATTCTCGTCTTTTGTGGAGGTGATGAGTCTTCTTCCAATATTGCTCCTCAGTTTATTTTGTCCCCTTTATAATTTGATTTCTATCCTTTAACAATCTTTCTGTGACAACCAAGAGTTTCCAATGATCTTCTGTCCTCATGGCCCATAATTCAATTAAGTAAAACAGTCTTTCCATGAATTGTTGGTCAATTTATTTTATCTTAAGGATAGTTGCCATGAATGGACTTTCCCCTCTTTTTGAAACAAGGTGATAAAATTTGATTGTGTTTATATGCATTTTTCTGCTGAGTTCATTGAGGCAACAGAGTTCATTCTAGGAACCTTATTGCCTGATTGACCTGAGCAACTCAGGAGATTTAATCATGATAAGGGAGAGAATAAAATTACCAAAGTTCAAGGTATGAGTTTCATTGCCAATGCCAAAAATAGCACAATCACCATACCTGACGCTTCCACAGTTAACATCAATCATAATGAAAGAAAGGCAAAGTATGACTTTGGAGACTACAGAAAATCATGCAATATCTTAATTTTAAATAACTGTGTGTAATTTAAGCAAAAGGAGATCAAAAATATCCCATGGATATAAGGTTTCTTACAGCTTAACAACTTCTACAGACCCCAGGCCACATATAGGTTGCAAATACAAGAACTCAAAACTTGACTGTTGCAGAGTTGTGTTACCAACTTCCACTGGAGCCTTGACCAAGTCATGTGTTAACTGTCCTGCCTTGCCTTGTCTGTAAAATGGGAACAATTGTGTTCAGTGACCCATTTAACAAGGCCACTGTAAAATGTACTTACTTAATGTCTATGAAGAGAATAAAAACAAAGACTAGAAGGGCTAGAAGAATAGTGGGCTTCATTCAGCATTATTTTATTTGGGTAGCCAGCTGGATGATTCCTGGGATGGCAGTAAGAGGTTGACCCATTTGGCAAAAGCTAGTTATTTATATTTGTCTTACACTGAAAATTAATGTCCCCATGGCTTGAGTTTCAGGCTAAGCAGATGGTATTCCATATCACAAAGCCAGCAAACACCAACATCACCAGTTCTTCACATTTTTAGATAAGAGCAAAAACAAAAGCTATTGTAGAGGTGTGAAAGCGAATTACAAGGAAGGCAATACAAAAAGAAATATTTCAGAAGCGTATAATTTGGACAGGACCCCTATGACATCACATGGAATATGTTAAATTAGATGGTCTAAATAAGACAACAAATCAACAGACTAAGCACTGTTTTGAAAGCCACAGAGCTCTGAATCCAGTTCTACTTACTAACTTGAGTGGCCTGTGCAAGAAATTTCATGGTTTTGGGTCCACCTTTTCAATCAATAAAAGGGAGTTCTAGCTACCTCATGAGACCTGGGTAGTACCACTGGGTAATGCTTGTAAGAAATCTTAAAAGGAAAAGTACATGTTGCATAACTGTTACTGGCTTTATTAACTTAAATCACCAGGCAGCTGTCCGACAGCTAGTCAAGTTCATTTTTAATCTCTGACATGTCTCTCTGTCACTGCTTGCATGAAGGAAAAAGGTCACTTTTTCAATTTGTGCACAGATTTAATATTACCTGGATACTTCCTCCAATACAAAAGTTTACATATAAGTAATAGAAAATGCCAGTGTAATGACAATGGTTCATTTCTGTATTTTACACTAGGTAAAACAACTCTCACTACATAACTAATATCTACCTATGTAGAGCTCTATCTGAAGATGCAGTCTTCTGATGGTATCTGAGGATCTCACATGGTAATAATAAACTACAGCTGTGAAAACATCTAGAGTATTTTACAATTACTCTTAAACGAAAATCTTGAAATACTTTTAAAACAGGAAGATTATTACTCGTGCTGCGGGGGAAACTGAGGCACGCCTAAACTAAGTGACATGGCCAAGTCTGCACAGAGAGCTAGTGCAGGGAGCCAGCAGCTCCAGAATTTCATGAATCCTTAACCCCGACTTAGAAGCACCGCTACTTTCAGCTTACACTTCTCCCATCAAACTTAACATGAGATAGGTGACACTTTGCACCACACCGTCATTCCCTTCCCTTCTCCGCTGACAAGCGGGATGCTCACCCCAGCTCACCCACTCCAGCCTCCCAGTCCCCATCCCCGCGCACTCACCTGCTTGTAGGCGTCCAGGAGGAAGCTGTTCCAGACGCAGCGCAGCCCCTCCGAGGTCAGCATCCTCCGCCACTCACCGCGCCCAGACTTAGAGCGGCTCAGAAACAGAACCATGTGCTTCAGGAGAATCACAGAGTCATAGAGCGCAAGAAAGAGGCAATTGGAGAAAAAGACCGGCAAGATCTGAAGCGTGATCAGCAAATCCACACTTAGCAGACCCATCTTCCTTGCTGCTTCTCTTCAGCCGGATGCCTTCACCTCTCTTTATTGCTCTGAACCCTCATTTAAAAGAGTAAAGCAGAAGGCATTTCAAAAGCCTCATTACCCCTTTCACAGCTACTCTATTTAAAATAAGCAGACATAGTTAAGTATGAGCAGGCTGGTTAAAACCATAACTGCACGATACTCATTCAACTGCAAGCTGCTTATTTTTCAGAAATTCAGATGTTAACAAAAATTCTTCTCTTAACTAGGAGACCTGATTTTGCTGAAGAGAGAGGCAGCTGTGTTTCCAGTTCCCTGCAGTTACAAAATTTAAGCTGAGACTGTTAATTGTTAACTTTCCTGCACTATCCCATTGTTTCTCGGATATTTAAGCACTGAACAGACCTCTCATTTCTGTGTCAGTAAAGCTAGCTACTAGGTGCAACAATACTCTTAAAAAAAAGGTTTATGTACATAAACTTTCTGTTCCTTCCTCCCTGCTTCCCTCCCTCTCTTTCCCTCTCTGCCTCCCCCGTCCCCCCCCTCCTACTCCGCGTCTCTGTATTCCTGCCTTCCTCCTCCCGCACTCTCTCTTTGCTATCTGCCTATGGTGCAAAGTGCTCTCCCCTCTGGAGTCCTAGCTTGCTTCCCTGAAGCCTTTTATACATTCCCTAGCTAATTGCTGCAATAGAGAAATGAAACCCTAATCTTAGTAAAGATCTTGACGTCAATGTAAAAGAGGGCTTTACTTTGGCCAGGACTGCAGTGAATAGAAAAAATGAAATTCTCAAAACTTTTTTTTTTTTTCCCCTTAAGAGAGAGGAGAAAAAAAGAGAGAGACAGAGAGCAAGGGTGGAACTTTGCTTTCCTTTGAAAAGGAGGAAAAAAAAAAAAACAAACCCAATATGTTTCTGAATGTTCTTACAACATACTTCCAAACTTTGGAAGAAGTATTTTCATGTGACATGGAAAGTGACACAGCAACACAGACTTCTGTTATTGATAGGTTTTTTCTCATGGTTGTTTTTTTTTTTTCCTTTCTCCTTTTTTATTTTATAGGAAGGTGTGTGAGTTGATGCATCCTAAAAAGGGCACATTTCTGTAATATTTTTCTCCCACCTGCCTGAAGGACATGTATAATGTTTAAATATATTTTGTTGTTTCCTTGGTAACATAAGTGAACACCTATAACTGACTTCATCTACTGATGTGTTAGAGAAGAAGATAAGAAAGAGAGTAAATAAGTTTTTTATGGATTTGGGGTTTTGAAGCTAAGGTTCCCTGCCTAAAAAATATAACTTCAGCCTTAAATGCTGTTAAATCAACTGAGCTTCAAGAACTTTAATATTCCCCTATGATAGCTATTTACATCCACTAGTCTACTAAGTTTAAGCAACTTTAGGTTAAAATATTGTAAAGAAAACAGAGAAAGACGTTTCCTCTGGCAGAGGCATTAGTACTTTAACAACTGCAAGTATCCCCTTTAGCCCCATGCTGAAGGTTTTTTGTTCATTTGCACTTCTCTTTGTTTCATCTTTTTAGTTCAATACTTAGTCCTCCTCTCACACGATTTTGGGGTTTTTTTAGCATGGTTCTAAATCCCTTAGGTCAATATTTCATGTATTTCCTATTGCAGACATCCATAATTTTGGGGTTTAGTGGATGTCTTCACTATGTGCCTACATAGGCTCTCCTCACCGGATACATTTCATTCCCAGAGATGCAAGCATGATATCTAGCCTCTGTCAACTCACATCCTTGAGGAGGAATACAAGCTGACTTCATTAATATATCTTAGTTTTCATCAGTCGTCACTATCCTTTCACTGCTAGCAAATGCAGAAGGTAAACATCATCAATCTTCCCTACTCTGGGGTCTTTAATTTTCAGACATTGTAATATCACTTGGCCTGTCATTACACTAGGATGTATACCTCTAGAAAAGCCACCCCATGTCTTGTCTTGTTCTCACCAAAGAAAAGTTTGTTTAGGTAGCTTAATTTCGGGCATTTGCAAAAGATATCACCCAGACAGGATATCTTCCAGCAAATGTTTACTCATAGAAATAACTTTAAAAGGTTGCACACATTAAACCAGTGACCTTCTGCATTACTAGCATAAACAAAACAAACAAACAAAAAACTGAGTTTCTTTTTCAAACTATTTTTAAGTCAAATGTTGGTGATGACAGTGTTCTGTTGCCATAGAAGGATTGCAGCCTCACAGATCTGGCTTTATTACTAAAACTTGCAAAAACACGTTATAAGAAGGCATTTATATATCCCCACACATGGATGAGTCAGTGTGCTCATGTCATGTGAGCACAAGACAGGAACAAGGGTCCCCAGAGCTGCTAAACTCGCTTACTGTCTGACCTCGGGCTAGCATATGTAATCACTCGATTACAAGCACTCTTAAGCCTAAGTTACTCTTCTGTAGATCCACCACTAAAAAAAAATACATGATTCTGTCTGGGAAGGTCCCCTTTCTTTATTTTGGGAAGGTCTGTTAAAGGCAGGCCTGGAGATTGTTGATGACAGTGCCAGATGAATCATCAGCCATTGTTTCTGAGAACAGTTTGCAAACAGCTCTGAGGACAGTCCAGCTCAGGCTCTTCCTGTTCCCTGGAGGTAAAGTCAGGCAAGAACTTACCCTGGGAACACAATGTATTCTGGGTTCCTGTGAAACAACTGCCCCTACCCACAGCATGCTTCATGGGTGAAGAGGTTGTTTGTATGACAGCTGGAGACCAGACAGCTACAGAGAGCTTTGAAGTGCATTGGGAGCCGAGCAGGGAGCCCATGGGAGCACTGGTGTGAGATGGTAGTTCATATTTACTGTGTCACCTTTCTTGCCTATAAAGCAGACTGTGTGGATAGAGTTAAACAGAACTACAACAGATTGTGTGTTCGGGAGCTTCAGTCAAAAAAATTGATGATAACTCCCTAATACAGCTATAAAGTCATAAATCTTTTGAGTAAATAGATGTAAAAAGATAGTTTTTTCTCATTGCTGTCTTCAGTAGTAGCCTGTCTCTGCAGGGCACAAGGCACTTCTAGTCAGCTTGACAGTAGGGTCCAGCAGCCCTCAACAGAGATGGAAAGCTTAACCCTACTTCTTGACAGTAGTTAATAGTTTTTCTCCTTCTTGACTGAAACAGTTGATCCCTGTGTTTATTTCTTTCAGACATCAAAAATACAAGGGAATTCACTATTTACATCTTTTGTGAAAGTCAGGTATGTAGAGCATAATCTCACTTTTGAAGCCAACAGTCTGTTGCTATTTCCCTGCAGATGGTCATGAAACAAGGAAGAAAGGCTAGATGTTTCAGACCTTGAGACACTAAGAGAGCCTTGAAGTGTTGAAGCCTTTCTTCTTGAAGGAAAACTGGATGAATTTGGTACATGAGGAAGAATTAGGCTGGGTTGAATTTACACATGAAAATACTGAGATAGGGTTCAGCTAAAGCTCATTTCAGTTACCTGCTCTGCCATACCTTCCTATATACTTCGGGCATAGCCCTACAATGTACCTCAGTTCTTCATCAGCAAAAGAAAATAAAAGTCCTCTCGTAATCTAAGGAGCAGTCAGGTTCAGTAGTGGGAAATTAAACATATCATCCATAATTTGTCAAGGTGGAATGAGCAAAGCCAACAACATTAAAGCATTTACTGTTACTAAACCTTGTATGTGGCTAAAGTCAACAGTATCAGTATAGATGTTTGTATTCTGTAATGTTTATAAAAATCAGTGCCATCAAAACCGAAACCATGCATAGCATCATGTTTCTTTCCAGTTTCAACCACAGAACCATGAAGATTAGGACATGAGTCCCTAGTAAATTTGTTTACTGCAACTCTCAATAACTGTATCTGGACACAGAAAATTTGAGGTGGAGTTACTACAGCTCAGGCTACTTCATCTAATCTCATTTTGTAGTGCTTTCGTACTAGCTTTCTGCATGTCAGGGGGTGTATTTTACAATCTTCACTTTTTTGGTCTAGGTTTTTACTTGCTTGTTGCTTAATTACCTGTGTAAGCTACTGTGGCACTCAATCACACTGTTCCAAGACACTAGAGTACAAACCAAGTAAACTGATTGATAGTTTGGTTACTCAGCCTTATTTTCTCCAACTAAGCAAGACAATTTTGAATGAACTTACTCGCTGCAGCACAGCTGTGAAAGAGTACCTCAGAGTGACAGGCAAGCAAGGCTGCTGCTCTGGTCCTACCCCCAGGAGGTTAATGGGAGAGATCATCCCAAAGGATTCAGCACAACCTGTGTGCCTGCCTTGCTGCTTCTCACTGCTTCCACTGCCAAAACCAAAGAATGAAGCTTTTTGTTTCAGAGCTAGTTAGTGTGTCCGTGAGCTTATCCCTGGAGAATTGTGCAGCTGCAGAGTGATACAGCTAGAGATGGGGAAGAGAAAAGTTTAGCTTAGCCTTGCCGCCCTGGGCAAAATTTGCTTACTTAAGCCAAACGAATTTGTACCTCTAATAAACCTGCATTTTTTTCTCTTTGCCAAAGGAGAAAAATCACCCCCATCTCTCAGTAACAATTCCCTCACTTAAAATGCCATTGAGAATTCACCGTCTATTTACATTTTTTGATTAGCATCAACAGCATATTTTCTTAAAAGAAATAATATGTTTAATCGTTTGGGGTTTTTTCACACAAGTTGCAGTGTTATCTGAACCTATCCACTACGGACCTCCAGGCCTTACCTTCCTCCATCACTCCTGGCCACATCACCTCATCTGAATGGAGCACCATTCATGCCCAGCCCCATTCTGCCTGCTTCAAGCTGCCTCTGCTCTTTAAAGAAATTTGCTTACAGCATTTCCAAGGTGAACACACTAAATTTATCCTTACTGCTTAATTTATTTACATTTTGTATAAGCCTTGGGTTTGTTTTATTTGGGTTGTTCTACTATTCTATTATTGTTCTACTATTCTATTATTCTATTACCATTATGCTGCATAATTGAGAGTTGATTATTTTGTGAAACTGGCAGCTGTGAGAGGTGTTGATTTAATACCCCAGAGACCTAATTCTTTAAGTTTATCTGCAGTGTGGCTAAGTACAGGTAAGAAGAATGCAAATTGCCCACAGGAGCAGCTCTCCATGGCACTTTGGAGTGAAGCCCTTGATGCAGATAAAGGAAGTCGCCCTCACTGCCCACTCAGTCCACAAAGCAGTTCTACAATTAGAGGCCATTTCATCCAATAGGGGCCAAACTGGAACAGTATTCAAATGAACTAAAGAAGAAGAAGGCCATATAACTGGGTCACTTCTGGGTAAGGAAAGAACAGAATATCCTAAGAGATAGCAAGTAGATACATCAGGAAGTAACTGAGGTTGTCTTATAGTCAAGCTGCAGCTATTCAGAAAGATCGAAGTGCACAAGGAGAACTGGGACTGCTAATGCCTCTGCAAAACCTGTTCTGTAAACTTCAAAGTTGTCAGACTGGCACCTTTTAAGAGCCTGCACTCATTGTATGATGGCAAAATGAAAAAAATGGCTCATGGGTGTGGTTGCATAATAGTCACAAATTTGAGACTAGGAGAATTCCTCACATCGTTCACTAACGATCCCCAAATTTCTATGCAAAACAAAAATTGTCTCCCTGTTTCAACAAAGCTGATGCTAAAACACACCTGTCTGAGTCACACTTAATTTTGGAACAAAACAAAACACCCTATCCACCCTAAAAGATAAGGTAGTTTCTTTAAAGGAAAACAGGAAAGCTGATTTATTAACAAGAATAATAAGACTTTGTCAGAAGAAAAATTAGTCAGCTCAAATATTCTGAATAAGGCACAAGAAGAGCAAAAGAGACTTTTGTGTCTTGAATATAAGAATAACTTTATCTATTTGTAGGTTGTGTAAATTACCTCCCAAATTCCCCAGAAAATTTGAGACTAGAATTTAAAGTCTACCTCTCCTGGGACTATCCACATGAATACATGTATGTAGGACTATTCTGGCAGCTAACTATCAATGAGTTATGATGTTAATGTATTAAATACCAGAGAGATGGGGGGAGGGGAGAGAGAGAGTATGTATAAAATTTTATTATCATCTCTGTAGCCCTTTCTAAGTAATTTGGCTCGAAGCTCTATAAAAGCCCCCAGCCCCACCTTTTCCAGTTGAGAAGAGTCTATTTCCTTTTTCTCAGCAAACCACTGACCTTCATCACAAGAACAGCCTCTTAGATGCATGAGATTAGTAACTATATATATCGAAATACCACCAATGCTCAAACTCAGATCAGACAACTTTGAATTTTTTTTCAGTTGGATTCTCATTTCCTACCTTGCTTCTCTTAGTTCTGTCAATACTCTATTATCATCATTTGTATGCCTTTTAGAAAGCATGAATTTGTAGCCAAAATATCCTAGAAGTTTGCATCTCCTGGGAAATCCATGAGTTTGTAGCTCTTCATCCTTGGGAAAAAGGAAAATACCTAGGTCTTCTTGGATGAGGCAGTAAGGACTTCATGGGCAATTTATTTCCTTAAGTGAGGACATGGAACTTCTTATATCAAAGATGGAAAGCCAAGGCTTCTTCTGTCATTTCAATGTTTTCAATACTCATGTCAGAAACTACAAATCTTTGAATGAAATCATGTTGTAGGTGTCCAAATCTCCTTGCAACACTTGATTCCATACATTCACGTGTATAAATAATGGCTTTCAGGCCATTTGAAGACTGGCATTACTCTAATCAACTCCTTCAATTTCATGGGTTTATTAAAAACCGTTAAATGTATATGGGGCACATGAACAATACTGCTTGAGGGTCTGCCTTAGCCCTGGGCTCTAGCTTCTCTTAACTACTCAGATCATCTGCTCATGCAGGGTTTTCTACTATATTTTCTTGAGTTTGAAAAATTGTCCATAATGAACATTTTCTTTGCTGTATTAGAAAAAGTTTATTCTATTATCCTAATACAATCTAAGTGATAATGCAAAAGGTGACCATTGTGCTTCTTATAGAGGGATGTCAAATATGTATAAATTTCTGTGCTTTTTTTTCCCATGACAGCATTTTCCAGAACGGAGGAAAATATTTCAAGTCAGTCACTTCTCCAAAAATAAACCCACTATTTCAATGTTTCAATTTTTTATATTAAAACCAGCAAATTTCTGAGCTGTATTTCCACAGATAATAGGGATGCTAGACAGGATACATACTCAACAATGGGAGCAGTAGAAAGTACTCAAGAGCTCTGTATTGTAAGAAATAAGAATACTTTCTGTCTTCACCTGATACTGACTTCAGACTTACTGAGAGGGCAGCTTTGTTGAAATTTCTGCTTTGATTCTAGTGAAATTTCACTTTTCCGTTACACTTTGGGATCTTTTGTTATTTGGTTTTGTTTGTTTGGTTTTAATTCATTTTAATCCCATTACCATTTTTTCTTTAGAAATCATTTAGGCCTAGGATGCCTTATAAAAGCATGTTCTTTCAGTCTTCAGTTTCTGTGGTTCGAAGTCTGTGACATTTGTATAATACCATGGCTGCCCCCATCCATCTCCTACCACCAATCCCCACATTAGGTTCATGATTCACGTTAATTTCTTTATGGTTTGTTCATTTCACTAGTAAATATGATGTTTAAGTTAAATCATCAATTATGCTAAGCCTTGAATTAGTATATATTATAGAAAACCCCTGCCTTGAAGAGCTTCAATTTAAGTAGAAAAGTTTGAAAGAATAAAGTGGAGAAAGGGGCAGAGCCTCAGAGAATTTCAGCAATTTGCAGTCACAAGCCAGAACTTGAATTTCAGGGTTCTGTAATTCTTTTATTTCAGTATATCTCTCTACCCCTTTTATCAAGACAAAGAATTGTTCCAGCTAGAAATAGAAAGAAAGTAGCAGGTTTGATTCTCAGGTCCTTATTTACTTGATGCCGTCACAACTAATGTTCAACACCAGAGGGCCAAGTAAAGATTTTGATGATTTAATGTTAGAGCACCCCCCCAAAACAAGTTTATAAAACGGGGCAATTCAATTAAAAACAAACAAACAAACAAACAAAACCCCACACAAACAAAACAAAACAAACCCCACTTTGTCTTGGAAATAAATTTATCACAAGTACAGGGTCTAGGATTTTTGTTGTTCAAATTGCTTTTTAATTTGCTTTGCATCTCCTCACCATGTTCTTTGCCCAAGTACATTTTGTTCTTTATAGTTGCCTAAATATCTGTTGTGAGGTATATTATGCTGCCTTCCCAACCTGAAGAAAAAAACTTCCCAGCAGCTAGCCTTCTCTTGGGAAAGGTGAAATTTTTATAGATGATGAAAGCTGCTTGTTCTGAGGTTCAGCCTGACAGGCCATTTCAATAAATGCTGGGAACATATACCCAGGAACATCAGTTTTCATTTCCTCCTAACAATATTTGAACAGGCATTTGAAAGGAAATGCAGTGATTCAAAAAGTTAAATGTAATTCCCTTTACATCAGAAGAATTGTGCTGGTAGAAATAAGCCTTTTAGATGGATCAGTAGACTAAGAGTCAAAAAACCTGTTCCCAGTCAGCAAAAAACTCATTGTGTGCATTTAAATGAGCCACTGAAGACCTCTGCTATGCTTTCCCCATATACCTATTTTTACTTAAAGAGTTATATCAAACAGAGTGTTATGAAACTTAAGTGAGCTTTTCAAAGCTTTGAAGCTTTTACATCTTCAGAGAAAAGATGCATAGGTGTCAGATATTACTAACAGCAGTAATCAGAATAATGCAGCAGAGACACAAAATAATGCCATTCACCTGTAAGGTTTCATTATACCTTTCGTTACCTAGGCAGTAATCTATTATTCCCTCAGGCTCAAAGTACCAAGAAACTTAACAAGTTTTATGTGATTTTGTTTATGAAGTCTCATTGCAAGTGAAAAAAGGGCCCTCATCTTCAGTGTGTCAGGTAGGATTAACACTATTAATTTAATAAATAAAAAAGCTGTATAGCAACGGATAGGATATAGTCTACTTCTTTTGAAAACTCCAAGAGCTAAAGTATTCTTCTGGTCCTTCTGTTACAACCAAGCCAAAAAACAACTAAGTATGAGAAGTATCTTTGTAGCCTAAATAATGCCATGTAACATTTACTCTAGAGGTATCCACAATATTATTCTACCCCACTCCTATTAATTCACAATGTATCCTTACAGCAAAATTCAGGTTTTTATATCAAAACATTCTGAATATATGTGGATAAGGTGTATACATACACTGAGAAAAACCAGATTTATTGACATATTTAACGGTAGACTTTTATATTTATTACTATAATTATTCAGTGGCAAACATGAAGAGTGCATGTTTTAGGGGGCTAGCAAAATTCTAATTTCACATGAAAAAAGGTAAAGTTCTACCTCTCCCTGACAAAATCAGATAATTTTCCTAAAACCCACAACTAACACACTCACCTAACTTTAGGCAAGACATATCTGGTCCAGCATAAAACCTCAAAAGCCTGCATTTTCAAATGCACTTGTACAGAAACAAATTTCTTAGGACAGCATTAGCTGAAATGTCCCATTCTTGGAAGCACATATGCACAGGCATAATGCAAAAGCCTTGTAGGTGTCTTCCACTTTTGACTTTCCACTGCCCTGTACCTCCTGTGGCCACCAACACAAGTTAGTCATATAGCTACCATTTCCAAGGGTGTATTGTTTGCCTGTATTGTGTCTGTAAGAAGAATGGAGCCATGACAAATCATGGTCATGTGTCCGTGCTTGCAAACAGAACCATTATGACCAAGTGCAGCACAGCAGCTCATAAGCGTACAGCTCCTTACAGAAGTGGAGCACCAGCTGATCTCTGCATTGGTTCAGTTGGTGCTCATACACTGTCATCACTGCCGTAATTAATAGAGTGGTAGTAGTAATTTTCCATGGTTAAAAAAAAAAAAAGAAAGAAGTCGAAGCATTTTCTAGTGTTAATTTTCCTTGAGAACTAAGAAGCTTAACAGCCGCTAAGTCATGGCTAGTTTTATGATAAATGTAAAAGATAATGAGTTGAATAGTAATAACACTTAGCACTTACGTAGCTATGTGTACTTTCAAAGTGCTGTACACATACTGAATAATTCATTTTAATTAAAAAAGCCTTGAAAAGATTAAAGTACCCTTGAAATAAGTGAGAAGTGTTGGTCATTACTTCAATAAGAGAAAGATATATCCCCAAATACCTTTATGTCTGAAAACAATTACGAAACTAATACAGCAACATAACTTAGGAAAAAAAATAATGCCTCACCGCATGGAATAAGCCTTCAGAAAAGAGTGAAACTACTTACACAAACAAAGCTGTAAGGTCAAGCCCTAAATTATACGTCACAGCTTCTTCGTTTTTTTCTCTTTTTCTTTATTACACAGATTTCCACGTTTCAACATACCAGGCAAAAAGTCCCAGTGACTTTACCAGGAGAAGTCCCTTAGCAATTTTTATGTGCCAAGTTGTTTGCCTTTCCTGAATTGTTCAGTTTCATGTCAGCAGTGGTACTCATAGCTATAAAAAAAACCCCTTTTTTTGTGTGTGTGCAAAACCACACCTTGCATTTCTAAGAACAGGGCTGTTCTCAGCACTCCTGCCCTCAAGAAAAATGCTGCACTTCCCATCAGAGACCTTAATTTTGTTCTTTGTAAGAAGGAGGTGGCAAAGGGCAGTATGCTTCACTGGCTGAATTTCACAGCCTCATTTTACTTGTTTTTTCACACTTGGCTAGGAGCTGCTCCTCCAGGGTGACAGTTTCATACCTGCTGCCATTCTCCTCACCATGCCGGCCAAATTGTCTGGGCTGCATGCAGCAAGCATGCAAGAGTAAACTTCAGTTTCTCACAGCTAAAGGCCATACCATCTCGAGTAAAAAATTTCCATCCCTTTTCCCATACAACTGTTCACCCTTCCCTCTTCCAGCACACTTTCTGCTTTAGTAACAAATATGCGTAGACTTGAGATGCATCTCTCAACTTTGCTTTTCATTTTCAACCATACTAAATTTTAATCCATAAATACTAAAGTTAAATCCATTAAACTGGCAAAGGTAATTTTTTTAGTGCAATATCATTTTTGGATCCAACAGATCCATGCAGTGCTACAATAATCCCAGCCAGTCATTTCTGCCTCTACTGAGAAGCAGGAAAAGATCCCTCTGGCTAGTGAACTCCATCGATTTTTCTAGCCATTTTTAGCAATCTCTTCCAAAGATATTTTAAGTAAATTTATATAAAACACCCTTTCTGTTTCTCAGAGATATAACTGTTTCTTCTTATTGTGCTCTCAGAGGTCACTGGCAAAACACGGACATCTGAATGTTTTTAGCAGACATTCTGTAAGTGTTCAAAGGCAACAAAATCTTGATTTCTGGTCAGCAGACTTTATGAAAATGAAATTACTCACTACAACAGGTCCATGTGCTTCCTGTGCTGGGGACCCCAGAGCTGGATTCAGCACTCCAGGTGGGATCTCACCAGAGGAGAGCTGAGGGGCAGAATCCCATCCCTTGCACTGCTGGCCAAGCTGCTTTTGATCCCAGGATACGATTGATTTCTGGGCTCTGAGCACACGTTGTCAAGTCACGTCCAACCTCTCACCCATCAGCACTCCCAAGTCCTTCTCAGTAGGGCTGCTCTCAATCTGTTCATCCCCAGAAACTGGTACTGGGGGTTGACCCAACTCAGGTGCTTGGTCTTGTTGAACCTCATGAGTTCCCAGGCCCACATTCTGAGGTTGTACAGATCTCTCTGGATGGCATCCATTATTCAGGTGTGTCAACCACACCCCTCAGCGTGTTGTCATCTGCACATTTGCTGAGGGTACACTTGACCCCTTTGCCTATATTAAGTAACAGAGATCCCTGATGGACACCATACATCAGGACTCTGAGCTGTTGACCACAATCCTCTGAACGTGACCACCAACTAATTCCTTATCTACCAAACAGTCAACCCAATCAAATCCATCTCTCTCCAATTTAGAGAGAATCATGTAGTGGGGCATTATATCCAAGGCTTTACAAAAGTCCAGATAAATGACATCTGTAGCCCTTCCCTTGTCCCCTGATGTAGTCACTCCATCAGAGAAGGCCACTGGGTTGGTCAGACAGGACATGCCCTTGGTGAAGCTGTGCTGGCTGTCCCAAATCACCTCCCTGTCCTCCTTGTGCCTTAGCACAGCTTCTAGGAGGATTTGTTCCATTATCTTCCCTAGCACAGAGGTGATGCTGACAGGTCAGTGGTTCCCAGGGTCCTCCTTTCATTTTTAAAGATTGCTACAATGATTTCCTTTTTCCAGTCAGCTAGGGCTTCACCTGATTGACATGACTTTTCAAGTATCATATCAAGAAGACAACAGAGTATAAATTAGAGGTGGCAGCACATGTGAACTAGAAGAACAGATACTAAAAAACTGTAATTCTGGATTACTTTTGTAAACCAAGATATGTTGTCTGTAATGTTGGGCAAAACTGGGTGAAAGTGTTTGGTGGAATGGCTTGTCTACATAGAGTTAGGAGTAATTTTCATATGACCATAGGCTGAAGAAACTATTCAAGTTTTCAGTTCTGCTTCTTCCAGCACATGCAAAATGCCAAGGCTCTGGGCTTAAGCTTAATGCAGTCATTTTAGAGGACCAAAGCTTAACCACTGGAACAGAACCTCTGAACAAGACAAAGATTTTTAAACAGTTTTGGAAGTGAGAAGGGAGGGAAGTGGGAGATATTCTAGTACTTTATGCTCCCAAATTGGAAACACGAAGCCCTTTCATCCAGTCCATGATCTCAAATGAACTTCCTGACAGATTCTCAGATGCCTGTATGTGTCACTGTCCCCACCTTACAACATGGGCAATAACTGATTCAAATCAGAGTTTAAAAAAAGATACAAGTATTGCAATTAGTATTTTTATCATGAAGGGAAGAAAAAGAAATAAAATCTGTATAACCGTTTTGAGACAAGACAAAATATGTTAAATGTTTTTCACTAGATAAAATTTACATGATCTGCATATTCTTCCTCTTTCACAACCTCTAATGAAGGCACGGTATGTTGCAAGTTTAGCACCTCTCCTCCAGGCACCTTATGGTTAAAACCACTATAGAGGGCTAGAGATCCCCTCTGTCATGGATAGCCTGTATGACCTTGAGTGAGCCAGAGCTGATCTCAAGGAAATAATTCCTTGTACAGAGGAACAACTTACAGCCATCAGACTCAAGTCCACTTCTACTTTGTCTCTTCTGATTTTGCCCTTTGGGGTCTAGTAATACTTAATACATGGATATTTCTGAGACACTTTTGTATTATAGCATTTCCAGCCATAAAGGCAGACAGTTCTCATGGAGTCACAAGCAAATTAGAGCTGTCTCTTCAAGATGTATAAAGTTCAGCCACAGTTCACAGTCACAGCGACTGTATTTTCCAAAGCATCCTGCGAAATGCAATAACATGAGCTTCACAGGCCAGCAAAAAAGAATAACAAAATGTCACTGTAGATGTTATTTCTGAGAGACAATGATAATTCACTAGTATTTGTGCAGATTACTGAGAACAGGTGTGCAGCAAAGTTGATTCCATTCATTTGTATTAATAAGTATATTAGGGTATTGTGTCTTATCACGTTAATTTATTAGAGTGGATTGAGTTAAGGAGTTGACCAGCAAATCATAAAAATTAATGAGAGACCATGCAGTAAAAGGTAATCCTTTATGCTGTAAGCAGTAAGAGAGGTAGCAGGTAAGTAATATCTGAGTGAACTCCCACACCATGTTGGGAAGGCACTGTTAATCAGCCTTTTAAAAATATTTTAGGCATATTTAAAGGTATGAACAACATCAAAATTAACAAAACCTCCAATTTCAGGTCCTGCAGATGGGCAAAAGATGTAAGGAATGAGTAAGCATTGCAGGGATCAGGAAGGACACAGCTAGACTGGCAAACCTGGCTTCACATGTTTTTCTTTTTTACATCCTACTTGCCTATCTAGATAAATACTTCACACAATCTAGAATATAAGAGAGTTAGCTCAAACTGTTTGGGGTAACAACAGTACAAATCAAATCACCTCCCCTTGATGATTATCTTCTTTTTTTTGTTGTTTTGGGTTTTTTTTGTTTTGTTTTGCTAGTACATTATAACTTGCTTTGAGCCATTGTCATGTACAAGTACATCTACATAATACAAGTACAATACTGCTTTAGTAACGTGTCCCTTTTTGTTGAAATACCTGAATCACAGAAATTCACCTGCGCAGGCAGTCCACCCCATGCAAAAATAGGCTTTTTCTCTACATTTATTCTGAAAGGATTGTCTCAATTGATAGAAGTTTCAAGGCATGTGACTTCTGCCCCTTCTCTTGCAGAAGATTTGACCAACCTACAGTTTCTAGAGTTCAAAAGGCTTTTGGCCTCTTTATTTTCTTCTCAAAAGATCACTCCAGGACACCTTAGTTTTGCTGAGGAATGCAAACTATGACAGCAAGTTTTCCCCACTGTTTATACAGTTCAGTTACCTTTAGATAGCTACACAGAATCACAGAATGGTGGAGATTAAAAGGAACCCTCAAAGATCATAGAAGTCTAATCTTGCTCAAAGCAGGGTCAGCTAAAGCAGGTTGCTCTGAGCCTTCTCCAGGCAGGTGTTAAACCTCCATGACAGAGACCCCACAACCTCTTTTGGCAGCCTTTTCCACTATTTGACCACCTTCACAACAAAAAGGTTTTTTCTCTGCTAAGTGGACTTTCCTGTGTTTCAGTTGGTGTCTATTCCCTCTTCTCTTTTTCATTGAGCAACTCTGAGAATTGTCTACCCTCATACTCTTTACCTCCCCTCTGGTCCATGTCAGGAACTGAACACGTGAATATAGGTGACAATATGACCCACATATGCACCCCTGAGTTGCCTTATCTGGGCTGAACAGTTCCAGCTCACTCAGATTCTCCTAGGATAAGAAATTCACTATTCCCTAAATGAGCTTCATGGTCCTTGCTGAACTTGCTCCAGCATGTCCATGCCCTCTTGTACTGGGAAGCCCAGTGCTTCCAAGTACACTCCAAGAAGGGCTTCAGCAGTGCTGAGTAGAGAGGAAAATCCTATCCTTTGGGCTGCTTGCAGCACTGTGTCTCATGCAAACCAGGAGGCTTAGCCTTCTGTGCTGCAAGAGCACATTATTGGCTTATGTTCAGCCTGGAGTCTACCAGGACACCTAGGTGTGTTTCTGTCAAGCTGCTTCCAATACACCCAGAATTACCAGTGCTAGGTCTCCTCCAGGTGTAGGACGTTGTACTTCCCATTGTCAAACTTCATGCAGTCCCATTTCTCGAGACTGATGATGCCCCTCTGAACAGCATAACCAACTGATGTAATAGCCCCACTGAATTTTTCTTTGGGCAAGGAATATGCATTGGACCATGCAAGTTTATAATACAAATTCAGCTGAATTTTATCTGAGACCACACTTACCTTGGCCCAATTTTTTTTGGCTCTATTGGCAGAGAAAGATCATTGCAAGGTTTTGCTGAATTATGCTAGACCTTGCAAAAGCCTGGGATGAGGAGAAAGGCCCTGCTGATGTTGATGCATCTTACACTTGCAATGGCATGAGTACCCTTTTGTTAATTTTTTCATTCAGAATAACAAAGCAAAATGTTTTTCAAAAGTTCAGGAAGCTAGGAGAATAATGTATCCTAATCATTGTTTCACTGTGTCTGTGAGTAAGCCTTTCATCTGCACCTCTCCCATTTGATAAAAATATGAAAGCTGATGAGAAACAGCTTCTTATGTAATCAGAAATAGTAATCTTACTGGAAAAATTACATTTAAAATCTTATTCCCTGAGCATATCCTACCCATATCCTCCACTTCTACAAGTGGTCAAGTAATTTTCCCAATAGCAAACACATTTTATTTTTTTTTTAGCAGCAATATTTCCTTCAGCATATTTGATTCACATTAAAGAAGCTACCTGCCTTTACTACTCAGCTCACTTAAGCAGCAAGTTAATTATGCACATAATGGTCTTTTGCACCCACTGCCCCTGAAGGAAGTATGAAGTGTTTGCACACTGGCAGCAAGTGCAGTAGTGGTGGGCCAAGGGATTTATTACCAAATACATCCTACGTGACAAATATCCAAGAGACACTCAGGTAGGGCCACTACAGACTAATTTTGGGGCTACTAAAGGGCAACAGTAAAGCAGCACCATACAATTCATATAAGACAGAGAGGCTTCCCACACAAAGAAAAAAATTCAAACCAACTATAAAAATCAAAACCCTCAGGTTCATATTGAAGAGAATGATTCAGCTTTTTTACCTCTTCAAAATACATTAGATTTATTATTTGTAAAGTACTTCAAATTGAAGAATCATAATTTTGTTATGAATCACTAATGGTATTTCTTGTGTAATCCTGGTATTTTCTTGGAAGTCATTCATCCACTTACCACCCAGACTCATCTTTGCTTAATTTTTAAGACCAAACAACACACTAACTAGGATGTCATAATGGAAAAATACATTGTAATGATAGAATGAAATGGCTCAGACAATATATACCAGATCCTGGTCAGGATGAATTTCATGGTGAATAAAGGAAATGGTTTCAATGGAAAGAACAAGTAACAAAAGGCAACAAAGAACCTTATACTCTGAGGTCCTCATTTACAATGAGTATTATGCAAACATACTCTTTGCTCTTAGAGCTTACAATCACATTATGTGACAGAGCATTTGTGGAACTTTCTGTGTTCCAGCCTAATCATATGACCCAGAGGGATACACAAAATCCTCAGTTTCAAATTACACCATAAATCCCATATGCATCTATGGTAAGCAACATCAGAATCATGATAGAAGAAACTATCAGGCTTTGCTTTCGGACCAAAGTTAACAAAAGAGGCAACTGAAAAGCTAGAGACTGCCCAGGCAAGTAGATATATCCCTAGGGCTGATCTAAATATGATGTACATCCAGAGTTCACTGGGAATACCAGGTGGGGAGCCTACTGTCAGCCTCAGTGTCTTTCTTGCTGGAACGTAACACTGAAGAGCAGTATTTCAATCTCATTCTGCCATAGATACCTCTCAGTACAGTTTTGGTACCCCTTTTACTCCCGTGGGTTGCAGTTAAAATATCCTGTTGCAAGATCACATAAGGTACTCGCACGTGTCGCTCTCCAGTGTTCAGCCCGCTGTCATAATTTAGCCAACAATGACAGCAACTGACAGCCACTACTTGATTTCTAGAATAGCACCCTCCAAGTTTGTTTGTTTGTTTTTTTCCTGGAAATGTCTCTTTGGGCTTCTTATATGCTTGTAGTTCTGAATTTCACTTTTGCAACTGAATTTCCAGTTGGCTCCTGACTTCTTGCATCACTGCTATGATCATAGGGTTTGGAACTGGAAAGTTCAGGAGTTCATCTCGAAATATTCAGGGTCAGAAACAAAGAGATAGCTGATAAAGACTTGGCAGAAGACTGAAATTATACTGGAAAAATGAGGAAAATAAAGATCCTGGGGTATGCTGATGAAAAGATAAAGCCATAATAGCTCAGGATGATTCCAAATTTCATCTGGAAATCCAAATTTCTAATACAATTATGCCCTCTTGTCAGCACCTTGTAATCTCAGGATGGGTTAATTAATAAAAGCCATCCTATATATTCACTTTGTTTGTGGAGAGGTAAAGGATGTTCAGAGTTTAAAACTCTGACCTGGCCCCTAAAAAGAAATATAATTAATAATCTGGCTGTGTTGGAAAACAACACTCTTGAACCAACCAGGTGTCTTCTTGGCACAGAAGCCTTTTGATGATCAAAATCAAGCTGGAATATTTGGGTGGGTTGGGTTTTTTTCCATTTTGTTTTAATAAGTCAGTGTGAGAGTAAGCCAAGATGGAACAGTGAGACGGAGACAAGATATTTTACCCAGCTTCACAGTGCCTTCAGGCTATGCCAGCTACAATACCTTTCAACACCATTCTCTATCCCATTGTGAGGAATAAAAAACTAAAAAGCCTTTTTGGCAGAAGTGGCTGAGTCATTAAGGATAAATTAAATAGTTTTTAGAGAAAAAAAAAAGAGAAGCCATGGTGAAACTACCTGCAGCTGACACCATCTGCTCTAAAAGGGCAGGGTCATTGAACTCCATAAAAAATATTTGAGGCAATTATCGTGCAAAGGCAATCTCTGTTTTACTATATTGTGCAGAAAAACACTGACTTGTCCTTGAATACTCAGGTTTCTGCAAAAGGTAGGCAAGCCAGACATTGTTCATACAGCCTAAGGGATTTCCTACTATCTCTGAAATGTGGAAAAGCATAGTGATCATGTTTACTGGAGGTGTTTCATTTTATCTGGGAATTAAGAGAAGCAGACTTTAAGGGAAATAAAACCCTGTAGACTAAGTAAATTGCCTGTACTGACTTAAAATTATTTATGATGATGTTTTATTTCCCCAAAATTAATCAATCAGAGAATGGATGACTAAAACACACAACTAATTTCATGCACTATGATTTACTTACTGCAAGGAATTGTGAGTCATTAAAAGGTCTAATCCTAGCCTTGACAGGCTTTAGTTTATGTGTCTTACTAATTCCTTTTTGTGGCCTCTCTATCCATTTATCTAAGTTTTCCTAGTGTAAAAATGGAAGACTAGTTTTCATTAACTACTGCATTTTTTATAATTGGTTTTAAATCACAGTTAAGTCTTTTGCTTTAACTCTGCCTTTATTCTTCAGTTACCTCTGGAGGTACAGAAATCATTTCAGCACTTACACACAGATTCCTCTGCCTTTGTTTTAGAGATCTTATAGCCCTGTTCCTCCTCACTGCTGTGATTTCTCCTCACACAACGTTTGTGCAGCACCCAATACAAAAGGAGCTTCTTCTACTTCACTACCATCACTGCAGCAACCGTGTAACCATGTAACTTACCGATCACTTGTAAAATATTTTCATAATTTTCACTGAATTTCTTCCTCCAGAGTCAATAGAAATAAAATGCTTAAGCAATTGTTTGATTGACAGGATAGTGAGAGGATAATTAAAAGTGAGATTAAAGGGAATTTTGATTTTTTTTTTAATTATCAGAATATATATACCATGTTCTGCTACCTATGTGGTTCTCATTATGTATCCTGTCCTACTGCTAAAATCTTTTTGATGTGGGCAACAATGATTGTTTAAATGGACATCATTAATTTCTTGTGTTCAGCATAATTGAAGTTATTTTAATTAAGTCACTTGCATATGCATTGCTTAATGGCATCTTTTTTTAGAGAATTTTTGCAGTGATAGAAAGAACAGTAAAACAGGAGAGGGGGTGGAGAAGAAAACACCCCAACACACATGGGAAACAAGCTCCAGGGTATTATCTTTTCCCTGCCTAGGCACTTCATCATGATTTCTTGAGATTGTGCAGAGAGATAGCATCCCTCAGCCTGACAAGTCCTAAATTATTACATTTTTGCATTATTTATTTTTCTTTCCATGTGCCCAAATCATGACACAGCTGTGAGGGAGAGAGACTTAGTGTACGTCTATGTATACAAAAACAGTATTAATATGATTATTCATATTGCATCATAGTAATAGGGGAGTTAGAGAAAAATCAAAGTCCCTTCACCCATATTCACTAGGCCAAAAGTCCTAAATCCATAACCCACTGAAATCAGGGAGTAGAATGTGTTGGCTGAAGGAGGCTTGTGGCAAGACCAGGAGCTAAGCTGAGATTTCTGGAGGCTCATTCAAATGCTTTGAAGGTAACACTATTTGAAAGAAAGAATAAAGTCAAATAGGAAAGAAGGGTTAAGGGTTATGCTGTGTGAACTCAAACAGCTTAAGTGAAGGTCACAGAGCTCAACACTTAAAAAATCTAGGAGTTTAAGGATTCAGCCTTTAGAATTAATTTTTTTCTACCACCTGGTTAGTCATGTATTTGTTGCTCATACATTAAAAGCTAACCAGCACTTCCAGGCTAAAGAAGAATTCTAATTCTGGATTAGAAAAAGTACAATTTCTCCCTTTCCGAAGGAGGCGAGATCATGCCAGAACTGAGCTTGAATCCAGCACCTGTGTATTTAATTTTCATCTTGGAAAAGAGAGACTATGTCATGCTGGAAAGTTGCACACTTTCTGCACTTAATGGGAATGATAGTATTTCTCTGTGTCACTAAGGTACTGGAAATATATACATTTTTGGGACACAAAATTGCAAATACAACTGGGACAAGCTCTCCAATGACAGTATTTTTACAAATTTGAAGTTCTATGTACATAATATAAAAGAGTAACTCAGACACCAGAGCACAAAAAAATAAACTTGGGAATATAATAAAAAACAGCCAACTCATGCGCGCACCTTTCTTGTCCTCCTCACACTTCCCAAGGCCTCTGTAACATACTGTGGAAACACACTCTTCAACTGTCAGCCGTTCACACAGGTAAAGCCTCCTGTAGTATTTAAATTTAGAATAATACTATGTGGTTTTGTAAAATTTCAAAGCTCATAAGAAATCATTCAAAACTCATTTCTGTACCAGTATGTGAAAGAACAAAACTCTTTTAAAAAGTCAGCAGGATGTGATCCTGTATATCCAAAATAATTTAAATATATTATTGCACTTACCTGAATTTGTCAGGTTATTAAGAATATCTGGTATTGCAGATTACTGCCTATTGAGGGAGTCCACTGCTGAAGTTTCTGAAATAAAGATGAGATACAACACATTTCCTGAACACGCATGTTCTTTGTATATCTATAACTATACTCTGATATCTCAGGGGAATGGAAAAAAAGGTTTGAAAAGGTTTGAAAGGCAGTGTTGCTTTTCATTTAATTAAGATAACAATTTAAATAAAATAAAACTGCTGTTACTTTTTGATTAAAGGCCTAAATAGCAAACTTGATGGAAGAAACTAATGAAAACGTGTCATTATCTTTACTTCTTCCTTCTAAATGTCACAAGTCAAACCAAACAAAGTTTATCTGCTGCTTAAATGCAGAATATGTCTATGAAAGGTGGTTGTGGTTTTTACTGCCACTGACCAGAACCTGGTTTTATTCTAGAATTTGTAACATCTGTCTAGTTTTCATACCAATCTCTTCCATTAATTCCCTACACAGTATTTTCCAAAAATTCCTTTGCACACCTATTTCCCTTTCAGCAAACACCAGACCAAAATAGAAAATTATCACACCCATTGAAACGGAATCATAATGTCACGTCTCAGCCAAAGTTGAGAAAATTGTATTGTTCTTCATTTGCAGTTAGAAACTAGTTCCACAAACAATGGCCAATTAATTACTTTCTATAATACTGCTGTGAAGCAGTGAAGATTGAAACAGAAGAATTGAAATTCAAAGCCTTGATTCCGGGCAGGAAGGTGTTAAGACATTCCTAGTTACCCCTCACTTTTACCTCCTGACCTTAAATTAGTGTCTGAAACAAGAGATGTTCTGTTTCCATCAACCATATCAATTTGGTTTCATTTTTGCTTTTTAGAGGACTGTATCCATAATTTTCAAGAGACAAAGCTATGTGAATTCATGGTCCTGCCTTTTATTTTTTAATTTGCAAGTAGTGTCTAAAGAATCCACATACGAAGCCCAGAGAGCTAATCACACAACAGTCAAAGGCTAAGCAATGCAATTCCAGTGTACACTTATATTATGTTCACAAATCCTCAAGTATAGAAATACCTTTTACTGTATACATTGACTAAAGCCTTGTACACAGCAAAATACACAAGAGTCCTTTAAACAACAACAACAACAACCCCAAACAAAACCACCAAGTAAGTTTGCCAGTACTAAATTTGGAGGAGCTGTTGACTCCCTAGAAGGTAGAGAGGCTCTGCAGAGGGACCTGAATAAATCAGAGGGCTGGGCAAACACCAACTGTATGAAGTTTAACAAGGACAAATGCCAGATTCTTCACCTGGGATGGGGCACCCCTGGATGTACAGGCAGACTGGAAGATGAGATGCTGCAAAGCAGTGCCATGGAAAGGGACCTGGGGGTCCTGGTTGATAGAAAGCTGAACATGAGCCAGCAGTGCCCTGGCAGCCAGAAGGGCCAACCCTGCCCTGGGGTGCATCAGGCACAGCATGGCCAGCTGGGCAAGGGAGGGGATTGTCCTGCTCTGCTCTGAGCTGGGGCAGCCTCACCTTGAGTGCTGGGGGCAGTTTTGGGTGCCACAAGATAAGAAGGATATAAAGCTATTAGAGAGCGTCCAAAGGAGGCAATGAATATGGTGAAGGGCCTTGAGAGGAAGCTGCATGAGAAGAGACTGAGGGGAGACCTCATTGCATTTACAACTTCCTTAAGAGGGCAGGAGGAGGGGCAAACACTGATCTCTTCTCTCTGGTGACCAGTGACAGAACTCAAGAGAATGGCATGAATCTGAGTCAGGGAAGGTTTAGGTTGGATATTAGGAAGAGGTTTTTCACCCAGGAGGTTGTTGGGCACTGGAACAGGCTCCCCAGAGAAGTGGTGTCACAGCACCAGGCCTGACAGGGCTCTAGAAGCATTTGGACAGTGCTCTTGGGCCATGGTGTGAGTCTTGGGGCTGTTCTGTGCAGTGCCAGGAGTTGGACTCTATGATCCTTGTGGGTGCCTTCCAACTCAGAATATTCTATGAATATATAATTCTGAGTCAGTACTGTAGTACTTTAGCTCATTCAGAAAGGACATCCTGCATTTTAGCATAGAAGCAGGTGACAAAACGGTGAAAGAAATGCTCGGACAAGATAGGTAGAGGCAACACCATGACAATAAAATAAGGTGCAAAGTGTAGACAATTTGAGTCTTTGAGCTCAGTGGCTCTCTTCCTGAAGAACAATTACAGCTGTCCTCCTCTGTAGATGAGTTAAACCAAGAAATGCCCTGAGGGCAAAGACAAAAATCTTAACTTCTAAGAAGCTGTGAAAAAAAAAAAAAAAAGGAAAACAAGTGGTGACATGGTCCAAAATCAACCAGAACTATATAAATAGCAACATTCTGACCCTTGTGCAGGGATAGGCTTGTGGGTACAGTGACAGAGAGAAGAAAGCTCGCTAGTTAATATGATCTACCTGAATGACTAGTTTTAATGGTGCAGCCAAAACCTTAAAAACCTCTGACAAAAATAAATAAGGATGTGCTGGACTCCAGGTACTCAGAAATTACTTTCACCATAAAACTGTCAGTGTTTTGCCAAAGAAGTTCTTCATTGTAATGACTGCCACCTTGGCTCAAGTAAAATGACCTCAGCAGTGTCACAGCAGCTATACACACAGCAGAGAGAATGATTTGCAGTGAAATACAAGCAGGATAAACTGGCAGCCCTCAAGGGGCTGATTATAATCCAGAGTGTGTAGTTCTGCAGTGTAAGCAGTACAGGACAGACCCTCTCAGTCTGTTCTTGCTGTCGTGTGCTCTCAAATCTCCTGGGGTTCCCTGGCAACACTGTCTATGTTTGTTCTCGATATAGGTGGCCCTTATACACGTAGCTCCATGGAATATTCCCAGCAGTAATGACTACTTTCCCAAGAAGGGTGTGTGGAATCTCATGTGAACTTGACTTCAGCTAAATTATTCGTGCATCGAAAGTTAAACACATGCAGAATCGTGTTTCCAAGTACTGAGTCCAGCTGAGTATCACAGCGTAGAGAAAAAGGCTCTGTGTGCAGCTCTCCTATTTCTGCAGTAGGAGGATAGGATACATGCTTAACAACAAGTACCAGTGTCCCTTTTTTAATCTGGCCAAAATCAAAACTCTTCTATCCACTCTATTATGAAAGGAAGCATAGCTGTTTTGTGGAAGCTGATTTGTCTTTCATCTTATACCTGCAGGAAACTGAAAACATTGAGATTTGTTTTCCTCAAAGATGTGATTTTCACAGAAGGTACTACTGTCTCTTCTCCCAAAAAAAAAAGTCAATCTAGATTTTCTTGTCTTCACAACTCTCAACATCACCCCAAAATTACTTTTTAAACATATGCTATTTCAGGCCCATGTTTAGCAGAAAATAAATAAGCGTTTCAATATTTACTTTAAAACCAAAATTACCAAAGGATAAATGATTCTTGATTTAAAAAAGAAGAATGTTAAAATAGTGAATGCAAGAAACAAAGCAAAAATCCCTGCATTTTCAGGTATTAAAAACCACCAGACTTGCACATACATGGTAAAAAAAAAAAACCCAAACAATTACACAGCCACAGCTAATCTCACCTGAGTGCCCATCCTCTCATTAACTTGTGAGGGAATTATATTACCTGGCAACCCAGAAGCTATTTACATACTTCTGCATTGCTCTGCTTTCTTTATAGTGCAAAGGAGGAGCAACCTTAAAGCTCAAAACTGAAACAAGCACATAAGGAAACATTTCTGCTTTACTATATCAGCCCTTTCAGCTTATCACCACAGGTGGATGCAGAAAAGGTGGTAGAAGCAATGAAAAGATAACCCTTTCTTGGAAAGATATGACATTGCCAGATCCAATGACAACTCAAAATAAATGCAGGTCTATTTCCAGCCTGCAAAGCAAGCAAGTCCCTATCTCAGAGCATGTGCTCCTGTGCTGTATATGTGTTCCTCTATCAAGCAGGAGTAATGTATTCAATGTGTCACTATTGCTGCTCCCTATTTTACTCTTCACTCCCTGTCATCTCCCTGTTTTTCACACTCAGATTTACTTCCAAAGTGCACTCCAGTTCTGCCTAAAGCAGGACTTGCTTTGGCTGTAACCATCACTTACCTGAAGAGCCACAGCTCGTCATCCTTCATCTAAGGGGAGGTAATTTCATGGACATACCTGAGTTTTCTCTCTCTTGCTGATTTATTCACAACTCTCTTCAGAACACCAAAAAATATTTGCCAGAGTTCAACTATTTCCTATTCTTGCACTTGCTAATTCATTTTCCTTTCTGCCAAAAACAACATCATGGATAGACATAAATTTTGCTTATAATTCTGTTGGCTCTCTCCAAGTTTGTAGTCCCCTCTCCAGAGTTAATAATTTCCTTCACAAAGTCATTGGATAATACTGGATTTGATTCTCACCACAGTAAAATCCTATTAAAAACCTGATTATTCTATTTTCAGTGTTGACATAAGCAGAAATAGGAGCATTTGCATTTAAAATGGATGACCGAGGAAAAAAAAAAAAACTTTTTTGATTCATTTTGCTGTTCTTGGCAAATCACACAACTGTGACTCCCCGAATTCATGGGTTTGAGTTCTATTTTCTTTTAAAATACTTGAAAATTCATCTTTTTCTTTTTTTTTTCCTTCACATCTATTTTAAACCATAATACATTTAAGTATCACCAGATTCTATAGAATACATAAATCTTCAAAGGAACCTCTGATGCTTACTCATGAGGGAATTGGGGTGAAAAGAGAGAGCTAACAGTTTATAGGATGTTGGAGATTTAACTTTAGGTTTTTCATTGGAATTAGGCAGTTGGCCCTGCAACTGCATTTAATCTTCACTAGAAATTCTATTCTGGATCTACAACACCTTCCTAATAAAATTATTGCAGAATGTAGCTTAAGCCTGGAAAAGGTTTTGATTACAAGAAATTAATTTGTAAAGTAATTTCTTCATCAGGGAGGAAAACATCTCCATTAGTTACCTGTTCAAAAATAGATGTGAACTCTAGATAATATATCAGAGTGAAATACATTGAAACTGCCATTAATATTTCTCCTTAACTATTCCACATGCAAAAGATTACAACACACAGGAGATAATCATAACTCACATCTTCATCTTTTTGCTGTGCCAATGGACTGTGCTGACAGACTTGACTTTAATCCAACTCATTTAAATCTGCTGTGCCTGTTAATGCTTATCTTATCATGAGATAGAGTTCACCATTCAGCCTTTTTTATAAAAGTACAAGATACTTTGAGAACCAGAGGGAATTAGTGATGTGGCAGGAAAGGCACATGCTACACAAGTACTTCAGAAAGCACCCAGAAGGGGAAGAGAATTCCCTTCTGGTTTATAGGACCCAGGGTAACACAAAACAACTAGCTACTCAAGTGCTCCAGGCCCTTCTGAAGCTCCACACAGCTGCAAAGTAGATAATCTACTCTGGGTTAACTTTATGCAAGTATTCCCTATTACATAGGAAAAACTCAGCCAGTGTGATGTGGAGCTTTGCATACCTACCTCAGCAGCCATAGTTTGGTGGAGGCACAAAACCAACTAAAGAGCAGAAAGGTCTATGATACCTTCTACACTGTCAGTCAATACAAGACACTGCTCAATAAGTTTCTCCAATCATCTGGAAGACAAGTACAGGTTTATGCCAAAAAAAACAATTTCTGAACTGACCCCAGAACGCTTCTCCCACCATGATTTTGTAGGTAGGCAGGTGAGCAAGGATTAAATGGTCATGAGACCCATGATATCTTCTCAGAAATTGTTATCACCTGTTCTCATTGAATAACAATGCTTCGTTTGGCAAATATGGTTTCAGTAAATAAAAAATTTCTTGTCCCTTTGCTATTATTTCTTAACCTTTTACCTCACTGTTTATGGAAAGTCCAGTGATGACTTCTTTTTCTTCAAATCCTTCCCTCAAGCCCCTTTCCCTCAATCCTTCCCTCAAGATGACCATGGGGGTCTCTCTAACCTTCCTAAAGGCTATCCCACCTGAGAGTTGTCAACATTTTCTGGCATCCCAAAACAACTGCATACTGCCTTTTCCTAGAAGGTCTTGGAAAATTTCCATTTTCTATCCAACAGGCAAACACAATTTCCTATCAATATTGTCATACTACGCCTCTTTTTGTAGGACATGCTGCTATCCCTGATCTCCAGCTTGTGGTTTTTGCCTACTTTTAGCTTTTAAGTTAAAGTATGTTGTTTTGGATCTTGGACAGTTTCAAACTCACAGCTGATATTTAGCAAGATAGAAATAACAGTCTGCATTTTTATTGTATAATTATGGGAAGAATGCACACAAAAGGTCACTGTCTATTGCCCTGCATCTTAGCTCAAGTCTTCAGCTGCCATAGGTTTGTAGAAGCCAGAATCAGCCTCACCCAAGGACACTCTCTTGTTTGAGGTCCAGTGGTTCACACTGAGTTCCAGACAGGACTCCATTCTGGACCAGAGAAGTGCCTTTCTCTGAGCATTTCAGCACTTCCTCTTCTGTCTGGAACTTCTAAAACATCATAAAGAAGGAATGTAGCAGTGGCTGTGAAAGCCTGACTGAAGCTTTTTACCTAAAAATTACTTGCTGTGTCAATGTTAGCTATATTTGCTGCTTTTCTTACAGCTCAGAGTATTTGAACATGTGGCTACATAACACCTCAAGACTGGAAATAAATTTTTATTTTAAATCTTTGGGGGGGGGAAGGGTCAAAAAATATTCCCCAAACCTAAGGCTCAAAAGACAATGAAAATTTCCCTTGCTATTTTTTATTACTATTTTGTATAACAAAAAAAATAACACAGCCTTAAGTCACACCAGGAGATATTCACATTAAATATTAGATAAAATAAATTGCCCAGGGAAGTGATGGAGTCGCCATCTCTTGAAGTGTTCAAGAGGTGTCTGGATGTGACACCCGGGGATATGGTTTAGGGGTGATTACAGTTCTAAATTGATGGTTGGACTAGATGATCATGGGGGTCTCTTCCAATCTTAAAGTTCCTGTGTGATTCTGTGTTTTTTTCAAGTGCCCACAGTGTTTGAGGACTGATGTACCAAGGCTGGGTACACTTACATACATGTAAGTGTGCCTTGCTGGGTACACATATACCAGCAAGGGTATACTTACTAGACAAGCAGTGAAAATTTTAAACACACTGATGTGCAGTAGGCCTCCATACTGCCATGGCCCACATAAAGCAGGGATGCACTTTGGCATTAGAATGGAAATTATCATTTTACATATATATTAAGACACTGACAACAACCAACAACATGTGTGTGCAAACATGCTTGTCTGGACATACTTATTTCCCATAAGACAGGTGCTCACAACTAGGTAATGGGTACATAATCTATATTTCTAATAGAGAAACATTATTGTTGCATTAGGAAGTCCCAGAATGTCAGGAAAGTATGATGCAGAAATATCTGTACATTGGCCCCATTATTATTCTTTTTTGCAACCATATTTGGCCACTGTTTAGAGGCATGACACTAAGATTTTAAAAAATATTTTCATTATTTCATCACAAAAAATATGTCATATGGTGAACGCTGAAACATATCCAGCTCTTATAGGAGATGCTCTTGGGATGATGAGAGCAGCAGTATCGCTGCTTGTACATGGATACTCCAGTAGAGAAAAATACCAGGACTTGGATCTACTTAATTCAATTTCTTTTTTTTTTTTAATTGAAGAATGCTGTCATTGAATAGCTATACACTGTAATATGTAAGAGAGAGAACTATTTCCTCTTTACTTCTCCAGTTGGGCAATATAGCACAGAGTATTTAGGTCAGATTTTGAGAATGGTTACAGCGTGGTTTTCTGACAATGTTAAAAGAAAAATAAATGAGGTTTTACATGAAGAGGACTATCAGTTATTTTCAGTTCCTCAGGGCATTCGCAATTTATTTCAGAGGGCATAGAAACAGCTTTTTGCTTAGTACCTTTGAAAATTATTAATTTGCCTAAGTATTCCAGCTGGACCTAATTAGTCAGTAGTTAATGTGATCGTTTCTGTTTGTATAAGTGGGAATGATCAGACCATCTCACATGCTGGATTCTGGTGTGCAGCGCTTTATAGTATATTTCAAAAAGAGCATTAAGCTTAGCTCTATAGCTCCCTGACCTTTCTTTGAAGAATATTTGCAGGGGTGAACAAATAACACAAAAAAGGCTTGTGATAATGGAACTTGTGGCAAACAGTACAGGGATAAAGCTGCAGGAAATACTCATTTCATCCTCCCGTTGCATATTCCTCTAGCTGCAGCTCAAGACAGGTGCAGATGCAATCTGCTGACCAGCTGACATTCCCATATCAAGTTTCTTTTAAAAGGTATCATGTAGACCCATGCCAGCTGCTGTTGTCACAACTTTTTTATAGGAGTTCTCCTTCCAAAGCTAGATTGTTAATTCAAAAATCCTCGATTTTGATTAAAGTATAGAATCATTTGACAAATATATTCATAAATTCCGAGGTAGGATTGCAGAACCTCAAACATCAAGCAATAACTAAGAACTTTTAAATACCATTACCTACACTGCTGTTCCATCCTTGCTAAATTACTGGAAGACTGTAAAGGCGTCTAATATCTGTTACAGGATTATGTGAAGATTTATTTAATGCATAAATGTAAACAAATATATTCATCTATACTGCCTCTTCATTTTAAAAGATTCAGTTAAATATAACCTGCGTCTTGCAAGTATAATTTTTCTATTTTACATATAACTTTTATAATTTTTCATTCAGAGAATTATGCTAGTAGTATAAAACTGAAAATTCTTTCCACTGTACAAGGAATTTACATGCTCTTCGTCTCATCACTGCTTCTTCACAATGTCCAGGTGACTATAAAAATACATATTTCTTTCTGTAGGCATTTAGACTTCAGGGCATTTCCCAGTGTAATTTTATGCTAGTCTCAGAGTCAAGGATACATATTTTGAGGTATGTTTTTAATGACTAACAAATCTCAAAGTGAAAAGGTGTACCTGTTGGCTCTCATGAGGATGACCAGTCTACCTTCATAAATCACTAAATGTGACTAATCCAATACTTGTAAGGAGTCTATCACTTTGATTATATACAACTTTCCTTGGAAAGCACAAAGATATAGCATTTACTACTCATATTTATACAGACTTAAAAATTATCTCCAAATGCACTAAAGATGTAGAATTCAGACCTGATTAATATAAAACTTCAGGGCAGAACTGAAGTTCAAATGTGTGCTGAAGTTAAGCTCTATCTGAAGAGAAAGAGAATATCTTACCTAAGTGTATCAAAAATATCACAGGCTCACAGGCTGTCTTAAGAAGGTTTCAGCTCATAATTACAGAACCTCACAAAATCCCAGTATTTCCACTTTCTTGATCTATCACACCTCTAATTTATATAAACCAGCATCACATTGTAGAATTAAGAATCACATCACTGATTCTTGATTTCCAGCTACTCTGGAAAACTCTATCCATTTAAGTTTTTTACTCAGTCAGAAAAAACATGAAAGCAGGATAGACCTGAAGTGGTTAAACAGAATTGAAATGCCATTCTGCCCTGTTTTCCTGCCTTGGAAATGCCCTCTTCCAAATGCTGCTTGAGCACCCTGCCCTTTAAAAAGTCCCTGAAATACAGAACGGATGTTATAAGAACATCCTCATTTGCATCCCAGAACAGGCCTTAGAAACTGCCATCAGTCTTCCACTTTCAACTGAAAACATTGGCTTTTTCCTTGTCTCTCCCTCTGGAACATTTTAATTCTATAGCTATGTTATTTAACTTGGTAAAGCTTTTGTTTGGGGAAGTACGTGGAATGAAAGGCTTTATAGAAGTTAACATTCTATCCTATTGCCTCATACTTCTCTGAATAGATAATATCGTTGACACAAATGGCTGGACAAAAAAAAAAGTCATGAGAACTGAAGATGTGTGGGCACTGAAATATTTCAAGAATTGAATAATGCTTTCCTTTCTCTGTCTAGTCTGACAGACAACAATGTGTCTTGAACACTTTCGGACTGAATGACAGAGAAGATGAAAAAGACATTTGAGAAATGCCTTTCTTATTTCAAATGCTTCACTTTGCCTTTCAAGAGTGTGTACAAATTGGGCATAACGTTTTTTTTACTAAGGGCAATGTATAAGCCTCATACATAGTCCTAGTTACAATCTAGTTCCATCTTTCCTGCCCTGCAAATAATGACTGCAAGTTTAAACTGGTCTTTGGTTCTGCAGGAAATGTTATTTTATTGTAAGTTCTAATTGTGAATTACAATTATATTTGTAATTGGAGAAGCCTGTGGTTTTTCTTAGCATGAGGAAATCTCTAGCATTTCTAGTAGCCAAAAACCTTCAGGCTTCGAGGAAATGTCCAGATTTCTTTAACAATGCAAGCTAGGGCCAGGATATGAAACTTTTCCTTGAATGAAGACAGCAAGATCCTGCTCACAACAGAGAAGAGTTTGCCAGTGCAGTTTTCTCAAAGCTGAATTCTTAATTTTGTAGAAGTTCATAAAATAGGAAGATAAAAATTTTATTTATATTTGTTTGTTGCAGGCCTGGTCTTCTCCAGCACAGACCGTGTTGTTACTGTGGGCAGTGGGAGTACATGGGTCCCCTCAGTGCCTGGGAACTCAGCTACAGCCTGCAGCACCTCATGCACCAGCTTTCCTCCAAAGACCACCTGCAGAGTCAGCCAAGGGCAGAAGGAGTGGGTCTTCCTCACTGATTGAAGATACACAGAAAAGCAGCCAAAATGACGCACAAAAATGACATTTTACCACTCTAACAATGGCTGGAGATCAATCATTGATGGATGTGCTAGATTAGCATCTCTAAAGCAGCAACCTACTTTATACCTTTTTTAGCATTACATTATATATCTTTTAGCATGTTCTATCTAAAGATAACACACTACCCTATAACAATGAGTTTTGTAATGATGTGTGCAAACTCAAAAAGATTGAAGGATTTTGAATTAGTTCAAATCTGATATTTTTCATATATCATATTTACCTGAGTCACACTGAAACTGATATCTTCGGTTTCTCTAAAGCTCAAGAGTAGAAACAAATGTTTTCGGAATACACAATTTCTGTGCTGCCTCTAAAAGCATCTTCCCTGAGCTTGCAGATTCTGAATGAAATTGATACTTGCAATGCCATCAGCTAGCCCAGACAGACCCAGATGGATGTTCTGAAGTTCCCATAGTCCAGAAAACCTGCAGGTTTGTCCCATGTGAAGGAATCTGGAAGTCATGACAAACGTGCTAGAGACAGTAGTCTTAAGGTCCTCTGGCTATCTGAACTCAAGGACTTTCAGACATATTAATGGTCAATTTTAAGGAATTTTTTCCTGTAGAAGAAGAAAATTTTAAGATTAAGAAATGGGAAAATCCTGAAAAAATATGTGAATTTAAATTTCAGAACAAATATATTTTCTCTTTGATAGGTCATTTATTATCCTGCAAAGAAGAACTTGGTGGTACTGGTGAATGAGAAACTGAACACTAGCAAACAGTGTGCACTTGCAGGCCAGAAAGCCAACCACACCCTGGGCTGCAACAAAAGAATCCTGAGCAACAGGGCAAGGGAGGGGATTCTGTCTCTCTATTCCACTCTCATGAGACCCCACCTGGAGTGCTGCATCCAGCTCTGGATCCTCATGAGGCACAGGAAAGACATGGACCTGTTGGAGCAAATTCAGAGGAGGGCCACAAAAATGAAGCACCTCTCTTCTCAGGATGGGCTGGAAGAATTTGGGGTTTGGGAAGACCTTACTGCAGTCTTTCAGTAGTTAAAGGGTGTTTATAAGAAAAATAAGGACAGCTTTCTGGTAAGGCCTGTTGCAGTGGGGTTTTAAACTAAAATGTGGTAAATTTAGACTAGATATAAAGAAGAATTTTTTTATGAGAGTGGTGAAACCCTGGAGCAGGTTACCCAGAGAAACTGTGGATGCCCTGTTCCTGGAATCAAGGTCGGGTTGGATGGGGTTCATTTCAGAGGCAGTTGGACTAGGTGACCTTTAAACATCCCCTCCAAACCCAGCTATTCTATGATTCTGTACTCTTAGCAGATCTTCCACATCAGAAATGCTACAGAAGCCAAAAATGCTACAAGTTATTTTAAGAGTCCACCTTCAGTCTGGCTAAGACTAATTTCCTAACACCCTCAATATATCTCAAGGATGTTACTATTTCTCAATACCTTTTTTTGTAAAAGTGGTAGCACTGCATTTGCAAGAGTTACATGGAAATACACATCACCTTGCTTGAGAGATGTCTGAAAAAACAGCTGTTTTTCTTTTGCAGTGCAGCATGAAACAGGGACTGAGTCAAGTTATAGAAATTTTCCTTTCTAATAAAATTGAGGTTAGACATGGAAAATTATCCCATGAACAAATGAGAGCTTGAAGCTTAATAGAACCATTTCAAAGAACTCGGGGAATTTGGCTATCCTATTCCTGAAGAAAAGGGACTAAAAATAAAATAATACAATTGTATTTTCTTATGACCCCATTTGTAAATTTTTTGTTAAATTTTCTTATGACCCCATTGTTTTAAATGATTTAAAAGTCCATGGGTAAATCCTATTTTTAAACAAAGACATTTTTAAAAACTTAGATACAACATTTTAGACACTATTGTTACTTGCTTCGTGTGATCAGTTTTAAGTAGACAATACTTTGTTTTGATATGCCCATGTACATTTCTGACACCTTAAAAACAATAATTACAGTCATGATCTTTGTCATTTCAGCAGCATTAACAGATTTTATAAGAAATACTATGTTTTTATTTAAAGAACATTTTGTCCCCCAGAAGGAAATTGTTTCCTTTAAGGCAGGGACTTATAAAACAAGAAATCTAACACTTTTTCTCCTGTCTGCTCCCCTATCTCCACAGCAAGCCATGAAAGGACTGTGCCCTGGAACAGGGGAGACCCTACATTCAGCTTGTCTTTAGTGGTGGCATAGGCCTGCCCAGTAGATCCAAAAAGCTTTTTCCAGACTTCCAATCCTGGAAGTAGGAGCCTGAGACCCCTTCCAGCAGGGTGGCAAAGCCCAGTCAGGCTGCAGACCTGGAGTATGCAGCCCTACCCTGGAAATGCTCCTGCAGCTACCTAACCCAGAGCTGCAGATGCTGCCTGGCAGTGTTAAATCTGGCCAGGTTCAGAATCCAGGTCAGGCTCAAATTCTTTGTAAGTTTGTTTAAAATGAGACATTTTGGACAACACATTCAAGACTCAACAAAAAGGCATTTTTAAAGTAAATTCTTTTACTGTGCAATTCACAACAAATACCAACTGTGAGTTAGCTCATTATATAAACAGCAAGGGATTGAATTTTGGCTACCTTCAGTAACTCAGTCTATTGCTCTTTCTAAGGAGAATATCAGTCTCTAGTGAGATGCTAATTAAGCTTCCTGTTTCTCTTGATACCTATGTGAGTGCTACCATATTGTCAGATTTTTTTTTACAGTCACTAATAGATATTCTCACAAAAGCCTCTAACACAGGAAAATAATTATCCCCATTTTGAAGCCAAAGTACAAAACAATGGCTGTAATGTACATGGTTGGTAAAGAGTATTTGTGGATGCACCAGAGCATTAACCTGATTTTTGAGTTCCTACTCCAATCTGCTTTGCTGACCTTAGAACTTCTGTTTTCATCCCTTTTTTCCCCTTACTGTAACAGTACAGTCTCAATGCCACATTTTTGTCTTTCAGCTGCATCTATTTAATTATGAGTCAGTATCCCAAAAGAAGAACAAAGTGATTATACTGCAATGCGAATTTTCAGAATGTTTATCTGGTTATAGATATATGAATGAAAATAATGCTTGAGCATATAAATAGAAAATTAAAGCTTTATTGTGGCTTCTTTGAAGGCCTGGAATGCATCTCAAAAGACACAAACAGAAACCAAAAAAAAGTCTTTATTCCAACTGATAAATGTTTGTTCTCTCAATTCTGAAATCCATGGCAGAGAAGGCTAATGAAACAAGCCCACCAGCAGTGGCTAAATGTATTAACTTAACTTTTATTTTGAACATAAGAATATTTAAAAAAATAGTCCAAAACGGGGTTTTTAAGGTGTTTAATTAATCAACATATAGATGAAAATAGGCAAGAATTATGTGTGTTAAATGCTGAATTATTCTGAGAATGAATACTGTATTTCTCCTTTTTTTGCCAGAAATGTTAATTTTTTTTCTTTTGCTAGCTGAATGTGGATTTTGAAATAGACTCAATTCCTACAAAGCTGCTTTTGCAGGTCAGAAAAATATAAACTACAGCCTCAGACCATCTTCTTGTGTGACACAGTGATTCCCCAACAAGTGAAGAGCCACCTCGAGGGACTTTCCAGACCCTTTTTCCTGTGATTGTGGGTTCAATTATCCCATACACCACTTGCAGTATCTCCAAAACCTATGAAAGTTTATTCTCATTCTTAGTTTGAGACTACAGGTATATAGAGCACATCCAGAAAAGATAAAGAGCCAAAGTGCTGAGGTTTTTGTAGGTATTTGCACTTTAGTAACTTCAGTACAAGTTCAATTCCCAATTCTATTCACTCAAAGCCTTTTGGGGAGACAAGGACATCGTTGCCACGTGTAGGGTGGGAGTGGTTATGGAACTCCAGCCCCATCCCTCTCAGTGACTCTCAGTGCTCCAACTTGCCTGTAATGCAGATAGGACATTTAGAAACAGAACCTTTTGTTCTGGGAGAGGAAGGGCTACAGTAAGTCCTAATCCTTTGTTTTTGGCATCACAAGAGTATCCACAGCAACTAAATGTGATGTGATACAGAAAGGAATGTGACTTCAAGTGCCAGCAGCTGGTGAATGCCTGAGCTGCAAAAATCCTGTTATGATGTGGATACCCCCAGCAATGCCATATGCATGAAGCAAATGAAATACACACATCTGAAATGCTGAAAAAGGTTGGGTTTTGGCAAGAGTTATTTCTGCCTCAGACTTCAGTCTTTAGTCACTTTAGCCACCACAAAAAAATACTTTGAGGAAGCCAAAGATGGCAACTAAGTCCTCAAGGCACTTCTGTCAGTCACTGGATGGCTATTTATTTTAGAGTTCAGTAGGAAATATAGGTAGCTATATCAAATATCTGCATTTCCCATTGTGTTTTCAGAGTTCATTTATTATTTGTGTTGAATAAACAATGCAGATGAGAAAACCAAGGATAAACCCAAAGTGTGGAGAGCAGTAAACTGCTTACAAGTTGGCCTTAGAACTTTGGATTTGGGAAAGTTCTTTTCCCAGACTCACCTCAGATTTGCCTTAAGAGTATGACAAAGACCTTTTTGTTTTGTCTTTAGAATACCTAGCACAATGGGGCCCTGATCCATGACTGCAGCCTCTGGGCACTGCCACTGTACAAACAAATAACAATAGCTTGCAGCCAAAGACATTGCTGAGAATTGCTTACTAGGCAAGCAAGCTTCTTATAAAGTGTGTGCTCTGAGCACTTGCTCAGTTCACAGAGCCCTGGGTTTTCAGAGCACTCTTTGTTGAAAAAAGCAACTGTTAGAAATATCCCCTTGACCCTGAATCAGGGCCAAGAAGCTAGAAGATATTAGAGCCACTTTTCTGCGCATATTACATCACTGAAAGAGTCTTCCAGGATGTGAGTTTGGTGTGTGTTTGACCAAGGCCTGCTCTGATGTGTCAGCACTTACATAAAGCACCTGTGGAGCAAACACGTAGTAGGAAATAATTACACTACACATCTACCTATTTATGTAGTGCATAAATAGACACGACTAGGAGAAAAAAAATCTGCCATTTCAGGTATTGGACTGGTACACTGAAAACATGTACCTGTTTCCTGGCTCTGGCACAGATGTTTGCATGCCCTTTGGCAATTCACATCTTTCTTTTCCTCCTTAAAACAAAAGGAAAACAAGAATACTTCTCCTGCCTCACAAGCATCATGAAGATCTCCAAGCACTCTTAAACATTCAGAGGCTGTGTGATGAAGCCAGGGAGATATGTAGAAATTTAGACAAGTCCATCACTGAATTTAGGATGAGAACTCAAGCTAAAGTTATCAGAAAATAATTCTGGGGTTGTATTACTTCCGCTGCATTTTTCCACCTAAATATGGGTGTGTCTGGCTTCAAAAGTATTACAGCCTTCCAGTAAGTCCCCAGCTCCACTGAATTTTGCATTTCTTCAATAGTTAGAAAACAGTGCCAGTTTAAATGTGTACAGATTGTGTGAAAGCTGAGCAATATTCTTGACTTTTGAAAAATACGGCTGTCTTTCTGTGTCTAGGTCCGTTACCACAGGGAGAATATCCAACATATATTTTCCAGACCATTAGACATACTACATGCCAAGTCTAACACAAGATTTTTAGTTAAATGATATCAATAAAGCCCCTTTCTGGAGTGCCTTTGCTACTGAGTGTGAGCCAACACAGACAGGGTAGGGCTGCACTCTGCTTCTTGCACTTCAGTTTTGTCAGTTTTTCATGTGAACAAAACTCTGTCTTGATATTAGATTTTAGACCATGACGCTTGTTTATTTCTATCCAGAACAAAGTCTGTAGACAAAGTCAATATATTTTATCAGATTAACTAGCACCCAAGTTTTCAGGCACAAAGGTCATTCTTCCTGCCTCTTTTTTCATTCTCTGCTATTGTAGGCCTCACCTGACTTAGTCCTTCCTTACAGACAAAAAAAGACTTCTCAGGAAAGTCATTCCCTTTGCTGCATCTGCCATCCACTGCCACAAAAAGATGAAAACATGGCAAACATCACTTCCCTATGAAAGAACCTTAGAAATGCTGAGAAACAAGGGGGCCAGCCAATGGTGCTCAGCTGTATAATGGGGCAGCACTGCCCTCATACTAAGCATAGTTTTTCACTTTCTTGCACAAGAAATTTCTCACATGAAAACCTATGAGCCTTGTCTATTCTGTTCCATCCTACATTGAGAATGTCTTTAAAGAATATGCATATGTACAAAACAATTTTTTCTCTCTTACCAAAAAGACACCAAAGTTGTAGTTTTATTCCCAGCAGTTAGCTGTTTCCCCACCCATCCAGCAGTTCTTCCTGTCTCCCAATTATTTCTTTCACAATGAAGATATCTTGATTGATTTTTGGGAGGCATCTTGCCTTCCTCTGAAGTTCTCCCTGTCATTTCTGTACTGTAGAGAACAATTCAAGTGTTTTCAGCATGTTCAGGCAGCATATGGGGACCCTGCTTATCAGCAGAGTTATATCCAGCCACAATGGCAATGGGTATTGGTAGAAGTGGGGAGTTGCAATGGCACTCCTCTTATGCAGGGGGAGCTGCCCAACTGGGCAGCAGAAACTTCTGGCAGCATTTGTGCCTCTCATACTAGAGGCAGAAGATAAAAAAGTTCAGGAAGAAAGTAAGCTTCCAACCTGCCTCTTGAATATAGAATTGAATATGTCTTCCATACAGTCATAGGGGTAACAACTGGCACAAAATGCAGACATTCAGGGGGAGAATTAGAGTATAAGAGCAGCTTTAGCAGTTTAAAAGACACAGCACCATTAATGGTCTTTTTTCAGTCAGACCCAATTACAACTGTTTACAGAGTCCTTTCTCTTTCCCTCAGAGGCTTTGGCTGAATTCCCATTATTTCCGGGACCAAACCCAATTATGCCATTGACCACAGCATTCTGACTGCTTATTGCAATTCCATGGCATGGACAGGGAACTCCCAGAAACAAGAAAGAGATTGATTTGCTCCATGCTGTACCTGGAAACAGCTTCCAAAGCAACAGGTTATGCCAAATAACTATGCCTAAGAGCAGCCAACGAATTTGTGCAATTCTAGATTACAACTAAAACTATTCCTTATCTTTTCTTTTTGAAAAGCATTTTTTTCCAGGTAAAAAATATTGGCAGAGTTTCCCTTTGGGTGAAATTTCAGAGCTCTGTATTATCATGAACACAGAAGCAATTAAAAGGTGGTGAGTTGGGGAAAAGGGTGTTAGGGGTGAAGTCAGGTATAACAGGTTAAACTTACAAAGGACTTGTACATACCATCTTAGTATGTAGTTCTTATTTCTTAGAAAAACTCATGTTATCCCAGGTCTGACCCATCCCAGCAAATGTGCTTACTCACACTGGCAGAAAATGTGCTTGAAATGCACTGCAAGATGATTTGTTGACATATTTCATACCATCATTTCAGTTTATATCAGTGTTCAGACAGGCTGATCTCTCCTACTCAAGATTGTTATCAGCTTTTCTGTCATTGTAGAGTACAATAAGGTATTAGCAACGAAGGAAAAATGCACAGGACAGAATAGAAATTCTCCCTTGAAAAAAACAGTTGAGAGTCCTATGTGGGTATAAGGCAGTTCAGTAAGTACAGAGCAAGCACAGCAGCATGTGACAGCTGCAGAAGGAATGCCCTGTGGAACAGATAGCATTTCAGGAGGGCTGAGTCACGACAAAGTGAGGTGAGAGTTGTAAGAACTAGCATTTCTAAGTGAGCCCTTTGGCAAACTCTGAAAAGAAGACACTTTGAGGGACTAGGTTATGAGAAATGCAACTACTGGCTAACATTAACCCAAGTGTGTGCAAGCCAGCAGGAAAGTAATTTTAGTTTTTATGCAATGTATAAGAAGTGCATAAAGGTCTTCAAGCACATAGGGCAAGTATGGGAACATTTAATTATATTCAAGTCTTCTAACCAGATTAAAGAAAATCTCATCACATTGAACATAGATGCTTTTCAGATGGGCGAAAAAATGGGTATTTGCAAATTAACCATATCAGGGGGGTTTCCTCCAAATTTTTTTACTTAGTTGAAGTTAACTTTGTGATTTACCTTGTAAGGCATAGCACTTTTGGAAAACTACTGCCATCACAAACACGGTCAAGGCTTCACAGTCAACTGCGGCGTCTCAAAATCTAGTGTCATCACACAATTTTGATTTTTCTCATCCTGAAAACTGGTCTGACAAAGTTAAATACGAAGACAGAAGCAGACAGTATCTTCCATGACTATGTCCCAAGAAAGTTTTACGCTGTAACTGGAGTATGCATTCTCTTCCACTGGGTTGTTTGGGGTATTTTTTTGTGGGGGAGGAGGGGGTTCAGCACTCAGCTCTTATTATTTCTGTCTGCACTCAGAAGCCAGTACCCTCCAGTCCTAGTTCTGGCCATCATAAAACAATTCAGTCAGCCCAGCCCAGGATTCAGAGCTGAATTTCTTGGAAGTCTAGGCCTTGAAGGCCTAATGCTTCAACAATTAATCATTTTTATCCAGAGATTAGGAAATCCTCTGACGAACCCTAATCCAACTAAACACTTAAGTAGGTGCCCTACTTTCAACATGAGTCTCCTTTGTTGAGTGGAACAAAGAAATACATAGGAGAATATACTTGAAGGCCAGAAAAGAAACCTGAAAGATGAGGCTGGAATAAGGCACAAGATTCTGATTCCTACTTGCACATGAAAAGTACTCATTCATTACAAGTTTCTCGAATTACTTTGTTAATAAGCAGCACTGAAAAGAAAATATATAAATACACAGTAGCTTTCTATTGGCTTTTGGACTTAGTTTGACTAGATCTCACAGAAATCTGAAAAGAACAAAGCCAGTCATTCTTTGATAAATTCTCACCTTTTTCCAAAGAGAAGACACAGTTTGTACAAATAATAGGGATTTATTTTCTCTGGCCTGATTTTAAAGATTTCTAGTAGGCACAGAAATATTGTCATCATTGTAATCAACAGTGACAGCAGCACATCAGTTCACTGGTAATATTACTGAGGTAGTGAGCTGCTATAGCCTAAAGTACAGTACTGCTCACCTGATGGGCTTGTGCATTCCACCATTACACAATATGTGGCCAAGTATTTTATCACATGGAAACTGCTTAAGACAGAAAAATATAAATGCCCCTTCTCAAAGCTGCAGAGAACTGGATATTACTCCTCTCTACACCTGTTCCCAAGCAAAAATCAAGCTCTTCATGCTGTAACACTCTCCCAAGTAACTATATGGAAGTCCTATCTGCTTTCTCCACATCTGCATTCCTATCATTTTCTTTTCTCTCTCTGTGACCTGCCTGCCCTTGTCTTCCTGGTCTTCTTTTTCATCACTCCTTTTTGCTTCAGTTAAAAGCAGAGAAATACACACGTTTCCGTTGTTCAAACTAAGCTTTTGCACATTTTGTGACCAGAGACTCTAAGGCTAAAGCAACATTCATGTGCCTCCATAGCTGTAAGGCCAAATACTTTGAAAGAATTTGAAAAGGAATGAATAACTGTTGTAGTTCAGGAATGGTATTTTCAAATTTAGAGTTCCCAGTGAAACACTCCAAACCATGTGCTGCTCATTCACTCTCCACTTCCCCTTCCTCCTCCCCATGTGGTGGGCTGGAGAGGAGACTTGGAAGCACAAAAGGTAAAGATCATAGCTTGAGTTAAGAGTAATTGACTGAAAACATCAATGAGATACAAACTGAACAGTCACAGCAACAGTATTGATAACAGAGTGTACAAGAGAAGTGAACAATTAATGCACAAGTGCGTTAATTCCACTAGGTTTCCACTAGATGGAAACTGACAACACCCAACCGCTCCACCACACTTTCTGAGTGGAAGAAACCCCATCCTAAACACCCCCTGCAGATGGTGTGAGGTTGTATAGAATAACCTCAGAGTCCTAGCCATGCCCCTCCTGGCTACTGCAAAAATTAACCTTGTCCTGGCTGGAACCAGGACACAGATGAAGAGATGCATCTTTCCAACTCAAAGGTAGTGGTAATTAGCTCACAGACTGATACTAGCAGTGTCAATTTCTTTATGTATCTTCTGCCCTTTAGACAGTATTATAAAATTGTGAATATTATTAAAAGCAATGGCTTTTTTTGTTTATGGGGAGTTTGTTTGTTTGTTTGTTGTTTTGTTGTTGTTGTTGGGTTTTTTGGTTGTTTTTTTTTTGGTTTGTGGTTTGGTTTTTTTGTTGGTTTTTTTGGTCTAGGTCACTATATTTTAGGGATGTTTACCCCTAACTTTATCTCTCATCCATTGTTCTAGTGCTGTTTTACTGGTCTCCTAGAAGAAACACCTCCTAATACCACACTACCGCTTGCCTGTCTGCCCTCTTTCTCCCTCTCCCTGTAACTTCTTTAATTTGTTTACTTTACACAGTTAAAACCAAGCACAAGCATTTCTATGCTTCAGATGGTTATTTTCCATTCTGTCTGTGTTTCTGCTTTTCAGAAGCTTTATGAATCTGTTAGGGACCAATTTTCAGGGCCAATACTAGGCAGGTTATAGACTGATCATGGCATTTCAGGTCAGAAATATAACTATTCATTTAAAAGACCAGTTCTCACATTAATTCACTTTCATTATAAAGCCCTGAGGCAATGAAAGACCAAAAAACCAAATACCAGTTCAACACAAGACAATGGGTCACTTCAGGTGTAGTGACTATTAAGATACTATATTTATTCTTCAAACCCCCATACATACAGTGGAACTTGTTTTTCATGTACACTGTAGAATTTGTATTGTATGTGTTGAAAGACTTTTTTTTCTTCCTGGTAGTGGGGAATCTGTGTTATTTGCACATTGCAAAACTTGTTCCACAGGTATGTTGTGAAATTTTATTGGGTATTTCACAGTTTGTGATTGATGTCATGTAAAAGTTTTCCAGCTCAGCTTTGTGTTTTACTGATTTATGAGTACTGCATAAATGTGGTTTGTTGTTTAGTTTTCCTGGGATGCAAGGCTAATACTACCATTTAAAAAGTCAACACTAACTTATGCATTCCTTTATGACCCTGCAAGAATTGTTAAAGGAGAAATTGTATATCTGTATTTTTTAGCATGGAATAGACTAGTATTCAACCTTGGTTGTCTTAAATAGGTGTTTATAAAATTGAATTTATGGAAGTTGAACTCCCACTTGCTTTTATAGAAATAGGTGGGGGTTTTTGATACTATCGATGGGGTACCCCAGTAATTGTCTGATTGCCATGTGTTTTGAATAGGCAGCAACCAATGAGCTAGTGAGCTTCACACAGCAAACTGACATGTATTGTATCTGAGTGTATAAGCCAAGAATACATATGGAACAGGATTCTAGACATGCTGCTAAGGATCCTCAGTGAAAGGGAAAGCATCTATTCATCTTCATGAACATTTAGGCCTATATGTATTTTCCAAACACAGTAAATCATGCCAACCATATCTAAGCTTCCCCTGCTCCCTTTCTCTTTGTTTCTGACAAAAGTGTCCATGTTTTCCTACTTAGGAAAACTTAGAGCATTCTGTAGTTGAAGGTGAAATATGTCTAAGAACAGTAGGATCACTTAAAGTGTCAAGAGGAAGTCACCACATGACTTAAAGGAATCTGTCTAAATTATTTGTCTTTGTCTCTATTTTTGTGGGTAAAATACAATGAAAAAGGATAAGATGCAATGTACCCACCCATCCCTTTTTTCTGCAGTTCCAAGCAAGCCTAAGTTCTAGGTAATTAAAATATCTTAGCTTTATTTTAAAATTAGCACACATTCATTTTTTTGGTGCTAAATCATTTCAATGATTGAATTAACAGCCTTTTCAGTTTCATAGGCTGCTACACCTCTAGTCAAAGTATACCAGACCTAATAAAATTAATGTCTTCATTTCACCACTTCATTTAAAGAACTGTGCTTGTAACAGAGCCATTTTACCATGCTCACACTCCAACTGCAGTCAATTATTGTTAGTATCTGGATCACTTTACAAATGCAAACTATTACAATTATTCATGTCTGAAATGGCTTCTACATTTTTCAGTCTCTGTTGGAGCCAAACAGGAGCACCAAAATACTACAGGAAATGTTTTCTTTGTAGTATATTTGGGCATACTCCAGAAACTTAATTTTAGGAGCATTAGGCCATTTATAAAGCAGGCAAGCTATTGTATTCTCCTTCACCAAAAAAAGTTCGAGTTTCCTTGAGATTTGTCTACTTCTGTGCTACTGACAAAACGTTAATTTACATGGGGGAAAAAAATGAAGGCCTGTCTAAACTAGCTCCCCTTCCAGAAAATAGTAAGTATTTTATCTTTCACAAATGAAGTTTCTTATAAGAGATCTTCCTGAATAAAGTTGAGAGAAGGTTCAGAAGAGGCAGGCAAAACCAGACATCACTTCTGTGGCATTCTGATATCTCCACTGCACTGGCACCACAGTAGGGCTGGTCTTTGCCAGCACTCAGAAAAGCATTGAGATGTTTCCTCAGCTTAGGAAAGTGCTCCCCACTCAGCTGTGGAAGGGAGGGAAGAATGACCACTACCTGCAAGCACTAATTTGAAATCATGAACCTACCTTGTTTCATGGTTTTTAAAAGCTAACTCTGAATGGCAAAATTTCTTTCCTTTGATCACCAGCCTTCAAGTTTCCACACTCCTAGGGAAGCAGTGGCGGCCAGCCACGCATCGAGAAACCTCGCGCTGTCCTCGGCTATGCCAGGTCACAGCAGGCAGGAAACCATGCTGGGCTGTCTGAACCATGACTGCTTCAGGTCAGTGGGTATTTGACTTGCACATACCTGAAGTAATGTGTGCATAATAATCACCCTTCTCAAATGAGTGCGGTTTTTTCCTCCATATGCATGAATTCCCAGAGGGACCAAACCTTTTTCTCAGTATGTACATAAGATCTGCTGCCAATATATGAAAGATGATGAGCAAGAAGATATTATTGCTTGGTTTCAACAGAAGAAACTATTGTTTAGTCAGAAAATGGATAATTATCTTCTAATTAATCAAAGTGATCTTGAATCTGAAGAGGATTTACTTTAGAACAGAAAAGTGTTGGGAAATAAAGTCAACTTCCTCCCCACCCAAACTTTTCTGTTTTTCTCAGACTAAACCAGAAATAATTCATTTTGAAAGTTCAGAAATAGTTGATGAACTCTTGCTTCTTCCAGCTCTTCTGTGTTGTGTCTGCACTTCTGGGTTCCAGAGAAATCTGCAAGTAAATGTGAAGTAATGGTCTCGTGGCATTTTGGCAGGAACTTCTGGAAGCCTCACAAAACAGCTTTTTCCAGACTCAAAGCTGATTTTAAAAGAGCATAACTTCAGCTATTTAAGAAATACATTCTTTCTGTCAGAAAACTTACTTTTTTCATGTGCCAGTAGGCATGATTAAAAACCATCTAATTAAAAAAGCCATGAAAAAATATACAAGAATCAAGTAAAAAAAAATTATGGAGACAGCTCTGAGGTGATAATGTTATATCTGAGTCTAGTTCAATATTGAGGACGTTTCGATACAGCAATAGAACCTATGTTGGGGTCTATTTCCACTGCAAATCTCAACCAAACAATCTTTACAACTGTCTCTATCCCCCCAGTTAATGTATTAATCTAGCCGTGTATAACATATATATTGTCACATATATAAAATTAAGTTGCTGTCACACCAGAATCTACTTTCACATGCAAACCCAGCTTTAAAAACCAAGTATGTATGAAGAGGTTGTCTCTTTGGGTGAAAGAGAGCACTTTTAGCTGGAATAAAGGGGCTGCAGCTTTTGTAGTGAAAGCGACACTTATATAGCAATAAAAGTCTTGTCGAGTGGCAAAGTAGGAGGGCCTCATGTCATGCTATCTGCCTACTGACCACAGTGCCTGTTCCTCATTCCCTTGGACAGGGAACAAAGACAGGTTGATGGTAGCTCACTTTGCTCATTAATCTTCTAGGTGATATAGGCATTTATGTTCTCTGTGCCTCATATTAACTATTATGTGTAAATTCAAAATGATATAAATGTATTATTTTTAAAAAAATCTGAAAACCTCCACATTTGCTGGGACTACATGTATTTTTACATTGAAAAGCCATGAGCATGTAGGTTTTTACTGATCCCATTATTAATTTTGCTAAGTGAAAATCAAATTCTGCAAAGCTGATTTTGATATGTACAGCACCTTGACTTTCTGCTAATTTCAATGCTCATTGAATGTTGTTACTGGTCCAGAACTAAAACAGCTCTTAAATTCATAGCTTTGTTAAAGGCCAGGAGAGTTTGGTCCAGCTCAGTCCTTAATAAACATTATTTTCTGGTAAGATCTGATTTTTTCCCAAAAGTTTTCCATTGCTTTATTTCTGAGTATTTAAACACATGTAGATTGATTTGACCCTGCTTCTTACAGAGTCCCTAAATGTTATGCAACAGTAACAAAAATCAATATCAAAGCTGTGTTCAGTGCCACTGAACATTCATTCTTTCACTACATTTGCACAAAATTCTACCACAGAAACTCTGAGAAAGAGGAAAGCATTTGCTTATCCCTGGCAAAGGGTCCTACATGCCACTGCTTTGGAGCAGTGCAATAACTCATTTTACATGGTCACCTCAAACAAATCCTTTCCAAATGAAAATCACTGCAGTGCTGCAGGACCTGACACACTGATCTCTAACCACAGGCAATGCTGGGGAACAGAATTCATTTTGTCTTCTGACAAGGCTGTGTTCCAAAGTAAGAGCACTCCTGACCTATACATCAGAAAGATGGAAAACTTAAATCAGAATCACACTTTACTGGCAAGTAAGTGGATTCAAATTCTTAAGCCACACAAAGCAAAATTGCAAGGCATGTTTACAGGAGCCTGGATGTCACCTTAGATTTCCAAGTTTCATATTCAGATGTTTGATCCAATTTTCAAAAAACAGTATTAGAGAACAATGTTCACATGATGAAATGTTCAAAAGAATAAACCTGCTGTTCTGAAGGTGAAACAACACAAAGCCACCTGTGCCTTCATAGCCCTTGTCAGGGCTATACATACATGAGGAAATGCAGATGAATGACTTAAAAGCGTATTTGTTTCCATATATAACACACAAACGGTATATTTCCCAGAAGGCTGACATTAAGGATCATGAAGGACATATCCCAAAATGCACCAGGGAGAAACTGCAGAAAGATCTTAAGGACCTTATAATAAATAAGCCATTAAGCAGATTCAGTGTCTACAGCTTGCTGATGAAAGCTACTGAAATTATTATTCATGCTGGAAGTTCTCCTAACAATAATCTACTATGTGCAGTGTTTGCAGAGAAGGCAGAGGTGCCTGGGTAAAAATAGGTATCCTAAAATTCTCTACAGATGTGACTCTAATCTCCTCAGCAAAACGTCAACTATGCTCTATAATCACAAAAGTGCACTCATACATAGATGTAAGCACACAAACAAACTCCAATTCCAAGAACCAGATAAGCTAATTCACCCTCCTATTGGGGAAACGAGCACACGTGTGCTTTAATCTTTTCCTGTGAGGAGGTGTCCTGGTTCCAGCCAAAACAGAGTTCACTTTTTGCAGTAGTCAGAAGGGTGTATGGAGGTTTATCCTATACCACCTCACATTATTGCTGGGGTGGGGAAAAGGAGGAGAAAGGGTTCCTTCCAGTGGGGTCAGTGTGACAGAGGGAGTGGTGGGGTAACGCTGTTCCAAACCAGAGGGAGAGGTTGGGTAACGCTGTTCCAGAGCTGGTGGGGCCATGGGACTGGCGTGGCAGAGGGAGCAGATGGGTATTGTCTATCATTGGGAGTTTCCAGGGTGAACAATAACGTTTCTGTTCTTGTAGCCTCTATTTTGTTTCTGTTACTGTTCATTTTCCTATCTCACCGCTGTTTCCAGTAAATTGTTCTTATCTCAACCCATATCTTTATCTTTTGCTCCTCCAATTCTCCTCTCCATTCTGCCAACAGAAGAGGGTGAGGGGAAGGGTGGAAGGAGGGAACTGTGTGGCTTGGAGTGATTTCAGGGGAAATACTACATTGGAGAATGCCATTCCTAAACCATGACAGGAAGGAAATAGAACTGCTCATCATGAGTGCCCAGCACAGCTGGAAGGGGCAGCTTGTGTCCTAGACAGCTGTAGAAGGCTCTGTTCTCTTCTCACTGAACCATAGTGGCAAAGGGTCACTGTACCCCCCAGGCCATCACTTCCTAGTGAGGTGTGATGACAAAGGTCAGTTTCCCAGTCCTCAACCCTCCATAGAACGACAAAGGAGATATATTCCTACCACTTCCCTCATCCCGAAATTATTTACTGTAATTTCCCCTTTCTTATTAATCAGTCTCTTCCTATAGATGAACCCTTAAGTGATGTAAAAAGGTTATGACATGAAGCTACAGCTACTTTCGGAAAATCCTTCTATTTTGTTGCCTTAAGCCCATAAGGGCCATCAGTGACAATCCAATGTAGTAATTTAGTTGACTCTTCCACCTCTCTTTACAGTGAATTGCTGAAAAGACTTACTTTTACAAAAGGAGACTAAATAAAGACAAAATATCCTAAAAGGAGCAAAACAAAAAAAAAGTAAGCACCTTGGATTCAGTTGCTGCAAAACTGCTTGACTGATTTTTTTTTTTTTTCACTCATAGCCCATGCAAAGCCAACACTCTAAAACTGGAGTGTGAAAGGACAGTTCACTCCAAGTGATTTCTGCAGGCAGTCTGATTGCCAGGGCTAAGCAGGGACAACTGCATGTGCCTGCCTGACTTTCAGAGTACAAAACAGGATTGGGAAAAACGTTTGATCAAAAATAAAATTTTGGCTACTTCTAGTGTCCACAGAACAGAATTTGAGGACTTTGGTCCTGACCTTTGGGTGAATACCCATATGTGGCCTGAGCTGAAGCACCTCAGTAATGTTATGAGATTTATTTTTTTTTTCTGGATGTGGGGGGGGCGTGTTGGGGGCAGGAGCAGGAGGATGGGGTAATGTGTGCTTGCAAAGCACTGTAAGGAACTTTTTTAAATGAAGAGCATTGTTGCATTGACTTAGATACTGAATCTGGAATTGGTTTTCTGTTAAGATACAGTGCATAACTCTCAGGCATGTTTGTGTTTTCAAAAACTACTTTCCTCAACTGTGTTTTTAAACCTTTTTTAAACCTTTTTTAAACCTTTTTTTCCCCTAAACAAAAGACAGAAGCTTAAACTGTTTGCTAGTGACATGACTCCAGCCACTGGGGCCCTTGGCCCTGGTGTTTGCCATTTAATCCACTTCTGTGTGGCGATTTTTATAGGACCTCTCCTTATAGCTAGCACTCCATCCTTAATAAAATGGACAGAACATTTACTCATTAGAGCACATTCCTTCAGAGAAACACTGGGAGGAAAGAGATTAACAGACGATTATGTAACCAGAACCAATTAAAGGCAATATCCTAAATTATTTAAATCATAGGGCTCTTTGCCATTAGCATGACTGGGGCTGTGATGCCAGTACAACTTTCCATTGCATTTTTCCTCTTCCATCCTCTTGAAACAAGCATCCACATCAGAATATCCTCCCAGAGTTCTACTGGACCTTTTCATATTGAATGGGATCCAGAGCCCTATGCAGAGTGTGAGTTGAGGGCATGATACAGTTCTGAGGCTTTTTTTCTATATATCTCAATGAAGTATATCTCCCTGCAGCTAACAAATTCAAATCACATCAGCCCTCACTTTACTAACAATGAAGCTTATAATTTGCAGCTGTTTAATTGCACCAAGCATAAGCTAAGGCCTTCTGATCTGTGAGGATATTGCAGAGAACTGAAAGAGCACTGAATCTTTTCAGGTCAGCAGAATGTGCTGACCCCCCTTGTGCCAACACTAGCACAAGTGCCATGGAAACACTGGTAACCACAAGGAATCAAGGCTCTAGTTTAGTTTTTCAGTCCAAGCTCACCAGAAATCTCAGAGCTTCTCATATCTCAGAGCTTCCTACAGAGCAATTTCTTTGGTGTGAGTGGTAAAAGTAGAAATTGTGGTGTTTGCCCCACCTGACGATTGTTTATAAGGTTATTAAAAATTGGCAGGTAGAAAAAATGTCAGCAGGTGTCTGCCATTCAAACCTCATCATCCATGACTGTTTTGGTCCATTTGAGCTGTTCATCCTATGCTGGGAGTAGTTTTGACGTTAGGAGCACTCCTAAATGACCCCATTTGTGTCCTACACTAGAACTGTGTTCGTCTCAGGTAATTTGTACTCTTGTTCAGTCATTAAAACTGTGCCTTTCTTGAATTATAAACTCTGTGAATAGTTTTGATATTTTCTTCATAAAAATATTTTCTTATCATGTACATGCTTTAGCAAAGAATTACTGTTTTTCCCTTCAGGCTCTGTAATGGCATATATCATTTACACAGCAACTTCTTGCCAGTTCTGCTACTCAGTCACACTCCAGAATTTGCATTAGGGCTCTTACACCATAATTCTATTCTGTATCATTTTACATAATCATGTAATTTATTTTTTTTACATAGACAGAGTTTTTGTAACAACATAAATTAAACTCAAAAAACTATGTTTGGAAAAATTGTTCCTTACTGAGCAGCAGAGGAGTATTTACAATTGGTTTCTTCTGATTTTTTCTATTACCTGTCCTATCAGTGTGAGTTACCTAACCTCCAGGGATGAACTGATCTGCAGATATGAGTGTCAGCATTCGATTGTTTTTCAAAAGGCATATTTACATTGGCTTAAGTTATAAGGGGATGGCAATTCAACTTTTCCCAAATACTGCATTCTTTCAAGATACCTCAAGATAGGAACTCCAGAGACACAATAAACAGTGATACCATTGTGGAAGCTGGTGCTTCATTCAACATCTGAACACATGGAAGAGACCAAGGAAGTTCTGGAAAACTTGAAAGATGAATCTGTTTCTACTCCTACCATACCATAGCTTTTTGGCTGCAGAGAATTTCTGCCCAGGAGAAATCCAACTGGCATGGTGACTACCATGAAATTCACTATGAGAAGGATTAATAGAAGAAAACACTTTTCAAGAAAACAAGATTTACCCTGAGACCTATTAAATTCTCTTCATAGTCCTGTTGTTGCTTCCCCTCATATCAGTAAAACCACATTTCCTCCAAGTTACCTAAGGAACCCAATACATGGGGCAAAAAATACTTCAGCTAGCAATATATAACTACTCTTTCTGACACTGTACTGGAATATTTTTCATTTGATTAAACTATTAATAGTAAAACATTGCTTATAACTCAGTATGGTTTTCAGTATCAAAGCAGTAAAGGAGAGCCAAAACATTTCTTCTCCTTTTAGGTAAACCAAAAGCATCTATGATCCGCCTTTAAATTAAAAAAAAATAAATCTTGACTTATATTTTGACTATGCTTGTATTTTAATACAAATGTAAGAAACAACAGCAAAACAGAAATGAACCCTACAACTTTCCATCTGCAATCTCAAAATAAACACAAGGAACTCAAGATACTTTGTCATCTTGGCTACCATAAGGTAGTAAATAATGGGTTAGTCTTGCTCCCAAACAGGGTAATGATGGCATTTCGTTCTACTCCAGTGGGAAAAGAACTGGGATAATATACTCCAGCTATTCTGAGAAATTAATTGGTACAAGTCCTCCCATTTCAGAAGCTCATTAACTGTTCTTAGTCCTAAATGAGTTGGGCATTTCAGAAACATCCTTTACTTTCACCTTTGTTAAACCTGTTAGCACTGTTGATAATATTTATTTCAGAGCTGATGAACCCCATTTCAAATGGCTTACTAAAACATGTGCCACCTTTCCTCAAAGCTAATGCTTATTGCTTGCCCTAGTTGAAAAATTGGCTTTCCATCAAAGACATTTCTAAAATTTCTGTGTATTATTAAAACTTGTCCTTGCCCTGATGCATTTCATTAGAGAAATGTTTGACTGGCTCCAGATGCATGTGATAAAAATCCATGTGCATATAAGTATTTTTTATTTAAATTCTGTGACTTTTAAAAGGTTGATTGCAGGAGAATGTATTCAATGCAAGTAGTTACCTGAGAAGGGCACTGTTTAAATTGTCATTCACAGGTTACAGGTGATGTCGGACCATATCACTTCACCAGCAGGATGGATTTTTTCATTTTTAAATGTTTTAGGAGAAGAATGGTCTAATGGATATAATGACTACATCTGGGGAGCCAGTGAAATCCGATGTCAGGTCAGCCATATGTTCTATGAACCATATTTGCTGCTCTTTTTACATTTGTCTGTATTCCAGTAGTATGAATGTAAGGAGAGTGTTGGTGTTGCTAAAGTCAATGAAAAGACACAGCAGCTGCATAAAACAGGCACTGAACTAAGCATGTGCTCCTGTTTTTACATTCAGCAGTCTGAGACTGGAAAACAGGTCCAAGAGGGAAGGCAGAGCTCATGTTTTCTCTCTCTCTCTCTCTCTCTCTGTGGGTCTGACACTGTGCCAGGGAGCTTGGGTTCCTTCCAGGGGTGGGTTCCTCACCATGTTCTCCACTTGGAGGTTACTCAGAAGTGGACCAGATAAGATGAGCAGAGCACTGCTGAGCAGACAGTACCAAATTAATTAAAAATTGAACCTAACAGAACCACGGTGGCCAGAGTTGATTTCACCATGGCCACACAGAAGAAGACAGCACAGAGCCAAACTTCTTGGTCAGTGGGAGCCCCCAGTGCGGGTGCCAGGGCTGGACCGTGGAGCTCCTCATCAAATGAGGCCTGGCTGCACAGCTGAGGAAGAGTGGTGCAGACAAACACATCCCAGAGGTCTTCACTTTTAAACCTATTTGCGTTTACAAGTGGATTTTAAGAGGCTCAGAGTTGCTCTGTGACAGTTTTCAGCTTCATTTTAGGTGGTTGCAGCTGAGAACCCTGAAGCTGGCTAAATTTCCAGTGAAACTATTTGTTAGCTTTCAGTTTATCACACAGATGATATACATGGTTATCGTGTTTCTTGTGGGTTTTTGTTTTCCTCCACACTCCATAAAAATATTTTATATTTATTCCAAAAGATGCCTGAATGTTTGCAAGTTGAGAAGAGTAATCTTCAAAATGTGACATAAGAACTTATGCTTCTATTTATTTAACTCACAAAAAAAAATATATCCCTGGCTTTTGCTCAAACCATAAATGTTTCTCTCAAGGAAGGATTTATAGGACTCAAACCCAACACATTTTGCAGCTGCTGACACCTACAGAAACCTACACACCACTCTTGTAGGGTACATTATTTAGCAGTTATTGTGTTTTATGATTTCTGACTTGGCACACTGTCTCTTGTATATTTTACTGTCTAAATAAATGAAAGTGTAGGGACTATGGGAAGCAGCAGTAGGGATATGAATAGGATCCAGAACCTTCAAGAACAAGGAGACAAAGATATCAGTGTCTCAGATTGGGTGGACAGAGTGTGACAGATGAGGTTCCATCTGCCCAGAGACTGTAAGAAGTGATACAGAACTTGGGCAGAATGACAGGAAGCAGAATGCCAGCCTGTGGTCCTGGAAGATGGAGAAATAAAATGTAAAGAAAAGGCTACACTGGAGAATAGGTTATAATAGAGACTTTGGATACTGGCCTCAATTTAAACAGCCAGTTCAAGAGAGTCAAACTGAACTGGTTCAAGCCCAGATTACAGAGCACAAAGTCAAAAAGGAACAGTGCTTGGTGCTCTGCAAACAGATACAACTATCCTTCCTTAGGTGCTAACACAGAATTTAAAACAGAAAATATAGTTCAGGCCTATTCAGTAGTTGTTGATACTTTCAACTACAAATAAATGAAGTAGAGTTGTTAGAGAAAATGTTTCAGAAAGGAAGTGAAAAGAAATTTTACTGCACTTGCGTGCATTATTTACATGTATGAGATTTCTGGTCTGGTCTTACCTCAGTCGTAACCCAAGCCAAGAGAGTATATGCCTTATATGATGGTTTGCTTTCATACACCTAGCAAATGCCAAACTCCTCTTCAGATCAAAGGCAACCTGGGCATGGGAGAAACACAGAAAACTTTGCTTGCAAACTATGCAGGGCTACGCTGCTCACGAGCGTATTAATTCACAAAATGGAGGGAGAAAAAAATAATACAGAACATGGACTTGAACAATTGTTCTTTGTTCCCTACAAAATCAAGTTTGTTCTAATTTGGATAACGTCCTTCAGTGTACAGTAATAAAGGAGACCCCTGAACCATTTCACACCACTGTATTTCTCCTTCTCAACTAAATCAGCTGTTATGAACATTTGTCTGTAGGATGGGTAATGATGTAGAAAGAGTTAAAAATAATATCAAAGGAAGGGGGAAAACTGTCAGCTGTAGCATGGCTGATAAAGTTACTTTCCAGGTGCTTAGAAGAGCCAAGGATGTGCTCTGATGCATTTTAATACATAGCAGAGACCTATTTTATAGCCTAATCGAATTTGATGGAGTTATTCAGCTTAGTTTGGGCCAGACACAATAGCATATCTCATGGAAAGCAGCATCTGGCTCAATATGATAGAACTCCCACCATAACAAATAATTTAATGAACGCTCACCACTCCCAGAGGTGCTTGAATTACATAAGCGGATTAAAACACATTTAAACCTGTTAGTGTGCCAGTCCTGAAACACTATTACAAACCAGCTGAAAATTCTGCAGAAGTACAGCTTCTCAGATGTCAGAGTTCTGATTGTGCCAGTTTTTTTCTGATTTCAGCAGCCCATTTGTTGCCTAGAGCACTGTGTGCTTCTAGCAGGGAGGGCTTATGGTGAGGCAGAGATCTTGTGTGTTACTTTTCCACCCATTTATGAAATGGTTTTCTTAAAGAGTGAGCCGGAGTGTCAGCTGATGCACAGATCCATTAACACGAGCTGGAGCCTTTCCAGTTCACACCATGTGAGAACAGGGTGGTCCATTTCTTCAGATACTTTGAAAATATTTTCTCCTTTACCACAGTTCAACAAATCTCTACTGAAATTATCGCTAGCATTTTTTTGCCTCACTACTGTTAGTTTCAAATCATTTTTAAAGTGAGAAGGACATAAGCTACCACCTCCCTCATGGAAAAGTAGCCTGGGGAAGAGGTAGATCAAGTAGCTTGATCTAAAAAAAAAAAAAAAAAAAAAAAAAATCAACCTCACATCTCAGAACAGACTTCATGATAAAATTGTAATGACACTGGAACTATACTTCTTTTATACTAGGTTTTTGTCTCTGACTAGATCTAAGGTGGTGTTGGAGTGCACCCCTCACAGAGGCTACAAGCTGTATACATCCAAGCTTCCTTTGCTAGCCACTGTTGCATACTTCACTCTTATCCTAAACTGTCTCCTGGGCTGCCAGTTTAGATGTGTCCAGCTTCCCAAACATCCTTTCTGCCTTGCTGACTTCTATTGCTTGTTTACATTGCATAAATACCACACTCCTTACCAGCCCCCAATTTAGCTCTAAAAGTGATTTACAACGCATGAAGGCTAGTTTCATCTCACATCTGGCTGGACACATAAAGGAGAAGCCTACACAGAATGTGTGATATGAACAATTTCCCTAAATATAATTAACAAAAGAATTGAAAGAGAGAAACAAAACAAATTTTCCTCTAAAAGAAAAAGTGTGTTTTTATGGGATAGGACAATGTGAAGAAAGGAGCAAAGGTGTCAAAGGAAAAGATGAAGAAGATGAAGCAGTTGCATAAAACGTGCTATTGCCGCTGCTTCTACACAAAACAGGTGTCACAGCTCTTTTATTACAACTCTCTCACCAGCTTTCTTTTCTACCACAGTGCTTTCCCGTAAGCAATAGAAAAATCAGGAGAGTCACAGAAACTGCTAAAAATGCTGATTCAGTTTCAGCTACCCATGCACGTTTCTAAATGTGTACTAGCACCATTTATCTGAAGTTCACCTCTTGCTGAGTCATATTGCCACACAAGAAGCCAAAAGGAAAACAGTATCATCTCCAGTCACTCTTTTTATGTTGTGGCTGGATTTGGCAAACTGGCAGAAAGAGGAAATATCTGAGGGACAGAAATTTCCAGGAAATCTTTCCAACATGTAACCTTAGTACCATTAAGACAACTAAGGATAAAGGCAAAGTGTATTGATTCTCAATCCTGCTATGCTTTGAAATTTAAAAAATTTGCATTAAAGGAACAGAATTCAAGACCTTTAATACAGTGAAAAGATACTTCCCTTCTATCCTCTTGTTCAGCATGGAGAAGATGAGACTGAGGGCAGGCCTCACGGCAGTTACAACTTCCTCATGAGGGGAAGAGGAGGGACAGGCACTGATCTCTTCTCTCTGGTGACCAGTGGCAGGACCTGAGGCAATGGCCTGAAGCTGTGTCAGGGGAGGTTTAGGTTGGATGTTAGAAAAAGGTTCTTCACCCAGAGGGTGGTTGGGCACTGGAACAGGCTCCCCAGGGAAGTGGTCACAGCACCAAGCCTGAGAGAGCTCAAGAAGCATTTGGACAATGCTCTCGGGCACATGGTGTGATTCTTGGGGTGTCCTGTGCAGGGACAGGTGTTTGACTCAGTGATCCTTGTGGGTCCCTTCCACATCAGAATATTGTGTGGTCTGATTTGTCAGCTTGTTCAGAAGCCAGCAATTCTGTGTCTCACCAAGAGTTGGAAAGAATTTAGTGATGAATTGTTTCAACTTAAATAGTATCTATGGGGTTTAGGGCTATAACATATAGTGAGATTTTTAGGACTTAGAAGCAGATGAAGTGCACCTATGAGTAATGAAGGCATTCTGATTTACATAAATTAGAAACAAAAACATTAAAGAAGGAGTATAAAACTGTAACAAGCCTTCATGTGAAAGAGAGTCAAGAGGGTCTATTAGACCTCCATAGGTAGGGTCCTCTTTGTGACCTCCACAGGTCACAAGGTTGGTGCTCAGATTGGGTACCTGATGGAACAAGTTCTTGAAGCAAGTGTTCAGATAGAGAATTGAGGGTCATTTTGTCCTGTCCTGTCTCCTACCCATTCTTCTGCCCAGTCAGTGGAACTATCAGTGTGCACAAGACCTTGTTATGGTCCATCTTTGCCTCTTCCTACCCAAAATCTGAGGCACATGGACATGAATTGGACAGAAGCAGTAGTATTGTATGAGGAATATGAGTTTCCTGAGATATCTGTTAGGAAATCTAAATGAAAATTACTCTCACCTTGCTGGATCTCTTCCTCCTTTCTCTCTGTGAAACTGTTAATTTATAAATGTTGTTACTGAAAAGTGTGTATGAAATACTGAGGGAGTGCAAAGGAGAAACTTTTCTCAATAGATAACACATCCAATTTTTCAATATGTTTTTTCAAGCACATATTGGAAAATATCTGAGATGGATTGCTGTGAAGTCGGGGAAGAAAACACTCATGCATTCAGATTCTATAATTCTACCCATTACTAGAGGGTTAACAACATTTATGAATTATTATTTCAGCACATCACCAAAGACCAGGGATGAAATCCAGTTCTGGATTCCAAAGCCACAATACTGAACTGTGGACTAAAGGCAAAAAGATGTGACATGGCTGCTGCCTTTCTGTGAAGCCCCAGGCATTGAGAATGAACTTGATGGATCATTGTTTGAAATTTCGCAATTGTTGTTATTGAGTAAGATGCAAAACTGTACTGAGTGGGGTGGGTGAAGAGAGAGAGCATTAATTCTTAATTCATGTATTTGTCATAGACAAGTGGACACATGAAGATGGAAAGATGATACTGAGCTATTGAGAGGTAAACCATACAAATCTCTGAACCTCTGGTGATTCCAAGGGGAGAGGATTAAGTCAGAACACTTCATTTGTCTAAATCGGCAATAAGAAACTAGATTAACAGCTACCAAATACAGTCATCAGCAGAAGTTTGGCGCCTTGAACTTTAGGTATTTCATCACCTTAACAACTCATCATGAGCTCTGATATAATCTTGTAATAGACTGAAAAGTGAAGATGTTTACTTCCTAATCCTTCTAGAGACTCAATTTGGATGAGGGTCTCATACAAGGCCTGATTTAAAGAGATGAAAACTACAATTTTTTTCCAGGTCTTCCTTAGATGTGAATTTTCTCTTCATTCTGATGCACCTTTGTTTGCTTGCTAGATGGAAATCCTTTTATACATTCCCAGCACCAGACCACTTAAGCCTAACTTTTTATAGCTTCTCAGCAGACTAAGGGACCTTTTGTGAATTCTTTCAAGTGTGAAATCTGCAGCATGATTGAAATCTCCTGCTGCTGTTTAAAAAAAAGAAAACCACCCACATGGACAGGCTTAGATCCCCCAAAAAGCATCTGCAGCAGTTTTTAAATGCAGTGTAATCTCTGCCAAAATGAGGTGCACATACATTAATAAAAGCACAGCCAAGGTTGCTAGCACTGCTACTTCTACATTAAGCAATTTTAATTTTACAGCCTTTTGAATAGCAAGACTCAGCATTTCTGCCTTTGTGAGAGTAAAGCTGTGTCACACTGAGGCTGCTACCTCTTTGCTGCTCCACTATAAACACTCGCACTGGGGTAAGAGCATCGCCTGAAAAACCAGCAAAATAGCATAAGAAACATTAACACACTGCTCATCAGAAGAGATGCAATCTTGGAAATGGGTATGAAAAAGGTCAAAATGTATTCCCTTATACAGGTTTTTAATGACTGTATGTCTTGAAACTAATGTGTGTCCTATTAGAGCTCTGTGCTCAGTTCTTCTTTGTGCACATTAGCATACTCCTGAGGGACAAGAAAGATATAAAAAGGATGAAATTTGTCTGTGAGATAGTTCTCCTCTTCTGTTCACAAAGTACTGCAGAAAGAGGGGCCCCAGCCCTTCTACCCATTTGTGCTGTCTACTGCATAGCCTTGGAAGTGACCTAATATTTTCACAGGAGTAACAGCTTTCACACACCTTCCTTTCTAAAATTATTATAACAAATTCTTACTGCATCAGGAAGAGCCAATCTAAAGGCATCCAGAAGCCTCTAGTCAATGAGTACACCTTGCATTTTAAGGGTACTCGTGATGGCAGTTCTTCAGAGCTCTTTAGGTTTTTCCAGCTGGCACCAGCACTGAGATCCCATTTTCCTGTAAATCTCATCATGATGCATAGTACTCCCAGTGTTCTTGGCCATCATCAAACATTTTGAAGAACCCTAGCAGACACAAACTTCTTAACCCAAGAAATCATGAAACCAGGTTTTTGCTGTTACCTTATCTATAATTAAAATCTCTCTGTATACCTCAAAGTTTCACAGGATTCTTTCCAATCCTTAGAAAATCATTTTTTCTATACACTAACTTCAGTTCTATGTGGCTTGTTTGTGACTCACCAGTCTTTTGATCTGGTGAAATATTCTTACTTGGACATCATGGTTCAGGGTTGAATTCAGTTTAAATCAGCAGCATACATAAACCTTTTCCATTTGTTTGGCATGCTCTACGGCAGGTTTACTATTAACCACTCATAACCAGTGCCAAAAAGTCTCTCTTGGAATTAGGGCTTTACTGGACTATGCAAGTAGATGGACAGCCCTTGTCCAGGAAAGGTAACGAAGGAAGTGTGCTCAATTACTGTCCTGGTCTTTCTTGTATCAATACTAGTGAAAGCATTGTTGGTTCAGGTAAGAAATCCCCCGCCTTCCCAGAACTAGATTCAGAAATTTGTCATGACTAGAAGACAGATTCTATGAAAGTTGTTGCAAAGGCAACAACAAAAGAGGATGTATAGGCCTTCACATGATGAGCAAAAAAGGACCTGGTCTGCAAGAAAAAGCATCAAAATGACAATTCAGAAAAAAAATCACTTGCACAGAAAGGAGTTTTGTTGGTAAAGAAGAGCCAGTGTGCAGCAAAGGTCGTTACACTCTTAAGATCCCTTTGAGAGGGATCACAAAGGGTTAATTACAATGATATTACCATTAAGTATCAGTTTCAATGTTTCCCATAAGTTGTATCTTTTAAGACTTGTTTTCAAATTACACATGCTATGCTTGTACTCTACATGGTATGTTTAACTTTGAGAATTTTATGTCCTAGTCAACTATCAGAAGTAATAGCTGAAATCAGAGCTCTTTACACAAATAGAGCTTTTGCAAGCACAATGTTTTCCAAGGGAAACAGCTACTGGAAATAAGAATTATCTAAAAATCTAGATTAAGAGAGAGAATGCAGGAAAAAGATCACATTTCGGACTTGAATTTGGCATGCTACTTCATACTAAAAGTTTATTCATTCTTAATGGACAGTTAATGATTTCCTAGCCAACAGTCTAACCAACTGCAACTAAAAAAATCCTTCCCTGACCCATTCTGAGGAGGAACACATGTAAAGCTACGCTTTTTGTGCCAATTTTGAAGTTCACTTAATTTGTAGTCCATTATAACAGTTGCAGTTTGGCAAAGTTATCACAGAGGTCCCTTGCAGCAGAGGTAACTCATTAAACTGCAAAAGATTATTAAACTGGTCCAAAACCAAAAGCATCTTCATTTCTGTCTTGTGCCTATAGCTTTCCTCTCACCGTCACGTTTCCAGGGAGTGAGAGGACAGACGTGATATAGATTTAAAAAAAAAAAAAAAGGTATTAAGAAAGAGAAAAATGGGAGAGAGATAATTTCTTAACATGGAACACACATATGGGAAAAGGACACAGTAGAAACAGATGTTGATATATAACATCATCTCATCATGATGCAACTGACTAACCTCACTGGAGGTCATGCAGCGTAGGAAGAGTTTTCATTTTCATTTGGAGAAAGATAAAGGTCACCATTCAAATGAACTAGCTGCAGGGAACTTTCTTGTCTGTGTTTCTTTTGCCAAATCTTTAAAATGAGGTCTGGCTCTCAATCCTGTTTAAGGGTGGGACCTCCTCAAACTCTTGTCTTCTTTTCTTGTGGAGACTAAAGAAAATCAAATAGCTCTTTGGGATGTTTTGTTGTCATGCTAAACCGTGTTTGCTCTCTGAAGGTACACAAAAAACCAGGGTAGACTAAGTGCCCTAGCAAGTGAGAATTTCCCCAGCTTTAACTTAATTTGGAGATTGTCACTGATTGTTTTAGGCCGACCTTCTTGACACATAACTCTCACTGCCAGAAACTTATCCACCTCCTTAGGTGGACCCTGAAAAGATAACAGTAACTCTGTTTGCTCTAAGATGCCTTCCAGCACTGATGCTGACATCTTCTCTAGCACGTACGTGAGGGAGGAAGGGAGTACCATATTACTTTTCTTTTGAAGATGAGGATAAACAGCAGAACTATATTTGATGTTAAAAGGTTTCAGAATAATTTTTTTCAATTATGAAAAAGTAAAAAACATGCAACAATTCTGCAGTGTGACTTTGACAAATACCAAATTTAAAAGCATCAGACTTCATTAAACAGCCACTGTGTCTGAACTCCAACACTTACATTAGTTTGAAAAAAACTAAGTATAAAGAATTGTGAAACTACTATCTCTGTTGTTTATTTTCACTTTTTGGTCTTCTGCAACCACTTCAGGCCAAGTTTAACTTTCTCCGTACTAGGCACGAACACAATGAGCCAGGTTCAGAGAATAAATCACAAAAGAGCTATCATATTTCACCATTAAAATAATTTTCTCTTTAGTGCTACTGTTTGAACCTGGTAGATAAATGATGTTATAGACCCACTCTCTGAACATTTTTAAGTTATAACAACCCAGCTTTTTACTTGAGTTCTTGCTTGCAAATCTAGTGCAATTGCTCTCATTGTGGTTACATAGAGTCTGTACTGAAAATCAGAATTTGTCTTCTCATATTGAGTGCCACAGTTCAGTTTCAGAAGTGTTTACAGTTGATTCTAGGCAGATGTAAATTGAGTTATGGGTTTCTCTTCATTCCCCTCAGCATATCTAGCACAATATACATCCCCTAGATAGGCCCACATTGCTGACCTAGCAGTTCCAAACCGAACAAAGTCCTGGGTGGAGTTGGAGTTCAGCAACACAGTAACAGAGCATCTACACGCTCAGGAACATCAACAGACTGGCCTACCTGCTCCTGTGAGCTTGTCCATACACTGAGCACAATGCACTTGCTGGTCTGCAACTGATGGTGCTTATATAGCACTAAGAGACTCCAAAGAAGAGACCAGAAATCTTTAGATGGTATTTCCTAAACATTCTCATTTCCTTGTTCAGCTTCATATATCCTCCCAGCATATTTACTGGGAGGATCAAGCATATTTACTTAGATCAAGCATTAATTTAGATTTTGTAATGAACTGCCTATGTCTTCCATTATGAAGTACTGCAGGGAGACCAAACTAGACACAGGTGTCCCTTGCCTACCTCAAGTTGCATCACATCATTAAATGCCTTTCGCTTCAAGCAGTGGCAACCAGAATTGGAAAATGAAAGCAAAGGAAAGAAGAAAATGCTGTACAATGGCAGGGCCATTACCACCTGCATGATTAGGACCAGATGCAGCTATTCAGTTAAAGTATTTATTCAGATAAAGTATTTATCTTTAGAGGAAGGTTGAAGCCATAAAAATATATTTAGACCATGCTACTCCCAGGCCACTGATATCTCAGAAGGCAGACTTTGCCCTCCTGTACTAACTATCTCTGTGCTGTAAATGTCTCTGCTCAGTGGGGAGTGAATACCAAAAATACAAACACCAACACCAACACCAACACCAACAACAACAAAAAAAGAAAAACATACTTGAGACAGGTCTCAAGGAAACACTCTTGTGTGGAAGATGTGCTGTGTATTTGCTGAGGATGTGGGGAAAGAAAATTACACAGAATGGACTAAGGAAAAATTATCAAACAAAAAAGGAAATGCTGGTTTTCTCTAAGCTGTTAAACCTTCCATTCATTCTCAGTGTAAAAATAATTTTTTTAAAGACTAGGTCAATGACAAAAGAAAAGGAAACAATTCTGTAAAAAAATACAGTGCATATCAATTCTGCAGCCTTTAGCAGCAAAATGGGAAACAAAATACCCTTGGAATTTCCAACTATATTCCAATTTACCCACATATGTTCTATAAAACACTGAAGTAACACCATTCCACAAGACAATGTGAAAGACAGTCCACTGGGATGACAAAATGTTTACTCTAATTCTGTCCAACAGAGGGTCCTTGTCCAAAATTAAAATCTGAATTCTGCCCTGATAGAACGAGTGTCAGCTCTATTGGTCTAAATGACTTTTCTTCACAACTGATGGTAACTACTGAGGAAAGCAGGGAATCCTAAGGATGACTTTGATAGAGGCATCTGTTTTTTTCAGTAGGTCTGTCAGTCAGAAGATTTTTTGTGGAAAGGAAAGAATTACCTTACTGGAATCGAAGAAGTGTGCTACTTCCCTACACTAATTTGTTTCCTTCTTTCAAGTTTAAAATTAATAATTACTGCACAGAAGAGAAATTCTAATGAGAATACTTGGACTGTAGTAGCTCTTCGTTGTTCAGCTATTGGCAATTAAAGTATTAATGTTAAATATTAAACCAATTTTTTTATAAAAACAAAATAGTAGAACTAAATATGAACCATTAATGAGCTCCAAATAGAGGAACCAGTCAAATTTCTTACTGAACTTTCTAAAAGAAAATGTATCCAGGGTTATGTAACTATAGAGATTTGTTTTTTACTTAGCTCTGAAGTTAATTTTTATATTGCATGTAGAAATTTCAAAAAATTACTTTACAACATTATTGGCATATATGAGTTCATATCTAATAGGTCTAGTGACAAAATTCATCCTATTATACCAAGTTTGGTTTTTTTTTCTGAATTAAATCTATGAGAATCAGAAATAAAAGCAGCCAAGGGTAACTACAGCTGAATTATAACAATAGAATACTAAAGAGAGTGTGTCCAAGAACAAAGTCCAACTCGAAAAAAATTGTAGAGGAAGAAGCCAGATTAAAAATCCATATAACAGTAATTGCCCATAGCATGATGAGCCAAATTAATCTCTGGAGTTTATGAGAGTTGAATTTGGCTTTAAGCAAGATTCTTATGGGAAATTCTGATGATGGGAAAGAACTATAACATAGTATCATTTTCAATGAAAGCTAACATTAAAAAATCAAAGTGGAATTCCAGAATGTTATCTGAATCATGCTAGATGTCCTCAGCCAAATGTTCATTTATCTCTGATTAAGGCAGTGAAAAAAACTATGTCTATTCATTGATGAAGCACATCCACAACTACTGCGGCTACTTGTGTATGTAAAAGTACCAAAGGATCAACAAGTCACCTAAAGGAGATTTCTATACTTCAGGTATTCATGTGCCTCCTAGATACAGTATTGCATGAAGAAGACATGTTTCATAGAATATTTGGTGTTCTTAAATTCTTACACATCCAATGTATTTCTCTGTCAAGGTACGTGGATATTCATCCCTATATGCTTATGTATGGGCACTCATTTCTGTCTCTTACTCCTCCACACCTCACAAAAGAAACAGGGTGATGCTTCAATTTTAATACACTGCTTTTTGATCTGAGACAGAACAAAAGCAAAGCTACGAGAAACACAGAAATAATTATAGGACTTATAAATATATAAACACTCAGGCTTTCTCTTTCGTGTTTCTCAGACAACAAAATCTGTCACTACTAGGTGATACCGCAACATAAATATACATGGACATACGTATCAAACACATTAATTTACCTCAAAATCTACAAGGAAAGTCTACAGCCTCAGCATAGTTAACATTTTCACCTGTTGGGGAAAAAACAGGCATTGCTGTATAATCACTGTTGATTATAGAGAACATGCAGTGGATGAAGGTGAAGACCAGAGGCTTATGTGTTTCATGTTGTTTTATTAAGCTTCAAGGCAGCTTTTAAGTTACTCCAGCCTTCTGTACAAATAAAGAGATCACAGCATGATGGAAGAGGAAGGACACAGCCCCCACACTGTAGGGAGTTTTCAGTGGGAGTTCCCAGCACCAAATCCATTTCAGAAAGGATTAAACCGATCATTGCATGTAAGAAGGTCCCCATTTTTCTCACTTAATCAAAGAATTGGAAGACCAGCAACGGGAAAATGTAATGGGGGGCGGGGGGGGTGTGTGAAAAAAAACAACCTTCTCCCTCTTAGAGGAGATCCCCTGTTTGGATGTGCAGAAGACAACTGTAGACAGGCCCTTTCAACAGCAGCTTGTACATCCTGACCCAAACTTCCAATAAGCTGGCTCCTCATCTCTTGTCTGTAAGCATTCCCAGCGCAGAGACAGACATCCTTGGATCACATGGTCCCTTTAATTCCCACTAGTAAATATACTTTGGTCTTGGTGGAGTCAGTTTTACCTCAGAATTTCCACGCACATGAGAGGGTACTCTCAGCCACCACAATACTCACAGCCATTAGCTCTGGCCAGCTGCAGTAAATCCTCCCCAATTCAGTCAGCTTATTACTGGAATGAAACATCAGCTTCATTCTATCATCTCTTTGTTCCTCAAGTGTATAATTACAAGTCAACTGAGGGTCATATGTTACCATAACACCAAAGAACAGAAAGCCTGATAAGAGCCAGAAGAACGACTCACTGATTTTAAAGGGTTTTTGCCTTTGACAGCTCTCACACTGGAGAAGCAGATGCAGTCCACAAGGTTAAATCACAGGAGGAGAAAACAGGAGAGTGGCTGCAACTTGAACATCATTTAGGAAGCAGTGCTTAGTGTTTCAGTCTCCATAAGAACCATGAAGGAGCCACACTGCGTACTGCAGTGCATTTGTGTTGCTCAAAGTATTAAGAACAGCAAGAGCAGACCCCCTTCCTGAGGGTCTTCCCCTTTCAGCTTTTATTTTAGATGTGACATTAAGTTCCAAAACATCAGTGCAGTCACACTTAGTCTTTATTAAAGGCCTCAGTTTAGGCATCAGTACATCTTTTTGGAGACCAGCTACTTTAAAACAGCTCTAACATGGTCATAGACAACAGTGGAATTGTCAGGGAGAGGCTACCCTCTCTCTCATGTAATCTAAAAACATTAGAAAAACATTAGAAAGGGACTCTTCAGCCATTCAAAAGCAGTCATAAAGCTAGTATGTCAGCAAAATAATGCATTACAGCACATATGATCTATTTGTGGCTATCTATAAACACAGGATTAGTTTTTACTACGTGCATAAGAATTTTAAAGCACAGTGGTGACTGAATTTTACCAGCAACACTTTTAAGATTAGATAACAGCAAACCACAGCAGAGGTAAATTAGGGTCTAAAATTACTTGTGTCACTGAAGTTCATGCTTAGTGCTAGTGTATATGCACATGTTTGCAAATGAACAGCCTAATCCTTTTATGTTGTCTGGTACTCCCTAGTCACTCCTGAAGCCAGTATTTAATTTACACATTGTGATCTTGGTATCCAGTATGATTTGCAAGTTTCTGAGGAAAGTTCTCAATGTCAGTTCTCCATATTACCTCACCTTCCAAACATTAAAAAATAATAATTTTAAAGCAGGAAGTTGAAGGGATAATCTTTTCACTGGCCTGACCACAAATTAAAATGAGGAAGCAATGGAAAATCATGCTTTATACCAAGCCATGGAAAACAGATGAAGGTCAAATGATATCTGGAAATTCTTTCAGACATCCTGCAAAGGCCATACGTGACAATGTTGTTTCTGGCTGGTTTTTTCACTCTGGAAAGAGATGCAACCAGACCTGGGTATACATGAACAGGAAAAGGTAATGCAGCTCTTCACTGGCATTCAGCCATCTGTGATGTGCTCAGATGTCCTTACTAGAAATTACACTTGTTGTTTAAGCTGATCCAATGGGATGTGGGTGCTGAAAGAAGTAATACTACATTTTACTCCCTACTATCACCTGCATGCTGCCACCCAATCTCGTCTTTGGAGAGCTTCTGATGCTTGCAGAGTTCTGTTCTGCGGACTTCAAAAATAAGCACGTGTTCACTGTTCCTCTTCTGGCTTGTGGTCCTTCTCATGAAACCTCTTTGTGTCCTTCCTCTTTTCAAATACATCCATCATGTGAATTTCTTTAAGGCTTTCTGCTCCATAGCCCTATACTGCTGGTTATTGACAGGTTACATAAAACCCCTGCCAGTTTGACAGAGGGAAAAAAGTAATATAAAAAGCTGAAAGGCCTTAGGACAAAACTGTGTTAACCAGATGGATTGTTACACTTAACTTCTCTGCACATACCTGTGTCTCTGTCTCTGTCTCTTTTCCCTCTCTTATTTACTAAGGGCATTTTATTAGACTAGAATAACCTTCATGACTGCAAAAGATGGAGTAATATTTGGCAATATTCATATCTAGTAAATATTCCAAACACTGTATTTGTTCTTTTGTTCATCTTCTGTGGACATAAGTATTTTTTCATACTTAGGAGTGGGAGCATGCAATTCTATACTATACATGCTAAAGAAAATACTACATTTGTATTACCAGAGCAGCTGGCAAAGTCATTCTAAAGAAAGAAACTTAAGGGATGGACACCAAATTAAATTATCATAAATAAACTCTTGCTAATCCAGTAAAAGAAATACAATTATGCAAACCTGCTATGCCTGAACAAGGTGTAATAATCAATTAACAACATTTGTCAGTGTCACTTCAGTATTGCAGAACTGGCTCAGCCAGTTCAGGAAAGCTGTGGGAAACACACTGAGGTCTAAGCAGTTGCAGTTACTGTGGACAATAAATGGTAAACAGCTGGTAATCTCCTAAAAACAGGTGCCATGAGCCACTAAATTAGCTCTGGTGGCCAAATTCCTATTAATTTAAAAATATTTTAAATATATATATGTAATCATAAAAATTAAAAATATCGTAAAAATATACAGAAATAACATCCCCTATTTAGTATATACTTTCATTCCAGATACTTGACACTTGACTGGAAGAACCACACCTAAATGTACTCAGATTCCATTAGGGTATCTGTTACAAGCAGTGCCCCTGGTATACCATCAGACAGCGAAATCAAATTCATTTCATGGTGTCCGAAACATTCCAACTGCAGGACATGGTTTGTTTGTTTATTTTCACAACTCACACAAAGGAAATCCATGAAATTCTGTGTTGAAGGGAAATCTTTCCCAAGATCTAGTTACAAAAAGAAATTCTCCAAACTGTGTGTGGCCACATTCCCAGCTGTACCATTGTTCATTAGATGTAACTAAGGAGGAGGTTGAGGATGAGATCCATGAAAAACCAATGCATTCCTCCTATCCTGGGGGCAGTTTTTCACCAGCCCTGCCCTTCCATAGATGAAAGCAACCCAAGGCTTTTTCTAATCTATACCAGCTGCTTCACCAAAGCCCCATGTTGGTCAGGACTTGCTGCAGCACACCAAGGTCAGGTTCCCTTCTCCCTCTCCCCTGCTGCAATCTCCATGTATAAGGTTGGTATAAAGTATGAGGCAGGAAAATATCCAATGTGAGAGGTGTGCACAGAAAACATCACTGTACCAGAGAAACCTGACTGCTTCCCCAACTCCTCTTAACACAGCAGCAGTGAAAAGGGAATGAAAGGGAGAGCAGTCTCTAGTCTCTCTGCCTATCAGATCTCTTTATTCTTACCCACAGCCCCAGCTCACAGTGGTCTTCAACACAGGTCTGCAGAAATGACCTCCTCACAACTAACAAGAACATGACCCATGAAAATTTATCATAAATCATAGGCCACCACTGACCCCTGGGGATTTTACTTTCTGAATATCTCAGGATTTATGAGAATCATGAGTTCATATTATGCATTTAAAGCAAAATTTTTTTTTAAAAGTGTGTTAACAATTTAGCAAATGTAAATGGTGCAATGATTGAAAGGCTGGTTTTGTTCTGCAATTATGAGGTAATCCAATTCTGCAAATCAAAGTTCATCTTGGAAATAGGGGACAGGGTGGGATGGACAAAGTCTCTCTGGTAGCCTGATGCCAAAATTTTGTAACCCCCGTGACAGCAAAGTCATTGCTGCCTGCTTAACTGATCAGAGCCTGCAAATCCACACAGCATTAAGCATTTTTAACTCTCTGTCCCTACAATCTACATCTACTCATCATCATATTTATTACAAGCGGGGGGGAGACCAAGAATAAAATTAAAATGCCACCCAAGGCACTGCACTTCTAGTAAGAAAAAAAATTTCTGTGCAGAAAGTTTCTGAATATGAAAGAGTAGGACCAAATCCCAGTGGACCCTTACATGCCAGTAAATTATTTATCATCAAATGGTCACAACTGCTTCTTCTAAGACGTGATCAAAAGTTGTGGACATTACAAAGGCTTAGAAAAAAGCTTACAGCTCATTGTGAGATCTTTAGAGTACTCAACCATATAAACTCTATTAGAAAAGTTAGCACACACGGTAAACAGACAGAAAAGATATTTTAAAAGGTGGGGAGGGTTAAGATTAAAGTAATTTTAAAATTGTGCAGATTTACTTCTTTTTTTTGCTTTCTGCTGCTGTATTGAATGTGCTGTTGGTCTCCAGTAAAGCCTGATATCCCTATCCTGAACTATGCAATGGGGAAATGCTGTTTTTTTTCAAAAAGCAGGAAAATCACAAACGCTATATGGTAGAAGAAAACAGTACTTGTTCTTATTTGGTCATTTATATCTGTGGGGGAACAAAACAAAACAAAATATCTGAAGTGGTGAATTTATGCTTACAGTAAATGCAGATTAAAAGAGAAATGACAAAACGAAAAAAAATGCCACTGAAATTGAATTTCCACAAAAAGTAGTCTTTTGTATCAATATTTTCCATGTTTTGCTCAAAAAACCCCCAAAGATGCCCAAAGTGCACAAACATTAAAATTTTCATAAAGCTCTCTGATAAAAAGTTGTTGAATATCACACCTTTGAAAGTTTGACTAAGTGCTTTTAAAATTCAAGCTTTACTGACTGACTTAGTTTAGTTGTTAAAAACCTTTTTCATAGAAAATTAATACATTCACTACTACTCTGTATATGTACTTGTTCCTTAGAGTAAAACCAGATTCTTATCAAATTCCTAGGCTGATAGATATCCTGCAGGTGTAAGAATCTCCAGCACTGGTCATCTCATGGCCTACCTCAAAGATTAGGCTCCACAGTGACATTTAGTCTAAAAGGTTTTGCTTAGAGGTAGAAGAGGCAAGCCCAGACTTCCATATTTAAACACTGTTCATTCCATCAGATCTCCTGCCAGCATCCAAGAATAAGTCAAAACCCAATCTTTATTGGATTGAATACAAGACAGATTCCTTTGTATCTCTATGAGAAAGCAAAAATGCTGGATGGCCAAACTCAAGTACCAAGTTCTAATTATTCAGGAACAGAAAGTACAATCAAGTAGGGAGGTACTGGGAGTATGGTGAAATATACTGAATTTTTTTTTCTAAGTGGCTGTGTACCAACTACCGACGCAACCATAATAAGTGAAGAATAAGTCATATCTTTGAAAAACTGCCCATGTGAACCCCATTTTATCCAAACTAGGCTGAAAAGACACAAATATATACTGATTCTAAATACATAAGGATGACTATTTTTTAGAAGCTTTAATAAAGGAGAAAAAGAAACTATTTCTTATTCCTATTGTTATCTGCAATACCCTGAAGTGAATGAACACCGTGGCTCCTACCCAGGATCCCTGTTAAAACAAATTCCATTTGTACATTTAAAAATCGGTACAAGGGAAAAAGCCTGAAATGTGAAACATCAAATTTTCTGCTTTAACTGTTCAGATCTGGCATGTGTACATATGGCTTTTAAACCCAGTTTGTCCCTAGAGTGCATCATAGCAGCCAAAAGACTGTTCCAATTAACACCTGCTACTATTGGTCCCAAAGGGTCATTCTGAGATCTGAGGATCTCAGAGCAAAGAACAGCTTCAGCAGCTGTAAAGAAAAGAGGACTGGACCTTACTGCACAATTCTTGCTGTGAGAGGGGAGAGATCCTCTAGTGTTTGGAAGAGCTGGGTTAAAGGAAGTCTTGAGACAAGGGAAAGTCATAAAATACATTTTGCAGTACTGGAAATGTCAGGTCTGTGATATATGTTTTGCGGCACATAGTGAAAATAATTGTAAAACTCTTCAGTTTTAGTAAGCTTGTTCAAGTGATCCAGTCTGCAAGACAGATTCATTTTTGGAGACAGGAGAAATTCCCAAAATTTCTAAGCAACAAAGATGAAAATTGATCAGCTCATTTGAAAGAAAATAGCTGAATTTTGTTGTCCTCACAAGAGCAAAAAGTAACCATTCCCATAGCAATCCAGGTCTCTGAAAGTTCACAGAAATGAACTTTCCATCTTCCCATGCTATACAACCACCAACCCTTGGAGCAACATATTTCCAATTAAGACTCCCAATGCCCCAAGTCCTCCTATCCCCCATAGCATTGTCCTGCAGACTTTTAGTCTCCCATATCCTACTACTCAGTGCTTGGCAAGAAATAAGTGAGGGCAAGAGAACAGCAGGACAGTCATGTGCCATCGGTCCACAGTATTATTTTATCTCCTAGTGATTAATGAGTCTCAGGGAAGTTCCCATCTACTGACCTCCCTCAGCCTTGGTAATTCTACTTGGAGTACTTTTATGAGAAGTTTCAAGCATTTCATTTTTCTTAAAGGAAAATCTAGAAAATTAAATGAAAAAGAAAATAAAATGAACGTACTGTTATGTTCTTGCAGACATTTATCTAATGACTAATGTTATCCGTGTATATACAAAGTTATACAGAGGCATAAATGTTTCAAAATCTGATCCAAGTCTGGTAAACCACTTTCAAAATCAGGAAATTCCAATGGAAAGGTTAGCTACATTTGCATCTGTATTATTTTCTGTTCTTGCTTCCATTTTTGGTGAAAAATTTTAATATAATCCTAGTTTCTTAGTCTAAACTATAAAATAAACAGGTTTAAGCTGTGATGGAGTCTAAAGCAAATGATGCCACTCAAGCAAGTAAGAGACCATGAAAAGGAATTTTGTTTGTTCATATTGAGAATATTTTTAAAAAGATGAAGGGGAAAAAATGCTTTATAGTACAAGGAAATCAGACCAAAGTTTTGCAGAACAGCTGTGGTAAAGACCTCAGATCTGGGAAATTTCTGACTAAGAACCTTTCATCTTAAAAGTCCATTTATAACATTGGACAGGTCTGCCTCTTTGAGCCTCCCTCAGCAGAGATGAGCTTCAGTACAATAAAGAAAACAAACAAAAAATCCAGAGGAAAATCAGACCATAATGAACTATTCTTCAAGAATAACTAGTCCTCAGAGTACATCCAGAAACCTGTCAGAACTGAACACCAAACACTGGCTTACACATTCAAGCAGGATGCCTTTACAGACATAATTCATAATTTTTAGCATATTATCAGCACTGATATACATCTGAGTACTTATTGTACTTGAAATTTGGCTCAAATACTATACTACATATGAAAAGGAGAAAGAAGAAAAGGACAAAGGTGAATGAGAAGGAACAAATACTACAGAGCAGTTTGTACTTAACTACAGCTACTCTACGCCTATTGTTCAGAGCCATTTTCCAGATGCACGTGTGCCTGCAAGCAAGAACTTTTCTGGTACACATGAGTACACCAGACTAGCTCCTTCTGCTGCTACACACACAGCAACAGCCAAACCATATATGAGACTTAGATTAAAAATTTACCCCATTCAGTATTGTTAAGCCACCAGTTATTTGAGCTAAATACTAATGTTTTTTAAAGGCCTAGTAAAGACAAAAAAAAAAAAAAAATACTTCCAGCAAGTTACTTGCATTTCATACCTTAGGTGGTACCTGAATCAGCATCATCACAACTTCACATTTTTTTCAAGGATTGATTCTCTCAGCTAAGGAAAGAAAACTATTCTTTTCTTCCACTAGTAATGTAGTTAGTTACTAACGAAGCACATGCAAAGCTAACCAACAAGAGTGTTAAAGACAAATTGAAAGATTAACAGCATTCAGCTGTGCTGCTGAAGGGGGGATTATCTGCTTAGTGCCACACCCCAGCTGTGCTAACTGAAGTGAAGATCAGGAGGGAAAGACCAAGCTGCAACACATAAGCTCAGGTGCTGTTTCATAACAATTCCCTTCAACATCATTTGTTCTACAGATCTTAAAAACCCCAAAATCCAAACACTATGATCAGTCTCAAATAAATTCACTCAATGAAAGTTGTCAGCCTAAACCAGTGAAGCCTTATTTATTCATAGAACATGTACAGTGCAGGAAGCTGAACTGAAAGCTTATTCCACGGCTTCTTGCCAAAGGGCCTGCTCCCTGCCCTGGATGAATGCTGGATATTTTCAGAAATAAGAACAAACACAATTCGGAATATGAGGCATACATAGATTTTCAGCGTATATATTCACCACCACCTCTGAAAACTGAGCAAGAGTCATCAACATACAGCCTGGACTGGTGTTTACATCTTCTTTTCAGAGCACTGGTGTTGTTCACTCTCTCACACATCATTGCCGAGGGCAGGGGGAGCAGGTGGAGGGAGGGGGTCGGGTAACACCCGTTCCAAGCAATCACACGTGAATCGTTTGTCTGTCTTGTACACTTTGTTATTAGTATTTTTGCTGTTACTGTTCATTTTCTTATCTCATTGCTGTTTCCAGTAAATTGTCCTTATCCCAACCCGTGATCTTTACCTTTTGTGTCTCCAATCCTCCTCTCCAGCCTCCCAAAGGGGAGAGGAAGAGGGGAAAGGGGAGAGTGAGCAAGTGAGTGGCAGCTTGGTTTGGACAGTTTCTGTGGAAGCACTAAATGGGGAAGTACAATTCCTAAACTGCAACAAACTTCTTGATGGATTATGAATACAACAATCTGATATAATTTACCAGGATCTGATCTCAAAACTATCATTTCTATATATCTCTTTCTAATTATTGCATTCATTTTGCCTTCTTCCAAATTGTACTGTGAAGTCTCTAGAGGAGGGACCACTATTTACATGTCTTTCCAGTTTTGTTTATTATTATTATTATTATTATTATTATTATTATTATTATTATTATTATTATTATTATTAACAAACATGCACAGCTTTTCTGAAGACTTCATAACATGTCCTTTCCCTGTGGAGATTTCCTAGGCTTTGAACTCAATGCATGAAGGATATTGGTGCCTGTATGCCCTCTGCGGTCTTTCAGTAGTCCAGCAGCTTTATCTAACCAGTGATCAGGTGACCTAGATCAAAATAAATTTTCCATCCAAAATTAATGAAGTTTGACATATTCCATCTCCACCACTCACTGCTAGAAAGAACTGCAGTATCCCTTCACTGACGGCACAACTGTTTGTAGTATCTCATTTTAAACTGAAAGAGGGAAATGATCCTGTTTCAAAATAACCCATCAGAAAAGAAGAGTGTTTTTTTTCAGCCCTTGATCCACTTTATTACATGGTCTCAGAAAGATTTGTGCCAACAAAACTGAGTGGGAAGTGCCAATGATAGCGACAAAGTAGGGCAGTGGGTCCTTTGGTTTTTGCCCCATAGGGCATGGCCTTCTAGAATGAACTAAGCTTTTTAGAACTAGTTTTAACATTTGGACAGCACTCAAGTTTCAGTGAGAGCAACCACTGAGCTTTTTTAAGCACCTGGAAGCAGTAGACAAGTGATGCAACACATTCTCCTGTTACATAGATAAAGACAAGACTAAATATTATGTTGGGGTTGTTTTGGCTTTTTTTTTTTTTTTTTTTTCTGTTGGGAGCACATTCAAAAAGCAAGCAGCAAAATACCTTTAAACTCATAGCCTTTATAGTAGATGTTTTATTCTGTATCTTAATTTGTCTCAACAACACCACTTCTATTCCATTAAAAAGATTCTGTCCATTGTCCATCCTTGTGTGCTCTGTCCATCAGAAGCAGTAGGTACCCTCAGAGAGCCTCAAGGCCGCATATCTGTGCTTCTCCTGCTTCCTTCTTCTCCAACTCCCATATTGTCAGTGGTTTCAGTGTGCAGAATAGCACAGTCCATTAGAGGGGCTTGTTAAATGAGGAGAGGAAAAGAGATCTACCCCATTTCATTCAGGACGTTATAGCAATTCCTGATACTCTTTTCACTGGAAATTCATGACACAGGAAAGCCTTTACAAAAGTGAAAGGATTTCACACATGGGAAGCTTATCTTATCTTTGCTGCTCTTCCAAACTTTGTACTATGTTCCAGGAAGTATTGATTTTTTATTTATTTTTACATTTCTGGAATAGATTCAAGAGAGTCCTATTATGAACACTGAAAGAGGTGAAGGTCCTATATTTTATCTGGGAAAACCTGGAAGCTCCCAACATTTCACAGTATTACCTTATCACTTTGATCAGGCCAGGGGCATATTTAACAACTGTTTCATGTTTAAAAGTTTCAGGGTAAGAAAATTATGGAAGCTAAACTGAATACATTATGTTGCCAGGTACTGTAAAATTATTTTCTTTGTTTCTGATGGTTTATCAGGATGGGCAACTTTTAAAGAGGACTTTAACTACAAATTCATGACACTGAAGTTGGTAGCACATAAAATGTCACAATAAATCTACAAAAACCGGAATAAACTCATTAAAAGAAAAGGTGCTTCTGAGATCTGAGTTGTAAAGAAAAAGATCTAGCTCAGCTGTCTTCAATACAAAATAAATATTATTTCACAACTGACTAATCATTTTCAACAACTAAAAATGGTATTCGTATTTGTACTGCAAAAGTTCATATATACAATTACCTGAAGTACCTTTTTTTTTTCTCTTTCATCCTTCTTTCTCCTCTAAAGAGTTTTGTGCAGAGGCACAGATGGCACAAGCAGCAAGGGTTTAAAGACAATTCTGTATATCAGAGAGTTGTATCTAAACTTCCTATCCATTCCTACGTTGTACTTCAGTGGGGCCCAAAGCACAGTAGATCCAAAACTGAACAATGGGTATGAGGCATTTTTAAATATTTTATATTAAAACTAAATGCTAAATGTGTAGAACTTCAGAACACTTATAATAGCATACAATTCTAAAGTCCTTTATTTACTTTTAATTAAATGCTTTTAAAAGTAAGCATACAACCCATATTTAAGCCAGAATGAACAGAAATGTACATAAGAAACTGCTTTGAGTACAAAATAGTAATTGATAGCTTCCAGTTCCTGAGGAAATAGACCACGAAAGTCAAAGTGGGTCCAGATAGCTTATCTTCATATAAAGACCTACTGCTGAAAAAGAGGAAACTAAAAATACACAACATATACTGAAATCTGAACATGCTCAGGACTTGAAACACCAATCATCTAAAGGTAAGATGGTTACAAGCACATATGGTAAAAATATTTCATGTTGTATTATAATTTCCAATTGTTTTTACAGCTGAGACATGCAAAGTAACATGCCAAAAGTTACAAACTAATCAGTGCCTGAACCAGGAGCAGAAGAAAAGTATCTAATTCTGCACCTCATTTTTTAATCAGCAGATAGCATAACTATGGGTAAGAACCATACATAGAACATAGGTAAGAACAAATACATCTCCCAGTAAACATTTTTCTTTAGCTGACTGCTTATAATGCTCCATAATTTCACATATAGAAGTAGTATTCTTAAATTCCATTAAAATACAATTAATTTTTTAGGCAAACGTGTTGACATTTTGTTCCGGTCATTCTATGTCTATTTTTCTATTAGTTGCATCTAGCAAAATGAAATCCTCAGAAAAAAACCCAAAAATATTGACATGGGTCTTTTTTCTTTGATATTATAAACTAGCAGAATAAAGCACTTTTTCTTCCCCACATTTTTTTAGTTTTCTTTCTCAAAAGAAGCTGTATACATCCCAGTTGCATCTCTTGTATTTCCCCTATTTAATTGTCTTTGCCTACAACTGCCTCTTGAACAACCAGCCAAATGTTTAAGAAAAGAAGCATGCTCCTTGAAAGCCACTGGCCCTGATCTCTCTGTTTTTGTTTTCCTTTCTTTATAGTTCATTTGTAATATTATTCAAGCCACTGTTCTAGTGAAAATGCTGACTTGCTAACAGGACTAAGATCATCCTAGCAATGGCACTTATAATAAGAGCAAGAGAGACCCATCTGGTGCTTTGGCTGTGTGACAATCCTGGACCCTAAAGATCTGAGTTCAATTTTCTACTCTACAGTAAACATCCTGTATGCCTTTTAGCAAAATATCATGAGTCTATCCAAACTCCATTGGTGGAACATAGGTAACATTTTCCTGCTCTTCTATAGAGCCACATCAAGATGCTTAGTCACTAGAAATATACTCCCTTCCTCTTCAATGCTTCTTTTTTTTAACTTTGTTTTGTTCTACAGCCACTCCTCCTATCAGCAGCTTCCAACCACAGCTTGGAATAGCCACCATTTATTGGATTCTCAGGACAAAGCAGTACTGCACATAAAATCTCAGAAAGCACCAAAAGAAACCAGAATAAAATCAGAGCTTCTAAAGTGTGAAAGCACCCCTTTCAGAAAATTTCAGTGTTGGCATACTAAGTGAAAAAATAGAATAGTAAGGTGAGTCAAAAAGAAGAAGAAAAAAAAGCATGGGAAGAAACTTGAAAAAGAGATAGGAAATTAATTATAAGCTATCATCAACTTCTGTTCACCCTAAAGCTCAAAGGTAACTCAAAATGAAGTAGTGAGGCACTATTTGTGGTATATTGCATCTTGTACCTAAAACTGCTTTGGTACTAGATGGCCTACATGATGCTTAGGTCTCTCTGAAGCTTTTTCAGAAGCTTCAGAGAGACCTAAGAAAGACCTCACAAATGAGCCTTACAGTCCTCTGAAATGTTAGTGGAATTTATCCTACATATTAAAATTAATGGACATGTAGATGAATATGGATAGAGAATAGTCAACGCTATTTGTTTCTTGTGGATTTTTTTACAGAAAATCTGTGCCTTGTAAATTTATTTAATTTCTCTGAAGAAGCAATTAAGAATGTGGACAAGGAATATCCCTTTGATATGGTCTACTTGTATTTTCAAAAGGCATTCAGTAATGTTCCTCACCCAAAGACTCTTAAATAATCTAAGCAACATGGGAATGTCCTTGGATGGATAAAGAACTGTTTAGGAGATCAGAAAAAGAACCAAAGAACAAAAAGCCAGTGGAGTCCCAGAGGGTTTTGTTCTGGGACCTAAGGCCCTCAGTGTATTCATAAATGAATTAAAGGGAGAAGAATACTGAGGTGGCAAAGAATGGTGCTGACACTAAACTATTCAAGGCAATAAAGAAGAGAGACAGTTTCAGAAAAGCCTCATGATAATGAGCGGCTTGGCAAAGAAAGGACAGTTGAAATTCAGCTTAGATAAATGCATATGGGGAAAAAACCTGAACTTCACATATAAACTGTTGTTCCGGGGTGACTAATTCAAGGCAGGATGAAAATCTTGAGGATTTACTAAATAGTTTGATGAAAACATAATCTGAATAATTTGTAACAGTCTGAAAAAGACTGGAGAACACCAGCAGTCATAAGAATAGGATTATTCCACTGTATAACTCCCTGACTCATGGGTATTGCAAAAATTGTGAGTACGTCTGACCTCTCTTCCCCAAAAGAAGGAGAATTGGAAGAGATATCAAAAAGGACACGTAGTAGTATTGTAGGGAGCCCAAACTAGAAAAACACTATTTAACTAAGGTTCCACAATCTGAAACTAAACCATTTAATCTGAAATATAGTAGTAGTTTAAAAGATAAAGTGTAAAATGTGAAAGAATTTTTAGTATCCTTTTAAATATAATAACTAGAGAACAGCAAGATGATAAGGGCTTCTTAAGGGATTCAAAAGTATCAGAAGGAATACTTCTTGATTACTGTGCTGTTTAACCTATGTCCATAGAAGACAAAGGTCATGCACGTTCAAAAAGGGAATGGACAACACACAGAAAAAAATCATCAAAGTCCTAGAGGGATGTGTAGACTCCTGGTTGGTGGAAGAATATTCTGGGGAAATATCAGTATGGAATTGCCTGTACTTACCCTTCTCTTGTCACTGTCTACATGTAATATTTCTGGTTTGAAGACATTCTTTGGTGTGGTCATGTTACAAATTTAGAACTGCAGATTCTTGGATAGCTGCTTGTTCTTACATTTTCTCAAATTTTACCTCAGCTTCATACTTGGCATCACAAATTAGTATTAAATGTCTGAATGCACCTTTTTTGACAGCAGTGTTATATAAGGGAGCACCAACATAATAGGTGTGGGCATAAGGTTGTTGAATTTATAAATCTTAATAGAATACTTCATCTAGAACTTTCTCTACCTTCTCCTGCCCATTGCAGCTGCTTCTTCCCTGAGTAGCAATCAATACTTGTCATCTTGGAGTACACATTCTGCACTAATTGCAGTCTTGTGCAGGGAGCAGTGGTTTCTGAACATCCCAGTCTCAGAGATCCTGGTGCAATAAGGTTCAGGACATATGAGGGAACCACTTCTCTGCTGACCATTCACATTTTGGCTCTTTTTTATAACTTCTGCTTCTTTTCCTGATATGAGTCCAAGCAGCAAAAGCCTAAAGTAGCTGAAGAAAGTTGAGTAAAAGTGGGAGGATGGTGAACAAGGATATTTCCCAGCTTACTGTCTATATAGCAGCAGCAATAATTGTGACTTTCTAGCTCTTTCCAAACAGACATAAAGAATGAGAATCCTGTTTTTCTCATTATTCCACTTTGACAGCTTCTTCTGTTTAGAGTATCAATTCTTTGCATTGTACCCTCTCGCAGAAGTCTGTACCACTGCTACTGGCCTGTACCACAAAGGGGCCTTGACACTTGCAAGTGATGTTGCAATACGTGAAGTCTGATAGTCATGGCCATTCTTGCTATCTTCACCTTCTGTCCCTCTACTAGTGGGATCTGGGTTGGATCCTTCAGATCCTGTTCTGCTGCTCTTCATAGCTTTCCAGGCTGGAGAAGTAAAATGGGTGATCTGGCAGAAGGTTTTAATTCAAAAAAACAAGGAACTACTTTTTGACACTTGAGATCTGATTACCATGGGGAAACCATTATGATATGATTTGAGCACTTAATAAATAAATAAAAAGGGTTCTGGAATCAGAATAATGGGAAGTATTATCATTGCTGAAAGTGCTCTGGATGCAGTTTCTAAACCACTGCTTCAGGGAAACTGAATACAGATTTCAATACATTCCTCTCTAGGCCTTTTCTGCTGGGCAGTATCATGAACAGGCTGACAAATCACATAAATGACTGGTCAGACTGTTCAATGGCTGTTCACATGTTCTTACACTGTAATTTCTGTTATTGATTGATGTCTTTAACTCCTTGTCAAATGTTAAAGGAGATGAAAGATGGATTGACTAATAAAGTAAACTTTGGCAGAAAACAGTTTGAAATCCTTGGATGCCATTATAAATGTCAGTCATTAATGTTTTATCAGACTGGGCATTGGTAGCACACAGCAGTTAAGCTGACAGATTGATACTAAACCTAATAATATCTGCAGGGTGCAAGTAAAAGCAAGGAAGCTAAGATTACTTTATCAAACAATCTGACTGCATTAGTAAGAAAAGGTGTTTTCTACTTAAAAGAGCTAAAGGTTCCAAATAGGGACATATCTGCAGTTTTTTACCTAAAGTTGAAAATACACACTAATTTTTTTGTTCCTTTATGAACAAATTTAAGCTAAATAGTAGGGGAAATAATTCCTAGCTATCAACATATTGTTATATTAGTATTTAGCATATGGACTGTAACATCCTTCTGAGGTCTCTGGCGTTACTAGGACTGACCATATTCACAACAGGACACAGATCTTTGCTAGGGCAGTATTGCACTACAAAAGTTTTAGCCTAAGAAGGCATGTACTGCACAGAAGATGAGAAGACAGAGAAGCAGCCAGACAAAATATTTTTGTGAACTTCATCTTTAAAGTCAATTACTCCCACTGGGGCAGCTGTGCACTATTGCTCCCTGTGAATATTCAGGAAGAAATGAATAGTGATATTCAAAAATGAACTGTGATCAGTCATGCCAACGTCTGGATAAATATCAATAGCAGCTGCAGGTATGTGACGTTAAAGGCATGTGCTAAATCTGAGATATTTAGTATAAGTTCTTCTTCCCTCAACACAAATTCATCAGTGAGCACAACCAGATCCCTTCCTACAGAATATATAATTGTGTATGTGAAACTTGTGTGTCACTGTAGGCCCTACACCATGTCTTAAATGAGAGTGAAAACTTCAAAACAGAGACATGCTGAAGATTTTTGTTAGCATCAGAAAACAGTTATCCATTAGGGAAGCCAAGGGAAACCCAGAAAAAAAGAACTCAAAGGAAATTGGCATCTTTCCTTTTAGTTGGAAGGCATTCAAAAATAAACTTCAGACAATGGCTCTAACACCTCCCTACTGATTTTTACCAGCCAAGTAACAATTTGCAGTCACAGCTCAAAACTGTGCCTGCAGCTCTAAAATGTCATTATGGAGTACTGTTTAATACTAAAGCAAAGAGGACAACTGCATTTGTCTCCACAGGACTGAATTCTACAACAATGGAAGCAGACACTGTGGTCCAGATTCCAGCATCTTATGGACTCCTTTCCATTACAGGGTATGAAACAATGCAAATTAAATGCAATCCTCATAAGCAGGATGTGTTCTACCAGCTACACAGTAAAAGTTATTTTCAGCTTCCAAGCTTCAACTATTGTTTCAGCCTTGAGCTCAGGTAGTATACAAGCGAATGGAGGCTGGCCTACAAGTTACAGAAAGCAGGCTGTAATTTCATTTAAAGCTTCTCCATGCAAAGAAAATGGAGAGAAGAGACTGTTCTCCTGACTCTTGTTCATTAGAAATACATCTGGATAGCAAAAGCTGTAATACCAAGTTTTTCTATAGAATGCAAACAAAACTATCCAGATTCTGCCATACTAATATTAGTCTCCTTGACTCTGAGTTTTCACTTTTTCTGTTACAAAGTTACTGAAGTAATTTTTTTTTTTTTTATCTTAAAAGAAGAAAGTAGAAAAGTACTACCTAAAGTACTTAGGACATGTTCTCCATCGAACATAAAACAACAAACATCTGTGTACCCTACCAATAACTCTTCATCTCAGTTGAGAGTTAATCAGCTATGATTTTTCATTCTATTTAATTATCCTAATCAGCCTACAATCTTGATTGTGGCAGAATCAGCCAAATCTCAAATTTTTAGTAGCTCTATTGATATAAACCTGGGGATGTTGAGTATGAGTTGCTCAGGCAAGGCCATTGGCCATGATGACACCTCTAGTTCCCAAATTTGTGCTGGAAAGTACATATGCACAGAGGAAACATGTCTTTAATCAGAGCTAGTTAGAGGCTGTAACAGTTCCATAAACTTTCTGGTAAAGAAAGTAAACACAATTTAGAAAAAAGGTACGCACACTAGAAGGGAAACGTACCATACTTTCAGATAATAACCAATAAGAAATTATAATAATGGGAAAGGAAGGTTTGCTTCTTACCTTACAACCTTTCCATGTTCAGTGTTGACTTCATAATGTTCAGAAGGTGGCCTGATTTCAACAGCAATCCATACCAATGATTTTGATGGCAGAGCTGGTAAAGTACTGAAGCTTTCAAAGGTGGGTTAGGAATAGAAATCAGAAGTGCTCACCAATGATTTTTTCAAGGTTAAAGAAATATTTCACATCTTTCTTTCCTGTATCTATGGCTGGAAGAAAAGCTCTGTTTCCTATAAATACAAAGTTCATCACTTATGAAATGTAAATGACAGTTCAGGTCTTTGAAAATAGTGTCAGTTGCTGCCTCAACAGTATCAACTAATCATGTTTGCAAGGGCCGACTCTAGACTTGAACACACTCCATGCCTATAGAATGGATATCACACCTCTGACACTGGTCCTATGTTCTGACATGAAATCAACAAATGGTTAATGGGGGAGTGATTAAGGATCCCACAAGAGAAGATGCCCTTAGTTGTTGCTGAGTAATGCTCAGAACCACACTTAAAATCTTTATAATTAAAGAATTGCAGCATCAACTTTAATATGCTTAGATTCAGTATCCATTAAATAGGAAAAAAACCCCAAACAACTGGAAAAAAACGACCCACCAAAGATAAAAACAAGAAAACAAATTCAAAAAATCTTCAAAATTGCATTTTTTTTTCAAAAGTAAAAAACACATAAGACTAAAATGTTTCCTTTAAAAACAGCTGGAAGGAACATGTAAGAGAGTTAAAACCTTTCAAGCAGTACGGTGTCTATCCAAAGGTGCCTAAAGAGGCACATGGTGAATGCACACTGACTATTGGGAAGCCTTATGACAGAAGCAAAATTATACCAACATGAGAAAGTAGAAAGCTGATACACATAATTAGGAAATTCAGAAAAATTAAATGTTATCCGAAAACCCCAACCAAGCAAAATCATTAACTCATGTAAGTTCAAAAATATCATGAAAACCATCATGCTGAAGACATCAATGTTGCAAACAATTTTCAAAAAACTAAAAAAACTTGGAGCAAAATAGCTAGATATGTAGTGTAGCCTCTTGTTTAATACGAGCTTTGTTGCTAGGAATGGGAAGGTGACCTGTTTTATGCCAATTTTAAAGTAATATTCCTGTGGAGACTGCCCACCTTGTGGAAGTGCCAGCCATCTGAAAGGCTGCTTGGCTGCTCAGTGCAGACATGTACTGTTCATCCTATTCAACTATGCTCTAGGGAGCCAAACTTCTTGGAACACCACTTAAATTTGTTTCTTGCCCCAAGAGACCTTGGTTTGCTCTCCAGAAGAAATAGGACTTGGAGAATCCTCCATTAAAAATCTGTCTCCAAAAGAGTGAATATCTCACTAACACACCGTTGCTAACCTGAGATCATTTAAGGAAGAGTATGAATCAGAAAACATTCCAGTTTCACAGAGAGAAGCTTTCAATTTTCACTCTGAAGCCTCCAGTGTTCTGTTCCAATATCTAACCTGTTCTGTTTCTCATCAAAATCCAGCAAAACTAGATTTACCAGACATTGTTTTCATCTAGATGGTCTCAATTTTAAGAAGATTGAAATTTTTTTTTTGCATTCAAGTGCAATTTGGACCATGAAAGATCAGGTATCCTCAGTTGGCACGGTCTGAGTACATGCAGGATGCTCTCACCATCTGTCAGGGTTTGAATCTCATACTCATTTCCCAGATGCTTTGGGGCACTGGGAGGGCACTTCTGTGCCAAAGATTTAGCAGGAATTATATTCTGTTGTTTAGCTGGCTGGCTGATTTGCTTATTACTTCTCCCTTCAGATGGCTGTTTCTGATTCAAACCATATGCAGCCATTTTTCCAACCACCTTCAGGGTCCTTCTCAAAACTAAGCTACTCCATAACACAAAAAACCCCTGCCATTTGTACTGCAGTACAAATGTAAAGCAAAAATGATAACAATATTCAGAACACCTCAAGCTATGACTAATGAATTAAAGTTTTACTAATATTATGTGAAGGCATCTAAAGTCAAATATACCAATTCTGCAAACTGAGTCACTCATCCTAAAGGATTGACCATTCCACTATAGATAGTTACTTAGACCTGTGAATATTTTTACAGGGCCTTTTAAAAAACATAAACCCAAGATGCATATTTATATTGTAGAGTGATCTGCAAGACTGGAACTGTGATATGTCTAAATTGTAGAAGGTTTCAGGGTCAATAATAGTGAAGTTTTTAAGACAGCCAAAATTCGAAGAGAAGAAAATCTCGTATTTGACAATAGCTTCTAGGTTGCAACATGAAAAACTGATTTTTATATTATTGTTGTGAGACTAACAAAAGCCTGCCTGTATGGTCGTAGATGGAAGGTGGTCCACTAGATCCTGCACATAAGAAGTGTCAGACAGAGTTCCATTCTTATTGACTTACACAAATCAAAAAACTAAGGTTGAAAGGCTCCTCAATGGCTCAAGTGGGTATAGTCAAGATAAAGAAAGAGAATCCTAGTTGCTTGTCCTTCCTGAAATTGATGCTAATTTTGGAATGTACTTTACTGTGATGAGATTCCACCCTAATGTGACATCCAGAAACTGAACTTTGATGACTATCTTGCTTTCCCTTTGATTCCAGAGGGTTTAAGTTTCTAATTTAATTTCTAACTAATTTTGTTAAGAGTCGAAGTTCTGCTTCCTACCTAGATTTCTTAGACCTCTCTTCCTTCTTTTAAAATGTCAATTATTATCCAGCATCTCAGAAACAAACTAGTGGGTATTTAAAACCTTTGCCAACAGAAACACCTTAATAAAGAAGTTACATAAAGTACAAGCTCAAGTTCAGCCTAATCAGTTTGGATTAAGCACATCAGGTTTTACTCACTCAACTGGAAAACTAACATTTGCTCAGCTTAGAAACTCTAATTCTTTGTGCTTACTGGTGCTAAAAATGTGCAGTTATCTCCATCACAGTGTTTATTCAGTACCTTTGCAAGCATCCACTGCTTGGTTAGATTAAGTTGACAAAATTCCAAAGGTATTTGGAATTCCCAAAGAAAATGTTAAAACAAAAAATATCTTTAATGCTTGGAAGGATACTGTTTTCTTCTCTTCCACATTCTCTGCTGTGAAAATTGGTTATGCTTCTATTGTCAGTAAAGTTTTGACCTGGTCCTATTTTTCTTTAAAGTATGCCATCAAAGATAAACAATTCAGTTAATAAATGCTGCTCTCCTTTTACCAGCAACTCAATAGCTGTGGGCAAGGCTATTCTACTCAGAAAGGAAACTAAGACAAGCTTTGAGTTACCTTGCTTGGGAGGAAGTCCTGCTGCAGAAGGACAGATTATATATATCCTGGAAAAGTTGAAAATCCTGTCATGCAGGCTAGCAAAGCATTGTCCTTCATATAGAGTGCTTCTGAAGAAGGTTGGCACATTCAGGAACATGAGAGAAGGCATTTTAGTATGCACAACAGTTACGTTTTCATTTCCAGGAAATGGAATCTAGTTGTTGTTTCTCACAAAGCTTTCCATAAACAGCCTGCAAACTGTTTTGATCTATTATTCATAATGTTGCATTATCACTTACCTGTTTGCCAAGAACCAAAAGCATGTTTGCAGTATTTTTTTTTATGTCAGCATACTTGACTTTTCACTGTTTTAGCAAGATAAATAAGAATCTAATTGTTCTTTTTTCTCTTCCTAATAAAATAAATATTTCTTCCTTAAGCCATCTCATTGATTTCAGCATGCTCTGTTTGGTTTTGACTGAGATATTGCATTGGGTCATGTATTATATTAGATCTTAAATCTCTTCCTTCTCTTTCCTCTGCATCTTACTCAACTTCAGTTTTCACTTATATTTTTTGTAGCTCTGTTACTCTTACTTCTTTTTCTATCACTGATAATGTGAAGTTTTTTCTACCTGCTGTCTCACATATATTTTCTTGGCATTAGCAAGGACTTTGGTATAATTGTTTTCATCTCTAAATTTTTCTCCTAAAACTTCCAATTGGCTACAAATTCCTTAGCAAGAAGCATCACTTCTAGAACTACCGCACAAACACAAGACAATGGATGTACGCAGAGCAGACATTCTTAGGTGATCAAGCTGAATTTCTGTCCTTACACAACTTCTCTCATTTAGCATCATTTTCTCATTTTGCATTTGATGAATTCTTATTTCACTGTCTCCTTAACTAGCATTTTGCAGCCATCCTGCCAACAGTTCTGCTGTTCACAAGTGTCTGACGCTCCTAATTCTTTCCACTCTGTTTCATGCAGGTTCCTATATGCATTCCTCAGTGTTTGATAGCTTTATTCTGTTTGTTGGAGTCCATCCATCCATCCATCCATCCATCCCCTTGTCAATTTTTGCTCATGTTTTACTAGCAATGGCTTCAGGATGGCAGATTCCCATGGTTTTGACTGCATCCCTCTACTCTCTTCATAAAGAGAGAGCAAAGCAGATAAGACTGACTATATTGAATAAGGCAGGATGAGAACCCATTCCAGCCCACATCAGTGAGTGCTCTACTTAAGAAGCTGATTCTTTGCCAGTTTCTTTTTTGGTGCAACTAAACTACAAGGCAGAAACCACAGAAATACATGGTACCGACCTTTTTAACTTCTGTATGTCATATAATCTATCATAAAATCAAAATGTACTGTCTTACACTGCAGAACAATCTGAAATTTTAATGGAAAATACTAGACATAATGCTAGCTGTGATAATGGAAATGTAGTATGAATCTTCAGTGCAATTAAAGTAACATGTCCACAAAATTGCAACGAGCAAATAAGGAATATAGTAACGGACTTGTATTATGGTCTCTACACACAGTATCAAATTTCTGAAGCTCATTATTTTCACAGAATCACAGAATATTCTGAGTTGGAAGGGATGCACAAGGATCATTGAGTAAAACTCCTGGTCCAGCACAGCACCATCCCCAAGAATCACATCACATCACATCACATCACATCACATCACATCACATCACATCACATGCCCCAGAGTACTGGCAAATGTCTCTTGAGCTCTTCCAGGCTTGGAGCTGTGACCACTTCCCCAGGAAGCCTCTTCCAGTGTCCAACCACCCTCTGGGTGAAGGACATTTCCTAATAAACAGCCTAAACCTCCCTCAGCACAGCTTCATGCCACTCCCTCCTGACCTGTCACTGGTCACCAGAGAAAAGAGATCAGTCTGCCTCTCCTCTTCTCCTCATGAGGAAGTTGTAACTGCACTGAGGTCTCCCCTCAGTCTCCTCTTCTCCAGGCTGAACCGACCAAGTGACCTCAGCCACTTCCTCATATGGCTTTCTTTCAAGGCCCTTCAACATCATCACACTCTCTTCTGGATGCTCCCTAATAGTTCAATGTCTATTTTGCGGCACCCAAAACTGCCCCCAGCACTCAAGGTGAGGCTGCTCCACCTCAGAGCAGTGCAGGACAATCCCCTCCCTTGCCCAGCTGTGCATGCTGGGCATGCTGTGCCTGATGCACCCCAGGGCAGGGTTGGCCCTCTTGGCTGCCAGGGCACTGCTGGCTCATGTTCTATTTGCCAGTGACCAGGATCCACAGTGCTGCTCTCCAGCCTCTCATTCCCCCGTCTGTCCGTACATCCCGGGTTACCCCATCCCAGATGCAGAATCTGTCACTTTCCCTTGCTGAACTCCCTTTAATTTTGGTGACTGCCCAGCCCTCTAATATGCTGAGGTCTCTCTGCAGGGCCTCCTTGCCTTCTAGGGAGTCACCAGCTCCTGCCAGTTTTGTATCATCTACAAACGTGCTTAGTATCTCCTCCAGTCATGCATCCAAGTCATTTATGAGGGATAAGGATGGAGCCCTGTGGAACCCCACTAGTGACCAGTCACCAGTCTGATGTTACCCTATTCACTGTAACCTTTTGTGCCTGACCCATGAGCCAGCTGCTCACATATCACATATGTGTTTATCCAGTTATTTTCCTTCAGATAGTTTGTAAATGGACAGTACCATATACCTGCGGAGGTGAAAGCAACATTCAAGAAAACAGTAAATACTGCCAACTACTTTAAACAAAGTGCTCACAGAAAGCTGAAACTTTACAAAGTCACAAAGTCTGTCTACATTAGCAAACAATACATGTAGGTCTGTAGATCAAAGCAGTATGTTCTGAAGCTCCCACATCTCAGCTGTCTGCTTTTTACGGAATTTCACGTCAGACTAGGTTCACTTTGGTTACTTAGAATGAAAGTGGTCATGAATATGGTTTGAAGTGGTCTCAAGGCACAATTCCTGCTGCTGGTGTCTCTCAGAGGCTGCTTTGCATTTGGCATACTGGAGTGAAACTTCTAATTTAATTTCCACTGAATGCAGCCTTGTTCTTATGCACCAAAACTGATAACTGAAACTAATATTTAACAAATTTATTTTAATCTCTAGAACACTGTACTCCTTTTACTCTGACTAGTGGAGTTTTGATGTAAGTTGTGGTCAGATATAATTATCTTAAAAGAAACCATCAATCTCTCAAGTTCAGTATCTAGAAAAGCACCTGGAACATAATACTAAGAGAACCATTTACAATTCTGACAACTGAAATTAGTGTGTGTGTGGGGGCGGGGGTGGTGGTGGTGTTTGTCTTATTTGAAAGATTGGTGTAAATTAGTTGACTCCATGTTCAGGAAGTTTGTAAAGTGTCCAAAATTTATTTCACTTTAATAACCCACAGAAAATGAAAGGAAATAATAATGCTAGCTAGCATCTTGTTAAATCCTCATCTCTGAGTTCTGATGCTGTTTGAGTTTCATGCAAAGTCCCTATCTGAGTAGATATTTATCCTCCTTCATTCACAGATGATAGTCCACTTCAAGGCACACGAGGTAATTTATAAATGAATACAGAAAAACTCAAAATGACACTTAACAGCAATAACTCCACTTCCACAGTCCCTGCGGCAAAAAAATTTGGAAGCAGCAAGGGAAAGCCAATGCAATCATTGTGGTATTTTAAATTACTCACAATATTGTGCAACACAAGCATGTTACACTATATTGGAAAATAAATGGTTTTATAAGACAGTATTTTAATCATATAAAAGGTTTTATGCATGATCAAGATTCCCTATCAGTTATTTCCTGCTTTTGTGTTTTTGAACCAGCAGAAATTGTATTTCTTCTCTCAGCATTTTTTTGTTTGGTTTTTTTTTTTTGTGGTTTTTTTTGTTTTGTTTTGTTTTTTTGTTTTTTGGGGGGTTTTTTTGTGTTTTTGTTTTTTTTTTTTTGTTTGTTTGTTTGTTTTTGGTTTTTTTTTGTTTTTTTTTTTTTTTGGCTAGGATAAGTGCCAATGGAAAGTCTGATCAACTTTAAAAAACAAATAATTTTGTGTGGCTGCTAGTGATATTCACTGGCCAATTTTTAAGAAAGGTTAGTGAAATTTTGGGAGCCAAAAAGTAATCATTACTTTTTAAAAGTTCTAATTAAGATGTCAGACTGGGCAGTGGAATGTATTTAGAATCCCATGTAATTTGATTGTGTTGGCCTATTTAGATAAATTGCTTTGCAAAGACAAATAAACCAGCTACTTAAAATGTCCAAGAGGGCCAGGCTTCATTCCAGTGTTTGAAGCAATGACTGAAGCAATAGCCTTCTGTAACTATCAGCCAATCCAACAAAAGACATACAAGTGTCAAAATCTGATAGAAAGAATGATAAAAACACCTGGATCAACATCACTAATAGAATAAACAATACAAAGTGTTATTTAACTGCAAATGCTCAGGGGTTTTTTGCCTTTGAACTGCAGACCCTTGGAGACCATAGTTTGAAATATCTGAAGCTGAGACATCATCCTACATAAACCCATGGGATTATTTGGGTTTGTTTAGTTCCGTTCACTAGAAGTGCTAAATCTGTATGAGAAACCCAAGATTTAAACGTATTAATACTGTGCTATCAGTAACCTGAGGCTCTAAAATTCATACCACTATCTTTGAAAACCAAAATAGAGTCTGTCCCAGTAATGTAGCCTTTTTATCAATTTGCACCATGAAGAACTTTACACACACTGTTGCCTTTTCTTTCATCAACAGGGAGAGGCAAGGGTGGAAAGAGTTAGAAAATGCTATTTGTTTTCCAGAGGCAGTAGCTTTGCACTTTCTTGTCCTTGCCTCCATCATTGTAGGGTAGATTTAGGCATGGACCGCTTTCCCAGGAGGAGGCCGATAGGCTTCTTGGTAGTTTATCCCAATGGCACACTTTTGGTGCTCTTGGAGCAACTTTTCTTTTCTGACTTCTGATTTTTATCTGCTCCACCTATGCAAAGGGCAGGATTCTTTCCAGTCTTCATGAATCTATGGATTTAAATGTTTGGTAGTGCTTTAGATTCTCTTGTGTTTTTAGATTTTTGAGCTGTTGATCCCAACCCAGTTACTCCTGCCCTTTGCATCTCGTGACACAACCACAGCTCAGTTTCAGGGGCTTACAAGGGAAGCTGTGAAGCTGCCAGAAACAAAACCTCCTCTCTGAGCTGGGGACACAGCAAACACAGAAGTGCTCTGTGGCACTTTAGCATAGCAGCAGGGGTGTGCTGCCTCCCCAGGCACCCTTCCTGTTCTCAGGGTGTAGTACAGATTATGCTCTGAACTCCCTCCAGGGTAGCAGGACACTCTGACTACTGTCATGCCAGGCAGCCCCAAGGAGGATAGGAAAGGTATTTGCTCTTACTTGGGCAGACCTTGATCCTTCCCTCGATTTTTTTTGTTTGTTTGCATTTTTTTGCTGCTGCTGTTGTTAAGTGGGGAGAGTTTTCCTAGCTCGAAGGTGAACAAAAGAGAAGCAATTTTGCATGTCTTTGCAGCTAAAGTATCTGTTCCAACACTGCCTGGAGATTTTTTTGGGAGGGGTAATTTACACTCAGTTTCTGTCCCCCTCATTCACATCTGAGTTTCCAGAGCTTAATGAAACAGTTATATTGAACTTTAACCTACTGTTCTTCACAGCCTTTCTTTAAAGAAAACAGGGAGAATAAGGGAATTTTTACTGAAAAAAAAAAAACCTGAACAAGTTTCTGCAACCATTCATTTTATGCTGGTACCTGAAGTACTAAATCAACTCAACTTCCAATTCATTAATCAGGTTTAAAGCAACAGCAACAGAGAGCTATGGTACAAACCTGAATAATCCCAAAGCCCTGGGGAACTGCAGTTCACATGACAGGCATGTATACCAGCTCTCAGCCAGGGCAGCAAGCAAATTATGTGAAATATTAGATACAGAGTAGGCCCTGGCATGGCCTACTTCCCTAGATTGTTATTTTTTATAATTAAAATTAAATTCTTCATATTTCTTTTCTTTCCTTAAATAACAAAGAAGGTTGGCAGCAGGGTCGATGTTTCCTGACAGCTGTAAACAATCACAGGCTCCTGCCCTATGAAGTATTCTTTTTCTTTCCACGACTCGTGCATTTGCTTTCAAGGTCTTCCTGTGTTGATTTATTCCCAATTCTCCCAACTGATATCTAATTCTCCTCTGTGCTTGGCATGGCTGTTACCCTCAATTGCTCACTTACACAAACTTAGCAAAGCAAAATCTATGGACATAATTTAAGGCTCCCGCCAGTTTTAAAAAATTCAAAACTGGAGAGTAGAATGATATCTTACATTTTGTAATGAAAAAAGTGCCACTGTGTTCTTTTTCTGTTTAGTAGCCTACTAACAAAGGCAGCTTGTTAAATTATTTAATGTCATTTTTAGTGCAGATAAAGACCTTTACCCGTAAATACCTAAATACATCACTACATAGTCTTTCAGATAAAGCAAGGACACTCCGGACCTTTCTGGACCCAGGATTCTTTCTGGTTTAGCCACAAGTTTGCAGCTTTGGCCATGACACTCCAGATACCTGGAAATTAAAATGAAAATTCAAAGTAGATATAACTCCTTATCTACCATGAGAATCAAGAAGGAAGGTTAAACTACAAGACTTAGCATGTAGGAAGAAAAGGTACAGAAAGACTATGAATAGCAAAACATTTTGCAGAAGTACCAGCTCACTCATGCCATTCACTGCACAAGGGGCCATTATTCTCAAGCATAATACTAATTACTTTATTTACCAACCATCTCCATTGCATCCACAGGCATGTAGCATTAACAATATAATAAATAATAATTAAAACTTCATCAAATACACAATAGAGAAGGCAAGTAAACACTAAATAGAGTAATGGAGCATTGAAAAGTAGGCTTTTACATCTCATCCCCCGTGTAGCTTCCAGCACCCTGCTGTGACATTGTTTCAGTACTGAAACAAATGGAAGAACAACCCCTGTTGAGTCACCCACATCAGTCCTTCTGGCACCGTAGCAGATACCGCTGTCAGCCCCGACTTCACTGAAGAGCAGCCCCTCCCTGCAATAACCTCTCTACTGCCTATAGCACACGCATGGCTAGAAGTAGGTCAAGACTCCAGTGGTCAGAGGAATTGTTAAGGAGAAACACTCCTATATTCCACAAAACAATGGACTTCCCCAGAACCATTAAGTTTGACAAAATGTGTCCTTCCAGAAAACACTTCCAGATAGGCAGAGATGAGAACTGATTTAAGAGCTCAGTTGTGTGCAGCAGTGGCTGCTATTCTGCAGATTAAATTTTGTGTGTGCCTGAAAAAAATTTTAGGTTTCCATGCACTCTGGACTATCTCACAAAGGGTAATTCCTTTCATGCATCTAATAGGGAACAAATTTCCTTCCTAGCTGCAGAAAAGCAGCAGCCTCCCCACATGTCTAACCAGAAAAACAGAACAAAATTGCAAGTTTTGGTTTAGGAGGTTTCTGAGATACAGTTTGCCAGAAACTGGGAGAATAGTTTGAGGAGGTAGTGCCAGATACTTGCCTAAACTCTTGCCTAGCAATTTATTCCTTACTCATGTTGGAGACAGGACACTGAGCCAGATGGCCCTTTGCTATAGAGCAACATGGAGTAACACACACTTGCTCCCAACTTTGAAATGAGCATGGAGAAAAAAGCTGTGAATTAAACTTTCTATCTTAAATCACAGTAAACATGACATTTTCTGTCTAGGAGACTGCAGAAACACCTTGTAACATGGTACATTCTGAATTGGATTTGACATGGTTGGACTTGATCTTGGAGATCTTTTCCAACTTTAATGATTCTATGATTCTTAATGATCCTGTGTTAGAGCAGTCTGTTGAGATCTAACAAAAGATTACGTGGGCTTTGAATTTCAGTATTAAAAAAAAATCCAATATGAAACAATAATCTTCTCCCCTGAGATAAAAAGACACAGTTACAGTTACTAGCCTATACCTGATTAGTCTAAGCTACTTGAGGGAACAGGGTACATCGATTCTTCCCAACTTAATCCAGAAACTCCACTTTGAAGAAAGAAGTTTTGCTATGCCCCAGGTATCTTCTGTCTATCCATTCCCTTTGACCACCAAAATGAGCTAGTCTCATTTATTTTATTAGCCAGTCTTATCTGTTCAGCAGACCAGCCTTGGTTTCTCAGAAAAAAAGGTGTTCTCTTGAAACTAGGCCGTGCCTAAGGGACACACCCTCCATCAAAGGTCACAGAATATGTTTTGCATGTTGTCTGCAAAATGCTGTAGAATAAAACCAGAAGATTCCAACCTCTGCTGAGTAGCTAACAACTCCAACAGATCTTTCTTCCTTGTTAAAAAAAAAATCCCATCTAGATGGGTTCCTTGCTGCTAAAGCACTTGCAACATACCAGGCAGCCACAGCAGAAACTGACCAGGAAAGAAACAACCTGAATATCTGATTTTCCACATTATTTGTAGAAGAGTACTTTTCATGATAAAAGAAGGGTCTTCGGAAGGCAGAGTTCTCTTATTGCACTAAGAATTAGGTCACTTGAATTGCAAACTTGCAGGAGGCATGTTCAGAAACCTGATCACATCCCCACTGCATGATTATGTCACAGAACTCTGCTAAAGAATCTTAGATGATAAAACTAATATAAGTTCTAAAAGTATCAGCACAAATTCATGGAAGCAAAAAGAAACCTCAAGGCTATCATTAACTAGGAAACTACCACCACAGGTTCAGGAATTCCATGAAATGAAAATTGTTACATGTTGGAAACATACCCTTAAAAGCCCACATCATTTATTTTCAAAATTCTCAATACTTTTTGATATCTGGAGTCAGAATTCTAGATTAGATGAAATTTTGTTTGAAATGGTACCCCCATTCTTGGGTTTACATACCCCCAAAAATATTGCTTTAATTTACATTCAGGTACTTTTCCTTTTTAACAGATCATTTGCATGTTAGGTAGAATCCTCTGAGCTCTGTTTTTGCCAATAAAGTATGGGGAAAGTTGGCTAAATCAGGGGTTACCGCCAGCCAGTGACATCTGCAGCCATAGCCTCAAGATATTTCAACTTGGCAAGTAATGGAATATGTTGAATGGCTGGAAATGAGCAAGAAAGGATTCCTTCATGAGTCTAACTGGAAAGATCCCAAAGGAGCTGGAATATATAATTTGCCCTAGGAAGGACTAGGAAGAAGCTTCCTTACTGGACAATTATGTACATGTTAAGTAAGGACAGGATATCAAGAAGAAAAATCTCTAGTCAACTTGTGACTAATTAACAGCCTTCTGGTAGAAGACCAGAGTAGCTGTCTCCTCCAAGGACACAGGCTGGAGTTAAAAACATGAAACAGGAAGGAGAATTAGGGGACAGACTAGAACAGCAGCCAGGGAATGAACAGGAACAAAAAAAAAAAAAAAAAAAAAAAAAAAAAAAAAAAAAAAAAAAAAAAAAAAAAAAAAGTGGACAGGTGCATGTAAATAGTCCTGCTGAGCAGAAGGCTTTTGTAATTGTGAGAGAAATGTTAAAGGTTAAAAGACTTAAACAAATGGATGTTTGTCAAAGCTGCAGGTGCTTTGCTAAGGCCAGGTTTGCACCCCCCAGCCAAATGGGGAGGAGGAGAGTTTTCGTGTGTTGTGGCAAAACCTCTGATCTGCATAAGAACAGCACAGGTGCAGAGAGGGTGCACTCCCACCACCAGAGGATGATCACAACAAATGAACCTTTGTTTAGCAACAAGCTGGGATTTGAGCCAGGTAAGTGAAAACGTTGACAAGCAGCAAATCCTTTGAGATGGGAAAATGCTTTTCATCATGCCAATGTCTTCCTTCCCCATGAGGCTCAGGTATAAAACTTTCCTCCTCATGGGGCTCAGGTGTAAAATTCCCCTCCCTCCACCCCCAGGGGAGGCACTGAGACATCTACACATAAGTCTGAAGGTGTTCATCCCTTCTGATAAAGCACAACTGGCTCAATTATGCAGGTGTGAGAAACAGCCATCATGTCTTAGAAGGGATCATCAACCATCAAAGATCCCTGAAGTGCCCTCAACTCATTTCTGGGGCCTTCTACCAGAGAATTAAGCATGATCCATAGTGTTGCATCAGACAGTGTAAAACTCCCCCACCAAGGTAGGTACCTGGGTGTTCCTACCCGAACCTGAACATACTGAACTTTTGAACCCATTGAACTTCTTGTTTTACAGGCTCCCCCTACTCCCAATGGGTCAAGACAGTGACCATCACTTTGACCTACAGACAATCTAAATTGCATCAACCAAATATTGTTTGTGGACCCAGAGGTTCCTCTGTCTACTCTTGTCCTTTCTTTCTGCTTTTCTCTTTTCCTTATGTGCCATCGTTATACTTTTATATTGTTGTATTACTATAGACAATAAGCAAAATGGCTACATACCTCCTTTCCACTGCAACCAAATTGTCCCAAAAGATATAGATACAGATATATAGATATAGGCACACATACACACACACTGATCATTCAGTGCTGTTTCGCTCTAATGCACCCCAACAGCTCTATTAACAAGAAACTCAGTTATCCTGCCTCAGGGGTAGGTCCTAACAAATGTTTAAGCAAAAGAAAGGAAGATTAAAAGTATCTGTAAAAAAATTTTCTCCCGCTCACAAGTGAGTAAGTGAGTCCTTTCTTTCAGGCTTCGTCTTAGATCCACAACATGACGGTCTTCTGAGACGCAGCTAATGATACACAGTGCCTCCTAGGTCCCCAGGAATTGCTGCTTCCATCACTGCTCAGGTATGGCTGTGTATCTGTTCTCTCTTCCCTGCGATGTCCTATTTTCACCTAATGCTGAGTTCTTCCTGTCCAAGTGCCCCATCTCACACATGAAAACTTTTCTGCCTAAGCACATTCAGTTACTCCTCAGGGAGAAGTCATCTTCCTGCCTTTTTTCAAAGGTTCCTGACCCCATCAGTCTCAAACAAATAAAGCAAATGTGATTCATTGCATGGGGATTACAAGACAAAGGGATTTGGGAAATGGGAGGTTGCATATCCCCTGAGGGTAAGATCAACAGAAGGGACCTCAAGAGAACGACTCTCAGAAACTCTGATAAAATTACTAAAATCCTAGCTACAAAATCTGAAAATATATTCTCCTGGCCTAAATTATGCTAGCAAATTTTGCTATTTTGGTGTATGTCTGTATCCACCTGTATATGGTGGATGTCTAAGAAGTTGAGTTTATTCTATTTCTACCACAAAACAGAGTTCACAATAAACTAAGAGAAATAACACTGCATTTCTACACGGGATATATGTGGGAGAATTTTTGGGACCATCTCTTAGTAAAGTCATAGTATAGTTTTTTCCAAGGGACTGTAAGGAAATCGTAAGCTGCCCTCTGTCGTTGTTGGTTGGAGGTCTATGCTAGATTCAGTGTTAGATATATCATTGCCTGTTTGGAAGTTTTGTCACAAAACTGACTATTGAAAATTACTATATCAAATTGACAAAATTGACTGTGGGTTGCACTTTGCTGTACACAGACTGTTTCAAAATTCTCAGCTCCTGAGATAAAATCCAAATTGTAATTTTCAGCATTGTCTATTGCTCTTATTCATAAGTTTTGAGGAATCTGTTGTAGACCCAATCCTACACTCTGGTTTACTTCCTATCTGAATTTGAGGCACCAGGAGGTACACAGGGTCAGACCAGGAAGAACCATGACTTGACAGCTCAGTGGGTGCCTGGCTTATAAAACAAGCATAAGTTAAGGACCACTTAGTCACTACTAACTGAGGGCCAGCTAGGGCTTTTATCTGAGGTCACAACAAATGCATTTTTCTGAGACTGCAACTAGACTTCCTATGAAACCAGTTTGTCCTTTTTATCAACTTACTTCCCTTACCTATTGAGAAGAGTTTGAGCTGCAGTGGTGTCCATTGTCAAGAGCATTAGAGATGTTGATTGACCTGTCCACACAGGCGTCCTGTCTCCTGTAGCACCATTGATGCTCCAGCAGTAGTTTTCAGGTAGTGTTTTTCCAGATAGTAGTATGTACTGCTTTTGAAATTCTACCTAAGGATCACATTTGGAAGGTATCCAAAAGGAAACTGGAATAAACTACTTGTTTTCACTTGTAAAGGAGCCTGTAGGATATTTGTCAACATCACAAGAACTCAACTGTCAGGGCCAAGGCTGAGCCCTTCAGCAATGGTGGTAGAGCCTCTGGGATAGCAGATTTAGGGAGGGAAAAGTGTTGTGCAACAGCTGCTGGAAGAGAAGAATAAGCATGTGGGAAATAAACAACTCTGCTATCATCAGTGAAAAAAAATGGTCCAAGAAAAGTAAGTTTGTCATAAAACAACTGCAGATCACAAAAGTATGTAAAATACACGCAAAGCCTCCTAATTTCAAAAGGCAAGGGAATATGTAATTGAGGAGAATGAAATTAGTAAAATAATTACAGGCTTTCAATAACTGATTTCTCAGTATATAAAGAAAATATATTTTGGTCAGCTTGTTGTGAGAAACCAGAATAAGAAAACTTCATTATATGGAATTATGCAATACCTTTTGGTTTGTTTTGGTTTTGTTTTAGTTTGTATTTCAAAATATAATGCAAGACTTTGTTTTCCATTAAATGCTTCCATAGAAATTTAGCTGTGTGGAACTCCCCAGCAACAATGATTTTTGTTTCAGTAAGTAGTGTCATGGCCCAATCTCTTTGCTTGTTTAACTGCATCCCATTTCACTGTCTCCAGGGGTGTCTCTTATTTAAGGTAATAAAGAATTTACCCTGGAATCCAGATAAGGCACACATGGATAGACCCCACTCTGTGGGTGGGCATGGTGCCTACAATGCAGGCAATAAGCATCTAAGGCAGATGCCTGATTCTTTTTCCTAAATGGAGATCTAAATGATATAGTTAGAGCAGTTCACTGCAATTTGATCAAACCCTGACTGCTTACTTTGGGATGAGATGACAAATGCTACAGATCCTGTTGACTACAAAGGCAGGTTCATTTAGATGGTGGCATGCGTTCTGTTCACACTCAAGTTCAATCAGATGAATTCTGATTCTCTTCACACTCTCTAAGAGACTATAGGCACAACAGCCTGTCCTAAATAAGGGCACCTCTGCCAACACTGTCAATAATGGCCAATGTAAAGACCCCCTCCTAGTGTAACACCATAATATGTTGCCAGATTTTTGGGTCCTTAACGGTATATAAATCTTTGACCTAAATAAGTATTTTGAATACACACGTTTGAAGAAAACTACTTATCCTCATAATGAAACTATCATTTTAGTTTTTAAACAAATACTATAGTAGAAGAAAGAAAACACCAATTTCTCCTAGAGACAAGAAGAAAATTGGGCAACATAATTCCATATCACACAGCTACATTTCACAAAACTAAAAAATATCAGTTACATAAAACAAGCCTTTACAAAAGTTTGGCAATGTCAGATAAACGAATACAGATGCTATGCATTGCTTGGAAAAATAATTTATTATGTTACCTTACAAAAATGACAAGTTTTATGTTATACTTTAAATTACAAATACAGCTAGCAACTTTGATCCTACAAAGGTACCAACTATCTCCTGAAATGCAATGAGGACTTGCAACCCTGCCTTCAGGAATTGCTTGGAGTAAGACCCAAGTCAGCAAAAGTGTAATGTAGTTTGATATTTTTGTTACTGCCTCATTGGCTAACATTTTATAGTCTAATTGCAGAAAGTAAGTACAAATGTTGATGCTAAATTAACATATGAACTTTCCTAGTAGAGCCTTAACCAAACTTAAACATGCCTGCAGACTGTGCCAAGCTTTCAGCTTGTAGCAACATACTCAGAGCACAAGACAGCTTTCATACACTTCATACTGCAATCACTTGACAAGATCTCAGCACTTAGTACTTTGATTGGTACTTAGGCTTTATACATCAGATTTCATTCTGGCTTCATATTGGTGTAAATCAGGCACAGGTGTTCTGAAGTCAGAGCAGCAACTCAACAATAAAACTGGTGTTCTGTGTAATCATGTACCTCAAACATCACAGGTTGGAAGGACTTGTGCACCAAACCAACATGGTAACAGCTTCTCCTTTTATATTTCTACAATGCATTGTTCCTAAACCTGCATGAGGTGTTCCAAAAATCCAACTGGTAGACTTAGTTTTATGTGCATCCATGCGATTTACAGGAAGTAACAGTCAAGCAGTAGTGTGGCTGAACTTGATCTAAAGGGTCTTTTCCAACCTAAATGATTCTATGATTCTAGATTTTTTTTTAATTCATTACTTACTTCTCAAGATAGTCAAATTGGATTTTTTTCCTCTTGAAGATGGCAGATAATGGAAAAAGTGGACTGCAAACACCTTGTGAAGCCATATTGGAACAAAAATATTATAGGACAAAAAAGTCAAAACTGGTTTTATTTCATGAGTCTTTTGTTAAAAAAGAATACCAATAGTGCTGCAATTTAGATGTAAGATATAATTAGCTTCTCCCTACACACATAAAAATCCCCATTTTGGGTACTCATTGAATTACTAGATCAGTTGAAAAACTGTTATGAAACAAAACATTTAGTCATGAGTGTGAAATACAATTGATACATAATAACAGATGAACCATCTCTCCTTGGAGATGGCTTCATTATTTTGACAAAGCTGTAGCAGATCATATTAAAGTGGAATAAAGAGCTGCAACATTTCAGACTTTTTCAAGTTTCATAAGCTTGATGTTATTTAGAAATACTGTGGTTTTCATTATATAAGTAACTTTGATTTAGCCTTCTTGAAAAAATAAACAAACCTAGCTGAACTCGAAATTTCATTTCTCAGATTCTCAAAAAAATGTAAAATATAAAAATGAGATAGTATCAAATTATTCCAAGTGTTTTGGACTTTGCTACTATATGATTTTTATAAGATCATGTATTTTTCAGCAAGCATTTGTTCATCAGACCAACACATATGCAGACCTCCAGAATGCAATGAAAATATAGACAAAATAAATATTTCTCCCTCCTTTTCTAAAACTCAGCACGAAATTGTAACTCCACTGATATTACAGACAAGGCTTCTGCTAGTTTTACTGCAGTCACGATTTGCAAGCAGAAAAGGAAATCTTTCCTTTTGAACAGTAAAATTTTACACTGTATGAACATGTTTAAACATGTCAATCTCTGTAAGAAAGAGACATAATTATGTGGACAGGATATACCTGATGCCTACAAAGCTATTAGAAATCTGAACACACCTTTATGTTTCAGAAATCAAGTCAGAAGGAAACTGCAATAGTTCTGGTTATTACAGTAAGATGAACTTCAACATGTATGAAGAGCTGGACTCCCTGCTAAACATTCAAGGACTTTATCTCAAGAAATAATTCAATGTTGAAGAATTTCATTCCACTATGTCTATTTCCATGACCTTAAGCAATACAATAAGGTTTAGAACTATTAAACAGACTTTTCTGACTTCACACCAGCACAGAAACATTTCACGTCTATATTATTTGTTGAAATTCTTCAGAGTTTTTGTTGTTACTTTATACTATACTGCAATGACAATAGTTGACTGGGAAATACAATGTAATATATTCAGTGTCATATGTATGAAGTGCCTGGGCAAATCTTAGTTTTGGAATGTCCCAACCAAAATGTTAGTTCACAAGAATAATTTTGTTCCAGTTTTAGGATACTAACTGCTAAAAACCACTGTATTTCATTCAAATGAAATGAAAACAAAAGATCTGGAGGAAAGTGACTCATGTATCAGCTAACTTAATTAGGAATGCTTGTAATGAAGTATCAGAATTAGATGGTTGTTTTTTTAGCTAACCCCAAATTAAACAGAAACTGGCAGCATGAAATGGTGAAACACGTTCCAGAAATCAAAAGCGAACAACATATTTTCTTCTCATATGCCCCAAGGGAAAAAGAAAAATAGAATATCAACATTTTCTAATAAGCACATATAGAAATGTCAGCCTTAAAAGTGATACACCTTCAAAGCCTGAGTAATACACTGTTATTGTATTGTCATCCTCACCGACAATCTAAATATTTTTCTATTTGTTGCTTTCTTTTGGTAATGTAATACCACAGCAGAAATTTGAACATTTGAGCTATTTGTTAAAATACACTGCAAGAGCCAATATTCCTTCTGTAGCATATCAGCTGCCTTCAGTGGAATTATTTCTATTTTGCTATCCAGTGCACAGCACACATAACAGACTTTCCCCTAAGTATGGAACATAGTTAAGCCTAAATCAAAGTGAGCAAGTCTCACATGTTAAGAGATGACACGAAGTGGGATTGATGTCTGTTGATTAACACATTCAGGAGCTTCATTTTAGTCTGTCACTCTACTGAAATTTAAGAAATTACTCTCATTCTGGAAAAATGAAGTGTATCTTGACTTTGATACTTCATTTTTCCATATTCCAAAAATAGAGATTTTTTGACTATCAAATAAGAATAATTTGTCTCACTTTTAAAACCTTTTTAGATTAGTTTTTTGTTAATTTATAGACCTCTAATCGATCAGTGGACAACATACAAGCAGATTTACATTCCATGGCTAGTGAGCCTCCCCACTGATGTAGCCCACATTGAACAAAGGATTACGCATTTTCTAGCTTTATGACTGCACTGGAGACTGCTCCAGTGAAGACAAAACAAACAACTCCAAGGTCTCTGATGGGCTTGCTGACATTCTGTTAGTCAAAGCATGTAACAAAAGTTCTGCCAGCTCCATGATGTCTTCATGGTTGCAGCTGTTTGGGTGAAATGGTGCTGTCAGTGGTGTACCCAGCAGCGAAAGCCTCAATAAAAATGGTGCACGTGTTGAGCTCCATACACCAAACAGCCACAGATGCAAACGGTTCTCCTGGCCAGCAGCAAAACGCAGCTCATCCTCATTTTCCACACTAAGTACAAAACTGTATCACTGGTGATTTCTGTGAAAAGCCTCATGCCAGAAACATAAATTGGACTGCTTCCCAGTTCCATGCTTGTTTAACAGTGAGAGTGACACAGAAATCCTTTTGATCATCTTTAGCAAATTTTAGTATCACTTTTCAAAAATATTTAGGTGTCAGCAACTGTTTACAAGGAAGATGATTTGCTATTAACACACTGAAGAGACATACACTTTGTAATATGAGTACTTTAGGTTCTAGACTAAGCACTTAGACAGATGCCCTAAATTCGTTGCAGTCTCATTTTTTGCCTCAAATCAGTAATATTTCAGAGTTATTGCAGCAAAGTCTATCCTTTACCATTTCCTTCTACAAACTGATAGTAGAATCAATGCTGGCAACCAGAAAATTTAGACAAATGTAGTAAGAGACATTTAGTTTGGCCTGTGGAATAATCTTTAAAATTAGACAGCATGTGACCTGATGTTAGTCCATTTACTAAGTAGCTTTTGTTTTAGTAAACAAATAAGTGTCGGAGTTCATATGAAAAGATCTTATAAGAAACAACCACCATTGACAATAATGTAATCCCATGGGAACATAAACAACCAAAATTATTGATGGAGGGTAGGTGAAGAAATCATGGTATGTCTTCTGACACACTAGTGCATTGTTGATGGGAGACGAGAAAAGCAGTCTAAGTTCAAAACAACTCTGGTCTGAAGAGAGATGAAAATAACAGACTACTCAAGAACAACTCTTGTACTTACTAAAACACAACAGATCCCTAAAAAATGCCAGCAAAATTATCTTAAAAGAGATACCTCTACACAGTTCTTGTTTTTAAATGTAATAATTTAACAAAAACATGTAAACAACCATGTTGCAAAGATATTTAGTTCCAAACCAATAGATTCCTAAATAAAATTACTAGAAATTTAAAAATATCATCACTGCATATTCTCACACTACAGATTTTGTCACTATTGGGGGAAGAAGAAAAAAATATCTCATTATTTCAGCCAGAGAAATGATAGATGTGCAACTTCAGCTTTAGAAACAGGAGAGCTATTGTTAGCACAAATGATCAATGTTAAATGTTGCTGGATTTTAACCACAGCAATCTCCTTCATTTTTGCTGTCAACATTCCAGAAGCATTGCAGATTTTTGAATGACTTGGTTATTGGATTTTGCTGTGTTGTACTTGAGTAGAGAGCACTAAATATTCTTCAGATTTAAAATCTAATTTAGTTATTTACATAGGAAAGGAAATAAGTTCATATTCACAGCAGTCTAGACACGCTTACAGTAAAGAGTTGAGTTGTGCTAGAGTAGAAAGTACTTAAGCATGAAAAAAAAATTATCCAAGATCGAACTATATTTAGGGATCACTTTTATTCTGCTATAAATACTAGCTATAAGGCAGTTTTTAAGCTAAGGCATCAATAATAAAAGTGTTTTGAAATTTTAACTGAATCATGAATTGCTTTCCATCCCCTCTACTGCTAGTTTTCCTCACAACTGCTTCTAAATTCTACAATTACATCAAAATCACAGGACTTTGCGTTATGTCCTCCTACACATCCATTTTTGACAAGGTTGTATCATCAGCTATTGACCTGCAGCTCACATTAACTTCAGTATCAATTACTTCTGTGGAGGGACAAGGGCTTAGAGAGACATAAATTTGTTACTAAGACACTGCAATGACAAGGAGTTTAACACTGGTACTGTAAAATTCCACTGTAACAAGCAGCGCCACAAAAATTTATGAAAAAATTTGTCTGCATGTTATAGGTATGAGAACGCATCCAAGTTGCAGACTTCTCATTTTTAGCCATAAAAGTTACCATCAGTGTTACAAAAATACCTAATGATTTCCTTTCAGAGTAATACTGGAATTTTCATTCATGAAAAACCATTCAGTGCTACCCAGTGCAGAGACTATGCCCTGCAACCCAGAGATGAACTGATATGTAGATTCCTTAGCTCAGATATGGACTTTAGAATAGTAGTTTCTTTGTTGTACGGGTTTTTCATATGTTTTATTTACTTTGCTGTAATAATTAGTAAAAATGTGGCTGAGCTTTGAATATCCAAAGAGTACTTTCACCATCACTGAAGACTGGCTTCCATCAAAAATTTGAGAAGTAAATGTAAGAAAATTACTTTGTTTTACACTGTAAAATTTTATTTTTTATTTTTATTTTGACATTTCTTCTTAGGATGACATAATTACACAATAAAAATAAATTATTTTGTCTATTTAGTAAATATAATCTCAAAAGTAATTAAGTACTCTCAAGTCTGCTGTAAAACATTAGGAACTGAAGGGCATAAAATTTATAGCTTATTCATGTGACAACTATTTGATGCTAAAATAGAGGGCCAATTCATTTTTGAAAGCACAATATTGAAGCACTGTATTTCAGTACAGCATTAAAAAAATGCCTGATACTAGCTTACAAAATCTGTATGTACTTAGCACATACATAAAAATTTGCTCAATTTACCAAATGCTAAACAGAACAAAGATTTAAACCATCATTTTTGGTGTGTGTGATACCACATTTTTGATTATTGAAAATCACTGCTTTGGGCAAGAATTGAGTAACAGGTCAAGGGTTATAAAAGTATAAAAAAATCTGGCTACCAGAAGGGACAGCGTTTTTTAAGATGTGAAATATACAAAAGGTTTTATTTAAAAATTATCTGCTTTTCTACTTTAAAAACTGAAACTGTGCAGAAGAGTATTATTTCAGACCAATATGGAAAAAATATTGTTTAAACCACAAAGGGACAGTTTCACATAATCATGAACGGAACCTAAGCCTTCAGTAAAGAGGAAACAAAATTCACTTTGTAATATGAACCTCTATCAAAGGTGGAAGAGGGACAAATTTTACATGGTATCTAGACTGCCATGCCAAGAGGGTAAATTTAAGAAGAATTTCCTGGCTTTGGAGTCCGTAAGTCTACTCAGTAGACTTTTTTCTTTTTTTTTTTTTTCTTTTTTTTTGTTTATGTGGTTTGACCTCTCCTGTTCTTCCAACCCCTTTAGAAAATTTTATAAAAGGATATAAAACTGATGAAAACCCAGTCACATGGGCAAAGGCAAATATACTAAGCACTGAACATACTTGAAGTCTTAAAGCCAAAATTATTCACCCAGTAGTAATTCCTGTCCTGTACAGTACAAAAGTCGATTCAATACTTGATGGAATAGTGAGGGAGATCAGACTGCTTATCCTCAGTTTTCTAACAATATAAAGCAGTAGTGATCCTGTTTTAAGAATATAGATTTCCAAGTTACAAGTCAGGAAAAAAAGTATAAATACATAAAATGGTAAGGTCTTTACAAACTCCTTAGGAAAAAGAGAGGACATTACGTTTCTGGTATATCTTCTCAGCTAAGACTCTTAAAGCCCCATTTATTTACCTACAGGCACTTCATGTCAAAAAACAACACTTAAACTTATTAAAACAGTTAGGGTATACATTTATCCATCAGCAATCCATGCACCAGACTTTGTTACCACATAAGGTGTTTTGACAGCATGATTTACTGCTTCATAATAAATTTTAAAGTGACCTTTTCTATGTTTTGACCATAATTTCTAGGTACCATAAAGTCTGCAAGCTGGTGACATTTCATTTTGCAACTTTTTAAGTTTCAGCAGACCAAAAGTTAAAATACTTTAAATGCCATATTTCCACCTCTGCTCTGATCTAATAAGAAAAACAAATTAAAAATGTTGGATCCACTTAAAGTAAGTTTAGTTTATAGTAGCTGTGCCTTGAGCTAAACACTGTTTCATGACATCCACACTCTTTGTAGAGAGCAGAAGTTTATTTGTTGATTTTTTTTCTTGTCCCTGTCATGGCCTGGAACAGATGGATGTGCTTGTTTTGTTTCCTTGACCCTCTGAATGAGCAGATGCCAGAAGTCTGCAAAAAGCCAATGCCAGCGCAAGCATGCACAGCATAATATACAACAAAAGGTAAAGAAAACTTTTTAACCAAATCAGATATTTTTTTTAATTTTAAGCAATTTAAGTTCATGGAAAATGAACAGAAAATAAACTCAATCTTTTTCTCATTTCTGAGTCTGATTTTGATGTTCTCAGCATGTTGTTCTGTTTTAAACAGGTTGAACACAAGGTGACTGTCAAGGAAGTGCACTGTCCAGAGCACCTACTGGGACTACAGAACACTTCACCAGAGTATTAGAAAAGTCCTCTTTTGAGATGGCACATCATGGCCTGTGAATTATACCTCAGACACCTACAGTGCTAAAAGATGACAGTGCTTCAGAGAAGAAACAGGCTTCCTAAATATGACAGAAGTCTACAAAGCAAAATTGTTTGAATGGTGTTAATGTTGCTACAGTACTCTGATAGCTTTGGCAAAACATTTTAGGCACTATAGCAGTGATCCAGTCAGAAGCAGCTGAGAGGAGAATAAAACAAGAACCATCAGAAACACTTGCATTTGTTTAGACAACAGAAAATTCTTCTGTGATTTGCTCTTTGAGACCACTGTAATGGAAAATTGTGTCCAATTTCTTTAGAATAGTGATATCTGAACAAATACAAATGTCCAATATTGTATTTCTATAGTATTTTACAATCAATATGATACATCTTCTCTAATAGAGAGCAAAACAGAATAAATAAATGAACATTAAACACTGCTTTTAAAATTTTCACAGCCACATAGAAGTGCCTTTCAACATTCTTGACACAAATGGGTGAGATTCAGATTCTTTAAAGTGCCTAATTGAGACCATAATTAAAAAACAACAACAACAACAACAACAACAACAACAACAACAAAAAAAAAAAAAAAAAAAAAAAAAAAAAAAACAACAACCAAAAAAACCTACTGTTAAAACTGTTCTGGCCAAAAGAATAATTCTAGATAACTTATAATACATACATATATGCTGAACCTGAAACCAAGATGTGAATTTTCACTCGTTTTGAGAAAATTTTATCACTTCTTCCTTAAATGATTTTTTTCAAACTGAGGGACTTAAAATCACAAAATGTGTCTGTATAACACTGTATAATGACTCTGTCTCACAATAATAGGCAATTTCTGATTATTTTTTCATTATTAATAATGTTATTAAACATAATAAAAAACCAAGTGTCAGAACAATTCCTGTACAGGGGTAAACAAGCTCATAGCAAAGATTAATGTCACAGGTATTTCACTTCACAGTATTTCAGGAATACAATAAATTCATTCTAGGAGGACTGCAGAAACAAATACGAGAGAATAGCAAAATGCCAGAAAGCCTTTGGTGTACACGTCACCTAAATTATCACAAGCGTTCATCAGAATCACTCTTGGTGCTCCTTCATTTGAGTGTTTGGCAATTGCTGAATCATTAAGGGTGCTTACTCCTACAGCAGATGGAATTATTACTGTTCAAAACAAAAAAAAAAACCTGGAGTGGAATTTACCACAGAGAAAACTGGTGTGGTTTTTTAAAATATTCTACTGCTTTCCTCCTTCTGCTTGCAGCTTCATTTCACTAACAGCAACATTAGTAGAATCTTCCTTGGCGGCAGTTGTATCCAAAGGAACCATCCCTTTTGTAAGTGCTAGAAGTAAGTCACACAAAAAAGGTGATTAAGCATCTTCAGAGTCATACATTAAGTCAGACTCAATGATCTTAGAGGCCTTTTCAAACCTATCATTCTTGGATTTGGTTGACTGACCATTAGTTTTGATTTAAAACATATATTTTAGTATATGATATTATAATTCATTCAGCAAGTAATATGGTGTTAATAAATAATCAATATTCACAAGGCTATCAATTGAGAAACTGACTTATTTTTCTAGAGAAATAGATTTTAATACTCTATAATACAGGCACAGCCAAGAGCTTTCTTATACACAAAAAATATAGACTGTGTTTTAAAAAAAATGATTATTTCACTAAGATATATTTTCCATGAACTTTTCCAGAATTTTTGTTAAAATAAGATAGGACAAACCTCTCAAAAATCTGTGAAGGAATAGCTTTACCAATAGCATGGACTAAAGTTACCAAGTGACACTGAACAGGTGCTCATACAATGTCATACACCTTCTTAGCAGGGTACACATATACTACTTATTTCTAGGTATATTACATTGAATCAAAATCCAGACAATATGATTTGACAAAACATCTTATGCTGAAGAAAAAAAACCAAATATCCAAACATTTAGCAAAAGGTAGAAATTAAGGGAAGGAAAGTGGCTACCAGCTTATACAGCATTCCCTTCTAATGGCCTTCTTTACAGCACAGGCATTTAGAAATGAATATCCAGAGCGCATTTTTTAATGATCCAATAAAATTGTAGCAGTGCATAACCAAAAGTTATTTCATAAGGAGCAAGACTTCACAGTTTGGTTAGGAGGAGTGAGATGTTTTCACTTTCAGAAGAATGAAATCATTGTGTTTGGGACATTGGTATAACACTAAGTTTTCAGCATAAAGTTTTCAGAATTGGTCCAAAGCTCTGCTGCTGTATGCTATGTCAGTGGTACCTCCTGTGGACAGTATTCAAAGCAAGGTGAAAAATCATTAAGTTCATTGCATAACTAACTCAATTTGCATTTTTCTAAGTGACGATGTCAAGTTTCCAGTCTTTCCAAGTTCTTATGCTTAAGCAGCCCTAGGTTTTGTTCTAGAAGGGTGCCCATGACATCGTGATGTTGCAATGTCTTTTTACTTGTAAGTACATTGCATTTTATATATAATTATTTATAAATGCCAATAAAATAGTCTTAAGAACTTATGAAAGAGTGTACATAGAGGGATAAAAACAGGCATCAGCAATACAGTGCAAGAGTTAATTGTTATGACAATAAAGCCTACATTCAGGACAACTTGGTTTTATTCTGCTGCAGTATCAGTCATGCTACATACCATGTCGACACAAGAGTGTTGTCTATCACAACTTATGAAGCCCTGGAGCATAAATTCCCAACAACAATAGAAAGCCTCTAAGACATATGGTTTCTGGGAAACCATCCAGGTTAAAACCTCAAAGTGATGAAATGTGCAAGAGAAGGGCAGGACTCAATTCACAAAGCTAATGCAAAGCATGTGTAACTCTAGGGACTTTTATACTCAATATTTCAGGAAAATACAGTGGCCATAAAAACAGTTTCTGAGGATTATTCTTTAGATAACAACTAGTAGTGACTGCCTGAACCAACCATTTTGGTCTGATAATACTATAGACTGCAAACCACATCTAGTGAATGTTTCCTTGAATAAATTATTTTCTCATTTAAACTTCTTCATTTCTAAGAAAATGGGTACAGAAATAAAAACATATATTTTAAAATATGTTTGTAATGGAAAAGCTGTTATAATTGCAGAAATTATACCAGAAACAAAACACAATGTTGATATTAATTGCTTTCCTTTTAACTGCTTGCTGCATTGGGAAATTTTAGTAAATATATATATGGAAACAGATTGTTGTTCCCTTATTTATTTTCCCATACTATTTGTCCTTCTTTCTTCAACCAATTTTAAACTTAAATCCCACGATCTCCCTCACAGATAAGTTAAATAATATCAAATGAGTCTGCTCCCCTTCCAGGTGCTCTCTACAAGTCATAGGAGACCCACATTGGGAAGGAAGCTTCTAGTACTAGTTACCGACTCTATAGTCTGTAAGGCTTCATGAATTGAAGAGAGATGGAATCAGGAAACATAAATCACAAAGGCTTGCAAACTGCTCCAAAAGCTAAATGAAAGAAAAAAAAATCCATCCTTCTGTTTCTGAAGGAGACAATTAATCACAGAAAATAGAGGATGACATGTATAGGAAGATTTATTAAAAGCTACAGTAGGTTTGGGAGCAAAGATGTCAAATTATACTTTGCTGTCAAAGTTTCAAATGATAATTAATTAATATCATTACTGAAATTAAAAGTTTATGATGTTTTTGTGACTATCATGACTGAAGTAGCTGACTTTTCATTTGCCACTCACTGGAAAATCTCATTAACGCTAATACCAATTTTCACTGTCCTAAGAACTATACCAACAACTTCAAAGTACACATCTGACTGGTGGAAATCAGTTTCAGCTTAACATGAGAATCAATCACAAACCAAAGCCTGTGTAGTAATCCACATATTTTAGTCCCATAAGTAGTATATTGAATCACCACTGTCTTTTGTGAATCACTTATTTTTTTTATCTCCAGAAAATTTAGTACTTAGTGCTGGTAAAAAACAGTTGAATCAGAGAATAAATATGCAGAACTGTTTCATCAGATTGGTATTCAGATCACATGGATCCTATTTCCCTTAAAACTGACAAAAATTTATTGAAAAGTTTTAAAGCCACAAAGTCCTAGCTTGTTTAATTTGGGTTAAGCAATATAAAGACATTGTAGTATTTTAGGAACATTTTATGCTGCATTTTTAAATTTCAGTAAATTTTTACAGTGAATCACTTTTGGAATTCTTGAGATTGGAAGGGACTGCTGGAGGCCATTAATCTGAACATGCTGTGAGGCATCAGTTCCTTCTTTCTACACGCAAAACAGGCTCAGGTGTACTTTGATTTGCAAGACTTTGACAGGGATGAGGTTTGGGAAAATGGAAAAATCCACTCTGAGTCAAGGTAAAGTGTTCCTGAACTACAGATGATACAGAAGTATTTTGCTCCTATGCTTTATTCCCACTATTGTTATTCAGTATGCTCTGCAAAAAAATACTAACCCAAACCCACAGCTTCTGAAAGGGAGAGAAACCAATTACCTTTAACCTCATCAGATCAGCTCAGGACTTAGTGATGAGCAGTAATGTACCACAGCACTCATTCTAAGATGTAACAATTTCAAAGTGCAATGAAGCCTGAAATGGGACTTAATCACTACACAGAATGCAACTTTATAATTGGTTCCCAGTACACAAACTGGCTATATTGAAAAGAAATGGAAGGTGATACCCTTCTGAAGAGAAGTATTTTGATATCCATGTACTGATATGCTCAAAAAAAACCCCTTAAAAACCTGGTTTTTACATTATTTTTGAGACTCATACAAAGGTGTGCCTACATACCTAATCAAGACCTAGTATGTCCTGTGTTTTACTGAGCATTTCCCACCTCTATCAGAGATCCCATGACTTCACACAAACACAAGTTGTATACACACAAGGGGCTACAGAAAAATAAAAAAAGTTAAAAACAGTATTGCAGTAGAATTAGTGAATTCAACTTTCACTGTGAAAATGCTATATAAGCATGAAACTAATGGGTGCACATGAAAGATCCTGGAGAGAATCCATGTTTGAGGGTATCTCTGGTCCCTCAGAAGATACACAGCTTACATACGTATGACTTGTTATGCAGAGATTCAGAATCCAAGGGCAGCCCTTTTCTTTGGCATAGGTTTGGGTGACAAAATATATTGTATGTCCCAGTCAAAAAAACCCAAAACTATCAGTGGGATGTAATTAAGTATTTCCTAGGCAAAGACATCCATCCATCATCTAAAACTAAAACACACAAGGACAGTTAAGATGGTTCTAGCACTTATTTTTTGAAAAGTAGTGTCTCACTCTTTCAAATAAAAAAAGATTTTAGAAGAAAAAAGTATGTTACCAGTAGATTTTTTTTCTGTGATATAATACTTACAACCTGAACTTGAAAGCAGTGAGCTGCATAAAATGCTGTTTTGAGTTCGCCAACTAGAAGAGTGAGCAGCCACCTCTACATCAGAAATTTCAGCATCCCTTTTCACATCCTATGGGAACCAAATAAAAATAATTTTATCTCTTACTATCAAGCAGCTGCACACTTTAACAAAAAACATACAGTAGCAGACATACAGGCACATGCTGTGATTTCACACACACTGGAAAAGACTGATTTGAATTCTCTGAATTCTCAGTACTGCAGTTAGATTCAAATTAATTTGCTTACGAGTTTTATCCCCATTTCATCACTATAAAAGTCTGCAAAAAACTGCTTTGCCTTGAAAAAAGTACTGGCAACACTGCAAGTCTTTGCCACTACAGCAAGTTGGAAAAATACTCTTTCCTGTTCACATCACATACACAGTTCAGGACTGTGTATGCCCATATCAGCAGGGCAAACATCAGTGAATGATGACTTCCTCATCAATGAATGGTTCATATTAATTCACTGAAGTTCCACAGGTAGTAATAAATATAAATCTATTTTCCCTGCCACTGAGGAAACTTAAAGTTCATTGATTTCTCATATCAAAATACCTAAAGGTGCTTTTGAATTTTTTTGTTAAACCATTAAATAAAGTCTGAAATACAATGTTATTATTTATGGCTAAACCCATACAGCATAGCTTCTTGGTGAGGAAAGTCATTTGGTCTATAAGCTAAAAAAGAGAAGATAAATTTAAAAAGGTCATTTAAACAAAAATCCTTGAAAAATCTCTATTAGCTCTGCAGCAAGTAGACCCCAGTTACAACACCATCCAAAATAAGATTAAAAGCTTGGCATCGAAATTACTCAGTTTCTTGAAATGAGAAGAGGTAATAATGAATAAATGCATCAGTTCATAAAACACACAGTTTTACTGCTGAATTTTTACCATAAACAGCCTCAGGGAAATTTGTTAAAACATCTTGCAATTTATCATTCATGCTGATACTAAGATTTAAAAACTAAAGAGAAAAAAATAAAATTCTACATTAATTTAGAGATACAATGAGCTTTTGTTCCATCATTGAAGAAGGATTTACTTCTGTTAAGACTAATGGGAATTATACATATTAATCCCCTTATGCGCTGATGAGAGACTTAATACCTAACATGTTCATAGCACAATAACAAATTTTAAAGAATAAAAAAAGTTTTTGTCTTTCCATTCTGCTTCCAGAAATGCTTTAAAAGAAGAGCTTTTAAACAAGAAAGGTGCTTCTACCAGTATCTGCAATACGAAATGGCTTTCTCTTTACAGAAATATTAATGTATAGAATGTACCTTTTGTCATGTGCTTCACTGACAATTACATCTGTACGTTGTGTTTGAGTAAATGGTCAATTGTCTGTGGCAGGGAAACTCCTAAAATATTTGTATCTCTACATCAAAATATTTATCTCTAGTTTTCTGTTTTGATTTTGCGTCTGTTGCTATTTTCTTTTAATACTTTGTATTTATGGGTTTTCCCCCCAATTTCATCTTTATCTACTATTATTTGTCCCTTTCTTAGTTGTAAAATCAAGATTGTTGTAACTGATGGTATTCTGCCAGCCTATTGCCTACTTTTATTACTAGAAATCTTCCATTTTGACACATACAAATAGAAATTATGATTTTTCTGGGCTTCTAAGCAAAAGACATTTTAAAGCCATCTGACAAAACTACAGCAGAGTAGGAAGATTGACTGGTGGCAAAAGAAATCATAAGAAAGGAAGAAAAAAACCTGCTTTTAGAGGAACATTCAACTTTAGTTTAATTTTTCCTCCTTAAAATGAAAAAAGGCTGGGACACAAGATTAGATAATGCTTGTCTGAGATCGATGTTGGCAAGCAAGCTGAAACAAGTGTATTATATGAAAGGCTAGAAAGAAAAACATAACAGAGGAGAAAGATTAATTTCAGAAGCAATTTCATGTAAAATGATCAATGTAAAAATTTTATAGGAAACATGGATTCTCCTATCACTTATCAAATATCTGTCTACTCTGTATAGCAGGGGCACTATGTATGCAGCATGAACCAAAAATATCAGAAAGAATCAACTTTGATGTCCTCAAACCTACACTCTTCCAGCAATCAATTTTAGAGACTCCCAACTGACAAACAGCAAAATAAAATAAAAAAAAAAATTGAAAAAGGCATTTGAGCTAGTTTCAAAGGAGGGTAAGAAAGGCAGGCATTAAAAAGTTTTTTTTTAGTCTAAGCTAGCCTGATCACTGAAATCAGATTAGCACCCGTCTGTTACTTGGTTTTGAACATTCTGTTCTATTTGCAGCGGCTGTGACAGCAAAGCGCACTGTATGTCATGCAAAAACCCAATTAGGCCTGACTAAATGGAAGCCATTAAATGCTCTCGGTTGTCTAAAGAAAGAGAATTGTTTTGGAATGAGCTTTGTACTGGATTCTGATTATCGAGTTTAAATCACACAAGCTCAGTAAGTTCAGTCAGCTTAGTGCAATGTTATGTTCTACTGTCAGCTGATTGCATTCCACTTAGCTTTTCAAAGTTTTCCAAATTTCAATAGCTAGTGATTTAGTAATGCTTGTGTGGAGGGAAGAGAAATTCAAGATACTGAATATTATCATCAGCAACAGACTGATCGTGCCTGTTTCCTCCTATCAACTCTTTCTTACAGAAGAGCAAGATGGCTTTTTCAAGTAACTTAATACCTTCTTACAACAGCAATTTACTAAGCTAAAATATTCTGTATTTATTTTACCTTTTCCACTTTTTAGAAGACATACTGTAAGCATGTCCTCATTTTACAGAAGGAAGAACAAATAAGTTGGGGAGCACAAACACGTTTTTGATAGTGCGTGATCCTTAGAGACACAGGTATGATACACCACCAAAGAAACTGATTTGATTGAGATATGCAGCAGAAATACTAATATGACTCTTCAGGTCTGATCACTTATTTCAGTCACTTCCATAAGAAATCGTAGTTCTGCTGAAGTAAGCTGCTATCACAATGACAGTGATATGACAATGAACAAGCTAATAAGGGAAAGAAAGCATATTAATAATTGGAAAGTTGAACTCATTACAGACAAAGTTTCTAAAGAAGAGGACTGGATTTGTATTGTAGGCAGTTAGTTATTCATGCTTAGCACTGCTGTACGTCCAGTGAGTGACCTTCAGCAAATCACTTCCCTTCTGTTTACCTGGATTTCATTTATATATGAACGAGACATCATACAGAACTGTTTGCAAAGAATGTAAATATCTACTACTGAAAAATTACTATATGTGATTTGTAAATTAGTCAACCTTTTTATAGAGGAAACAGAATTCTATATCTTTTACTTGAAAGGACAAGAGAAAACTGAACAAAACAATTAAAAATTGCTGTAGAGAGCAATTTGACAAAGCAGGTAAACACTTCAGAGCAGTAAGATACCTTTCTGTGAAAACTGAAAGATTTTTGGAAAGTATCCATGGCACTTACAATGAAGGCAACCCTTAATTCATCAAATTTCATGCCATGTCAATATACCTGCCATGCCATCAGCCATGGCAGCTATCTGAAATAGAGACATTCACGTATGATTTCTGTCTGTGTTTGTACTAGGAGTTCAGAAGGTAAGGTTATGTTGATGATTGAAAGTAATTGGGACACAAAAGTGGAGCACACACACATACCTTGACTTGCCTGACTCTTTGCTTTGAATTTTCCAGCTGTTGCTGCAAAGAACTCACTATGTCTTTATACTTCATATACCTCTCCTCAATCATCTCCCTTTGGCAACGGGACCCCTAGAAACGCATTTAAAGATTTAGATGATTTCATAACATGAAAAGTAGCTAGAAATTCTGACTTTTGTAAACACAGGTTTCAGGAAGGATTTTCACCACAGCAAGAACAAATTAACTTTTAGAGGCTGCACTACAGGGGCCATACAAAAGCATAATGTCCTGTACAGAAACATAATGTTAAAATACATGTAGATTAAAATGGAAATGGCCTCATCCTTAACTAGTGAATGATTTCTTGTAACACTTTCCAAACTTCAGCAGTATCATACCTTCTAACAAAAATTTTGTAACGGTGAAAAATTAATTACAACACTACAGAAACAAGCACATGAAAAAATAAGGTTCTAAGGATATGGACAAAACAGTATTTTCAATAAGGAAACATAATGCTTCTCCCTGAACCAGGTAATGATTCACTTGAATTAACAACCCTCCTAGACAACCTGAGAGGTTTATCAAAACTTACTTCGTCTTTCCTTCTCCCTTCCTATGAAAACATTGAGGAAAGAACTTGCTAACTATTGTACAAAAAATTCCAATATGTTATTTGCAAATAGGAACAGTAATGAAGCTGCAAACTGACATCCTTTCAAAGCTAAGGCATAAAGCTTAGCTCTCTTGAATAATAAATTATTTCTTGAACAAAACACTACGTTGATAGGAACCCATCTTCAGAAAATCATCTTTAAAAAAATTAAACATGATGGAGAAGGACAGAGCCCGACTGAAACTAAAAATTTTGCATTCCAATCCCACAAATATTGGCTAAGTTATAACTAGAGCAAACCAGAAAATGACAGTGTAATTTCATAGCAGTGTGAAGCGAGAGAGAGCAAGTGTGAAGGAGACTGCAGATGCCTGCTGAGAACAAAATTTTTCCTTTAGTAGAAACAGAAGGTAAACACAAATCTCCGTCAGAGCAAAAAAGCTCTTCTGGCAATACCTGGAATGTGAAATTAAAACTATACATCTCAATCCAAACATTTAAACCAGTACTTGCATTATCAAATCTGTTGATCATGACAGTAAAATGGTGTAGATTAACTGATGACCATGCAGGAACAAAAAATAAGCAATGCTCCAAACAAGTATGTTTTGAAATGTTTATGACAATCACAGATTAAGAAATTTTATACATCAAATAAAATGCAAATCATTATGTATGTGTTGATCTGTGGTTTAATACTGACTTAAAATTTATATTGTGCAAGGAAGTTACAAACTTTTTTTTATTAAACCACCCATTTCATAAATGGAAAGTAACTGTGGTACAGGGGTTTAGCCACTTAGGCACTGAAAATCTAATCTGAGCCTCATCACTCTTGACAGTATGTCACCACCACTGTCAATATGTCCTACTGTGTCCAAACACATCTCGACTGGACAGTGGTGCTGAGAAAATAAGTGACAAATATTGTCATTATGTCAAAACAAAACAAAAAGTTGTAAAGATCATCTATCCTCATTCATTAAGTTAAATATTTAAAACTCTGGCATAATTTTTTTAATTATAAAACTTTCATTTTTTAACATGTAATATCAGAATTTACCACTCAATAAAAATATTCTGAAACAGTAATTAAACATGAAACATAACATGACCTGTTATGTCCAGTTATCAATGTTCGCCTACATTATGGAACTGTGTTAATAATTAAAACTAAATTTATAACTTCAAAAAGATCCATATAAACATGAAAATAAATTTCAGTATGTTTCTCTCTATACAATATGTACATATGCAACTGTAAACATCTTATTAAACGACTTATCTGTACATTCCTAGAGAATATTAATTAACCAAAATATTTTAGAAGTACTGAGAGAGTCAAAAGAAATCTTCCTCACTGCAGTATCTTTGTAATCTTCTAACAGGCTCAGTTTCTCAGGCACAGATTCCAGGTGGTTTAAAGCTACTCGGGTACTCTAAAGAACAGAACACAAGTTAAAACATTAAAAACAAATCCATTCTTTCAGCCATTACACACATTAAAAACCCCAGTCTTATCAGCCTACTAGTTCAGGCTTCCTCAGTCAGGGTGTTGACTTGCCCTAAAGCTCAATCACATGTAGCTGTGGGACTTACTGAAGTAGCCCATGTCAGAGGCTCCAGCCAGCCAGACCTGATGGGAGATGGAGCCCTCCAGCTCAGAAGCTGCCTGAAGTGCCTGATACCTCTTCACGAGGCTGGGGCTGACAGCTCTTTTGCAGAAGGGTGAGCTGTGCTTGAGGAGCTGCTCACCAGGTGAAGGAGCTACAGGAGGAAGTGAACAGGCTACGTAGTGTTTGAGCAAACAAGCAAAAGAGAGATTATTTTCAGAGCCTCACAGTCTTAAGACTCTCAGGAGTCACGAACTTTCATTAAAGATGAAGGCTGGAAGCAGGTCACAGCATGTACTAGGAGGAAGGTTCCTCCTTCTTCTCAGAATTTGACAGGTAGGACTGGCATCTTCCACAATACATGTGAGGCTCTGGCACTAGAAGGCCAGACTACTGATGAGGTGGGTGAAGGTTTTTCTGGGATAGTGAGGCCTCCTAAAACAACACCACCTGCACTCTGCACCAAGACCTCTGTTAACAGGAAAATTAAGGGTATTTGTAATAGGAAACATCCTTCTAAAGCGAATGGAGGGCCCAATACGCAGACTGGACCAGCTTACAGGGAAGTCTGCTGTCTCCAGGGACTAGAATAAGAGACATTACTGATATGGGAAGAATATAGAGATGCTGCTTGTCACTGCAGGGAGAAAATTCATGGGGCCAAAGCTCTACGGGAGTTGAAGCTGGCCAGAAATGTGGAGGACAATAAAAAGAGTTTTTAAAATATATTAATGGCAATAGGCAGAGTAAAAAAACTCTCATCCCCTTACAGGATGAGGATGGTCACTTCACAAACAGGGACAGAAACAAGGCTATGGCATTTAATGCATTCTTTGCCTCTGTCGTCAACATGGATGATCAACCAAGGGGATCACAGTGCCTTGAGCAGGAGGACCATGACTGTGGGAATGATCAACTCCCAGTTGGCCCTGAAGTTGCATGGGATTTGCTGCTCCAGTTGGATGCCTATAAATCTATGGGGCCTGAAAGGATTCATTCAAGGCTTCTCAAAGAGCCAGCTGATGTCATCACAAAATTTCACTTGATATTTTTTGAGTGGTCTTGGGAATCTGGAGCAGTTCCAGCTCACTCGAAGCTGGTGAACCTTGTCACAATTTTAAAGAAGGGCAAGAAAGAGGACACTAGAAACTACAGGACTGTCAGTTCCACTATAGTGCCTGGTAAAGTTATGGAAAAGATTATGCTAGGACATATTGAAAAACACCTGAAAGACAACATCGTCATTGCTCACAGCCATCTTGATTTCATGACAGGAAAGTCTTATTATTATCAAACGTTATTTCCTTTTATGACCCCCTTGAGTCCTGTGTGCAGTTTTGATCACCACACTATAAGAAATACATTAAACTGTTAGAGAGCATCCAGAGGAGGGCAATGAAGATGGTGAAGGGCATTAAGGGGAAGCTGTGTGACGAGTGACTGAGGTCACTTGGTCTGTTCAGCCTGGAGGAGACTGAGGGGAGACCTCATTGCAGTTACAACTTCCTCACGAGGGGAAGAGGAGGGGCAGGCACTGATCTCTTCTCTCTGGTGACCAGTGGCAGGACCTGAGGCAACGGCCTGAAGTTGTGTCAGGTTTAGGTTTAGGTTTAGGTTTAGGCTGGCTGTTAGAAAAAGGTTCTTCACACAGCGGGTGGTTGGGCACTGGAACAGGCTCCCCAGGGAAGTGGTCACAGCACCAAGCCTGACAGAGCTCAAGAAGAGTTTGGACAATGCTCTTGGGCACATGGTGTGACTCCTGAGGATGGCGCTGTGCAGGAACAGTAGTAAGACTCAATGATGCTTGTGAGTCCCTTCCAACTCAGCACAATTCTGTGATTCTATGATTTTTTTAATAAAAATATATGCAGTGAGCACTTAGCTAAATATAGAACAATCAAATTTCCTATTTTCAGATTAGGCATATAGTATGTACTACTGAAGAATGAATTACCACTCTAGGGAGACTTAGGGTTGGACTCAACAATAAGATTTCACATTCACACCCATCCACAAAAAAAATGTAGTCTACTGCAAACTGCAAAGAACTGAAGAAAATAAATATAATGGTTTTGGTTTTGTGTGCAGATGAAGTTGGTAGATCATGCACAAAGAACAGTCTTGTCCCACAGGCCAGATGCCTCTGCAGCTTCTCAAAGACTGCCCTTCTATTATTTGCCAAAGAGCAAGTAAAACCAGAACTGTTTGTACTTTCCAAACAACAGTTAGTATTTTCTCCGCAATTCTAAAAATCACACTTCTTTGAATAAGGTTCTGCTAGTCTGGTATTCAATCCACCAATAATGGGCTTCATTAACCATATTACTGCCTTGGGACTTTAAAGCAAAATCTTAAAACAAACAAAATCCATCAATCCTGAAATCAAATATTACGTTGTAAAGCCTGTGCAAACCGAGTTAACTTGCCTTTAACTACAAAAGCTCTATTTCTAGTTCTGGGAAATGTCAATCTGACCACCATGAAAAACATTCCATTTAGACACCAGACTTAAGACCTGAAGAAAAAGTTTCAGTTTCAGTCACAATAAGAGAAGAAAAATCAGTGGGAACCTCTCTGCACAAGTGGCATCAACTTCAAAAAGACAGAGACTAGGAGTGACGAGTGGAGAACCAGAAATGAACAAGGTAACCTAAATGAAGACACACCATCTGTTTAAAAGCAATGATATCTGCCTTGTTGTTTGTTCCAAACATTCCATTTTTAAGGTTTTAAGAAATATTCATAACAAACAAAGGTCAAATTTCATGAACAATGAGATTCATTTGCAGCTAACTTGGACTGAACTTGTAGTCAATATTCAGTACCAATAAACTAAATTAGGTAGAGGATATGAGACTCATTCTTCTGTTTCTGAATTAAATGTATGCAATAATATTGTGTACATAGATATATTTCTCTATCTATTTACCCACCCTGCTTTAATACAGATGACCTGTGATCTGTTCTCATCAAAAAAGGAACTCTGGCCCTAGGTGTAAGCCTATGCCTTAAGCCATCCCATTTTTCAATTCCTTCTCTAATTTCAATGCCAAGACCTCATGTCAATACTGTCTGTAAATAGATTTAAGGAAGATGTTAATCATCTGTTCTTCCAAAGTGTCTCCTAAATAGATCTCTATTTCATGTACTTTTTGTAGCAGAAAAAAAAAAAAAATTAGCTGTTTCTCTGCTAGTCCTTATTAGTTACATCATTAAATATAATCCTGAAAGCAGAAGACCAGCCTTTGGGTTAGATGCATATTCAGTCCTTGTTTTTTTGGTTTCATTGAGAATCATGTGGATCAAGAATGGTATAGGCTACTTGGATTTCTGAAAGGTGTTTTTGACTCCTAAAGTTTAAATCTAACTTCACATTCAAAATGATGGGCTTTAAGGTAACCATTGCTGCTCAGGAAGCAGATCATGGGGTAGTGATACATATTACCAAGAATCTGCTAACGCAGTGCTCAGTATCAATCAGAAAAGCAAAATCAACACTTAATATAATCAGGACAGGATAAAAAAGCCAGAGAACATAACTGTGCCAGATCATCAATCCAATTGCATCTTGACTGCTCAGTCCAGATGTGGATCTTCAAAGGTCAGAGAAGTTGAACAAGAATTTTCAAAGCCATGGAGTGCTGTTTCCAAGTGAGAAATTATAAACACAATACTCTAAAGAACAGGACTCTTAAGCCAGGAAGAGCGATGCCTGAGGGGACTAATGACCAATGTGCATAAAATCAGAAGTCAGATAAAGATAGAAAATTTTATATGGCTTTAAACAGAAAACTGGGTAAGATCATGAATGAGAAACCACAGAATGGTTCTAAATTCACGGAAACTACATCTAAGTCTATAAGCTTTTGAGCTTTGAACGGCTGGAATAGGAATGAATGGGAAACAAAATACATGTCAGTCCTGTTCATACAGTCTTCCCTAAGCATTTTACTTTGGCCATTGTTACGATGTCTATAGCTGGGCTAGACTGACCTTTAGTCTTGACCAGAATGGTTCTTTTATATTCTAAAATTCCCACAGTTTTCTGAGTAGTCTGAGGGACTTGAATAGGATAACTCACACACTAACATTTTCAGAGCCAGAAATGTGTGTCTTTTCCACAAAGCAAATGAAAAGAATGGTAGTGATGTGCAAATAAAAACAGAAAAAAAGCCAAGTTTGTTGTTAGGGGAGGTTCAATAAGAAAGGTGGCAATGAAAGAATAAATTGAAGAATGTGAGGGAAAGATGATGAAAGAGCTTTTAGTTGGCCCACAGAACTGGTCTGGTAATTAATGAAAATCACAGCAACCTCCTCAAGATGGTTCAAATGCCATACTTGTATCATTAATGACTACACTCTATTCTATTAAAAAGATAGATTTAGCCACAGAGATAAAATGTGAAAAAGGATGTTAGAAGCACCTGATATAGAGGGCAATTAAGTACTGTTACATTTTTTCCCAGAAATCAGAAAGCTGTATGCCATAATGAATACAAATAATCCTAAACAGCAATCATGTCTGTCTGCTTATGTATAACAAGCAACAGCAGGTACTGCCCAGTGCACCGATGGTACAGATAAGAGGAAAAAGCGCCCATTGTACTGACTGAGGCAGTATTAATTGCATTTTACTTAACAGCAGCTCTCTTCAATAGACTGAGTGCTACTTAATCTTTCTGTTTTTAAAATAAAGACTATTTACTTTTAAAAGGGGTGTTCTATGTTTTCACAGAGAATGACAAACCAAATTATTTTCCATGACTTCATACAAACACTTTGATGTTTAAACTGCATGTGAACAGTTAATCCTCCTATACTGATGTGATCTCGGTATTAGACTGTTTCACATTGTCTCAAGGGACAGATCTGAATCAAAATCAGACACATTTTATTTTTAATCTCAAAGCTGCAATGCTAAATGCAAATAAATCAAAGCAGGTTTGTATATAGTACTCCTGAAGTTTGCCTTTATAGTCGATATATTGAAAACACATAAACATAAACCAGAAACCAAACCTCATTGACTTTCAAGTACAGTACTCCTTTCTTTTCTGAGGTAGGTAAAAACAAATGGCTATCTGTATTGCACAGATATTTTTTTAATGAGAGTTGATTTAAGTACCAGTTAGCTAACCCCCAAAGAACAACCATAAAAAGATTAAATGCAGCATCATTTTAACTGACTGCAATGCATATCAGCAGGCAGTTACAATTCAAATGACAGATACAATGTTAGAGGTGACCTAAAATTACTTATTTTTAAATCACCTTAGTGTATTGAATACCTAAATAGCAAGAATAGGATGTACCCAGCATGTTTAAAAGTATCCTTTGCTTTCCCTGTTAAGATCTGTAAAACTATGCACTATCAGCTTCAATTTTCAGCTCTCCACTGATAAATCATACACTTTTCTTTTAAGAAGGTGGTTCTGCTCAAGAAGCCTGAGGTGCTCTGCTGACTTTCATATGCCAAGCAAACTCCATGATAGCTGGGGCATTCTGTGAATAGTACATCATATGTAGAGAGGAAACTATACATAAGCAGACAGACGTGATTGCTGTTTAGGATTATTTGTATGCATTAAGGCATACAGCTTTCTGATTTCTGGGGAAAAAAAATTAACAGTATTTAATTGCCCTCTGAACTGAAAACTGTATTTTTTATCTTTATATTCCACGTATGACTCCAATTATACCACTGTTTTGATTATTTCAGCACATCAAGAAGTCACATTACCTATACAAAGGTAAGCAACACATACAATTTTATCAAATTACAATTTCAGTGCCCAATTGGCTTTTTTTTTCTGTATTACATTGTTTCATGAGAGTTTTAATGAGTAAGATTTTTTTAACTAAAGAAAACACTAATGAAAAACAAATGACCTTTGCTAACAAGGCATTGCCAACGTCAAATTACTTGAACATTTAATTTAGATTCCAGATGTTTCTGCATGGGGTGGACCACACTTTAATTAAAGGAACTTCAGGGATGCTTCCTTTCCTGTTTGCCATGACATGGACTGTCTTTTCTCTCATTTATGAGCACATGACATCCCTGTGCTAACTAGGGGAATTATTAACATGGGAAAATATTAAGAAAGTATTTGATGAATTTGTAGTTGTTTGATGCGTCCTAGCAACTGAAAACATGGAGGAAACTTGCCTTTTGGTCAGCTTTCTGTGAGTGCTCCAAGTACTGTGGGGGTCCATAGGACTAGTTTTTGAGAATCTATTCTTAATTGTTTACTAAGATTTTGATTAGAGACATCCAGATATAATTCCTGGAAATTAAAATAAATATAATACAAGAAGTAGAGTGTGTAAAGTAATGCAATGTTAGTGGGAACACATTCTCAAAAGGTGTAAAATCTTCCTTGTTACTCATCTTTAAAATTATGAAGCACTGCAGTCTAAAATCTTTACATGTAATTTATGTTAAGGTTTTGTATGCTAACAGTATTTCATCAAACCTTCCAGAAAGCATTGCAAAAATTCAATTAACACAGCCTTCATGAAAGAAGAAATACCATTCAGTTTTTCAGGTGAGAAAAATTAAAGTACAAACAGAGGTGATTTAAACAAGAACTCACAGCAAATCAGTGTCAGAGTAGAAAAAGAATTAGAAGTTTTCCTTATGGATTTCCCTATTTTAATAAAAAGCTTCACAATAATGAGAGAAAAAAATCTGTGGCGGCATCAATAGGTGTAACTGATGCCTGTGCTCCTACAGTTATAACTAAATCAAATATAAAACATTTAAATCTAAAATGAAGGACCTAGCAGCACATTAGAAACACCTAGTCAATAGTCTGCTGTCAAACAAAATTTAACTTATTTTGTGATATATAAACCAAACCAAGAAAAATAAAGAAAGCACATATCTATGTCTTACCAAGTTACATTCTGTGGAAGTCAGATGCATATTCCACAGATGAAAGGCCTACATAATTCATATAAGAAGCAGCTGAGGGAGCTGAGGTTGTTTATCATGGAGAAAAAGGAGACTCAGGGGGGACCTTATCACTCTCTACAACTGACTGAAAGAGGCTGTAGCCAGGTGGGGGTCGGCTCTTTCCCCAGGCAAGTGACAGGACAAGAAGAAATGATCTCAAGCTGCTCCAGGGAAGGTTCAAGTTGGACATTAGGAAGAATTCCTTTACTGAAAGGGCATTGGAATGGGCTGCCCAGGGAGGGGGTGGAGTCACTATCACTATCCCTGGAAGGGTTCAAGAAACAACTGGACATGGCACTTGATGCTATAGTTTAGTTGACAAGGTGGTGTTCAGTCAAAGGTTGGACATGATGGTTTCAGAGGTCTTTTCCAAACTCAGTGATTCTACGATTCTCTGATTTCTCATGAGAATCCTGTGGATGGAACTCATAAGATGTCTCTAAAATTACATTTACATACATATATGTACTATCTTAAAAAAAATTGAGAACACTGTATACTACTAATCCTAGTTCAACTGAAATAAATAACGTTAGATAAATGAAGTCTTTTCCAATAAGGGTTTTTCCTGAGATTTTTACATTCTCAAATTAAAAATGGAAGGATTTTGGTTTATTAAACTTTGGCAAAAATGTTCAATATTTGCAACATGTGGAACACACGTTCATAATTTTGAAAGGAGCTTAGATAAAGCATGTAGGGGTTCCACTAGGAGCATTGCCAGCAAGTCAAGTGAGGTGATCCTTCTCCTCTGGGCAGCCCATATTTGGAGTGCTGGGTCCAGTTCGAGGCTCTCCTACACAAAAGAGACATACAAGAGCCAGTCCAGCAAAGGACAACAAATTTTTTAAGGGACTGGAGCCTCTCTCCTGTGAGGAAAAGCTAAGAAGGCTGGGATTGTTTAGTGTGGAGAAAAGAAGGCTCTGGGAGGTCTCATCAGTGTGCACAAGTATCTGAAGGGAAGGTGTAAAGAAGAGGGAGCCAGGCTCTTTTCAGTGCTGCCCAGTGACAAGCAGTGGGCACAAACTGAAACACAGGAGGTTTCATCTAAACACAGGAAATGCTTTTTCACTCTGAGGGCTAGAAAACTAGAGGTGATTGCATTAGAAAAAAACTGAAAGAACAAGTGTAGTAGGGGACAGAGGATGGACAAGTAGCTGGGTATTAAACAAGAGCAATGAATACATTGGGTGAGAAGACAACACCAAGAAGAAGGGAAGAGAAAGCTGAGCATTAGGAGAAAAGAAATAGCGGGCTGCCAGCACCCTCAGGAAGCAGAAGTTACTTGGTGGTAATGAGCAGAGGAAAGACTCTGGGAAGCCCAGCAAAGGGAAGTGACACACTGGCTTGCTGATGAAAGGAAAGGAAAGGGCGAGGCAGGCAGGACAGAGGATCTCTGCTCCTGGTCATTTTTATAAGATCAAAGAATGGCTGTGTTCTGGGAGGACCAGAAAGCCTTTGATGTAATGGTACTTTTAGCAAGACACCACAGAATCAAAGCAAAAGGAAAATAAAGTATTAACCCTTTGATTCAGTATTTCCTCAACATTCATACAAGCAAAGTATGAAAATCATGAAATAATCCCAAGAGCTAACAGCAAGACATACTTATTGATGGAAGGCACACTGAGAGAGACAGAGAGGGAGAACAAGCACATAAAAATGGATGGTGTCAGGCAGTCACATAAATTCCCTGCCAAATGCATTTGGTATTGTTATCCTTCCAATTCTTCTTTTAAATTGGATGATAAACCAGAAAACTGATGCAAATTTGAGCCTTCTACTACAGGAGAATAATCTAATAGCTTTTACATTGCTGAGTGGAGGCAGACAGAAATTTGTTTTACTGGTATTCAAAACCTCACTTTCCTGAACATAAAAATGCATTACAACAACATGCATAAATGTTCACAGTGAACAGAAAATTCATATTAAATAACAATGTTGCTGAATATTTACAGGGTTAACCTAGATTTATGGACATTGTAACAAAAAGCTGAACTGTGTTCAGAAAAGTCTGATCCAAGTATTCTAAGAAAGTGATAACCTTACTTCTGGGTTCTTTACTGAAAGCAACAAGCTGTTTTATTGATCAAAAAATATAGAATGCATATGTTCACTGGAATAACTTCAGGATGTGGTTGACTTCAAATTAAATTCTGCAATCTTCTATGTCAGACTAGTAAGGCAGAGGAACATGACTTGCAGCTTATGCTCACAAAGAACAGTATGTAGTTTATAGAAACCCACTAAAATCCCAAGCACAGCATAGTAGCAGTGTGCACCTATAAAATGCATCCTGACTTCTTTATGAGAAATAAATATACTTTCCATTGTAGCCTCATCTGAGAATGCAATGCAGATCTTTTTTCCCAAAAAATCATACACATTTCTTTATAAATAATACAGAGCCAAATCTTGCATGTAATAACTAAAGTATACACAAGAATTTAAACTAATTTTATTTAAAGACAAATTATATTCATTCTCTCAAAATGTCAGACTAAATAATTGATTATTAAAGTAATTGGGATATTTACTTGTTAATAGCTATGAAATAATTAAATTCACTTTAATTAACAGCATTACACCAAATAAAAAAGCCAAACAAACCACATAATCTCTAGATAATCAAAACCTCAGTTTTGCCTGTACTTGTTACTCTGACAATTCTCAAGAGTTGAAGGATTATTCCAGAAAACATCTAGTTTCTTCAGCTACTTTTATATCCACTAGTGAGTCTGTCTAACAAACCTTATTTTTCCTTACCTTCCAGCTTCTGCTCCTGACTTGCATAACTTGCTGGAGCAAGAAGTGGTGTACCTAACTATTGAATCATACAGCAAAATTGATCTGACTGAAAAAAAGAGCCAAAATATCCAAAAGCTTCTTCTAAATTGGTACTATTTGTTCTCAGGCTCCTTAAGGGAGTGATCAGATCATGTGTAATATCTTGAAGGAGGTTCTTAGTAACAGCACTTTCCTCTGGAAACAGGAGCTGGCTAAGGACATAGAAGACCCAAGAAACTGCGTGGTACCATAGACAAGAGATGGAGTTTCCAGCTCAAACAGACTGCTGAGATGAGAAGGAGCTGACAGGGCTCAGAGAGAGGCCAAGGACCTCCTTTTTTGCAGCAACTCACAAAATTACTGAGTTAGATTAAGCTAGGTCTGGAAGGTTAATTCACCCAGAGCTCTGAATGGAATCTGAAAGGTTCATGTTATGTGGCTTTCACAACTTTTTTTTTATCCAAGTTGGCAAGTTCATCACATGGCCACTACAACAATTTTACTGGCAGGAGCAGGAGTTAGAAATTAGTAGATTGTAGAGAAAGGGAGGACATATTTATAGTATGATAAATAGGTTATCCTTTTCTTCTATCTGAACAATAAATTACAAATCTTCCTTCTTGAAGTAAGAGACATTGGAAGTATAAAAAGGAGGAAAGCTCCAGAAGAAAATAAAAAGAAACATTTGTCACAAAATGCAGACTGAATTTACATGACATTGGGGTATTTGCAAGCAACTATCCTGCCTGTGTCAAAATAGCTCCGGGAGCAGAAAGGATAAGGAATTTGCAGGCAGTTTAACTCATGGTTTGTGAGAAATGGATGGCATGCCTGACTGGTTGTCATGTAAGCAAATCATGAATAAGAGAAGGTCCTGAACAGAATTAATGTCCTGTCAACACCTGACAGTCACACAGCACCATGTGAAATGCCAGGACACTGAATGTCAGCATTAGCTTCCTGTTTCCACAAGGCAGGTGTTGCAGCACAGCACTCTGGTTTCCAAAGGGCCTTTCATGGCTGAATGAAAGAATTTTTAACAGATTGAATACATTTAAAATATATTTTTGAAACCAGAAACTGTTTTCAGAGATGCAGAGACTACCAGAAAGAATAAAATAATAATTTGCACAAACAAATTTTAGAAGTTTATACTTGTGGCATTGATACTGTCTCAGTAGTGGTTTCTTCTGATGAAATTTTCTGGATTTCTCATGAAAAGAAACTATGGGCCTGATACAATTTGTGATGTCTTATTGGACATTGCTACATGAAGGGAAAGAAGAATGGTTCAGAAACTATAGGGCAAGCTCAAACTCATTCCAGCTGTTCCACCTGACGGACTTACTACCTTGGGACATCTGAAAATGCATTCAAGGCATGTACAGGCATAAGGTTTTGTTCTTCCAACTTAATATCATATTAAATTATATTAATTAGTGGTTAAAATTACATTCCTTTGCTCTTTTAGTTGCAGTGTTGATATGGGCAGATAAACTGATTCTGTCCTGCACCTCCAAGATCAAACAAATAAGAACACAGAGTAGTCACTGAAATAATTAGATCTATCACATGGACCTCAAACACTAGAAATATTAGAAAAATAACATCTTTTGTATGGATAAAATCTACAACATTTCTCTTCCCAGAGACAGGATGAGGACTGAACTGTACAGAAAAATGACAACACTGAAATACACTGTATTTCATATAAAAAGTACAAAAGTACTGTAGTAAAATCTACACACAGAGCTGTAGTGCAAAATTATCACATCTTCTCTTAAACGTAAAATGACAGTTAAAAATCCAGAAATGCAACCTTTTTAAAAATATATATATAAAAAATATTTTCATAATTTGGATGAATTAAGGAACTATCAGCAATGTAATTGGGATTGGCTTGGAAATTAATTTAAGAAACTTACCATTTCTAATGCCATAATACGTTCCTAAAAGCAAAATACAAGATGCCATTAGAAAGCAAAGAATATAAACACAGTGTCAGTCAAAGAATGATGAATAGGATTCATTTTGAGGTTTTGGTGGTCTCATATGTACAGTTTTTTGTAAAAAACTCACTGAGTAGGAACTATTGTACTTAATTGGATGTCTTTATCATACTATCCCACTTGGAAATCTGCCCCAAAAATAAGGAACCACCCAGAAGCAAGGTGAGAAAGGATTTGAAAAAAGTTACATTTTTTTTTTTTCAGTTAGTGCATTAGGTTTCAATGTTGCTGATTTTACTCTTACGTATTCAAAACATGATTTGTTTTTTTGACCATCTCTGACTGTAAATCTAGCATGTTTTGGAATTCATGTAATCTTAGCATCCAGCTTAGTTTTCTTTTACGCATTTCCTTAGAAAACTAAAAAGTCAATTCTATATCATTATTCTTTCATCCAGAAATAGCTCTGAATAATGTTTTTTTAATAACAGGATGACATTAGTCAAACAAATAAAACAAACTTGTGTCAGTTTTAATCCAGCACCAAATACAGAGAACCCAGAATTAGCTAATTTACTATATATATTTTAACATTCCTTTCCCATTGCGAAGTATTTTTAAGAAAAATATGAAGTTAGTAAAACCAAGATAGTGTACTCTGGTACTATACCCTGACTAGGTATGGTATTTTAAGTTATTTGACAAAACACATACTCAAGTGTTTAGCTGAGCCTACATTTAGAGTATGTGACCATGAAAACATTACAGGAACTCTTACCTTACTCAAATATTACTCATTTTTTTTCTCAGGCAAAGTAGTGTATCACATGCTAAAGTCTTTATTCTTCCTTAGAAGCAGGTCTGAGATATAGACTATTTCCACACATCACAACATACTTATGACAAAAAATACTATATTGAAAACTCAGATAGTTTTATTCTGAGATGTTTGTTCCCCCACAAGATTGCAGAGGCAAACACACATATTTATTTAAAGATTCGGCAACAAAATACATACTCATTACCGTAAAAAAGATGGTATTTACAGATCTCATAAATTTCTGGTGATAATGAACAGCAATTCAGATATAAATATTTTCAGTTAAAGAGGACTACTTTGGGAAAAAAGGTCTTAGAGTGAATGAGAATGGTTCCAATGACAGAATAAAGAGTGTTTTCAAAATGACTCATGCGTTAAATAAAGTGCATTATATAGTTGCCAAATTCTAAAAATATAAAAAAAAATTAAAATCTCAGCAGATAATTTTCTGAAGACTAGCATCTAATGTATTAGGAAATTTAAAATGGATAATTTATACACTACTAGAATGTGAAAGCATGGATATCTGAAGGGAGAAAAAACTGCTGTCAAGCATTTGAATGTAAGAACAGCAGCCAGAGCACTACAATTCACACACATAACCAGAACTGCCAGTTAGGGAAAGGAATAAAGCAATTTAATCAGGAACATGACAGTCAGGCAGGCACATATAGCCATGCAAGACACTACTATGATGCAACTTCCTGCAGTCTAAAATTACTCCTCATTCAATCAGAAGTAATATCATTAGAACAATTTGTCAACCATGAAGTTTCACATGAAAGCAGATGTAGAATTGCTTCACATGAAAGATCTTTTTACATTGATGTAACTAGATATGCACCTGTGTAAACTGCTTGCGCAGACAAGCTCTCAGCCTGGTTGAACTTGAGCTGCCAGAAAGCCAGGCCAAGATTTTTGTTTGAACAGGAAACAGCTGGATTGGTGTGTTGTGTAACTTTTGGGTCTTACAACTTGTCTCTTCTTACTGGATCAAACCGTTTGTACACTAACTTCTTTGATACCTCTAGCCCTCAAAATGCCTTCTATTTATTGTATGAGAAGAGAAGGCTTAACTTCAAACAAACTCCTATGGTCAAAACTCAGGTCAATACATAATGTCATTTTCCTTATGAGCCTTATCTTCATCAATTCCCTCACAAAATTAATTTGCTTTCAGTACACTTACAAATCTGACTTTTTAAGCGCAAATTTAAAGTGCTTAGCACAAACAGCGTTACTGCTAGATGACAAACAATAAGGATTTATAATACTGTATCAGGTCCTAGCAAATACTGACTGGTCCATTCCTCTTCAGAAAGGCTACTATGAAGATTTATTCAGTGCTTCAGTGCTTAAGTACTTACTTAGAATACTCTTCTTTCAGTTTGATTCAGTTTTACAAAAGTAAGTAACACTCTCCAGAGAATTTAACCCAGTGAAAAAACTCAGCAGTATTACTAGCTATTGGGTCTGTATTTGTCTGCATACATTTCCAAATCTCAATTTAAGCTATAAGGCAGTTCAGAAAATCACAATGCTGTAATACAATATGGTAATTTTAAGAAATTTAACAAAAAACATAACTAGTTAATTGAGCAGAAAATATACCTGGAGAGCTCCCATTTCTTCCTCTCTTCTGTGTGTCTTCTCTAGTAGCTCTGCAAAATGAAAAATGGAACCTGTAAATTCAACTTCCTGTCTAATGGCCTGATAGAAAAAGTACTGTGTAAAACACTCATGGAGGTTTTTATTTTACAGATTTCACAACACCCCCTTTCATCTGATTAAATAATAGATGAAACATGTCAGTCATATGATTGTTTCCAAGCATGGGCTCTTGAGGTGACTAAAAAACAGCCTCAAGAACACAGAAAGACAGTTTGACTGGGGGAAAAAAAAAGCTTTAAGATTCACAGATAAACTTTTCCATAGTGGAATAAATCTTCTGGCATATTTTTAGAATTGAATGAAAAAAAATCAAAGATTCTCTCTAAAAATTGCCTAAAATTGATTGTCAAAGTTATGCAATTATATATGAAAAGTTACTGCAGAATACAGCACACTATTTTGACTGAAAATAATTACCTCCTCTCATTAAAATTTTACTAAGGAAAATAATTTACTGTGACAAAGCATTAGAAAAGTTTCTTACAGTCTTTACAAGATAAGATCCTAATATCTCTTATTGTCATGTGTGACAATTACAGCCATTGGCACATATACTCATATATGTAACATTTCACATTAGAAATTAATTTTGTTGGAATTCTGCGGCTTATATCATGAGTTGTTTTTCCCTTTTATTTCATTCACATAGTTTTATGATTAAAATCATGTTTTAGATAAATTGCAACATATTTAGAATTCTCAGAAACCTTAAAATTATAACCCCATAAAGAGCAGGAAAACCCAAAAAACACGCTGCAGGCTTATTGCTGTTTTAACTATCAGAAGTTCACTCATGAGTTTTGCATGAGAAGAGCATTGCTTTATCTAAGCCAGACACTGGCTCTGAATTCAGATGTGCTCCAGTTTGCTAGCAATTAGGAAAGTTATGAAATTATGAAACTGCCTTGACAACATCAGGGGACTGAATTCTGACTGTCAATTCCTTCAGCATCCAAGTACAGAACAGCTAACTGAAAGTACCTGTGTTTACGTCCTTAAGAAGTTTATTGACACTTACATAGTCATAAAGATAAGCTTCAATGATTTACAATAGTAACTACATAAAATATTCTACTGACATTAATTTATCATATTTCCTTTATATCTCTAACCTTTTACTTTTCTCCTTCTCTTGCTATGAAACCTCCTTGTGAGCACCCCAACCCTCTTTTTTCATAGCTTACTATTTCTGATTGCATGTGGATTGAGACTTATTTCCAAGCACCAGTCCTTTAGAAGAGATGAAGATAACACAGAAAAAAATTAGGTAATTCTTTCACAAGTTGAGAGATTGACTTGCTATGCTTTCTTCTTAGCTTCTATGCCACTTTTTCCAAATACTTTCTTAAAATTAGTAAAATGACTGTTTCTTCACTTTCTGGATTATTCTTTGGTATGCTTTTCAGTCCAGTGATCCAACTGCCACACAAATGACTGCAGACAAGTGTGCTACCATCAACATTAGTACAAGAATTTTGGATTGAAAAGTAGCTGTCCTGTATGTTTTTTCTGGGTACATTCCAGTATTAAATGTAAGTTGATAAAAATTTGTATTGTAATACTAGCTTTTAAAAAAAATTAGGAGTAAGGAATAAGTCTATGAGAAAAGAGTGGGAAATGACAAATTCATCCCCATGTTCCATCTGACCAAAACCCCTCAATTATTATACTTGACTTGGCTTTATTTTCATTCCAATGTAGTAATTAAGATTCTATTTTACAGACACCATTGTCCTAAGTGAAAAGGTTGCTATTACAAGGTTCCTTTCAAACATCTTCTACTAATGTAAATAAGCTGAACTGATTTCTGCTAACAGTACCCAGATTTGAAAACCCTGCATCTCAAACTAGGGTTATCTATAATCCATTTACTTTATTCTACCCCTGCCTAAATTGGTTGTCCTGCAGGACACTTCACAAAACTCCCTGGAAGGGCAGGTAGGAGTTGAAGTGGTGTTAACTGACAAAATATACACCAGTGCAGAGTCATCTTTTATGAACATATATTTAAAAATCAAGTTCTGCATTTCAACTGATGATTCCATTTAGTATTCCACGTAAAATAATGGCATGTTTTCTCCACAGCTGAAGTAAAAAAAAAAAAAAAGTTAAAGCAATATATAGTAAACAGCTATACAAAAAAGTCATATATAGCATATTATATCATTCCTCTGGACATCATTTACCATGACAGAATAACTTTGCTTACTTGATCCGAAAAGCTCTGTTGAGTTATTTTATCATTTGTACAACACTTTCCGTATTTAATTTCTTGTGCAAACTTAAATATGTTTTATGTCATGTGCCAGAAAATAATGTTGCAACAAAGTTAAGACAGAGAATGCACTGTGTCTGCAACAGCAAATATGGTCACTAGCCCTAGTGAAGGCTCCTTTCATCCATTCTATGAACAGCCTCTGAGTTTTTCCGATTAAATTTTTATTCATAAATGAAGTTGCACAGTAGCATGGGTTGCTACAACAATCCTGCTATCATCTTCTTTCATGGCCTAATGCAACCACAGGGTACTTGGGGATTTTTCAAAGCAATACATCATTATTCTCACAGAACACATCAATTTATAAATTTACTAAAAGAAATAGCATTATTGAAAAAGGCACCTTTAGGCATTGATGGCTCTTCTCAAAAGATGAATAATACATGGAAAAAGACAACAAGAGAAATGAGATGGAGAAATAAAGATATCCATCAACATATTCCCTTTTAATTTCTAGCTAAATATGAAGCTTGCAATCCAATAAGGAACCATAAGCTAAAACTACTAAAAAATCAGATATATTTCAGATGTTTAAAACCACTCAAAGTCAACAGCAAGCTCAGGATATTGTCTGCAAAATGAGGGATCATACTTTTGTGTAGTTATACAAAAAAAAATTATTTACGGTGCTTAAATTCCAAATCATGTAAAGATTGTATCTCACTGAGCTATGCATCAGTAAACACCAACTGAGTGTCCTTGAAGTTACACTACAGTAACTTAGATTTGACTAATCAAACTTACAGGAAAAATATAGGTTACGATTTAAAACATTCTGTCAGAATTATTATCTCTTGCAGTTTGCCTGACACTGAACCATCACAGTATGTTGCAAAACACTGCAAATACGAAGCTGGAGATGAAGATTATATATTTTATCATACCACATAGACAAGTGAGGAAAAAAGGGTTATTTCAACAGATTTTTGACACATCCAGCCCCCAGTTGTAATTTTTGCTCCTGGTGAAATGTATCAGAAAACAGATTTAGGAGCAGATATTTATTGACTAAAATGAGTAAAATGCAACAGTACTATCTTATCTATCCTAGCTGATCCATTAATATGCCAATAACTAACTAGAACATTAAAACTCCTTCATGAACTAAAATGTTCAACTCCTTTATCACTGTGCTGGGTGTAACAAAAGTGGGAAACAGGACATTTGACTTTATATTAACTGGAGCATCAATTTCTTGATTTCAAACACTGCATGACCTCCCATTCTAGAAACTGAAGAGAAAAATCAACAAATTGGACCAATACCACGTTTTTACGTTTACCTTGTTCTAGCCAAGGAGAAATAACAAACACAGAAGTGCACACAGAATAAATTCTTATAGCCATAGATATCTACTCATGCAGTGAAAAATCCTAAAATGTGATTCAGAATGCTCTGAAGCTGACATTCACACAACAATTCAGTTTTGCATTTGTAGGTAATACGCTGTAAACTATCCTAGATATCTTCAGGCTGCTGGTAGATCTGACTGAATACTCCCAGTGCGCTGAAGCAGTTGCAGATCACAGAGGAACAACTCACATAGTACAAAAAATACAGCTACTACGTGACATTAAAGCAAGAAATCCAGGTTATTGCCAGAAAAGAATGGCAGCTTGGAAAAAAATGTCAGCATAATTTTTGTATCATCAAGCTAAGAAAGGCTCTTCTCCAAAACACAACTCAGGATTATATATTAGTAAAACTATTTTGGATTTCCCAAGGTTTGTAACTCTAGACATTGAGGTGTTAAGTTATATAAGTAGATACCAAACTCTTGAGAAATCACTTAATTAGACACCCTGATCATATTACCTTTAAATTTGCTTTGATCAAAAATTGTAAGGCTATTTAATTTCAAGTATTTCACATCATTCTTACTTCAAATACACATCCTACAGCTTTCAGTCATCGTTTGGATATGTTTCCCACAAAACTGTTGAACCGATACTGCAGCATTCCTGTAGATGCACAAGGCAGCCAAGCAGGTTTCCATCAAGTATGAAGGAATTTTCAAGAAGCTGAATAAATCAGTTTCTCTCAGCTAGAAATTACTTATCTTGCTCATATCTACACTGCCAAGTTTAATAACATATTATACCACTTACAAGTTCATCCCTTCACACAATGAATCTGACATGAGGGCCCTATTTTGGGGGTGAATCAAGATATTTCTAGCTGAACCTCTGTAACCAAAGTGTTTCACAAGATATAGATATATCTACATATATATCTACATATATACATACATATTCATGGCTAGTAGAGGCAGAACAATGGCAGATTTGCCCTGTACCTGTGTTAGGCTGTGATGAACGTCTTCACAGTTCTGTCACAACTGCTATAGTCCAGAAATACTCACTACTAAAGGATGTTTCAATGAGGCTGAACCTTCCTACTGTCAGGCCAGACACCACAAACCACCCTGGCACTAAAACAACTGAGATCTAAAACAGTGCTGGCGCATGCTTCACACTATTTTAATTGAAACAGTACTTGCCACACACGCAAGTCATTAAGGGAATTTCTACATAACCATATTATTATCATCTTAAAAAGAATTTTAGAGAAATAGGTATTTCTTAGAATGTTAATTTTTGCTAGTGTGGAACAAGGTCCATAAATTATTTGTATTTCAGAATGTGTTTATGTAATCCCAAGCAAGATTAAAAAAAAAAAAGTCTCAAGTGATTTTTAATACTGACTAGAGTTTTTCTAGTTCATTAGCAAACTGTTATATTAACACTGAGCACATTCCATTGTCTTTAAAGATTTTAGTTCAGTTTCCACCATTGCAAGCAACACAATAATCATGATCACCAAGACCAAAACAGCTGTTTACCTGTATCTAAATCAATAGTTTTCTCATCCGCATTTAAAAAAAGCTCCAGACTTAAGAGAACACCATTTTTAAAAGGGTATTTTTGCAATATTCTTTGCTTTTCTAGCTCCTAGCAATTTATTGTTCCTAGCAATAATTTAGCTGCTGTAGTTGTTAGCAAGAAATGGTCAAGATTTCAAAAGAACATCCTTTACACAAAACTTGAACATTTTTTAAATTAATTCATTCTTTTGGTAACTTTTAGGTATACACTTGTATTTTTACTGTGTAAATTTGAAACAGATTCTTCAACATACGGTGATGCATTTGCTTACCTTAACCTGAAGCAGCACCCCAAACCATAACAGAAGAAATAGAAGAAAGGTGTCAAAAGCTAATAGAGAAGGAAACAATTCACTGTTCAGATTCCCTAAGATACTTACTACTACATAGGAAACACAACATACTGTTTTCTTTCTGTTCCCTGAGGCTTAGGCAGATCTGATATTTTGTAGCAAAGCTTTTAAACATTTGCATCTCCAGCCTGGCCTGGTCTATATTTCTTTATTTGCAAAGAAGCTAATTACTATCGGGGAAAAAAAAAAGATAGCTTATGGAAGGGAAATGTAATTATTTAGGGGCTGCAAGGGACAACAGAGAAGTGTGATTTAATATTCTCAGAGAGTTTCTATTCAAGTTATACTTATGTCTTTTAGAAGACTTCTAGGAATGAGTGATATATTACTGTGTTAGGCCTAAAATTGTGCAGTCTGTATCTCACTTCAGACAAAATGCATGAGCAGACAGGATAAAAAAGGTAGTATTATTTACTCTGGCAGCTTTCAGAAATAAGCATCTGAGACAACACTTAAGATCTGAGAGAAACAGGACTACATCTGGACCATCCATGACCTAGCTGGCATCCATAAACTCGACTATTTATTAAAGAGAAGTTTTTGGAAATATGTTAACAGCAAAAAGCAGTGCACAAATAACATCAGTCTATTACAGGCTATGTCCCACACAAACAGTGAGAGAGACAAGACAGAGGTGTTAAATGGTTTCTTCAGCACCAGTGACGAGCTGGGGTCCCAGTGCTCTGAGCAGGACAACCATGGCTGTGAGACCAATAAAACTCCCAGCCAATTCTGAATTTGTGTGGGATTTTCTGCTCCTGGGTCTCCTGAAGTCTGCAGGGTCTGATGGGATTCTTTCAAGAATGAAGAGCTGGCTCATGTCTTTGAGAGGCCTCTCTCAATGGTTTTTGTGCAGACTTGGGAATCTGGAGAGGTCTCAGTTGACTGGAAGTTGGCAAATGTTATGCCAGTCTTCAAGGAGGGTGAGAGGATGACCACAGCACCCACCAAAAAGGACCTGGGGGTCCTGGTTGATGGAAAGCTGAAAATGAGCCAGCAGTGCCCTGGCAGCCAGGAGGGCCAACCCTGTCCTGAGGGGCATCAGGCACAGCATGGGCAGCCGGGCAAAGGAGGGGATTGTCCTGCTTTGCTCTGCACTGGGGCAGCCTCACCCTGAGTCCTGTGTGCATTTTTGGGCACCACAATAAAAAAAAATAAAAAAAAAAAAAAAAACAACAAAAAAAAGACAGGAGGGCTACAAAGACGGTGGGTGAAGTGCCTTGAGGGGAAGCCACATGAGGAGTGGCTGAGGTCACTTGGTTTGTTCAGACTGGAGCTGATTGAGGGGAGACCTCATTGCAGTTACAACTTCCTCATGAGGGGAAGAGAAGGCACAGGTACTGATCTCTTCTCTGTGGTGACTGACAGGACCTGAGGCAATGGCCTGAAGCTGTGTCAGGGGAAGCTGAGGTTGAGTATTAGAAAAAGGCTCTTCACCAAGAGGGTGGTTGGACACTGGGACAGGTTGCCCAGAGAAGTGGTCACAGCACCATCCTGACAGAGTTCGAGGAGTGTTTAGACAACACTCTCAGGCACATGGTGTGATTCTCGGGGCCCTTCTGTGCAGGGACAGGAGTTGGACTCCGTGATCTTTGTGGGTCCCTTCCAACTCAGCATAATCTATGATTCATTGAACCTATTTAATGTTTCAGATACCAGAACATTTTGGGACAATGAGTTTCTATAATTGAAGCATATAGTGGGTAAAACAAGGTTTCCTTTTGTTTCTTACATGATGTCTGGACTGTCATGACTTTTTTATATGTATAATTATTGCTTCTAATTTGCTTCTTTCAATAAGTCTGCCTTGTTTTTCATTCTGATATTTCTCTTTATTTCCCTTTCACTTCAATTGGTATTTGATGTGAATAATTCATTTATATCTCCCATACTTCATTTAGAAAAACCTCTTTCAACTTTTCACTTGTTCCAAGAAATAGTCCAAAATTCTCCTCATCAGCTTTATAACCTCTCTGTCATTACCTGTCATTACCTGAACTATTACAGTGTCCGCCTTACAGTGAATTCTAAAGTTCCAGAGTGGATGCATATATATATTCAAATACACAGCTTAAGTACACAAGATACTTGGCCAAGTTGCCGTAACCTCTTCTACAGTCCAAACATGATTGCATTGGAATAGTTTGTCTGAATATGAGATTAAATATATTCAAAAAACTAAACTATAAGGTTACCAATCAAAAAATTATAGGTCCCAATGTGCTGCTTTTTAAGAGGCCTTTATCAAAAGAATGAGATTTTTTTTTCCCAAAGCTTACATGAGATCTTTTAGTTCTATTCCTGGCTCCTCTCTATTCCTGGGAAATTTTCTGTGCTTCATTTCAACATGGCTAAAGAAAATATTTCTCTATCTTCTGACGTGAAGCTCAAACAAAGTGTACTGAAATCCATGCAAAATGTTCCTATGAACTTCCTTATGAATACAAAAGGTGACGACAGCCCAAGACTTCACTAAGTCTTAGCAACTGCCTAAGGTATGAGCTGGGAGAGATTGTGTCTATATTTGTTTAGGACCATACTGATTCCCAATTGAAACTACTGTAGGGGAAGTATGAGGGAGGGTTGTAAATATAGATACAGTTAACATATCTTGAAGCACAGCTATAAGCATTCTGTTGTTTTCCTTTGAATGACACTTATGTACCAGCAGACATGCTGTAGAGGATTCCAAAAGCTCCTGAGGGACCTTAGGGTTTCTAGCTAAAAAAAAAAAAAAAAAAAAAAAATCACTAAAGAATAACTTCCCAAAACAAGCATCGCTTCCCAGATGCTTTAGTAAGTTCCAGTAAGTTTCATTAAAAAACAGTTACTGACACAGACAAATAAGAAGGCTAACCCTGAAGTGATAAAAACGTCTCATTCTGGTTCAAAGACTGTTTCATTATGAAAATGTGATCAAGGCACAGGTCTTTTAGCTCTGTGGGGTTGAACTTACAAAGATCTATATATTTATTTATGAACAAGTTGTATATTTATATGTATTTATTGTCAATAAATACATATATTAGGGGGTTATGCTCACAAATTTTTTACTGATGGGACTTGCAATCAATAAAATTTGGAGACTGCGCTCCGTACTCAGAACCTTGGAACAATCTCACTTCTGAAGTAAGCAGACTATGGCTGGCAGTTAGCATTCAGAATTTGATTTTTGATTTTTTTCAATAAAGGCATTTAGTTTTTATAAAGCTGAAATGTTTTCTAGCCTCTTACTCCAAAATTCTTTTCCCTTTATATGTCAAGCAGCATACATCGTAACACACAGAACTGAGAGGAAAAAAAGAAAAGTTCAAGAACAAGGTCTAATGAGAAGGCTGTCTAAGGGAAGAGGAACTGTGGGAAGAATGAGAAAGAGAAGAAGGGACTAGAACTATTTACAGTAAAGGGAGAGAACAAGAATGTGTGACTTATTATTCAAACAGAGGCTCTCCTATAAGCAGCGGATCATATCTGGAGATCTTACTGTAGCTTTTGAGCCACGAGTGATTGGTATCAACTAATCTTGAAGTGCCAAACACATCTTTGTACATACAAGAGGAACAGTCTATGTTAATACAAATCTTAACTAAGATTTTTTATCTAGAATTATGAGTGTAGTCTCTAAATAGCTGCCAACTATCACAAATTCAGAGGTGGTAACCCAGGTATTGCTTGTTCTCTGAAGTAGTGTCCAAATAAGCAAGCTGAATTGCAGCCAGAATAGAATCAAGGGTCTCTTCTAGACTCCAGAGAGCTGCTACATCAGAATTAACACAGCTGGGATAGCAATAAAGCTATTAACTCACAGTGAGTCATAACTGCAGAGCTATAGAAAGCCTTCTGTTTGCATTATTTGCTCAACTGTTCTCTACAGAGATGTAAAAGCATATAAAAAGCATATAAAGTCAGGCCACTGGAATTACAATTTTAGGCAGACACATTAAATCAATCTACTTGTCTCAGTCCTCAGCAGTCACTTTTCAGTGCCAGAAATACTAAATCTATATGGGTGTCCTTGCACTACAGACTTTAATCTGCTTCATTGCTGTAGGATGATAGCACCACAGCTTTTCTTTTCAAAGCCTTTACTAAACCGAGATTCTACTGACAGAAAAGAACACTGCAGGCTAGAATTTTCTTTATGTCTCTATTTAACAATTTCTTTAAAAATTTCTTTAAATACACGTATTTCACAATAAATTAATAATTTAGACAGAAATAAGAACTTTCTTGTCTGAAAACAAGAACCACAATATCAAGAATGGTACAACAACAACAAAAAAAAAAACAACACTCAAACATGAACAAAATCATGGAAAATTATCCAGTAAAGCAAAGAGTTATCTGAAAGGCATGGCTTCTGCCATGAAAATTAAAATGGGACACACCAAATACCAAAAATGCAGTTTACAATTTTTTTCTCATTATTTTTAATTAATGCCTTGGATATCTGGTTTGAAAATGATTTGAGAGTTTCAGGATGTTGACATTTTCTGATCACAAATTATCTAGTTATAAAAACTACATCCACAAATCTGCTGCAACCAGGAGGTTGCTGTGAAAATTAAAATATGTCATATAGGTGTTGGTTGAATGTATGCTCAAATTAATGATTTAAACAGTATTAAAACAACCCTAATAATTGCAAGTTACCCTCATCTTGTAACATCCTTTGTGTTGATATCATGGGTTTTTTTTCCATTTAACATGCTTAAGTATAAAAAAAGTATAAGAATACAGCAGGAAAAGCCAGCACTGTTACTGTCTATGCTCTTCGCTTACATGAGCTAAGGAACATTTACCTTAAAATTGCACTTTAAACACAAAATCCAAACCTCAAACAATAACAATGGTGAAATCCCTCTAGTCATTACAAATTCTGGATTGTGCCTTTTATTTGCAGTCAAAAAGAGCAAAATGTTTTTCAGTGCAAAACAAACTTCCCTCATGGCAAAATTTTTAGTACCATTAAATGTACTCATAAAATATTAATCTAATTTCGTTAACCGAGAAAGTATTTTCAAATTTCATCTTGCTTACTATCAAAGACACATATGCCAAAGAGAATTCATTTACACACATACACACGGTATTTGAACAGTTAAACACTAGATTTGGAGTATTCTGCTATGCTTTTCTTTTGGCCACTACTAACTGAAACATCTATCAAAAGACTCCAGCTCTTCTTTCAGACTATCATTAGGGTGGTGTGACTTGACTAAAATAATAGAAGACTCTTTTCAGTTATAAATATGCAGAATTTCTCACAGGGGAAAAATAAGATTTAAAACCCTAAAAATAAAGATAATTGAGGAAATAATTGAGATTTACTGAATTTAGAAATCATTCTGACACTAGAAACTCAAGCAAAACACAAGTCATAGTGACATTCTGAATTTCTGTTACTCAGCATTGTGTGATGATTAATAATGTTTCTAAAGCCTTAAATGCCAATTACTTGATTCTACTTCCAGCTGAAACTGTTACCATATATATAGGTATTGATTACTCATGCAGCAGTAACATAGCCAACCAGTGCTGGAATGCAGGCAATAATGTTCCTACTAGAAATAAATCTCAAGAACAGACTTTAAAAAAAAAAAAAATTCTAACACACAATGGCGGTGAATAAACACTTCAGATTTTACATAACAAATTTTGCTGAGAAGCCATCCATTTTCAACCGAACAATCTATTAGCATATCTACACTACAAAGAAATTCTTTACTAATAGCTTCAAATAACCTAGTTTGGGTACTAACGACTATGTAATTACTCCTTCAAGTCCCACAGAAGTCAGTCCAACCCAGCTAACATGGTGCTAGCACCAAGTGCTCCACTTCCACCAGATGTGCTCAGATCACATCATAGATGGCATTTGCAGCTGCACTTGCCAAAATGCAGGGAGGTCTCTTTGCTCCCAGCCTCTGGTTGTGCATTGCTCTTGCTTACTTTGTCCTGCTTTGGCAAAATGACAAAGCTGGATCTCCAAAAACTCTTAGTTCATTACGAGAACTGCATACTGGCAAAAACCAGACAGTCCTATGTGGCTAATACTGAGTAATATATGATTTTAGAGGGGTCCAAAGAGTAGACATGGAAGAAGAGATGGAGAAAGTAGCACTGATGGGAGTGCAAGAAACAGAAATAAGAGTTCTGCCTTTTGTCTGCAGTGATGTTAAATGTCTCCATGAATGGGAAACTGCAATTTGACCTACTAACTCATGTTTATCTTGGATTTGTGTGCGTGAGCTATCATCACACCTGTCTGTAGCACAAATCTATGCAAGGAAACTGAACAATGGCTTTTTCTCCTATAGTTTTGATTAGCAAACCTATTAAATAACCTGGAAAGAAAAAAGAAAATCAGCATCATATAAAAGAAAATATAATACGAAATGTCTCAAAGCAAGGTCCTCGTAATAGCTGACACTTCAAACAGAGAATGTAGTTGAACACTGTTTTATCACTGCATATAATATATAATTGTTACAAGTCTCTCCTAAATGAGAAACATTTCCTTTCTGATAATGAATAAACTTTTCCAGGAACACACAGAAAGAAATTGAAACTTAATTTTTCATTTACCAACTGCAAGCTAGAAAGATAATTTGTCATTTCTTGTTTTAGAAAATTATGTTGATATGTTTATAGGCATGGTAGCTACATAAAAATTATGGTATGGCATATGTAAATGACAAAACAGGAAATTGAATGCCACTTTCTTCAGAAAGCTCTCTCTCTTAATATCCTAGGATTTTCTTTTTTTGATGTTTATCATCCCAACCATATTTATGCGTATCAGAAAATTTCCTTTTGGCTACATCTGAAAGGCAGCTGCAGATCTTGATGCAAATATACACAGAACTGATCTTGGACCTATCAGCTAAGGAATGGTCAACGAATAAGGGTATCCAGATTTTTGAAGCAGCTAGTGCAACTCATTTGAATTGAAGTAACTGGGCAAAACAAAGGAGGCCAACAGCTGCAAGACAGAGAAGTTTTCTAGACAAGGTCATTTGTTACTTGAGATGAGTAATTCTCCCAAGCCTAGAAGTGCATTTCTTAATTGGGCTGTTTGAAGATCAGAACTAAACAATCCATTTGCAATGTTCACAGCATAGGAGAATGGATAATATGGAAAACTCAAAGATACTGGTCTGGAAATTAAGCTTCCCTACCAATTCCCTACCCATCCCTACCAAGAAAAAAAGGATCTTTTAGCAGCTTGGATGTTTTGTCAGAAAAATAACGCACACAAAAGTCCTGTCTCCGTGGGATTCACTCCTTGATAAATGCTGTAAGAAAGATTTTAATTCTACTAGATGGCCCTATGTATCACTAGGACCCAAACAGCTTCTAAGAGAACATTTACTTCAACCAAACAAACATACGTGCACAGAGGTCAGTACACCTCACTGACACCCAACATAATGCAACTAGAAATTATATAACACCCTGTCTAATACACATGCTACAAAGGAAGATGCAATAAACTGAGTTGGCAATTATGAAGAAAGTCATAATAGCAATGCTTGCTTCTAATTTTTTCAGCTGCAGTTAGGTTTTGAGTTGATTCCTTGGTGGGACAATCCTGTTGTTGTACAGTTCCACAGTAACTGATGATATACAGCTAAGACTTACCAGCTCAGCAGGCAAACATTTTCACTTTCAGTGAATGGAACATTTCACTTAGTATATAAAATACTCTATTTTGAAAATAACACTATCTAAATGCACTAACTTATTATTCCTTACGCATGGTCATTTGCAAAAACCTACAGTACAACACATCTAGTAAACTTTTTCAAGAAGAACTTTTTATACATAGACTTGAGGAAGAAATCTCTCCTATACTCTAGAAGAGAAGATAATATTAGAGGAAAATTATATATATTATAATTGAATAGCAACATCAGAACTTTTTTCTTTCTCTTGTGCAGTGGAGTGAGTATGTGTCACTTTCAACTGACACTTGACTTTTTATTTCTGATCAATAGAATTCCTGGAGACTGATCACAAAAATACCTCAAATTTACACTGCTGTTTTAACTGATTAAAAAGGTAAGAAGGCATTAATCTCACAATGGAAATTACATGGAGAAATGCATATCCAGTATGAGCAGTATAACTAATGTACTATAAAGAATTTGTTATAAAAAGACACTGCAAATCTTATTACAAGGTTGATAAGAGCTGCAAATAAATTATGTTTGTTACAGAATTGCTTTTCCCATTCTCCCAACACTACATCATTTCTACAAGTAGAGACATTCAAACAGTAATCGAAGAAATGGCAAAATGACTGTCAAAATCCCACAAAAATGCCATTGTAAATGGGAGAATACGCTGAGTATTCTACTCACCTAATCCTTTACCTATTTATATTATAGCTGCACACCTGTTTAATCTCAGCAATGCAAACGCGAGGAACAAACTGAAGTTTGTTAAAGTGTAAAAATATTTGATATGTTTTTATATAATGCCTCTTGCAGCACATGTTTTAAGGCATATTGGCAAACAGAACCTTGGGAAGTGTTTTCAATAGCTGTGGCATCATCTCCTAGGTTAGGAATGGAGAGGTACCAAGCAAACAGTAAGCACGCTTCACTGGAAATGCCCCGGAAGGGTATAACTGCTATGAGACATAGGTTAGAACGTGCAGTGACCTGCTAATGCCTCTTGAGAACAGGGAAAACAACAGAAAACTACTCTCTTAATGTACATCCAATGTTGAAAATTCATACTATTTACCTAAGGCTTTTATATCCTCTAGCAATCTTATTAAAGGGCTAAATTTCTCTTCCCTTGTGTCTTTATATTATGTATGACAAAATATAATTACAAAAATTAAAGCTCCTGAATCCAAAAGTAAAGGTTTAAGCCTTAGCTCTAAAATATGTTTTTTACTGTGAAAATATGGTTCTAAACTTTCTTCAGAAAACAAGAAAATAACCAAGATGAAAACTTGAGTTTGCTTTTCAAAAATTGGGTTTTTTACATCTTACCCAGAAGTTTGCTTGCTTTTCTGTGGCTTCTATAATTTTACCCCTTTGTCTAGTATAATTTTGCTTTGCTGCAACATTTGTTGCTGGCATATTTATTTCAAAAGGCCTCTTAATTGAAACAAGGATCCGATTTTTTTGTTCTGTATGACAACGTAGAGGTTTAATAACGACAATAAGATACAAATCCCAGAAAACCTTCAGCTTCAAAGTAATATTTAAAATTAATCATGCTAGGTTTCTCTACTCTATCAAGCTTTCTGACAGCACCTTTTCCAGACCTACGCTACTATACACAAAGTACAATGTCCCAGTGCAAGACACTCTCCTCTACACACTTGATCCTCAAAGTTAATTTTTCCCAAAGCACTAGCATGATCAGTAACAGATATTTTCCCATTTAATAAAAACTTGGTTTACTGTAAATGTCTGTCCTTGTGCTGTCTTGATGTGTATTTTATACACCAGCAAGCCAGTTTACTTTAGCTGAAATACAGCTTCTTCTGGAATAAACTCTTTCTCTTAATGCATGAAAAATGCATAATCATGCAGCTGAATGGCCCACATAATCATACCATTGATTCTCAATTATAGTAAGAATGGAAATTTTCATAATTTAGTAGTAATAACACTGTCCTTATTGTAAATAATTCTTTGGAAATCAAAATTCCTTAATATAATGAGTAAAATCTGTTGCTTACAGTAAGACTACAAAATACTTACTTTAATCAAGTTTTAAGTTTAAAGTGTTTTAAGATCAGATCAAAATAGGAATTGCAGTGTCCTGTAAACACATTAGATTTTAAAATACAATCATTTTTGAAACTGTCAAAAAGGAAGTCTTAGAAGGCTTTCAGTTTTTATTCACCTCACAACTCAATCTTCCCACAATTATCAAAAGCCAGCCTGAAGATGTTACACTATACACATATTGTATATAAGATACATTCATCAGAAAGGATAGAGTATTTTTGTATTTTCAAACCAGAAATGTTTTTGCAACAAGTTTAGAAACATTCCAACCTTAAAGTTCAGATCTTTGCTCTTTTCTGTTTCACTGTAATACATGAATAGTCCATGGTACAAACTCATTAAACCAGTCTGTGTAGATAAGCCTCATTGACCAAGAATGAAGTATTAATATTTCTCCAGCTTTTATGAGAATAAACATATATATAGCAGAATACTCACATTCCACTCTTACTTAAGAAGCCACTTTAATAAAACATAGCCCAACGTACTTATAATCCCTTTAATACACTTGAGAACATCAGCTCAACATTACCAACAGCTTGGAGAAGAAAGCCCCATCTTCCTCAGACACAAGGATGACATGAAGCTATGCAGAGCAAACTTCTTCCCAAGTTCCATGACATGTCTCATGGCTTGACAGAAGCAAGGCATCTGAAAAACTCAGTTTTCTGCCAATTTAAATATGCTTCTGCTAAAAAATAAACTGGTTTGTAATAGGCATTAAGAACTTGATAGGCAAACTGTGGATTGTCAAATAGCTATAAGACCATTGCATTATATTCAATACTGTCCTAATTTAATTCTATCCTTTCAGCTCTTCCTTAATAAAAATGTGCTCCATGGATTTTACGCACGTTGCATTAGAACAGAATTATTTCACTAGGATTTCTTAATTTTAAAGAAATTACCGTGTCTTGCAAGAAATGGTATACTGTCTGATCATTTGATTTTGCAAGTAGAAGCAATTTTCCATACAGACAGCATTCAAGCCTTATTTTCAGAAAATGCTGCTCCTAGAATTTCAATCCAATCAATAATGTTCTACAGCTGAGTCATCAAATATAATTAAAATCAGGAAGACAAAGTTTTTTCCAGACAGCTGAAGTATGTACAATATTGATGCAGTATGTACATATGCATGAAGGACATACATATATATTTCTGAATCTGTTTTCTTGGGTTTGCACTTGGCTTCTTTCTCTAGTGGTAGGCATCTGAATTCACCAAGTATACTAAAACAAACAACAAAAATATCCACAACAAAATTTAAGCGTTAGAATTGTGAAACAAAAATCAAGGTGATAAATTTTACATTTAAATGTTTTCCACTAAACAGAGATTTACATACTAGCAATATATAATGTTGCACAAAGGTACTGCTCAAGTACTCGAAAATAAGTACTGCAATATGAACATGTGTATTTTAAAAAATAATTCTCGGAGTAGAAAGGTGGTGTAGAATTAAGAAATCCAACTGAGGAACAGGAGAACAAGTTTTACACTCAGTTCTCTCTCTTTTTTTTTTTAACACATAACCAGGAGCAAGCACATTCTCTTTGGCTCAGATACTGCATCTGTTTAAGCAAAAAAATAAAACTTTACAGCAACAATGTTTCCTACAGTACTTAATAACCTACAACTCAAGTCCATTAAAATAGGCAGAAGTAACCAAATCACACCCTTGACTATGTTATGACCTTATCCTAGAGACCTAATAGATGCAAACAAGAAAAATACTGTGACTCTCTGCCCACTCTAAAGAAGATTCAGATATATGTGCCCATTATTACTTGTGAATTTTTAAAAAACTACACAGAAGAAGTTGTTATTTAGTAAAAAACAATTAATGGCTTATTGTTCAAATCACTCATACTGTATGAACTGTATAGTTAATTTGCTTGTCTTGCCTGGCTCTAAAACATTTTTAAGGATTTTCGCCTTTAACTACAAAATATGTAAAACATTTAAAAGTACCAATCACAGTTCCCATTTTCATAAACCAAAACCAAGAAGGAAAAAAAAGATGCTGGATACAGACAGTTATCACCTTGAACATGCTGATCAGAGTAAATATTCAACCTAGGAATTTGTCATATTTAACCCACTAGAAGGAAAAAAATGTGCACAGATTAAATGTCACTTACTTAATCTTTATATAGAAAAATCCCAAAGCAGCTAGACTTCTTTTTTTTTTTTCAAGAATTCACTTAAAATGTATATTCTGTAATTAAAACTATTTTGTTCTATATACAGTCAACATTAAGAATTGGTTTTACTAATGACTGAAGCTCTTAAAAGTGTGGAATTTTTTGGTACTGACAAAGGATTTAAACTTCAATTCTCCAAATACACAATATCATTAGGACTCACTTTAGGGAAAAAGAAAGATTTTTAAATAGCATATCAGCTGAAAGGGTATAAAAATTATTAGCATAGCAATGAACTACACTGAAAGACATATTTTATTACAGCTTGAAAAATTCTAGGCAAAACCATTACAACAAGCTCTAATTTTGAAAGATATTGAAGCTATGATACAGCAAGATGCAAGATTTTAAGTACTCCTTTAATTTCAAAAACGTTACTATACTAAATTTTAGATAGCATTTATTCTCATTTCTGCTCAAATTTCCAACATGATTCATCTGTATTTTAGACTAAGATGGCTTTGACCAAGGGAATAGGCACAACAGGAGAGGAACATAGAGCCCTTGGTCCAGTTTTATTTCATATAATACATAAACTGACATCTTTTCAGGTATTACAGAGCAGCTTCAGGACATCATTGTTATCTAAAGAAGAATAAATGAGAGATAGCATGCTTCTGTTATATACTTCTCAGAAAAATATTGAATTCAAGACAAGTGTGGAAGTGCTTGTGTTGCTTGGGGTAGGGCTTTTTTGGTTGGTTTTTTTAAAATTTAATAGCTGTAAAATGGTGATATCAGTCTGGTATAAAAACATAGTACATAACCTGAAAGCATGACAGCACCCTTCATATTAATTCAAGGAGTCCTGATAAAGTTGTACAGTTGATTATAAGATTCTCCTTATTATACAGTGTTAAATCACTGCTAAGCTGTAATTATGCTTATAAAGAATCCAATGCCATCATTTCAATAGCAGTAAAACAAAACCATAAAACCCACTAGTTCATAGAACATCAGATATTTTAGCTTGGTTTAAAGAAAAAAGTCATAATTCACAAAATAAAGAAAAAATTAAATAATACATTTTAATTATTTAATATACACTGAATCCCCTTCCCCCAGGTAACTTTTGTTAATTTTGATTTAGTTTCCAGTATGTGCAGGTAAACTAAGAAATAAAACTAATAAATTTAGTCTCTTAATGAGCAGTACAAACTCAGTAACTTAAAGGACTAATCATGCTTTCCAAACCAAAAAACTGTACATAAGTTTCAGGTAATCATCTAAAGTATTTGATTCAGAAAGAAACAAGAAATCAAAGGAAGTCTTAAAAACATCTTAGCTATAGTTTGATCTTACCTTCTCTTTTTTACAATGGCAGCCATATTTTTATGAGGGCATAAAAAGATAATGTCAAATGAAAATGGCTCCGAAAAAATACTAAATAATTACAGCAATGCATGTCCAGTCAGATATTTCCAGTTTTCCGATTAAAAGAAGTCCACAGGGCAAGATTTCTCAATGATTTGGGATTATTTCCATTCTTCTAAGACTCTGAACGCAGGTTCATTTTGGCAAAGTTTAAAATAACTTAGAAGTCCTCCCTCCTCCCTCCCCCATGACATTAAAAAAGCCAAGCATTATTTAAAGGGCAAGAACACTATTAAGAAGAAATAAATTATTTTAATAGTAATGATATTTCAACTCTATGCATTTTGAAGCTCACTATGAAAACCAAGTACTATGAAGAGTTTCTCTGCAATCTTTCAGATTCCTTCCTGTATGTATGCTTAAAAGTGTTCTCTTTAGTTGATGCTCCCATTCACTGTTCAATAAAAGATGACCAGAAAATACCTTGTGATGTTTCTTGTTGCCACAGAAAGGACTCTTGTTCATACATGGCAATATCATGCAATATATGAGAAAAAGAAATTTAATAAAAAAGAAAGAAACAAAGCTGAAAGGGCAGAATCAGGCCTAAAGTTGTCTTCAAAACACCATATGTACTTCACTATTAAATGAAACACAAGAGGTCATAATAGAAAGATTTTACACTATTCTGATTTTCACTGGTTCCCAATCTCGTACTTTTCCTCAATTTAGTAACAGAGATTGCCCAGTGTCAGTATATTTACACTCAATGTACTACACTGTTTCTTATTTTAAATTTTTACTCCTTCTGCTTTAGTGTTCCTGACTCAAACAAAAATTGGACTTACTGACTTTAAAATAGAAAAAACAGGAATATAATTTGAAACATTAGGTTTTGTCAAAGCAAAGTTTTACCTACATTTTTAATCTACTTTAATATAACAGGCTCTTTTGAGTTTATGTTATCCACAGCAGTTTAATAACAGATAATCCTGACTGAACCTAACAGAAGAAAAAAAATTAAAATAAACTGATGTCTTGCCTCACAAATCACCAAAATCTTTGTAAATTTTACTTGTTTAAAGTGATCAAACTAGAGGTAACTGTATGATTCATAGAGTTGACACCATCAATAATACCAGCTAAAATGTAAATCTTTCAAAATTTTATTTTTGTATCCTCAAATCTAAGACAATGCACAATGATAAATGCATGAGTGATAAACTTAATACATAAAGAAAAACACCACACACTTGACCAATACAGTTTTGTGCTTGTGACAAAAGCATCTAACATTAGTGTATCACAGCTCGGGACTATAACTGTTACCTTCTTAAGCTTTACCTAGCAGTATAAGTATAAATATATAGCAGTATAGGTATATATATTATATCTATGGAAGTGAAACTCTAAATATGTAATAATTCAAATGTGATAATAGAGCATTATCTCAGTAGACACTGAGAAGTGGTACAGAGTATGTCCTGCATCACCCAGGACTTTGTGTAAAACAGTATTTGCAGAGTATTTTGAGATAAATTAAATCAGTCTGTAAATAGTAGCAATGCATCTCCTCTTCTTACATCACTATAGCCATACTAACATTGTTCCATTGTAAAAAACACCAGATATGGCCTTGCCAAATATGTCAGGTCTTATTTTGCTAAACATTTATTTGTTGACTATCCGTGTCTTCTCTGAAGTAGCAGTATGTTATCCTGAAACAAAAGAACTGTGCAGACTTCATGTCCACCACTATATAACACATTATGTCTAGCTTATATACAAGTCAATATATTCCAAGATTTTCTTGGAAAGGCAATTAAAGTAAATCTGAGTTTATAAAACCAGTGGGTCCACCCAGGATCAAATATAGACTTTCACTGATTTGAATGATGAGCTTTTCAGACTGCACAGTCTGTCTACATCATATAGAAATGCAATAAATGAAATAAATTTGTGCCAGATCTTGGGTACAATTGCTGACAATGACATTAAGAAATAATAAAAATAAAATTCTTGTTCCCTAAACTAATTTTTTAATTGATCTTAAGAACACCATGGCATGCTCAGTGATTCCAGAATGCAAATTAAATTCTTAGTTTAGAAACTGGAACTTACACATTTTATTTCCTCAGACCTTTGCCCATTTTGTTAACATAGTGAATACCTAGTTCAATGCTAGTGAAATAAATTTGATTGTAAGACCAAAATCACTCTAAGAGGAAAAATTGAATCCAAGTTGATACTTACTGAAATATCCCATAGTGTAGCATGCTAGATAAATACCTTATTAAGTAGTGAACTGTATCCAAAGTACCAATTTACAAACCTGAAATCAGAACTCACATCTTCTTCAGTTCTTCTGTACTTCTAAATATTGCTAGGCTTTTGAATTTCTAAACTCTCCATCACAATACTCTTAACAAGAATGGAAGACAAATGTAGCTAGCTGATCTTGAAGCATCACCAGGTAACTATGAATCTTCTGCTACTCTGTAGACAATCCTGAAACTTTGTGCTTCACAACTGTATTTTGCTTCATTCTCTGTTTTCTCATTCGTGAATCTTTATGTTAGCTCACTTGGTTTGGTCAGGGTTATACCACACGTACAGCCAGTTGATACCACCACAGGTACCCCTGTGATAACATTAACACTTTTACAGAGATTCATAAGGAGGTTTCAAAAGCCTACAATATCCTAGGTATTTACAAATGCTTTGGTGAAGGGAAAAGACAAAAAAATACATAGTTAAAAGTTTTCCTAGACCTATTTAAGCGAATAGAACTTCCTTAAAAATGCTAATCAACAAAGCAATTTAAATATTTATGCCACTTACTTTTGATATGTTCACCATAAATCTCTATTTTTATTCTTTCTCCCAAAAACCCCACGAGTAAAGTATGCTTTCAGATCCACAGAAAGAAAATAAACAAATTAATTTCTTGAGAATACAATTTCTCTGTCTCATTTTCACAAGTTGTGATTTAGGTGAACTTAAATTAATGGAGTATTTTCAGATTATATCAGGTACTCAGACAAGTGGTTTGTGTCAGTGGGGACAGACAACCACATCCATGGATATTCATGGTAATTCACAGAATCTGATAAAAATGCTCCAGCTAAAATCTGCACCATTCCAGCAGAAAATATTTTCATCCATGTGATCAAACTTGACTGAATATCCATTTTATTTAGCAATAACGTAAAGGATACTTCGGTGTTAAAAAAAAAAAAGGGCTTTTTTAATCAATAAAATACATTCCGCCTTCATTTTCTTTATTCCTGAACCTGAGATTTGCCCATAATTTCATTACTAGGTGCCTGAGTATTGTCTAAGTACTTCCATTTTCTATGTTTAACTAAGAAAAGCCTACCAGCATTCTGTATCCTTAATTTATATATTTTTTCATTTTGATGGATTGCATTCTTTTGGTTGAACACCTTTTTTATGCTTTCAGCTGTGTTTTATTTTTTCCCTCTGGGAAAGTAGCTTTTCTAATTTTCATGTTCAAGTTATTTACCCATTAAACTATTTACATGTTTACATGCTATTACTTACATCATAATCAAGGCTGGGCTTTTCATTCAGTATGTACAAGTATTTGTTCAAGACATAAAAACAGTCAGATTTTGTCTTACACCCTTTTTTAAAATAAAAAACCCTTTTCAAACATTTAAATGTATCCCTTGGTGAACGACAGTATTCAAAACTCACATTAACAGATATACATTCTATTATTTCTCTATCTTCTACAAATTCTAAAAATAACTGATTTGATATAATGAAGGTCATAATTTTCAAATTAAAAAGAAAAATCTAAGTGGACATGACTGTAAAACAAACCAATTAAATTCACATGGAGATTGTAAATCCATTACTCTTGCATACACTGTCACATGCACTGTCATGACATGCACATGTCAAAGAAGATGGAAATAAAACAAAAAAAAACCCAAGTGATGTACAACATCATTGCTCACCACCAAGAAACGTCCAGCCCCTTCTCCAGCTGCGATTGGCTCCTCCCAGACAGCTCTCCTGTGTCTGTACACTGGGAGTAATGTTTTAATATCTGCAATATCCCTTTGCCAGTTCCCCTGGCCTGGTCATGCTCCCTTGCAGCTATTTGTGCACCTTCTCACTATCAGAGCATGGAAAACTGAAAAGTCCTTGACTTAGGGTGCAACAACTAAATCATCAGTGTGTTATCAACATTACTATCATATCAAATCCAAAACACAGCATGTTTCAGCTACTAGGAAGAGAATTAACTAACTCTGTTCTTGCCAAAACCAGGCAGTTTTGGCTTTGCTACAGTTCACAAAACATTTTCGATAATAAGTCAGCTACTAGAAGCTATTACTACACTTACTAAAAGTTTACTCTTATCTGAATCTACATCAATCAGCACAAAGTGACAATGAACAAATAATAAAAGAGAATACTTATTCTGTCCAGTTATATCAGTATGAAGTCCTGAATAAAGACTGGAACAAGATTTCTGTAGAAAACCTAAAAGGTGATACCTTTCCTTCAAAACTGAGAGAAGAGAATACAGTGAAAGATCGTACCATGACACAGCAAGCTGTGCAAATAGCAGTCTAACTCAGGCTGCCTCAGACTCCTGTATAATCCCTTTTTGCCCAGGTCGTGCAATGTCCCAGATGGTACAGCTGGGAAATAATTTCTACATCCACTGTGCATGATGTAAACTCGTGTGTTATTCAGCCACTGTATTAGTTTGAAACACGGCTCATTGCATTTGCCTTTTTTGTCAGCAAGGGATAACAAAAAAACACAAATGAAACATTATTCTTGGTTATCACCAGCCCACTGCAGTTTGAAAAAACTAGTTGATAAAATGAATGTGCCATAGAAATTATAATAAATAGAATTTTGAATTCTTTCTCCCTTTTATTTCTCCCTTTTTTATTCCATTAAAAATGGAACCAGTAACGTACCTCTTTTTTCTCTGTAAACTTCTTCCAAAAGTTTTTCTTGGCTTTTTATCTGTTTAAAGAGAGACTGATGTTCAGTCTCCTTTATCTGTGTAAAGTGCTTGAGCTGTTCTCGGCTTTGCAGCAAGTAGCATCGTAGCTTTTTTTCCTTACTTTCTCTTTCCTTTACCTCCTCACACAGCCACTGAAGCTTAGTCTACATTAAAAAAAAAAAGGTACAATAAAAAGAATAAAAAGTAAAGAATTCTAATAAAAATAAGGGGACATAAATCTTCACTGACCAAATTAGCTTTGGAGTCACAGATTACTCATTTGTAGCTGGCTGAATAATAATAAAAATAACAGAGGACATTCATATACATTAAGAGAATATAAGTTGATTTTCAAGAGACCCAAAAGACATATTTTGGTTGATAATTATATGTGAGAAGTAATTTTCTTTTATATAATTTTATTTATTTTAAATCAGAAGCACAAATTTGCTAGGGTAGACATGAGAATTCACATTGAATTACTGCACATAGGCACTAAGAGATAGGCCTTCCTTTCAGAATACATTTTTCTCTCTATTTTATGTTGACAGAATTTAAAGTATTTTTCCTTTCTAAAAAAGTTACATCAATCCTTTCTAGTCAGCAAAAGTCAATATTTAAGGTTCACTCAGAGGGGAAAAAGATCTCATTGATAAGGTTGTGATCAATATAGTAAATCTAGAAGTGATCAAATGGAATACTTTCACACAACCTATTTAAAAACAGAAGAAAATAAAAGTGGCATTTTAAGCAGTCATTCATTCTAAACTTCCCTCTAGCAGCTAAGCAAATTTAGGTGAGAAATGTATGCAAAGTATTGTTAGGTGCTGTTTGAAAGTTCTTTTTAATAATATGTCAGTGTCACTTTTTCAAATGAAGAAAATCTTTCCTCCATAACATTTCTCCTTTGATTCCAATCTTATCTCTGTTATCTACAGTGGAAGTCTTTCTTGGTCTGTAAGTCTTACACAAACCACACACCACGAATAACCTTCTCTTACATGCAAACATCTGAAATTTTTTTCCTTAAGTCAATTCTTCTGTGGCTTTGACCTTTCTACATAAAGCAAAAACACCAGTTGTCTTCCACAGTTTGTGATCTATTTTGATCATGAGAAATTTACTTCTTTTAAAAGATACTGGGTAAGAAGTGTGCTGTGTGTGAGCTGAGGGAGCTGGAGGAAAGCTGCAAAACAAAAGGCAAGATTTATGAGCTACAGTCATCACCTTGAAGATGTTTTCAAGCATGTGTGCCACCTCATTATAGGACTTGAAAGCTTCAACAGGGAAAGAAAAATCATTCATTTCCCAATAATCCAATCTAATATATTTTAGATTGAATAAATACCAGCCTAACTTAACATCATTTCTTGCCTTGTGATAATGCTGTAAGAGAAACTTAACCTGCTGCCTACATTCTTGTGCTTTGTTTGTCTGATAAAACTTGAACCAGACCTAAAGGCTATCACTGCTCTTACTTCAATGCCTTTTTTTGTGAAAACAACATTGCTATTTATTTTGCTATAGAGATGGCTACTTCTTGTTGATAGACACATCTGGAAAATTTTCTATCAGTTGAAATAACAGTCTGGAAATATAAATAATTGCCAAAGGAATGCTTTTGTATTTTTCCTTTTACCCTTGAAGTACCATTTTAAATGGACTTTCAATTAAATCAGATCCATCCACTTACAGACTCACCCCCTCACTCAGTTGATAGGGCTAAAAAGGACGTTAAGGATCACCTTAGTTCCAACCCCTTGCCATGTGTAGGGACACCTCCCACTACACCATCAAACGTTGAATATTAGCTTACTCAGTAAAATTTCAGGAGGTTTGACTATTACCTTTGTTTCTGCTAACCAGCGATGAGGATCATTCAGTACTGTTGGTGTAAGGGATATTGCCTATGAAAAAGCAGGTGACAAAGACATAACAGACATAAAATGGCAATTAGACATAGAAGGAAGAAAGTATTTTCTGCTTACTGGAAATTCATTAAAGAAATACATTTTTTATCAAGGAAGATTAAGCCTAGTGCTTGACTTCTCTCAATACAAGTATTTATCCATCAAATTCCTCCTGCTTACCCAACTTGCAGCAGCAACTTCTTGAAGTAAAGGGTGATACTTTTTAGAAACCTTGGCAATACCTGAAGTACTGGGCAGAGGAACAACATCATAAAGGAAGCTTCTTACCTTTAAAAAAAAATTCATACCAGGACAACAAACCTAACTTTTTTTCACATTAGCTAGTCAAAATTAGTCTAGTCAAAAATTTGCAGTCAGAACTGGTTTTAAGTTTACCAGTGATAAAAAACAAGGAGAATTGTAAAAACATGGATCTGTAAAACTTTATCCAGAAACCAAAAACTCTGCACAAGGTGAGGTGCAAGTCCAAGAAGGCACAGCTCAGTGATCAAAAATCTGGCAACTACCGCAGATTACAAAACTTAATAAAAGACCTATCTGTAAGGATATGGAGGAGAAAGCTTGTTTGTCAAATACATTTTTCTTAGAATTCACATCTCATTTTGTGCTGCAACAACCCAACTCCCTACATAAGAGGAGAAGGATGTCAATTGTGAAAAAAATCCATTTCAAAAGCAGCCCGGCCCAGTCGAATGACCAGGAACTACAAAGTGTTCTCTCTTTAAATAGAGACACAAAAAAAAAGATGTAATCTGAGTGTACTCTGGGTTGCAGCTAAGGCTAAAAAGCCACTAGGTCAAGCACTTGTTAAGTGTGGCAACAAGCTGAGTCAGACAGTCCATTCTCCCTATTCTCAGAAACGTACAACGTTGATTTAAGAGGATTAGTCACCGTAGAATCATATCGAGGGAGAAAGTGATTTCTGTACCTGAGGAGCAAATGAGAATGTTCAAAAGAAAAGCTACAGAGAGATGGGGGTTGCAGGAGAAGTGGTAAAATAAGAAAAAAAAAAAAAAGTTACAGCAAGCTACCAGTTTCCTGAAAATTTGAGTCTGAGTTTTCTGGATACAAGGAGATGTTTCTCAAAAGAGGAGGTTATAAACTCTTTTCATTTTCAGTATTCAGTTCTCTACATAAAAATCACAGCATCCAAGTGATTTTTTAACAAAACATTTCTTTCATTTTCTCCCAATTTTAAAAGCATTTTAGGTCTCTCTTAAGGATTTCCCAATTCTAGGAACATGGCCTAAGAAAACCTAGCTCAAAATTTTGGCTAATAAAGGGTCCTTTCACATAAGGAAAAGGAGGACTACTCCTCGGAAAAAAAAAAAAAAAAAGGGCAAAAGTAAGCAGTACCAATTAATGCATGGACAGTTCTTCATGGTATCCCATTCTAATACCTGGCAATGTCCCTCTGTACCAGCTAAATATTCATAATTCTAATAGTATGATTATCTATGCAACAGTGACTACAATCCATATGAGTTCCACTACAAACTTTCATTAAGAAAAGAATAAAACCTGCAGCATACTTAAAACTTAGAATTACTTTGAATTTCTCCAAGGAGTCACGAGAAAAGATTTCACAAGCAGCATCAATTTCACTTCCTATCATGGAAAGAATGGACTGCTGTTCCATTTCTAAGTGATGCAGCTGATCTTTAAACTGCAGTCTGGCCTCACTCATCTTTCTCAAATGATCTTCTTCATTGCTGATCTGTTTTTCCTGGAATGAAAAAGGAAAAACAAAGCAAAGAAATAACTGCATTAATAATATAATATAGGTCATTAGCCATGTGTCTTTCAATCTTACAATCAGACCATACTCAGTCATCCTAAGTTCAACTCCTTGTCATGGAAAAATGATACCTTCTGATAGTACTTGTAAGTTTCTCCCTTGATTCTCCTTATTATCCTGTAAATCAGTTATGAAGAAACTGCTACCAAATCCAAACTCAACAATCATAAAGCCTATTTTCAGAGTCAAAAATAGATGTTCTATAACAAATCTCCTCAGGAGTAGAAAAAGAGCCCAGAGCAAATACTCCCATTATTATCTTTTGCCCTGAATCTCTTCTAGGCATCTGATCTCTAACATCAGAAAAGAGATCCCAGAAGAAAAATTTTATGGGCAGTCAGTGTGCCCTCAAAGGAAAACTACTCAAAGAATATCTCTCTCAGAGTGAGTGGCACTGAGGAAAGTATTTGATGCTATCTCTAATGTCAGAAAGTTGACTAAATATGTTACATATGTTTTTTAAATTCAGATTCTCTTCTTTTAAATCTACGATAGAGCCGCCATAAAACCAAACAAAACTGCTGCTAGATTACACAAAATATTGAATTATGCATCATAAATAATATAGAAAAACCTATCTTGTGAGAATAAGTGAAACTGAAACACACCTGTCCGCTGCTGAGATCATGACGATGTAATGCAGCAAAGGGCAAACACTTTAACACTTTAACACAGGGCAAATCCCAATGTGTGTAAGTTATACCAAGAACGGTGAGAAGAGCAAGGATTTCAAAAATTCATTAATTGTGGACCTGCACAGTGACATGGTACAACTGTTTGAAGTTTATTTGTTGGAAAACTTCATACACTGCTCCTATGAGACACCAGTGTGGAGTTAGGCAATGTCTAACACCCAAGCTCTATGAACAGGATATATATGGACTCATAGAATCATTTATGTTGGGAAAGAACTTAGTTATCATAGAGCCCAACTAAAAACCCCACACTGCCAAGTCCACCACTAAAATACATTCCTGAATACCACATGTACATCTCTTTTGAGTACCTCTGGAGGGGTGGTTCAATCACTTCCCTAGATAGCCTGTTTCAATGCATGAACAATTTTTTTCCTAATATCCAATCTAAATCTCCCCTGACACACCTTAAGACTATTTGCTCTCGTCCTATCACTTGCTAATTGGGAGACAAGACCAACATATACCTTGCCACCTTCTTTCAGGAGGTTGTATACGTATTTATGTATAGGTGTTACTTCTATTAGCAAAACAGGTGTATTTAATATAGGTGGTCTACAAATGTGAAACACCCATACATGATAAGAAGTCTGATTTTTTTCACTTAATTAGTACAAAAACACTTGAGACAGTAGCTATTTCAAACTGAAGAAATCATAAGATTTTTTTAAGATTGCCAGGTTCCAGTATTTCTATACTACAAAGACGGGAGTTGAAACAATTTTGACCTGGATTAGTATTCTGAAAGTAGGAAGATTGCACTGTACTATTTCCAGTATCAGTATTCTGTTATCTTACTATTCACTGATTCACATATCCATCACATGTCAAAGTTCATTTCCAAAGACCATGACTAAAACAGAATACATAACTTTATTTATTTCTTATCTGCTTGATTTTCTGAATGTGCCAACATTTCCTATCATTCTATATCCAGAGCCTACAGGAGAAAAAAAGTCACTAATGACTCAGAAGTACACAGAAGAAAAAGGAAAGAAATCAATCATTTTCCATTATGCTCTGCTCTTTCACCTTTCATGAAAAAAAAATCTATGCTAGCTATAATACCTATGTCTCTTTGAATGAGTATTTGCATTAAGAACAGAATATTAGAAGTATAAAAAGCATAGAAAAGCATAGAAAAGCATAGAAAAGCATAGAAAAGCATAGAAAAGCATAGAAAAGCATAGAAAAGCATAGAAAAGCATAGAAAAGCATAGAAAAGCATAGAAAAGCAAAGCAAAGAAAAGAAAAGAAAAGGAAAGGAAAAGGAAAGGAAAAGAAAGCACTCTGTAACACAATAAGCTTCTGCTGCATTGCCACAACTGTAGGCTAGAATGGGATTTCTCAAGTGGGAATACTATTTCTGCCATCCTAACATCCCTTTTGACAATCCACAAAAACAAAAGAGCAAATATTCTCTTAAGTTAACCATTAATGCAATCTAATAGAAGTCTCCATCTGCCTTTACCTTCAAAAGTTGAGACCACAGGATTGCATGCTTAAAAACTTCTCTGATCTTTTTCAATTTAGAGATAAAAGACAACTTTTGGTGTAAAAAGAGTGTCTTCCCAATATTAGGTTGGACCTAATTCACAACAGACTACAGAAGGCCGTGTACATTCCTATAAACACATTTTCTTAATAACAGATATTATAGAACTAAAATGCCAACACAGAAAAAACACATTTTCAAATATTCATTTGAAGTACTTTTTACTAGTCTGACAAGTTGAACTTTCAAACCACTTCCTGATAGTTCAGCAAGCTAAAGAAATGCCAGGTTTAACATTTTTTATCTCTATATTATAAAAGAAACCCCCCCTCCAAAAAAAAGAAATCCTCCACCCCAACACTAGTTAGAATTTCTTTTACTATGCTTACTTTGCATATCTACTCCAAATTACCTCTAAACTATTCATAGCTCCACTGCATCTTGAAGAAAAATATGAAGAAAACTAGAAGTGGTTCATTAAGTATTTGTTACTTACCAATATTAGAGATCAGGCAAGCAACAGGATTTATATTTCTAGTCCTAAATAATATTAGTGAATCTTTGGAGGGATACAGTTCATAATCCAGGCAAAGCATTTTTGTCTTTCATTAATATAGAAACCGTGTACTATGGCATGACTGGGTATATTCTTTAATACATACATCCTGGGGTTTTTTAGGTTTACCATCTATTTCTATAATCCATCATTTCTTTTAGGTATTTATCAGCAGAGAAATACATCTTGCTTAAAATCAGTTAATTTTACCTTTTTTTCCAGTTCTTGTTTTACAAATTCACATTTCCGTTTTAGTTTTATATTTTCTTCCTTGTTTTGGGTTAATTCTTCCATCAATTTACCACGCTCAACTTTTATTTTTTCCAGCTGTCGACACTGAGTCTTGACTATGTTTTTCTCTTCTAAAAGTTCCATCTGATGGTAAAGGGAAAAACAGATTACAAAGTCACTGTATGGGTTATTTTAAAACACATCCAAACTCTAAAGTTTTAAATCAGTGGAACACTATTGCCAGATGATAAGTGTAAAAAAATAAATTAAGTTCTACTAAATGCAATTACTTATCTGAACATGGAAAACATGCATCACAGAGTTGTAGAACCACACAGTGTTTTAAAAGCAGAAAATAGAAGTCTCAGATTCTTCATTTCAGCTCTGCTACACTCATCAGCTTACATCATCCTGAGAAGCCTAGTATTTATGCAGCTTTTCCATTACTGAAATAATTTGGAATCAGAAAGTCTAAAACTATCATTTAATTTCAGGAACCAATACTAAATTTATATTCTGAAAGGAAATAACAGCAAAGATTTAGTACTTTTAAGTTCTAGAATTGTATGGGTTTAGTGTTATTATTTTGTGCAATTAATGCTACTCATGAAACTTTGCAGAGAAAAATGAAGAAAACATTTAAGGATCTAGAAAGGCCCAAAAGAATGAGTAAATAATGTATATTTGTTTCCAGTGAAAAAAAAATAACTGACTGAAAATGAAATTTTTAAGAAATGCCCTATAATATCTACAAAATTTTGAAAAATACAACCAAGAAGCGAATTAACATACACATTACTCAAAACCAGTTTCATATTAGATGAAGTGTGGGATGCAGTTAAACACAAAAATAAATTTGCAAAGTAAATTTCTTTCTGAGGAAAAGCAACAATTTTATTTCCCAATTACACTATCAACATAACTTCTATGAGGAAGAAGGGTAAGGAGAGAAATTTTATGAATTAATTTAGACACTAAATCTAGACACTAATTTAGACACTAAACAGATCACAAAAACTCTTCCAAAGGACAATTTGAGAAAGAACTTTGGCATCCACAGTCTACAAAGACTTAAGAACACAAAGACATGCCTGCAATGCACAAAACATTCTCTGTGAATATGCTTATAAAAATCAACTTTTAAGTTCCTACTAAAGGTAATTGCATTATAATATCTATGCAGATGGAGACAATCCAGGAAAAAATTCCTCACCTACATTACCCTTGAGACACAGAAGAGAAAGTTAATACTTATTAATTTCCAGTATGGACAAGGTAGATATGACTATAATTTAATTGATTTTTATTGAATCTAATTTCAACATTTAATAATGCAAATTTCAGGAAAATTTAATAACTTCAGGGAAAAAAAATGGATGGCACAATTGGAAAATGTATAGAAAACAATTTTAAAAGAAATATACAGTTTTTTATGTATCAATAATATCTCTATATAACCTTAGATTAAAGATTAATACTTAATAATTAAAACACTTCCATACTATCAGGCAGTAGGTAATTTTGCATCATTCTAAGAAAATAACCATGTTTTTAAAGCAAATGAGGGTATATTAAAATTAGGGGACAGATCCAGAGCTTCTGAGCACATAGCCAAATGCGAACCATTAAGCAAACCACGTGAATTCCTATGCCTAATGTATCTATCCTTTTAAATACAAAATAAGACATCATAGAGGCATTGGTTGGGAACGATTTAGGATTTTCTAGCAGAAACCAAATTAAAAGTTCAATCATCAGACTCTCAGCAATGAAACAGTAAGATCCTTCTTAACACTGGTATCTCAAAAAACCCTATGTTCTTCTCCAGTTCTATTGCATCATACAATACTTTTATGGTTACCTTCCCTATTACCCCAAAAAATCCTTAACTTAATAATTTTTCAATCCAGTGCTGCACTACAGAAAGTACCATACAGAAGAGGCAAGAGAGGAAAGAACAACAAGAATCAAGAGTCACTTCATTTTACAATCTATGCAGAAGTTAGTCCTCTAAACACAGGACTCTGTACCCTTGATTTCCTGGAAGCAACTCATAAATGCATCCTCTTTTAAGTTTAAGACTTTGGATCCTACAAATGTATTAAATTTCCCTTCATTCCTCAAGTCTCTCTCAGCCGACCTTTATTTTTAAAGCTTTAACCATCTTTGGACAGGATATGTATATTCCTTCCCAAAAACAGTTACAAAGCTTGGACACAGCTGAGGCACAAATAAGGTCAATTATTACTGTAACAGTAAAAGACAGCTGGTTGCTAGACACAAAATCTTAGCGGCCTGAAAAATAGTATTAATAATAATACTATTGTCTGACCAACTCAGTGGCCTTCTCTGAATGGAGTGACTATTAATAATAATAGGTTAAAAAACCCAACTCTTTCTATTGGATTTCCCTAAACACTACTCTAACATCAAAGAACTTAAAAAAAAAAGGGAAAAAAGATAAAATGTATGTTAAGTTTACCTTAATTTGGAAGAAAAGTACATCCATAAAATTGAAATCCAAATGCAATGTAATGATGAGTTCAGACAAAAATTAACCAAATCATCTGCAGGATGACATGTTCTCATCAGATCTTCCTAGAAATGCATATGATTTTCTATTTTGTTTCATTTACAGTCTCTCAGTCAACAGAATCTTATTCATTATCATTTTGTATACTTCTAAAAAATTTGCCTACCCTAATATCTTAGAAAATTCATCTCCCTCAAACCTTCTGCTCTTAAAAAATACATGTAGATTTAGGGGGAAGTCATTGAACCCTAAATGAAATATGGAAGTGAATTCTTTTAATCCTCTGTTTAGGTTCAACAATCAGTAAAAATAAAAAGGTCCTAACTGTAGGATTTACTATTTCATAGAGAAACACAGAATCAAGTTATTTTTTCTTATTAGCATCTAGAATACACTTTCCTTCTCTCCATTTGACATCACATATACACTCTTAATTTCAATGTCATTGCCAAAGAAAAAAATCACTTTTGGACAGATCACTTAAATAATGCTATACACACTAAAAGTAAGTCCAATGTTAAGCACTGCTGTCAAAACATTTGACTTTAATGATCCTTTTACTAACAACCATCCAGCTTTTTATTGCTGTCTTCACTTAACGGCTTCTATGTTACCAACTGCTTAAGAATTATTATCAAGTCATGAATGATACATTAAATAACTAAATACTAGAACCAACAGAGATCCCTGAAGGACACCACTCATCATTGCTGTACATTAGGACTCCATTTGGACACTGAGCCACAACACTCTGAATGTGACCATTCAACCAATTTCTAATCTATCTCACCCATCAAATCCATCTCTCACCAATTTAGAGAGAAGGATGTTGTGGGGCACTGTGTTAAACGCGTCACAGAAGGCCAGATAAAGGACATCTGTAGCCCTTCCCTTGTCCCCTGATGTAGCCACTCCACTCAGAGAAGGCCACTGGGTTGGTCAGACAGGACATGCCCTTGGTGAAGCTGCGCTGGCTGTCCCAAATCATCTCCCTGTCCTCCATGTGGTTTAGTGTAGCTTCTAAAAGGTTTTGTTCCATTATCTTCCCAGGAAGAGAGATGAGGCTGACAGGTCAGTAGGTCCCACAGTTCTCCTTTCTACACTTTTAAAAGATGGTGTCCTGGGGTGACTGTATGGTACAATGCTTCCCGCTTTCCAGTCACCTGGGACTTCACCTGCCTGTCATATATATCACAGCATCATATATTTCCTTTCATTTTGATCATAGACATATATATTTTACTATTTTTTAACTAAGATTTTGACCTAAAACTGGTACTGTTACATTTTTTACCCTGAACTTTAAACTTTTACAATGGCCTGCAATAACATGTGTGTTAAGTGCTTTAAAGCCCATGCTTTATTACCTTAGTCATTCAATGGCAGGGGCTGTGTGGGGAGTGTGTGGGAGGAGGGGGGAAGTCTGACATTGGAATTCTTCACAATAAGTACCTTTAGTATTCTAATCTGAGCCTCTGCATCATCTTTTTCTTGTTTAAGGAGTTTCGTGAGTTCTTGAACATTCTGTTCATGTTTGATTTTCACATTTTGTAACTCTGATCTAAGATCTGCCAACTCCTGTTGGTGAATTTCTCTTTCCATCTTCAGCTGCCTGTTAGCTGAAATCATCTCTTCATGACTAGATTCCTGCTGTTTCTGGAGGTCTGAGAGGCTCTTAAGTAATTCCTTTTTTGCCTTCTCCTCTTCTGCTATTCTGTTTGTTAGTTCAACACGTATGGCACTTAAATTTTTTACATCTGCTTGCATTTCTAGGAGTCGTTCTTGGTCTTTTTTATGAAACAAGTCAATAGTTGCAAGTTCTGTCTTCAAGTGTTCCTTCTCGGCTTGCATTTGGTTTTGTAGAAAGACTTGCTTTTTCAACTCATCCTCCAATTTTTTTACAGTACCTTGAACTTCTTTAATCTCTTCTTCAAGAGATACCTGGTGTGACTCCATTTCATTCAGTTTTACTTCTTTACAGTGGAGGAGTTCTTCCTGCTGGGCTCTCTTTGTAAGCACATCATTCAGCTCTTTCCGCAGGTTTTCAATTTGGTTTATAGCTGAGAGAAGCTGACTTTTGAGATCATCTTTTTCTTTGAGGGCCTAGGAAAGAAAAAAAAAAAAAATCCATTCTGATCTGAAGTAATTAAAGGCAATTGTTGGGAAAATGTCCTTAGATATCAGGAATGTCTATGGAACAATTAACATATATATGTGAAAATACAAAAATTTTGCTTGCGGAAACAAACTCAGTTTAAATGTACTCAGTGTTTCTTTAAATTTACACACAGATTGTGTACAGTCAAACTTGGACTTGTCCTTACATTATCTGGCCTTCTAAGTAGGGACGGTTTTAGTTAACTCCCTGCTTCTCACACCCTCTCTTTGCAGACTGAGAAGTGTTTCTTTATTGAAAATAAAGATACATCCCCATCGTCCAAATAGTAGGATGGAGAAAATGAGGTAATAGAGTAATGCAGCAGTATACAGGGATGACTACTGGATATAAACACAGTACCTACAGTCCATTCCATATGCTGACCTATTTTATTTTCTAAAATATTACATATGAAGTATACCAACTTTAACTTACTTTTGAAATTATGCACAGTAAATTAAGTAGCAGCAGTTAAAACTTTGGTTCACTTATGCATCAAAGCCAAGAAATAACTACATCATCTCCCAGATAAAAATCAATCAAATGTAATAAAAATTCCACTGTTTTCCTAGGATCTTAAAGGTTTGGGTGTTTGTTCCAACACTGATATATTTAGTGGTAAAATTACCACAGAATCACAGAATGTGTAAGCTTGAAAGGATTGCAGTGGGTCATCTGGTCCAAACTCCCTGCTCAAGCAGACTTATCCTAGAATACAGGCACAGGACTGCATCCAGATGGTTCTTGAATATCTCTTGTGAGGGAGACTATCCAACCTGTTTGGGCAATCTGTTCGGGTATATCAGAGTCTTTAAACTGACTTAATAAATTTTATACTAAATTTTACTGGGCATTTTTACCAATTCCACAGCAATGCACATTTCTTATGGATATAGCAAAATTACTTAAAATAATGCAGAACAAAAAGGCAATTAGGGTTAAAAGTGTGGAGTTAAAAATAATAAAACAATTTGCAATTACATCAAGAATAAGAATTGCAAAGCAAAATACAAATATAATAAATTGAAGACATGAACTAATAACCAGCATGGGTTTCTTTGGAGAAAAAAAACAACCTACCAAGCAAAAAAGACCCTCCTAAACCTATCTTGTAATTCTAATTGAAGGATTTGGCTAAAAAAATCCAAAACAACACCAAAAACTTAACAAAACCAAAATTCCACTAAAATTTCAAGCTACAAACCCATAAGTTACTTGCTTTGAGTATGTTTTCTACATTACATTACTTAAAAGAACATACATTTCAAAAGATGTTAGAAACTCTGCTATCAAACAATAGTAAGGACAACCACATGGGCAAAACTTCAACCAAATTATCCCAGTAACTCCAAAAGCATGAAACCTAAACAATCTTTCTCCAGCCCATCCCTTGTCTGACAATATTTCAAAAATCTCAAAATTGCAAGCTATGATTGTAACCCAATTGTGAAAATTTTCCATCAACCCTTTGAAGTTTTCTAACTGAAATCAAAGACAACAAACTGCCATTTCTTCCTTTTCTTTACTGTTTTTACAGAATTTTGTCCCAGATGTAAATTGTCTATATTTCAAAGCTAGTTAAATTACGTTCATCTAATTACCTCAAGTTTATACTAAATGCTGCATCTAGATCGATTGTATCCCTATAAGTAAACTGTTCCCAACTTTATATTCAGAACATGAAACATCATTTGTAATTCTTTCTCCCTCACAGTGAAACACAGTTTATTTGATCTTCCATATCTTAAAACAAAGAAAAACTTTCTTCACCAGTGACAATTACCTCAAAATTGATGGCAGGATGGTCGCGACTTTAAAAGTAAGAACAAATACTGACAGTATTTCTTAAACGGAGCTTAAGCCAAAGTTTGAGCACTGCCTTTAGTATGTGAATATATTTGCCACATAAAAAGTGGTAAAATCCACATCAAGGAGTCTTATGTAACAAAGAAAATTTCAATATGGACAGTGTTATCGAGTGCCTCTACAAAGATCAGACTACATGGTGTTTACATGAACAGTGATTTCAGGACCTTTTTGGAATCTACAGCCTCATATTCACAATTCATCTCTAATTTTTGCTTCTTATTTATCCATTTGATAGACACACATCATTTTGAAATTATTCAGGTCTTCTTCCTTTGATTACAACCTCTATTTTCTCAGGCAAGAGTGACCAACTTCTTAAATGTTTGAAACTCTTACTTGCCCAGACCAGCGCTTGGGCTAACAAATACAAGATTACTATAGAAAGAATTGTTGCAGCATGGATAGAGGAAATAATAAGAAAAAGTATGATAGGCAATTCAGGAGAGAAACAGCAACATCAGGAATCATAGTTTAGATTTGCCAGTTTATTAATTTCTACTCAGCCCCATGGTGACTTCTCCTGTGCTTTCACCATGCTTGTATTTGTGTACCAATCTCAGAACAGATCATTGGATCAGAAACAACACAGGATTAATAGACATCCCATACTGCATCCCACATAGCCCTTGAAAACTTCAGTCTTTGAGCAAGACAAAGGATGGAGCCATCTCAAGCCCATCAGATTCAGTAACCTAAACTATACAGATGCCATGAAAAAATAAGTGAGAAGAGGGTATAGCACTATAAAACAAAAGCCATACAATATGATAGACTGCACCAGCAGAGGAAAGTTAAGATAAAAGCTCACAGCATAGAGTTAAGCACACTATTAGCCACTATAGAAACAAGCAACTTTTGACCCAGCCACTGGAAAATACAGAGCCACAGACTCATTGCCAACCGAATGATGTTTTATACCATTATTCCAATACAGGATGATAAGCATTAACATTGATGTGAGTGCTTGTCTTTAAAACAGTGTCAGCAGCTGAACAAATAAAGGAATTCTTTTAAGTCAAAAACCAAAAAACCCATGTTTTTTCCTGAGAAACTTTAGAGGAGAAAAAAAAGAGGAATAAGTAGTCTGCCATACTGAACAAAGACAAATGAATAACCCAGAAATGTTACAGAATCAAATTTCAAATTGATTTTTCAAAGAAAAAGTTCTGAAAATTATACAAAAGAGGTCCAGAACTTCAGGAGAAAAGCAGTTTACGTCACAGTTTGCATAAATAAACTCCTTCTCTTCATTTTTAAAACAAAGGGAAAGGGTACCAAAAAAAACCCTACTAATCTTACCTGACTATTCTTGTCCATCAGTTCACTGATAGTTTGATTTTGTTTTTCCAGCTCACGATCCAGTTTCTTACACTTCAGTTTCCATTGGCGGATGGTTTCCTGGGCTCTCACCTTCAAATCTTCTCTTTTTTTTTCAATCTCCAGCCTGAGTGCCTCTGAATGCTTGAATTCAGTGAGATAGCGTTCTGCTTCCTTGGTACTCTCTTCAACCTGTTGAGCTAACTCAGCAGACTGGAGTTCAGTTTGTCGACGTCCATTCTCACAAGCCTTGTAGCAACTCTGTATCTCCTTTAGCTGGTCCAGCATTTTTTCCTGCTGCTTCTCCCTGTTTTCCAGGTCAGATGTTAACACCTGGAATCATCGCAGGAAAATACAAACATTCTCTAAAGACACCAAGTATGAAATTTTATCAAACAACATACAGCAACATTAAATCATATTCTTATTTAAGATATGAAGAGCATAAAAGATCTGCTTGACTATCAAGGAAAGCCCAGTTAGTCCAGAGAATCTCTACCTCTGCAATGGTAAAGAATTTGAACACAAGACATAAAACACATACTACCCAATTCTTTTTGCATTTTTTCCTCTTCTGGTTGTTCCTGTGATTTTTCTGTATGGTAAGTTTGAGATAAATCATTGGCCGTATATTACACACTATGCAAATAAGAAATAAACCAAATAGTAAGATATAAGGAGATTAATGTAAACAGATGAGAGGAAAATGAGAATTGGAAAGGAAAAAGAGCATTCACCACAGCCACAGTTATTTATAGTATATGAGCTAGTTGTTACCTGGTTTTATGCTGGTTACTTTTATGAAAGCAATGTGCTAAATAAATGTGTATTTGAGAGTACCAAATACAAAGAGAACACAGCAGCTTGGTAAATGCTTCTAGAACAAGCTGCAAAGATCTTTGAAAATGTAGGAGGCATATATAAGCCTTTCAAAAATGAATTAAATTGAAAACACACCTTTTAAAATAAAAGGTTTAAAGGTTAAAATTTCTCAAATCATATTTCTCTGAACAGTCTCATAAGAAACTCAGGAAAAATAGTGTCCATACACCTTCTAGAATGACACGCTCATAAATCAGTTTTTGAAGATACACTAGCAATACTGTGTTTTACTAAGATCACCACGCAGAAATTCACATTAGTATTCTGTATTTTGGAACTATTTAGACTGCTTTCATACCACTCAGTCTTTTCATTAATGAAAGATAAATTTGATAGATCTGATCTATAGCCAGTCAAACATATTATCAAGCCTCAGGGGATTGAAATACTTTAGAGAAGAGGATTAGATTTCAGAATGACTGAAAAAACCTGCAGATGTAGCCTGAAATAAACTGACTGCAATTCAGAATGGACAAGGGAAAATATTTTATCTATGAAAGAATCGGCTACTTTACAGATGGATATAGAATGACTATTTAGATAAAGATCCTTCCGCAAGCTTGGGGAAAGGAGAGAGACTTGGGTTTGTTGGTAAGGGCTCTCTCCTTGTCAGTTTGTTAGTGTGGGTTTTTTTTTCCCTTCCAAACCAGGCCAACACCTCCTGGGAGGCAGTAAATTATACCAATCTCTTCAGGATAGTACTTGCTGCACTAAAAAGATAATCAAAATGATCTCACAAGCTACGACGAGCTAAATTTTAATCAAAACAAGCTTAATTTCCAATGAAAACAGATTATAATTCCTCTTTAAAGACAAAGATTCAAATTGAGTATAGCAGAAGTTAAAAATAGCCTCATAAAATACAATCAGATATTACATTTACCATTCCACAGATTTTCTAAAATGGGTCATCATTTTTTCAGTCATGTGATTACACATGATATTATCACTTCCCATTTCATGTCTTTCTGGAGACACCATAGAGGATATCAGACTAAACTGATGTAGTACTCAATGATGCATCATTAAAAATTAGTTATTTATATATAATTTCCCCAGGGTACATACTTCATTAGCAGAACTATAGCCCCCACAAACTTTTTAATGAAATATGAGTCTAAGCTGAAACACAGAAAATAATGTTCAATCAACTGTAAACATTCCTCTTACTATGTAGAAGTAAATCAACCTCCAACTTATTGATTTACAGTATAATAATAAAATGAGGAATATTTGTTTTAGATATTTACCTTGAAGTACAACTAATTTATCAACACAAATTATTTGCATGAGGAGGAAAATTGGATTTTGACATGGATGTACCAACATAAATGTGACTTTTAATGTTTCAGTTTTACAAAATGTGTAAATAAGATAAATCTTAGCAAAGAGTTTGCACTTTGCTTAAAAGAGTTCAGCCAACACAGACCCAACAGCTGAAAACAGCTGGAAAGCAGCATCATAACAAATCAACATTTCATGCAGCCAACCCTGTAACTCAAGAGGATAAAGTATCTCCACACTCTTTCTGTATCAAAACAGGAGTCCCAAATGTACTGATCTGTACTTTTGAATTCCTAACTGATGTATGATAAATGTGTATCTCTGTGTTAACATGGGTGCAGTTGCCAAAATTCTGTCTGATCTGTAACTGCTTGAGCTATTGGCATTTAATTGGCTAATAGTTTCATTTGTAGAAGAAAAAGTAAAAGTAAATTTTAGTGACAATATGAATCAATATTTTTAAGACTGAAAGACATATTACTGAAGAATTCTAGTATTAAATAAACATATCAATAATTTTCCCTCAGAAAAATGAAATATTTTAACAAACTGACTGCTGTACTGGACAATACTACAAGAATACTAACACCAAATTCAAATGAAGAGTAATTAGTAAATCAAACAAGTTCCCAGGCACAAGAGTCTAAAAACAGTTATGGAGAAAGTAGGGTATTGCATCTTTATACTTTGAGACTCTGTTTATTTCTTAGTCATAATAGTTAAATCTTAATAGTTAGCCATCACAGCCATATCTATATGGCTTCATGCAGAAAAATGTATTTAAGATAGTCATATACATTTGGAAGATCTCACAGCTGCACCCTTATGTAAACTACAGTAGCTGAAATAAATATTAAATTTAAAAAATAATTTAAGATTGAACTCACTTCTAAACGTGAGCTTAAAAATATGTTTTAATCTTTTTCATCCTCTCCATTTTACATCGCACTGGGATTTTATGGCAGCTGTTGGAGGCTGAATGCACACAACCCAAAGTGTTGCAAACAATGACATTTGAATAAATCAAAAGAAATTTCTAGTATCACATGTACATCAGAGGCAAGTTAGATCCTCCCCACTAAACAAAGATAAATTACACCCAAGTCAAACATGACTGGTCACTTCCAACTGGGAATCAGACTATCTGATAGGAGCAGCTGTTAGAACAGGCTTGACAAAATGCTTTGTTAGTATACAAGTTTAGAAATTCACATCCTTGCATTCCTTGATGTCTCATTAAAAGAAAAACATACTAGCTATTTTCCTGTTACTGCCCCTTTAGGAGAAAGGCAGTGGGAAGCAGATAAGAAGAACAAAGTATTTTCTGTTGAGAAAATGTGGGAAGTCAAAGATTTCTAACTCAGAGAAATGACAATGACCCCAACTGAGCTCTCTTGCATGAGTATTTTCAGGGCAGGAAATCAGTATTATAAAATAATTCTGACCCTTAAGAAAGCATGTTCTACAAGCAGAGATTAAAACAATTAAAATAATTGTTTTTCTGTGGGTTTTTACCCCATTAATTCCTGTCACCAAAATAATTAGTTTCTCACGCACAACAAAACAAAAAACCAGAATGTTTTCAGTTAGTTATGGGTTTTATTGACCAGCTAGGATACAAATGCTGATGGACACCAGGAAATGAGTTCTGCTTGTCTTACCCTCTATAGAAACACTGGGTATTTTTAAACTTATTCAAAGACCAAATTTCATAAAGCATGTAGGAACTTATTTTGAGAAAGCCACTTTTTTCCAAATGTAATTTGATGTATTACTTTGATTTAAATCAGCAGAGAAGCTGACAAAGTAAAGGAGCAGCAGAATTAAACTGAACAGTATAGTCCTGTAAAGCTATGAAAAGACAAAACAATAAATTCCTACATTTGAATTTTCAAAGTGATGCAATATCATTTCAAAGATGAGTACCTTAATTAGGAAAATAAATACAAAATCCCTTGCTTACAGAATGTCAAAATACAAGCAGAACAAAAAGTGAAGTCCTTGGCTACCGAAATAATACACATGGTTTTGCAAACAAACTCTTTTGTCCCGATAGTCAGAGAAGACAGAAGAAAACTCTTACTGTTCAGGCATACTACTACCAATGACAAATCTAGACAAGAGCAAGAAATACAGAAATTTCCCATCTTCAATAAGAATGCTACTGCCTACTTAGATCTCATTTTATGGTCAAAGTCTTCTAGCTAAAATTCCAGTACAAAAGGCTGCTCTTATCCTTTTCAAAGAGAATCACATTAAACTTTATGTGCTTACCATAAAGAAGACTAGTAATACTTATCATTATATTATTACATTGCATCTCACTACTAAAAAAAAGGAAGTTGTGACATACTTTTGTTACTCTACTGCACTCTCTCATAGAACAAGGTATCTCAATTTTAAAGTTGAACTTCAGTTCTGAGGAATGATGGAATGGGGAATAAGAACCTAAGTACTACCTTATAAATGTAGTTCCAAAAACCATTATTAATGGTAAGTGCTGATAAAATCAGATCAACTTTTCTTTGCACATAGGAAAGAAAAGTAATCCAAACCATGAAATCATGGGCAATAGCAAATACCCTTTTTGGTATTACATGGGAGAGAAAAAAGTCAGCAAACTCAAAAGACTTTTCAAAGTTACACAATAATAATGAGCATGACAATATAAAAGTTAAACGAGCATCTTAGTTTTCAAGGTTAATCCCTAATCTATCACCTAATGTTAAACAGATGAGAAATTATTTAAAAAACAAACAAAAAAAAAGCCACCAAGCAAAAAGTGACAAAACCCAACCTACCTGTATGTGCATTACAAGCTGTGCTTTCTCCTTGTCCTTACGCTCTATACATCTCTTCAGCTCTTCTACCTCTGACATTACAGCATTATGATTCAGCTTTGCTTTAAGTTCCAAAATATGTTTCTCTAGATCTTGCTTCTCTCTCTCATATCTTTCGGCTACTGTAAAACAGCAAGAACAGATCAACAGACTCAGCAGAAGTACCAGCTCACGGTAAATAAATTTTATCTCATTTAATTTTTGGCAATTTGCTTCTCTACTTGAGACTATTCTACAACTACTGATATTGACCAGAATATCTGTGAAAAATGGTATACCTATATCATAACCTAATAACATTTTACTGAATGAAACAGTATTTTTCAGTCATTTCATAGGGGTTTCCACTCTTCCCCCTGCACACAGCTGTTCCCCTCAAAAAGAAAAAGCAACCCCAAAACAACAAAAGAACCAAAGCCCCAACAAAACTGAATAAAATAAAACTGGATGGAAGAAACAGTGGGGAGGTTCTGGTGTAAATGAAATTTGGCCATCAGCTTCAAAGCCAAGGTCTTATCTCATCAGAGTAATACTTCCAATTTGATAGTCACATTATCTGTGAATTTTATGTCTAAATCCTGCAATTACAACCAAAAGTTTTTATAAGAGTAAGCTATAAATTCCCTCAATCAGAAATTCAACTACATTTAATACAACAAAAAGTTTTGATAAGAGTAAGCTATAAATTCCCTCAACCAGAAATTCAAAGGTCTTTAGTCATAAATAACTACTAGAGGCAAGAAAAAAGAAAAAAAATATCTCTATTTGTCTTCTTCCCATGTATCTTGAAGAAACAGAAATAACACAGCAAGGTGAAACACAACAGCAAAAATTATAGAAACGTATGTATGTATTTTAAGTTACAGTGCATTTTTATTTTTTTCATCTTTTACAACTGTTTTGATTTATAAGATCAATAGGAAAATTAAAATATGCTTTTATTAACATGAAAGGCATATTGTTTCAAATAAATTAACTTTTAAGCAGATACATTAACATGATTGGAGAAGAACTATTGAAATTATTATTTAGCATTACAATTCTGAAGCTAAGCCGCATACAAAATTCAGCCAATTTCCAGTGCTCTGTATGAGATTTGTAAAATAGGGAGTCAGAGTCCTATTTTAAAAACCAAGATAATTCAGAAGCTGAAGTACAAAAATATGAAAATATTTCATTAGCCAAACCAATTAAACATTCCCATAGACACTGAACTCTAGAATAGAGTCACTATTTTTCTATTACCTTGAGTAATACATTTCTATGTTAATAAGGAGAAATATACTTTCTCTATGTTTGAAAAGTTTAAATACAGATACATAACTAACAATTAACTGAAGCCCTTGCTAATGTAATTTAGGTAAGGTAATTTAATATGCAATTATATCTTGAAATTGTTTAAAGTATTTGTCTTCTAAATAAAACTATTCCAACTCTAAAACTCTACCATAGTGCAAACAGAATCCCTGACTGCATCATAAAGAAAAATTTTCTTAACCTCTCAGGAACATGTTGCTTAGAAATTCTACCAGAAAGTCATCAGCCTTATTAACTACCTAGTCAATTACTCTTGTTATGATTTTCAAGATGGCAGAATTCAAACTGCAAATGGACTGAAATGCAAGTTTTCTGGAAAATTATTACTTAAAAATAATACATGTTTTTCTTCTGTAAAAACACTATTCAGTTTGCTGAAATTGTTTTAATTGTTTTTCTAATTTGTTTTAACCATGTAAATCAAAATATTTTATCATAAATTAACTGTCATTGCTATTTGTCTGTTAATATTCAGGTGCCAGTATGTATTAACCTAAATCTGAGGAATTAATTGGCTGGTTCTATTGAAACAATAGAAGAATTAGACTGCAACTCTAAGATAAAATTAATGTCCATGCCTGCTAACTAGTTTGCAGGTCTCTAGTGCAAACTATTAGTTGTACCTGCTCTAATTCTCCTGTCATCATCTTGTACATCCTGGTAGCTCTGGCGATGCACAGCAGCATAAGAAATTTGATGTTGCAATTCTACACGGTCTTCTTCTGCTCTCAAAAGCTGGGAACGAAGATCCTCAATCTAAAAGATACCCACAAGCATCAGAAGTTTAATGAAAAACAGAACAAAAAGGTAAATAGCATACTTTTATTAAGCGTTAGAAAAAATATTACACAAAAGTATTTATAAATAAATCTTGAGAGTACTGCAAATGGTAAATAATAAGACAAACTACTTCCTAATTACAGGCCACAAAGTGATTATTCAAAATTAAAGGAAATCTTTTAATTTATATTGACCACGAATGAGCATTAATTTCTCTAGACCAAACAAAATTACCATAATATATGTTGCAATTGTCTTTTTACATAGCTTGTGAAAATATCTATACAAATTTAATAAACAATATGTTTTATTTAAATTGTGCTCCTCAAAAATGCAATGTATTTATTCATAAGAGACAGAGGGCCTCTTCAATTTCTTCCTTCCTATCATATATAGTATAGCACTTACAAAGATGACAACATGTAGGAAAATAAAGAAAATCCAAAATGCTAAAGTTGAATTGAAGAAAAATACCTCTAAATCATATTACCCTATTTTCCATTTGCAATGATTTAAATTCAAAACACTAATATAGCTAACTCAAACTTCTGCTAGATACACAAATCAAACAACTAATTCTCAAAGATGAGAATGCCAGTTGCTTTCTCCCTAGTTATTTCAGTCTTTTTATCCAGCCCCTCTAAAAGAAAGATGTTAGAAGATGTTTTTTCTAAAACTATAATCCAAATTCCTACAAATTTTAAGTTTAATCATATATGCATCAATAGCTATTGTTTAAAGCACAGTTTAGATACTTTTTCAAGTATTTGTTTATTTACTTTTATTGCATGTTACAATGTAGCAAATACCTCTAGGTCATTGATTTATTTGATTTCACCAATTACAGCACATGCTTTGCAGAACAATGATTACTAATATAGAAGTTGTTCTAAAGCACATCACAAAAGGAAATTTCACATGTGTTTATCTATTGGATTCATACCATTACTATCACTAATATAATTAATATATATGAACATATACATATAAAAGTTTGGAAAGTAGAAAAAGTCTAACGAGCTCAGTCCACATATTATACACACTTAAACCTATCCTTCTATATCTCATTTTTTCTTTAATAAAACAATGTTATCAGACGATGAGATAGGAATATTAAACAAAAATACTCAGACACAACCCAATATGAAAACCTTAGGATTTTTACCACAGTTAAAGCAGTTACCTGATGCAAAAGAGCTTCTCTACTGCCTTCAGATTCACTCAACTTTTTCTGGGACTGCTCCAATTCCTGCTCAAGCTTTCATTTCAAAGGATGATGAAGAAAGAAAAGCAATGTAGGCATCATAATATAAAAGTTATTTTAACATTTAATTTTGACACCAATACATCCATATAAGCATCTATGTAAAATGCGGTATAATCTACACAGTATTTTTATTTGTCCAAAATTTTAAGAAAACCTAAATTTGTACTAAATCCCTGCAATATTTAAACTACATAAAGAGAATTTTACTTACAGTCTATAATTTTTGTACAATATTCTGTATCACATAAAGATACAAAGCCATTTATATTATCCAGAACAAAAATCAAAAAGCAAATTTTTACTGGGTTATAAGTGAAAAAAATGGAAGATAAGTTTCAAAAACGTTGTCCCTGGATTTGAAACACACTTTCAAACTCAAAATTAATAATGTCTTAACATTTTAAGTCACCTTTGGTAAATAGTTTATTCCAAGAAGTGTTAAAGATGACATATATTGGTAGAACTGTAATTGGTAAAACCTGCGGGATTTCTGTGTTGTGCAAGATGGTGTATTTGAATTATTGTGGAAACAAAATGACTAAAAAATTGAAGTGCCCTGAATTTCATAAAACTGAAAGGTTTCCTAAAAACATGATATTCAAAATGTGTAATCAGAAGTAGTCATCAAACTGATGACCACTTTAAAAAAAAAAAAAAAAAGAAACAAAGGCAAAAGCTACAAAATATTTTCTGACTTCTTCCATAAATAGTTCAACGATCCACTTGGAAATAAATACAGGTTTTGACAGCAGAAATTGTTTTTGTTGAGATAGCAATCTCAAGGAGGATGTTGAGAGCCTGGCAAATGGGCAAAGTAAACAGGACCAACATTAAGGGAACGAAGAGAACAACGTAACATAAAACATTGCATAAAGGGGTATATTATTGCTTAGCATAAAGGGGTATAACTTTGAAAGATGCTAAACTTGGTGCAAGTGGAAAGTGTAATAGAGCCCTAGCATCCTGCTAGAACAGAAATATAAGAAATTTTGTTTTCTATGAAAAGAAAGTGAAATATGGCAACAGTTCAGTTAGACTAATTAATAATAACTATGATGCAAAATAACCAGCATGAGTTAGTTGCAGGGATGAAGAAAAGCTACTTGGAGCTGCTGCAAACAAGCAACAGCAGACTATATACAAAGTCAAAGACAAAACAGAGAAAGAAATCAAGGATAATGTCCAAGTTTTAAATCTGTTTGCTGGCAGGATGGAAGACTCATTAGAAGTAACATACTATAACTGATGAGCTTTGAAGGAGAGACAAGCTGAGCACAGCTATATTCACAGTGCCTCTGATGCAGAAAAAATCCCACACCTTGTATTCTTAAGGAGTAAAGGAAGTTCTGTTCTGCTGGTTTCTCAGAAAAAGGAAGCACATACTGCAACAGATGACACTATACACTCAATTAAAACCAAGCAAAAAGGAAAAAATTAAGTCTTACCTGGTGCTTTTCGCTTTCATATTTCACAAGTTTTCTTCTCATGAGTTCTTCTGTTTCATCTGCTTTAGCATCTTGCTTCCTTAAAACCTTTAGAGGAGAAAAATATATTGTAAACTGCATCACAAAATTTACAGAAGCCATCATCCCAAGGCTGTTAAAATTAAAGAATCTGCTGATACATTTAAGAAAGAAGATCTAGACAAATGCTTTCTCTCTGCATCTAATATTTCCATGTAGAGCCAATGTATATTGTCATGAAAAGATAAATATAAGTTCATGCATACATAAACACACCCATGCAGAGAACAGGGACAAACACAAAGTCTAAAGCAGCACTAACATCCTTCCGATGTATAGAGCTCCAGACACTCAAGTTGACCCCAAACACCTTTAGATTAAGGTCTAAAAGGCTCAAGAGATCCCCTACAGATTAGCTGTGTACTTATCAGAGAAAAAGAATATATTCTCTAATATAAAGTGTGCATGTTACGAAATACAGTGAACTGTAGTCGAGAAAACAATACCATAAGGTTGTGTTAGAAGTCAAAAGAAAAAAAAAAAAAAGGAGAAAGTTATTTCTTCAGAATCTGGACAGATGCTTAGAGCCATAGAACTACAACTGGATCAACTGAAACTTTCTTGATCAAAAGTTACCAACATTGATGTGCCCTTCCTCAACAACAATAACAAAAAATAAAACAAATCCATAGGGACTTTTCCCATTCCCTCTCAGACTGAGGTATCTAAAAATCAATGTGTATACTTCCTAAACCATCTTACAAAAATAAAAGTGCATTAAATATCAATTTCAAAATCTTGTCCCTCTGCAAACCAACACTATTTGCAAAATGCAGCCAATCACTGGCAAAGCAAGCATTAGACACGACAGATATTAATGACATGTAATATTTGCAACATAAACAACCCAAGTTTAGACATCTCAAGCCACAGCAAGATCATTGGCTCATTTTCAACATCACTTAGAACCATCACCTGAAAGAGCTCAGTAGCCATATGCTGATAATTTGCCACGAATTTCTGTAACTGTTTATAAATCAGTCTTTATCTGTGCAACATGACCAAGCATTTTTCACAAATCAATTAATTAGGTACCTTAGCACAAATCTTTTACTTTCATCCCATATCTTGAAGCCTAAATACATCTATTCCTTCCATAATTACATGCTAAAACAACAACAGAACAACAAAAAAAAATCCTTTCCAGAAAGAAATGTCTTTTTCCCAGTTTGTCGTTTCCAAGCAGCATTTTCATTTTACATTTTAAAGGAGTATCTCCTTTAACAAATACTACTGAAATTTGTCCCTATAAATTGTGCCATTTCATTCAGTTTTTGAACATTTTCTCTTCACTTCATAGTGGAGAGCAGTTTCAGTGTATGAAAATAGAATACAATACAAGATATTAATCAACTTCAGTGAAGACAGGCATTCAGCTTCAGAAGTTTTGGCTTTAGAAGTAGCTTCCTGGAGAAAATAAATGGTTTTATATACTTACCTCACTCTTATAACCTCACCTCAGTAAACATAAGGCTTTCAGTATAGTTTGGATTACTCTTCTGCCTGAACAGCTTACATTAAAATCTGAGACCATGGAAGACGGTCATTAATCATAGTTATTAATCATAATTATGCCACTGAAAATATTATGCCACATATAGAGTTATACTTTTAGTCATACTGATCCCTAATCAGATAATAGAAGACTGTAACACATTTAAGGTATTTTCCTAAGTATTCAGTAGAGATTTAAATCTATCATTCCAGTCAACTATAAAACTCAATACTGCATACATTTTACTCAAAAAGACTCTTAGGGGAAGTCCCAAAAAGCAACATGAACAAAGTCTAAGATCATCTCTTCAGCTAATGTTGTTTTTGCATTACCAAAGTTGACTGGGTTTTTATTTTAGTTTTCACTTTTTTGTTTACTTTTAATGACCAGAAGTACCAGTTCAGAACAGCCTACTTGGAAAATATGATGTCTATTAACTGCAATCGACCATCAGTTTTACAAAATTAGAAGCTTTGTTATAGACAGTCAACTTTAGACCAACTTTATTTTTGGCACTAAATTAATAATTAACATAGTAACAAACATGCATGTTTTCATGCAGATTTGGCTAGAGATGTCAGAACCATAAAGAAAATATTACAGCTGGGCTGGATTCAGGCATACTACTAAAATTTTCAAAGATTATTCCTGCTGAAAGCAAAAAATATCTCTGCATCAGTAGCACATCCTAATTCCCAGAAGAAACCATGGAAATAAATATGCCATTTCAACTTCAGTGACTGATAGTCTGGCTATTAAATAGGAATAATTTCAAACAGAAATGCATCCTATAAATATAACCTTCAGTTTTATTTTCTGCATATTGTAAAAATAGCCCATAGCCATTTCATTTTAAGGAAAAAAACAGCTCATACAGACAGACAGATATAGATAGATACCCCAGAGCTAAAATATTGCAAAAACAGAAGAAATATTACAGTAAATGAAACATACTACTTGGGCACTGTTTGGATTGTGAAACATGCACTGTACCAGTAGGTGCCAGATAAGCAGTTAATCAAAATGTCATAAGGAAATGGAAACATCTGGTCACCCACAGCCAGACAACAGTCAACAGTTACTGACAACACAGAAATTGTACAGGTAATAGTTAATGCTGTGTTTTGCATCCTTCTTGTACTCCTTTATAAATAATTCTCCTTTGGTTTTTTGTGCCACACTTCTTTTTTCTTAAAGATCACTATATATAGTGATATATATATATAGATATAGATATAGATAGATATATATATAAAAGCTTTCTGTTGGAAGGGCTAAAAGGAAAAAAAAAAAACAAAACAAAAACAAACCAAACATGCAAACATCCAACTGATTCTTTGATTTCATTTGCTGTCCCCAAAGAAGGAGTTGAGACAGTCAAATGTCAAAAATGGGAACTAGGAAAAGGATGCTAAGGACAACAGTTCAAGAACACACTCCTCCCTGATGGCTCCCAAACAGCAGGCTGACACTGCCCAGAGAAGCTGAAGCACCAAGGAATGGGAATGGGCCTACAGTCTACAGGATTCTCCTCCTACCAAGATCCTCCTTGAAAGCATTTGTGTCCAGGCTGGTATGGAAGAGACTGACAAGGAGGTTGAAGAGGCCTTGGAGGAGGCAAGGTATATAGGAAGCCACAAGGAGACAGAGAACTTCCATGTACAAAGGTCTTCACAGCATGGCTTTGGGAAGGACCAGCTACATGTTCCACTGCCTGCCTAGGTGGTCAGGCTAGATGAACTTCTGACTTGACCAAGGAGAGCAATTCTTACAGGTCTTTATAAAGAGTTCACTAGCATACTCCAACTGAGCATACCTCATCCACATACACATAGTATCTATTGAACCCCAAAACTTCAAATATATAACTTACTGCTTCACAGATTGATTTTGCTCATACATGAGGAAACTATGGGGATGATCATGGAACAACTCCAGTTCTCAATCTTTCCAACTTATGATAACCTTTCAAGAGCAAATCATAACATTACAGCAACTTAAGCATACTAACTTTTCTTAGGGTTTGGGTTTTGGTCTCAGTTTGGTTTTGCTGTGTTTTGCTGGTTTTTTTTTAACAAAACCAGATTTTTTGAAAGCTGTGTACAGACCACAAAACTAAACTTGCTCTTTCAAGGTGAGACTGATCAGTGAGTTTTTTATACAATCACAAACATACAAGCAGAATAGCCTCACACTATATTTTGAAGTAAAGCAAGAACATACCACATCCTAATCTGAATGAAAATACTTTCCCTAACCTACTACATTAGTGATTAGCATAGCACCAAGTAGGCTACCTAAACATACCAGCCAGGCAGTTAAAAGAGACTACCTACCTATTCCAGTGACAGATATGTATGAGACTTGCTCACGTTCCAAGAGTCAGATTCAAACTACAATCAAAACAGAAAGCATTGGCCACAGGTGGCACAGCACAGAGCCAAAGAGCAAGTATCAACGATGCACTAAAACATCCAGGTGGCTCAGAGCACTGATCAAGTTTATGTTTGTCTAAAAAGATCAGTGATAAAGATATGCAAAAAATGATGTTCAATAACAGTTCTTACCATCAGTTTATCCCACTCTCTGTCCACCAGCTTTTTGCAGTTTACAGTATTTGTAGTGGGAGGCAAACAGAATCTAAGGAGAAAGCTAAGAAATGCTTCCGGGCCTACCCAAGTTACTAGCTTAAGACATAACTGTAGTCACTGCCTTACCAGTCAGTGGATCCAAAAGGTTCAATAAAGATAAATCTGTTCACCTAAAGCATGCCAAGCATGAACACATGGACACATTTCACCAAAATGCAGGAAGCCAAGCACACAATTTTGTGTGCACAGAAAAGAATGCAAAGCAAACATTTTTAAGAATGATATTTGATCTTGTTTTAGAAACAGATGTATAAATGCAAACAAAAAGAGGTGATGGTGTTTTTATATTTAAAGAAAAAGAAGCATTGAGGAATCTCAAAATAGTTTTCATTTACACAACAAATGCAGTTGTTAAAACAATTAGTGTATACATGTCAATACCCCTGGCAAGAAAAGAATATTTGTTCTTCCTTCTAATCAGAAACATGTTTATATCAGGAATACAGAAAAAAATTAAGACATACGATTTTCATTAATTTGTTTGCTAATTGCTATTTTCTGTATTGCAGTAATTGCTGTTTAAATGTACCAATACACACTAAGGTAAAAGATACACAGAATGTACAGAAAACAGTTTTTATACAACTACACACAGCACACACATGCTAAAGATTCAAAGTAAAAATGCAAATTTAAAACTTAAAGATACAAAATATTATATGTCAAGCTTTCTTAATGATCAGTATACATCTAGATACTTTCTTGGTTCATAATAAGTCTATGATCACAGTAATACTACAATACAAAGAAGTTTTCACATTATACAAAAACTGAGAGAAAGAAAGTCAGACAAGAGAAAGGCTAAAATAAATGTATCATCATGTTCTGTTAGATCCTGTAAATATATAATCTAATAATTGCAATTTAGGAAAGTGACTCTCTTAAGGCGGTAAAACACTGACAAATAGTGGTCAGTTACAGGCACTGCACTTTACTGAAAAGAGAATAGCATTAATCCCCACAAACTTCACAAGATTTCTTAATTAGAGCAACTACTGATCACATGCAAAGTCAAATTTGATTTGGTTTGAAATGTGTAACAGACAAAGTAATGAAAAAAATTATATCATTAAACAGCCCCAAATGCTTTAAATAGTATTTCTCTGTAAATCATTCAGGTCATATTAAATTCAGGATTTCAAAATTCAGTCCAAACACTACCCTCCTTTCCAGTAATGTTACTTGGGAAGCATATTGGAGAAATAAATGAAAACAGAAGTAGACTTCAATAAAACATTACGTCTGTGCAATGAATACTACTGAGGCCACTGTCAGAGTTAAGAGTCCATCTAACTCACAATTCAAATTACAAAGGACAAGAAACAGAATAACAAAATAACAAGCTCAAAATTACACAGAAACATGTTTCATCCAAATAACAACTGTAGCAAAATATTTATTTACTTTATTCACATCAGGCTACACAAAAGTACACAAGGCAATTCAAGTACGTTCTTTCTAAAATACAGCAACTTAAACTGTATTTTAGAAAGGGGCTCCTCAGGAAAAATAACTTACAAAAATAAAATAGAATTTACAGTAGAAAGGATTAACCATCTTAATTCACAGCTGGACATCTTAGGGGAATAGAAGGTCAAGGATGTACTTAGTATTTCATATTCTTTTTGCATGAAATTCAAGAGATGAGCTACCAAGAATAAAGGTACCCAGCCTGAAGGCTCATGATCACATAGACTGTAATCGTTCGTATGATCGAAGAATGATCATATGAAAATTCTTTGAACTGCATTTGAACTCATTCACTTGAATTCAGGTTTTCTTTCTAAGGAAACTATGGCAGTGTCAATGTATCTTTAGAGATTACAAGCCACCATCCCTTTCAAAGGATAAAATAAGATCGTTCCATTCTGCAGATAACACTATCAAATCACACCAATACATGGCATTAGGCATCCCTTCCTCAGCCTGAAGGCACAACTGAAGAATCTAGAAGTGGACATAGGCATATCAAAGAGCAATGAAAACTGAAATTCAGCACTCTAGCTCCTTTCATCCACTAGGACACCAACTGGGGGGAAAATGAAACAGTAAGTCTCTGAAATACTGGCAGAAGGATTTCAAGCCTTTTGATAAATGTTGCTTTCTATCTATATCACAAAAAAATCTCATCTTCTAAATTATGATGTCTTTGAACAATCTCTAACTTTACATGAAATACATAGCATCATGAGCAAGGTTCTTCACTATCACTGCACAGTATAACACCTTCCCTAAAGCTATGTTGCAAACAATAAAAGTGAAAACCAAGAAACTACGTATTTCTTCTCAATTATAGTACCTGATTGCACAGACATAACATTGCAAATCGTATCTTCAGTGGAGTGAAATTAAAAGTCACACTATGTTAAGACACAGGTTTTCCAAATAGGAGTAAAATCAAAGAGAAGTAAGTATTTTTCAAATGTTTTCTAAAACAAGCAGGAAAAAAGCTAACAGCTGTCTCAAATTTTAATTTATATTCTAAACATTCTATTTGTCTCCTAAACAGTATTTTATATTTCATCAGGTATTGTTGAATAAAACTGAAATGCAATGAAAAGTTGTCTGGGTCTACAGTGCTTTTCATTGCTTGTTGAAATAAAGTGTTCATTTGCATGAGCAAGCAAAGTTTACGTTTTAGAAAATAAAACATTTTAATTGAAAAACCCCAGCTAATGACTCGCTTTTGTTTGCTTGGGTTTTCAGGAAGGGCACAGGGGGTAGGTTCTGAGAAGATCTGTGGCAGTTACTGAAAAGGTCTACATATAGTCAAGATCATATAATGAAGGACTTGAGACTGTGCTTCTGGTCATCAAAACAACGTGAGCTAGACTGAGAGTTAAAAAACATGCCAAAGATACGTGCACTTTTGCCAGTTTGACAGGTACAGGCTCACAAATGCAATACATTCCTAACTAAATCCTAAATACAAGGGAAGCTTTCATTTGCATACCTCCTGTAATTGAAGAGACACGTGTCCCAGCTGGTCCTGGCGCCTCTCTACGAGCTGTCTTTCAGCACGCATTTCTTCTTCTATCTCCTGAAGTCTTCTCTCTACCCGTTCTGATACCTTCAGAAGGAAAAAACCCATGCTGTAGGAAATTAGTGTGCCTCTTCATACATGTAAAAATATCAATGGCAGAAATGTAAATAGAGTATGGGGCAAAAAGAAAAGAGAACATAATTTGTATTTTATTAAAGCACATTTAGAATGGTAGAGAAAATAACTGTTTATAGCAGTGAGTACTCCAGTACTCAAGCAGGGAACCAAAATGTTATCTTGCTGGCAGTACTCTTCTTTAGGCGTATGCATATTTTTCTCTACAGTGCTGGTTCTACTCAAGCCTTAAATATCTCATTATCAAGGTTAGAGCAGCCTAATGTGAAGTTGCAATACAAAGTCTTAGCTTCTCTGCCACAAGCCTTATTAACCTCTGGAGGGACATTTCTTTCACATCTCCAGCCTGCAAAACAGACCAACGTTTGCCTCTTTCATGACCCAAAATCTGTGAGTAAAAAGTAGTAAACAAGAACTACGTACAAGAGAATGACTAACAACACAAAATAATGACATCGCTGTAAGCCTTTTCCCCAATATTTTGTGAATCCATGTTCAAACTAATACAAACAACAACAGATGTTTATTAAAACAACCTGGATTATGAACATAAAGGCTCAATCAGACTAGGATACCAGAATTACTTCACTTTTGCAATTCAAGACACTAGCAGACAGCACCCTCTTGAGGCAGCAAACTATTTTGTTAAAGATTAGCAAGAAAAATATTTATGTATCATTTCCTCCCTACCCTAAAACTAATTATTTTAAGCAACCATTAGAAAGCAGTATATCCATTACCAAATGAATGATATTTAGACGAAAAGAGAAAGAGATAAAAGGAGATAAAAAATAAAACACCGTTCAACTATTAGCTTTTGATCTATGTGGAGGTAAGTTCTCATCTTTCTCCGTTCAACTTCTATTAGCATTAGGCATATGCATAGATAGAAAATTTTACCACAACTTATGTAGCAACACAAACACAATGAAGGCTACATTTATGTTCTGGGTTTCACAAGGCTTAATGAACAAAACAGTCTTTTTCTTTACAACAGAATACATCTCTCAGAAAACACTTCTTGCTTGTGCAACCAGATGAACAGACAGCTTACAGTATGGAATACTGTATTTTTTTCCTAAAACCATCAGAAGATGCCTGGTACTGCACTCAAATCACATGCTTTCACAAAGTTAGTTATGAAAGCTCTGCAGCCATAATCCAGCATAATTACTTACTAAAAACTAATGTATAAAAGATAAAGGTCACATTGTGATGTTTGTTTTGACAAGTACTGCTTAGCCTTACCTGGAATTCATAAAATATTCCAGTTAACAGAAACAATGACACTACGTATGTAGTAAGTACAGAAAATAACACTGCCATTAACCTTGTTCTATCTTTGCTGAAAGCCAGGAAATAGGCTGTCATCCTTTTCCCCATACATACCTAACATGAAGAAATGAAACGGTAACGTTTTAACATTTTTTTTAAAAAGTTTTGCCTATGTGTTTCTGAAGACAGAAGCTTTCTCAGCTCTCTCATGTACCTTTTTCAATGAAGTACTTTCTTAATAGCACTACAGCTATTAAGAAAGAAAACATACAATTTTGACTTGACAAGAAGATTCAGAAGTAACATCACCCCCAAAGATGACATTCCAAAGGAGAGTTCAGTAACTTCTTCACTGTTATGGGTCTAGCATGCAGAGCAGATAACATGACAGGAGGCAGCACTAGACAGGCTTTAGATTCCTGCAAAATTCAGATTTCATTACAAATTATCACTAACTCATAACAAGTAAGAAAGTAACTTTATGAGGTGATTTGCCTTGTCTCTGATTTCCTTCAACTCACTCCAGAGTACAATTGTTGTATTATTTCTAACCAGGTACTAAAAAAGATGGATTATATATCATTACATTTGTCACGGAAATTTCAGTTACAGACATAATCCTCTCAAACAAACAAACAAACAAACAACCCCCCACAACCAATACAAACCACCAAACATTTTGATGCTACTTATAATTCCTATTTGCTTCCCATACTTTGTACATTGCTGTGGTACAAGTAACACCTTGATACTTCAGGAAGGCTTTAATCTTCCACAAGAATTATGTTCCCTGTTTTTGTAGCCTCTCTGACCTTCTTTAGATTGTCACAGAGCCTGTGGCATACAACAATAGGGATTTAAAAAAATTACAAACAGTTAAGTGTTATTTTATTAATTAGTACATGAAGAGTAAATTTAAAAACATACTTGTCTTCCTTTGTCCCTAATGACCCTGACTCAGGACAAATTTTTTACCATGAAAGTATGTATCTTGACCTCTGAATGTTACCAAAAATCTTAGTGTAGACAAGTGGTTCACAAAAGGACAGTACAAAGAATATGGAGGCTTTACACAATGACATGAAATACTTGCACTAAATTACTGCATTCAGAACATATTAGAATGTGATTTCAAGCATGCATTTTTGGTAACACAGACTATCTGAATAATAATGATGACACTAGAGCTGTGTCTCCACATACAGCTTTCAGGTAGCAGCACAGCCTATGAAAACAGATTAAGCTATCAAAAAGTTCCTCCCTTCCCCTGCAATTAAACACAAAGAACAGAATGTCCTTTTTAAAACTAGGGTGACATTTAAGTCATGCAGCTAAATATAATCTTGTGGAAGATGCTGGATGCTTACTGTACAAAAAACACCACCCTACTTATTGAATTTCTGTCCTGTTTTTCAGCTTTCCACTATTATTTCTAGTGCAAAAGTCCTGCTAATAGAAATCTATTTCAACAGCTTTTCGCTGCTGTTCTTGTTATGACCCATTTTATCATCAATGCATACTTGAAACAGGAGTATTAAAATCACAAAAAGAGCAAACTTTTTTCAGAGAGATAACTTCAAACTTTTCCTTCATGGCAAATAATAATATGTGGTATACCTTTTACAAGTCACCTGTGCAGTACCAAAAATCCTTATACCAGATCTTCTGAGGGACAGTTCATGATCTGACAATAATCCTGGCCCTCTGAGATATCATCACCACAGTAACTCCATGTAAGACCCATTTCACTTGACACTGCTGTCTTTTTCCAGAGACAGTCTACATCATTTTATAACAGCACCATCTCAATTAAGCATCTACTTAACTAAACTGTGCTCCGATGAAGTGGTGTTTTATGTACAAAGATCAGCATCTTGTGCTGTTTGGGATGTGTTTCTATCCAAGCAATTGCAACAAAATATCCAAGAGGGCTATCTTATATAACCGTAAAGTAAGCAAATATTCTTTCAATTGTTTATTTGCCTGTCTAGCGAACATCTAAACACTTTTCAAGAACAAAGGAATCTCACAAAATGTCTAGCTAAGAAAGAGATTTTGATATAGAGAATTGTAGAACCAGAAAGGCTTTTTAGCAAAACTGCACATAGATTCTCAAGTACAAGGCCATAGAGAGTGCTTGTCTTGAAACAGGCATCCAACTCTGTGTGAGTCACCACCTTCGATGTCATCTGCTTTTTACATCGGGATGGAAAAGCTCTCTTTACAGGTAAAACAGTGTGCTTTGATTGTGTTGTGTGAATCCCAAAGTATTCAAATTCAGCATCAAAAAGGCTCTAACCATCATAAACGCTAATAAAAATAAATTCTGCACTAGTGACTCAGAAGAACTGTACCGACTTAGACCTTTATCATCATACATCTAAATACAGACTATTTTCAAGCAGCCCTGAATATACCAAACTGTAAGAATTTAGATATACATCTCTAAAAAAAATAAAGACTTCAGGACACTGAACTGAAAACAATGTTTCTACCATGAGTTCATCCCGTGAAATTATCAAGACTTCAAGTTGACAATTTATTGCCAAGAATCATAGAGCAGAATATAAATACAAGGATGGCAACGTTCAAGGTGATAAAACACTCCCAAGTGAAGTCATAAAGGCACTAAGGATAAAAGTTCCTGCACAACTTTGCATAAGGAAGTTTTGAGAAAAAATGTATTTCATCTTACTCAGCTCACTTTCACCAATGACAATCAATTCTGAATTAAGTAATCTCATTAGAAGAATTCCTAAATGCATACACATACTAAAGGATATCAAATATCTATGATAACAGACCCTAGTTTCTACACGCAGTCTAATCTCATGCTTTGCTATGCATACCATGAGAGTTATTTTTACTCTTAACATCCATACTAAATTCCCCTCTTTTGCATTTACCTCATCTCACTGATTCTGCCAGCCTCATCAGGTAACAGGAGACCACTAGACTTTGAACAAGAGCAAAGGATCCACGCCTGGGATTGGAGGGGACTGGTGGTAAAGCAGCAGCGCACAATGTTGCTACCATCAGGCTTTTTAAGTGGTGGGGAATTGGCTGGACACAGTGCATTATGTCAGAATTTTTCAGCCTGAAAAGTAACACTCTGAAAAGCCTCTGAAGAAACTGAACAACCTCCCAAGTTAAAATTAGGGATGAAAAAGTAGTTAGATTTAAAAACCAAATAAATAAACACCCTACAACAACTAGCAAAAAAAAAAAAAAAAAGCCAAGATAAAACACATCAACCAAAACACACATACACAAAATAACCAAAAAAACCCCAAAAAATCAGATCACCAAAAAAGTGGCAGCTCCTTTCACAATCTATAATCTATTTGGAGAACTCCTTGCTATAAGACAAGATCATAAAGATATGCAAGTTATAACGAAGACTGGACAAGTTCCAAAAAAAGAAAACCACCAAGGGACTATTACTCAGTACAGAAAGCAGACAGATCACTTCCAGACCAAGAAGCTCCTAAACTCATAGGTGATTAGACTACTATTATACAGCATTATAATTAGATGACTTTCTGTATGCTAAACTTCCACTTTTTGGCCATATCATACATGGCTAGATCTTTCCTAATGACCTGTTTCTTCTGCAAACTGAACTCCAGCAATTCTTTTATCTTTTCAAGGAAGTCTTTGAATTAGTGGCCTTTTTTATTTTTTCCCCTATCCTCTTTCCAGTCCTCTTTCCATTTGGCTGATGTTCTTCATAAAGTCAGTAATCATCAATGAGCAGAATATTCCAGGTGAATTCTTACTAGTCCTACACATAAAAAGCATCTCACTGCAGCTTACTGCAGCATTTGTGTCTACACTAAAAGAATATCAGTAAATATTTTAGTTTTCATAGCTTTATTGCATGATAATGTTCCTCCCAACTAGGAGATTTACTCTTCTGATATTGACCTTACCATTAATAAACTACAGAAGACTTCCTTGTTATACTTCACTTCTCTCAGGTCAAAAGTTGTAATCTTCAATTTCACATCTTGAAACCCTACTGTAGGAGGTCAAAGAGCTACTTCTTTCCTTAATGAACAGACAGTGGATGCCTCCATTCCAGCGGATTGAGAAAGGTTTGTTTCTTGCATGCAAAGGCACTGAACAGTTGTAATGTAGCCAGCTGTAGCAGCTATTTTCTTGAGAACCACCTTGGTTAAAACTGAGTTTGCTAATTTCCTGGTACATAAAAGAGAAAAAAAAAAGTCTACTGAGAAGTCTGCTACAAGAAAATTCTTGATACTTGCAAAATGCTGTGTTTCTTTTTCAGATAAACTTACTTTATCCTACCAGGCTACTAGGAGAAAACAAAATTAACATTCTAACAAAGACAACCCCATCATATTTTTCTACAAAGGCTGATGAGGCAAGCCTTCTTTCCCTGATGGACTCTTATCATATCAAGAACATAATGGGTCCAGATAATGTCTCTTGAATCACTGTCCAACTTAATCTAGAGTCGGGAATTTACACAAGTACATTTATTAAGTCTGCTGTTACCAACAAGTGGTCCATGCCAACAATATTGTTATCAGTGACAAACACATCACTACAGCCCTTGACAGAGGACTCAGTATCAATTCATGCAATTTCAGAGCAAGATGAATCACCTGTTGGAAAATATGCACACATAACACTTGCTCTGAAAAGTCACCTTTGCTACTAATATTACAGTAAATGCTTACATAAAGCATGCACTCAAGCCTTATGTGTCAGGAACTATCTACAGGATTCTCACCTACTAATTACTGGGGCGATTCTCAACTTCTGTTCCTACAGCAATATGCTGTTTGACTTTGCTCTCAACAGCAGATCTCTTTCAGATTTAAGTAACATAGACTGCAGTTAGTCTGCTTCCAGCAGATACAGGAGACAAAAAAAGACTGTCATGGCAGTCCTGCCTCCTTTGTTACATTTTGTCATGAAGCCTTCAGAGAAGAGTGCAGCCCAAAGAGACTCCTTCCATTTTGCTATACAAAGATGATAAGGATTGACAAGGACAGGGAGGGAGGGAGGAAGAAGAAACAATAGTATTTATCATCATAACATGAGAAAGCTTGTATCTTTCCAAAGGTACCTTCAACAATTGTAACAGCACTCAAATCAATGTTTGAAGATAAAAAGCAGCTTTCTCCAAGGCTGTGAATTTTGAAACAGAAAAATTCACAATACACACACCTGTAAAACACTTGTACTTATAACAAGCACCTGAAATATAAAACTTGTTTTGCTGACTGCATTATCGAAGGGTAGCATTTCAACAACTTAGAGTAGCCCAAATAAGATCATGTTCAGATATACATATCAATATGTGATACCAATTACCAACACACACGTTAAACTTGAAGCCCACATCTTGCTTAGAATAATAGATATAAATAATCCTTTTAATGTTAGTCACACTCACCGTTTCTTGTCTTTGGGACTCAGTGAGTTTTTCAGACAATTCCTCTAGCGTCTTTCTTAATTCAGCGTCAGTCCTTCATATAAAAACATAAGTAAGACAATATTCTACAGTGCAAAAGCTAAGTAACACCCATGATAATTTTAAGCAGCAACAAGCCCCCAAAATTTTTTGCTACTTCAAGGTGTTCTACAGCCTATTTATAATAGATCATAGCCTATTCATAATGATTTATAGCATAATTAGAAACAAGCCTCAAGTGAAGAATTCATTATAAAAAGCATTCCCATTCCTCAAGTGAAGAAAGAGAGCACCTAAGTATCAGCTAGGTATCAGGTCAACAAGTACAAAATTATGGATATATCTACAGAGTCCTTTTGAACATTAGTTTCCTACCAGGAATTAACGGTCTAATTCCTGTTATTCCTATTGAACAAAGCACCACATGTTGAGGAAGTATATACATTATGGCCTGCAGGAGAGCTTACCCTGAAGGGACTCCAATAATGAGAACAAACTAGGAGCAAAGCTGTAATAAAAGAAATGCCCTAGCCCTTGTCATTTTGTGCCTGTATTTAAAAAAGCTGAGGAAAGCCCCATATATTATGAAAATTGGAATTGGTAGGTGTTATTTACAATTACAAATACTGCGGAGAATGACAGAAGACAAGCAGTTCATAATCCTGCTTTCATCTACATGTTGCACAATCCCTCACTCTCCCCAAAATTATTTTTTGAAATAAAACAGTTTAAGAATTTTTTTCCACACAGAGTTATATTCTGTTTATACCGATTTCTTCTTGAAAGCTCACGACTGATGTCATCTCCCAGGCGAACTTGTTCGCTGCTGAGATCCCGAAGAGACTGGTGGAAAGAATGCAGCTGTAAATAAAAGCACACAAATTAAGCCAAGGCTTAGGAACCCTTTTTTTCTGTGATATTCCAAAAATACATATCTACACATATACACACTTTTAAAAATAAAGCAGATAAAAATAACCTAAAAATAATAAAAACTCCATGAACTGTGGTTGAGCCTGAATGACTGGATGAGGCTTGTGCATTTCTATTTCAATCCACCCTTCACTTGCTCATTGTAGTTTAATTTTCAGTATTTTATTTGCTAAACCAAGTTTCCTAACTATGGGGTTTTCTTCTGTGGTTCAGAGCTTAGACACTATACCACCTCTTTAACCTAATGCAAAGCAAATTGAAACATCTGAAAAATTAATGTTCAGGAGAGACATATTTCATGTTACTAGATACTAGTATTGGTAAAACAAAGTTCTGCCCAGCTATATATGCTACTATAAATAGATTACGTAGGAACAGGAAAACAAAACAATCAGAACAGTATAATATATTTGAGAACTACCAAGAATAGGTATTTTACCTTGCCCAAGACTTTACATACTCTTTTTTCAGATCTTGGGGGAAAAAAATCAAAAAACAAAACCACACATCTACCTTCCTCTGTAAAGCCTCCCATTTCCCCATTCAGCAGGCTCCCAACTTATCATCAAAGTCTTGGGGAGCAAATAAAAAAATGAATAGGTCATTCACTCTTCATGGGATAGAAAGTGACAGTTAATCCATCCTAATACAACCTACTGCTGTCAACAATTGCATAGCCAGAATTATCGTTATGAAAAACCCTAATCTATAATATTCCTTTGTTCTGTGCCCTAGATTTCAACCTGGATCTTCTACAACCAAGCTGACTGCTCTCAACATTCAGATACAGGCACTACTAGTTCCCCTGTGTGATTAACCAGAAATTTCAACCTGACCTGAGAGACTTTGAAATAACACATCATATTTTCAAAATGTATGTGCTAAGGAAGGAGAGGGACTTAAATGTGTTAAAAGACCATTTCGCTAAAAAATTACTTCATCTAGAAAAAGTCAGAAAGGGAAAAAAGAGACAGTAGTTAGAAAAAAAAGTTTAGTTAAGCAGTACTGCTTTATCTCTGGTCTAATTTCTACCTAGTGTCATGATCAATGGCTACTTCTAGCTCATCATTCCTCAAACCACTATACTCTTCTCACAAAATAGTTAATTAAAAGAAAAAAGCCATATTCACTCACTAAAAAGCAAGAATAAGGAATAAACCAGCAGTTATCTTTAAAACTGGGGAAAAAAAAAAAGCTATTTGCCTACACAGTTACTTCATATAAAGAACTTTGTATGCATTGCAGGAGCTCCCTTGAATAAAATTTCCAAGATACTTATAGAATATCTAGAAATAATCCAAAATAGTCCTAAGGATTTTGGATGATTGGGATGAAAGATTTCCATACAACATTATTTCCTTCCAAGGATTATTTTCCACACTTATCTTGGGGGAGGAAGGAATGAGAGGAGAACTAGATTGAAAAGACGCTAAATAAAAGTCTAAAATTTCTATAGCTTCCCAACAAGTCACCTGTGAAAACTTGTTGTAGTTAAGTTTAAAATTATATGGAAGCTGAGACTGATTTAATAGTCAACATGAATACCTTACAATCAGCTTCTTTAATATTAGTCTACACAGATTCACCCAAGCAAGTCTAGCCACCCTGTCTGAAAAAGCAAAAGCAGGTAGTGAAATCTCTCTACCTGTAAGACAACAGAAACACTATAATCTTATCCATTAAGGTAATTAATTTATTTTTTCTGAAGTCTGTAAGCAGATACAAGCTAAGGGGTATGAAAACTACCTGTGGCACACACATCCTCTCCTCCTCCCATCATCTGCCTAAAATACAGGCTCAAACTATCCCACTCACAGGTCAGACCAAGAACTAAGATGAAGAATTACCTGGTTTAAAATCAATCCAAGTTACACTGCAGTAAAAGCAAAAGCACTAAGAACTACACCATTAACTAAAGCACACTAATCCCCTTCACAGCCTCACTGAACTTCAGCACGAAGGTAAATGTTAATTGGCTGGAAGGGACCTCTAGAGGTCATCCCATCCAAACCCCCTGCCAAGGCAGGGTCACCTAGAAAAGGTGACACAGGAACTTGTCCAGGTGGGTTCTGAATGTCACCAGACAAGGAGACTCCATTACCTCCCTGGGCAGTCTGTGCCAGTGCTCTGCCACACTCATTGTAAAGTTCTTCCTCACATTGAGGTGGAACTTACCGTGTTTTAGTTTATACCCATTGCTCCCTGTCCTGTCACTGAGCACCACTGAACAGTCTGGCACCATCCCCTTGACACTCATGTTAGAAATATTAATATGCATTACTGAGATCTCCTCTCAGTCTTTTACAGACTAAAAAGGCTATTCAAAGCTTTTTTTTTTTTTTTTTTGTCATTAGATGGCCTAAATAGTAAGGAAATTATTTTCATATTTTACTTTTGATATCACTACCATCTGCATCTTTTCAGCTATAATGATTTGCATGAAACATCATGACAGATACGAGAGATGACTGCCTAACGAAAAAAGCAGGTAACATTGCAAGCACAAGTCATAGCTAAAACATCCTTAGCTGCATCTTCAGAATCATCTCATGTAATGTAAAAGCAAAGAGTCTAGTGACCATATATAGCCTGTTTGGATCAGCAACTCCCAACAGTGCTCTGTACCTGGTGCACATTATCTGCCTCACTGACAAATCGAACATTCGCAGATCTAGACCTCCGATGTTTATTGCTCTGTGCGTCTCCATAGTCCCTGAGAGGAGAAGTGGGCAGGAAGTGGCGGTTGCCTGTAGGAGATAAAAAAATAAGTAGGAAGACAAAATTTTGTATGGGAAATTTTTCATTTTGCTTCACAAAAAATGTATATTTCATCTTGACAATATCCTTCTAAGTCATTTTACAGACAACACAACTACCGAATTACTTAACATGCATATGACTCCTTTAGCTCTTCTCAGGATTCTTCTTCAATTTAAACATTTCTTACCCATGACATACAAGTATTCCAGAAAGAGGAATTGTTTCTCCAAGAAGTAGTTTTTTCTCAAATTTTGTTTGCCCATCCAACCACTTTTTCCTCTACGTGAATCTATCACAGCTTCAAACTATTATATTTCACAGCTTTTACGAATAATGAAATTTTTAGAGCTTTCTACTAAAATATATTAAATACAACCCCTCAAAGGAATGCTCCTCCCAAATATACCTTTTCCCATAATAAAACTAATTTTCTGAGACAAACGAAAAAACCCCTACTTTTTTATGGGTCATAAATAATTTCTGTTTTTTCTTTTCAACTGTTTTCAAACATCCATAATCCCATGTATGTAAAATTTAAATTCCCTTTTTACTGTAAAGCAAGCTTCAGAAGCCGCAGTATCTTTTGGGTTTAGCTTTAACTTGCATGTAGCTACAACTTATGCAGTAGAAAATTAATTTTCTCAGCTGAAAGAATCAACGTTTCATTTAGATCTCTTGGGATATCAGCAGAAAATACTAACAGAAACAGAAAGTTGGAAAAATTTACCACATAAAAAAAACCAAAACAAAACAAACTGCATAACTTAATGCAGATCTCCCAAATTTCTAAACTCAGTTTCTTTGTAGTAATCAATGATGACTTTCCTTAAGACTGTCTCTACACATTTTTCTTAATTTCCTCTTTGCATAAGACAGCTATATGACATAATTCAAGCATACTCAAGCCCTTTAAGTATTTTACCTGATGTTCCTTCTCCATCCAGGTCACTGGGATATAAGCTTGAGAGAGATGCACTTCTCATTCCAGAGTTTCGTGTTAGTCGCTGGCTCCTTAACTGACCTATAGATTGCTCCAGGGATTCTTTTAACTGCAGAAAAGTTATAATTTACTGAAATATGAACACAAACTTGTTTTTTAAAAAACATGGAAAATACTATTTCTTTAAAAGTCATTAAGAGAATAAAAGCTATTTTTAAGCCAAGTACAGCTATGAATTAATAGAAGCTTTTACTCAATATCTCATGTATCACATTCCTGTAACTATAGCAAAACATGCTTCCAACATTGGCAGCTTCAAATATCAAGTTTCTTAAAACACTGGTGCACCACATGGTGCATCACCATGAAAACTCAAAAGCTTGTTTCCTACAACCAAAATGAGACCTATTTGCCAGCAATGCTCATTAACAGTCCTGCAAAATCCAGAAAATAACTTTGAAGCAATTACTTTTTACTGGAATTTTTCCACCAGCCCTACCTGGAATCAGTTTTACATATGGCTATCAAATTTCCCTAAGCAGCTTTAGAGAAACCCCCATTTTCAGAAGTTTCACTTTGAGGAAAAGGAAGCCATTCCCAATTTAAGAGTACAGAACTAGCTATATTCAAAAATTAGCTCTTCATTTTTCTTACAAAACTTACATCTTGTTTTTCACAATTGCATTTGTTAACTTTGGTTCTTAGCCACTTGCTTTGTCACACCTTTATTTGACAATCCACAAAACATCAGTTTCTAAAGGTTCTCCTTTTTCCAAGAGAAGCTTGTATACAATGGTTAAATTGATGCTTTACTCCTGCAGAATTGTACACTGGGTTGGATCTCTTTCTCCTCTTTCTCTGAAGAAAACAGAGAAGTTTTCTTTTCTACACATTTGCTTCTTCGCTCTCTCTACTTTCACATGTAAAATATTCCTACATTTCACATGTATCTGTTTCAAGGCAGCACCTGCTGCAGCTCGTTTGTAACCAAATTGCAAACCTCTCTTGCCCTAGCAGCACTAATTTGTTTTGCTTTCTCTAAGGCACCTGTTTTCAAACTTGTAGAAGACTCATTTTAGAATTTTCATCCTTTCTGAAATTTAGAGCAAGCTGGTCAACAGATGCAGAAACTGTTGCAGAGTGACAGGTGACAGGAAAAAAAGCTACACCAGTATGATCACAACCCCATTCCATGCTATAATTCAGCTTTTATCTTATTACTTCTTCATGCAAAAGAAACATGTTCCCTAATACTCTATTGCAGCTACACATCTTGTACTTGGCATAGTACCATAACATAATCTACTGGGTGCTTATAAACCAGAACACTAATGAGCCTACAAAACCTGTCAGAATTTCATTATATAACATATTGCTATATTATGATTTAGTTAGCTTAAATACATATTAAAAATTTCTGCTTACAGCTACTCTTAACTCCTTATCTATTCTGTCCATTAATACCAAGTTTTCAGCTATGAATTCAACTAATGGAAAAGACCTAAGAAGTTAAGACAAAATGAAAGTTGCTCACAGTTGTTATTGCTTTGGTTTGTTCCTTGTTGTATTCTCTGTATTGTCCTAGCAAATGGTCAACATGTCTTAGATTTCTGTTGGTATCCTTAAATAAAAAAGTTTTAGAAAAAAAAGTCAAAACAGAAACCTCCTCTTATCAAATATTACTGTTGTCTTTATCCTTATTGATTTCTAAGATTAAATTGAAAACACAAGTGCTTTCTAAAGGGTCTAAGCATGCAAAATCCTATTCAAGTAACCAGAACCTGAAGGGCTACAGCAAGGCTAAAGGGAAGAAAATGAAGAAAAAGAAGAAAAAAAAACCCCAAATGCTATAATTTCAGAACAACAGTAAGGCCTCAGCTTCAAATAAAAAGTTTTTTCAAGTTTCAGCCAGAAAAACCTTTTTAATCCAAAGATCTTAACATTAGCTGCTCGTGGAACAGAATAGTTATCTGAGAACTAAAAAGTTTTTGAAGGTGAACACACTAGGTAAGTTCACTGCATGAGTATTCTCTGAACAGATAGACACATGGATCAGATGGAATATCTGCTGAAAAGCAGTCCACAAAAAACAAATAGCTTAAAATCAGAATTTCAGAAGAGTAGCTAGAAAGAGGTTAGACAGAATCATAATACCAAAGAATCCTTTTTAAAAAAGTCAGTCATTTAAAAATGTATTCTTATTAACTTATTATCCTTTTTTCTAGATTAGTGTTTATTTTCCAGATAAGAAGTTTTGAAGTTTACATTTACCACTCGATATTGATTTTTGTGTTCTCATACATTAAAAAAAATATTGCTGACCAAACAATAAGTAATAAAACATAGACCCACCCTCTCTAGGTATTCAGAACTGTCAGCTAGAGAAGAATGGGAATAAATTGTCAAGCACTAATGGTGTAAGGATAGCTAAATGTCTCCTCCCACTTGCAAAACAAATTCAAATATTCCCTCTGCACCCTCCACTTTTTCTTGCTCAGGTACATATCTCTTACAAGTTTAGAAATAATGCTTCTCACAGTGCTTTTTCACATCTAGAAAATATTTGAAATATAAGTTCTATCCTGAAGGAATTGACTGCTTACATATTTATCAGAAATTTGGAAATTTTACACAGTACAAAGACAACAAAGACCAGGCTGAAACTTTCTGCTAGAAGATTTAATGCCTCTTGTGAGAATCTAACAAAGCTGATTTGGCCTTGTTCAGTTTGCTAACTTTATAAATAGTATTCCCCAACACATCGTTTCTAACAACATTCTATTACTGTCTGAAATAGCACCTGTATAAAAGTGTAACAATCCACACACTTTCAGCTCAAAAGCAGTATGATCAATTTCCCAAAACCATTTTTGGTTTGCACAGAAAGCAATGTTTCCCATCTGTACAGTACACTCCACAACTTTAGAAATGAAAATTTGACCCTATGTTACAAAAATGCAAGCTCTATAAATACTTTAAAACTGTATTTTGTCAACAACCTGCAAAGTGCTTGCTAAAGTATGGATCTTCTCTGTAACTTCTTCAGCACCATAGTTCTGAGCTCTGTTGTGGGATGCTCTCAAAGGCCGCCTTCCAATTCGACCCGTAAGAAAGTTGTCTGAATCACTGGATGAATCTGCCATCAGTATCTTGAAGCCTAGGCAGAAGGCCAGAAAAAGTAACATAAGTTAATTCCTGTCTGTAACTGAACAGTCTTGCACAGTATTCCCAAAGCAACCTCATAAACTCAGATTACATTTACATTAGCCATTCTGGTTTGGGTCAGCAGGATGTACTTTTGAAGCAGATCTTCCAACTGCTCCTCAGTTATTACCTTTGCTCACACTGTGAAGCACAGTCAAGATGCAGGAGGCAGAGCCTCTTAGGAGCAAATTAAATCAAAATATGCACTCTCACTGTTTCCAATTGTTCAGTACCAATAACAAAATTGCAGCCCAAAGCAAATTCTTCCTCCAAAACATACAGTGGAGACATCAATGTTTTATCAATCATCCTGGTCTGCAGAACCACTCTCCTTTATCTCACACGACTCACTAAGCTGTCTTCAGAGTGGAGATTGCTAAATCTCAAGGCTGACAAGATAGAGGGAGAATAGGTCAACAATCATAAGATGGGCGAATTTTTTAAAAACTACAGACAGCTATGCCTAGTATAATAAATTCATATAGTAACTGATTAAAATAACAACCCTCAAAAGGTAGGTTAGATTGAAAATTTTTCTTAAACTATTACACACTGCAGCAGTTTGCCTTAAGGGCATGGAATGACTTGGTGAAAGAAGAAATGGACTGGCAAACTCTTGAAGCCCTGTAGTCAACAACAAAAAAAGCCACAGTAAAGATGTCATGCTTCTAGCCATGAGAGCTGAAATTTCCAAAAGAAACCATGGAGAGATTCAAATCTTATATTTCATATGGAGGCAACTTGATATTTTTCCAGGTCTTTACATTTAATTTTTAAAAGGTTACAGATTTGTTTCCCCCAGACTTGGATAAAAACCTTTCAAACATGAAAGAGGAGCAAATTCTGTCTGTGCTCAAGTACATCAGTATTCCTTATATTTTTTGAACTGGTGAATTTACCTCGTCTTTCCTCTTCTTACCTCACTAAAGCACAATTTTACTAACAGTATCAGAATTTGTTATTCCAGTGCCTCACTCATGAGAATTCAGCTGCAATGAAGTTTTAATGAGACTGAAAAAGAATAAACACTAAACACTAGAAAACAGGAATTATGGATATTTTCAAAAACAAAGAAAAATAAAATAAATAAAACACTGGTAGAAATAACAATATGCAATAATATTTGGTTTACTGTTATTTGGTAAAAAAAAAACCTCAACAAAACCCAACAAACAAGTAGACCCAACCATAAGATTCCCAACTACAGAAAAGCAAAGACTGGAGGGGAAAAAAAGGGAAATAAAAATTTACAGCAGGAAAGATTAATGGGTTTATTTTCAGCTGTCCAAAAATAGGCTTATTAAGACACATACTAACAAAAGCACAGAAGAAAAGTCAGTAACCAAGGTAAACATAAAAGAAAGCACAGGATAAGGAGGACATTTCATCTGAAGAAAACTTACTATTTATGTTTAAGCATTCCTCTTTATTCTCATGAGCAACCTAAAAGGAACCACAAGTACTTTTAAGGAGAAGTTGTTTCACGTAAAGCAACATCCTCATTTTTAAAGGAACTGTGCAAGCTTCACTTTAGACTAAAAAAAATAAAAATCACAAAGAAGTAGAAATTTGTAGAAATGTTCCATATGCACATTTGCCTATCAAACAAACAAAAAAGCTTATCACTTCCTCCAAAAAGCTATACTGATTTCAGCACATGATTGTATAACCTACTTGACGGTGAGAATCATTTGGTTCTTACTGGTTTTTTAGTTCTACCCAAACAGATCATAACTTTGCTGAACAGATGAAAAGCATCAATACTCAGTATTTTCCTTTCCTGTAGGAAGCAGAACATTTCAGCTTCACTGAGGATTCTTTTTAAGAGATCTGCCAGGTAAGAAGTAGCTCTGACAATCACGTCAAGCTCTCCAGCTCAAGTAAACAAAAGATAAAGTCAGTGTACACAACTTGATTATTCCTCAAGTGTTTTATTTGTTCAGCTCCACACAAACTAGTCTATCACTAGGTAACTAGTTAGTGTTAAAGGAATGATTGAAGCCTTATAGCTAAGACTGAGCACGACGAAAAAAAATAAAATATATAGTCATTCCAAAAATTAACATGACACCTGAACGACCCTTTCCTTCAGTGCTTGTTTTTGAGCCCGGAAAAACACAGGAGGGTGATCCCATATGGTGATATTTCACCATTGTGCCTTCAGGGATCAGGACCACATTTTATTATCAATTTCTCACACCGTGCTCCCAGCACACTTCAACAGCACGACACGAAAACAGTTCCTTCACACCGTTCATAAGCAAGCAATGCCCTCCGTAAATCCTCCTCCCGGCGGGCACGCAGGGAACTTCACTAACACCTGACTCCAGCTCTGACCGTCTCTGAGCTCTTTGGCCCAGACAGGAGCGCAGAACCCAGGAGGTCGCCGGGCCCGCCGCCGGCCGGGCCTCCGGACTGTCCCGGGGAACCCCACGGCCGCGCCCCGCGCCTCCCGCAGCCGCTCCCATCCGTGCCCGTCCTCCCGCTGCGCTCCAAGCCGGACAGCCGCCTCCCGCACACCGCCCTGGCCGTGGCCCTTCCCGCAGCCCCAGCCCTCACCGCACAGCGCTCCGAGGCGAGGCCGCCCCGTCCCCGGGCGCTTTCCGCCCGCCTCACCTCGCCGCTATGGCAACTTGAACTAGCCGCCCTGCCGCCAGCTGCCGGGGCCGCGGGCCGGGCGCCGAGCCCCCCGCAGCGCTCCATGGGACAGGGAGTCCACAAGCCACGGGCCCGCCATGGAAAAGGCAGCGTGAGGGACTTCAACTCCCGAGAGGCTTTGCGGCGGCAATGCGGTGAGGGACGGACGGGCCCCGCCTTGCTGAGAGGTCGCTGCGCCTGCGGGAAGCGCTCGTGGCAGCAGGGGGAGGTTCCGCAAGTGATCTGGTGTTTACGAAAGTTGTTCTGTGAAACGCTAAATATTTACAAAATACACGTTGGTGTTTACAAACATGTCAGCTAAACGACTCCGAAGAGCAGAAACAAAAGCTGTTGCCCTTGTAAAACCGGCGAGTCTGTTCCGAGCAGACGGCTGATACGCTGGGAAAGGGCGTGTGAGCTACGGAGAGCAGCTGTTGCTTACAAGGATGCATCTCCCTTCCTGTTTCGGCTTTTTCTTGTTTCCTTAAGCTACGCACCTCCCCGCTCCCAAATGTGTCTTTTACCCTTGTGTGCAGTAAAAACGACCAAATATTACACACTGCTACTCTGACTGGTCTTGAAGAGAGAAAAGGGATAAAGAGGGTTGAGACTGACTACAGGAAATGTCTCCTGGGCCTCTGAAACTTGGGTAGAGCTTACAACAGGCCAACAGTCAATGGAATATTTGATTGCCTATAGGCAAGCACTCCAGCCAGAGGTAAATGCAGTGAGCTGTGGGTTTTAATACATGTTGTGTCTATTGCCTCTGGAATCCACTCCAGGCAGTGACCATTAGCCTTTGAGCACAGCAGTAAGGCGTAGCTGGCAATCCATAGTGCATACCTTCATTCCTGTCCTGCAGGACTGTTTCGTGAGCTCACAATGCATCAGGCATGCTTGAATGCCATATGATTACTGTACACTTCAGGTATAAGTCAGGTCTCCCACACTGGCAGCATTCACCAGCAGTCCAGGCAGTGGCTGCTGGCCCCTGTGCCTTTGTGGTCATGCTTAAGACGCATTAACCTCATCTGAGCTGAAGGCAGGTGAGACACAGTGCAGGAATGTAAGGATATAACTTATTTCACTGCGAACTGAAGCATTAGTGAATAAGTAGTAAAGAAATAAGTCTTCCCTAGCTTCAATACTTGGGCATTGTCCTGGCCTTTCCTTTGCAAACTGAAACATAGTCAGGTTGTGTCTATGCAGGTCTAAATGCAGGGTTAGAGTCAGGGCTTCTGGTCAGTCTTCTGCTTGTGGTGGTTTCTGTCTCTGGGAGACAGACCCTGAATTTTCCTGAGTTCTCTGAGGGATGTTCTCTCAGTTTTGCACCTGGCAGTGCACTTACTACTCCATAGACTCAACGGAATTCATCTATGAGCAAATTTTTTTTCCTGCCCTAGTAATGACTCTCAGGCCATCGCAGAGAGGATGAAGGGGTGAGTAACGTTTCCTGGATGTGACTGGAACATATATGAGAAGTGTATTTACATTTTAGCTGCGTGTGAGCACATCTGACTTGCTGCTAACACAGTGTTCCAGTGGAAGCTGATGCCAGTGCCTGAGATCGACTTACGAGGCACAGCCACTGGTTCTAAAGACCAGGCTAACCATGCATGCACTGACTGAGAAAGTAGCTAGCTGGCAAAGAGCACTTGCTAGGTTGTAGCAGAAGCCACAGATGCTTCTAGTGCTTCAAGTGGCTCTCTGCACACAGCTACACTGTCAACTGCAGCATTGCACAGATAGTCTCTTTCACATATGCAATAAAAGCTTATGCCAATATTATATGAAATAAAGCTTATGCCAATGATTAAGATGTAGTTTTCTCATCCCCATCGAGTTAAGGCTTGCTTGGTATAAAAATTGAGGTACTAAAAACTGTTACAGAAAACATGTAAGCAGGCATATATGCCAAGATTTCTGTCATGGTTTAGGAATGGTATTCCTCATTTTAGTATTTCAACTGAAAAAACCCAAGCCTGCTCCCTCACTGCCTCTCCCTTTCCACCCTGCCTCCCACAGTGGGCTGCAGAGGAGAATTGGAGACACAAAAGACTAACATCACAGGTTAAAACAAGAACAATTTACGGGAAACAGCGAAAGTACTAATTACATAGGATATAAAAAAAGAAACGATCCATGGAAAATGGCCCTGCAATAATAGACAATACCAGATGGCTCCCTCCACCACATTTCCTTAGCTGGAAGGAGCTCTTTTTTCCAGAAGAGATTCCCTTTCCCCAGCACCCAACAAATGGCTTAGGTGGTATAAAATAAGCTTCAGGTCCTGACCATGCCCACTTCTGGTTGCTACTAAAATAAACCCTGTCCTGATATCCTGGATTTTGTGTATCTTTGCTGAAAAAGATGCAAGCCATCCAGATCCCACCACTCTCAACAGAGAGGAATGCAGCATTTCACTGATCTTTTCAAACTCAGTTGATTCGGTGAACATCAGTATAAATTAACAAACTGCTTGAAGTGCCCTGTGGGTTTTGTACAACAAATTTGGTGCCAACTTCTGGTGTCTTGCTTCTGTTCTCTTCGAAATTCAAGGAATGAAAGAAAGAGCAGTTAAGTGTGATAGGAATGTTCATGAGGGTTGCTGATTTAGTGCAATGAACTGTCAGCTCCGTAAAGACTGTTCCTTGTACCTGTGCATTTTGATTTCCAGAGCAGATGGATGTATTAGAGGATTTTTACTACACCTTTCTTTAGAGGAGGGAGAAGCCTAAGATTAGTGTACATGCATTTGTCACTGTGTCCATTGCCCTGATGGTCCATTTGGCCCAGCATACTCTGTTCATCAGTGGCAGCAGGAGGTTAAATTTGGAGAGAGCACATGAACCTGGCTACGTACTATGATCTAACCCTCTGCGGTTTCTTCTGGAACCTACATTTATCATGTTAGAGCACGTTTATAGAAGGCTGTTTTCTTTGGTGTCTGTTTACAGGCCTGTAGATCCTATGTTTGTATAATCCTATGTGCCTTCCCAACCTCCTAGTGATGATTTCTGGAAGCTTACTTCTGAGTGTGTGAAAAGCTGCTGGATTATTACTCTATGGTTTTGCATAATTTAAGGGCCTTTGCTGAAGACTGTGCTAAAGGCAGATTGAAAATCTAAATAAACTGTATCTAGAGTTCTGTTGACAGCTTCAGAAGGCTTTCAAAACATATAAGGAACATCTGTCCTTCAAAAAAGCTGTTCTGATTCTTCCTTCAAAGAGAATGCATATATTAATTTTATTCTTCCTAGTAGTTTATACTGATGTACCCACTGCAGTTGTCAGACTCATATTTCTGGAGTTCTCTTTTTGAAGCTGAACAATGCTGTGATTGTTTGTTTGCTTTTGTCATAAGGATATTAAATATGTGCATAAGATTGCTACAGAACATCTTCAGTTTGGAATGAGAATGATGAGAGATGATTTAACTGTGCACAACAAACCACTATACTAGACATAATTATAAAGAAGTTGTTTAACTTTACAAGAAAAGAACCCTCTTCTTTTATTAGATGTATTTGAAAACAGATATCCCAGCATTTTGTTATCTGAAGTCCTGTTTTGAGGCAGTAGCATGACAGTGCTTGCATTTAGAGAGGCCAGCATGGTCTTTCTACTTCAGGTTAGTGCTGCTTGATTAATGCTGTTGTGCCCTTTGACTAATAAAAATATATAATACAAATATAGATCTTGGCAAAAACTTTAAAAAAAACCAAAAATGAAATATTATTCTGAGCCATTACATTACTGCATATATATAAATAAATGTGTATTGAGTTTGAGGACACAGACCTTAAGGGCAGAAAATCCAGGACTAGAAGTTTTTTAAAAAATAATTTTTTAAAGCTTAAATTTATTTTTTTTAATTCTTGTATTTGTCACTAGTGATACTTTTTCATGCTATGCTACTTGTCCTCCATGACAAGTCATTATTCATGTAGCTTTCGCTAGATTGTTTCGCTGTTTCTTTCACAAGGCTATCAAAAAAAAAAAAAAAGACAACACAAAATAAATGTCTTGCAGATTCATCTTTCATGGTACTCAGAAAATGAGTTATTTTATGAACAGCTATCATAAATGCATAAAAGAGGAGAAGCACTGTGTGGTAGATGAATTGTCACCTAAGTCAGTGAACTTAAAAGCCTTTTTTTTATGGTTGTTGTAATAAATAGTCAAACTCTTCTATTAAACATGCTGGTCTCCTTATTAAAAAAAAGTATGTGCCATGACCCAAGTAAAAGAAAAGTGCAAGATCTGTCTGAAGTCTGAATTATAGGGGCAAATCCATTTTTACTAGAGCTTATTTCTAAGCCTGGATGCCCATGCAAGAGATGCAGACAGAGCAGAATGAAGTCAAATATGGCTAGAAAGCTGACTTTAGATGAAGAGGCACAGGGAATGTAAGGCTGAGGGAAAAAAAAATATATAAAAAGAGACATAAGTCCATAGGCCCTGGGATGCAGCCATGGATGCTGAGGTAGCTACTGACATGATGAGGGACACCAAGATAATTAATCTCTCCAATGAGGAAAAGCTGAGAAAGCTGGGCTGTCTAGCCTGGAGAAGAGAGGGCTTGGAGGATGTCATCATTGTGTATAAGTACTCTAAGGGAGAGTGTAGATAAGATGGTGTGCAGTGACAACGCAAAAGGGAATGGACATAAATGGAGCAGGACATCAGGAAACTCTTTTCAATTTTGAGGGTGACACAAAGAAGTTGTGGATCTACATCCTTGGAATAATCAAAAGCTGTCTGAACACAGTTCTGGGCAGCCAGCTCTAGATGACCGTGCTTGATCAGGGGCTTGGGCAGATGGCTTCCAAGGGTCCCTTCCAATGTCAATGATTCTGTGACTCAGTGATTCAGTAACTCTTTCTGTAGACAAATATACCTGCCTGAAAACAGCCCTCAACATTCTTACCTAAACTAATTGCTTAAGACCAAGAGATAGTTTTATCTTGCTCTTCTTTCTGACCACTCTTAGAATTGACAGCCTCAGGCTTTATAAGGCTTTACACAGCAGTACCTCCTCTTTATCCTGCAGCCTACTGGGTATTCCAATTTTCACAGTTTTTCAGGGATTTTTCATACAGTAAGGCAAAGCATGAGAGTTCCTCAATATCCTGTAACCATAAAACTCCAAAAGTACCTTGAAATAGAAGATGATTTTTTTATATGGACATGAATCTTCAAGAACCTACCATAAAATTATTTCATAGAGTTGTTCAAACACTTGATGAATGATGCTGTGTCAAAGCAGTGTGTCTAATGTATTTTTTTCTGACAGGCCAGAAATTACATGCAATACTGAAGTAGGAACAGGTAGGAATTGGCATATCTTCCAAGCATCTAGTATGGCAAAACATATGGATTAGTCAGAAAAAAAACCTCACCAAATCGTTTAATCTATTCTTTACTGATATATTTTCTGAGTTTAAACATTTCATGCAGATATTCCTAAATGTGGTTGATATGTGGTGATCTATGCAGAACACCAATTAGACCTTAATTGCTTCTTTGTTAGAATCTGTTGTGGTTTATCTGGTTTGTGTATAAACCATATAAGCAGTGAAAGGATAAGTGAGAAACCACATCAAAACTGGCAGATGATAATAGTGTTATTTTTTTCAGAAAGCACCACAAAAACGATGGAATTTGGAGCCTTACAGTGCCTGAGATGATACGAACTAAATGAAAAACTGTAGCTGTCACTAGAGGGAGTGCCTGTAACAGTGGAAAAAGATGCTTGTCAATTCTTGCTGTATTTAAATTAATAGGGACGTGCAGCGGTCTTTGAAAAAGAACGAGGGAAAAAATCTGCAATATACTGTGATTTAAAAGTGATTTTCTTTCCTATTTGTTTATTTGAATCAGAGCACAAGACTTATTAATTGATAAAAATTACTTAATTTCTCTAGCCTCACGGCATACAGGATTTTGCATCTCTGTTCTTAGGATTGTATTTATAATTGTGGACTCACACTTGTTGGTGATACTTTTAATACATTAACTGGTTTTAGTATATAAAAGAAGAACATTTATGAATATTCTACAGCATTGAAAAGTTGCCAGTCACTCTAAGCTGCTAGGTGCCATCACTTTTCAAAACTGATGTGATCAGAACTATTGTTTATTGGGTTTTTTTACAGGTTAAAACACGTGCAGTCTTGACTAAGCTAAACAACAGTGTTCTATCATTCCTTCAATACAGGTCACGTTTCTAAACCCCCCATTTTCCTTACTATCCTGAGAATAATCCTGTTTGTCTACTTCTTGATGATAAAGTATTCCAGAAAACTCTATAAATGCAAAATGAAATGGAATAATTGCAACATATTCCCATATTTCTGCCATGCAGGGTGTGTCTTATTGCATGTAGCTACCTATATTATGCCTGGAGTTATCTGTAGACTTTCAAATATGCTCTTAGTTTCCCCATCACTGGGTCTGTTCCTGAAAAATTGAACAGGAGGACCAGGAACTGTCTAGAAGAAGCCAGAGCATAGCAATGCAAGGCTAGCAGCTCCCTCAGGGCCAGGCACCAGAAGCCACAGGGGGTCCTTCTAGAGCAGCAGACAGGGCCTGGCAGCCCGTTCCATCCCACCAGCCCAGCCAGGGACTGGGCAGCTGGTGGCTTTTGGGGCAGCAACAACCCCAGGTACTGTCACCTCCTCGGGGAATTGGGACAGGCTAAGGCTGGGACAGGATGGCAGCCTGCATGTCAGGGCTGGCGTAGCAGGGCCCATGGCTGGGCAGGACAGTTGGAGATCAGCCCCAGTGTGGTGGGGCTGGGGCAGGGACTGATAGCCCTGGAGGCTGACATGGTCTTGGTTTTGTGCAGGCTGGGGGAAGGTCAGACAGGGGCAGTCAGGTCCATCAGTGCTCTCAGCTCTGACAGGCTGCTCTAGGGGGGACTGCAGGCTGCAAGCCAAATGTGGCCACAACACAGAGAGTGACCTTGCCAACAGGACACAGTCCTGCAGCATCTCAGCAGGACTGGGTTGGTGATATTGACAGTCACAGCAAGGCAAGGAATGAAAACAGATCCAGTGTCCAGATAGGAGGAGCAAGAGACACCTGGAGACAAGACTACAATGTAGGTCCAAGATCTGTCAAGGAGACAGACTGGAGAGAAGATAAGAGACAATACTACCTTCAACATTGGTCCCCAGTAAATGCAGGAAAACCAGTCAGCAAGACAGGGCTGTGGGAATCAGGCTGGGAATGGGTTCAATGTTTGAATAGCTCAGGCCTGAGCTCATGCAGAGAAGGTACATGGTGCTGGGGTGGGCAGGTTGGCCAGGGCAGAGCCCTGACAGAGGCAGACAACTGAACGGTGATTGCAGACTTGTAACCAGAAAATTCCTTAAACATGCTAGAAACTACAATTCAAACATCGTCTTGCTCAGAACGTGACTTTTCTGAGCGAAGCCAGTGTCCATGTGGTTAGCAACTGTCATTTTTCTCCCCAAGCTCTGTTGATGTTCCTGGCTCAGAATGTGCAAGCCAAGTCTTGAAGCACAGAAGGAGGTGCATCCAGACCTGGATCTTTTCCCAGGCTGAAGGTACGTGTTCTGTCTTGTTTCCTTCAAGGCTATTAGGCCTTCAACAACAGGAGTCCCTTGCTTCTCTCATTTATGGTTCAAGTCCAGAAATCATATATTAAGCAGTTCTTATTTATTTTAGAATCTGTTCCAAACATCTTTGTGTCAGCTTTGCCATTTTTAGTATACAATCTTTTATAATTTCCATTTTTGATCCCTTAGATAGCTTGGAAGATCCTTTTCCTTCCGTTAAGACTTTCTGGACTATCAGCACTGCCAGCATCTATATGCATGCTCCTTTTCCCTAATAAATAAAAGGTAATTCAACATACTTTACTCTCAGTCAAAGAGCAATGAAGCAAATTATCCTTCCTCTTGTTTAGGAATCTGAAACACAATTATGACAGAGTAGCTAATGCAGGTTAACTTATTAGTTAAGGTAAGTACTCCAGACAAGTGAGTATTTGGTTTATGATAACCTGCTGAAATGACTCAAATCTTGAGACTACTTATCTTCCCACCAATAAATTGGTTTTTCCTTTGCTTTGTCCATACACAGTGAAACATAAAAAATAACTCTGAAGTCAAAATAAAAGTGGGAGTGAGGTGGGCTGCCAGAGAGTACACACAAGATACTGCTACAAATCACTCCAGCAGCACTGTAATTAGAGATGGGATACACATCTCTGGTCTTTTCCAGCAAACTAGGTCATGTTGTGAGAAGTAAGAACTCCTCTGTTGTGCCCAGTGTTGTACTACATCATCAAAATTGGTTGTGAGAAAACAGAGATTAAGCTTGAAGAGAATTTTGCTCTGCTTGAAGCTAGCAAGCTGCCTCCGGACAGTGCCAGGCAATATTGTTTGCTGGATGAAATAACTTTAACTCGTACCCACTGCACCTGGAAATCAGGTGTAGAATGGGCTCATGACAGCTTAGAGATAGGTCCAAAAGACAACAGAAATTCCTTTGATGATACATTTGTTTTGCTAGATGGTTTTGTATGCTTTTGTGTCAGCCTGTGTCAACCAAAATATTTCTTTGCCAAAGCCCAAAGGAGCAGAGTTTCATTTCTCATTTTTAATAAGGTGTACAGTGTCCCTGGGACAAGCTGTTACTTTGGCAGTAAGAAGCAGAAAACCAGAGGAGAATGTAGGCAGGTATAGCATGATTTTTGTAACATGTAACACATTAGGTGAAGTTTAAGTGACTGATTACTCCCATTGGGTAGAGGATCCAAGGCAAGCCTAAATCCACTAAAGTTTTATGTTTGCTTGATCTCTGATATATCTGCATTTAATTTTTAAAAATTATGGCCATGAAAACCCCAACAGCATGAGAAAAAGAAGCCAAGTCCCACAGATTCTGGCAAAAGCCTCCCTACAGTGGGCACTGAGGTGATGTTTCCAGATCTGGGAAAGATCAGTGGGATTGAATGGAGCACACAGTAAGGAACCCTGAGCTTGCCCCATTACCCCATTCTTGTGATTTGCCCTCAGAGATGACTAAGACCTCAAATTATTATGAAATAATACAGTTGTGTCCCACAACTGATACTGTAGGTGGATGAGAATTTTTATCTTGTCTGTGGTTCTGAAAACAGGAAGACAGGCTATGCCTCATGAATGCCAGGCAATATTATCCTGAGTGTGTTGGACAACAGTGTAGGTTTTGCAGATTGTAGCAACTATGGTAATGTTGCACTTGCTGACTCTCAGCTATGCCAAACAGGATATGGTGTGTCTAGTTTCCACAGAGGACAAGGTGGGTGGGACAGGACTGGATGGGGTAGCAGCACAGAAGTAGGTGTGTTTCCACTCTCAGAACCTGTACTGCTTTGTGGCTTTCTTCTTCCTGAAATGTGTCATTAGTTCTTAGCTGGGAAAGAACATGATCCCACTGCTGAGAGATGGCAACCTTGAACACCTTGGTAGCAGCCTCAAGCAAGCCAGTCTGGCTGATGCCAGGCTGGAGTTGTCTCCCTTAGCACTGACCAAAGTGGTGAACAGTTACAGAGCCCCATGTCTGACTTGGCAAGATTGAATCACAACTTTTGTCTCATCTGTGGAGTGTGTATCTCTCTTGTTCATTTTCCTTGAAATTCAGTGATCTGCCTGTGGCTTTGTTGTTATTTAATCAGGTTGGTACAGACACCAAAAATTGGTGGTGAGTGGTGGCTCCTAGGGCTGCAGGTGAGTTAGATATGTGAGCAGTATGTCAGAAGGACATGACTGAGGAGGGCATAGGACAGCCAATGTTCCTAAGGGAATTCATGCAATGCAGTGTGAAGTTCTCTTGGACACTGTTGTGGGTGCTTCAGCTTGTCCCCTCTCTGGGACACCCCTAAGGATACCCCATCCTAAATGAGGTAAGTGTAACTGATGGGATTTCTCACTCACACAAGATCTAACTGCTTAACATGAGCCCGTAAGATCAGGATTTATATTATATTTCTTTATGGACATAGTATCATTTGTTTACCTTAAAAAGATGTATTGAGGGGATTCATTACATTTAGGAAACACATACTGGTGAACTGACTTAAAGTACTTTGAAAGAGCTATAGCAAAATAGTATCTGATTTATTGTACTCAAAACGTTTGAATAACTCTAATGTAGCTGAGGGCGACTATTTATCCGAGAATATTGTAATTTAATTTATACTGTGCATAGGTTACATTTTCAAGTTTCCTCCTCTGAAGATTACAAACATTTATGTTGACATTTTTCTTGTTGTGTTCCTACTTAAGGTGACAATAATTCCACTTTATTTCTGTCAAGGTTAGATATTTCCCCCCCGTTTGTTTTCTTCGGTGAATGGATTTTATCTTGCCTGATAATGTGGGAAATGCTACTCTCTCCTCTTTTGCTTTATCCTGTCATTTTCAAAATCACTCGTTTCAATTTTCAGTGCTTCTTAACTGCTTCACATTTAGTGCATGTCTAACTTGCAGTCAGTGAATATTTGCTTGTTGTAAAGGTCTGCTTTAATTTCACTGCTTTCACAGGAGATTTACTATGGCTCTTGCTCAGCTCCCTTCCTCCTGTTCCTTTCCGCAAAGATGCCAGGAGGAATGGTCGGGGTCCGACGTTTCGCCGCTGCCCTTTGAAAACGGCTCAGCGGGTCGGTCCCGCTGCCGGCGCGGGTCTCGCCCCGGCCGGGCAGAGCAGGGCTGGGCAGGGCTGGGCTGGGTAGGGCAGAGAGCCCGCTCGCCCCGCGCAGTCCCGGCCGTCCGCGGCAGGCGGCCCCGGAGCCCTGAAGCTGCGCCGGGTCCGCCGGCTGCGGACGGAGTGCGGGGAGAGGCGGGGTCCCGGGACCGGCACGGCGCTGCCGCGGTGAGAGCCGGGGGACGGGCGCTGCCGGGGAACGGGCCCGGGGGCACCCCGCCGGAGGGGTGCGGAGGAGCGGGGGGCCAGCTCCGGGATGACCGGCGGGATGGGCGCGGGGCCGGGGCGAGGAGAGGGACCCTGCCCGGTGGCGAGGGCGCGCAGGGCTTGCTGCGACCTTTCCTGACCCTGCTTAGTGAGGAGGCGGCGTTGTCCAGCACAGGTGCCGCCTTTCCCTGGCAGCTTCTCCCGGCGGGGCAGCGTGGTCTGCCCCTACAGCTCTGGGATCTCCTCGTCTCCGCGGAGAAGCGAGGGGCAGAGCGGGAGCGGACGGCGGAAGATGCTGTGCCTCACGGTAGCCTTCCAGTTGTTGCTGGTGCTGGTGCTGTGCAGCCAGGGTACAGAGAGGTGTCCTTCAGCCTTCTGCGAGTGCTCTGACTGGGAGGACTACAAAATCACTTGCAGGGACATCTACTTTATCCCCAGCCTTCCGGAGGACACCCAGACCCTGTGAGTACATTGGGATGGTTTAGGGAAGCCAGCTGTGAGTATTCGTACTTTGTAGTCAGGAGATGCTCTGAGCTAATGTCCTATGAGATGAGGAAGTGATGAGGGGAGAAGTGCTGCAGAATACCTGGGCGGTACAGGATAGCGAGAACGGCGGTCTGCAGACTCTGCGTGTGGCAGGAGGAGGTAGGAAAAGTGACTCTCAAACCTTAAAGAGCTATGAAGAGATGGTTCAATGGATCTTAAGAGTTCTTTGTAAAATATGGAAAAATAAGTAACTGGGCTGTTTGTGGGCAAAGTGAGCAGTAGGCTGGATTCTATGTGGCAAATGCTTAGGGGGTGAGGGGAAGGAAAGGTAGATCAAACACAAATTTGTGATTAAAAACTAATAGGAATTGGATGTGTCACCTCACAAAGAGTTCCACTAAATCGTCTGTCCATTTTCAGCTTCTTTGTCAAAGCTGGGAAAAAAAAAAAATCCATGGGAATTGAGAATCCAAGTATACTGTCTGGGAGACAGAGTACTTCAGATGAAAATGTGGAGTATGGGATAAAGCAGCAAATTTAGAGCTTGCTAAAGTGGTAGACTAATTCAGGTACCTCAGCCTAAGTGTTTGGTATGTTACAGTAGAAGATCTTGTCTGGGTTCCTGCTGCCAATCCAGATGAGCATCTTGTGTCATATCTGTCAGTTAAATACTGTAGTGAGACTGAAATGGCACCTGTCAGCTAAAACTGAGCAGATGAATCACTCCTGGCTTTTTACTTTGTTTCTTGAGGTACAAAAGTTTTATAGTCTCTATGGGAAGGCTCATTTGTAAATATAGATTACTTTCTGATCAAGTAAATTAAGTCAGACTCAGTTGATTTAATTGCAAGGTAAAACAGTAATGGATTGATTGGTTTATGTCTTGATAATGATTCTCAGGACTTTATGTAAATAAGAAATTTTTAAATAAGAAAATTAAATTATTTGAACTTATTTGAATACTTTTCAGATTTTTTAACACTGAAAGTAAAAGCTTAAATTGGTCACTTGTCTAGGAAGAAAGAAAAAAATGTTTGTGTTATTTCCATTATTTTCTTGCCTTTAATTTTTTGGAAGGTTAGACTGCAGTATTCAGTTAATAAGATTTTAAATTATACAAGTTTTTTGTTATTATACCTTTATACAGTTTATTTAGGTTGAAATAGCAGTAATGTTAAAACATGCAGCAAGTAGTATGTTCTTTGAAATCTACCATGACAAGTTAGGAATAGCAGTTTCAGTTTATAGGAGAAAATGCCTTTGTACAGTCATTCAAAATAGTTAATAGAAACAATGAGATCACATAATGAAATTTGATACTTTCCTTGAAATATGCTGGTTTGAGGGCTGAGAAGTACCCTTCTACATACAGCTCCACAAATAAAGCACTTTGCCCACTGGAATTCTAGTGTTTTAAACATCTGTAATAATGGGGGCTGTAAAATAATAAGCCATTGTTTTGAAAAGACAAAAACACCCTGTGAAGATCTTGGAAACAAGATCTTGGGAAAAGTAATTAACAAAAACAAGTGAGAAATATTTTCTGTTTATTTGGGGTGAAATTTAATCATGTGTACCTATTAGAGTGACCGTTGCAAACTTCTCAAGACATGTACTCCCTACCACATCAAGAAAATATTCCAGGTAATGACAACTGTGATTTTGTAGTGTATGGCAGAAGCAGTAGAACATGTGCTGCATAGTCTTTTATTTGAAAGCAAATGGAAGAATTCTCTGAGGAAATAAGGAAGACAGAGCTCTTTTCATACAACCCCCCCTAAACAAACAAACAGAACACAACCCAATCAAACACAAAAAAACCACCACTTTTTTTACTTCAGTTTGAAGTTTTCTCTCTGGATAAACTTTATTTTCCTTGTGTTCTCTTATTTGAGTTACTGAAGTCTGGTGGACTGTACCCAATTCTGTAGTCCCTTGCTCTCTGCAAATGTCTTAATATTTCTTTCCCTCCATATGTTAAATGGGAGTCGTAACAGTTACCTATATGTGTTTTTTGTTCAGAGTGCTTTCAGATGTTTCAGAGTGGATTACTTTCACGTGACAGTTAACACACTGAGTTTTGTTAGAGACTGCAAAGTGAGTGCCCCTGATTCCATCATGTTTTCATCCTTTTGCCGTAAAATAGGCAGCAGTTCTGAATCAAAGACAAAAGATTCCAAAATAATTGAAGTTTCTGTTAACCTTAAGAACAAATGAACACTTCTTTGAGGTGAAATATGTAGCCATATGTATCTGCACATTTTATGTTGAAACTCTACAATTTTCCCTAAATGCAGCAAGTTTGTTACTTTAGGCAAAGTAATTCTGCTTCTTTGTGGTAACGTGTGAACCTCAAGATTGCCAATTTAAAAACTTTTTTGTGTGGCTATTCAGTTTTGTAGGGTTTGTAGGACTAAGAGACTGGTGAGTCTAGGAACACTTTGCCAGCTTTTGGAGATGATGAGCTCTTTTCAGTGCACAGGATCTTGAAACTCCAATTAAACTTTCATTCTGATTATTTAGTCAGAACTGTTTCCCTACCCTACTTTAAGAGAATGGGGCAAACCTTTTTTTAAGAAATGCTTATAAGAAATTCCAATACATTTCTAACTCTTCAAGTTTATTTCTAACTCTTTAGTGGAAAAGAGATATGAACTTAAGCCAGAAATTTGTGTTTATTTTAAACTGTTATTTATCCAAATATAGTTAATGCAGATGCTTATCCATAATGCCTAAATGCACAGATATTGATCTTGGAGAAGTCTTTTTTTCAGTATACGTTTTTTTTTTTTTTAGTTTACTTACACATACAGATCACCAAAACCCCACTGAACATTTTTCCAAAGATATAATTGCATAATAATTATTAAATTATTGTAATATTCTTCTTGGCATCATGATGATAACATATTCAGATGGTATCACTATCCCAGCATCACCTCAATGCACTTCTCAATTATTTTCATTTTATAAATCTATTTCTAGTTGCTTTTAATTATTTTTTTGACAATAAAACTAATAAAGTTTTGCTTCTTATTCAGTGTGCATTACATCTCCTGCATTCACTTACTAAAAAAACTTAAGCTCTCCCTTCCCTTCCCTTCCCTTCCCTTCCCTTCCCTTCCCTTCCCTTCCCTTCCCTTCCCTTCCCTTCCCTTCCCTTCCCTTCCCTTCCCTTCCCTTCCCTTCCCTTCCCTTCCCTTCCCTTCCCTTCCCTTCCCTTCCCTTCCCTTCCCTTCCCTTCCCTTCCCTTCCCTTCCCTTCCCTTCCCTTCCCTTCCCTTCCCTTCCCTTCCCTTCCCTTCCCTTCCCTTCCCTTCCCTGTTTCTGTCCTGTACCCAGGTGCTATTTTCATATCATCATAATCAAATTTGATTGAAATTGAACAAGAGGATGTTAGGCAAGGACAGTGGAAGCGGTATATATATAGACACAATACCAGTACAGTCTTCAAGAATATGCTCTTTACATTAAGTATTAAGCTACAGTTCTACATTTGCTCCAGTATATTTGCCATAGGTAGGATACTGCCTTTTGATTAATGCCCATATATTCCGTATAGTCTGTAGAAATAGAGTATATAATGGCTGCACATTTTGAAATAATGTTTTAGTTGCAATTAATTCATTTTCCAAAAAAATTTATTCCCATTGGTAAAAGACTAATTCTGAAGACAAACCCAGATTTGAACTTTCTTTTTTTTTTTTTTTTAACCAAACACCATTATACTTACCAAATCCATAAAATAGTTTTATCAGTTGTCTTTCAGGTAATGATTTAAACAATTCTATGTACATGGCTGCAACATAAAATGTTTCCTCAATACTATATTTTACATAAAACTATGTTTTCTTGTCAATTCTGATGCTTGTTATTATATTTACCTACATATTTTGCTTAGAAAGGCATGGCATTGCTTCTATAATCCTGCTGTTAACACACAACAATCCTGCATTTGACATCAGTAGGTCCAATATACTAGGTTGAAAAATTAGTACGTGTTAACGTCTCAGTTAAGTGAAAGGTTAAAGTGAAAGGATTTGTTCAAAATCCTAATGGTAAGTTAAAGCACTGTTCTAAGGGTTCTTAAAGTAACTTACAAACTGTGCACTGCTTTACTGTACATACACAGGCCAACTCAAAGTGAGCAGATGAAGAACAGGAATGAGGGACTAAGGGAACGGAGAAACTACTAAAGACCAAAATAGTATCTTGTGAACATTGAATACAATATTTCTTTTATTCCTTTTCAATTATTGTATCTGTAACATTTCTTGTACATTTGGAACATTTAAATTTCCTGTGTTGTGGCACAGAAACCCATCAAGTGCCAGGAACTGTACAAGCACAAACCAAAAAGCCGTTCCTAGTAGAAACTTCAGCATTTTTTAACTACATGCATAGCTTGCTCAACAGAAAGCAAAATGACTGCAAGTAGTTCTTTCGTAAATGCTGTGAAGAGATTAACCTCAATGAGAATACCACACATTTTTACAGAAGACACTGGTAATAAGGCAGTAGTAATTCATTTGATCATTTCCTTGTTTGAGAAGATGATGAATTTTAATCATCATAATAGCAAAAGAGTAGTTTATACCAGAAGTAAAAAACTCTTTGATTTCAACAGTGGTCTAACAGACCGATTCTGTAAGTGTTACACTACACTGAATCTTGAATTGCTACTATAGTCAGTTTTCATTACAGTGTTTTCTTTTGACATAACATTTCCAACCCATTACACTTCAGAAGCACACAACAGCCTTCTCTTGAATTGGGAAACAGAGCTTATTGATACATCTGTAAAAGAAAAGAAAAAGCTTAACTTTTACAAAAAGAAAAAAGAAATTCCACTAAGGAATAATTTACAGAATTTTTTTGCAAATAGCTAATATCAGTTAAGAGGCAAGTTTTCATGAGTCTGACTCATACAGTCTGTTTATATATTCATGTTCACAGAATATACATTAAAGAGTCTCAAAAAATTTAGCAATATATATTGTGAAGCTGCTATTGCATAGCGGCTTGTTAACCACACTTAGGTGGTTACTATGTGGTAGCCAAAATTTAGAGAGGTGAAAGAGTAGCTTGTTTTACTCGAAAATGAGGAGCCATCTGCAAAAGGCCATTTTATGTCAAGAGCTTCTATTCTATTCAAGATTGTGCAATCCAGTCAGTGCCCTGATACCTTACCCAAGTCAATGGGAAACGATACTCAGGATTCTGCAAAGTGCAGTGCTATGGACTCAAGGTGAAGCGATAAGAGCAGCTACAGTAAACATTACAATTTAAGCCTAAATGTAGGCAATGAGCTCCTGACACATACTAAAAGAAGATTCGTTCTCTCTTGAACTCCAGCTGGTGAGTGTGGTCTGTCTGAATCTAAAGAAAAAGACATTTTAAATGGCACTCTTTACGAAGAAAGGTTGGCTCACACAACATGAGAAGTTTGAGCTATTTTTTTTCTCACAAATAAGTAGATACATAAATATAGAGGCTGAAAAGCCTGTAAAGGTAATTGAAGTTAAACCTAATATTATAATTTAGCATAGGTTCATAGAATAGTTTGGGTTGGAATGTACCTTTGAAGATCATCTAGTCCAACTGCCTCTCCAAGGAGCAGAGACATCTTCAACTACATCACGTTGGTCAGAGTACCATCCAGCCTGACCTTGAGTGCTTCCAGAGATGATTTATCTACCACCTTTATAAGCAATTTGTGCCTGGGTTTCACCATGGTCATTGAGAAAATGTCTCCTTTACATCTAGTCTGAATTCACCATCTTTTAGCTTAGAATCATAATGCCCTGCCTTATTGCAACAGGGACTACTAAAAAGTGTGTCCTCAACTTTGTTAGAAACCTTCTTTAAGTACTGGAAGGCTGCAATAAAGTGTCTCTGGAGCTTTCTCTTCTGCATGCTGAAAAAGCCCAGCTTTCTCCATGTTTCCCCATAGAATGGGGTTCCAGCTCTCTGATCATCTTCACAGCCCTCCACTGAGCCCACACCAGCAGGTCCACATCTTTCCTGTGTTTAGTACTCCGGAGCTGGATGCAGTGCTCCAGGTGGGGTCTCACTAGAGCAGAGGGGCAGAATTCCCTCCCTTGCCCTGCTGCCCACGCTGCTTTGCATGCAGCCCAGGATCCGACTGGCTCTCCAGGCTCCAAGTGCATGTTGCTGGCTCACGCCCAGCTTCTCATCCACCCACATCCCCAAGTCCTTCTCAGCAGGGCTGCTCCAATCTGTTCATCCCCAGCCTGTTGTGATACTGGGGGTTGCCCTGACCCAGGTGCAGCACCTTGCATTTGGTCTTGTTCAACTACACGAGTTTTCCATGGGCCTATTTCTTGAGCTTGTCCAGGTCTTTCTGGATGACATTCCATCCTTCAGGTGTATCAACTGCACCACTAAGCTTTGTGTCATCAACAAATTTGCTGAAGGTTCACTTGACCCAACAGTTTATCTAATTGATGAAGATATTATTCTCTGCTGGGCATAAGACTTGTGTATTTGCCCACTACTGGGCACAACACTTTTCACTGTTCTCCATCTGGACACTGAGCCATTGACCACAAAGTTCTGAGTATGACCATTCAGCCAATTTCTTATCTAACATTCCACTAATCAAATCCATCTCTCTCCAGTTTAGAGAGAAGAATGTTGTTGGGTACTGTGTCAGAAGCTTCACAGAAGGCCAGATAAATAACATCTGTAGTCCTTCCCTTGTCCTCTGATGTTGTCACTCCATCAGAGAAGGCCACTGGGTTGGTCAGACAGGACATGCCCTTGGTGAAGCTGTGCCGGCTGTCTCAAATTACCTCCCTGATTTCCATGTGCCTTCACATAGCTTCTGGGAGGATCTTCTCAGGGACAGAGATGAGATTGACAGGTCACTAATTACCACAGTCATCCTTTCTACCCTTTTAAAAGAAGGGTACAATGCTTCCCCCTTTCCAGTCACCTGGGACTTCACCCAGTTGCCATATTAAAACACTACAGCTTCATATATTTTATTTTATTGTGATCACAGATGTACCTATTTCATTATTTTTGAACTAAATTTTGATTTTGACGTAAAACCAGTACTGCTACTTTTTTTACCCTGAACTTTAAACTTTTATGTTGGCCTGCAATAAAATGTACTCTAACTACAACAGAGAAGAGCTGTGTTTCTGAAATATTGAACTAAAAACCTATAAATTGCTGAAAAGAAAGTTCAAACAGGACTATGAAATTTCAGAAAAGAGCAATCTGAAGAGGCTCACTTCCTACAGGGAAGGAGAGTAGGAATAGGCTGTAATTGCTGGCTCCTATTGTGTTTAATCAGAGAACCACTAAGTGCCCATAATTGCTGCCAGCTGCTTGGCAGAGGTCAAAAAGTTAAACTGAATGTTAGGAATTATTAAGATAGAAATGTAGATGAAAATAAAGGATTTTTCTTTTTTTCGCTTCTGATTGTGTACATAGCACCTGCGAAAGGACATTCAAATGTATAAAATTACTTGCAGACAAAAAATAACTACATATCAGCCACTAGCCTGTGTTTCCTCAGATCCTCCTTTTTGCCTTACTAGAAGATGTGCATGCTGCTTTTCTTCTTAAGATATAACCTCCCTTCATCACCATGATATTTCAAAGATTATAGAGTAGCCTCAGTGATATCAGCCACGCTCCCCATTGCCCTTAGGTGCAACACGTCTGGTCCCATAGACTGCGGTATGTCCAGTACACTGCAGTGCTTCTTTGGTCTATCCTCTACTCCAGGTAATGCTCCATTTCCTCAGGCTGTGCTGCCAGGCAAAGGACTTCAATGGCCAGGGAGCACACAAAACAAACAAACAAACAAAAAAGTTGCAGAAAAGTGGCCCTATTTTGGTTGGAATACAGTTAATTTTCTTCATAGTACAAGTATGGTGCTATGGATTGGATTGGATTTGTATTTGTGCTGGAAAACGAGTTGATAATTCAGGGATGTATTAGTTATTGTTGGGCAGTGCTTAGAGAGTCACAGCCTTTTCTCCTTCTCATACTACCCCACCAGGCTGGAGGTGCACAAGGAGCTGGGAGGGGACACAACAAGCTGGCACTTTGCTTTGTTGAACCTCATGCAGTTGCCTTGGCCCATCATTCCAGCCTGTACAGGACCCTCTGTGGAGCCTTCCTACCCTCCAGCAGATCAACATTCCTGCCCATCTTGGTGTCATCTGAAAACTGACTGAGGATGGGATCATTCCTTTGTGTAAAGTCTTTTTTTTTTTACTCAAATCCAGTCAGAAGCACTGGGTGATCACAAATTGAGCGAGGATAATCTCCAACATTATGGATTGGTGTTTTCTGTTTGCTATAAATTAGCAAGTAACCAACCTAAATTCTTGCCTGTCGGTCTGACAGTGTCCATATGTACCTCAGTTTGTAGGAAGAGGATACATTAATAGTAAGAGCTCACTTTGAATAACTACTGTCCCAAACACTGACCTGTACAATTTCATTTTGAAATAATCTAGTATTTCTTTCATTTCTTAGGGCTGGGCCAGGTTTGAGGGATACTTTATGTTATTCTGTTGGACTGCTAGCTGTAGGAAAGCAGCCATGCAGTCTTGCACATTCAGAAGTGATTCCCTACTTTCAGAGTTCTTTTGCTGTGTGAATCTTTGTCATTCCTACCACATTGGTAATACTAGCACTGGACACTAGGTGGTAATCAGCTTCTGGTAAGCTCAGCATGAATTTCACTATGTGAAATATCTTTTTATAGATATTTTTGCACCACTGAAAGACTACAATGCATTTATTTCAGAATAATTGAAAAATATATTTTTGCTTGCATTGGATTTAATTGGATATAAAAACCTAGAAACTAATGTGTCAATAGCTGTTTACCTAGCCATTACTTTGTTGTCATCTTTATTTCTCCTATATAAAAACTAGAAGGTCATTACTTGTTATAGTTTTCTCAGAAAAATGAAATTAGGATGTAAATTTTTTTGCTTTGTTTCAAATTGACAAGCTCTGTTTCATACTGACATATGGTAAATTTCCCCCCCTGTATTGGTGGAGAATAGTTTATTAAAATACATAAAGCTTTTGTGGACATGATTCAAATTATAAATCATATAATTTCAATCTGAACTTCTTTGGGTGGATTTACTTATTGTGTTTTGTAGACATGCATTTAAAAATTCTTTTAAAATGAAGAGGCAACTACGTAAAATATATATTTACTTCCCTAATGTATCTTACTGAAGTAATATCACTGATAGTGCTGTGGATGTTAAAATAACATCTATATGGACATAACCTCTGGACCAATTGACATTCCTGTGGTTGGGGGTTTGTTTGGAGCCAGGTATATTGAGGTCAGGAGAAACATCAACCTACTGTTGGAAAAGTAGAAGTCTTTACTCATTCTTATAACAAGTATATGGAGTAGGGAAGGTAGACTGGGGAAGTAGATTCTTCCCTTGGGATTATAGGAATGTACATTCTCTTAATTTATACTTTAATTCAAGACAAAATCTTTAAGAATTTCTACATATGTTGTTATTATTAAACTCTATTTCTGCAGTTTTATTTCTTGTATGCAAGTTCCAGAATCTTGATAAATCTCAAGATGATAATGTATTTGGCTGTGTAAATCAAATATAATTATAGTAATCAGATACCTGGCATTATGAAACAAAACAGAATCAGGAAATCATCCTTATTTGTTAATTTCTTTTTAACTGTTGTTAAATATCAGCTAGGGAAAAAGTTTATCATTTGTTCTTAATTATTCTTCAAACTATTCATTGATAGGTATTCCGTAAATGTATTCCCAAACCGTATTGGAAAACAAAAGATTAACAGCAACATATTGTAACAGTAAGTTTAACAGCTATCATAGGCTGATTTTCAAAAGCATTTCCTCCATTCTTATTTAGAGGAGTGAGTCTGCTGGAGATTGATTCTGTTAAGAGCTTGGCTGTTGATAAGTATCTCCCTTAAATATTGCGGGGTTTTCTGAAGTCTCCTGCAGATGGGTAAGGTACACGCCACCCCAGCATCAAATGTCTGGGGAGCAAGAATGTAGTATTTATTACAAAGAAAATGGAGAATTCTGTGAAGGTAGTATTCAATTGCTCTAATTCAATTTTGGCTGACATACCTGAATTTCTTGCTCTGAATGAGGGATGGGATATCTTTGTGGAGCCTGAAATGATTAAAAGAATTCTCTTAATACTTCATTAACTTCAATAGGCAAATTGTTTTGCTGATCATGCTCTGGAGTTTTGGAAGGTCCATCATCACCACTGACTGATGAGTTCTTGGGAGGGATGATGTAGAAAACTGCAATTTAGATTGATGGAGCACACTAAACAAAACAAGCCACATAATCAAACAGGAATAGAAATGAGGAAAAGATGGCAACATGGAGAAAAGGCAAGATAAGAATAAAAATAGTGGAGAGAGCTGAAGCTCTGTAGGAGTTTTTAATGTTAAATTGTACTTACCCAAGGATATTTACCACCAAACTTTTGTTTCTCTAGGAGGTTTCTGGAGACTCATCTAAGAAAAATTCCAAGTGACGCCTTTTCCAATCTCCCCAACATCTCTAGGATGTAAGTTCTCTTCAGTTTCTGATACTGTTCTCTTAAATTTTTGTTTAAAATTACTTTCCTTCTCCAAAATTTTGTCTTTGTGTATAAAAGCTTATGAAATGAAAATACTTGTGTACTTTTGCTACCTCACCACTTACATTTTAGAACTGAAAGTAATAATTCTACTGTTTATAACCTGAACAAGTTATAGGAAGGCATTCTGTGCATTTGTGAACAAGGCCACTCATTTACTGAAGTCAATGTGATAAAGCTATAAAACATTTTTTTTTAGTTTGCAAATTACAGGAAATAATTTAACTCATATCAAATGAACATATTCATTTGCTGGTCCTGGCTAAAAATTTGTCTCTAGCTGCCAGCATGATTTGTATCACATCTCATTGGAGACCAGGGGCATTTCTAGACTAGAGATGGATTTTTACTAAAACATTAATATTCGTGTGATGTGACAGAGACTTCCATTGTGTCACTTCCTTTGTTTGCAAACATTTGTATGGTTACAGTCTACAAAAGCAGAACCAGCTGCTGTACATTTGTCCCATTGAAGGTGGCTGTGTTAAGGAAACTTGCCTGTCCGACCATCCCGGAGCCACCCTGAGAGTCCCGTTCGCACCATTACCCCACATTTCCCACAGCAAAGTCTCAGATATCCAGATCTTTTAATAGTTTAATCTTGATTCAATAACTAAATAACAAAATAGCCCGAGTTTGGTACCTCCAAGGAGGGATCCCAAACAAAGGAAACCCTGGGCTTTTATACCCTCACAGTCTGTTCACACTGAAGTCTGGGGTCTTTGGCTCCTGTTGTGTCTCTCACCTGGCCGCACCACAGGTCCCCACGCCCTTTGTTATGAAAGGGTCGGCAGTTCATGGCCCCTTGCCTCGGGCTTCTCCCACCCAGAGCCCAACCTGCAGCTCACACTGCAGCTGCAAACCGAGCTACCTGTGCTGCATGGACTCCTCAACAGCTGCCGTTGCACTGTAGTGCTTGCTGATGTCAGCAGTCTTGGCAAAAAGTTGTCCCACATTTGTTTGTTCTTTGTTGCTGGCCCATAGTCTGTGATCCTGTGCATGTCTGTTTGATGCAGTGAATTTCTCTGCCACTTCACAATTCACTCCCCAGAATCAGAGCCATGTAATTTAGAAAGGACCTCAGCAGGGCTCTAGTCCACAATCTGCTCATACAATCCAACCAGAATGCACAGGGCTGTAACTCAGTCTGGTGCTCAGCTTTATCTGTGGCCACTCGTAACTAAATAAGCCACCTCATTCAGGAACAGGCCCACTTTTTCCTTGTTCAGCTTTTTATTACTAATGTAGCAATAGGAATTCTTCTTCTTGCCCTTGATGTTCCTTGCAAGTCTCAATTCTATATGAGCTTTCACTGAATAGCTGAGGATTACCATTTAAGAATTCATGAAAAAGGACTTTGGGGGAACATGGTCTGCCTATTATATTTTATAGTTTCATCCAGATATATTAAATTAAAGACTTCCTAAAATTCTTGTAAGTAATTGTTCTTGGATATCTGCAGCTTCATTTACCATCTCAGTTTAATCAGATAGATGGTGTATTGTTTGGGGGATTTTTGGAGAGGGAGGAATATCCCTCATATGATGCATAGTATAATATATAAAAAGGACAAACTTAGTTTAGAACACAGTTTAATTCAATATAAAAGGGTGTCAGCCCTTCTTTGGCTCTAAAAGCTCCAGCTGACTGTTTAAATTTGAATAGTGTCAGTGCCCATCTGGGTATTTCTTATAGCATTACTATAAACACAAAACATGAACCCCCATCTTCTTGATATAAACTTCAGGTTAGGGAATCAGTACCTGTGCTTTTACTACAACTTTTATGTGTATGTCTTGGCCTCTAATGTACCACATGTCTCATTTGCCTCTCCCAGCCCATAATTTCCGTGCAATGAAAACTGCAATGAAAATTACCAGACCATTCCTGGTTTTGCAAATTCATCTAGAAAACGTCCTGAAGTTTCAACAGGGAAATATATACTGTGTTTACTGTTCAAAATACAGCAGTTAGTTTTGCTATATGATGTCTACTGTATGATTTCCACAAATAAACAGGGTTTTTTTAATCTGTACTGAATAGAAAATTTAGCTGTCCTCTTTATGAACCTTGTTTAAACAAAATTTTTAGAGCTACAATTTCTCTTAAATGAATGCGTATCTATGTACTCTTGATAGCCAGAAGTTGATATTTTTTCCCTGTGCTTCTTTTCCACATGAATTAAAGAAAAAACATTCTAATTACATGCTTAATTGCAAAGCTAATTCCTGTCAGAAAGGCATCACTGAAAAAAAAAGTTTTATGGGATATTCAAATGCAAGAGAAATTTCTGGTTTCCACTGTTAATGCAAATACACTAAATCTTGGTAAAAGGACTTCACCTGGTGTTTTCTGCTGACTTTAGGACATATTGAACATTCAGTATTTTTAAGGTCAAGGATAAGGAACATTTTTTCTGGGTTTAGGATGATGCTTTGGGGTCACATTCATGAGCACCTCACAAACACCCAGTTTGTAGCTCCTTGAAGTGTTTTCTCCACAGCTTCTCCACACAAAGGAGCATCCCACAGTGCTCTCTGCCAGCAGCCCCATGGAAAGCACGATTCTCCTGTGCAACACAGTGCCTTTGCCACCCTGTGCACAATGCTGTCCCACAGCCAGTGCCACCACACAGCTCCCCACACCTCACCTGTATCCGCACCTCCTGTGCTCCCCAGTGCCAGCTGATACAGCACAGCCTCAACTCAGTTTCCATTGCCTTACCTGCTCCTGGCTGTGCTCTCCTGAAGTGCCCCATGTGTCAGCAAGCTGCTCTCCATCAGCAGCAGAGGACAACAGGGGCAGCTGGTGGGCAGCAATACGGGGGATGCTGAGGTTGGAAAAAAGCAAGGAAAGGTGGAGACAGGGAGAAGGAAGAAAATAAGGGCTGGGAGAGGACCTTGTGGCTGCTGCCAAGCGTTGATCTGATTTAAATTGTGCACTCCCAGGCTCTTTCTGAGTGTCATTATAGCTCAATGAGAAAAATAATGAGACAACAAATGAAGTGGCATGATGGGCACTAGCTGTGGCTTCCCAGGGTCTGAGACTTGTTTATTTTTCTGTTTGCTGGTGTTTAGTTACATCTCTATAGATGAAACACTTCAGAGTCTGGAGGCCCATTCCTTCAACAGTTTAAGCAAAGTCACTCACATGTAAGTACTGTAATTAATGAATACAGTGATGAGATAAATTTGGAATATGTGGAAAAAACATATATGATGATGTCATTCCTGTCTCTTATGTAGCTAAATATTCCTTTTCTCATCTCCTTTCTTCATAATGTGGAGTGAGTCAGTCTCTTTTTTTAGCTTATTTTATTGTGTTTGTTTTCCATACATCTTTTTGGTTCCCTTGCTCTTCTGTATCTTCCCATAGAAATGTATGTAAATGTCATGAGAAACTAGACTCATCATGAACTTGATGTTAAGTTGAAATAAAATGGCAGCTAAGAATTATTTCTGTCAATTTACTGCAGCTAAGTGTAAAACAGTAATACAAGCATCAGAAATAAAATCAGAAGGACCAAAGCACAGAGCAAAATGGCACTAGCTGGAGACATGAAGAATAAGTAATCATTCTGAAAGTGCACTAATAAAATGAAGAGTGTTTATATGGGTTTTTAATGGAATAAGAATAATATGGAAAAAGGCTTCTGGAAGTGTTTTTACACCTTTTTGTTCTCATGTTCTGAACAATCTGCACCAAGTGACGCTCTAAGGGCAGTTACAGAATTGGTAGGAAGCATCCAGAGAATTCTTGTCATCCATCAGGATCCTGTCAAAATGAGAATGTAATGTGTTGAACAGACAGCTCCATAGCAGCCATCCTGTATGTGGTACTCTTCCATGTTCCTGTTACTGATCCAAAGGAGGGATTGGAAAATGTGCCACTGTTGTAAAGCTCAGCTGAATTACAGTTTGGCATATTTCAGAGATTTTTGTTTGCAAAAGTTCCATGGGAGAGCACAGTTGGTTACCATGGATCCAGAAAACATTGTCAGAGAGAAAAGTCTTTTGAGTCCAGAAAGAAAACATGCCAGAGGCAGATTGATTTTTTAAGGTTGTTGCGAGAGGTGAAAGCTCCCACCCATTTTCATGCTAATGTTTGAAAAAGTAATAATGTTAAAGTAGATTAGACGAGACTCATGTCAGCCTCTAGGAAATATATTCCTATGGCTAGTGTAAATAAACACTAGAACTGTTTTCCTGGAGACATTGTCTCTATCACTGCAGGCCTTTAAGATCTGAAATTCCATAGGTCTGTTTAATCTTCACTCAGAAAGAGGTTGAATTAGATGATGATTTTACACTGCTTTATTTTCTATGATTTTTTTTTTCCTTTTACTTTACACAGTGTGAATCAGAAATACTAACAAAGTTACAGGAGAAAAATATAATTATTGTTAATGAAGATAAAGAGAGAAACTAATGCTGGAAAGTGTAAGTGACTCCTCTAAGAGAACATGAACATGACTGGCATATCTAGAAGCAGAGTGCAGGATCCTGAGATCTACTTCAGGCCAACAACATGCTCCAGTAGTATTCCTGAGTTTCACAGCAAGGCTTTGGTGTGATATCAGTACTTACCTTTGGTTTTGATACCATTCCCTATCATGTAGATGTTTTTTTCCAAGCCTGTTGTGTCCATGTTCTCTCTTCCTCTTTCATAGTTGTTGTGTCTTTAAAATTCCTTGTTTAACACAAATGAACATTTAATGAAACATTTATTGGCAGCACATTTTATCAGCAATGAATAAAGCATCTGCCAGCATGCACTACAAATTCTTCACATGGTACCTCTTTTGTGGTTCACCTTATTAGAAATGAAAGATAAAATGCTCCAGAAAGTTCCAAAATCACCGCATTATCACACCCACTCCAGCCTCCAGGCCTGGATGTGTTGTCCATGACTGGGAAGCTGCAGGTCTGTGCAGGAGTCAGCAGAACTCACAGGCACCTACTCCCATGTCACCTCTGGCACAGGCTGTGGGGAGGGCATGGAGGAAATGTTTCCTGCTCCACTGTAGAAGGGTATGGTAACGTGGGACTCCTTAGATTTCTCATAAAGCACCACCAAAAGAGAAACTGTACACAGACATACAAAATATATTTTGTTTTTCTGCACGAGAGCCAAAAATACTACCCAGGACAAGACATCAGAACTCTGCTCACAAAAGTTATTGGAAAACCCCAGGCCTCTGCAGATAACCCACAAAGAAGGGTCACCTCTATCACTCAAAAGTGCTTACCAAGTTTATAAAATCTGTTTGGAAATAAGGCACATTTATTATTTAATCAGGAAATAGCCAGACATCTAGAAAGTTAGACAGTTGCATATAAGCTGTGAAAGAAAGCAATTTATGTATTTGATAATTTTTATGAATTGTTTCCATAACTCCTGATTTGTTAAAACCTGTCACAGTTGAGTTTGATTTACTTTCCAAATTTTTTTCCAAATTTACTTTTCCGAATTTACTTACAGGGATAAATTTGTATCTTGTGTTAGACATTAATTTAATGTTCTCCATTTACATAGTATTTTTAAAGTATTACTGCTAAAATAATACTAGGTTAAGATTATCACAAAGTATTTTAAAGGAGGTTGATATTACTCTAACAGTTTTGAAAAGTTATTACATAGTTTTATTTTTACAGCTTGTTTTTCTTTGAACTTTCATGAAGTGCAACTTTATGTAAATAATCTTTTTACCCTAACTGAAACTTGTACACCCAGTTTCATTCTCAAAACATTTGTTTATAGACATAAGAACTTCTTAAGAGAAAATTCAGTGTTTATGGAAGGGGGGAACTAATGCTTTGCTTTAAGCCAAGTGTTATGTGAATAGGCATCCTGTGTTCATCGTGATCTGTCTGCCAAGCTTGTTAGTGCACTTCAGCCTTGATCTTCAGCAACATGTTTTCTCAGTCCTTATTTGGTTCATGTGCCTCTGTCCTGACTTTCTGTTCCTTCCAGACCTCAGCTCTTTAAGCATAGGTCATATTTTTATGCATCCATGCTTTTCTGCAACCTAAGGATACTGATCACCTGCTGTATTTTAATGAGCCACATCTCATTTTGCTGGTAGTTAATGGCAAAATTCCCACTCTATGAAGATGTAAATAAGAAACAAACTTTTTCTCCCCAATTATGTTGAATTGGCCTCACAATGGTTTCTTGTTTCCTCTTTTTGTATTTATGTTTTTTAAGTATGCCTGTTTATGGATTCAGAACTCTCTCATACAATTACAGATGTATTTTTTGTAAATGTAATTGTGAAAGGATCTGATTAGCAATCAGTGTCTCTGTGTAGTTGCCTTACTAGTAGAGCTGAAGCTTGGTAACATTACACTAAATAAAAACCTGTTGTAATTAGGTCTCTGTTTCTCAGGGAAACATTCCTGCAAATAGAACCTCAGAAAAATTCATTCTTTTCCTCCTTTTTCTGTGTCTTGGCTCACCCTCCCCTTGTCTCCCTCTTCTCTCTTCTCCTAACCCGTAAAGCATTCTTCTCTTACACAACCACATAAAAAGCCCTCTCAGCATTTGGGAACAAAGCCAAAGGTTATGGTTCAAGTGGCTTGCCCTCGTATATGTGACGTCATTTGGAGAGCTGGTGGGGGACCACTCTCCAGCTCTGCAGTGAGAGGGAGCCAAGGGCCAGGGCAGCCCCACCATCCTTCAGGCCAGGGCTGCACTTCTCTTGGACAGCTTGTAATGCCAGGCCACGGGATACAGAGCTGCAGGAAGAAGAGAGAAGCAACTGGAGAGGAAGACTGAAGAGATCTATGGGAGAATGCTGTGTACCTGCGGTGATTCTCAGAGCTGGGATAAGTGCTGTGCAAAAAAATCTTGTTAAAATCTGCAGTCTCGAGGTAGGGAGTAGACTGTTAGGAGCCTATGCCAGTTTTCTGGTCCCAGTGGTGCAAAGGCTTAAACAGATGCATGCAGATGAAATACCATGGATGGTTTGGCTGCAGGGGAAGAATAAAACATGGAAGTAGATGTACAAGTGAGAGAAGCTAAGGTGGATACAGACAGAGTAAGTCTCAGAAGGTAGAGAGGGGGGCTCAGGTTATTACAAGAGCATGGAAAAAAGCTTATTTAAAACATTTCACAATTGCTGACCTGGATATCCTCAGTCTTTGTAGGTAGCTCAGCATAATATGGTTATATTGCTACTCTAAAGCCAATTTGCAATTTCTGAATTCTGAGCTTAAACAGACTCAAGAATGTATCAACATCGCATGGCAGGTATGAAAACATGTCTGGTAAATGAAATTTAGATTCCACTTAAATATGGAAATGTTTGTGCTTCTTTTAATGTTACCAAATTCAGATAGAATTTTAAGTAGCATATTAACCTTTCTGAAACATTAGCTGGCAAACATATGTCTCAATTAATTAATTAGCTGAATATTTGAATAGTTCTTACTGTTAGTTTCATTTTTAGATTCACTTGGATTTGAAAGTAGTTATTGCTTTGCAACTAAACACAAGTTCATAGTTATTTGTAAGTCTTGACACATATCTTTATAGCATCAAGTGACTTTCTCTGCACATCCATTCTTGATGTGATAAAGTATTTTGTGTATTAAAAAGGAAAAGTGAATTGCTGTTCTTGGACAATCAGGTGGTGAGTTGATTGTGAACCTAGTACATTTTTAATTCCTAGTCTGAGTGTCAGAACTAAAATTTCAAACATCAAGTGTCTTTAAAGCACAAATAAGCCAGTTTTTAAATGGTTTCTGTACTTCCAAGAATATAGTAGAGTTTGTAAAGCAACTTTGAATACTTTTGTAAATACTCCACAAATAACTCTCTTAGCTTGTGGCTTAGTAGCAGCATCCTTTTTTTTTTTTTTTTATGAGCATCTCTAAGTAATTGTAGTTAGGACTGCCAAGTGAAACGTTTGTTCACAACACGTTTTGCCTTTTTGCAATCAACAAAAATGCCTACTAACTGTCTCAAATTTTCTTATATCTTAAAAGCACTTAATGCCCTGAAGGACTCAGAATTCTAACATTGCTGTATGCCATGATTGTTCTATTTGTAGAGTGTGTCAAAATTGCATTTCAAAAGTAATTTAAAATCAGCCCTCATAGATAGGTATCTGAGAACTAGCTTACTAGGCATTTTAAGTATACCCTTTGGCTTTATCTGCATTTTAGGCAGCTTAAACTACTAACAGTTTTCCTAGAGCTGCTTTTCAAAGAACCATTACTTTTTAAGTTCACAAGTTTCAATATTTTCAACTCACCAATTCATAGAAGATAAATTATAAAAGTGCAAACCTTGCTTAATGAATTTACTGATAATCAAATTGCTCTTCTATCTTTATGGACCTTTTGGGATTAACCTTTACACCACAGCAGTCTTTTGATTACAGTTTGAAAATTAGGATTATATAACATCTATGTGCCTTTGAGTACATTACTCATGACTGATTAATGTAAAAGAAATTGTGAAGTGCGTTTTTTCCTGTTAATTGATGAGATCAGAACTATTCAAGTATCTTTCCTCCTTATGGGCTTAACTTCATAGGCCCCAATATCAATGAAGCAATAGATATCCTTTAAATCTGTGATTTTAGGGAGGAATTCCTTCCAGTACTCTAAGACTAATGATGTTTGAAACAAGGATAGAAGCACAGTTCATTAATGGAAATGAAACTGAAGATCTGTGGGGAGGAAAGGGTTGGAAAAGAGATTGACAAGAAGAAAGAAAAATAAATTGGATTAGAATTGTTTTCATTCAGAGATCAATCTTGCACTAAGGAGATGTTAGAACTAACAGTGTCAGTGAATTAACGTATTTTTGTTTTGGTTGTTTTTTGTCTACTAAAGAAGTGAATTTTTCTCAAGATAACAGAAAACTGTGAAAGAGTTAAAAGCATTCTTCTTACAGGCTTGGGGCCTCTTTGTAAGCAGGGAAAGGAGATAAGAAGTGTGGAGATTGTAAAACACAGCTTGGTGAAGATTTGCACATGTTCCAGGCCCCGTTTGATCTGTAAGGCAGGACTCAGGCCTCACTGTGTTTTGCCCCTGCTAATATCAGCTGAGCAGGCTATGTGACTACTTGCTTTTTTTGAATTCTCCAGCCAGCAAGATGATGGAATAAATCTACTCTTTGCACTTCAGCTGTGTGTCATGGTTGTCCTGGTGTTACCTACATTTATCCTTGGCACATAAGATCTTTCTCTTTTTCACCCAGATAAAATGAGAGGCCACATATTCAGGCCAGTCAAATGCAGGAGGCACATTTGACTGGACTAGCAGTAGGGAAAATTGGATTTCCGTCCTCATTTTTTCTCAAGTGTAACACTTACTTTTGTCCAATCACCTTTTATTTTTATACCTGTCTCATCTATTTTGACTAGACACTTCTAAGCCTGGCTGTCTGCTCCACAATGGCCCTATTCTTCCTTTTGGGCTTTAAGACACCTCTGTAATACAAAGTGTAGAATGAAATGCAAGTATAAATGCAGTTTATATTAAAGCATGCTTCTATTTTAAGCCCAACATTATCAGTTCAAGAAAACTGAACAGCAGGGATATAAACCTTTTCCCAATGTTAAGTTGAATCATATTGATTCCCTCACATTATTTAAGATTTTCTCTCATTACTGTGCTGTCTCATCTGTTTAAAATATTTTATTCCCAAATTAATTAGTTTTTCATTTGCCTTTTTTAATCAGCAAATATCCTCTCATGGCCCAATTACTTAATAAATCAAAATTGTATCTCATTACATTATTTTGCTCTTTAAATTTTAGTACCATCTGCTGATTTTGAATTCTTATTTCCAGTACCCTCATCCAAATAATTTACGCAGAATACTATGAATAGCAACAAACCCAAACCTGATGACTATTTGATACTCCAATGCATTATTCATTTCCAGGCTAAAGGCTGAACTGAAGACTCTCTTTCCCTGCAATATGCTTGGTCCACAGAGGAGTATCAGGCCAGGAAGCTCATGAGTCCAACATTTTGAAAGCAGTCAGTGATGGAAAAAACATGTCAGTTAGTGTTTATGAAGCAAATTCCACTGCTGGGAATGTGATAGCTACATAACTAATAAAATAATCAGAGACAAGCAAGAAACTGACACTGAGAGGATTTCTTTTAAATACAGAAACACAGCTACAGTTCAAAGTAGGTAACGTGTGAAGAATAGTTGCACGTAGTACTACAGTAGCAGTACAGTAGCAATTAATGGCATTGGTTTAACAAGCAAGTAAAAGGTAAATCCTCATTTCCCGGCAGTGTTTTAGTAAACAGAGTGAAAACTGATGACTTGAAAGGTGAAGCAGAACTGTCTTGTCAGTACAACAATAAATGGAGAGGTTGAAGTCACTGCACCAGTGTCTACATAGTGATTTATCTACTAACTTCTGTCTCTTTTCCCACTTCTATTTCTTAGATGACTTGTCTGGGTTGATTTTAATCCCATTAAAACAATTCCAGAGGCAGAGGTAGTCTCAAATCCCAATTTTCTGATTCTTATTTTATATGGGTTACTTGGCACAGCTAGGCCATGGTAAATTAAATGCTACTGGTCTCTGCCCAGCAGCAGCACTTCTTTGACTGACTTAAGGCTGGAACATCACTCACATAACCTGCACCACTATGCCATCTAAATCTGTCATCTTTATCAAATTTCTCTATGTAAGTAGCTAGAAATGTTTTCTTCACATCCATTGCTCTACTGCTAGTATTGGGAGGAAGCCTGGCACCATTCTTTCTATACGGTTTCTATTAAGAAAGGCTGAGAGTTGTTTCAGCAGTGTTATGAGACCAGTGTCCAGAGCTGATTTAAACTAAAGAAATAGAAGCAAACATGCAAAAGCATCCATATCCTTCTGGAAACACTAAAGAGTCCAAGAAATTAAAGTCTGCGTGATGGGAGAGGGCTTTTTTAATAAAAGATGAAAATTGGTAGGTCTATTGAATCTACCTCAATACTGAGAATTTTGGCACAGTCTGCTTGGTGCAGCCAGACTGCTGACTGTTGTTATAGACAGAAAAAAGGAATTTGCTAGAAAATAGAGGAATGAGAAATATTGAGGGAAGTTGTAGTAAGGGAAGAGACAAACATTTCAGGAAAATGAGGAGGAGTCATGACTCTGGCAATGATGGTGGTGGCTGGGGGGCAGCAGCCCCACCAACACACCTACAGAAAGCACCACCATGGCCATGGTGATTAGTGTCAGGCTGGTTTTTCAACATGTGCAGACTAAAAAGCCATTTGCAGACCAAGATCTCTCTTGGGTAGAAGTATTGGAAGACATAACTGTGGGCAGAAGATATAAGGAATGAAGTCTGTGTTATGTCTTGCCTCGTTATACAGCAAAGAGATATGCTATCCTCTATACTGCTGGGCATGGCTATGTAGTGAATGGTGTGTCCATTTCAAGTCTCAGAACAAAGTTTATTTAAGTGACTGAGCCATCTCTTGATGAGTTCTGTAAAAGACACAGGAAAAAATAATACTAAATAGCGTTAGACACATGCTGAAAGTAAGCAGAAAAATTGCACATAAAATTATAAAGTGCATAGATGGTTGTCATTTGATAGATTATTATATACAAATACTGAAGGTTTTACTTTTCTTCTTTTTACTCAGCTTTGCAGACACAAAATCCTCACCATGTTCAAAGTAATAGCCATTACTACAGGGTATTTGTTTTGATTTTAGGGCCATGCAGACAAAGGATCCAGAATCAAATCTTAGGTAATTCTTACCCCCTTGCTTCAAAAGGCCAGTGCCCAGGATGGCACCTATCCAGATGATAATGCATCATTGTAAGATTGCTCTGGTCTTGAGCTAGTGCTGGCCAGTACAAAAAGCTTGTTGCAGGAATTAAGTCCCTGAATTTTCCTTTTAACATTGCTGATTTCTGTTGTGATAAGTTATTAAATACTAATTTTCAATGTTCCTCCCTTTTTACAGTGAAATTCGAAATCTTAGAAACCTGGATTACATAGATCCAGATGCCTTTAAGAACCTCCCACTTCTGAAATACCTGTAAGTATTTAGTACTTGTAACAAATTGGTACTTAAATCTCACAGATTACTCCTGACATTATAGCAGTTTTGTTAGTTTGCATTTGATTTTGGAACTGATTGCCATGGTTTTTCCTGTTGCTTTATTCTAATGACAGAAAGCCAGCAAGGGTAAGGGTTGGAACCCTTACTACTTTTGTGAGAAAGGAAAATACGTTCACAAATTCATCAGTAGTTTTCCCATTTGTCTTATCATTAAATATCTAGAATACACTAATATTCCTTGGAAAAATTCCACAGCTAGCTCTTTTCTTATGATAAGTGCTGTCTTACCCTACTTTTGTAGAAAATAGTGGGAAGAAGGGACGCAACAGCTATATACATATCTTTGGTATTTACTAGACATTTACACAGGGCTTTAAAGCATACCTGTCAGCCAAATATGAAAAGCTCATACGATTTCATATGACCTATATGGCAGAAAGAAATCCTGAAAATTTCCCATGATTTTCTAAAGAAATTTCTGTGATTTTGAGTAATATTTGGAAGAAAGGCCTCTTGTGTGTATGTGGTTGGCGCAGTGGCAAGGAAGAAAAATTCATCCAGGTTTTTCCTATAGAAAAAAAGAAAGTAGTAAAAAATTCAGTTTCAGGAGAATAGTTTTAAAAATTGAGAACTGCTATTATTTTTACTCTACAGGAGCTCATAAAGAAGGGGCTTTAAGCATTTCTCATTTTAAGACAGTTTAGACAGTTTTTAGAGCTATATGAACAGCTCTTAGCCTCAATGAAAGATAGAGGATTCGGGGGTCCAGATTATTAACTGAAGCAGCCTTAATCTATCAAGTTAAAATAAACCAGAGTTTCAATTGTTTTTGTCCTATCAACCTCACAAGATGCTTCCCTCTGCAGATCTGCCTGTTTGTCTTATTACTCTGTGTTCTCATTTTCTAGATTCTATAATTTATCATAAGTCTGGTATTTCAATTTTTTTTTTCTTGCATCCTTCTGTTTGGACAGTTGATAAATGAATTGATTGACAATAGAGAGGATGCAATAGCCATCCTGCCCTGTTGAACACCTTAAATACATTGTTTGTTGTTCAGTGATACATTAATTCTTTCTGTTTCTCCTCTCTTTCAGTGGTATTTTTAATACTGGACTCAAAGTATTTCCAGACCTCAACAAAATCTATTCATTTGATGTGAATTTTTTGCTGTAAGTATCTGTCCTCACAGCTGGTTAGAATATTGTCATCCTCAGACCACATGAAAATGTCTAATGAAGGTTTCTGATTTTGAGAAAAGTATCATTTAAATCTGACAAAGTGATTTCCCTGAAGCAATATTTCAATGATCATTAGCACAAAATCTGGAAAATGCCAGGTCAGCTAGCACTATATACGTTTGACCCGAATTAGAGACATGGACTCACAGCACATTCATGACACACAAATTCTACAGGCCCTTTGCTTTTATTTTGTTCTTGGTTTGGCAATGGCTGGGCAATACCTGAATTGATATGAAGTCAGAATAGTGTGACACACAGGGACCTGAGCTGGCGTACATCCTGCAAACATCAAGTCATCCTTATCAAAATTCTTCTAGCAAATTTGTGCTGGCATGGTGAAGCAAACTGCAGAACAATTTACTGAAGAAAGAGAATGGAAATGCAAACAGGGACAAGGAGGTCTCCTACTATTATCCTTAAAGTTATTTCAGAAACAAAGAGTTCTGCTTTGAACTCTAAAATAAGCAGGAGTTTCTTGCTATTTAAAAAGCACAGACAACATCCACCTGTGTTAATCTAACTTGGAATTTTGGGTTGTAATCAAGCTGAGGAGGAAAAGTAGCTCAGAAGAAGACTTGAAGGCTGACAGTAGGTAAAAGTATCTTGGTCACTTCTCTGTCTCAGAGAGGAGTTAGAAATCTTATATTGTAGCAGTTTTCAGCTGGAAGAGGCTTGAATGCTGGATGGGCAAGGCAATAGGCAATTAAAAATGAAGAGTGTTATGTTAGAAGGTGATTTGCAAAGATGGGAATGATGATCTACTGCAGGCCTTGTTTCAGTGCTGCTAAGCAGTATTTTTTGTCAAGGAGGGTCAGTTTCCACTGCATTCATGGTCTGCCACTGGCAAGATGAACCTCAGAGCAATAGAGAAATGCTGTTTGTTTTGCTAAAAAGTGTATACCTGTAGGAAGCAATGAGATCTTTCCTTCCAAGGGTCTTCTGAGACCAGAGATAAGCTTTGTTCAACACATTCACCCTGGCTGTAGGCCTCCAAGATTGAAACCTGAGTCAGTCAGAGCTCTGAGTGAGATGTAACTACATCTTAAGAACTATCAAGGAGTTTCTCAAAGACCAGAAGGGCTTCAGCCTAGATTGAAAACTCTGCTAGATCTACTTCTACATAGCAGAGAGAACCAAGAATTGAACAGGTGAGATGAAACAAAGCAGTTTATACAACCATCTGTGTTCTTACTTCCAACTAACTCAGTGCCTTTCTGAGTGGCAGAAAGCCAAACACTGTTCTGCCTTGATTTTTTTTTTTTTTTGATAGAGATAACTAACAAAGGATAAATACAGGTCTTATATTCTGCACAGAGCTTTTAAAGAATAGACCTGTACTGTCAAGGAAGATAGTTCTATGATACATATTGCTAAATACTGCTATTCAATGAAAGACTTTTTGTTTCTTCCATCAAGAAAAAGAAAATGCTCTTGAAAAATAATAGGTTTCTAAATAATGAATAAGGTCTGGCTGGGGGAAACTCATTCATTATATTACTATTTGCACTTGAGGTCAAGCAACTTATAAGTAAAGATTTATTTAGAAAAAAATGAACCAATCTGCAAAATGTCAAACCAAAATAACTTGTGGTGAAAGCCACCTATCAGTGAAAATTACTTGGAATGAAAAAGGCTGTAGTACTGTTCAGCATTAGCACATATATATACACAAATGGAGCACAGAAAAGGAATGAAGTTATTTCTGGCACATGGGTAATTGTTAGGACTTCTCAGCCCATAGACTTTATGCATGGGCCTTATTAGGCCACACCTAATCCACAAGCTGAAGAAAAAGAAAACTTTGCACAAAGTTTTCATTTGCAGATGAATATTGTTATATAATTATATAATATTGTTCAGGAAGAATCAGAAAAAAGGCAAAGACTTTGTTCTGCCCTTTGTTTCTACCAGCTTTTCCCTCTCTCCTTTCTCTAGTTTAGTAATAGTAAATCTCTTTAGTTTTTCTTTCTCCCTTTTGTTAACAACAGAATTTTGGTTTGAAGACACATAGTACTTATTAAGACTGCAGAGTAGGAGTAAAAAAAAGTATTTAAGAAATGAGTAGTGAAACACTCTTTTGGACAAGAGGTAAGAAGAATCAGTAAGTTATTTCACTTACTAGTGAGAGAAATGTACTAGATGCACTTCTGTAAAGTAAAATGCCTCTGTTGAGGCCATCTGATACCTGAATTTAGAGAGCAGGATTTCAGCTCTAAAGCCACATGGGTTGTTCAATTGACACTGCAGCTAATGCTTACTCACTCTGCTAATTCTCTGGCTCGTGAGACCAGGGACCTGTCTGTGCCATTAGCCACTATTGTCACACAGGCTGGCACACCTCACCAGAACTATAAAACCCATTTACCTCATGAGCTGTCTCCCTGGATGCTGGAATATGCTCAATTCTTCATCCTACATGTATCTTCTGGCCTTAGATATAACTGAACAGGTTATTCTTTTAAACTTATTTATTTGAATAAATAAATTTAAATATATAATATAATACATATGGCAATGTTATTTATTTTAGATTAATACTAAAATACATTTAAATTAATTTATTTAAATAATTATGTTTTTAACTTCTATTTATTATCAAGACAGAGAACAATTAATAACAAAGCTGTTCTCCAGACGCTCTGTTGGGCAGATGTTTGATTGTGATATTTTGTCTCCTTTTTCAGTGAAATTGCAGATAATCCTTATATGACTTCAGTGCCTGCAAATGCTTTCCATGGGCTTTGTAATGAATCTCTAACCCTGTAAGTTCTTCCAGTTTAAGTCACAAGGCAATTACCTCTCTGGTAATGCATATGGCAAAATGTTTAAAAATAAAATTATTCCTGTCCTACTCTCTAGCAGTTTGCAACAGAGAAGCACCACAGACAGATGGTGTCTATATTCAAGTTTGCATAAGTTCTGTACTTTGACAGCTATTTGAATCAGTCCCGCTCTTTTCTTAAAACTAGCTTGACTAAAGTGGTTTTGTTTTTCTATGACCCTAGTACCAGTGAATGGTTATATTTAAAAAAAAATCAAAGGAGAAAGTCTGCAAAGTTCTCCCCCTGTAAAGCTACAGCAGGGTTATAACTGTGTCTAACGTTTTTTGCAACCTGAGGGGTACATGCCATGGAAACTGATGGATGGCAAACATCAGAAGAGTCATATTTGAAAGAAAATTATTAAATAAAGTTCAGTTATGCAAGTCAGTCAACATGAGCCACAAGAAAGGGCTGCTAATAGGAGTGAAATTACTGTAATAAGTTATGACCTGAACTGAATGAATGTGAACGGATGAATTCTAAAGAAATTTTTTAAAAAAATTATTTTGCTCTAAGGGAGTAAACAAAAGGATTCTAAAATTTTAAGACATGCCTGATAGTAAAAGCAGACCTTTTTTGCTAGTTGTTAGTTCTTTTAGCCATCCTTAATCACTCCTAGCAGGATTTTGTTTCCTTGCTTTTATTTAAGTGTGGGAAAATTATAGCGAAGTGGTTTAGTCTATCATTGCTGTAAAAAGAGGTAGAAGGCGGCACACCTGCCACATGGCATCCTTGATTCAGGTGAGCTCAAGAATGCTTCTGGGCATTTGTTTGACCTTGCACAGTACCTACTGCTTTCTCAAGAGATTAAAATCAACCCATCCATAAATGTGCTGTTGCAAAGAAAAATGATGTATAAGATGTAAGGTATTCATGTATTGAAGCAGCCCAAAATACACTGATGTAATTGCTTTTTTGCTTGCAGTAAACTCTACAATAATGGTTTTACCAGTATTCAAGGCCATGCTTTTAATGGGACAAATCTGGATGCTATGTAAGTAGCAGATAACTCTCTTCTTTCAAAAGAAAAAAGTCCAAACTTCTCTGCTTATTTGAGGCTCTGAAATACGTATTTTATTTTAATTACTTTTAGAGAGCAAAGAGAGGGTGTTAATTTCAGCCAGCAATAACAATATCATTGCTTAATGTCTTTTGCAGTGTGCTTTCATTTAGTATGTATATTTATAGCTCAGAAATAAAATCATGGCAAGTAATTCCATTGTGATTTTTGTTCTGGTTTGAAGCTACAGTAAAACTTTGTTTGATCAGTAACTTTTCTAAGACAATTCGGAAGATAATTATGCTTTTTTTTTACAAGACTGTTTGTTTTAGTAAGCGTAGCACTGATAATGGTAGCAGCTCTTTGACAGGTATCTCTTACCTGCAAAAAAGAGAGTGGTGTAAGGTGCTGGGAGCAATTCAGAAGAACCAGCTACTTACACTGGAAATGAGATGCACATCTCAAAAGCATGAATCAACCATTTAATATTTCCCTGCAACTTCTTATTGTATTTTCTGAAAAACTAATATTTAGTGAGTGAATATCCTTTTCACACCATACCCAAAGTCATCTGCCTCAGTCATTAAGAGAGAATAAATCTCAATTCTAGAGACTCCATTCACATTGGCAGAGCTTACTCTTGTCCTAGAGAGGCTTGACTAAAGAGTCTGTCATTCTCATGAGTAGCGATTTCTTCATCATGGGCTCTTAAATTAACCAGAGAGACATGAGGATAGATATGATCTTTTTCAGTGTTTTATTTTAAATTAGGCTTAAATTCTATAAGAATTCCATAAGAGCATCCTTCAGATGGTCCTAAATTCCCAAACTGCCTATTTTAGCTTAGCAGCTAGCTAGACTTCTCAAAGTCTGAAAGGTTTGAGTTAAACCAAAGATCTGGAATTGATCTGATTTTATTCACAGTAGTTCAGTTACTTTAACGTTTCACATGAAAAAGGAAGTTTTCCACAAGGAGATAGTGTTTGTAGTAGTGACCACAGAAATTGCAAGATGTAAAATATGGCAAAATAAAGCCAGTGTCTTGACTGAATCCCTCTAAGCTGCATGCAGCAATACTCAGAAACTTTCCAAGCCTCAGCCAATATATGAACTGTGTTGGCTCTTCCATTTCTTACATTTTGACAGAACACAGGTTGGACACTACTTTGTAGCAATTTTTCTTTATGCTTCTCTCATAGTATACAGCTGCTATTGCATCTGTCCTCTTTGGAATTGTCATTATTACTAAAAAATCAATTGAAAATGTAGTTTTAGAAGATCTGGAGTCCTAAAAATCTGCTTTATTGAACTGGGAAGTAGAGAAGGAGGCAGCACATACTAGCCTCTGTAGATACTGTTTGCTTATTTTTAGGAAAAAAATTTGTAATTAGTATTCTTTAGAGATATATAAGTATTTTTTAAGGCCAAGAGTAGAGGGCTTTACAGAGAGATCTGGACAGACTTGAGAGCTGAGCAACCACCATCTATACTAAATTTAACAAGAACAGCTGCTGGATTCTCCATGTGGCCTGGTGTAATCCTGGTTATACATACAAAGTGGAAGGCTGGAGAGCAGCCCCACAGAGGTAGATCTGGGGGTCCTGGTTGATGGCAAATTGAGCATAAGTCAGCAGTGCCCTGGCAGCCAGGAGGGCCAACCCCTGCCCTGGGGGCGTCAGGCACAGCATGGGCAGCTGGCAAGGGAGGGGATTGTCCTGCTCTGCTCTGCACTGGCACAGCCTCACCTTGAGTGCTGGGGGCAGTTTTGGGTGCCACAATATGAGTAGGCTATCAAACCCTTAAGTATGTCCAAAGGAGAGCAGTCAAGATGGTGAAAGGCCTTGAGGGCAAGACTTATGAGGAGTGGCTGTGGTATCTTGGCTTGCTCAGCCTGGAGAAGAGGAGCATGAGGAGGAGATCTCGTGGCAGCCCACAGCTTCCTCAAGGGGGGCAGTGGAGGGGCAGGTGCTGATCTCTCTCTGCTGACCAGTGACAGGACACAAGAGAACAGAATGAACCTGCATCAGAGGAAATTCAATTGGACAATAGGTGAAGGTTCTTCACCAAGAGGGTGGTCAGTCACTGGAACAGGCTCCCCAGGGGAGTGGTCACAGCATCAAGACTGTCAAGAGTTCAAATTGCATCAGAATGATGGTCATAGTCACAAATTTGTTTTTTGTTGTCCTGCAAAAACGAGGGAGTTGGACCCCATGATGCTTATGGGTCCCTTCCAACCTTATATGTTCTATGATTTATGATCCTAAGTGAATCCTACCAGAAACTGGCTATGATACACTAGTCAATCAAATTAAAAAAAAACAAAACAAAAACAACAACCAACCAACAAAATAACTAAAACTAGACTTATGTTCATGGGTTTATCTACCAGCAGTAAAAATGGTTTATTACAACAAACACTTTTCTCCAAATTAAATCATATGACATTTACTTGGAGCAGAGCACTACTCTAGATGTACAAGGTAAACTAAGGAGCTGAACATGAGTGCTAGAGCCTTTATCTGTTTGATAAACTACACTGAAATTTCTAAACTAATTTTCTGAAGTAGTTTGGTTACCATATGACAGGATAAAGTATAATTTTGCTAAGTGCAAGCTTGGAGATTTGTTGTTTTTAGCAGCAGCATTAAGTTAATGTAAGAAGAAAATATTTTGTTTTCTCTATTCTGACATTTCTAATTTGAACTCCTGTTTATCTACCGCTGTATGGTGAAGGAAGTACGTGTTTTTCTCTGAATCTGATCCAAGAGCATTTGAATTTAACAAAAATAGGAGCAAGAATAAACTAATAGAAAAAGGGTGAGGGAAATTTGAATGTGTTTTGAATGATTATCTCAAGGACAAAAATAAGTAATAAAGCAAAACAATAAAAGACAATAATAAATTTTTGGCAAATTGTTCAAAGACTTCATATTTCCTCCATAAATCAGAAGACATTTTGGGAATCTCAGAGGCTATCTTCTACTATGCATTATACCTTTCTACCACTCTTGCAGTGTTAAAATGCCTATGTAATTAAAGGGAGCCAAAAAAATTAATGCAGGTATAGGTGAAAAACCATGGATAAAGGGTTTCCATTATCATACTGAACAGCGGCACTACCTAGTTGATCTTGTCATCCAACAAGGATCACTGTTTAACTGCAAACCACAGTATTGCTGTGTAAGTTTTATAAGGGCAGGCAAGTAAGGAACCAGGAACGAAGGGCTGAATGACACTTCTACTGAAAAGCAGTCATCTGACATTTGAACCCCTCATCTTAACCCATCATTAAAGTCCATAAACTGCATTACTCCTGCAAAGTAGTGCTGCTGCATCAATGTTTATTTCTGTAAGTTGAGGAAAGAAGAGTTTTTAAAAGATATTTTCAGTGAATGGCAAAATATATTTGTGATGACCTTTTACAGAACTATCTAAATTACTGAAGTGGAAAGTGTACGATCTCAAAATTTAATCACAAAAATAAACTCCAAAAGAATATATATACTTTAGTATACACTTTCAGGGTTCACTTATAATGCTTGGCACAGCTCAGAGTTAAGATAAACAATTGCGTGGAAAAGGCGTATGATGAATCCTTAGTACTGCTCACTTACCAACGCATCTTTTTTGCCTGTCCTCCCTTTCTTTAACCTTCATTTCATAATCCAGCTGGATACATCTGTTTTACAGAGCACTTGAAATGTCCTGTTAGTGTTTCATGCCCTCAGAAGGTCCTGCTCAGCAACCTGCAGTCACAGCGTTTTCTGGTGTGGTTCAGGCTTAATCCACTTACCCTGGACCCTGAGTCCATAGAGACTGTTAGACACAAGCATAGGTGGTTTACTGCTCTGACTGGATTGAAAAACATAAAAAAGGGCCTTCATTTACTTACAGCACTACAAAAACATCAGCATCTCCTACTCCAGACTTCGCATGTACTACTACGGATTTCCTGCAGTTTGCCCTGTGGTATTCACGTGTATCTGACTGCCATCCACCAACTCTCCAAAATTACAGTTATTCTAGTGCCCCCACTGAGGCTAGATATTACACACCAACTGTGTGATTTCTAAAACGACTAAGATTTGTTTGGACATGTTGATATCACTCTGGTGGTTTTCTCTTCTGCAGGAAATTTAAATGACATTCTGTATCATTTAGCTATCAGTAACAACAGGATTAATGGCACTTTCAGAAGGAACTGACTCTACATAAGCTTTCTCTGTCAAATTAGTATTTACCAAAGCCTCGTTCTTTCAATTTAAAAGCAGTACCTATCAAAATAAAAGGGCTTAAACAACTGAAACCAATTAGCATCAGGAAATTGTACATTCTGATGAGCCTGACTCATTGATGTGAAAATTGGCAGCTAACATCGCAGCCCCTCCTTAGTGACACATGGTTCTGTACTTCCCAAAGTCTCTAGCTGTTTCTATTTGTAACTTTGAAGATTTTTATCAGGCATATCAGCTTTTATATTTCAGGTTTATTAGTCACTATGGTACTCAAACATCAGGGGAAAATATTTCAAAATTGGACAAGCAATTAGCTGGTTGTATAATAGTGTCTAGTTACTAAAACAGACAGGTTTTATTATTAGGTTAAGCAGGTTTTTGTGTCCTTCAACACTACAACCTAGATGTTGAAATCCTGGATTAATTCTTAACTGTTGCTCTGGTTTTAATTTTTGTATTCATTTTGCAGACAAAATCATAAGGAAATTTGCACACTAAAGGAAATGTTCACAACTATAGTGTGCCATTTACAGAATATGAAAATCAGTTCTCAGAAAATACAAACACCAGGTGATGCTGGAATACCATGCATTTACAAAGAATGAAAGCTTATTTCAAACAACAGCTGAGAAGGTGATGTAAACTATTTTACTCGGTAAGAAACAAGGCTTAAGGCATGAGTAATGTCCAATGAATAACATGCCAGAAGCATTATTTGGCTCCCTAAGACTTTCTGTTGTGTAACCCAGATGAAGTGCATTTACTTCTCATTTCTCACTATGGTGATCAATATAAGCTTATATCCAGTGAATGTTATGAAAAATTTGCCAATTACTTCAACCTGGACAGGATTAAAATCTTTACTTAATTTTTTCCACATCACGGCTTGCCAGCTGGGCACTGGAGGAGATTGTCCTGCTCTGCTCTGCACTGGTGTGGCCTCACTGTGAGCAGTTTTGATCACAATACAAGAAAGATATTAAACTTACTAGGGAGTGTCCAAAGGAGGGCTGAATAGTGAAGGGCCTAGAGGGGATGTATGAGGAGCAGCTGAGGTCACTTGGTCTGTTCAGCCTGGAGGAGATTGAGGGGAGACGTCATAGCAGTTACAACTTCCTCCTGAGGGAAAGAGAAGAGAAAGACACTGATTTTTTTCTCTGTGGTACCTAGTGACAGGACCTGAGGGAATGGCCTGAAGTTGTGTCATAGAGGTTTAGGCTGTGTATTAGAAAAAGGTTCTTCTCACCCAGAGGGTGGCTGGACACTGGGACAGGCTCCCCAGGGAGGTGGTCACAGCACCAGTTCAAGCAGTGTTTAGACAACACTCTCAGGAACCTGATGTGACTCTTGGGGCTGTTCTTTGCAGGGCCAGAAGTTGGATTTTGGTGATCCTTGTGGGTCCCTTCCAACTCAGAATGTTCTGTGACTCTTTGAACTTCACAGACACCCTCTGACATCTGTTGTGACCACCTTCCTATTGCACTTTTTATCTTACTAGCTACATCAGAAGCTACCTTGTAAATCTTTATAATGGCGGACCAAACATCCTACTCTTTCCTTGTGCTTCTTATAAAAAAACCTTTGATCTTAACTTTTGGCCTTTATATAGAAACCTTCACCTGATTATGGAGATTTTAAAGCATTTAAAAATTTTATTGAACTCACATGGAGGAAATTGTTTTCCTGTTTGTTCATTATGTGTTCCATCATGTAATTCCCCACACCCCATTCTGGCGAAAGAAAACAAAACGACTTCACCTCATCCTCACACATATGTACTTGAAGATACAGTGTGTATGCATGTGCCCTTACGAGTATGACAGTGAGAGAGAAAAACTGGAACAAAGATAATAAATAAATCAGAAAAATAAAGTATTTGTTGAGGAATTTAATTGCTTCTCAAAATGGAAAACCTGTATTTTGTTTCTTGGGTACACAGAAAATGAAGTAACTGATTGTGCTCCAATGTATGGTTGGGAAAGGATGGCCTTTATACATACTGCTTTTGTACATCCGTGCAGGCAAGTAAACTCAAGATCTTCAGTAACCTATGGATAACTACTTCCAAATCACTGTATTTTGTTTGTTTCTTCAGCTATCTGCACAAGAACAAATATCTCAAAGTTATCAATGATGATGCATTTCTGGGAGTGCACAGTGGACCAACTCTACTGTAAGTAGGTGAAAATGGAGTAGAGAAAGCTTTAAAAATAATGCTGTTTTAGTTTACAGTTTCTTTACAACCATCAGCATCAGAGCAGCAGGGTCAGGAATGGCATGTTTACAAAACTAATACCAGCAACAAAACCTGTGCTTTAGGGAACTGATTTATGAAGTGCTTGCATCCTACATTACATATACTGTTCCTACCAATTATTCTTATGGAAGATTCTGTACTACAACCTGTCTTATGGCTGTGCAATTTTAATACAAAAGAAGGACTCTTGTACCACACATACAAAGGAAATTGAAAGAGAGGAAAGAAGTAATTTTAGACAGAAAAAGTAGCTACTTCTGATGCTCTTCTTTTTTCTCATGTTATTTGGCTTCCAGTCTGATTTTATAATCCTCCAAAGAACTTTTCACTAAAACTATGAATCATAATACAGAATGAAAATAAAACTTTAAAGAAGTTAAGAACTTCCAGAAGAATCACATTCCCTGACTCAAATTGTCTTGTATGTAATGTAGTGCCTATGACTGATCACAAGGAGAACTGAAATACTGAAAGGGGAATTTCTTCCTCCACTGCAAAACCAGATGATGCCAGCAGTGCTCAGTCCATGTAAGAACAAGTTTTACTTTCTGCTCTTCAAGAAAACAGCTTATACATTGCAGAATAACTATTTTTCTTGGAAGGAATCCTAGCAGCTACCTGCAATAACAAAAGGTGCAGAAGTCATTATTTTTCTTTCAGAATCTTTTCAGCTCCAGAAAATCAGTCTGACTCCAGCAGGTGAAAGCTTGCAGAAGCACAGATTTTTGACTTTTGATTATTGTGGGTATTTAAAGCATCAGTATTGTTATGCTGGACAGGTGAACAAGTTATGATATGCTGCAAAAGGTTGTGGGTGGTTAATTGTATGCTGTAAGAGCCAGGCAAGCTTCCTGAGCAAAGGCTAGCTTGGAGATATGTCAGCTACACAAAACCTCTTGGTTTAGGAGGTAGAGATGCTTTCCTAGGATGTGGGTATCTAACTGTACAGAAGTTCTTTTTTACCCTGTTTTCAAGTTAGGTATCTCAAATGACTTTAATTTTTTCTAGTCTTCCGTAACTATTGTGCTATCCCAGCTACCATTGATCCTTGATGTCAGGACATGTTTTATACCTGCAGTCTAAACAGCCAGCTATCCATCTCCTCTTAGAATGATATACCTTCATGGCTAATACAAGTCCTAGCAGTACTTGTAAGTAAAGAGAGATGTGGTACTTACTACAGTGTCATTACAGAGAGAGGTACTCAAAGGCAGAAGGCCAGAAATAGCATGTAAGCACAAATCAATAGTGGATTTAAAAAGCCAGAGTATTTCACATCATGATACTTTGATATTCAAGTCCTAAGATAAAGCTCCCAGGATGGTGTCACAGTTTAACACTGGCCTGCACCTCAGCTCCACACAGCCACATATTTGCCCCTGTACCCAATGGGATGAGGGAAAGAATTGGAAGAGTAAAAGTGAGAAAAATCGTGGGGTGAGATAATGTCATCTTAAAAATTAAAAAAAGGGATGTTGAAAAAAAATCAGAGGGGGAAGAAAACAAACCAAACCAAACCCAAGAACAACAAGTGATGTAACAAAAACAATTGCTCACCACCAGCCCATTGATTCCCAGCCAGCTACCTGGCAATGGCAGTCCTGGCAAATGTTCACCCAATCTTTACTGCTGAGCATGATTTGATAAGGCCTAGAATATCTCTTAGTCAGCTGGGGTCAGCTGTCCTGGCTATCCTCTCCAAAATTCTCATGTACCCTTAACCTCCTCACTGGTCAGATGTTTGTGAAAAACAAAAAATGCCTTGGCTGTGTGTAAGTACTGCCCAGGGACAGGTAAAACATCCCTGTATTATCAACACTATTTTCACTCCCAAATCAAAACCAGATCCCCATACTAGCTACTGTGAAGAAATTTAACTCTATGCCAACCAAAACCAGTACAGAAATAATAATTCAAGTTATTAGCTTTTAATCTTATTTTAATGTAATTTTAATAGCAGCTTAGAGGATTATGTTACCCAGATAACCAGGAATTATTCTGCATGTTTGATGTAGAAAAGGTCTGCCATGAAATGAGCAACAACATAAAGTGGAATCCTTCCACCTGGACAGATCTCTTAGCTAACCTTCAGGAACTAGAATTATTTTAACAGGAACAGAAGAGTTTCTGAAACTCCCACATATGCATTACCTTAAGAGGACTGAAGTCAAAAAATGAAAACTGAGTGAAAAATTGCGGCCATTGTCATGTGAATGGCCATTAATAACTCCCACAGGAGACAAAAATGTCCTTGCAATTGGTGCTTTAGTATACACACCCACTATACCATCGTGACCAATGAGTTATTTACAGAGAGATCATAGATTTATTAACTCATGTAACAGTCTGAAAAGTCTCACCAATACAGCCCTTTCATATTCCCTTGGGCAATGTAAACAACTTTGCTTGTCATAAGAAATAGCTTGTTAAGTCATTTTTGGTTCAGGCACCTTGGTGTTGTTAGCTGACCATTTGATCTTCCTTAAAATAAAGTTTTACTTCCAAACTGTTTCATTTTGAAAGTTAACTCTATGGAAAATGATTGTGAGAATATTGCTTTTTTCCCTGGGACAATAAATGACATTGCTTATAGTGGCAGAACTATGCACCAAAAAAAAAAAAAAAAAATTATGGAGCTCTAAAGAGAAAGTCTGTCTTGCCTCCCTATCAAGCTGGCAGAACTTAATGTCTGGAGTCCCTATATGCACTCTTTAAGTGAGATAAGAATTTATGGTAGTTGGAACATGTGCCCCACAGATTGTGCTTTTTTCTGATCAGGATTTCAGCAGCAACAGCAACTTAAAGGCTGAAATACAGACCACGGATCCATCCTAATGGGGTAATGTCCCATTTTGGCTTTAAAGAAACCCAATGAGAAAGATTTAACTACAAAGAATTGTGCTTCACTATATATGTTGTGTGAGTTTGGCCATGCTCTCAGACCACCTAATTAAACATACTTTAGTATTTAAAAGCTAGGTAATTTTTAATTTTTTTTTTCAAATTTGCAGTTTACAACAGCAGAGGAAGCAGGGACTGTGATCACTGACTAGAGGAAAACAGAGGTCAGCAATTCTGGTTCCTTTGTCACTGTTGCATACTCAGATGTATGCGGATGTACAGAGAGGTCACAGATTGCCCCCTTTAGAAAACTATTTTAAGAGTATGATGACAGTACATTGCTCTTCACCTCAAAATGAAACCTTGGCAAGGACTCAGCAACTCGGTGGACCTGATTTACTAAATGCGACAAAGGCTGCTGCCTAGAGCAAAAGTTCAACAGAGTACAACAAAAATACAATCAGGCTCATTACTCAATTAGCGTTTAAAAAGCAAACAGTCCAAACTGAAAATGTTCCAGTCACATGAGATATACGTGAGTAGTTAATTATCTGTAGAATGCAGAATTGCTCTTTAAAGCATCATTTCCCAATCTAGGAATGGTTCCTCCCATGGGACACAAGCAAGTCTTTGAGTAAGAGGAGCACTCTGTATTTTGCTCATCAAACAATGCTAATTTTTAGACTTAAAAAAACTTTCAGTAGAGTTAAAATAGTATCTGTAGTTTAAGCCCATGTATTGTATATTTTATGCTTTATCTATTGCAGTACTCAGAAATTTGTATAAGATTTGGCAAAAATTCTCAATTGCACTATGATGCATTCAATCTCCTTAATTACCTGTCTTTTAAATTATTGCTATTACTGGATTTCACACCAGAATTGCATGCTTCCAGCAATGAAAAGGATTATTGACAAAAGCTATTATCACTTAGATCTAGTTCTGAAATTCTGACTTCAGAAAAACCAACAAAGAATTAGACCGAAATTTCATAACCCAGGAAAAAAACAACAACCACAAAAATCTGAGCAACTGAATATCTGTTTAACACTTCTATAATATACAATTGGTTCAGAAAACAACATCTCTGAATCCATAAGCTATGTTTTATTCCCACATTTATCTGAACCTCTCCAACGTCTCTTTAACAATCAATATAATGTATACATTTCAGCTGAGATAAGCAACAGCCTAGAAACATCACATGAGATTTATAAGAAAATACGTGAGGATGAAACAAAACTGCTACCAAGCCAAAATGTTGAGAGTGGTTGAGAGCACTTTGGTTGCTGTTCTGCCTCACAGTGTAGAACTCTACGCAACCACTTCCAGTACCTGAGTGGGCTCTAGACCATGGCTACTTAAAAGCTGAAGTCTCGTCTGGCTCTAGGCTAGCTGTGGATGTTGCTGGCCTTTTCCATAATCCTGAGCATTTTACAGCTTCCACAAGAGTGTGTCTGCCCGATTTCTGTCTCACTCAGCCCTGTGGGCATTTGTCAAAGGCCTTGTAGAAGTCCCAGGAGACTTTGAGCAGATCATAAACACAACACTCAGAGATGTTTGCAAGGCAGGACTTGTTCTTACAAAAGCCCTTTTCTGCAGGACAGGAAAGCTAAAGGTTCCACAACTCTTACCAATTCACCTCCTTCCTCCTTTAGCTGTTTCAGAACTTTTCTGGTGAAAACCATCCAGTCCTTGTGTCTTGCTATCATTTATTTTATCAGTTTCCTGCCTAGCCTCTTTTATAGTCACTTTTTGAGACAAATCCTCTTGACAAGTCCATCAGACCTCTTGCCCATTCTCTTGTGTTTCTTTAAAGGTGCAAGTTATAGTTTAGCAGTGCCAGCACTGCTGTGTTTAAACATCATCTTAGTTACCAATATGATTAGGTGTTTATGACACAGACACATAACTGCAGTCAGTTGCCATTTTTCTCAGCAGACCAAAATCAGGACTTATCATCCTTGACTGATTGGGACTGACCATACTTGGCCGATCAGGACTCAGTAAGAAACAACAGGACAACAGATAATCACCCCAAGTTGTGCCAGAGGAGGTTTAGTTGGGATAACAGGGAAAAAAAATTCACAGAAAGGCTTGCAAAGCATTGGAACAGGCTGCCCAGGGAAGTGGTGGAGTCATGGTCCTTGAAAGTGTTCAAAAAATGTGTGGATATGGCACTTGAGGACACGGTGAACATGGCAGGTGCTAGATTGATGGCTGGACTGATGATCTTAAATGTCTTTTCCAACCTTAATGATTCTCTGATCCTATACACTGGCACACAAAGAAATCATTCAGGAAAATGTGTCTTCTATATGAATGCAGGCACAGATACTACAGTCTTGACAACTCCAACTATTTGGATTCACATGGCTCTGAGGATTAGTCATTATTTATAAATACTTTCAATTTAGTTTGAAGACAGCTGCTATGCTGCTTGAAGTAGATTGTGAATCCGATAATCATCAAGACTAGATTTGTAAGGTAAAAAACCCCTGAGAATCCCACACTTTCCCCTTGGCCAGCTGACACACACATCAAAGTGTGCACCTAGGTAGAGTAACTAAGAAATTATCTTCCATTGGAAGACAAATTATCACCAGACTCCCAGGAAGCTGATTTGCGACAGCAGTGGTACAGAGAGGTCACAAGACTTATTGTTGGCAGATACCACACACACTCAGCAGTTTAGGGACTTCCCAAACTGGGATTTTGGAAACTTCTAACTACTGAGCCACTTCTAACTTCTAACTACTATTGTGCTTAATATGGCCCATGGGTGGGACAAAGTATTTATTGCTAGCCCTGCACCAGAATTAATCCTAAATCAACAAGAACTTCAAGGTATCTGATCCTGTAACTTTTCCCCAAGCTCCCCAGTATAAAGCAGAGTATTTGAAAACAAAACCTACAATACCTGTCCGCCTAAATATACACCCATAGGCACCTACATAAAAGAATTCACAGGATTTGGTAAGATAGAACAGAAATGACAATCTTACAACTAATTCTTCCAAGCCCCTCCTTTTCACTGAGCAGATGTTTCTTTCAGACTTTTTAACATCACTTGGTAACACTCTGAGTTGCCAGAGACTTTGTATGTTCACCTGGGCTCCCTGAGAAATTGCTTCCACTACTGGAGCCCTGGGCTTCTGTTTGCAGCTCTCCAGGAGCTGCAACTCCATTCCCTGTACATACAGAGAAGCTCCTCTCAGCAGCTGTTTCCAAAGCATGAGCCCTTGTCCCTCAGGGTGTTCTTGCTGACCCAGACATTTCTGATGGGAATGTTACACAACTGTGAATGAAACCAAACCAAAAAGGTATACTGTCCTTCTTGTTACTTAGCTTTATGGCCTACATGATGAACCATAGCACTGATTTTCACAATGATGCAGTTGTGTGAAAAATTATGCCTTCTCTGATTTTTAAGTCTCTTGCCTCACATTCTTAAGTGTTCCAAAACTCATCTCACAAGAGTGAATAATCATTACCAATCACTTTCTTTACAATCTACATGGCACTATAGTCTACTACTGCTGCTTCCAGATGTAGCTTTTCCCAAAAGAAAAGTCCATCTGTACCTTATTACTTCATATATAAAGGACTTGATGCTTTTATCATCCTAGCTGCAGCTTTCCATGCTCTTACCATAACTACATATAATATTTTTAAAACTGCAAATATTTAAGTTACAGTCGTACTAGATTCATGAAGTGAAGTTTTTTCTCATTTTTCTATTTCTTTCCCTAGAATTTTTTGCATTCTATTTCCCTTCAAAATTACTAAAAGCACTGACCTGACATTTGCAGAGGACTCCAAGAACTTTCCAGAGTGCTAGCTAAATTAGACCCCATTGTCATCCATGTAAAGTTAAAACTGCTTTTTCCTACCTGTACTTTACATTCACTAATTTTGAAGCATGTTATTTTTCTGGTTAGTCATGTACTATTGCAGGAGCCTTCTGCTTCTTTAGACAATCAAGTTTAGCTTTCACTATCTTGTATTACCTTGTATCAGAAACAAGCTTTGTTTCAGCTACTCTCACTTCCTTCCCAGACTGTTTATGAGTAGATTTCAGTAGTAACAGCACCAGCCTTGCCTCTGTGGGCCCTGCTGCAATGACCTGAATATTCAGATACCAATTAACTTTCCATTCTCCCTCTAGCGTAAAATCTTGTCATCTGCTCTCAGGCTTTTACCCCACTCTTTTATTTTTCTAATCCAGGAGAGACATTCTCCTTGTCACATAACAGATCAGTTACCTCAACAGCCCTTGGTACCTGATTTTGTCAAGTCTTGTCAGAATTCCCAATCTGTTGCACAAACAGGATCATCTTTCTCCATGAGGTTGCGCCAGTACATTTTCAAAGAACTCTCAAGTGTTTGTGAGTTGTAATTTCCGTTTCAAAGAGTCTTAGCATCTTTGACCACAGAGCATTTAACCTACCTGCAGATAGCTGCCACCACCCTGAGGACTTGATGGAGACCCATGAGGGTTGTTGAAAGGCCAGCCTTGTCTTGGTAAGATCTATCCCAAGATCTAATTTACCAAGATGTTTTGCTGCAGAAGAAGAGTTCTATAAAATGTCTCAAAAGGGGAAAAGGACTTAGCAGGGCTTGTTATGGGAGTTTTGAGTTTTGAACTACATTAGAAGGGGAATAGGGACATAGCCAGGCTCAACATAGATAAGATGTGAAAAGGGGAGAGCCAGAGCAACTACCCAAAAAGAGAGACTTAAGAGGGGCTGACTCCAGTAAATACAAGCAAAGATTTAACCACAAGACAGGACTATGGGACACCCCTTTGCACCCTCTCTGGGATATTGACACAACCAATACAAGCAACACAGCAAAGCATAAACTGTCCAGGAGATTCCTGGAAAGCACTGATGACACTTCCTGTCACAGGAAGTGGAGGATCCCACAAGGAATGGTGTGCTGATTGACATTATACTGAGAAACATGGAAGGCCCTGCTGGAGATGTGAAGGTTGTGCTGGAGATGTGCAGGCATGGCTATAATGACCATGAAATTGCACAGTGGCTTTGATTAGGAGGCAGATGTCTCCTCAGTAACTTTACTGATAACAAAAAGCTGGGAGGAGTGGTCAATACCCCTGAGTGCTGTGCAGCCCTTCAGAAGGACTTCAACATTTTGGAGAGATGGGCAGAGAGGAACTGTCTGAAATTCAACAAAGGTAAATGCAGGGTTTCTGCACCTGGGGAAGGATATCCACAGTAACTGGTACAGTCTGAGGGCTAACCTGCTGGGGAGCAGCGCTGTGGAGAAGGACCTGGGGGTCCTGGTGGACAACTTGTCCATGAGCCAGCAGTGCTGGAAGTCCAATGGTATCCTGAGAGGCATTTGGAAGAGCATTGCCAGCAGGTCAAGGGAGCTGATCCTGCCTCTCTACTCAGCCCTGGTGAGGCCACAGCTGCAGTGCTGTGTCCAGTTCTGGGCTCCTCAATGCAAGAGAGACTCGGAGCTCCTGGAGTGGGTCCAGTGGAGGGCAACAAAGGTGATTAAGGGAGTGGAGCATCTCTCTCATGGGGAAAGGCTAAGGGAGCTGGGCCTGTTCAGCCATGAGAAGAAATGACTGAAAAAGGACCTCATCATACATCTGAAAAAATTTCTTTGTTGTGAGAGTGGTCAAATGCTGTAACACATTCCTGAATAGGCAGCACAACCTCCTGACCTAGAGATGCTGAAAAGTCAATGGGGGACAGCTCAGAGCAAGCTGCTCCAGGTGACCCTGTTTTGATCAAGGAGGTCAGACTGGATGATTTGGAAACTCAACTACTCTGTGATTTTTGAGAAGGTAAAATGATAGCAGGCAATATTCAGACTCTTCTAAGAGCCAGTTCAGGCTGTTGGTAGAAAAGTCTACCAAAATGAAAAAAAAAAAACAAACCACCAGATTTATTTATTTATTTATTTATTAGGAGGGTTAATGATAAAACAATGCTGAAACAATGTTCCTACCCTAGAACCCTATTTACAGGTTTACTTCCTCACGGACTGTAACTCTAAAAACACCCTTAGTTGAAGTGTCACTAGAAGAGGTTTTGGGACAAAGCAAAAACTGAGTAGAAAACACTAGCAAGACCAGGTAACATTCACCTGGCAGTCTGAAAGGAAAGCCACCTCCCCATCAACTGTGCATCATCTCTCTCATGAGTCCATCTCAGCAGATAAGTAGAAAGCAATAAACATAATACTCAGTTTTCTGAGAGATACAGCATGGACTAAGATAGAAGCTTTTAATTTCAGTATATAGAGAATATTATTTTGGGAATTGCAATGCTTTCTATTAAAGCGTGCCAATCGGTTAAAATGAATCTAAAGAAGTCCAAGGGAATATAAGTCTTCCAATGGAAGATGTAATTTCTTGAAAGGATTTTTAAAACTGTGTGGTGGCATATGCTTTTGTATCTGGGTGGCTTTAAATGTGTAATTTTAAAAGTCATGATATTTCTTTATAATTCATATTCTGTGCTATAATATGTTAAAGACAAGAGCTTTAAAAGACAGTGAAAATCACAGAGAAATGAACAGCCTACCTGAATTTGAATGGCATCAGAACTTAGCATGGTGCTATGAAATCTCCACCTCCTTAGGATTTGATTTTTATTGCAGAATTCTGTGAAACTCCTGAAGAACTGTAACAACCTGAAAAAAAAATCTGATCCAATAATCTTTTTCTTTCTTAGGGACATCTCCAGAACAGCTGTTGCCAACCTTCCAGCCAAAGGATTGGAAAGCCTAAAAGAACTAATGGCCAAAAATACATGGACTTTAAAGAAATTACCAGCTGTAAAGGTATTCCTTCAGCTAATGCGAGCTGACCTATCATATCCAAGTCACTGCTGTGCCTTCAAGAGCTGGAAAAAAAAAAGTGGGTGAGTTTCACTAATAGGCAACTATTTTTTAAATATATCAGTAAAGACAATGTTTTATTAGTAATATAAAAATACATCTATTGGAACTTTTATAACCACTTTTTCTAGATACAGACAATGTTCTTTGAAACAGATTACAATTGCAAACTGGCGGAAGAATTTTTTGTAGGACCTTTTGCAACAGTTCCTCCTCTTGTTGAGCCCAGAATTAAAAGAAAAAAGAAAAGGGTAATATGCTACAGCAAGGCCTGGAAAAAAAGTGTTGGAAAGGTTATAGCCTCAGGTCTCATGTTTTCTAACTGAAAAGCTGTTGACTACTGAAAATTTTCTGACTGCAAATACAGCTGCATTACACCAGTAGGTAAAGGATTCAAATTGCTACACTGCTAGTTAGCTGTAAAGGAGCTACTGAACAGAAATTAGACTCATGGAAGTTCTGGGAGAAACTGAATAGTGAGCAACAGTGAAAAAGAAAGTAATACTGTATGTATTATCCAAGAAGTTATAAACAGTAGATAAATGTCTTCTTACCTACTAAGAATGTAGATCTCAGAAAAGAAGATGTACTATGGCTGCCAAACAAGTAAAATTACTACTGAGGATAAAATGAAAAATACAATTCAAAAAAAAGCCCAGAAATGCTATCGTACATTATATGGTCTGTTAACAAAAATGTATCCAAATCACAGTTTTATAGCTACATATTCATTCAGGATGATTTGCTTTTGAAGCATTCCCTTTGTTCACGTGCTGTGCACCAGTCAGACAGTAAATGCCAGCAGTGACTTCCTTCTCTAATCTTTCAGGATCCTGGAGTACTTGATGTGTAACCAGAGCAGCCACAGCTTTCATAAGAGATCAGTCAAGACTCCCAGAGACCCATTTTACAAAGATTATGCAGAAGAATACACAGACCACACCAATGCTGTGTATGACCCAAACACCAAGTTCACAGGTTTTCATGAAAATCCCCAGTATTACATTTTTTTGGAAGAGCATGGAGAAGGAAATCTTGGCTTTGGCAAAGAGCTCAAGAACCCTCAAACAGAAGATGTCCAGACCTTTGACAGTCATTATGACTATCCTGTCTGTGGAGGCAACGAAGATGTAATATGCACGCCAGAGCCTGATGATTTTAATCCCTGTGAGGATATAATGGGATATCAGTTTCTGAGGATTGTGGTGTGGTTTGTGAACCTGCTTGCCATCCTAGGCAACATTTTTGTCCTTTTCATCCTTCTCACCAGTCATTATAAACTGACTGTACCTCGCTTTTTGATGTGTAATTTGGCCTTTGCTGACTTTTGCATGGGATTATACCTCCTTCTGATCGCTTCAGTGGATCTCTCCACCAGGTCAGAGTACTATAATCATGCCATAGAGTGGCAGACTGGACCTGGCTGCCACACAGCCGGGTTTTTCACGGTCTTTGCCAGTGAACTTTCTGTGTACACGCTGACCGTGATCACCCTGGAGCGCTGGTATGCCATCACCTTCGCCATGCGGCCTGACCGGAAGATTCACCTCCGGCATGCCGTGCTCATCATGCTGGGAGGGTGGCTCTCCTGCATCCTGCTCGCTCTTTTGCCACTGGTTGGTGTCAGCAGCTACAGCAAAGTCAGCATCTGCTTGCCTATGGACACTGAAACACCAGTGGCTGAAGCCTACATCGTCTTCGTTTTAATTTGTAACATTATTGCTTTTGTCATCATTTGCGCCTGCTACATAAAAATCTACGTCACTGTGCGAAACCCCCAGTACAAGTCAGGGGACAAAGACACCAAAATTGCCAAGCGGATGGCTGTGCTGATTTTCACAGACTTTCTGTGCATGGCCCCCATCTCTTTCCATGCTTTATCTGCCATTATGAACAAACCACTGATAACTGTCTCCAATTCCAAGATTTTATTGGTACTTTTCTACCCGCTCAATTCTTGTGCCAACCCCTTTCTTTACGCTATTTTCACCAAAGCTTTCCGTAGAGATGTGTTTATCCTGCTAAGCAAGTTTGGTGTATGCGAGCACCAGGCTCAAGTCTACAGAGGTCAGACAGTCTCAGCCAAAAACAGCAGTGGGTCTTACGGGCAGAGAATCAGCCGAGGGATAGGTCAGATCCTTACAAGCATTCAAGACCCAGTCAATGATTACCTTCCTGCTGTGACAATGCAGAACCAAAATCTCATGGAAGAATGCAAGCAAACTGAGCTATAACAGCTCAGAGTATCACAGCCAAAACCTGGCCAAGAGGTGATTGTACATACAGTGAGTCAAGTGAGAAGATAATATTCTCCATATCCTTTTTCCCTAGATTATGCTTTGCTATAGCTGAAAGTACCTCCAGAGTGGCCTTCTTTTAGACAAACCACTTATTTAAACCTCTTAACAGTGCAGGGCAAAACATATGGTCCTGATGATAATTCTAGAAGTAGATGTGAATGCTCTACCTAAACAGGAAAATTTTTATATATATACACACACACACACACATATATATAAACTGAGCAAATATAAAATATTCCCTCATCTTAAAAAAAAATGTAAGAAGCAGGAGACCAGCAATAAGACTTGGGGGTACTTATATGACTGAAGAAAAAAATGGACAAATTTCGATAATTAAAATCATGTTTTAAAACACTAAAGGTTGAAGCTCTCAAATGCCTATATGTCAAAAGGTTGGGTTTTTTTCTAATAGCAAATTTTTAAAACTTCCACCAGGCCTAAAATGGAACAGATTTCTTCTCATTCTGTCATCCTGACCTACAACAAATCTAGTCTTTTGTTTGCTGTTCTTGGTTTAGTTTGTTGAGGTGCGAAAACAAGCTTGTTCATACTGTCTTTATAGTGGTAAAAGGCAAATTATCACTGATTTTGCAGCTGCTCATAAGATAACAGGTAAGAAACATTAGGGCATTTATGTTCCTTCCTATTACTCTCTAACTTTTTGATAAACCTATTCAGGGGCTGATTTATTTGAACTTGTTTTGAAGACCAGGCTACCCAGTCAAGTTAAATGATGGTTATTTGGTTTTTTTGGATAACTGATCCAGTTGTTACCATATTTCAGTGTTGTTTTATCTGAGCATGCTTATTGCCCTGAACACCCTGCAATTCCTGCTTTCTTACCACTTCTGCTGTCCCTACTTACCTCTCTTATAGGGTAGAACTTTCCTTTTAGCACTCTCTATGCTGAGCTGCCTCAAACCTTGACTTAGACCATGGGAGTTGATCCCACCTTCAGGTTACTTCATGCCATGCAATTTACTGCATTGAAGGCTGACTTCTAGCTCCTCCAACACATTTTAGGAACATCTCTCTATCTTGTAGTGAGATCTGTTACCTGACCTCTGTAATGTTTGCAGCACAACTAGAAGAATCACAAAGTTATCTTCTGGCTGACCACAGCCTGGCTATAGCTGGGACATATGCTCTCCACAGCGTGCTTAAGGAAATCCATGCTCAGACACAAGGAACAACTCCCAGCCTAAAGCATTAAAGCATCCTTCCTCCATACCTGCTGCTAGATGGGACCAGACCAAGGTCAAGCTTGGCTGTGCCCAGCTCATTCATACAGCACAAACAAATGAACAGAGGCCCAGCTCTCTACACCTCCTGCAGACATCAGGACTTGGGGTAGGAGCTGCTCTGCAGCAGCTGCATTGTTAACACTTGAGTGGCCTGAGGGTCTGGCTTTGCTGGCAGGATCACACCTGTTCCCAGCCAGCTCCACAGACTGGCTCTGCAGAACTGCTACCAAGGATCATGTCACTCATCTATTTGAAAGTGTTGGCATAAGAATAGAAAATATTGTGTGAATATTTGCCTTCAGGTAAGTATTTTTAAATTAATTTTGTAATATCTATGCTGGTTTTCATGGAATTACAGTCTTTGAGGAACTATAATTAAATTGATCAGACAATAGTCAGAACTTACAGAATGTGGGCTAGTAGTATTCAAAAACCCATAATGGTAGAGCCCTTTGAACTGCTGGCTACTACAGCTGGAAACTGGGTGATTGCAAATACCATGTACATACTCTATTTGATTCTGTGTTTTCCAAATACTTAAAACTCAATTCAATTCTGTATTTCTGATTATAAATGAAGGCTGCTTCAGTGAGCGAAAGCAAGGGCCTAGATTCATGAATTCCATGAGATGGTCTTATAGAAAATAAATAATCTATCATTGTTAATGCCATTAAAAATCTACAATATTGCAGTATAGATTAATTTAGCTGCTTATTTTGGGGGAGAGGCATGTTTCCATTTTAGGTTGATTCTCAGCAAACTCTGAAAGCAAAACTGCTGAAACCCATGCAAATAATAATTTATGACCTCCTCTTCTGTAAACTGGAGCTGCCCAGTGTTAAATCAGAAACAAAGACAGCTTCATAAGTGTGCGGATGAGCAAAATTCCTTACTCTTGAAACAGCTGCATTTGCAATGCTCTGGCCATGTCCGAGTGTCACGTACAAATGTGGGACTTTCCAGATGCAACACCCCCCCGCCAAGTTCTGCCACCCTTCTGATACTGGATTAAAGGGAGAAAAAATTTCCTCAGTGCCTTCATTTAGTATCTCAGCAGCAGCAAAGAGAATCAAGTTCTAATGGACATTTATCCTACAGACTTCAGAGACACTCTGTACCAGTGGAAAAGAAAATCCAAGATGAAACCATATTATTTTTCAGAAAGAGAGGAAACACTAAATCAAAATTTATGTTAAAAGTGTTTTTAAAAGTTACATGGAACTTAAGCCAGAATATTTCTTTCACTGAAACTAGTAGGACTTTGGAAAGATGTGGTATGTTGGACTGGTGCAGATTGATTGTAATTAATGCAGCTGTTTGCTGTTACTAACGAATGACAGATGTATTTACACATTATTCATCTTTTTTTCTGTCTCTCATCATTGATGTACATTATATGCCTGTTAGTAATTCCAAGATACTGCCTTTATCAACAAAGTTTCATATCTCCAGTTTGTCTTGCATAGTCCCCTCTTGTGTTTAACTTCGTAAAAAATATTTTATATCTTGGAAAGGTCCAAGCAAATAGAATTTAAATAATTTATTTGCCAGACCTTTTCTTGTAAATGTCTGTATCCTACAGGTATTCTCTTCTATTACTGCTCTGATCAATTCCTTGAGCCATTTTTGGGTTTGCACACATCTTTATGTAACAGTTGCTATTTTAAATCTGTCTCAGCAAGTTGTATTGTTTTCTAGAATACTTCAGAAATAATGCAAAGCATGGGAATAAAATGTTTTGTTTGAAATTGGAAGATGCTCAGCAAGTTTTTTTTTGGGGAAATTTTAAAATATTTTCCCTATAAAAGAAGTTAATACTATTTCTTTTGCATTTAACTTCATTTTTCTCCTTGGCTGACCTATCCCATGACACACTGATGCAGGTTTGGGGATTTTAGTTCCATCACTAGCTGTGAGAGGGATGTCCTAAACAGCCATCACAGACAGTGCAGTAGGGATAGAAAGGAACAGCAGCAGTACTGCTGAGCTCAGGGCTTCCACAACCATCATTCCTTACATCCAAGATAATCCAAAAGAAAAAAAGCTGTAAAGTTGAGATGGGGCCTTAGTTATGAACACTTAGAACTTTCTCTGAGCAATTTAATGGCTTTAGGTGACCTTTCGTAGTCTCGTCCCTCTCCAACAGAGATGTGGGGTTTTTATAGAGCAAGTATTGGTTCTAGATGACAGCATCTGCAACAGGTCAGTTATAGTCAAAGTAAAGCACACCCTGCCCTGCTACTGATATTTGGATTCTGAAAATGGCACAAGCAAAGATAAATTTCACATCATTACTACAGCATTTTGGTTTATTAACATAAATGCCCTCTTGTTTCCTTTCTTGTGGGATAAATACAGTATTAATGCTCACAGTACAGGAAAACCTGTACCAGAAAATCTCCTTAGAAAAAAAAACTTAATTTGAGTAGAAGTCCCATGCTTATGTGTCAGTACGAACCAAACCCTCCCTCCCAGGCTGTTTGGGCAAGCTGATGAGTAAAAGCAGCATAATCTGTATTGTTTTTCTAACAGATGCCAGGCATCTGCACTCTAAAACCACTCAGTAACCAAATGGTTTCTGGGTTGCTGTTAAAACTGGACCGTGAGGCACAAAATTAGTTGGATATTATGCCTTTCCCTTAGGCACTCTCATCCTCCTTTGCAGAGATACTGAAAACATATGACATTATACTGCACTTACATGTAGGCTTTGTGGACTAAGGCATGAGATGTTGAAGGGCCCTCATCATGCCCTGGAACAGAAGATGGTTAAGAGGTCTTAGTGACGCACACCGGGACATTCTGACAGCATCGTCAACCTAGAATTCACACTGGTCAATAACATATCTCCATGAAGTTGGAATACTTTTCATCTGTTTAGTCACTTCCATCTGACCAGACTTATTTTTGTGTGACTGGAAATCATGATGTGAAAGTGAACAAAATGAAGGCTCTATAAGGTCAATGCACGGAGTATTTCATCAGAACCCATCATCTCTAACTTCCTATCCCCCTTCCACACCTGCCCCCCCGTGCCCCCATGAACACACACTGGTATGAATTTCCACAGTATCCCAAATTTCTAGGTTTTCAGACAGGATACCAGTCCTCTGTAGTTCTATAACTGTCTGGCCTTACTTTCCACCCTGAATATATTGGGTAACTATTGCAAAATGTGGAAAAGTCTCATGAACTGTATAGCACCAGACTTGGACCTCACTGGGGCCATCCTGAACTTACTCCTTTCAAAAGTCTGACTTCCATGGGATTAATATAATCAACTTGACTCTTAGCCCACCTGTTTGGGAGGACTTCTCTCTGCCGGCCTAACTATATGCAATGCCAGGGCTTGTGCTTGTGGCCATCTCAAGTCATATCCTTACTGCTGCACATCTGTGCAGTTCCACTGAAGCTTGTGAAGCTCTGGTAACGACTTCAAGGCAAAGGAACCCACTCATTTTAGTTCTCAGCTATTCAATATGCAGCTGTGATGAGGAGTATCCTTTGGGTTATTTTTCTTCTCTCTTAAGGAAAGAAATATGTTGTGAACATCAACTTCATTAACAATCTGTATCTAAGAGCTCACTAAAAAGTCATCAGAAAGTGACTGAAACGACTGGATTGTTACTCACATATATAGTGTGATACTTTTTATAAGTCCTACTTTGCTGCCAGGAACAGCCTCTCTTTCAAACTTTGAGACTGATAAGTGGCTGGACTGCCAAGCCCATGCTGCCTGTCTTACAGCTTCAGCTGATATGACAGTGGCTTTTCTTCGAGAAGTGAAAAAAACCTACAGTACTCATGTCTTTTACAAAGGCAAAGCCGCAACAAATTAAACCTGAGCAGTAACATGAGTTTTAACAAAAACCTTCTCACTGCAGATTCTGAGGTGTTACCTGAATGTCTGTCTTCCCCATGGCTTGCTACTGACGTACACAGGATAGCACTGAAATACCAAGCAGCACCAAAGCCGTATTTGTCCTGGTTTCAGTCCGACTGTAGTAAGAATTCCCTAAGCTATATGTGGATTACTGCTGCTGCCTAGAGGGAGCTGTGGAAACAACAAACGAATTCTTTTTTAGCCAGCTACAGACTTCTAACTAAACCCTGCAACGGTCAAGTATAAAGCAGCAAGAACAGTATTTTCATTAAAAAGCAGTTAGAAGAGCATCTGACACACTGGCATATGCACCTTCCCCATGAAAAGTCCAGAAGGAAAAAAGAAATTCAATTCATACATACACTTCTTTGACATGGAAGTATACTTGCAATCTCTCCTTGATTTTTGTTTTTTTTTTTAAGGGCTGGCTGCATTATTTATCTTATCTTTTCCTCTGTACTGTTTCCTCTTTGTTTCTCTTTACATCTCCTTCCTCTGCTATTACAAAACGACACACTCTATTTTAAGAATTACTTTATGTTTCCCACCTACTACCTGAAGTGATTTAGGCTACCTGGCAACACAGGAGCCTCTGAGAGAAATAACAAAGATGTTTAAGGACACAAAGATCATTTAGGGCAGAACATGAAAGCTAAAAGATACTCTGAACAAAGATGAACAGCAATTTGATGTAGTAAATTCAAGAACTGCTCTACTTTCTCTCTGCCCCCTCCCAAAACCAACTTAAGTGATACATGCAAAAACATCTGTGATATGAATATACTTCACCTTTAGCTACCTGATTTTTAACATCAGTATGATCATCACACTTATCAAGCCCTTTGTCAATATGTTTTAAGACTAAAACGACTTATTAAAATCAGACAGACAAATTCAGCCCACAAAAAGCAGGACGTCAGAAATATTATTCCCAGCACTAATGCTTTTTCTTCGTTAAAACCACAAAAAAGGTGAGCTCAGGAGGAAAGGGCTTCAATCCTGCAACAATTTGAAATTTTCTGAAACAAAAGGCAATCTGTGCCAAAACCAAACCTACAAGCACTATTCCCAGCAAGTGAATTCCACAATAAACCCCTTTTTAGAGATGCTATACTTCCCACAACGTTTCCCAGAATACATTACCTGTTGGAAACAGCCCATCTGGAGTCAGCCAGTTGTTCCTCTGAGGGGAAGGTCTGTATGAAATACTCTGCAGCAGGACACCCTGAGGAGCCCAGTGTGCCAGGGGCTCACAGCAGAATTCCTAGGAGAAATGAGAAAATTCAGGCAGCCAAAAGCCTTAGCAGAAAGGACAGACTGCCTTCCTTATTTTGCTCGTAAAAATGATTTTCCCCATCCCAAGCAAGGAAGGGCTGTTCTTTACCTTGACATTAAATCCAGCAGCTCCAATACTTGTAAAGCAGGGTCTGGACTCTCTTGGGATTCCAGCTGTTCCAGACATTTAGAGGGATTTTTCCACAACACCGTTCTCCTTCAATTGGTTCCTCTAGCAAAGGGAAGACATTCTACCTTGACAGAATCACACATCCACACAACATTTTCTGCTGTTATGAGATTATTTATTATTTTTACAATTTAATGGTAGTCCTCATTTTGGATTTGCTACTGAAATATACTTATCCAAATTAAACACCATGTCTTCAACTTCCATAAATTTTTATTTACCAAACTGAACTAAAAAGGAAAACAAAAACAAGATGAACTGTTTAAATAGCTATCATTAAAAAGAATATTAAAATAGCAGTTCATGAATATCCATCTTCAGAGAGCAGTTTTTGACCTATGGAAGTTAATGGGCAATTCAGTATCATTTGTAATGTAAAGCACTATTTTCATTTATTCCCTCTCTGTATTATCTACTTCAGATAACCCTCTTTCAGGTCACACAAGGGCATACATATTTATACTATGTAAAAAGGTGTAATTACATAGGTACTTGGCACAAAAATAACTGGCTAAGTCTTCATTCTAAAGAAAAAAACGGTTCTAACCAATTTTTCTGAATGTTATATATCCACACTGAAGGTCAAACATTGTTCTTCTGAGTGTACTACAGATGTCCTTACCTCTGAAAGGATTAGATTTTGGCACAACCCCATTAGTGGTAAAGAGTGCTGAAATCTGCTCTGAAAACAAGGGACAAGTCTTTAACAGAGTATTTTACAAAGAGAAGTCTGCATTACAAAAAATAATATACACTCAAAAGCTGATGCAGTTTAAGACAGTTGTAATAAATAATGTATAGTTGAAAATAAATGGGGATATACTGAAAGCTATGTCCCAGGATACTTATCCTCTCATACCTCTGCAATGACAATAAATAAGCCATATAAAAATCAGGTAAGAAAATCATGCGTTCTTAAATATACTTGATTTTGAAAAAAAAAAAAAAAAAAAATCCTTGAAATACTTTGTTCAGCCACAGGTTGGGAGAGCCCAATTAACATTCAATTGTAACACTCTCATCTTTCCTCACAGGAATGAAATCTAGTTTTGTGTTTTAACATAAATTTGCTACTAATTTGTCAGCATTCTGCTTTGCCTCCTCTTTTGTCAGGGTCCTTTTGAAAACCTTTTGGCCAAAACAACAGGCCATTTTTCTGACTTGTTTGTTTCTTATGTGGTGTGCAAGGTACAACAGCAATGATCTCTTTTGGAAAAACACTGGATTTTTTTAATAACAAATAGTTATTTATACAGAATCAACTTCAACTCCCTTTCAAGTAAGGCAAATGTTATGAAAAAAGCAGTATTGTGTTTTTTTAGATTTCCTTGTGTTGAGGGCTGGAGAGCAAAGAGTAGTACTGGGGGGCAGAGGAGGGGGGTCCATCCTTGAATACTAAGGAAAAAAAACTTAACACACCACTCCTCATGAGTCTTGCTTTGCTATACATTGACACCACCGTAGAAAAAAATTATTTCAAAATCATCATATTCCAAAATACAACCCCTCATAAAGGCAGTATAGCCTATACTTACTTTCTAATTAGAGTTTCAAGTTCAAAATTTAGATTTAAAAATAAATTGCAAGTCATGTCTCAAGATACTGCTTTTAGATAGGAACTTAAATGACACCTGCTTACACCAGAAATCAATTCTGTCAGATGAGATTAATTGATGAAGAAAAACCTTACTGATTGGCCAGTTATCATCCAAAAACTCTGCATTTTACTTCTCAGTATTTTCTTGCATTTCCAGATACAGGACTAATATCAAGATGTCACACAGAATCATAGAATCAATAGGGTTGGAAGGGACCTCTGGAAAGCATCCAGTGCAACAACCTGTCATGAGCAGGTGACACAGGAACTCATCCAGGTGGGTTTTGAATATTTCCAGATAGGAAGACTCCACAACCTCCCTGGGCACCCTGTGCCATTGCTCTGCCACACTCACTGTAGAGAAGTTCTTCCTCACGTTGAGGTGGAACTGCTTGTGTTTGGCCACTGCTCCTTTTCCTTTCACTGGGCATCACTGGAAAGAGTTTGGCACCAGCTCTTGATAACCATGGTTCAGGTATTTCTATGCAGTAATAAGATCCCCTCAGTCTTCTCCAGACTAAACACACCCAGCTCTCAGTCTTTCCTAAGAGAGATACTCCAATCCCTTAGCCATCTTTATGGCTCTTTGCTGGACCTTCTCCAGTAGTTCCTTGCCAATCTCATACTGGGGAGCCCAGAACTGGACATGGCACTCCAGATGTGGCCCCACCAGGGCTGAGTAGAGGGGGAGGATCACTTCCCTCAACCCACAGACCACTGGTCCCAATGCATCTCAGGATACCACTGGCCTTAATACAAAGTTGTTCAACCAATCTTACCTCAACATGTAAGCCTTAGGTTACCACAGAAGAAATCCTTAAACAAATATCCAAGTCTGGCCTCACAATTAAACTGTGAATGTTTTCATAACATTGTGATGGTATTAAATGGAAAGTCTGCACAGCAAATTGAACAAGTAATTGACAGTGAAATTACCTGTATGTGATGAAAATCAATTCAGAATCTTCAACATTATTATGGATTACTAATAAGCCTCATATATGAAACAAATGCACATGCAAAATAGTAAATGAAGTGGCAAACATTTTTAAATAACATCTTTAATTAAAGTTTTTGCAAAGGCAAAATATTAAACTTAAAATAGGTCTTAGTACATCAAAATACTAAGTTCTCTAATCGTATTCCAAGCATGGCCTTTGAAACATAATATCCTGTATATCACAGAGGAGCAACCTTGATCTGCAATTGTACAGAATGAATTTTACAAACATAATAAATATATTTACCCCCTTACACATAACAGTATATGTACAACAGCAGTTGACAATAGTAGCTCAGAACAGCAAAAAAGGATAGTCCCCCACTCCATTATCTATTGGTACCCTATGCACTCTGGAACATGTCTCATTGGATGACTGTACATATAGCTAACCCAAGGTAGTTTTTCCTGTTTCAAAAAGCTCCTTTTGTTCCACAACATCTAATCCACCAAATAATAATTAAAAAACACACTGCATGAACTGCCTGAAAAAAGTAGACGACATGGAAACCAATGTACTGGTTTTTACACATTTCCCAACCAATCACAGCAATGGGAAAACGAGACTTTAAATGCCAGACACCAATACAGAACAATATGCAAGTTTCTTCATCTTGTATAGTCACTAATCTCAAAGTCTGAGAAGAACTCTAATATCAGATGGGGGTGCATGGGTGGTGTGGGATGGCACACAGTAAACCCTACGGTGCTGTGTAAGGCAGCCCAGTACCAATCCAGTGTGCATTGCCCTAAAACCACTGTTCATTTCCTGGTCATCTTATTGCATTCTATTAGGAAGCTTTTGCTTTGGGGGAAATTCTGGGGGGCTTTATTGTTTTTAAAGGAGCTTTTACAAACTGAAGAGATTAAATCAATATGAACTTTCATTAACAAGGTCTCTTAACTCCACTGAAATTAAGAAATTTTACTCTGGTAGTGTTATGTGGTGACATAATTACTGCTAACTGTCAAGAGGTGAAATTATTTTCACAGACTCAATGAAGTTTACTTTATCACTCCTAATTGTGCAGCAAAAAGATAAGAAAATATTTATTTTAAAAAAATCGGTTACATGACACAACATGTTTTTTGCTCTTTTCTAGAAAATGTGCTTCAGAATCACATATCAATCCTGGAAATAAACTCGGACCACAACTGTCACTTTAAATAGTGTTGAGCAAACGGAATGATGTTCAAATGCAAGTTGTGAGTACAATGCAGGAACAAAGAGTATGAAATCTGAAAGAAATCTTGTTGCTAACCAGCAACTGAGGGGGAATAAAACATATTTTATTTAAATAGTCCAATAAAGTTCCTTATGTGACTAAACTCTATTATCTCCTTAGAAGAAAACATTTCATTTTGTTTTCCACTTAGATGGTTTTAAATGATTGCACACACTAAAACCCAACAGAATTAGCACAAAAAAAGTTGCTTTTCTGATTGAAGCACTGCAGGAAATTTACTCTCTCAGGAATCATTGTCATACTGGCAAAACAGGTATTCTGCAAACTGAAAAGGCACAAGACTCAATTTTGCCCAGTTGCCCTACAAGTTTCCATCAGCCATCATGGTTATAATTCTGAAGTTATCGTCCCCATTTTTTTTTCCATCATAAAAAAGGTGCTCCATTATCTGTGCAAATTTTAACATAAGCCCTCTTGAAACCTTTAATTGTTTCCATAATACTGAACTATTTAAATTGGGAGAAAAAAAAAAAAAAAAGCGCTATTTCTAATGGGAAAAAAAATCACTTACAAACATGGGAATCCCTTGCCCTCTGAAAGGAATGGTTTCTTTTGAACCTAATGAAATGGTCTGCTCAGTTATATAGTTAAAACCATGATTAAAAATTCAAGTATAATAATAAAATTAAGCAAACTACATTCTTACAGCAAGCTGCTACAATAAAATGAAATTAAAACATGCTTTTTGACTTAAAAAGGAACACTTGATGTAGCAATAAGAGCACAGTTTGGTATGTGCATGGTTTGACTGGCTTTCCCAAAACTTCACAGATATTTCTTTTTGAAGACAACCTATCTGAAAAGCATACCATACAATTAGCTTGCAAGAGGCTGTGCAAGTACAGAAAGCTTCTAACATCCTTCAGAAAAGACTAAGCTTAATTACCTTTAAAGCTCAGCTACCCCTTAAAAATAGAGAGGCTATGCAGCTTCTAGTATATGTATGTGGGTGAGAAATATCACTCAGTTGTATGAAAACAAAGTGTTGTGTAAGTAAACTGGGTTCCAGTAGTATAAAAAGGAATCTATAGGTAAAGGGATGGTTTTCCTTTTATTGGTTTGGTTGTGCAGCGTTATGGGAATTTTCCTGAAGTCCACTACTTAAGACTTACTGGTAACAGACATGGAAAAGGTGAGGGAAGGAATTAGTTGGTATATTATTGATTTCCTTGCAGTTGTACATAGAAGTGTCAACAGTGGTAAAAAAATAAAATATCTGCGTTGTTTAGAAGAAAGCAAACACCAATCAGTTGGAGATACCTTGAAAGCCCCAAGCTAAAAATGCAATGTAAATGATGATTCCATTACTGAAGAATCAAAAGAACCATGAATTAACTTATCATAAAGCTTATGAATGTAGACGGCTTTCTAACAACCATATGGTTCTAGACATAGCCTACAGGCAGTTTTAGTCATTATCAATGAGAGCAGGTGTACAAAATCACAGCAATAAAAACTTCTTTACAATTTGTTGTGATTTTTCTACATACTACTGAGACTATAAACGCACTTGGAGGCAAATGAATCAGAATGAAAATTAAAGCAGTTGTTCCATCCTGCTAAAATACACTCGTGATTTTGTTAAATAATGTTTAAGATGTCTCATTCAAGCAAAAAAATAAAGTCAGAAATCATGCCTGCTTCTCATGGTCTTATCTAATTTAGTAAAAATTATCTTTGTTGTGTCCTTTTTTTATCATCTTTTCAAGCACCCAACAAAATGCGAAGTTTTTTGAAATGGTGAGCCACATGAACATTCCTTCCTCAACAGTTTCTGAAGTGTAATGCCCATTCCCTCTCTTCATTCAAAAGTAACTGCATTTCCAAAAGCAGGGTTTGCAAGAATGACCCTATGCACGAAGAAAAGTTCTTCAACTTCCGAGGCGAGAAAGGGAAGGAGGGGGAAATAACTTTGTTGCTTTTCATAAACTGAACACAAAACCCCCCCAAACAAGCAATTAAAAAGGCAAGTGAAAAAGTGACTACACAAGGTTTAGTGCATCTGACTGCTTGATTTGCTGTTACCAAGACAGCCTAAAGATACTCTAACAAAATTTGTGTTCTCAACAGCTGTGCAGCTCTCTTCATGAAATCACACACCATCTGGAAACTTTAGAGAGATTAACTGCTGCAGGTAACTCCTGGCTATACTTTTTAGTAAAGCAGATCTTCGATTAAGAGTTGCAGCCAGGCTATTAGAATTTTTATGTGATTTTCTGTATTAAAAATTAGTCATTCCTGAATTATTTGTGGGTGTCTGGACTACATACATAGTAAGCAGATAAAGGAATGCATCTATTACGGCATTACCTAGATATTGGATTCAAAAGGTATCCAAATCCTTTTAAAAAAAGTTTTTTAAAGAAATCAAGGGAAATGTATTTGTTTCAATTCAGTAATGCTGAATCACCATGAAACAGCAAGAATATTAAATTAACAAGTTAAACAATCTGACTTCTGTGGGGGATGAGGTGCTTCAAATTTGAAAAATGCAGCCCTAGATAAAACCTATCACACAAAATTAAAACAATTTTGAAATATAAATCATCATTTTACCATTTTTTAACTGCTAGGAACAACAGCCTGTTTTATGGGGAACTGCATTGAAAACAACAAATAGATATAATAATTAATGAGCGTATCAGAATTAAAAATATTTTCCTTATACAAGTTATTTAAAATTTAACACCTTAATTCTTACCCTTCTGTACAAAGCTTGCACGCAGTTTCAGTAAGATTCTGACCATCCTCACTACCAAAAGGAAGTGTTCAAAGCAAAGATTTGTACATACAATAAGCATTTTCAGATTAATAATCTATCAAAGGGAATAGTTCCTTCAATCAGTGGAAGTATTTTAAAATCTTAAATCAAGGGCAGGGGGGACAAAGCCTTACATGCTATATACCAGCTGTAGGTACCTGTATGTAGAATTGATAATTAAGGTATTCCTAACACACAAAACCAGCTCCCAGACAATGCTATAGCTGCTACAGTCCATGGCTTGCTCATCTGAAGTAGTGTCTTTGTTGCCACATTTTACCTTTGTTCCAATACTTTTGTTTATTTCTGATGTGCAGATACACATTTTGATTGGAGTATACATCCAAGTCTCAACCTTTCCTGCTTTTGTTTTGTTTTTTTGTTTGTTTGTTTTTTTCCTTTTACAGGGAGTTCTTTTGTCTTTTAAAACTTCACCATTCTGCGTCCCCAATGGCTTTGGAAAATACATAATCTCTTCCATTAAGATTCATGATGCCATCTTTGAGATGAAATTTCCATTTGTTTTTACTTCTGTGAATCTAAAAGCAGGGCAAAAACATTAACTATTACTCTGCATCAGAAATAGGTAATAATGCATAAGTAAAATATAAGGGCAAGAAAAATAACTATTAGACATACATTACTAAATTATTAAAAATACTGAGCACCACATCCAGTCTTTCCTTAAACTCCTTCAGGGACACTGCCTCCACCACCTCCCTGTGCAACCCATTCCGATGTTTAACAACCCTTTCTGCAAAGACAATCCTCCTAATGTCCAGCCTATACGTTGAAACTAAAGAAAACTGAACAAAATTCAGTCCAAAAGGCAGAGGAGTAAACTTTGGAAAAATTAAAATAAGAAACAACAAAACCCCCCACCACATACTGTAAGCACAGAGCAGTGCACACTTGCAATCTATCGAAAACTACATCTGAAAGAGCAAATGATCACCAGACAACCAGATACTCAAAGAAAGCAAAGACTCCTCAGAAAGCTGAAATGCTGTCCAAAAGAAAGTTTATGATAAACTTTTGCAGATGGAACAAAGATGTAATTCTAGACCAAGGATGATCTAGAAAAAGTTAACATTTTACGTAAGTTACCCTGCTTCCATTTTTATCAAGCATAGGAAGTCTCACCACCTCACTCACCATCAGTGCTGTAGAAACAGTAACATAGCACCAAAACAGCTATGACCATATCACTCTACTAATTATTTCTAGTACTGATTGATCTGTTCTCACTTTAAGCTGAAAAAAAAGACAGTCAGTGGCAAAAGTCAGTCAGCAAGTAAATGAACAAGGAAAGATCTGGCTTATATATACTTCTTGCCCTACTGAATGGCATTCCACAAAAATCCCTCATCAGAAGTGTTTGAGCTGCCACAAGGTTAGAAGGAAGGTCCTCAGATGAATAACTGAATAAAGATGAGAAAACACAGATAAGAACAGTTTTCACAGCAAAATGAGTTCATTCCAGAGAAGATTTGTGCTGGTTGGAGTCTACACAGTTTACAAGATCACTAAGGATCTGAAAAATGACAAAACGTACTGATGATACAAAGAAAGCAGTTACTGAAGAGCTACAGAACGACATTACTGCCCTAACTTCATTGTTTTAAGAAAACAACGGTGGCATTCAAGGCATACAAAGATGGTAACAACGGGGAAAAAATCAATTTCAATTTACAAGGATAGTACAAGTGGTGGATTTGAACTAACAATTACAACTCAGGAATGAGATTCCAATGAGAACGGGCTCTAAGACACTCCCACGAGAATATCAGCTCTGTGTCCAGCGGGGCCAAAAGCACACACAGCCTACTGCAGAATACTGCTAGACAGCAAATAAATTGAAGTGTTACCTCTGTTCCTCCCTAAGCCTTATCTACCCTTACCAGTAAGACACAGAAAAATCAAACAGATCCAGAGAATGAAAGGAACAGCAATCAAATGTTTGAACAGCTGTATAAATAACAAAGTGCAGCTCTGATTTCAGAGATATGACTGAGGAGGGTTATGATGGTCTGCAATATCATAAACAGCACCAAAAAAAACCCAAAAAAGAAAAGACTCTTTAGAACTAGGAAGTATCATATGAAACTAACTGGTTTAAAAATGAGGTGATCCTCCACACATCACACAAAACATTTATGAAACTTCTTGTCATAGGGCAAAGTTTTCAAGGATTCAGAAATAATCAAATTAATTTCTAACAAGTAGAGGAAAAATCCTCTGTTGGCCATTTGAGAAGGTGGCACTTTCTCTTCCTCGAGAGACAGTTCACAGAAGGATGGCAAAAAGCTCTACATGAGCATTGCTACCTGTCTGTTGTCTCATAGTTCCAGAAGCACCCACCATCAGCTGATGCAGGACATTGGGCAGGTGGGAACTGCTCAAATCTAAGCTGATACTATGTATTTTAGAGGCAAACTGAATAAAGATTCCTTGCAAGAGATGAAGACTGTGGCAGTGGAAGCTAATGATGGACACTGTTCCCTACCAAGTTCCCATTCCTAACTTTCAAGAGGGTAAGGATTTCAAAGTAGTTCCTGTTGCTCATCTTCAGCAGCTCCCAATAAGCTTTTCCGAGGACCCTCACTACTCCTTACAAAGTGCCTCAAAACAGTTTTGGATTACAGTCTAGGGGAGACAGATGGCTGGGATGTAGGTCTTAAATTCTATATTGAATCTGATGGCCAGTCTAAACAGAGTCTGGGCATAACTGAAGACTTGCTAACACAGCCATTCTTTGCAACGTAGGAGCTTTTTTTCAACAAGCTTACAGCTTTTTTTTTTTCTGCTTTAAAAAGGACTCCTTTTCATTGTAGCCTAATTAACTGAGTACAGGAAAAGAAAAAAAAAATCCGCATAAAATAATCTGTGTACTACCTCAGTCAAAAGGTTCTGGTATCATCTAGACACATTTAAAAAGATTCCAGCACAGATGAATCCTTGCATATTCCAGGGACAACATGATCCCCTGTAATGACTAAATCCTTGCAAGACAGTTCAGCAGAATTTAAAGTGCAACAAGCACAAGCATTCCATGCTGCCACTTCATACAGCACAATGCACAGCACACAAAAAGCATTCTCCTCTGGTAACAATCCTATCATCCAGAAAAGATACTTCAGTGATCAAGAAACAGTTTTCCACAAGTCTAAATCCTGATCACTACTTTTCCTGTTTATAGCCACAATAAACATACAAGCTTAACAGCAGTTCATCTCTCCTGGTCCCAGAAGACTGCCCTTTTATTAAAGGGCACAAAAAGACACTATGAAGAAAAATAAAATGCAGCTGAATTTTTCTAAGCTCTACTCATTACCAAGTTTAGTACAAACGTGGTACACAAAGCTGTTTTAAGAATAGGTAATTATTACATTTCCATTCACGTTATAGTCTGTACAGATCTACCTGTACTTAAAAGTAACAAAGACACTACTTAAAACTTATAATTTGATAGGAAGAACAGAGAAAGTAAAACTCTCGGATTGTTTTCCATAGACATTTACCTTATCATACTGGCACACAACAACATTTTCTGTATCGAACAGTTCTTGTCCTTCCTCATCACTAACATCATCTTCACTGTTCAGAGGCTCCTGGAAGAAACACAGGCATGAAGTTAGGATGGCTGGCAAGGTTAAAGCTGTTACTCTGATTATTAACATGAGGCTATAGTGTTGCCTATGAACTACAGGACCAAAATGCAGTTAAGGCAGGCAACATTAGGCTTTCCAACAGAGTACTGATGCTTCCTACCCTCCATCCTGAGAAGATACCCTCATGAATTTTAGTCTGGAACTTCCATGTCCAGGCCAGATTCTGAGCACTGCAGCCTTTTGTCACCACAACTATTCCATTCTTGTTCCTTCACTGTAAATGTTCACACAAAAGTATACAGGTTCTCTTTTTTTGTAAAGCATCTAAGTACTGGAAAGCATCAAATGTGAATAAGCCATGAAGTTGTATTTTTAAGGGCACATAAGGAGTGATGTGACCATAAAAATAAAACTCCATGGCTTATTCACATTTGATGTACCAAAACTGAAAACAAACCTCAACATAGCTCACAGTCTTACGTGAGTAATAAACCCTTCAGCAGCTAGAACAACCACCAATAAACACAGGACAAAAAATACACTTCCAAATATATAAGCTAAATGGAGGAGATGCTAGTGAGAGAAGAAGGTATACTAGAGGTCCTAATTCCATTCAAAGTAATGCCATGTTTAACTGAGTTCAAAATCTTAAGGAAGTGATCCCCTCAAAGTAGCTGCTGAGGTGCAAAGGAAGCAAAAAATAGATTTCTGCCGACATGCTGATAATGAAATCTTGGCACATAAAAAATTCTCTAGCATTAGAGAATGCTAGAGAATTTTTTATATGCCAAGAATGCTAGCATTAAGGTCAAGGAACACTTAATATTTAAGAATGATAACTTATACTTAATAAGGCAACTACTAAAACATTCAAACTGACATCAGTGCTGAACGACGTAATGGAAAAGTGATGTGAACCCAAACTGTAATTTGTAACAGAAAAATAGTGTTAAGGCACCACTGTAAATGTACTACAGAAAATATGATTATTTACAAGTTTTACCTGCATATCTTGCATGGGTGATAGACTGTGAAATGCTGTTCATACTGGCATTTTAAATGGAATCTAAAATAACTGGAAAGGCTATAGAGAAGTTTGGAAGAAATCTGGCAGTCTGTCCCAAAATGCATTTTAGGGATAGATTTAGGGAGTACCAAGCTTTCTGAGACCAAGTATCAGCACTTTTACCTTAGTATTTTCCCACCCTCTACCCACTTTATACAATTTCTTATTCTTGTGGAGCTTTTTGATGCAAAACTCAGTAAGAACTGCTGCCTGAAGTCCAAAACCAAGCCAACTCAAAGTCAAAATTAAGCACATACTATTAGGAATGCAACAACTCACTCCTGTTCCTGTTTCCTTATCTTATTGAATCAAGGTAAGATGTATTTCTAGAAGATGCTTTATAACCCAATTTGAGCTCTCAAGCTTGCTCCTGTGTAACTGAAAGCAATAGAATATCTAACAAGATACAGGTAGACCACATCTGTTGGTGCTACCGCTGAACCAAGTATTGCTCTCCTTTTTGTCAATCTTAACACCCTGCTTTTGTATGCACTTGGCCCCAAGCGGAATTGACCACTTCTGTTTGCTCACGAAGGTTACACGATTTCATGACTGACCTCTCCATAACATCAAAAATATTCCTACTAAAGGGTTTTAAATGGTGTTGGTCACAGCTGATTTTTGCTGTGTCCCCCATACTCTCCCCAGCTGTATCACTTTGCTAAATGCACACCATTTCCACAACTTCAATATTAGAAATAAATGAAGTACAAGGGTAAGTTATATTCTCAAAATTACTGAAGTAATTGTATTATTTGACATAGATAGTTTTCTTTAAAATACCAAAAAAAAAATATTGAAACCCAACCGTAACATTAAGTTTACCTCTTCAACTTGGCCATCTTCACCCCCATCTTTTTCTTTCTCTTCCTCTTCATCATCATCATACTCTTCTTCCTCATCATCTTCTTCTTCAGATGATGTGTCCCCTGTTCCATCAACTTGGAGAACAAGTGGTGCTTGTGGTTGTGCCTGTTGTTGCTGTGGCTGCTGCTGACCAGCTGCAGGAATCTGTGCTTGAGCTGGTGTAGGGGCAGCCACCGTTGTAGGTATAACTTGAGTTTTATTTCCTGTAAACAGGATCTGCTGAGGCTGAATAATCACTCCTGTCTGCTGGGAAATCCCTCCAGGGAGAGGAGCCAAAACCTGATGGAATATCATTTTAAGTACCGTGGCTGCTAATGTGACAGACTACCACATCACAGACTCTAAGGAAACAATCAAAGCCTATCAATCTGACTTGAACTAATTACAGAGGAGTTACAAATATTCCACCTATATCAGGTACATAATTTTAATCACATACCTTCTTGCACTACTTGTTGTTCATTTTCTGCATTTTGCATTGCTAAATTTAAGAAAAAAATTTAAAAGCCTATCTATTCTAAAACATGAGCACTACCACCACATCTGAGTTCCAAATACAGCATTTGAATGTTTTAATTCAAGTAAAAGATTATTTTTAAAAATCTTCTTTATTAAAAAAATTAAACTCTTTACAAATTGTTAGTCATGCTTAAACTGTAGAACTGTGACACTATGGCAATGTGACTTTGCTAAATTCAATGCTAACACAGTCTGGACACACAGCTGACCTTGTAGATGAACACCAATCTTTCTAAAATTGGACTAAATTGAACTGCATTCACTATTAAAATAACCAAGTATTGTCAGTTTTAGGTATTTTGTTCTGCATATTATGTGACTCAGAATCATTTAAATTAATTTTCAAGTATGCAAACTAGGATTATGCACATAATATACCTCATCAGGAGATGCACAAAAGAAATTTTAAACTGCAGCCAGTCAGTATCTGGCAAGAATAAAACGACATTGAAAACAACATTTCAAGATTGTTCATTTAAAAAACAACCAAACGACAACAAACACAAAAACTAACCAAAAAACCCCCGCCACACTTGACACATCTTTCTCTTTTTTAATTATACTGTTTGTTAGTGTTCTAGTTCAACTTGCTCACAAAAATGCAAGCCCCTTTAGTAATTACTATCACGGTTTTTTCTTCCAAGTGTACCTATTCAAAAAAGTTTCCTTTACCTGCTGAATAACAGGTGCTTGTACTCCACCAGGCTGCATTTGGGGTATAACCTGCTGCTGTAGAACCACTGGCTGCTGTGGTTGAATAATATACTGAGCTCCATTTGCAGTTCTAACTACTTGGAGGATCTGGCCTGTAGTAAAATAAGTATCAAATTAATCAAATGTACAAGTTCACTTTTAAAATAATCTTAGTTTAGAAGCTTGTTTCCTGGAAGAATACCAATAGCAATTAAAAGAGAGAAAAACTAAAATTATTCCCTTTCATCAGTGAAAGGACAGAATGCAAATGCAGCTGTGCCAGAAACAAAGACCAGGGTTGTTTACCATCTAAACATGATCATGAGGTATGCAATCAAAAAACAGATTTACTTTTGCAGGCCACTAATCCTTTAATGCAGCACAGTATTTTAAGTAATAGCTCCCACTTATGAGCATACCTCCTGTTCTAAAAGACAGATTTTTCAGCTGGAAAGACAAATCATTGGAAACCAAAACAGAAGTACAGATATTCACAATATAAAAATTCTATCCACTGCTAACACCATAATATTTCCAGGGTCCTGTGAAATTATGACCTTTCCTCGGAATTTTTCCCTTCAGATTGCCACATTGCAATTAACTCCTCTGTCCATAACTTTCTTTACAGTATTATTTGCAGGTGTTTTTTGGGAAAAAAAAAAATCTATTCTTAGACTTCTTGTCCACCTCTCCTTCCTGTTCCCACAATGCCTGTACTTGATTTCCTTTTGCTATCCTTTAGCTTTACCATTTTATACCCTTCATTGATTAACAAAATACATCCAATACAAGCACACTGGAAATGGCTTTAAATTCTGAAAAGTAAGAACTAACGTACACTCCAACAGTAGTTTTTCACATTTCTTATCAGAAAGGTGGAGTAAGAAGCGAGAAGAAATCAAATTAGATAATCCTGAGCTTTATACATTTCCCTCAGATAATTTCCTGTTCTCTCTTCACAACAAAATGCAAAGCCCTATTTACTGAAATAGCTAAATGTACCTGAAAGAAAGGACTTCCCCAGCCCTAGTCTAAGAAATTACTATAAATGTTCAAAACTGAAGTATTACTAGAAAAGTAACAAATTACGGCTGCAGATTATTCTGTGGCATAACACAGATGCGCTTCCTTAAAACTAGGAAGATTTTGATTTTTAGAACAGCTGCACATTTTAGATTTTACAACTATATATCATTGAACATTATAGTGTTTAAAACAGGAGGGTTAAGTCCTAGATGATTCTGAGCATAGGTGAACTATTCTGGCAAAAGCAGAAACTAGATCTAGAGAATGAGATTTCTCAGTCCTTTCTTTACTTCCTGTGCAGTACAGATCTACAATCAGGTTTATAGAATCATCATAATATGAAAGTACATGAAATATCAGATCTGCTCATCAAAGTAACATTTAATTATATGCTAAATGCATGGCATAACAGTATTTACAAACTATAAATATGAAATAAAGTTAGCATTTCTAGCAAAGTTAGAAATTCCACTTTGCATACTTGACAGGTATGAAAAGCCTTAGGACATTACTCTTCTGAAGTCACAGAAATAGTGATCCTACTTTTATACCCAGCACAGTACCTGAGCTTGGATCATGCATCACAAAGCTCAGAAATACACAAAGGGGAATGACAGCAACACCAATCCTTGCGTGTCCAGAACTTCTCTAAATAGGGAAAACTTACACAGATCCTAACCTACAACACCGTTAGGGCAGAACCACAAGGTTTGTAAGAAAGTTAGTGAGCAAAAAGTGCAGGAATCAAGTAAAGAGACTGCAGTATCTCGTTAGGGTGGATTCTTAGATCCTGCTTTTTAGCAGGAAATAACAAGAAGGCCCAGAATGCTTCCCTCTTATACACCCCCTTAAAAGTATAGTTTGTTCTCAATACTAAGAGAGTTACCTGAATTTGTAAGTATCTGCTGAACTGGAGTAACACCAGCAGGGAGAGCCAATGTAGCTGCAGTGGCTGCAGCACTCTGAAATACAAGAAAAGCTTTTTAACTACAAATGTAATATTCACAGTGTTCCATCTCACAACATGTTGCCTGAACATACCTGACTTTCTACTGCTGTTTACAGTGTTTGCACACAAGTTCCTGCAGCTATTGAAATGTAGGCATTTCAACTGTACATTATATTACATATAAAAATTATTTTATTTTCCTTAACAGTAAGAAGACTGAAGCAAAATCACTAAATATCACACCCTAATGCAATTCCATGTGGTTTCTTGGTTTATCTGCAAGCTCAGCAGATAAACCTCTGCCTTCTCTGCTGATCTACTCATACAGCACAACACTGCACTGCTCTTGTGGCAACTTTAGTTACACTTTTTCAAAGCAGCTAAGGCTATAGGCCTACAAATCTGAACGTAAAGTACTGAAGCAATGATTATGTTCACCTGTCTTGCTTTCACAAGGCATAGTAATCAGGTTTGCACTCCTCTTCATTTACAAGTACTTTGCATGTCAAGCCCCACATTACACAGCTCCTTAAGAGTCAATCTACACATGCTGTGTACTGACTATTCACAGAATGACTGATTTTTTTCTCTAAGACAGCTGGTTCAAAGAGAAAGTGGAACTATCAATGAGTAATTAGTTATTTGAACCTGCAAGGAAACTGACCTCCAACACAATTATGGGAGCTCCAAACACAAAAATCTGTATTAAGTCCTTAACCTGCAGAAGATGATGGGCTTCTCTAGAAGGGTCCAAATTCAGCTGCCTATGGAAAAGCCTCCCTTCCCCTACTTATAAGGGAACCATGGCCAATTACTCTTTTGTTACTGAAAGGATTTAAACTTCATTACTGGGTAGAGTGCATATTTCCTGTTTAGAAGAAACCAGATCTCCCCATACTGTCTAGGCAATGTAACAGTTACATCTGCCAAGATTAGAGATCACCACACAAAACTAAAACATGCTTGTATACATCCTCACATCCGAGACAAAGGCAGATGAATGAACTCTCATTATTCTCTGCCTTCCAAAATACTCAGTCTGTCAGATCCACTCTTTTGTACCAACTTAGATGTTTCTAATAAACACAAACAATATTTCCAAATTGATTGTAACTCTGCTGAACAGTACTTCTCTGTGGTACACAAAGCATCAACATTTTGACAGCAGTGGAGCTTAAAAAGCTCGGCATACTCCTTTTTTCCGTACCCTGAGATAATTGAGACAGGACAAAATCACATTTAACTGTTGGGACTTGTAAAGTTACAAATCCCATTGAAATCGTTATCAAAGATAAGAGAAAGGTGAATGTTTATGTGCTCTTGGCTTGTGGGTAAATCAAGTAAAAAAGTTCAGACTCTTTTCTGTAGCAAGATCAGCAGGTAATGGAAAAGTAAAAGGTACGAGAAGGCTGTGCTTGTTGCATCATGAAACTAAGTGGTAAGAATGTAATGAACTCTGGTCATAATACACATATGAAACTTCTATTAGAGGTTGTCTTCACAGCTTTGCAAACAAGTTATTTTTCTTTAATTTAAGCCAGAGCCTTTAAAGCAAGGTAAGATAAGATAAACAATACTAACCTCTAAAGATATAGAGCGCAAGAAAACTGTAAATGACCAGACTCAGCTCTGTATGTTGTTACATAATTAATGAATCAAATTAATGTAACCAGCAAGGATCTATGTGAAATGCTAAATCATCTCTTATTCAGCACAAATTTCAACGAAGTTTCAGCGTATTTAATGCTTTTTCCTGCATCTAGCAAACACATTATGCTTGCATCACTTAACAGGGGTGTATTGGTATAGGAGCATACCATCATGGAGATTCATACCAGGAGCATTCCTATTTCTGATTTTAAAAAAAGTTTTGGTTAAACATATTTAAGCAGAGAATCAAAGTAAGTCCTAGATTTGTTAGCAGAACTGAAGTTATAAATTACTGTTCCTAGACTCTAAGTGCAGCAGAAAAACTCAGAAAGGTGGCAGATAGATTTACAGTGTGTCCTAAATTATTTTTAAGCATCTGATGACTAATACAAATTTGTATTTACAATTTAATCAAAGCAATTTACATAATGACAGTGTAAGCCTATATGAACTTCTCTTACCATGCCTGATGCATTCATATGTGGTATCAGCTTGGAATCTGGCACAATAACTTGCTGCTGAGGTGCTAGAAAGAAAAAAACCCAGCATTTAACGAAAAATACACATTCTGTCCAAATAACATCCAAGCCAGAGTAACTTAGAAAGAATATCACCCAAATGTCAGCTAAGCTTCATCACAAAAACAAATACTAAGCAGTCTCTGGTCTTAATAAGTTTTACTCTCAAGACAATATTTAACAGCAGCTCTGAGGGGTGATATGACTACTTCGCCTTTACAGATCTTATTTCAAGGGCTTCAGTTACCTATTCTGAATCTAGATAAAGCAAGACTGAAAACGTATTTCTGAAATTAAAGGTATTAGTGAGATGCTGGCAAAATGTATGATGCCCAGTACCAGAGTTCTTCAAAAACAAAAACAGTTAACTCTTAAAACAGACTTAAGAAAGGATTATTCCAAGATGAAGAGTAAGAGGATGCTACAGTTAGCCTGAACTATGCATAGTCAGCATAGCTGTAAGCTCATGATCTTCGCTGTCTTTCTAACGCAGCAGAAGCAGACAAAATGTGATAAACCACCTCTCCCACACAACAAAGCAGTTTTGGTGCACTAAAGGAAAGAGACAAGTAAACTATACCAACAACCTGTTGATCATCTGGAAGTGCATATGTCCAAGTCTATGGAACAAGCAAGTTGCCACTGCTATTATCAGTGACAGTAAACTTGAAAGTGACAGAGCAATTTGAATTAATTAATCACTGACAAACTATTCTCCATCCAATCCTTTAAACAAATGACACTTAAGAATATTAGAGTTCCTGGAAAAGAGAGATAAGGAAGCCTCACAACCTGTATGGAGATCTGAGGGAATCTCCAATTTTCAGGGAAATGAAGGAGGGCAAAAGATTAAGGTAATCTCGTGAATCTGTGCCAGGACCACAGAAAGGACAGCACCCTTTCTGATCCCTCCCTGGGACTGCACCATGTCACGTGAGGAACTACCATACCATCACCACCACGGAACAGGGAAGTCAAGTAATTCATAAAACTGCATCTCTGATATCCTAATTTCATTTAGTCTCCGTGCTGTCATTTAGTCCTAAGTCACAACACTGGGCAACAATAAATCACCTTTAATGTGTTACCATGGGCAGGATCTTGCCTACCGTGGGAGCATAGGGAACAGCCTCCATGTTCCAGCGCAGGGAACGCGGGCCAGCGGAGCCGCGGCTGCTCCGCCAAGGGGCCGCCAGAGGGCGCGGTGAGCGGCCGCCCCCGCGGAGGCCCCGAGCCTTTGCAGCCGCCGTGTTTATGAAGAGGCTTTCATCTCAAAATTAGTTTTATCCCAACACACAAAACTCATTTATGTCTGGCCAAAATAAAAAGTACTATAAGAGGAAAACAAGCAACCAATACCCATCTTTTCCTCCCTGTCAAAACAGTGCCCCAAACCAACCACAAATAGAAACAACCAAAAAGACACCATGGAAAAACTAGTCACATTACTCCTATACTGTGCTGAATATGTGGTAGCTGGGTTTTGGGGGGAGACAGTGAGGGATATCAACTCATATCTATCTTTCTTTTTTTAACAACACAGGTTCTCTGATTCAGGAAATCTGAGAAGACTGAAGTGTGTGACTACCACAGATAAATATTTTATGTCACAAATTTAATACACTGAAAACTCAAGCCTTTAATAGGTGGCAGATATGTTTACCTGCCATATATGCAGTAAAATTCATTTCAAATGAAATTATAACCGCTGAAAAAAATTTAATTATTAATGAATACATAAGAGTTATTACAAGAAACAATACTGTTACTCCTAGTTAAAATACACCTTGGACATCCACATCTACACAGCGTGCAATCTTTTAAGACCAAAAAAATACCTACATATACTCAGACTATTTTACAAGTGTTTTTTGTGTCCTGGCACTGAGTTATGCTAACCAATAATGATTTTTGAAATAATTTGCTCCTAATGACATTACCACCTTGTGACTAAACTGTCAACTGCTTATGTATATTGGCTTGAACCTAGAGCTGCTAATGGAACTTGAAAGTTGTGCATTCTGAAAGCATGTTATGTGATAAGAGAAGAATTCAGCTTTTTCAAAATCTTCTAAAGAATACGACTTAAATACAAAACACTTTTCACCAAGACAGCTTTCTTAACCCAGTGAATAGAGGCCAAGTAGAAAGATAGAAAGTTAACCATCAGACAAGCATCCTGCCCTAGATTTAGAATATGTGAAGAAGCTGGACTAACTTCAGAGTGTTTTGCCAGAGCATTTAGAGATTAAGTCTGACCTTGCTGAGATGCTGGAATAAGGACCTGTTGTGGCTGAGACTGCTGCTGCACAGTCTGCTGCGGCTGAGGTGTGTGATGGTGGTGGTGATGATGCTGCTGTTGCTGCTGCTGCTGTTGCTGTTGTTGCACCTGCAATAAAAGCTGCTGCTCTTCTGAATGGAAGCCATCTACAGCCTTAGACTGCATCAGCTTGTTCTCCCACAGCTAGTTTGGAAAAGGAAAAAAAAAATATCTGTGTGTAACTTTTACTCTACAGGATTTGTAACAATATAATGACAGTACTGCAAAACTGAGTTTCACTGTTTATTTTGTGAAAGAAGTCCAAAAAGCCTTCAGGCAGATGTAGACAAAAGATAACTCCACTGAGTTAAGAAAAGGAATCAAATATCCCCTGTCAGTCCAAGATTAAGCTTTAACATTCTTTCTTTCTTCCAAGTGTGGAAGATTCACAACAACCCTAACAGAAGCATGAATTGAGATAAATTGATAACTTTAAATAAGACTTCAAGTTTTCCATTTCTCTATATTCTTTCTCTCTTACCTCTTTAACCACAAAAATAATTATTTATTACAGCTTTCCTCTGTAGGAGGAAAGCCATTTCTTCTTGGAATTCCTCAACAGAAGTTCCTTAAAGACTACTGCCTCCTATAACAGAAGCCACCAATATACCTAAAATAATGCCACTCTACAATCATTTATACAGTTTTCTACTACAGTATCAAATTCAGCTTCTTCAGCCCTATGGTCCTTTAAGTCAGTTGAGATGTCTCCAAAGGACAGACACACATGCAAAAAAGCAGCTCTTGTACAAAGAACAACGTAAGTATTCTGTAATGCATCCAAATCTAAAAGACTACAGGTACCCAGGACTCATAGCTTCAGAATCTGCTTAGGGCTCACTTCCTCTTCAATACTTGATTTTCCTTGTTGTCCCTTTCCTCATTAATTTTTTTCTGACACCACTTGCAGAACACACCTGTGACACAAATACCAAAACACTTTTTTCTAGTGCTCACTGTGTTTCCACCAAGACAGGTCATGGGAAAAGTCTTCACCTGTTTTTGTCTAGTCAAATTCAAAAATTGTTTCCCACTCCATCCATTTTTTAATACTTCAAAAATATTGTAAATGTGGGACACGATGCTCACCGAAGAGGATGAGACAAAAAAATCACCTCCTTTCCCAGTTTCCTCTCTTTTTGCTGTTTTGTTTTGCCTTTTTTTTTTTCCTCCTCTGCTTTCTCCCTTCTCCTTTGAGGAGCTTTTTTTACTCCTGAAGAATTTGAAGAAAGCCATAGGAGACCCACTAGAGCTCAGGTTAACATCCTGCCTTTATTTTGGACCTTTGATTCAAACCCACTCCATGTAAAACAATTCTGAATCAGAGCTTCAGGCAAGTGTGATGCTTACAGTGTCATTTATTACGTACCAACCCCCCAAATCACAACACTTTTGCAAATGACAAACCATAAATGCAAAAATCTGACAATGTATCCAACAATGCAACTCTTCTTCAGAAAGACAAAAACATCAAGCAGTGCAGGCATTTTTATTTTTCCTGCAGAGAAACACTAAGAATTGTCTGTCTATAAAATAAACATTTTTCCCTTTCTTAAAGATGTAGTGTTTTGGGGATCAAAGTAACACTGCATTCAGATGACTCCTGTCAGATAAGGAAAAATAACAGGGTGAGCAGATCTGTCTATACAACAGCACAATTCCAATGATATGGGGTTACAGATATGCAGATTACAGTGCTTAATTAACTAAAAATTAGTATTTCTACTGTGAACAACAATAGCCAGATTTGGAAACTAACTGCTGTACTGGTCTATTAAAAAGAACTTTTAAGTTCAACTTACTGTTTTGAGTTCCATGAGAACTTGTTCATCCACTCCTTCATCCAGAAAAACTTCTCTGACATCGTTAATGACATCTTCAATTACAGACCTGTACAATTTAGGCTTAAAGAAAAAACAACCAGTAACCAGTCAGCACTGTTTTGAGAAAAAAAATCTGTCACTTTAACATTATAATAAGATTTCCCCCCACAAAAAACTGCATTTCAGAATATCCCACATGTTTCCGAGTGACTGAAATATCCAAAGGTATAAATGAAATATCCAGGAAGGAAGAACAGCTCAAACAAGGTGAAAAGGGAAGGGATTGCTCACGATATTCTGTGACATAACTACAGCACAAGAGTTACCAAGCCACGAAGAGTACAATTTAAAACAGAGAAAAGGAGATCATTTTTCCATTCAATTTGTTTTCCACTTGCAAATGAAGATCCTAAACATGCAAAAATGCCTGGATGTGTGCAAAGTGCATTAAAGAATGTTCAAAATTCCAAAGTATATTAAAGACAGGAAAAGAAACTTCTTAGTGCTTACTATTTCAACAGGCACCAAGTATGGCTCAGAATGATCTTGAGATGAAAAACACCCAAAGGCTCAAAAAACTGGAAGGATTCATGTGAATGTCCTGTTCTTCCTTACGTATTTGTTTTCAGAAACTCCTTAAGACAGGTTATTAGGCTAGACAGTCTTCTGTTTTCAATTACCACTTATGGTTTTTCATTTCAAATTTTTTATGGGGAAATACTAAAAATATGTTGTTATTATTACACTGCTTTCACATCTAAACTATCAAAGAAAGTGATCTGTCAGGTCACTTTAGGTTTCCAAAAGAGGTTCTGAAGGCTCCATTCCTGCAGACACTCAAAAGCCACTTGGACATCATCCTGGGCTCTAGTTGGCCCTGCTTGTGCAAGGGGGTCGCAAGAAGACCTCTACAGATCCTTTCCAACGTCAACCATTTTGTGAATTTTAAAATGAAGGTAAAATTTTAAATAGAGAATGTAAACACTTAACACATTATCAATTAAAGCACAAAATTTAATTCATACAACCACATGAGAACTGTACTATGCACATGCTGTACCTTTAAAATAGTACAGCTAGGACCTCTCTTCGTATGTATGAACCTCAATGGGATTTTGGCTTAAATATCTGTGCTATCTAATTGCAAGGTAGCACTACAAGCTGTAAATTATGGTTCATCAGTCTTGCAGCCTGCAAACCACATACACTTCACTGCCCAAAGCTGCTCCTTGGGCTGTGAGTACATTGATTTTAAACTATCAGAAGTAGCCACAACTTTCTCTAAACTGTCCTTCTCCTCCTCAGCCTCACTGCCTAACTCCCTTAAGCAATAAATCCTGAATGATGCCACACACATCAGATATGTTGTATATATGCAAAATAATCATCCTGCACCAGTGCAGTGGGTTTGGCACTCCAGGAAGGCTGTGCCTCCAACTCACACACAGGAAATCTGCACCCAACACAAGCAGATAGTCTAGAGGTGTGAGAACTACACAAATTTACTTAATGCATTGAAGCATTTATTTTATGCACAGACATTCTCTTAATGCATTCCCGAAGTGCTGAATTTGTTGCAGACATGCTAAAAATTGCATTTTACATGTTATGGAATTTTTATGCCTAAATTATGGAATAATGTAGGGAGACTAGTAGCCCATGACCTACTAATCCAAGGAAAATCTGAGCAGTCAATAAGCACAAAAAGAAAGCTGAGTATCTTTACTTTTAGATGTAGGGGTGGGGCAAGGGGGAAGGAAAATAAAACTTAAGAAAACGCATAAAGATTACAGGGGAATAAAAGGACATATTTGGAACCTGGAAGAAACCAGTCTGATGGCTCCTTGGTGCATTAGGTCCTTACTGCTTCAAAAAGGTCCACACTGGGGCATGCTCAAGTTATTTTTTTTAACAATCTCTGCCCCAGTTCTTCTCCCCAAAAAAGAAAAAGTGCAAAAATAACCAAATAAACCAAAAAACCCCAACAAAATCCAACATACCACTCAATGTTATTGATTGCATTTTAGCTTTAAAACATGCTGCTGCACATCAAGTAGCTGAAATGTTATCATTCATCCTTTTGTTACTGGTCTTTCAAAAAAAGAAACCAAAAACCACAAAACCACTAAAAATTCAAGTAACAGAGTAAGTCTGCCATCCTTGACAACTACATTTACAGCACCTATGTCCAACTTCTCCAAAAGAAACAAAACATACCATAGTGCATGCTCTCTTATCCAGGTTTGCAATACTGCATTAACTGAGCTTATAAACATTGAAACAGAATTTCAAAGCCAGACCTCTCTTGAGTGCTAGTATTTTCAATCTGTGTAGTAACTCAGAAGTACCAAGCACCATTAGCAAGATTATTTTTCCACTTAATTCATAACAGATGCAAGAAGAGATTCTACTTAATAACATTAAGTCCTATTATTTCCATAGTCAAACAAATTTCATGAAGATTATACGATTCAACTAGCACAGAAATACTATTTAACCTATTCCATATATTGTTCCTTATTACATTAAATGCATCTGTTCCTTAATGCCAAAACCACATTCTGCAAATAGATATGCTTAACCTCAAGCATTTAAGGTACTTTATTTAAGTCAAAAGAACTACCTGTATGCCTCAAATTACAACCAAAATTCCTGCAGGGTGGACGATGCATTTTCTCCTTTAATCTTCCTCTCCCCTAAATTACCTATTAGGTCTACTTTTCTAATAAAACAGATTTTACACAAACAGACCCTAATAATTTCCACCAGTAGCTACTTCCTCCTATTTCTCCTGTCAGGTATTTTTGTAAGGTTTATTCACAAAGTCTTCTGAGCCTATAAAGCCCTGTAAGAAAGATACCAACACTCAAGATACAACAGAGTCCAAGCCCAACAGTCTGCTAGGGAATTTCCTTTTTTCCCTAGCTAGATAAGAGAAAAAATGAATTCATGCAGACACTGGTTTCTAGTGTCCAACATTAGCTTAGCAAGACCTCAGAAAGGCAGGTTAAGAGCACAGATGTTCAACTCTGCCACTGCTGACAGAGGATCCTTCTGCATTACTTCCAACAGCCTAAGCAAGCAGGTAAGTTGCCCAAGACAGGACAGTCCTGCACGGGTGGAGTGAGCTGAGTGCTATGCGGGTTAACCAGCCCACCAGCAGCCTGTACATGCATCTATCCCCCTGCATGAACCTCACAGTGCACTGGATCTCAAAATGGGTCAGAATTTTCAGACACTGTTCTAATCACACAGGAATATATATGATACACTCACGGCTTTGTGATTAGGAGGAAGAAAAGAGAGAAAACATTTGCATGCTTATAATGAAACAGTGTCTGTCTGATTCTACCTATAAACACTTATATACTACTCAGAAACACCCTGTCCAGTTGAAGTTCTCTTTTGTACATTCCTACTGAACACCCAGCCCAGGTGAAATATCTCCTATGCTGGGGGCAGGAATGCCTTTAAGAGACATTCAGAGTGCAATTCTGAAGAGTATCACAAAATGCTCTTTTCCTACCACAAAAAAAGGCATATCCAGTAATTTTACAAAATAGTCTTAAGTACCAGACTTTAAAAGAAAGCACATTGTATTGTTTTCAACACAGACTAAGTGTTAGCTTTAAGCATTATTTATATGATCCTGAAGCTGTTTATATTAAGCCATTTAAGACTCTGGAGTTGAATGACAAAACAACTTGCATACACTGCTTACTCAAAAAATAAACACTGTAATACAATTACTGAATAAGTCTAAAGATGGGATATTAGGTGTGCCTTCCAGGAAGCTGCTGCATTCAGTCAGAGAAAGCAGTGAGAAAAAATGGAAACTTTAAAGATTGCTATTAAAATAATTGTGCTTTCATCTGGTTTATATTAAAGTGTCTCCCTCATAAAGAGTACATTGCTGTAAATGTCAAGCTCTTTTAAGAGCAAAATACTCCAATCATTCTTCAATAAACACTATTCCAGGCACTTAGTACAGATTAAAGACAACAATTAAAATTCCTGATTTATTAGATACAACCACAAACACATAGAAGAGATTTGGAACCTACTATTTCCCCCTCCAGGAACATAAGGGAATGATTATATTTTACTTTCTCTGTGCATCTTGAAAAGGAAACCCGTAAGTATGGTGACACTGCTACACAGACGCTCCAAATCCAGGAGCAAGCAGCAAGCTATTTTAAGAAATGCCACTTGCCTTTGGGGGCTTACACTTCCTACATTCCTTCCGCTTCAAGGGTACAAAAACTGAGATCCTCTGTAATTATTATCACAACACTTGGGATTTCAGCAATTTGCATTTCCAATAACCAACACGTTATGGAGAGACAGACCACAGCATGCTTTGTACATTTGACAACAGTTTGTTCCTGGTTGCTTCCGCAGCTCTCCCTGAAACATTGCTATCTTTCTCCCAGCCATGCAGTTGGCGCTGTAAGCCAGCAACATGGAGCCAGCAGAGCACAGTGTAAAGGACTTCCAGTCACAATTACTTCAAAGATACGCATAAAAAATAACATACATAATCTACTTTGAAAGCATTACAATTTGAGCTTTTTTATGTTGTCGTGGACTTTTACAAGTCAGTTACCTTTATCACCCCTAAAATCTTATACTATATATAACAGTTAACATCTAATATTTGTCCTTTATTACAGAGAACAGATTTCTAGCAATTCAGATTTGATCAGGTGCTGACGGGATGCCATTGACACATTAGGCTTCCTAAACTCACGTGGTTGCAGCATTTCAAAATGTTCCTTCCTACTCACCTTTGGCAACTCTTGGGTAAGCCATGTATTTCTTGCTACTGAATGAGACCCAATTTGACAAAATTTTAAGATTTTACTACTTAATTGAAAATTAACCTAAAGCATACCTATCTGAAGCAGGCTCATTTTAAGCTTGGTTTCTACTATTCCAAACACTGACGCCTTTCAAAAGAACTTCCAGTACAGAAATACAGTGAAAGAAAACAAGTTTTAGTAAATTGTTGAGTCGAAAATATTTACAAGTCCCCTGGAGATTCTTCGACATATGTATTTTTTGCTATTCAGTACTACCTTGGTCAAGAAAGAAAAGCAAAACCTCTAATTTACTATGCAGAAATAAAACCTGTTCTTACAAAAACAACACAAATCAAGAAGTTTATAAACAGGACAACTAAGATTCAAATCACATTCAATATGCATCCTGCTGAGTAACTGCCCTCTGTGTAAGCTGACTACTTTCCTACAACTTTCCTAAAAAGCTGACAAAATACGAAATCAAATATGTTTCCTTGCAATTGCACAAACCTAACTCACAAGCAGGTCTCTAACATTTCAGCTTAGGAAAAGAAAACTAAGACACTTTGCATTTCCTTTCATGTATTCTGTAGTATACCAAATACTGTAATGAAACTAAATAGTGAAAATTCCAAAACCACTGCTCTGCCTGGACTGCAATAAAATATTTGTACACTTTAGGCACCAGAAACACACATAAATCATTGAGCAGCATCTGCAGCCTATGATCCATGCATAAAAATTTAATATTAACTTCACTTTTGGGGAGACAGCTGTAGTCAGACCTTGGCAAAGCGCCATAAAATAAATACCACAACTCTCCTTGATACACTGGGCAAGAACCGTTTAAACACTCCTTTCCTCAAGCAGCAAAAAAACTACTTTGAAGACTTTACAGGAGCACAGGAACGTGTGCGAGCTGTACGCCAAGGACAAAAAACCCCAAACCCTAAACAAACAAAAATCCCCACAGCAAAACCCAAGACCAATCAAGAAAAAAAAAAATTAAAAAAAAAAGAAGGAAAAAGTAAAACAGATTCAAATGCAGGAACAGATGAAAACTGTCTTTGTGCCACGCGTAGAAGCAAAGGAAACCCCATTTACAGCGGCTAGGAGACACCCTCGCCCCCACAAAGCACCACCGCTCCGCAGCTCGGTGGCGACGGGGACCGACGGCCTGGACGGAAGAGAAACCGGTGGGCAAGGCCGGTCGGGATCCGAGGGACAAGCCGCCCGTCTCCCAGCCTCCGCCGCGGACGCATGCACCTCCCAGCCCGCGCTCCGCGGCTCGCTCCCTATTTAAAGGCTGATGTGGTGTTTAAATGGAGAGGCGGTGACGTGGGGCTGGAAAGCACCTTCCCATCCTAGCAGAGTCTATATTAGAGAGCGGCAATAGCGCTATATAAACAGGGCAGCCACAGGGAGGAGGAACACAAGGAGCAGGGAGGCAGAAAGGCAGGGGGAAGCCATGATGGATCTGAGAGCCACAAACAAGGGGGCCGAGCCCGCCGCCGGGACGCCGGGTTTGTCTCCTCCAGCGCTTCGGGGCGGGGGTCGCGGCCGGGGGCGCGCCGGGGAGCGGAGCGGCGGCTGGGGGGGCTCGGTGGCAGCGCAGGTCTGTGTGACTGCTTGTTGCAAACCTCTGTGAGTACAAGTGCAGCAGCGAGCCACCCGCCAAGGTGCAGAAAGCACGAGAAGGGAACGGGGGAAAGGTTTGGGGTTGGTTTTTTTTTTTTTTTTTAATTCTCTCTTTTTAAAATAAATACTGCCTCGCTCGCCAGAGTTGAGGGCTTTCGCTCGGCTTAGCCGATCCGGCCGGACTGGGATAAGTGCTTTTCAACCATCGTCTCCTTCTTACAAAGCAACATAAAATGGCTCCAGCGGAGCCCAGGCGGGCTTCCCCGACACCGCAAAACCGAAACCTGGCTCGGGCGCCCCTTCCCCTCGTCTCGGGGCGGGCGTTAGCGCTCACGCTCTTCCAGCTCTCGCCCCTTCCCCGGGCGCCTCCCGCCGGCGGCGGCGGCGGCGCCCCCCGCCCGACGGCCCTTCCTTCCCTTCCCCGCCAGACCCCCGGCCTCCCCGCGGGGCCGCCCCCGGGCCGCCGCCCCGCGCCCCCACCGCTCCGCTCCCGCCGCCTCTCTCGCCCCGCCGCCGGGCGCCACAAGTTGGCTACCGCCGCGGGGGCGAGGCTGCCCCGCGCCCCCCGCCGCCCCTGCCCGCCTGGGGGCCGGGACCGCCCGAGGCGGGCGGCGGGAGGGAAGGGAGTGCGGGGGAGGGGGCGGCGGGCCCCGCCGGCCACCTCCGCCCGCGCTGCCCCCGGGGCCCCCCTCGCCCCCCGACCCGGTCCTTACCACGGGGTTTGTGTTAGTCGAGCTCGCCATGTCCCGAGCCCCCCGGGACGCCCCCAACCGCGGGGGGGGAGTCGCCCCTAAAACAATAAACCTGCCCGGCTGCGTCCCCCCAGCGCCCGCGCGTTCCGCCCCGGCTCACGGGCGGCCCCGCGGCCTGTGCCGGGCTCGCTCGCGGCCCCGGGGCTGCAGCCGCCGCGCTGCCGCCTCGCCCCTTTATATAGCGCGAGTCGAGCGCTGCGCGAGCGGCCGGCGAGCGGGGGACGCGGGCGGGGGGGAGCGAGGCACCGCGAGAGCTTCCGCGAGACCGCGCCGGGCCTGGAGGCGTCACGTGGGGCGCCCCGCCCTCGCCGCCATGACATCTATCGAGGCGGAAGTGGCTGCGCGCGGCGGCGCGGCCGGGCCCTATCGAGGCGGAAGTGCCAATGCCGCTCTCCGGAGCGGCGTCCCCGCCCGCCGTGTGACGTCACGAGGCTCGCGCGGTAGGCGGTGGTGGAGTGTTCCGTGGTCGGGCGCTGGACGGAAAAACGGAGTCGTTTAGTTTTGAAAAGACCTGTGAGACCATGAAGTCCAGCCACTGACCGAACGCCACCGTGTCAGCTAGACCGGGGCACTGAGTGTCACGTCCAGTTTTTCCTTAAACACCTCCACGGATGTTGACTCCACCACCTCTAGGCAGCCCATCCAGCGTCTAATCACCTTTTATGTGAAGAAATTCACCCTGACGGCCAACCTCAACCTCCCCTGCCCTCTCCTGTCGCTGATTGCCAGGCAGAAGAGGCCAATCCCCACCTGGTTACCACCTTCTTTCAGGTGGTCGTAGAGAGCAAAAACCCGAGCCTCCTTTTCCCCAGGCGAAACAACCCCAGCTCCCTCAGCTGCTCCTCATCAGCCTTGTGCTTCAGACCCTTCAGCAGCTTCAGTCCCCTTCTCTGCACAGGCTCCAGCACCTCAATGCTGTCCCTGAACTGAGAGGCCCAGAACTGAACACAGGATTCAAGGTGCACCCTCACCAGGGTCAAGTAGAGGGAGGAAATCAATGCCCTGGTCCTGCTGGCCACACTATTGCTGACACAGGCCAAGATGGCATCAGCCTTCTTGGCCACCTGGGCACACACTGACTCACATTCAGCTGCTGTTGGCCAGGCTGGGCTGTGGTGGCCACACCAGGGCAGAACACTGGGAGAAGGGCTGGCAGCCCTCACAGAGGAGGTGGCTCAGGCCCTGCTGTCCATGCTGGTGGTCACAGCTGGTGCTGGCTCTGCAGAAATCAACACGCCTCACCTCAATCCCCAGAAGGTTGCTCCAAGACAAAAACCGCAAGTAATCACTACAAGGCAGAAATGGCTCTTCTGGGCCCCCAGGAAAGGGGTTCTGAGCCCTGCTTGGCATTGTGAGTGCTGGTGCCTTCCCTCACAAGCAGTTGATTAAAGGCTGCCCAGGCCTCGGTGCCACTGTTGTAGGCGGTGTGCCACCACCTGGGCTGGTAGCTGAGGCTGGAGCTGGGTAGAAAGAGGGAGGCAGCACAACCTAAGAATTCACAGATGTCCTTCCTCAGGGTCTCATCAAGGCCCACAGGTGCTTACTGATCTGCAACGTTGCTGCTTTTAACAGTTCTTCACCGAGTCAGTGGCAACAGGATCTCTCATCTGTGCAAAAGGTTGTCAGAGGTCTGCCAGTTGGCTTAACTTCCATTTTCCCCTCTTTATTGTCTCTTCTTCCATTCCCTCTTTATCCTCTTTCTCTATGGTAACCTATGAGAGGCATGTAATACGGGAAAATCTTCTCAGCTCTGAGCATTGTTCCATCACGGTAAACCACTCCCGCCTTAGCTCAGTCCTTAGCACAACTTCTGAACTGCACTCATCCCTTAGATCTCCACTAACTCCACAACTCACTTTTGTGAAGTCTGCTCAAGCATAAATGAAAAATAACATTGAATTCTGACTTGGCATACACAAGGCATCTCTTCAACAATTGTGGTGGTGTAAACTACATTTGTTATGTAACCTTCAGCCTGAAGTCCTCTCTATTAAGTAGCCCTACAAACGAGTTCAGGAACTCCTGTCTGGTATCTTTTGATGGGGAGGAGTTGGTTGTGGGTATAGCAGGTACAGGAGGCCTTCCCCTCCGGTATCTCAAAATCTTTCATTTCTACAGTAACACACACTACCTTCCCTTCTGCAGTGCAGACGTTGTTTAGGGCCATGACTGGTTGGTTCAGAGTGGGTCTGCTAATTAAGTCAGTATTCACTTTGCACATTGCTGGAGCCCTGGCCAAAAAAATAGCAGAGTTTACAAAGTTCTACCATTCTCACCTGTCCAACCTCATCTTTTTGCTGGAGTTTTCCACCTGCATAGCACGGCCAACAGGACTGAAGAGGATCTGCCCACTCAGAAGCCCTAATTCATGGTCTGATGAATGAATTACTGGGATTGAGATGCTGGTGTTACTTGACTTCTGATGCCTCTGATAGGAAGGTAGTAGTGTCTTGCAAAAAGTTTGTAGTTCACTGTGAAACAAAACTGCTGAAATGACTGGCATGTTACCAGGAAGGAATCAGTTTGCCATTCATATCCCTTTTCTTTTCAAAACAAGGCATTGCATGGCTACAGTTTCCTACCCTGGAACCCCCTCCCAGTTTTTCAGAATGGCTTACTAAATAGTTATAAAATTTAACATGTGGGCATGTTAGCAGTACTACCTCGATCTGGTGTCATACTTCTTTCCATATTTCATCAGATTGCCTTCCCAGAAGGCAAGGCCTGTATGCACAGCCCTCTCACAATTTCTCTGCACTAACATCTAGTTGTAGCAGAGCACTGCAAACCCCTGAGTGCCTCTGAAGAATATTGCTGTGAACAAAATCAAGCCCTCATGAGAAATGCCCCATTGAGTCAGACTAATGATCCATTTAATTCATGGCAATTCAGCTGCTGCCTGGGGAGTCAAGTGAGTTGGCCACTTCCTGAAGTCTGTTCACCCTGGCTGCCTGCTGTATGGATGTTAGGGGATTCTGTTAGACTGGAATAACATACATGCTTGTGTATGTATAGTGCAGGAGCAACTATGTGCTGGTAGTCTGGGGAGCATCAGGAGGCATAAGCTACATAACAGCATTACTTTTACAGTTATCTGTATTTATCTACCAACATTCTCCTTTGTTTGCTGGGCAAGCATGAATCTTCCTGAGTTTGTGAGTTACCCTGTCTGTCATCTTTCTCCCTGAGGTTTCTGCCACTGACAACTCAGAGTGGCTTCACCAGGTTTAGCAATAACATCAGCTGTACTGTTGGGTGGACACTTCTATTTTAGTCTAGACTAAAGTCTAGACTTGAGGCCCGTAGTGAAGATGGACATTACCTCAAGAGCAAAGATGATGACATTTGGGTAAACTTTCTCCTTCAATGCAAAAATCATGCTAAATATGGGATAGTGTAGGGAAAAACCAATTTGTGCACAAGATCAAAAACTGATCCTTGGTGTGTTAGAGAAGGAAATAATATAGAAAAGTTCCCACTCAATCCTAGACACAATCATATTTCTTTCTTGACCAAATGTTTGAGACAAAGACAAATCATCTTTTTACAGCAAACATTTTTCATTCAGAGACACACAGTCTACATTGAGTACCCTGAATGATTCCTGGCCTGTTCAGAAGCATCCCTTGCTTCTCCTCAGCAGGGCAAATTACTTACCACTGCAACAGTAGCTAAATTAATACAAAGGGTCTAGGATATGGGGATATCTGTAGTTCATCTTCTTTGTAGTCCATCATGGAACTACTTATTTTAGAGCAGAGATTTTTGAACTTGCAAGTAGGAAGTTGCAGGGAGTGGGGAAGGAAGAAATACATTTTCTTCAGTATGATTTTTGGGTTGACCACCCTTCCATTTTAAAGTTCTTGGCAAAAACTAATGGGTTGTTCTACACAGCATATTTTTCAAAAAGACATTTGCAAAGAGATAACTGATGTATAAGTATTTGCTAATGGGGGAGGGATGGGACACACTTGAAAGTCGAAGATGCAAAGCATCTGTGATTGCCACACAAAACCACCAGCTAGCAATTGAGCTGGAAGAAAGAACCACAAAATCTTGATGCTAAGTTAAAACACATTCAGTGTAAGTTGCAATCTTAATTCCTATTTTTCTCTGTTATTTAGTTATTTCTTTAATTGAGTTTTTTTTGATTCATCTGAAAAAGAAATCTGAAACTACTCTTCATCCCCAAGAGAGAACAGATCATGACTATGTCTGATCTCCTACACCTGGAGAAATCACTACCAGAGCAGTATCAGCATGCACTCATTTTTCTTTGAAATAATTTCTGATCATACAGTGAAGAATAGAGTACTTAGTATGAAGTGTTGCTGACAACAGTGGTTTTTAATTTCCTAGGTCTTGAAACAAAACAAAACTTGTTTTGTTGATGACTTGTGATTGTCTACTAGTTCCTCTTCCCTCTGAGGGGGGTGGTCAAGCAAGAAAAACAAAAATTGGTCTTAACTGTATTACAGGATGACAGAATGATGCTCACTGTCAGCATGCCTTCCAGAGTCATCATCATTGTCTTGTCCATGTTACCAATCTGCTACCAATCACCATCTGTACTGGTGGAGTCTCCTGCTTCAGGCATGAAGACAACATACAATTTTCACCCAGTATATTTATTACACTCTTACCTTAAAAACAAGCTAAGCTGAACACTTACCAGAAGGCTTTGGCAACACACTAGTATTATTAGTCAAAAAGTAAACCTTCTCACCCAATCTCTGAAATGGCATTTTTCCAGTAGAGTGAGATACACAGTTAAACTTCTAATTGCAATAGTGTGAGTTAAAGGATAAAACAGGAACATATGCAGAACTAAGGCAGTCTAAAAAATATTCTTAAGGGAAAATGCTTCTTGAAGTTATGCTCACACATTGTGAGATTAGAGCTTATTTTCTCCTCCAAGACTCTCTCACTGCTTCCATTCACTCTGCCAAAGAGAGAATATAACCTTAAATGAAATTTGAGAAATTTTGTTTGTTTGTGAGGGGTGGGTTTTTTGTTCTTTTTGTTTCCTGAGGGTTTTTTAAGTGTCCATACAGAGTGAAAACCAAAAATAAGTGGCCCAAGCTACAATCCAAAATGTTGGGCACAGGCAAAGTTAAAAGCAGACACATCATAATGAAGCTTTTCTGGATGCAACAAGCCCTCAGGAGTCAGAAGGGAGGCTGACACATACCAAAAACTAACATGATATGACTTTCAGACAGTGTTCAGGTATTGAATAAAAATTCCCTAACTAAATGGTATAAAGTATATATATTAATTGACATTCTCCTAACAGCCTGCTCACCGTGATCTAGTAGCTGGAAGCCAAAACCAATAAACATCTCCCTCTTTCCTTCAGCAAGAGCTTTTCCAAAAAGGTATTTTTAGCAAGGCAGAAATGGAATAGCTCATATCACTCTTATTGCAAGGCACCTCTAGTCTCCTAGTTGGTTTGCTCTCATATCTAGAATTTGAAGCACAGCAATATGCTTTACCAAAGCACACTAACCTCAGTTTTAAGGGTCTAGTATATGTACAATTCAACAGCCCTTCTCACAGCCCACAGAGAGCTAAACCTTCCCATCCTACAGCAATGTATTTTACATCTCATGATCTTGCAGAGGGCAGATGACGTTTCATCTTTGACGTGCTAAAGCAGGGAAGGCCTTCGAGAAAGCTGAAAAAAGTCCCTAAAATTCTGAAGGTTAGCACTTCTCTGAAAGGGTGTGAGGTAAAGGAGTCCTTCTGAGTTACACCTTAAGCTTTTATTTCATTATTAGATTTGTAGAGTTTCAGGCCTGCTATGCTCTTACCAAGTACTTACTGAAGCAAAGTAGGAAACAGAAACAATTTTTTCTTTAATATAGACTGCTTACTGTCAGAATACATATGGTTTTTTGATAGCAACTTATATATACCCCTTTCTCATTTCAGCATGTCTAAACTGGACAATAAAATTATGTGCTCAGTTATCCAGTCAGAGCCACATAGCTACCAACTTAAGCAGTTTTCCCTGCCCCAAGCAAAATACCCAAGGTGTGACTTCACAGAAGGGTACCTGAGCAGGTGACCAGCTACTGTTCATTACTGTAGCTCCTTCTGTCTCCATCTGTTTTCAACACATCTCTCACTGCTTCAACGACTGAAGAACAGCATCACAAAACCCAGGGGACCAATCAGAGATTTTCTTCCACAGCTGCCACTAACAACTGCTCAACCCTCTCCTGTCAATGCCAGGATTTCTCTTCTAGCAGAATCCTAGATACCTATCTGACTTATACACAAACTCCATGTCAGGTTTTGCAAAACTATTCATTTTCAGGACCGCTTGTGCTTCCTGTGCTTAGGAAGTTCCTGACTTTGCTCAAGGAATCATTTCCCACCAGTGCACCGTGGTCTTGATAACAGCTGTTTCTAGTAAATGATCAGCTACAGCTGGAGGAGACGAGTAGGTCTTTTCCAGACTCTTGCCATATACTACATTTATTTTACACCTTAGCAGAAGTTTTTGCCATCGTGGATTTTGTGGACCAGAGATTGTGGGGTTTTTTCATGTTTCTGGTTGACAAAACTGCACTTAATTTGCAAAGGCAAAGCTTAATTGAGACACTGACTTGGTTTTTCTCACGACCCCCAAGTATTCAGTGATAATGAGGATTTCGGGCATTTGTACTTCCTTCCCATACCACTGTGTGCTCGTTCTGTCTCTGTGCTACCACGCTCTGCTTTTGCCAGTTCCTTGCTGTGGCTTTTTTTTTTTTTTTTCCTTTTTTTTTTTTCCCTCCTGTGCTGGCTAATTTTTAACCTGGATCAGTTTCCAGATCTGGTTCATAGGGCAGCCCTACAAAAGACGTGTTAATGCAACTGAAAGAGCTGACAGGAGTAGAAATAAGAGACTAGAGGAGGAAATGCTTCAAAACAACGTTGTTGCCAAATGCTTTGTCATGTAGAAAAGTCTCCAGGCTTCCTTTTATTGAATAAGAATTGGCCATTACTAAAATGCACACCCCGCTTGCTGTAATCAAACTCTCATGCTTGTAGCAGGAAGATTACTGGTCTTAGAGCATAGACCACCCCTTCATTTTTCATGTGTGCATGTTTGACATAATGCTGAAATCTCCACAAACTGAATGATTCATAATTTGATTACAGAGTACCAATGCTTAATTAGCTTAAAAAAGTCCCTAAAATTCTGAAGGTTAGAGCTTCTCTGAAAGGGTGTGAGGTAAAGAAGTGCCTCTGAGTTACACATTCTGCATTAGTACCTTGCTGAAGTGCTTTTAAAGTGGTAATATTATTCACTCAGACTGTAACTGTTATGAATCACAGCTACTCAGCTGTGGTGATGTTTCAGCAACAGCCAAAATATTGCTACCTCTGATCCGTGAAACCAAACAACAAAGAAGTCAGATAAAAGAAAGCCCGACTTCAAATACCAATTAGTCTCCTCATATGCAATGTCCTCCTTTGCTGACCCAAAGCAGAGCTGTACATAACATGCCAATAAATGTTTTTACTGATTACTGCCATATATTCCAGCCAGCAGCTATGATGTGCAGAGCTTCACAGCAGAACTGAATTAACTTTAGCAGTTATTCCTGATATATACAAGCATCAGAGGATGAAATATCCATAGAAAAAAATTTGCAGTGACCTATATAGTGTGCTGTTGGAAGACTTGCATACCTCAGGCTCCATGTGGTGACCTAAGATAGAGTAATTCACCTGGGGTATGCCAGAATACAGATACACAGTGAGTAACTATGGCATAGTGCTGGCTGTGTGAGTGATAACTCTCTGATTCCTTTGGGAGTGTGTGTCTTTGTGTAGCCTCAGCTTCCCTGGCACAGCTGGCAGAGTGGGAGACAGCACACAGGCTGCTGCCACCAAGCAGAGATGTGCTGTGATGTATTTTACTCAGTGGTTTTTCCTTCAGCCACATGTTCACGTCTGCTCAAAATGCTTTTTTGCAAGACAGGTTTGTTCCACTTCAGATGCTCACTGCCTCCCACTTAATACTTCTGGTCCTTTGTGCCCAGGTGAGTGGCTTTGCAATCTACACCAGCTTCTGGGTTGCTAAGAATTTTGTAGATTTAAGGGCAAGGAGTCTACAGCTTTCATGGAAAAACCATAGGTGTGCTCTACATTTTGAAGCCTGTTAAAAGGTGATCCTATGCCCCCTCTGGGACCCAGCATGAGAGGCATCAGACAGACAAGCAGAATCTTTTTTTTTTCTTTTTTTTTATCCTCTTGATGAGTCCTAGGGTTATTTTTCACAGGATTGGGTGGAATTTGTAGAAAACAACTCCAGTTCAGTTTTTGCTGAATTCAGTCTTCACAGTGAAGAACAGTGAACATAAACTCAGCTGGAACCAACCTAAGGCTTATGAGTAGTTAATGTGGAGTTCTCATTCTGAGGCAAATTACCTAACTGCAAAGCTGCACTAGTGTGAGAACTGCTGGGCAGCTGGAGTCCCTGGCTTTAAGAGAAAGGAAAACAGCAGGAATGAGCCAGCCCTGTTCATCCTGTAGTGGAGCTACAGGACCCTAGGCATTTATTGTTATTCCTAACCTGTGACACATTTCCAGAGCTCCTCTCTTGCTCCAGTCTTCATGGTAATTGATATATAACCTGGGAGTGTTTGGCACACCAAGATTTTGACAGGTGCCAACATGTTAAAAAATGGGAAGCTGCACTTACAGACTAGAACTCACATTTTCCCTTAGCTGCTTCCTACTCTCTGCCTTGCTGCTTTGGACAAAAGGGAGTTTTTCCATCTTAAGCATTGTCTTTCACTGCTGATGTTCCTAGATTTGCAATATGGCTTACTGACATCAGCCATGTTATTTCTTCCAGACTCTGGGCAGATTAGTGGTCAGTGTGGCTGTGTATCTGTTGAAAGAAAGTATTTCTAGTGAGGCATCCCATCACATCTGCAATACCTAAACTATTTTATGGTATAAGCAGAACACCTGCTGAGCAGAAGACAGAACTTCCAGTTTATAGAGTTTTCAGACAGCTGCATTTTTGCTGGAGAGACTGACTCATGCTCTGACCCAATCTGCTCAGATGCAGACACAGTGTTAAAGTTACAGGGTGAGGATGCAATGCTGCCTTTGTTGGATGTGATCTGTAGGCACAAGGGATGATTTTTCCCAAGAAGTTCTAGCTGTCACTGCAGTCAGCCCCTGGTAGTTTGTACTTTGAGCTCAGCTGGGCTCAGCTCCCATGAATGTTTTTCACTGGACAGCTGTCAAGGAGGTGCTGATAGGTATCATTGAATGTGAAGCGAATCACTTCAAAGCCAAAGTGATAAGGTCTCTATCCACATCATCTGAACAGTTACATAAATATATGAGTGGTCAAAGCAAGTCCCTTGCCCTGCCGCCAAAGCCAGATGAAGTTGGGGGGTGAAGCTGGAGGATGCAACCAAGTGGTGTAGAACTAGAAAGATGCTTTGTTTTAGACCTGACAAAGCAAGATGACAAGCAGTAGTGTTTGAACTGTGCAGCTTATTCTCTTTCCATTACTGTAGACTTCTGCTGCAAATGTTCATGTCCCTCCTGCTCCCTTTCTAGCTATGGCTTTCAAGATAAAATTCACATCTCTTTCTGAATGGTGTGTCAGGCTATGAACTGCTATACTGACATCAGTGTAAATTGCAAAAGAATGCACAGACCAGGCATACTCAAGGTCAGTCACCCTGCAAATGCTGTAAGTCTGCTAAGGACTTTGAAGAGAGAAGTTCTGGGTTGGGGAAGCAATGGATGGACCCTAGATCTGCATTCAGCTGTGGCTCTACCATTCCAAGGCAGACATTTAATGCCATCTTTGTTTTCCTATCATCTTAGAGGTACAGTCCTTTATTTAACTCTTCAGATAGCTTGATTTCTTAATGTTTGAAAAGGACTATGTAATATTTAAATGGAAGATAGGAAAGAAAAAAGTGATATCCTAAAATATTAGGACATGTTTTTTTGCATGACTTGAAAATACCATGTCCCCTAAAGTATATCTTCATAGCTCCTAGGTGGAGCTTCAACATGTGGCTGACTTGAATCCAAACATTCAGACCCAATTACAAAACATAACCAGCCTGAATTGCCACTAATTTTATCAAAAATCTTCAGTTGTTCTCACATGAATGTGAAAAAGAATCTCTCTTAGGTAGACAATTTTTTTTTTTTTTTTTTGTATAGGAGAATCCAGACATAATGGGGCTTTTTTTACTGAACTTAAGGAGGAGACTTATATCAGGAAGGCAACTGTAAGGAACTCTGATCATGGCTGCACTGTGAATGTTTCTTTTCCAAGCTGAAAGTAAAAAAGGTAGCCACAAGAGGGAGGCAGAACTCCTATGGCAGTATAGTAACCCCAGCAAAAAACAAATCAGAGAAATACACTTCCAAATTTCCTTCTTTGAGCTAAAACTGTCCAGTGGCCCTTGCATTGAGAACAATGATTGTTGGCTGTAACTCCTATGAATGTAGATTCAATGCATGGTAAATACTAAATGCTAAATATAAGCTGAAAATTAGTAACTAATACATGATTTTCTTAAACCTAAAATTTAGGCAAGAAACTACCTCAGGAGAGATTGAAACTGATTGTCATGTGCTTTTTTGTAGATGGGAAAGAAAACTGTCCCTATTATTTAAAGGAGTATAGTAGTATTTGTGCCAGGCTCTAATACATAAAGATTTTATTTTTTCTGGAAGAATACTTTTGTAACAATTTGTTTCTTAGAAAATACGGCGTAAGGATGTATTTAAACAGTTCCACTTCCATAGCACCTCAGCAAACACGTAAGGAAGCAACCTCAAATGGTGCTATTATTTATCCTATTAAGTACTTTCACTGGGCAACAGACCTTCTAGGTTCAGGGAGCTCAAAAGAGAAGACAATTTGGATGGCGGGAAAGGGTAGATCTGGTGTTTAATTCCTGCTCCAAGGACTATTTCCGTAATATACTCAACAGAATTTCATAAACTTCAGTCAAGGATTGACAAACCTGGTCAGTACTCTAAACCCTCAAAGTCTTCAATCCTTCTTTTCAGTCTTTAATTACCTCCACCTCTGTACGGATGCTCTAGGTAGCCTCAAACAAGGAGGAGAAAGGGATCCCAAACCCCTTCACTTCCCAGCAGTGCAGTGTTCTGACAAGTGCACAGCTTTACAGTAAACAATACTCATTGTGAGCACAGCAGCAGGTTGGAATCCTCAAGAGAGGCACAGTAGGGGAATACCTGGCTTGAAAACCCAAGCTGGACTTGGCTGTATAGAACTGTGGTAGTTTGGGTCACATACAGGAACAGTTGGTGTTTGCAGACATCTTTCACGCAAATTTATGAGAGTTTCTGGGAATTTTGTACTTCCAGAATGAGGCAGCAGCTGCATGGGGGTTGACCAGACAGGATTAGTGGACTTGGCTGCCTGGACTTGGACTGAGCCACAGCGGCTTACCTCAGGGTGGTGGGGAGTGGCTGTCTCTTTTAAAAGTGTCCAAAAAATAAACAGGTCAAACCTTTTTGTTGAATTGTTCTTTCCATCAATGCATATTTGTGTATATCCTTGCATGCCTATACAATACACACAAATGCTTTTGTTTTTTATAGACAATAGTTAAACATTATCCTATTACAGCATTTTTTTGTTGGAGGTATTTGAAGTACTTTATGGATGTAAATTTAAACTGAGTATGTGCATGAGTGTGCAAACAGGTAAGGACTACTTAGGTGAAAAATCTAGTCAACACCACTGAAAAATTAATTTGTTTATTGTCCTTTTTTCAGCTAAACATGGAATCAGTTGAGGTAGTCAACTCTTACACCCAATTTTGAGATCCAGCTGCTTTGCAAACTGGGCCAAATTCTGCATGGAGTTCAATCTTGAAAACCAGTGAGACTTGTGATTCATTGAGGCTGCTTGGTGCAGCAGGTCAGTAGTCCAGGCAAGAACCTGGAAGTAACCACTAGAGAGCAACAGTCCCTTCACTTCTGAGAACCCATGGAGTGTGAGCACGCAGCCAAGAGCCTTGTTGTTCCAATCTGTGGTTCATTTCTCCAGGTAGGACCCATACCACAGACCCCCACTTACCAAGCAGAAATGTCAGTCATCTCACAATTTCATCATGCTGTGTCTGCTGGCCCTGAACAATTTGAGAGCTGATTTTGACAATGTGGTTCAGATCCAAATCTAATTCTATTTGTTCAAATAGAACAGTCTTACACTCTGTCATAATATATTAATTTTTATAGTGTTTGCCCCTTTGTTCCCAAGATCAGTATTTGTAGACTGGGACTCCCCAAGTCACTTTTTTTTTGCATAGTTCCTAACTTGCCACAGGGCTTCATGAGGTATTAGCATACAATTTTCTCTGCTGAGATTGTAACTTCAGCCTATCCCATTTTGCCACCAGCACTCCCCTGGGTGTTCCTCTTGCACCGTCACTTCCTGACAGCCATGGCAAAGGGTACCTGTAACAGTTTGGGAAAAAAAAATCAAACAAACCTGCTGACTGCTGCAGTGTGAAACAAGGTTTAGATAAAAGGGAGATGGGCACAGGGGATGCCATAGCAGATGACCTCTTAATCTCAGCTCAAAACTGTCTACAGTTTTGCTTTTGCTTTGGTTGAGCTGAAGTCAGAACTCCGATTGCTACTCTGCCTGCATCTGTGCACTGACATAAGGTTTTCCCACTTTATTCCCTTTCAATCTGAGTACCCTGTATTAGTAAAATTGCTGAACTGACCATGCCCTAACAAATTTATTTGCTTCCACAGAGGAATTGAGCTCTTCTTTTCAATCCTGCATCAGGAAAACCTTTACAAAAAAGGCTCCCAATTGAAGAAGTTACTTGCAGCTGTATTCAGCCTTTTCCTTCAGAGGCTCTTTAGGCTGAGCTGACTGCTCCCAGTTTATCTACAGCCCCTGGAGCAGTAACAACTGGGAGGCTGCAGAAGGCCCCCAAACAGGGAAGGACCAGCCTGCCCAGACCTCCCAAACCCCAGCATATGTCTGCCACTTGTTGAAGTACCCCAGTGCTTCTGAAGGCAGTACTACAGTCATCCCTGTCCATTAGGCTTTGCTGTCCCATTATTCAGAGTTGAGAAAGATACCTTTCATAGCTAGTGTATAAAATACTATTCCAATTACTTTTTTATATACAGCAGTTGTTGTTAGGCTTCTGATACTGTGACCAAATGGACAAGAGTTTTTCTGGGACTGGTGCACTTCATGTTTCAGACACATCTGCTGTGACCCACGCCTGCACCTAAGCTGAAAAAGTGGGCTGCTCCTCCATCTTTTGCTTCATCTCCAGCTGACCTTCAGCATTTTTTGTCTTAAAAATTTACAACATATCTGGACTAGTCAGGGTGGACAATCATGGCAACTAAGGGCACTGAAAGAAAACTCTTTTTTTCTCTCCAAATTGTGCTATCTCATTCTAGTGATGCTTTTTGCTTGGGTATACGTTGCACTGGCACTGATTTCCCCATCTCCTATGCTATTTTGGCTTATCTCTAAGGACTACACTATTGCCAAGGAACTTTGAGCTCCTTGGTTTTAATTTTAAGTCTTTCTTTTTAAAAACATTACGCACATTAGCAAGCTATCAGGGTTAAAAAAATCCTACCCTCCCAATTTTATACGTTCATTTCCAAAAGTCATTGAGTATCTGAACTGTAGTAAAAAACCTGTTAGTACTAGCAGCCCCTGAATCTTAACTTTCCTTGTTTCTTCTGGCTGACCTGATTTACTCTTAAATAACAAATACGAGTCATTGTACCTTGTGTACCTCCATTTTCTGATACTGTAAAATGGTTGACTTACTGTTGAACTGAGCTCAGAGCAATACTCTGAACAGCCCTTATGATGAGTATCTGATTTTATTTGGCCAAGAGAAGTGTCTAGCTCTTCAGTCTGATACAAGGAATGCTTCTGAGAAAAATAACAGACTGAAGTGGGTCTCAGTGACTGAAAAAAGTGGCAAGATATATGAAATGACACATGGCTTACTGAACTTTGAAAGAACACAGAGAATCATAGCAGAGGACTCTACATACTTTAGACCTTATACTTGCTTTGCAAACAAACACTCCAATCACAGGAAGATACCATCCCTTTCATGTACTCCTAGTTTTAGTGTTCAAAGAGACCACTGAGCAGAGGCTTCAATCCTCAATTACTTTGTTTCAGGATGGATTTGTTCAAATGCTGGACCATCTTCCATATGATGTTAGTACTACTCCAAACTGTTATGTGGCTCAAGCTCTAAGGCTCCATTTCCTTTGCAGTCTGATGTTCAACCTGCATGATCAAATTAAGTAATCTCTTTTCTGTATGTAGTCCCATTACTTCTAATTTATGTTGTCCCTTATGCCATTCAAAATATTCCCTTTCCTCTTCTGAATTCAAGACCTCTGATTTATCAGAATATACAGCACATATGACTTCAATTTCACAGTGAAAATGTGGATATGCTGTTTCATCTTAACATTTATTTAAGTTTTCATGTCGTTTAAACAAAACACAACATCCCGTTTCAACTGATGTAAAGAAAAAAAATAAACCACTTCTACAAAGTTAGCCAGTGTATAGACTTATTTTACAAAATAAGAAGGTAGGAACATGTTACAAAATAATAATTAAACCAATCAATGTCAATAGTGCAAAGAATGAATTGCAAGTATGAAATGGAGAGAGAGGTAGGGAGGGTAGGATGGATGGGAGGATGGATGGCTGAATGTATGAGGGGTGGCTGGCTGACTGAACAAAACAGGAACATTAGGAACAGCTGTGCATGTTATCACACAAAATTTTGTATCTTGGACATGCCATGATGTAGATTTAACCTTAGTGGCAGAAGAGGGTAAGTACTTCATCCATAAGTGATCTCTGTATGCTGCAAATTCTTGTGCTGGTCAGTTCTAGAGATTAATACAGCTATGCACACAAACAGTTAAGAGTCACTGAAAGAATTTTTTCACCATCTGGAACACAGGTTACCTACCAAGGACTTGATTAGTGCATTGAAGGGCCTAGGAAATTACTGAGAATGTTATGCAAGCAAAAGAACACACACCTCCAGGCTGAACTTCATACACCTTTTCCACTTGCTTTCATGCTCTTTTGCATGCAATTGCTCCCTGGGAGGTGACTGTTCAAGAAGGAGTTTTAGCAGCTACTAAATAATGTGGACAGGTGTTGGACATCCTGTCAAGTAACTGTCAGCCAGCAACCCACCAGAGAATGAAAATTATTTCTGCAGTGTTTGTAATCATACTGCTGTATCTGACTCCTTCATAGGATGACTAAATTTAAATCTAAATAAAGAACAAAAATAACATCAGTCAGTTCTAGTATTTCTCATCTGAATTCACCCATTTTCCTTTTCTAGCAGAGTGTCCATAGTTAATAAATGTAAGAGACATTAACTAAAATAAGCTCAGCTGCCTGGAGATATTCTTCATCTTTCCCCCTTGTGATTAAAGACACTTTATGTTTCTAGGCAAAATTCCATACAATACCTCAAGTCTTCCACAGTACAAATATTAAAACCATAATGAGAAATAGAAAGGGGACTGAAAATGAGAATCGCTTCAGGGAGTAAACGTCTGCTTACCTTGAAGGCACATTTCCTGCATGAACTAGTCAGAGAGATTTTTCCACATGATAAAAAAAAAATCATTCCCACTACAGGCACTGCTTGTATTTAAATAATTTCTGCTGCTTTCAAACTCACAAACTTCTCAGATCTTTTCCCTCCAATCCACAGTCTGTTCAAATTAGTACTATACTCACTTGGGTGAAGAGTATATGTACATAAAGTACATATTTGACAGTGTGCAACACTGAAAAATTGGAACTATTTAATCAATAAAAAACAGTGGAGACCTCAGTAAGGACACTTAGGATCCCAGTGTTCAAATTCTCAATGCTCATAATGGTGCTGGACTGAAAAAAGAATTGAGGCACCTGGTGACACCAACAAAAGACTCACTAAAGATTTCAGTAGCACTCTTTTGAAAAATCAAACTACTTACTCCAGTCCTTAGGAAATAAGATCTTTTGAAACTCTGGCTGAGGTATTCATCCTAAACTCTTGAAAATTCAGTGGCAGGTACATCTAAAAACACTCCCTGGAGATGAGAATGGATTAAAATAGCTTTCCTATAAACCAGAACACTTTTCCAGTTTTACCTGCATAAATTCATGATGACTGAAAGAAATACTTCTGTGTACAACTACACTAGAAAGATGAGAGTCAGGTTTTGTCATTCGTCAATTCTGAATTAAAAAAAAAAAATCAGTGATGAAGTGGTAATGAAATTAAGTAAATCCATAAAGCTCCAATATGTTTATCTTTCAGCTCCTGGAATATAGATTGTTCTGTGGCGCAAGGGTGATAGAGGCTGAATAGTTTAACAATTCATCAGCGATGGAAAACTATATTCCTGTTATTTTCTCTCCTCTTAAGGTGTATGACATAACTTTGCTAACCTGTATTACATATTTGTGTTTCCATGAGCTGAGGGGCAAAAGGCAAAAAATCAGACACTGAGCCTGCAGGTCAGAGTACAAAATCTCCATTTCTTTCACAAAACATTCTCACATTTCCTCAGTAACATCTCAGCACTGCTTCAGCTTGTTTTTTTTTTTTTTGATTTTTTGATGGTGGGATTTCAGAAACTGTACATAGGAACTGGAGTGAAAAGCAGGAAGACCACCCAGAAATTTTTTGACTGCCTTTGAACAGGAATGAATTTTGTAGAGGAGTTGCCATGCAATTCATCACAGCCAGCCTGTGCCAGAGCTGAGAATCAGTCACAAATTCAGCCCCCTGCTCTCAGATACTTCACAATGTATACAAGTTATCATTAATAATAGAAATTTTAATCCATTGATCTCAAAATTTTTTATAAAAGTTAACAGCATTCTTCCATTTACAGAGAGATGTTGCAAATGCTTAGTATTAACTGTGTGCTCCAAGGAGCATCCTGGGCCCAGAAATGCGACCTGCAGTGGAGTATTACAAGCCTGTTAGTGAGTCCTAGAAGAACTGAGACTTTACATATTTGAAAGTGGTGTATCTGTGTGTGTCACTAGGGTGATGCAAGCTTGAAATGTAGGTGCATATAAAAAAGGCATTTATAAGTTCCCTATAGTTTATGTTAAATTCTACCACTACCAGTTTCAGACTAAATGAAATTGATTTCATTATTTATTTGGGATTTTAATACTAGTAATTTTTATAGGAGTCACAGTGAAAGTGGTAAATCAAGAGTGTAGTAATTTTTTATATTAAATGTAAAATGAAATAAATTTATAAAACCCCTTTCATTTTAATTCATTATGATTTTAAATTACATTGCCAAAGTTTTCCAAATGTGTACTTTGTACTCAGTAGTAACCTTTCAAAAGATAAACGATTTAATAAATTACTTACTTTACATTTAACATTACGAGACAAAATATTACACAAGCCATAGAAACAACTAAAAATGGGTACTTTTAACACTGTTTTATCTGAAAATATGTGTAAATGAGTGATTTAGGTCTTCTGCATTTTTATTTAGAAAGAGGTTTTAAGACTTGCTATTACTTCCAGTTAAGTGGGGATAAAAAAATCTCCATGAGAGAAGCTTGTTAATTTTGGAGCCCAGTTAATGGGAGTATTATAAAGATTTAAGTTACTTATAAGGTAGGTTCAAGATAGAACATGAAAATAATATTGTGCTAGACAGACTTCCAAGGATTTTCAGGAAAACAAACAACATTGTCTGTTAAAGTAATGGTGTTCTGACATTTTCAATAACCACCCATTTCACCCATCCAAGAAAACATACAAAAAAACCCCAAACCCAAAACTAACCCCCATGTTTTTCCCTTAAATACCTTTCTAGGCAGGAATGATCTAATCTCAGCAAAGTCCCTCTGGTACCTCCACTATTGTAACACACATTCCCTATTTCTAGCAGCCACGACCAGGTTCAGTCAAGATACCAGAATGGCTCAGACTACGAAGTCAAAATTTAAAGAAATTGCAGAGGCTTTCTTGTAACCTGTGCAAACCCCATGAAAATGTGCACAGTGACATGCTGTCATTCGAGGGATGGGACAGGAAGGGCTGAACAGAGGAACAGCTTTGTGATCAGCTGTCCTGTCTGTAGTTCATCTACTTAAACACAGAGACCATTCTCTTTGTTTAAGATGCAGAGTGTGTTGACTCTTCAGAATGATCCTCAGGGTTTTCATTCTGTGGACCATTTCAGAAAAGAGATTTTATATAATTCTTCACTTGATCCTCCCTGAATTTTATTTGGCAGTTCCAAAGGAAGCAGTTCAGTCAATGGCCAAACCAAAAGGCATTGAAACAAAATGTTTCATGTGGGAGGGCAAGATTGTGAGATAAAGGCTATTTTCTGGTGTGGCTGTGACGGTTGCCAGACCATACTTGAGTGCAGAACCTAAATGGTGAAAAGGCAGAAAAGGCAGGCTTGACTGTACATTTGTACTTTTACCATTCCAGCAAATGCCCGTGGATCCCCTCCAAACAAATTACTGACCACATTCTTCTCAAAGTACGGATCATCACAAAGAAAAAAAATTATACTCTTCAGAGCATTATTTTAAAAGTAGTAGTCCCTAATTTTTTGAAAGAAAAATACCCAACCCTTGCAAGTCCTTTCTTCCAGGTCTGGAATTTGACCACCCCTCTTGGGACTTGCAGGCTGATCGTCCTTTACTGTGTAGCACATTCATTGACATTTGCAGTACTCTCTTCCTTCAGATCCTCGTTCAAACTTTTTTTCTGCTCTATTTCGACCTGATAGAAGAAAACGAGGAAGAAAATTTGTACTGAGAAAGGAAAACAAAAGATTCACAGATCTTCCTCAGTGATGGTTCTTGTCCTCAGATGAAAAACCTCTTGGTGAACTGAGAGGGTTGTGAGGAAAAATAGACTGAGGATCAGGGGAAATTGGATTTTATTTACTAAAAGGATTTTCAGTCTAATCTAAGCAGTTCTACAATTCAGCAGTGTCATGAAATAATTCCCAGAAGAGATAATGTCATGCAGAGAACTCACATGATTTTATATTCATTGCCGTTCCCAGTTGTACTCTGAATACAAACCCAGAACCAAATCTGCAGATGATAGGTGGCAGAAACCCAGCCTTAATTATAAATTCTGCTAAGACTGATATATAAAGCAAAGAGATTTTTTAAATTATCTTGAGTTTGAAGGGACCCCTAAGGATCATCAAATCCAACTCCCTGCTTCTTGAAGCAGTGCCTAACACTACCCCAATTATCAGCACACTCCCTGCTGTCCTCAGGCTCAAAGGTGCTTTGGCCTACAGATACCAATTTGTATTGAGACAGGGCCAAGGGGATCTATGTTTGGGTTCTAAATTTCCACATGTCAAAAAACTCAGGAATAATCCAATGTTTTAATTCTTTAAAGGGATACTTAGGAAGATCAAATACCATCTCTAGGGAATTTAAGAAACTACTAAAAATATAATTACAATTACCAGTAAAAATATTTGCCATGAGAGTCTTTTCAGAACCTCTTATCATTGCTCTCAAAGAAGGCAAGGTAGGATGCCAATTTCTCTGCTGAGTATTCAGCTAACATGCAAATTTAGTGAGATATTTTGACAGGTATTATACACAGTGCACTTTCCTATCTGCCCCTCTCCTTAGGGCAGGCAGGAGGAAGAAATATTTAAGTGGAGAAACAATGTGATTCTTTTGTCTGCAGTAGGACTCCCACGGTAGCACTCCCACTATGAAGAGCAGCAAAACTCCCTGTTTAAACTCTCCATATCAGCTAATCCCCAGGAGCTGGCTTTGTGCACGCTCTTCCACAGCAACTTTATTGCAAGCAAATTTATTCCATCTTTGCTGAGGGATAATCCACTGCTTATTTGCAATGAATCAATAGCTGCACATGGGTAGCTACTGCACACAGCCTGGCATGTGCCAAATTCCCACCTCTTTTGTCCGTGGTATTTTATTTGTCTGCTCATACTTTTCAAGACAATGAAGATGCAGTGACCATGGTGATTAGCCCTGCTCAGTTTTACCTTGTAACTGTAGTGTGCTGAGTAGTTGACCCATTTCCTCACATCAGTCTTGTCCTCGACAGAGATGGAGCGAATGGTGGCTTTGGACGCAGAAGTGGTGGGCATGTCAAATTCCACATCTACATAGCGGACAAAACTGGAAGGCACTTCCCGATCAGAGCCAAGCTCTAGGTGACAGAAAAAGCAGTGAGGATGGCCAGAAGCTGGAAAAAGAGAGTAAACAGTCATGAGAGTTGTGTCAGAGGAATCAAAACACAACACCTAGGAGAAAGCAGCATCATGAAGCTGAGGGCAACTGAGAAACTCCCTAGGTGAACTAGTTCATAGCAAGTGTCTTACCTGCTTCAATGCGGTTGAAGTTACCAAAGGAATTAAACAAAATGTAAAGAGGATTGCTCATCACTCTAGTTTGCTTCTAGTGGGTGAAAATATAAGAAGTAAGTCAAGCACAGTAGGGTAAAGGTATTTGTCCTCTTTTGATTCCCTCAGTGTTTGTCACATTCTAAAGTACATTGTGGCACATCCTTCTGAAATGTTATGAAATGATGGTAAGGAAAGGAGGAATTTGGAAATATTTGATGTTCATTTGAAATTGTTATCCCCCCTTTTAGCAGAAGAAAATGTACTGGATAATAACTTTCCCATGTTCAAAAAGCAAATTTGTGCAAAGCTTCGGAATAACCATTTATTCCTCACTCGACCCCATGGCAAGGTGGCTAGTCATTAAGGATGGCAAGGAGAGGAGGTAAAGTTTAGCTCTGTCATATGTAAATGACCCTTATTATTTTTTCCTCTTTGTTTTGCTGGACAGCATTGATGTTTAAAAATTAAAGTAGGGACTTCTAGTCACATGAAGTTGGCTTTTTCTCTGACTGCTGCCAACTCCTTAAACTCTTAAGCAAGTAATTTGATGTCTCTGCCTCAGTTTCTCTATTTGCAAAATGAGGATGAAAGCCTTCACAGCCACACAGGGCCTTCTGATTGGAAGGATCCTGTTTTCGATGTATGTCTAAATGGATGTAAACGTAAATGAATGGAATCCTTGCCTGCCTTTATTATAGGCTTTAGGATTCCTGAATACTTGTTGACCAGGAAAGTTCTTCATACAGGTCAGCAAGGTGTATAGGACAGAGACAAGGAAGGAGAAAGGCAGGCAAAGAGAACTGGGTGGGGAAAGCCCAGAAGCTCCCACTGGGAAAAGCAGGAATACACCTGCTTAGCCCAAAGTCAGCCTTGTTAAACTGAAGTCTGGAAAGCAAGATGTGGGATTTTGAAATATGACTTGTCCCAATAGGATGAAATTAGGCAGTCTTTAGAGGGCTTAGGCATTGCAACATCCCATTTGACCTCTGAAATAGAGCTGGAAAAAAATTCTACTTGGTGTAAGTCTGGGTAAGAATTTCATCTAGAGTCAGACTCGTATTTCAAAACAGTCTAGCCAAAGTTCCCTCACTGCTGGAAGTAATGTGTGTGCAGCAAATCCAGTGAGAGGCTGTGCAGTTCAGCAGAGACCAGGGATATGCAGCACCATAGCTGGAGCCAAATTATGAATGAATGGGTGCAGTATCAAGCAGATATAGAAGCTCAAGTTCTGCAAGCATTAAAATACATCTGCTTTTCATCAGGATTAATTATCCCAAGCACAGTACTGACTCATTTGTGCTGGTTCTAGAGCAAGCCAGGATCTCTATTTGACAGCCCTTCCTGGCTTTTCGTACATGGACATGCTTTTTCTGGATCAAAAGCCCTTGTGCACAGCAGGCCTTCCTGGTGGTCCCGCTCACCACAGGAGAGCAGCAGCCCCAGGAGCTCCCAGGGAGATGACCCACCATGCCCTCCAGCACTGCAGTGCTTTTGCTTCTGGCCAGTTCTTGAGATTGGCTGTGGTGGGCACAGCCATGGTGGCCACACAACTCAGCATCTGCCACGGGGCCCCTGAGTGACACAGCACTGCTCTCTGGTACTGCATTATGAAGATGCCTAAAACTGGCTCCAAAACTCTGTGTTCAGCACTCAGTACTGGCAACCATCCCCCAGTCTCAGGCTCCCCATCCATTCATATCTCTTTCCTCACTGTACCACTCTCAGCAGACTCCTCATTGCAATCCTTAACTCATCTGCTTTGATATGCTTTTCTTCTCTAGTTTGCTGTGGGTTGCTCCCTCCTTCAGTCTGGAGAACACCAGCAGCCTAGGAAGAGAGGCTCTGTGCTCCGGTGCAGGTCACATCCACAGCTGCAGAATGTCCAGCCTGTGCTGTGACACTCCTGAGGTGACATGTGCTCAGCTGCTTTTGGGGTGGATACACGCAAAAGTATCACTGGGAAGTGTTTAATTGTGTTTGAGCACACTGCATGCCAGGTGCTTTGGACAGCTGAGCTTTTGAACTCTTCACAACTTCAACTGAACACTTGGTAACAACGCCCCCAAATGAATACAATTATGGAAGTTTTTAATTTAAACCAGCTCAGCGTGGTAGGTAACAAGGCAAACAGATTAAGAAAGCAACTTCTCCACTGAAGCTACTGCAAAATTACCTAGCCCATCAGTGTTCATTACTGTCCTGGGCACAAGGCTCACGAGGCACCACCTCTAGACTGTTCAACAGGTTCATTCAGAGCTCTTTCTCTAATGGACAGGTGCCCTTCTTAGTAAAATCAGCAGGAATCAACACACTGCTTTTGTTTTGCACTTCTTGCTTCCTTGAGCTATTACCAGTTTGTTCTGACAATCAAGGATCTGATAATTCATATATATGCAAGTATAACAGTGACTGGAGAGAATCTGTTCCAAATGACTCATGACACTGCAAATGTCCCAACATGTTTGGATTAAAAGAAATAATTTACTTCAGAAAGCATTCCAGGCAGCATGCCTGGGATCCACAGCCAAACTAGAGAAAAGTTCAGATCCAAGGCTCTGCATAGATGTTACATCCCTGCTTCACAGAAAGAGTGTTTTCCCACAAAGACTATTTGGATGTTTCCCTAGTATTCTACTGGTGGATTAAAAAATGAAAAGAACATGTGAAGCCCAGCCACCAGCAACTGGAGCTGTAAACAGCCTGCAAATAGGCATTCTTCATCAACTCTTTTGTTCATACTAATTTTAAATATGAGATGGGCAATAAAGTTTACTAAGCTGTAAAAATGGACAAATATTTGTTATTTGGATTTCAGCAATATGCTCAGTAGAATTCAGTCCATATTTTTTTTCTTAGGTCAAATCGTAGTCAGAGTATGCACTGTCCTTCATGTGTCACATGCTTTTCAATGTTCAGTCATAAGCAGATAATTTGGCTACAAAATAATACAAACAGTGCTGATAACACTGTCTCCTAGACTTAGAGTGCAAAGGGCCCCATCCCATTAGAAAGCACAGAAAGAAATAAATTAGATAAGAGTGGAAAGCTGCTGAAATAATTCTCAACAATCTGGGTTCTTAGGATGCTACAACCTGCATACAAGCAGTGAGCTTCAGTAGGGACACACTCTCCTGTGGCTGGCAGGGCTGAGGGTCATGCCCCTCACCTCTACACAGAGACTGCACCAGTCCATGTTCAGGGAATGGAGTGAAGCACAGGAAGTCCAGCTGGCTATCTGGAGACCTCTGGAGTTCTGGGATTGTGTTTGCAAGGGACTGTGTGTCACAGCACACACTGTGGATGAACAAAAGTTCCCCAAATGTGTACCTACATATGCACTCCTGTGAGCATGTCTGGCAGACAGGCACATGTGCTAAAGCACCCATGCAATGCATATGCCCCAAGCAGTGTGGACCTGTTGTGTGGTCTCTGGAAGCAGGTGGAGCTCCAGGCTATGGCCACCTGTAGCACTTCCCTCAGCTCCAATGTGATGCCACTACTTCTCTCCTGCTCTGGAGTCCCAGGCATCAAAGCAGTTCATTACCAGGCCAGATATTTACAGCAGACCCAGAGTGCTCTTACAGTGAGTTACAGGTATGACAGTAAGAGAGCATAAAGTATGAGTCAGTGGAGTAGTTTTATGTTTAGTGCTTGAGAACTGCATCATTTATGACAACTTTGCAAATACATGAAGTTGGGCAATTATACGACTTGTGGATAGGGCTGGATACAGCCAAACATGCACAAGGCTGGCAGTGAGATCCCACATGAATATCACTTGGACAAAAGAGTATATTGTCCAACAGGCAAATCTAAGGAGGAGTGAGAATGAATGCCTCTGAGTACCACTTACATACCTCTTTGTTTGCCATATACTTTGAGAAAGGAGAACCATGGGATGAAGTACCACCATAAACAGAAATAGTCCCTGAAGGGCAAGGTCAGATTTAAACTACACTTGGCCTGCCCTGTCATCACTTTGGGATTCCCTCCCTCTCACATACCTCATGTGTCTTGGCCAAGACAGTGCTTCCAAGGCTCTTCCTTTCCCTGAAATTACATCTGATCTGACCGGAGGGGTGAGGACACTCTCTTCCTCTCAGGATGTAAACAAATACCAACTGCCCTGCGTTTTGCATGATGACACTGATGGATAGATGCTCTGTGGCAGGGGTCCAATAGCAGCAACAAATCTGTAATGTATTTCCTTCCCCCTGTCACAGTGTATATACAATAAAGAGTCACAATGGGAAAGAAGGAAACAAGAGGCACAGATCAGTATCTCCCTCAGAGTAGCAACAGGTAAGGCAGGATCACCTTGCAGGAGGCAGTAGAGACAGGAGCTTTACCTCTTCTCCTGGTTTGCTACAGGCATATTCTGTGATTGTGTTAAAGTCTGAGGGGTTTTGTTTCCTCAGCTGTGATGCCTATATGGTACACTGAGATCTTTGGAGAGGAGATGCCACAGAAGGCCCAATTTTACAGCATCTCATTCCCAGAGCTTGTGCAGATAGCATACTGAGATTTTCCTCACAAGCTCATAAACAGCCAGGGGTTAATTTTTCATTGCTGTATTTCTCTCAGGTTTCCAAGCTCTGTCTTCTTACAACCTCAGTCTACAGGAAAGCTGGAGCCTTCCCTCTTGTCAGTGATATCTCTCCAAATTTGTAACCAGTGGTGCAAACTAGTGTCCTTGGGCTGAAACATGACTCAAAAGATTAGGACACTTGGATCACTGTTTTGCTGATACCATAACTCAGACAAAACATATAGAGAGTGCCAAATCTGGTTAGCACAATGAACTTTCCTTCAGGGAACACTGAATACAGAAACTCTCCCAGTCAGCCAGATGCATTACTACAGGTTAATACTGAAAAGTCCATCTCATTTGCAAAAAGCTATTCTAGATCAGAGAGGTCAAGAAGTAGAATTCACTACAAATAAAAATAAACTTGAGTTTTCCAGCTTTATTGTGCACCATGGATGACAGGCAGCAAATAGAATGACTGGCAGAAATGGCCAAAGGGAAGAATACTTGCCTAAATTGTTTTAACATTTAATTATGACCATGTTACTAGAAATTCAAAGACTTGGGATAGAAATAAAAAGTGGGCTTCATGTTGGTATTCTCTCTTCAGGTTTAAGCTGTAATTCCCTGTCTGATTACAGAAACATAGTCACAAAATGGTGTTTGGAAATTTCTGGTTTTTTTCATGGTTGAGCAATTTCTTATGTTCTCTTACAATCGCCATTTCAGGTAATTCAGGGGCATTAATTGTGGCATAAGCATTCAAATATATAGCATTGGACCAGTATGCTTGGCAATGCATGGAAAATACATCACATGTGCTGGAGCTACAGCAATTTATCTGATCCTATCGTTCAGTCCCATAGCATAGAATCTTGCTTTTACGTCCCATAGCATAGAATCTTGCTTGCAAGTTATGTGAAAAAGCCCTGCTTCCAATAACAGTCCTGAGCACACAGATGTTTGATCCCTAGGTTTCCTAATCAAAGAATCACAGAACCATTTATTGGAAAATATCTTTAAGATCATCAAGTCCAACCACTAACCTAGCACGAATCTAGTCTACCACTAAACCATTTCCTCTTTTAAATACCTCCAAGCAGAGACAGAACACATATTTTTGCATCTAGAAAACCTAAAACTGTTTTCATCATTAGCTATATTTGTAGTATACGTAAAACTATTACAATGAAGGGTCAGAAAAATACTTCATGCAACTAACTTATGCCCTCTGGTATACTACAGAGGATGATATATCTCTCACCATTTAAACTCAGTACTTCCTATCTTTCAAAATGTATAACTTGTTTTAGTTTATTTCTGCAGAGATGGTATGTGCCACTCACCTGAGTTTTTGTCAGGCAGTCGGTTTATCCTCCATACGATGGAATTAAAGGCATGCTCGTATTTGGCAGTTCCCAAAGTTACTCTCATTACTGGCTCAGAACCAGACAAACTGGTTGATCCAAAAGTGGCTCCCTTGTTCACCTTGGCTTTCAAAGATTTCTCCCCCAGGACACTCTCCCTGCGGAAGTTCTTCACCCACTCACGTGGCACGGGGTAGCGGATCATCACGTTCTCACAAGGGACCTGAGTCAAAGGGTCATGGTTGGAAGAGAACCCCGTGGACATCATCAGCCAGCTCTGCACCTCCACCTCAGCACCATTGATGCTGGCAGCTGTCCTCAGAGTAAAAGGCAAAGTTTTCTCAGCAAAGACAGTCCTGAATCTCATCAGTTCAAACCGACACGCATCCAAGGGGTTGAACAGGATAATACGGGAGTTATTAAACACATCCTCATCCACACAGGAATGGAACTGGCAGCTGTATAATTTAATCCACTTAGTGGTAGTAGTGGGCATAATATCCTGCCTTGCAACTATTTCATTCCCTTTGATCAGGATATCGTTAAGGCCCAGTCTGCACTCTGCCAGGCCAGAAAGGAAGCTGAGAACATAGATATGAGTCAGCACACTGTGCTGGAGAATCACACTATCTCCCTTGGCCAATATGCCATGAAACTCATCCCTGACATCCACAGTGATTTCTTCTTCTTGATAATTCAGTCCCACTGTGCTCAGATCTGTTGATGAAGCTGGCAAGTTCATCAATGTGTCTTGCACAGCAGTGATGAAGCTAAGGAAGTCTTCATAATCTGTAGTCCCAAGCTTGATAACTTGCTCTCTCTCTGCAGTGTGTGCAATGGCTGGCTTAGGCTGATACTTCTTTTTCTCCTTGTATGTTGTGCGATCCAACCGCACACTGTGTATCCTTCCATTCTCATCGTAGTTCTGCAGTTTCCGCTCTGAAATCTCGTGATTGATTTCAAGTTTGAGTTCCCGAAAAGGCTTCTCTAGTCCCTTCTCATAAAAAAGCTGTATACACCCACTGTTGGTCAGCTTGACATATATTGGTCCCCAGTGCCTGGATGACATAATGTTCTTCTTCTCTGGGATCCTCAGCATCATTGGCCATCCATCCTTTGGCTGAGCTGGTGCCAGGTTAGACAAAGCTGCATCCAGATCATATGGCATCATGGGGTCATCATCAGGCAAGGTAGGACTGCTCACGCGATCTGGGTCTCCAATCTGGAGCTGTTTGAGCTGCTCTACAGCATCTGTGTGGGTTACAGTTTTGTTTGCCTCGTGGGAACTGATGGTATCAGGCTCTTGATGGAGAATAATGAGAGAGTCTCTTTGGCTTTTGCCTGGAGCACTGGAGACAGACGAGCTTTTGGAACGCCTCTCTCGCTCCTCAAAGAATGAGCTGAATGGATTGATGGGTGAGGGCTGGACATCTCGAAGAGATTCATCCAGAAAGGGATTAGTAGCACTCCATGGTGGTGTTTCAACAGAAGGCAACTTGGTTAAAGAAGAGAGATCTAGTTTTTGAATTTTGGAGAGGTCTCCCAATGTGCTTTTAGGGCGTTCTCTTTTCTTTAAGGATGTAGTGAGATTAAAGTTAACATCTGGAGCCTGTGTGTCTGCAGGTGGGGTATCTGTTTTCAAGGGAGAAAGGCTCTGTGGTGAAAAACTGACTTCATTGTCATCAAAAGTCACCCAGCTGGGAAAGCGAACTGTGGTTGGGGTAGATGAATGGCCATTCATGGAGATGTTGTTCAGCTGCCAGTTGACAGCCTCCATATCTATCTCTTCATCTTCCTGGAGAGATGAGGAATTGTCTTTAAAAAAAGAGGGGAGGGGAGGACATTTCAGCTAATTATTCTGAAGTTACCTAGTTCTCTCCTCAAAAAAAACCCCCAGAGTCTGCATGCTCAAGGAGGGCCCATTCATGTGTTGGGCAAGAATAAGATAGTCAAAAGACTTGGCTAACATGCTGAGGAGTCTGACAAGAATTAATTAACAGATACACAGTTCAACACAGAGTAGGAATCCAGAAAGAAATATTAAAGGAATGACAGCAATGATTGTACTGATCTCATCCCAACATAACGACCTAAAGGAGAAACCACATGTCACGGTGACTTTTTAAAACTTCCCCCTCTAAACTTTCAGGATGCATTTCTTCTCTACAGTTATGTTCTGTTATTTGCCTGGAACGTTCCCTCACTCCTGTTACCATTTTCTTCCCTCTTCTGTCCCCATACCCTTTGCTCTAGAGGATAATCGGGTAGGAAGACGCATGAACATTGAGGAAGAGCACGTCTCCAATCTGTCCCCACGTACTTGTCTGTGTATTTGCCGTTACCACAAAAGCACATGGGTTATGGTGACAGCACTGTAGAAGGTACCCAGGTGTGACTTTTCCCCAGGATGTGTTCAGTAAAGAGACTCTTTGTTGTACCCAGTGTGCAAGGGTCTGACAGTCCTTGGATGTCTCTGAAACATCTCTTGGAGAAGCTGTGATCTAGGGATAGATGTTAGGATAAGGAGAAACATGTTTTTACTTGTGTTGTGGAAGCTGTCCTCATCCTCTCTCACAACAGGGCACCTTTGACTGCTATTTTCCTAGTCTCAGGCTCTGCCAAGACACTTTGCAGAAAACTTAATCACAGTGCACTATTTCAGTCCCAGCTCTTCCCAGGATGGTTGTAGTGGTAATACGGTATTCTCCAAAATGAGCACAAATTCTCAGTGTTAAGAAATTTAATGATTTTCTTCCCATTTTCCTCCTACTGAGCTAATGAATCAAAGTGCTCCTAAAAATGAGCAGCATGAAATTATACTCTTTAGCTGCACCATGTTTGCTCTACGTGATACAGCAGTGCTGGCATTTGTGCTTTTTGCTCCTCCCAGACATCCCACGTTTTACACAAGTCACTGTTCTTCAGTACAAGTGAGAAGTAAATGTAAAATGTAGCACTGTGGTATAGCTGTACACCTGTGATTTGAGCGTAATTTACAACAACAACAACAACAAACTATTTTAAGTCATTATTTAAATTGCCACCAGTTCTCCAAAAAGATGAGCTTGATTTCCATTCTGCTTCAATCATAACAGACAATTTGAATTTTTATTTCAGCTACCATTTAGAATATGAAATAGGGAATATTCATGCTAGCTGAAATGCTGCCATGAGCTCATTATAATGTCTTGGCTAACTTGATATTCTGGCCCTCTCATTCTCATTGCCATACTCAGCAATATGTAAGTTCAACCCAACCTTCTGATCTAAGGACAAAACACATCAACCAAGTTCTAAGAGTTATTACAATTGAGAATTATATACGAAGGTGAATGATACCAATTTGTTTTTCAAGCCACAGTAATACAAAGCAATAACAAGAACAGACAGCTTTTACAGACTACCCATGCATTGCAAAGTGTATATGAACAAAAGTGCCATTGCCTCAGTTTGTCAGATTTTCTTCTCTACCCTGCCATCTCACTCCCAGCTTTGTGCAGTGTCTGCCTGTAGCCCCCAGCCACTGGTCACACCACATGGTGCAGTGGTGGATTCTTTATCTGGTAAGTATTGCCATAAGGCTACAAACAGATTTGGGGGGCAGGGAAACAACAACCCAACTGACTATTATCCACAATCACACCCTGAGTGAGAAAGTAATAAAGAACCCAAGAAGAATAATCTGACAGTTCTGATCCTCAAGTCCACATCAATGTGCTGTCTATGCTGTCTCACATCTTTCCAGGACTTTCGTCATCCAGCATGTCCCACCTTGAAGCAAAGGTTTTATGGTATTTCCAGGAAAACATTGCCTGTTTCTTTTAGGACTTCTAAAACTCCAGTGTTGATAAGATCTGGGTTGCTTAGAGTTTCAGAACAGATTTTGGAGACAGAAGAAGAGGCATTCACCTTGCCTCTCTTGAAGAAGATTTCAGAGGGCAGCTGGAAAATCCCAAACCTCTTGACTACCAACATGCAACAGGTTGCAAGACAGATTAGTAAGCATTCCTCAGACTTTTGAGTATCTCTGCAAGTTCTGGCATGTAGAAGAAGTGACTGCTCACACAGGCCATGCCCTTGCTATTGAACACACCACATGCAAAAATTTAACAGCAATTTAGTTCTCCAGCATGTTTAACTGTTAGTACAAAAGTTAGGTTTTATGGCACAGCTAAGAGACATTTCAAAATCACCACAAACTAAGCAGCAGGAGAAGGTGCAAGATGAAAGACTGATGTCACAGATCTGATCTCTGCGGTTTCCTCTTACTCATTCTCCTCCCAATTGACTGACTTCTCAGGTCATGTTGAATGGATTTATCCTTAGGTAACTTTTCAATTCATAATACTCAGCCAAATCACAATATCTCTTTGAACACAATTGTCTAAATTTAGGCCACGTAAATCTGGCCTGCTTCAACCTAGCATAGTTGCATGCCAAAACCATACTGCATAGACTGTTCCCAGCAGTGGCTTAGTGACTACTTAAACACAATGCCTGTTGCTTGGTTAACTATTGCAAATTCATCATAAATCCTAAAAGAAGTTTAATTGTCAAAAGAAGTTAAATCATCTGAATCTACAAAGAAGTTATATAATGGAGCTCCCAGATCTATTTAAAACACAATGCACTTCATCAAGGTTCAATTAATTTATCTCCATGAGTCTCTATAAGAACTGCTATATTTCATTTAAAATGTAATCAGGCAGATACTAAACTGAAGATGAAATACAAGAAAATGATTACTCAGCCCTCACACCTAGGTTGCAGCAGCCCATACTGCAAGAAAACTGTTGAAAAGGACAGTCCTTTATGTACTATCTTAAAAGACCCTGGAAGTTCTTGCTGACTTTTTCCATTGATGTTTTGACTTTTTCTAACAATTATCTCTCTACACAGAAGTCTGTGTTTATGGGAAGGAAGACTACTGTAGCTCAGGTGTTTGTACTTACAGCGCTTCATTGCCCAGAATTATTTGCTTTGTGTCTCCTCCACTCACACCACCCCTTGCTGCTTGGAGAAGAAACAGAGCACCTTCCCAACAAACAAGACTGAACTAACCATTTAGACAATGGTTTCACACTACCAGAAGAACAGTAGTTGCAGCTCTATGGCTCATTGCACTATGCTATGGAAGCTATCAATCATTTTCCTCTTCTCTGTTTATCTTTATTCAACTGGAGAAACTAATTAATTCAATCAGAGCCCTTTCATTCTTCCTTGAATAAAGAAAATATTCAAGATAACAAAATTAGTTTGCAACGTAGAACTTTCTTGCGTGATTTAATTTAAAAATACTCAATGTTTTTATTGTGTTATGTTTATTGAGTAGTTAAAACTGGTTCAAAAAAAAACATTTCCATACCACCAGCCTGTCAGATATGGTATGCAATAACTGAAAAAATATTTCAGCACTTCATAGTCTGTGTACAGTGAACTCCCCTTTCTCTTGTACAGATCTTGGCTACAACTACAGTTTTAGAGAAGTTTCTTACGTATTCTGCAGTCTGTACTAAGTAGTGCCCTAAGAAATCAGAATGTATCTGGCTAGTCTTAAGACAAAACTAAACATCTGTAACACATTGTGCACAAAACTGATAAATAACATTTGTGCAGAAGATATTCATATTCAGAAAATGTTTTTCCCAGATCTACTGCTTAAACACTTAGAAGTTAATGTACTAATAATCCGACAGAATTACAGTCAAGAACAAGCATACAGCCTATCCAAAAATCACCAGAACATTGCAACAAAGAGAGATATATAGCTTTGAAGTGTAAGTGCCTGTGTCTCTTCATACCAATTTATCATTTGAACAGTAGACTCCAAATTAGATGTAGTTAATGCAAGTAATGGACCAGGTTGTTAGTGTCTTGAATAAACTGTGACATCTTTACATCAGGCAGGAATTACGTGTTAGAGGCAATTTCTTTTAAAAGGAATAAAATCTCCTAGTCATAGCTAGAAAACATTTCATACTAGAAGTAAAAGCACTGCTTATCACTTAAACAAAGCTTGCTTTGTTGGGCTTTTTTTCAGTAAAGATGGCTACTCTAAAAAGAAATTGAAGTAAACACTTTTTGTTCTCTTTACATACTTAAAAGAGTGGAGTTTTTCTCTTGTGGAACACAATGGTAGTGAATGGGTCCCAGAACTACTGCAGAAAAAGAGGCTGTTTGATTTAGCCCATTTGAGAGCTACAAAACATGGGAAAGCTCCTGAAGATCAGTTTGTGTGTTTCCATTAGCTGGCCAGAAGGTGGAACATTAACACTGATATAATTGAAGGAGTGTTCAAGATTTTTACAAGATTTAGACAAGACCATACCTGTTCAAAGAATTTACATGCTACATATGCCAAAATACTGTTTATAATTTGAGCCAAGCTGTGAACAGATCTCACCTAAGTGGCAGAGAAAAATTAAAACCTTTTTATTCCACCTGAGAACTTGTTTCTATTAAACAAGCAGGTATATTCATAAAGGAAATGTCTTAGCAAATAAGCATACCTACATGATTCATTACAAAGCACCTTCATTTCTGCCCCTGAAGACATGGCACAGATATGACTAACATATTTTTACCACTATGTCATCTAACTGTGTTCTCAGCAAGGTGTGCTCAGCCCAGAGGTTACCAAGACAGTGACTACACCCTAGACTTAGTCACTGTTACTGCCACGGGAGTACTTACACTCCCAGTTTGGGTAGGCAAGAAAATGCCTGTGTATGAAGGAATCAAGCTGAACCTGTTTCAGCAGAGAGATCAATAAGAGAATGAAAGATTCTCTGCAGAGGAATGAATCATGCTACTTCATCTTTCATCCAAAAGGAGAACAAGGAGTAAATGAGAAGAACAAGAAGACATGCACAACATTTTTGAAAAGTGGTTCCTTTAAAAGTACTTTGGCAAAGATAAATGAAGACAGTTTTCCTCAATGTACTCTGGACTTTGATTCTCTCCACAGATGTCTGCCTCCCTCTCTGATTTTAATCCACAGTACATACAACATATCCTTCAATAGTGGAACTGCCACTGAGATGAGACGATTGATCTCATGAAGAAATGAGCGTGAATAAGAGAAATGTATCTGCAAGCCCAGGATGCTTCATGAAGTTGGTATTTGGCATGCAGAATAAATCTGTAGCCAGACCTATAAATGCAAAAACAGTCCCAATCCATCTTGTAAGAAGAGCTGATGACTATCCATTGAAGAAGCTCTATTTTGCAAAAGGCAATCACATAAATCTCTCATACACAGACAATATGTTACTTCGTTATGCCGTAACTTTTCAACCAATATATGATGGACCAGTAACAAAATACAGAGGTTGGCAGACCTTGTTAGTTTTGTCTTGAGTATTTGAGGTACATGGAACAAGCCTGACATTTGCAGTTCCCGACTGCAGGTAGAAATGTGCCAGCACTGGATCCACTCAGAATCTGGGGTCCCCAGCATAACCTTTGACAGCAAAGCAACACACTAGGGTCTCATGCATGGAGTTATGGATTCAAATGGTTGCTGCAGCACTGCAAAGGCGTGGGGTCTGGCCCTGCTGAATAAATGTGAGAAATGTTCCCACAGCCACAGGAAAATCCAAGCAGGAGACCATCCTGTGAGTTAAGTGCCTGAAACACTCTGGGTTTGCTATTGCCAGTCCATCAGTTCAAAAACTGTACTGGTAGTGGCCACAAACAGTAACAGCAGCTGATGACAACTTGGTAGGCAATGCAAAATAACTGGTTCTCTGATTCCTAGGTAGGCAGTTCATGCACAGCTGAAGTGTCACCGCAACTATCTGCTCAGTCTTGTGCTGATTCTTTAGCAAGAAAAGACAAGTCAGTACACAGGGATGTTGAATAAGCCTGTACCAGTGCTCAATCCACTGCTTACAAATATAGACACTGCACATCATTTAGAAAGAGACAGAATATTTTACATCTTCAAAATGCACTACTGCAAACACTTCTGGCTCCTCACAACATTTAAAAATAGTAGCACTAACTTCCTGATTCCTGTGCCCAAGGCATTTCCCAGGATCAAGTTTTATATCATATCAAGTCAGCAGCTCACATCCTGTCAGCCAGATATGTCTGCATATCTCAGGTCACGCGGTCAAGAGGTAATCTCATATTTATACACTCACTACCTTTACCCTGAGCAGTCTCAAAATGATTTACAAGTTACGTCACTGCTGATACCTAAAACAAACCCAAAGACCCATTTAGAAATTTCTAATGTAAGATTCTGTGGAAACGTAAATTTCAGTTACTTAGTTTAATAATTTAGTTACCAGGTGAACTGTGAAGACAAATGTGTTTCATAGACAACACAGCTGATACATAGCTATAAATTGTGGAAGACAGCAGCGCTCAACTTTTGCCTAACGCTAATACTTTTCACCCCTGTAACTTATTATGCAAACATTTTCTGTTTAAAACTCAGAGAAGACCATGTAACTGCATGAGAGTAGCCAGTTTGGCCAGTTCTTGACTCAAAGCATATGTGAGCTCCAGGCTATGGGCAAGTTTTATGAGCTAACAGGTGAGGTGCTCAATGCAAAGGTGAGAAGAGCTATAACAATGCCACGTGTATCTGAATTTGTTATTTTTAAAAAATTTTGGAGGGATTTTCGACACATTACAAAAAGGATTGAAGGTAACTGGCTGGAAACAGTGTGAGAAAACAGAAAGGACAGACTGATCTACATGCAATGCCTGACCCACATAGATATCACTGAAGATGCACCTGCCAGCTCAACACCCACACCCTCAATAAGAAATATTGAAGGTGCCTGAGAAGCAGGATGATGCAAAGGATATGACACAGGAATGGGCTGCAAAAGTTTTGGGTGCTAATCTGAACCATGTGACTGTCAAGTGACCTTCAGCTAGCAATTTATGGCCTCTGCTCCACAAGTTTTCTCTCTGTAACAAAGCTAAAATACTGATGGGAAGTGTTAATGGTTGGGATGCCTTAGGAAGGCTGACTTGAAACAGAGGCTGGACAAAGCTAGAGAATAAAGTAGATATTTATTAAAAGGCTTCCAGGACCCACCCTGGGCATTACAGGAGCCTACCCAAGGCTGCACCCAGGGTGGGTTAGGAATGGCTACACAAAAATGGCTACTCGATTACGAGATTTTATATATTTTAAAGTTTTGGTCTATTTGCGTATTGGGGTTTAATTGTCCAATTACAGCTTCAGGTTGTGAGGTCTCATCCTGCTTGTTCTTGCCATGTGTGTTTGATAAACAGGCTATCATAAGTCATATGAAAGCTTGTGGGTTTTCTAGGAACCATAGAGGATAAAAGGGAAAAGCAAGGAAGCTCCCGTAGGGAATAAAACAATTGTAGAGAGTAGAAGCTGTGGCCCTTGGCTGAGCAAAACTTATGTGTGTCAAGGTAGTTCTTTGTGCACTTGCCATTGCAAGCAAGTGTATCTGGATGAAAACAAAGAGAAAGGTGGAGAAACTGGAGTAAACAGCTAAGGCTCAGTGCTTACATACCAGACTGGCTGTGAACTTCAAGGAGAAATGCTGGGCTTTTGCTTCTTCCTGTTTGCTCCTCCTATAGGCTGAGAAACAGGATATTGTCCACATTATTTAGAGGCAAGGAGGATTCCACCAAAAAATACTGGAGGCAAGTGAAAAAGGCTTACCAAGACCTTGGAAAGCAAATGCATGCAGCAACAGATTGTGAAACGTTCTTCTTACAGTCAAATAGGCACCACTTTATTTGGTTATTGTTCTGTTATTGTCTTCAAAATTCATGTTGGGCTGTTGCTAAGGTGGTTGCAAGGTTGAGTCAGGATGCTGCATTGCCGGTTTTCACCTCTTGAGGCCTTTAAAGATGTGTTTTGGATATATGTTGAGCACAACAATTTAGAGAGACAGAACATAGTAGGAAAAAATTTTCCCACTACTGGTGGTGAATAACTCCAGCCTCCTTTACAGTGACACTGATCCCCGTTTTTGCCCATCCAAAAAAAAAAAAAAAATTGCTGCTACAGGGGTTGTCTTGGAGAGTGTTATGAAAAGCACAGCTGCACCATCAGAGTGTGTGCTTGCCCTGCCAGTCTGATGAGCACAACTGTACCACTGACAACTTCTGCCAACTTCGGAAAATAACAGAGTTGACCCAGCTCGCCCATTGTATACATATAACAAAAGGATTCCCAAAGAGGGTGGAAGACAGAAAACTTGTCAGCTTGTTCATCCAAGTAAGTTTTAATTAATTGTCCTGCTATACAGCCCTCTGTCCAAGTCTTGTTATTATCCTGTGGTGTTATCAGCATGTCATCTTCAACCTCAAGGCAGCTGTTGACCAGCCTGGGAGGCTGCTACGACAGACTGGCTCGTTTTACGATACATTGCTGTGATTGATGAGGCCATCCTCCCTTTTCCACACTCATCTGCTCCAGGCCTGAGACTCCCTTAGCACAACCAGTCCAGGCTCCCGCCATAAAACCCCAGCTGTTGTGCAGCTAGTCACAATTGCAGGAAATCAACAGAACCAAATACTGGGCTGTTGCCTATCTCATGTCATTTGGAGTTTTGTTTTTCTCTTTTGTACGTATGTGTGTAGCTGCCACAGTACACAGGATTATTCAGGGTCACTCCACAGAAGCAGCCAAACAGAAATGATCCAACAAGCAATTTCTTCCTCCCTTCCCTGGACCAGGTTGGTGTGATTACAGTGAATGGAAAGGCATGGGACTCTGTTAGGTGTGAAAGTTCAAGCAAAAGTGGCCCACATGAGAAGAATGGAAAGATGTAATTCATTATGTTATCACAGAACTGTGGTGAGAAGTGAAGAAGGAACCTATACTTCAGTCCTCTGTGCTGATTTTAACTTCCCATCTTTCCACCTTTAACAGGCATCTTCAATCCAAGCTAGGACACTGGCTGGAGGCAAAACAAGAGTATACAAGGTCCAAATTTCTGTATGCTAGTCCTGAATAACTTCTCAGACAACTGATTTCTTTTATAATTTTTAAGTTTCAGCAACCCTCATCTCCACCTCAGCTGCGAGTCCTATTTTATCCCCAAATGATGCTCACCATTCCTTTTTTGGGAATGCAGAGAGGGGAGGAACAGGGAATTCTGAAAATTTCTGTCCTGAGGCACCAGAAGCAGGAACCAGACAGGGTACTAGGGCTGGATAGGGGGGAACTCTGAAAGTGCCAGGACAATCCCTGCACAAGATACACCACAGAAAGCTAAGTGGAAACAGACTACTGCATTCTGGAAATGTGGAAGCGACCTAACAGATCTCTTCAGGGTACAGGACAAGATTAGGGAGGAAAAAAAAAGGTATGGACAGTGTGATGGGAAGCCTTACTGCCTCTATCACCAAACTGCGTAGCTGGTTCGGTGGTGGCGCCAGAGAGACAAGAGCTAAGCACAGAATGTGACCAATGCAAAGGAAAACAACAAGGCCCCCACAGCTGCTGTGCCCTGTAAACAAAGCTCAGCTTTCTGAAGGGCCATGTGAGATTTTGCAGAAGAGTCCTGAAAGAACTGAGGTTTGCCCAAAGGAAACAACAGGGATTAGAGAAATTAAGAACATGGGATAATAAAATGATGACTTTACTGAGCTTAAACAAAAGGTACTCAGATTATAAAATATGCATTTTAATGTATTCCTACAAAAAGATTAAATGAACATTCAAGAAATAAATGGGCAACACTTAATGCATAATCAAAATACCCGAAAGCAGTTTCTTACATTGTGGCACTGACTGGCGGAGGAAATTTGACAGGAGTTACCTAAGAAGAACAGCAGTGCTATGGACAAGGATGACTGCTCAGTTCACTGGTGAGCATTCCATTCTAACCTTTCAAGAACTGATCATGTCCTAGGAAAAGAGATTTCTTTTCTTCATGAGATAATGCTGAAAAATTGCTTTGGTATGTTATGAAAATGGGGGTGGGAATTTTCTTTTTTTTTTTTGTCCACTGATCTATTTGGATAAAGGACTTATATAAAATGTCAGAAACAGCTGCAGATGAGAAAGTACCACCAGCAGACTTCCACTAGGTTAACAAGTCTAGAAGAAATATCTAAACTCTTTTAGGAATGTAATGTATTCTGATCTTTTGCACTGCATCTCTTCAGTTTGCAGATTTGTACCACTCATCTAGGTCACATCAAGGTCAAATGGCAGAAACAAAAAGGCCAGTCATGTGGACAAGGATGTGCACCCTATGGAAAGGTTTGAATTTAACTTCTCACATGGAATGGCATTTCTTGTAGTCTTTGTTCAGAAACACACGTATGAACACTTGAAGTCATGAAGGAGAATTCTGCCTTCCCACTGGCTTCAGAAAAGCATGTTTCTGCTTGAGACAAGAAAAGAGAATGTACTGGGAGTGTATTTATTTGAACCAGAATTTTAATGCTCTAGAAATGCTGACAGAGCTTGCAAGATTAAATCCTGTATTTACTAACTCAGCAGTATCCTCCCCCCTAAATTTCTCCATCATCACCATACCACAAACATAACGGGGAAACTCTAGAAAACAAAGTATCTATTGACACTTGGCAAATCTGCACTTGAGTTCTTTGAGCTGGATCTAAATAAAATTGTTTCTTGGGGTCAACTCTGATGATTTTGGATATGAAAACTGGTTCACCCATAAAACATATTGAAACCCAGATCTCTCATTACATGATCTGAACAATTGTCAACTGGCAGCAGCCTGACTGTGCAGGGATAAAAACCATGCCACAGTCTTGTGGGCGAGCCAGTCTCCTTGTGAATAGTTTCAGGATGCATCAGGAAGCAATTACCAAATCCCAACAAAACCTAGTTATGACCCCTCTCCTTCACCAACTATCACTTGGGAGAACCCAGAATTATTTTTCTCCTCTCCCCTACAATTAAAACATAAATTAAGGGGATTTCCCTCCCCCTTTAAACTTTTAGCCCTGTTCAGTCTCTTTGTATCCAGCCTTTTGTCCTCGGGAAGAGGCTATTTCGCTGGAAGCCGATGGAAAGACAACTGTCCGGCAGACAATGGAGCTGTCTGCAGAGCAGGCGCTTCGGAGCGGAGAGCGGGATGGCTGCGACAGAGGCATTCCCGCCCTGTTGCCATAGCAGCGGGGTGAGCAGCCTGCCCTCCCCGCCGGGCTGCCCCTCCCCGCCTGCGCGGGGAGCCCGGGGCTGGGTGTCCGTGCGGGGCCCCGGGAGTGCAGAGCAGGGCCGGGCTGGGTGTCCGTGCGGAGGGCAGGGTAGGGCAGGGCAGCACAGGGCTGGGTGTCCATGCGGAGGGCAGGGCAGCCCGGGGCTGCGTGTCCGTGCGGAGGGCAGGGCAGCCCGGGGCTGGGTGTCCGTGCAGAGGGCAGGGCAGCACCGGGCTGGGTGTCCGTGCAGAGGGCAGGGCAGCACCGGGCTGGGTGTCCGTGCGGAGGGCAGGGCAGCCCGGGGCTGCGTGTCCGTGCGGAGGGCAGGGCAGCCCGGGGCTGGGTGTCCGTGCAGAGGGCAGGGCAGGGCAGCACAGGGCTGGGTGTCCGTGCGGAGGGCGGGGCAGGGCAGGGCAGGGCAGGGCAGCACCGGGCTGGGTGTCCATGCGGAGGGCAGGGCAGCACCGGGCTGGGTGTCCGTGCGGAGGGCAGGGCAGGACAGCACCAAGCTGGGTGTCCGTGCGGAGGGCAGGGCAGGGCAGGGCAGCACCGGGCTGGGTGTCCGTGCAGAGAGCAGGGCAGGGCAGGGCAGGGCAGGGCAGGGCAGGGCAGGGCAGGGCAGGGCAGGGCAGGGCAGGGCAGGGCAGGGCAGGGCAGCACCGGGCTGGGTGTCCGTGCAGAGGGCAGGGCAGCGCAGCACCGGGCTGGGTGTCCGTGCAGAGGGCAGGGCAGCGCAGCACCGGGCTGGGTGTCCGTGCAGAGGGCAGGGCAGGGCAGCACCGGGCTGGGTGTCCGTGCAGAGGGCAGGGCAGGGCAGCGCAGCACCGGGCTGGGTGTCCGTGCGGAGGGCAGGGCAGGGCAGCACCGGGCTGGGTGTCCGTGCGGAGGGCAGGGCAGGGCAGCCCGGAGCTGCGCGGCGCTCACCGCGGGCCGACCTTCGCGTCAGGCTCCTCCGCAGGACCGGCTTGTACGGACAAGCCTGGGCGCTAATTACAGAATTCGAACTAGATCAAAATAACATGCACCAAACACGTTAAAAAAGCACTGCGTGCCTGGAACTGGCATCCTTCAGGCTCCACCAGAAATAGTTGGGAAAACACGGGAGGTCCCTGGCTATAGTCATTTCACAAGAAGCTGTGGCTAATCAAGGATGTTGAGTGGATGGTTTGCAAGTTTAACATAAGGCAAGAAGTAATTCTACGTATTTTATCTCTTTCTTCAGCACAGCAGGCTGCAGCAAGAACCATTAGAAAGTCATTCAGTGGAAGTGGCAGCACTTTCCCAACATAAAAAATAAATATAGATAGCACTGGTAGCATTATCCTCTGTAAACACATGGTAGAGTTTAACAGGACAGCTACTGTTGGCTCTCAGCATTGAGTCTCTGTATGAACCTATAGCTCTAGAGTATGCAGATTTTTATAATCCACACCTGAGTCTCACCATCCAAACTGAAAAGTTCTGGTTGCTTTTGTGATAGGCAAGACCTTTTTCTCAATGATCTTTGATGGAAGAAAAAAAAGAAAAGAGATCTATTGTTATCTTCTTATTTCCCTTCTTATTTCCTTTCTTATTCACTGTAATGCTTGGGTACAGAAATTGAGGAAACAACACCAAGCAGACATAGCAATTCCCTTTTCAGCCAAGACCAGCAGTACTTTTGATTTGGTTGAAAGAACAAGGATCCTGCCTGCAGCAGCTGTCCACTCCAGCAGTCTGTAAACTATAAGTTTTACGTAAGTACACCAAAGTCTGAGTGTTTCTTCACAGTCTTTTTGACCTGTAAAGCAGGCTGAAAATCTCTTGAGAACAGGAGCTCTCATGAGAGTGTATGAACTTCAGGTCAGGACAGAGTCTCCTGGATCAGCATTCCTGACAACATTTCAGTGATTCTCTGTTGGTCCCAGCTGGAACCTGTACATGCTGAGGCAGCTGCAGAACAGACAATAAGCTCAACTGAACAGCTTCCAGCTTTGGTAGAGCTCTGGAGTTCAGCTTAAGGATGGGAAGGAGAAAGCTCAGGTTGGTTCTTTTCATTTACATTACTTCATTCATTTCCTAAACAAGGGACCACCTGGAAAGGGGATATTGCCCTGTCTGCCCATGGATGGCCAGATGCCAAGCAGATTGCACTACCCAGTGAATTTATTCCACAGATGTCTGCACTTGCACGATGCAGCAGATAAAAGATATGTAAAGCAGAACTCCTATATCCTGCGAGCAGCAATTTTGCTGAAGTGGCAAAAGGGAGCCTTTCTTGCTACACTGAGCCAGCAGGAGACACCTTTAGATGGAAATAATTTTGTATACCTCATTTACTGTTGAATGTAAAGGTGTTTTACCATAAATGGTATGTTCAGTAGTATGTACTTAGGGATAATGTGCATGGATTTCCCTCAGGTAAGGAGGGTCAGAAGGAAGTAGGCAACATTATGGGATGGATGGCACCTTTGGAAGCAGTGATTGTGGAGAAGATTTGGATGATTATCACCTCTGATGCGACCTTGAGACTAAAAGAACCAATATAATAGGATTTAGGAATAGACAAACATGAAGGGGATGGGAAATAACTTCACTTGTGTATGTAGTATGGTCTGATTCCTGGTGGAGCCAGATCTTTTGTCTAGAACTCAGGAACATAGAAAAGCTGAGAACTGTTCAGAAAAGATTCACAACAATATAAAAGGATAAAAACTCTACCACACATCAAAAGACAAAAGCTCAACCTATTTAATCGGCTCTACGGGAGATTCAGGGAACAATCAATCTGTAAGCACCTACACAGAAAATTATAAAAGAAAAATTGCTGTGATTTAATAACTGGTATGTGGTAGTTGGTAGGCAACTTGGAGAAACTGAGATTAAAAACCATGCAGGAGCAATTAGCCACTGAACTGATTTACAAAAAACCCTGCTCAGTGAAGTCACAGAAGTGCTTTAGGAAGGTGAGATTATTCTAGTTCTCACAGGAACTAAGTCAGGGATGTGCTATGGTTTGTGATATGCAGAAGCTCCATCTACATGATCACTTTAAAACTTTTTGACCTTTTAATCTGCATGGGAAGAAATATAGCAATGGTTATTTAAGACCCTCCATCTCACTCCCCCGTTGTGTGGTGAATTTCAAAACAGCTGAATGAATTTTAGTGCTGCTCCCTCACAGAAAAATATTAATAAAACTAAATTAGATGTGGAGAGTTGATGTCAAATTGAGCATCTTAGAACTGGCTGTAAAGAAATGAAAAATTCAAGTTACAAAGAAAGCCAGACCGATATTCAGAAGGCCAAATATAAACCTATCTGTGAAGATATCCTCACACAACCTGCTCTCAAAGTACTTGGACATACATGATCCCACACATGATAACTGCAGTACTAAATGATGTTGAAAACAACAGGAAGTAACAATTTTTGCATGAGATTATCCTTTCTTATAGAGCACAACTTAGCTGAAATTTGCTTTTTTGCACTTCAAAACTCAGCTCCTGATGTACACTTTTGTGTAAATCCAGCTGCTTATTCCTGCATACATGAGGGCAATGCACTGCTTGTGCTTTCAACAAATACCGAGGCACTGAAATCCCCTAACAATGCAGCCTTGACGAATCTGAATTGCTCACTCACCCACTGAAATTCTATACAGAACAGCTCAGAGCTGTTAATCTCACAGCAAAACCTGCTTCCAAACCTTCCCTTTCTTGAGCATCTCTGCGGGCACAGGCACAGATTTTCCATTATAATTTCAGCAATATTTGGAGAAAATTAATATAGCTCTTTTCGTATGTTTCATTTTATCCTCTACTACAAAGAAACGGCCAACTTTTCCTCCGTCTGATCAGAAGAGAAATAACGTCCCACGAAAGTTCACGAACCAAACCAGCCTCCTCCCCCACATCCTGCTCGGCTCTACAACACGGTGCGCTGGTGCCTTCGTACCAGTGCAGTGGGGGCTGTGAATAAGGCACGGGAGGAAATCAAATGCCGATTTAGCAGCATACATAAAACGTACAATTCTCTTTTTAATCACTTGTTCTCAGGGGACAAAACGTCAACTCTCTCCCTTATCCTACCAGTAGCGCTCACAGCACCAAACTCAGCCTGTAAATAAAACTTTCCCAAGTCAATAATATCGTGTTGAAAGTTCCCTTGGACTTCATGGGCTGGAGATGTTTCTCCCAATCTCCTTTCCCTGGAGTATCGGCCATCCCTCCGCCTGCCCAGGCGCGCACCGGCCCCGCTGCTGCAGTACCTTGCTTCTAAAAGAAGTTCATGCGCTGCTCCTCCTCCTCCCGCCGAAGCACACCGACTAACCCGAGGCGGCCGAGACGAGGGGGTGCTCTCCTGGCTGCACTCAGCCGGGGGTCGGGTCCCTCCCGCGGGGCTGGCCGGCCCCGGCCGTGCCCGTGCTGCCGCGGCTGGGCCGGGGAGGAAGGCGGCCGGCCCGCCGGAGCTCAGGCCGGCTCCCGCGCCGGCCCGCCCGCTGGGCAGGGCGGGGAGGTGGGGAATGTGCAGGTTGGGGGCAGGTCTGGCACACCCACTAACGCGCGAGGTGGGAGACGGACAGACAGACAGGCAGGGAGCAGCCGGCGAAACGGGGGGCGGAACTTCACGTTAAACTAACTCCGCCGAACAAAACCCCCGAAGTTTGGTAAAAAGGTGCCTTTTTTTTTTTTTTTTTTTTTTTTTTTTTTTTTTTTTTTTCCTGTGAAACTAAACCAAACTGCCAAACATTTCAGCTGATCACCCCGCAGAAAAGCAGCAGACTGCTCTCTGTCTCAGCAGCGGAACCATTGTGTCCCGTTAACTCCTCCGTCACCAACTGGCTTTAGGACTGGGATTTCCTTTTGTCCTCTCAGGTGAATTATTTTGCATTTACTCAGGCTGGGTAAATACAGAGATAACTTCCAAATGCAAAGCACATACCACATTTTAAAGAACTCAGCCAGTCATTTCTAATCTCCTTGGAAACATTTTCCTACGTTTTTCAATCACAGACACCAGTATCTCTCAAACTAAAGGACAGAAACTTGAGAGTGGTTTTAGATCATTGGAAGGATGTGAGATTCCAGTGCAGTCTTACAGATGGAAAATGGAGGCCTGTTTTTAATAAACCACCTGTTTTTAAACACCAAGCAGAACAAATTTATGACATCAATAACAGGACATGCCCATTTGTGATAGCAGGAATTAGACTTAATGATCCAGGAAGCCATAAAAGGAAGGAGGAGACCCAACCTAGGTACCAAACAGCCAGGTCCATCAACACAAGAGTGCTCCACCTGCCAAATATACTTCTAGGTAGTCCCAAAAGTCCTGTTTTAGCCTGTATTTTTTTTTATTATTATTTCCTTGCCCTTACCTCTGCCCCGAGCAGTTCAGCTGTAAGACTGAAAACTACAGGAACAATCTGTCAGTGCCTCTGAGAAACATCCTTCTGCTCCTCTGTGACATTCCTTGGGTTATTCAGGTTTATCTCATTTCCCCTTATTGATTACTATGTAGAAAAAAAAAAACATGTGATATTTTGACACACCAAGGAAAACAGACAGATTGTTTGAAGGCAAAGTTATCTGGATAATTGGGAAGTAATGCCAAAAAGTACCTGGCATACAGAAAAACTATTGATCTGCCATTTATCCATTAAATTATATCAGTATAGAAATAATTTTAAGTACATGAAATTAACCACAGAAGGTAAATGGCTTTATGGTTTGAATGGTGGAGTGTGGCAGCACACAGAACCAAAAGCAGAAGGCCAAGCTATGACTTCTGGATGTTGGTACAATGGTGATTGTGAATTAAATTATGAAAGGGGGTGAGGGTAGGTGATAGAATGAATGTGATCAGGGACTGCAGGGACAATTGTGTGAGTCTTTTCCTGTGGGAAAGGTGCTGAACAGCATGCAACAAAGCTGGTGCCTGCCAGCTTGCAGAAGAGACACGACTGCCTTACTATAGGGATACATATGTGTTGATAGGCAAGGAGTCAGAATCAGTGGTTAGATGCCTTTCCTCAGAAAAAAACCCAAAACAACTAATAAATTAGGAATGGCCACATGCTGTCTTTACTTGTGCCAACCTATCTGTCTAGGCCTTTGCCAATTTGAGCCTATACTACTCATCTGCAATTAAATAATTAATGGGAGAACCGGAACATTTGTTTTGTAATCCCCCCAGTCTGCCAACCGTGAAGCTGTCCCTTATGCAACACCGTCATGCCTCACTTCCCTCCCACACCTTGTTGTAACAACTTCATGTAGCAGACAAGGCGTTGTCTGTCAGTGTAAAAGAAAGCTTCTTTCACAGAGGCTAAAAATTCCCAGGCTTATAGCAAATTGAGGCTAAAGCAGAACGAGATGGAGAAATTAGCCTAAGGACAATCTGCTTGAACAAAAACTTTTAAAGGTGTGGGCTTAAACAAACATGCTGGCTGGAAAAGATGAAAACTCAGACCTGCTCTTGTGACTTTCCAGGTGAACAGTGTTCCTTTTCTCATTTTATCCTTTCTCTCCTCAGCCAAGGGAAAACTCTGTGTAGATAGTTTTGTTTGCTGTTCTGTCTGTTGCCTCAATCTTTCTGTGTGGAATAGTAATGTAAGATGAGCAGGGAGATGAAGTCATCTTTCCCTAGACTCCCTCTTTTGTTTCTTGTTCCCAATTAGGGTCCATAATTAATCTGGCCACCACGACAGAGCACTGCATGGGGTGCTGGGATGTCACAGACATACTGAAGCAAGCTTGTTTCTCAGGAAAAGGTTTTTTCCTTGTAAGGTGGTAGTCCCTTGACCTTTCTCTAATACAGAAAAAAAACCAACAACAACAACAACAACAAAAACCAAAACAAAACAAAAAACCAACCAAAAAAAAAAATCCAAAAAACCCCCACAAACCCACCAAAAAAAAAAAAAAAACCACCAAAAAACCCCACAACAAACCAAAAAAAAAAAAAAAAAACCCAAAAAAGCAAAGAAACAAAACCAAAACAAACCCACCACAACAACACACTTTTAAAATGTGCACATTAATTAACTCAAATTAGGGACAGAATCAGATTTGTGGGGAAAGAAATAAAATCTGCTTTCTAAAAAAGACTATGCACTAAAATGCACTATAGAGCTGTTACTATCTCTAAGCAGAATGTCTCAAAAACTGTCAACAGCCTTTGTGAAAAATGTAAAGGATAAATTCATTCCAAAGTACCTGTTTAAGCTGGTAACTCAGCCTCTGCTTGGCTGCAAGAAACCTAAGTTCAACTCTGTTTTTCTTTACACAAGAAATCAACCTGAACTTCATGCCTCTCATCCTAGAGAAGGGTCCTACCCACCCTGCTATCGCCAGTTTGGGTCCAGTCTGTCAAACCCCTACCTTGGACCTTGATGAAAGCTCAGTCAAAATCCAGTGTGGCCACAGTACCTTTCCAACAACCCCTACAGAAAAACTAAAACCAGCTGATAAATACTGTGTGTCTAGTTCAGCACTTCTAAATTGTCCTTTGGGCACCTCTCTGGCAGAGAGTGCTGCAGACAGCTAACCAATAGAGCTTTTACTGTGGGGCCTGTTTGGCAGCCTAATGGATCTCATTGCAGAGCCAATCGCTGAGGGGTCTCTAAATTCTCACAGCCACCCTTGAGAAGCTGTAATTTTCATCACACCTCACATTCATATTTCTTTTATTCCTATTCATCCTTACAAAATATGAAAGCTATATGAAAGTCTATTTCAACTCTGTTTCCTGAGGCATTTGAAGTACAGGTAACAGATAAGGACTTGCTCTTGAGCAGTACCTTGTCACTGCTGGCCTGTATTTATCCTGCAGCAGTTGAGAAAGAGAGAAGAAACCTGTTCAAGCCCAGGCTGAACACAATCCTCAGTCACAAGCATTTGGCTTGTGTTTATCATTTATCTTGCAACCACTGAATTCCGAACAGTTGCTATTCCAGGATCTTTTTCTTGGAAGAAAACATGGCAAAATTAAAGCTCAGTAGTCCAGAATGGGTTTCTGTAGTATCATCTTAGCAGGACAAGATGGTTTAGGCCAGGATATAATCAAAGCAAAAAACCCCACCACACAGAGAATGAAAGGCATTGATATCCATTAGGAGAAAAGATTAATTGAAAGCCAGATACTCCTCAGCTATATAACACATGGCATAATCCAGGCACTAGTCAAAGCTAAATACAACTTCTCATGACTGAAAATATGAATAGCCAAACCCACTGATAGCTGGGAAATCTATGAGATATAGTCTCTGCCGAGTTTCTGCTTGTTACATAAACCCACATGCCTGAAGCAGCATTTTGCCAATAAGTGTTTAAGAAGAAGAAAAATGTGTGGAGAAGTTCACAGGTCACAGACCACTGCCCAGCTAGTCCAGTTCTCATGCTGAGAACTCTGAGAGATGCCTCCTTCAACCCTAAGGGTGTCCTAACCATGCCTGCCATTTAAATCCATTTGAAATGGATCCCTTCAGATACACCTCCTTTCACAAGTGACCAAGCCCTTCCTGGTCTCTGAGCTGTTGGCAGGAGCTTGTGCCCCAAGACAAGGCTGGTTCAGAAGTGCTTGAGAATGCAATTTTCCTCACATCCTAGTTGGATTCCAACTGACAGAAAACATTTCTCCTGCTACTGCAAAGCAATCTGTGCTGTGGCTGAGGAAACCAGGATCTGTGTGCATAGAGAGGGATGGCATGGGTAGGGAAGCCAGGGGAGAAAACAGGACACTGTTGAGACCTTTCTGATTGTAGAGCCACTTCACTGGATGTTCACCCATCCCTTCCAATGAAAAACACAACTGAGATTTTTGTTTGAAGTCTTGCAAGAATTTACAAATAAGAGTATGTATACACACACACCCCCAAACATATTTAGAAATACAGATAATTATATGCACAGACAGACAGAAGGAGAAAGTACCCTGGCTCACCTGCTGCATGCTTCCACTGCCTTGTGACTTTCAGGCACATAAGAGAGAAAGGCTTCAACCAGTGCCTGAGGCAAAAAATCTGAAATCTTAGCTCCTGACCATAATGAGTAGAAGGCATACCACTTCTCCAGTGCAGTAACACTGAAGGGAAAAGAGACATAATCTGAAGAAGCAGCAAAACTAGTGCCAAAGTAAATGTACAATCCTCAGGATTTATGAGGAGGAAATACAGCTTAAAACTCTGGCCTTTCATTCTTCTGGAGCAAAGCAAACTCTGACATGCTCAAGGAGTTACATATTTGTGAAATGGCTCCTAAGCCTTTAATGACTATTACAAAAAGCTGTCTCCTTTATTTGTGTAATATATAATAACTTTATCTTCAAGTGGAAGGTGATTTTTAATGAAAGACTCGTGTATTCTGCCGTGTTACACAAAAGTCACATCTATTGTTACTTACTCCTGGTTTGGAAGCTGAGAGAAGCCCCTGTCACCTTAATGACAGGCATATTGCATAAATCACTTTCTTTACCCCAATTTAGGGGAAATTTTGTCCAATTACATTTCCTGTTAGGTTGCCAGCACAGACAGTACAGAATGACTACGCTGAGTGTAACCAGCTTTATTCTCACCTGCCACTCATTTCCATGGAACTGGGAGGTACATGGTTAAAATCACCTTCTACTGAATCACTTGAGGAATGCTCAGAGTGACTGAGCTCAAGACCAGTAGTTACAGCAAGGGACAGTGTGACTCTGCCTTGGCCAAAGGGATGAGTTGCAGAGCTACTAATTGTGTTCAGAACGTGAGAAGCCAAACAAAGGCTTTTCACATCTGAACCATTACGGTTGATTTGCCCAGGTCACGCTCTGAACGGCTGATGGAGACAAATTCTCCAGCTCAGCAACATGTAGTTTAATGAAGACTTGTTCAGTGAGCCTTATTAGCAAGGAATTTTGCAGTGTCTAAGGAGGAGGGGTTGATATGCTTTCAACAGGACACAAAGGGTGCTAATTTCTAATCTCTGCTCCATTCTTTAAAATTCATAGCCAAATTATAAAGTATGAGAAGCTGAGGGGAAAAAAAACAACCATGCAGTCGATAAAGGCAGCCTTTGTATTCAAATTTCTGTGGGAGAAAACACAGACTAGAAAATTATGTTGGAGGAACTTCACTGTTCCCAGCACCTTACCTCACCACGGGAATTATAAATTACTTTATCCTTATAGTGCTCAAGAGTCCAGCCATCCATCACAGGAGACAGAGATAGCACAGAACATGCCATGGTCATAGTTCATTGCCTTAGGGAGTCTAGCAGTTATTTTTTAACAGAAGTTGTATTTTCACCATTTTTACCACTTGTTCGCTGTTTTGTACAAGTGTTGACTTGAAAATTACTTTAAAGTAAACTGTACTGTCAGATGCAGCATACAATTTGGAGACTATTACTGTACATTCACCATAGTGATTTCCTCTTTTTAAACATCTTCCCTTTTCGTTGCACATAGTCAATGTGGAAACTGACTTTATTAAACACACTGCAAAGCCAGTTCCACGTATATGAAAAAATACAAAATCCTGCATTTACCAAACAGAACTTGGATTGAAGGCTTTTGAAACAAAACACTAAAGAAATATATAGGGAGTGTTAAGTTCTTAAACTTTTCAGAAAAGATAGTGAGGAATATTGACCTCCTGATGATTACAAGGCAATTAGATTAAAAACACAAGAACAGATTTTGCACTTCCATTTCAGGTAGGTGACAGCTCAGAGTGACTCTAGTAATTTGGCTGTATTATATGTCTCTTTAGACTATTGCATGGGGATTCTAGGTGGTTATGATAAGCATAGAGACCACTTGCCTCCAGAACTTTTTCATCAACTTGAGTGGTATTTTCCCAGTTTATGCTAATTTAAGTGAAGACTTCTATACTCAAACACTACTCATAGTATTTGAGTATAGAAAATAAAGATTTTTTGAGGGGTGGGGAATGATTTAATAAAGTTAGAAAAATGAAAATACCCACAAAATTTTCCTCCATAAAATTGAGTTTTAAAGATAACATGCTTTTTTAATGCAATGGTAGAAATCCAGGTATAAAAGTCAAACTCCTACAGCACCATACAAAATAGAAAATGTCTAGGGAAATATTGCAGCTTCAGATTCCTGTAAGGTGCAGAAACTATCACCACTGATGAAATTATGAAATTTAAATGACATTGCAGGACACTCCAGTAAAGCATTAGCTACTGCTAGAATTGGTGTATATTTTCTCAAAGACTACCATCACTTCACTACTTTGCAACAGTGCTACTTCAATTATCCAGTCAACAAAGAGAAATTTAAGTTCTGACGCAGAAGAAATTCTTCTGCATGCAGAAGTGCCTTCTGCAAAGAAAGTACCTTTACTCATTTTTCCTTCCCTGCCAGAAGGGAATGCAGGATGTAGTAGGACACCCACTAGAAACAAGGTGATACCATTGGCCTCAAAGCTTTTAAGCATTTAAATTATTTTAAATTCAAAAGGAATAGAAGTAAAGCAGCACCCAGAAGAGAAAAAAAAAATGGGCAGGAAGAGAGAAAATCCTATGGTGAAGAAAGGTAAAAGGGACCATGTGGGTTAAAGAGCATTTCTTAAAGCACTGCCAGTTGGGAGGCTCAGGAGCCACCTTGAAACTTCTCTGTAAAGCAGGAGATGGGCTGGAGCATGGGGATTAAAGCTGTTCACTAAGAAATAATTCAAATGTGGAAAAAGTGTACCCTAGTCATCTATCCTTGTATTTTCTTCCCCCTTACTTCCTCCCTGGAGAAAGATATCAAGAGGCACATAAGGCGGGTTTCCAGGTCCAGCAGGAGAAGCCTCCTGAGTCCTGGTCCCCTGCTATTTGACTTGAGAATGATCCAGGAATTATCAGGTTAATCTCAAGTGCCTTTGCTCATTGAAGAGTGACTCTTCTCCCTGTCATCTGATGAGGGATGGGTTGATTTCTACTGACCTGGTTTTTCCTTTCATCCAGCAGACAAGGAGCTACTGGCTCTGGCAAAACCCTTCTCCTTTCACACCTGTTTGTTCCATTAGTTCAGGTTTTGGTGATTCAGACACATGAGACAAACTGGTTTTGTTCTGTGGATGCAGCTGGACTGTCAATCTCAGCAGAGCACAGCTCACCCTTTTGATTGCCCCAGAAGTCCCTCACCCTCTGGCAGATCTGGATCAGCTTGCTGGGGGACAGAGGACAGGGCTGAAGCCTCAGTCACCACTTTTTAACATCTGAGTCTCTTGGCAACTGAATCACCTGGTGAAAGTAGATCACACTCAAAACACGTTCTCTGCATTTCCCTAAATCCCTTGCCCTCTCAATAGCCCCTCATTACCAACAGCATCACTGTTGTGAGAACCCTCATGTCCATTGCCTCTGACTGCTCTCTTACTGAGATGCCATCTGTTGTTGATGCCTTATCTACCGGAGCACTGACCTCTCTTAGCTAAGCTGCCTTGACCTTTATGGGAGATCAGTTCATCTGATGCTGTCCATTTCTGGACACATACGTGACTAATCAGGAAATCAAGTGCTCTTCGTGATGTTTGAACTGTGCTGTGACACATAGGCTGGTCCCTGCAAGCCTGGGACACAGAACAGCCAAAGGAGCTGAAGCTGAGTCCTGTAATTTCGAACCAAGCAGAGATCAAAAGCATACCTACAGAGTTTGATCACATCGTGGGGAAGCTATCATAACACTTGTTATATCTAAAGAATTTGCAGTGGCATTGATTTTAGCAGAGATGTATGGTATTAGCAGAGCCCTGAGTACATACCCATGTTGTTAATCCATGTCACTGTGTCTTCACTGCCTTTGCAGCCCTGCTACATCAAGGAAAACTGCTCATGTGTAATACAATCTGTATTTATCTTAAGGCCAGATTTACTCTGAAAGCCTGAGGTCTGCCATCAGTAAAGACAGATCTGTGTGTGCAACAATAAGCACACAGCTCTGCTGAAACCTCTTCAGGTAAGCATGTTTTCAAATACAGCCTTCAAAGCAGTGCAGTTTGGTGGCTTTACCAAGACAAGCATAATCTACTCACTGAGACAGAGATGCAGGATGAAGACTGTGCAGTCCAATTACAGCATTTGCTGAAGAGACACACCAACACTCAAAGAAAGTGAACAATGCACATGCAACTGCATCAACAGAGTGAAATGCCTTTGTGTCTCTCCCTCCTTGGAGACGAAAAACTCAAAAGATTTGCAGGGAATCCTACAGGTCTCCCAGGATACACCATAGTTCACACTAATAATGTGTTGCTGGAGGCAACCGAGCCTGAACAAACAAATCAGTCCGGGGGAGGAGGAGTGGTGGGTTCATGAAAGCAAAGCCTCCAGGAAAGCCCCCCCTTACTTCTTTTATGTAAACTTTCCCACCCAGATCCTAATTCTGTCTGGCTGAAGGGCCTGCTGCAGAGGAGGTGCAGTGAATTGCCCTGGGCCAAGCTCATGTCCCACTTGTGAAGCCAAGTGCCCGTGCTGGAGGCAGCGCTGTGCAGCCCCGAGTGCAGGAAGCGATGACGCTGGCGCTGTGGCTGCGTGACAAATGCACCAACACCCTCCAGCTGTCTGCTCTGCCGGGTGCACCATGCGCCTCTCTGTGCTGGCATGTGCTGCTCCCTTCCCACCCCAGTCCCTTCTGAATGCTCATGCCTACCACCAAGCATACAAATGCATGTGTAGCAGAAGCAGGGCATAGCAAGCACATAGAGACAACCAGTTTGAATATACTGCAAAGGTACTTGCCTGATGCACTGGCACAAAGGGAAATAAGATCCTGGGATGTGTCAAGGGGAAAATTCCTGAAGATGGGAAAACTAGTATCTTGATATCAGGCTGTGGTGAGACCTCAGTCTTGCACAGTTTTCATCACCACATACCCAAAAGATTAATTCAAACAGCAATGAGAGCTGAGAAAAGCTTTCTAGGATGAGGAGGAGAATGGAGAACCAGAATATCAAAGAGCTTGTCTCATTCAGTTTAGTAAATGGACACAGAGAGGGAGATAATTACCCTGTATAAATATATTAAAGTGCTTACACTGAAGAGGGCAAAAAGCTATTTGAAAGACAATATTGGCACAGGAACACATGGATAGGAAATGGTCATGAATACATTTACATCAGGGCCTTGGAATAGATTCCATTCCTACGATCTTAAGTGAATCATGTTTAAAGCTCTCTGAAATGTCTACATGTGAAAATACAGCAGCATCAATAAACCACTGACTAAAGTCTCCACTTAAATGGAATAATTTCTACAAAGCCTGTAATGGGCTTGAGAACACAGAGCTACAGGACATATGTTGGCAGGATCTCTAATCTCCTTTTAGACACTAAATTAAATGGCTAGGTTTGGAGAGGAACACACTGAGCTGAAGCTGTTTGAAAATTTTGTTCAAATGTAACAAGAATAGCTGGGACATGAAAATCTTGGAAACAGTTTTAGGTGTAAAACCCAGATCTGGAGTTCTTCACAAAAGTACTGAGTACTCTTAATAATTTTAAAAAATTGACTGCTAAGTGATTAGTTCAAATCAGTGTCCAGTACAAGGGTACTGACAAGTAAATTGGACTGGCATCCATGTGACAAAACCCAGAATCACAATTCTCATTCTTGCTAATCAAAGTCAGAATGATGAAATAGCATGAAGTCTCCTCTTCCTCTCATGTAATATGCACAGTCATAATGCAAATACCAGTTTATATAGGCAGAGGATTTTGGTTCCATCTGTGAAACATGAGGACAATTAAGACCAAATCGCTTCTAATAACAGATGAACATGGTTATTAAGATTCACATCCAATCTGTGCTCCAGTATTATATGGTTTGATCAAGGCTAGATGCGGTAAAAACCAGAGATATTGAAGTAAAGGCATAAATCAGCAATTTCCCTAGAGTACTGTCATCCAACCCTGTTCATTTCTGCCTTGAAAGAACAGGAAGTGTTACACTTTTTCCCTAACACTGGGGCTGAATAAAAGAAAAAAGGAGGCAGAAGTTGTGATAAAAACGGATATTCATCGCAAGTTTCTAAGTGGGCACAAGAAAATAAGTTGAAGCTGAAGTTTTTGCTTAAATTATTCTGTTCACTATTCATGTTTTTGGCAAATCTGCTTCCAATTTTATCCCACACTGTTCTGTGAGGAGATGACTCTATAACTGATCCCCTATAGGTGTTCATCATCACTTTTCCAATTCCTGTGATGCGTAGTCCAGTGATCCCCCAAGCCTTTCTTAGGTTTGGGATGATATCACAGCAAGAGAGGAACAAGCAAATCCATGCATTTGGGTATTGTGAAATTTCTCATTCTTACTTGCTCTCTGCTGCTGCCAGCTTTTTCACTGGCTGTTTTACTCTGCCAGTTCCATTCAGCCCCTTCATAATCAGACAGGAAATTCCACACAGAACTGGGATCTCTAATGAAGAGCACATGCAATGATTTACAACTCCTGTTAATTGGTACTACTGCTGAAGCCTTGCTTGCTTCTCTGCCATGTAGAATCAAGAGTGGAAAATTCCAGTTCTCAGGTGGGTGACTCCTCCCTGTGGTGAATCCCACTTAGTTTGGGAGCTGCAGAATTGTGTTCCTTGGGGTGCAGCCAATGCTGTAGGGCACTGGCTGTGGTGCCGAGCAGCATGAAGCTGGGCCAGTGCTTCTCCTGAGCTGCTCTATGGCTACAGTGCCATTCCTGCCTCCTGCCAGCAGTACAGCAGCATGCTGCCAGGAACTGAATGCAACAGGTGAGATGATGTCGCTGAAGACTGCCACTAATGTTTTCCACTTTGAAAGAGCTGCATGTGGGGAGATATCTTGGTGTTTCTCTCTCCCTGCAGCTTTAAGCTTGGAAGCCACTTAGCCACTTGGAAGCATCCTGCAGAACTGGTCCAAATAAACCAAGCTGTTCCTCTGTGAACACAGCAATCACAGATAGCTGCTGCACTTAAGCATTCCATCTCCAATTAAGCTTTACACTGAAATGTCCTGTCCAGCTGCAAAATCTCCTGCTGAACTCTTCAGGCTTATCATATCAGCGTGTGGCTTTCTGCATTAGAGACCAACTGGGGCCAACGTAAACACTGCAGCTGAGGAATCACAGCCTTACAAACAGAAATAAGGGGCTTCGTACCACCTAGTCTGCCTCACTGGCTGAGACAAACTACAAAGCATCTAATCACATCTATTTTCTCAGGATACTGCCTATATAAAGGCAGATCAGAAGGTCCTGTGACTCGCCCTGAGCTTCTGTCTGCTGTACTTTCAGCTGATTGGTGGACAGGTGTGAAAAGAGTGAACTTCATCAAGAATACCATGTAAGCTCAGCATTTAGCTCTTCTAAAATAAAGATAACCCTGCTACAAATCCACAGTTACTGTACCTTGCACTTCCAAATAGCCATGAGAAGAAATCTCACCACCTGACCTAGGAGATGCTCATTTAGCTGTTTGCAGCACAGACCAAAGACATGCATGAGATCAGAACTGACTCTATGCTAGCAAGCAGACAAGAAAACACTCAATTAAACAGCAAAGTTATTTTATATATATTCATATATATATAAAGTTTTTAATTATAACATTTCCAAGCAATAATTCCATTCTTAGAATGTGGAGGAGCAGGGAAGGCCTAATTAATTCACAGGGGTAAGCACCATAAGACTCAGCCTAGCAGGCAATAGTAGGAGCAGACATTTCTGAGCTTTCTTCTAACTCCTTTCTTACTATAAGAGCAATGTTAAATCCTGTCCTCCTACACCCTGATATTTCTCATCATTCCTGAAGAAAAAACAAGAATCTGACAATCCTACAGCAGCATCAACAACTCTTCTTTGTGAGGCAAAGTAACAGAGAAGATAAATAATCTGTGTTATTTTCTAGGGCATAGTGGAGGCAGATATTGGATCCTTTGAAGTTAGCAGACTACATTTAGCCCCACAAGAGCTGGCAGAGCTGAGCTCAGTGACACTCATCTAGCTTTAAGTGTTACCACTAGGACAGTCTTTTTTAAAAATGAAGCTTTGAAGGGATGGAAATTGCTGATCAGGAACTAACTTTTCTGCAGCTGATGTTAATCAGAAAGGTATTATGCAAATATTTGCTCCGGATATGGCAGTATTATAGAATGGCTTGGGTTGGAAGCAGCCTTAAAAATCATCTTGTTTCAACTACCCTGCCATGAGCAGGGACACCTTCCACTAGACCGGCTTGCTCCAAGCCCCATCCAGCCTAGCCCTAAACACTTCCAGGAATGGGGCATCCACAGCTTCTCCGGGCAATCTCTTCCAGTGCCTCACCACCCTCACAGTAAAGAATTTCTTCCATATTGTCAGCTCACATTGAGCTTTTCATTCACCAACCCCCCCACATCTTTTTCCTCAAGGGTGCTCTCAATGCATTCTCTGCACAGCCTGCAGTTGTGCTGTGTATCTGAGACTGAAGGGTTTGGTGCAGAAATGACCAGCTGAGGTTCTTTGGCCTGAGACATACAGGAGGCCAGACCGGACAATAATAACGACATCACATTTCTGGCCTTAAAGCCAATGAATCAGATGACTGCACACCAAGATTATTTTGTAATTCTCTCTACTGAATAGATTGAAATGAACATTTGTTTATCATTGTACCTGTTCTTTCCTCATTTAACACTTCTCCCCCCTCCTGAAAGATTTTCTGTGCCTTCCTTCCTGCCACAAGGAGGGACTGAGACTCTGGTCCACTGCTTTTACCTGCAGCCTTCATCAAAGAGCAAGATTGTCAGTCTATATGGCAAAAGCTACTTCTACTTCACCTCGGTCCAGCCTGCACCAACCAAGCTGCAGGCTTCCCCACTGCAAAACAGGGATGAGGATTGGACTCTACTGCAGAGGTCATTGGGATACTGTGGCCAGGAAGCCTTGAAGACAAGCTAATTCTCAGTACACAGGTCTATCCTGGGATCACAACGCTTGTACTGCTATCAAGTATCTAGACCTAGCTTCCCAGATCTATCCCACTAATTCGTAACTCTTCAAGAAGCTAAAAATGCATGAGAAAAAGCTGAGATGACAACTAGGATATAAAACTCCTGAATTGCTAACTGCAGACATGAATAAAAAATAAAAACCCTGCCTCTGGTGCTGAATCTAGCCCTTACAGGTTGGAGTTGTTTAAGAGTACATTTTAGGTGTTATTTGTTCATGGTACTCTGGAGTCCCTCCTCTTTGAAGCAAGGGTTGGATGTCCCTCTCTGCAGCCTCTCCAGCTGGCTTTGGCAGGCTCTCATGTACAAGTTTTTCATGTGTCTGGGACTGGGACACCAGCACAAGCTGGTTAATAGTTACACAGCGTAACTGAAATGCATTTCTGGATGGAAGGTGGCAATCATCAGCATATATTATTTTCCCCCTTGCCATGGTAATTAACATGAAATAATTTCAGAGGTTGTAGCCTGTTCATGGCATTCAGTGCAACCACACTGCACAGCTATATAATCTGTTCAAAGATGCTTGTTTGAAACTCACAGAACACCATTCTCGCAGTCATCATATTGGGATTCAGTATCTAGATGGCCACAGTTACAGAAAAAATGTAACAGAACTACTGTAGAAAAGCATTAGGAAAAGGTTTGAAAAGTTATTACTTGCCCTTTATTACCTTCAAGAGCTAGCTGGAGCTGAGCTTGTCAGAAATGCCATTTCCAAGTTTTGGAATAGAAGCACCAGAACCCCATTAAATGATGTGTTTTACTTCGAAAATAACAACATTCTCAGAATTAATTCCTTGTGCTATTTATGAACTGTCTGGATTTTGAGAAGTTAGGAGTCACACATGCAACCTTCTATCTCCAAACATACAGATGTTCTCAGAAAATAACAACATAGCAATTTCCTCAGTATCCCAGTAGTCCCAGAGATACAAGAGTGCCAAAGAGAACAACTGGTCAGCAAACTGAACCCTTAACATCAAACATGGCATAGCTGCAGTTTGCTAAGATACAAATCACAACAGAAAGAACTAGCAACTATGCACCTAAAATTGCTATGAGGAAACTTATGCCTATGCACAGACACACTTAGCTTTAGTGTGTAATACAGAGAGATTCTATTATATATTCTATTAAGTTTATAATAGAATATAGTTTATGAGCTATGAAAAATAGATACAATCTTTATTATATACATACTGACTATATAATTATGTTTTGTATACAATATAATTTTAATTTTACAAATAAAATTATTTTAAAGAAGAATGGTGATATGCAGAAATCTAAATCAAGCTGTGAGGTATTTGGGCACAACGTCAGAACAGATCCATAATCACAGTTACAAGAAGGCCTCTCCCTTGCTCCTCTGTCTCGCAGATATTTGGCCTTTTTTGAAAGCTGAGACAGGCATCTGCTACAGAAGGAACAAATACTTGTATTGTATCAGTAACAGAGATGTCCTGTGTTACTTATCTTGCAGAGCACAGCACAAAGGCCAAAAGTTCCCACTTTTCATGCTCATTGATCCAAGCTGAGCAACATGGTGAGGCATGATAAGAACTCTGAGGCAAGGGGCACTTCACCAGCACCAAACACAGCTTCACACACACTGTGAAACCCCAGCAGTGGCAAAGTGCTTGCTGTTATAACCACATAAACATGCCCACGTTAAATGGGCAGTCTGCTCTCACCTGACCCACATTTACTGGCTAGCTGCTGCAGGCTAAAGAGTCCCCTGTGCTGACAAAGATGAGGATAATATAAAAGGCTTCTTGGTGCCAGAGTTCAAACAAGCATAGGCAAATGAAGTGCAGCATCTTTTAGCTGCACTTTGATAGAAAAGCAAATCTTTTCCAGGTCTGCTCATGCAACATTTACCTTCACCACTGTGAACATTGCTGCCTTTAAAGGACATCAGTCTGCTTATCCCAATTCCATCAGTTGAGAGGTTTTCTGCAGTCCCCTGTAGCAAGGGTAAACTTTCAGGTTGCATCATGCAGGTCTCTCTCATTTTCCTTAGATATCTTCCTAGGCCATATCTTGCATAAACATATGCATTATATAAGCTCAAGCCCGTCGGTTTTACACTCAAATTTTGTGTCAGTTGTGAGAAAGTTAATTCCCAGCCAATTTTACCTGCTTAGAGCCTACCAGCCCCGGATACAAGATGCACATTTTTATGGCTGGGACTTGTCTCTGTGTATGTCTGCAGTCAGACCTACCTCAGGCTTTAATCTGCTCCCACACAAAACCCTGTGCCCTGAACTACCACGGGCAGTTTGTGTTTAAGCATTTGCATGCAGGATAAATTCACGACACGTGGTGAAATTACGGAATAATTTAATAACAATTTATCCTGTTCGGCCAATAAAAATTCACCATGGCTAAAACAGTTATTTTACTTAGCATCTGACCACAGAGTAGAATTTTTCATGCTTTTCTCATTACTAGGTTTTTCTCACTTGAAACAGTATTATACCCAGACTGTTTTATAGACCTGATTCTTTACCATCACTAAGTAGATCAAACATTGACTTTTTATCTTCATAGGGCTTTTAGCAGTGAAATTAGTCTGACTTCTTTTTCCCTTCAGCAAGCTTGACCTTGGAGTCACCATCCTGGCTAGCAGTCAAGGTGCTAGCCTTGATCTTCATGCTCTATGTGATGACTTCATCATCACACAGAGCATGAGGATTCCTCTCTTTGACTTCATGTCAAAATACATGCCATTTCATTGTTTCGATGGAGTCTTCACACTTCACTACAGAGTGAGGCAGCCAGTCCTTTGAGGGGAGAAATGCAAATCAAATACTTGAATCAAGTTAGGTTTAAAGAACTGGACTGATTTCTGGAGAAGGGCAGAATGGATGGAGAGAAGAAAATTTTCACACATTTTTTGTCCACTTATGCACTGTTATGGTGGGATGATGGTGGATTGAACAACAGAAAAGCATCCAGAATTGCACAGCAATTCCACGGCCACTAGTTCCTCAGCTTCCCCACCTCCACAAACCTTCCTGATGCCAGCAGCCACCTTGGGGACTGTGAGGCATCCCAGGAACAGGACAAACAGATGCACTTTGTTCATGCTGAGTTTTGCAAACTCTACACCTTGTGACAGGAAGACTCTGTGTATTTCACACTTCAAGTTCCAGTATCACTAAGGTACTAGAAGTGTATGTTATGTTTTATGTATCTTATGTTTATGATTAGTGTAGATTATGTTTTAACTAATAGCACAGTCTGGCTTATATTACCTCGTTTGTTACTTGTAAATATTTTTAGGTGAATGGAGTGAGTTTTTGTACTCATCTTGCTAATAAATATGTCAGCTTGTGACTGACTGAGAAAGACATAGTAAGAAAGTTGCTCACAAAGCTTTTACTGAAGAATGAGGTTCACTTTGGGCCATATATAGGATATACTCTCATATGTGTGACAGGTATATGCAGCAGTCCTTTTGTCTTTGACTTGCCTGCATGATGTGAAGTTATATATAGACTGGGCAAGCCTCATTCCCTTTGCTCCGATGGAGACAGCCCCAGTGGCAACAGCCTATACCAAATCAACAAAATAGCAATATCCAGCACATACTCCATCTTGCCTATTCTACCTTTCTGCCAAAAAGTGGTTTCCAAACTCAGAGGTAAAGAGAAGCAGAGCATCCCAAAATAAAAATGGTCAGAGAGATTTGTGGTAGCTTCATTATCTGAAAAAAGAAACAGCTCTACTTATCCAAAGTAACTACTACTTCTCCACAAATCCTTTGTCTAAAGTACTGAGCCAGCACCTACCATGCTGCTGTTTATAAACCTGCCTAGAAGTCTAACTCAGCTTCACTGAATCACCAAATAATGCTCTTTGCAGGTGATGTATGCATATGTTTCTTATGGAAGACCTCAGTGAGGCTTAGGAAGCCCATTCTCACAAAACAGATCTCATTTCCCACATATATTTACATTCACCACCTGAGAGAAAACACATTAAATATTTCCCAGGTCTGAGCTATCACAACACCAGGGAATCAGTTTTCATCACCAAACTGGGTAGCTACTGACCTTCCTCAGCTTGGGTTGAACAGCTTCCAATATAGTGCAGGTGCTTCCTCCTGGAGCTGTGTATTTTTTTCTGTGTCCTGACATGCCAGCTTTTTTATGCACTGTGAAAGTCAGCTTTGTCATTCAGGAGTTCCCATTCTCCAAGACATGACTGGCAACACTCTGCTTTATTTCTCCTGCTTCAGATTACCCAGAGTACAACTGAGGAGCAAAGAGCTACAGTGCCATGTAGCACATTTGTCCACAATTAGGATTGTGTCTGAATAGAGCCCTACAAGGTCAGATGTAAGATCCTTAAAAGGTTAAAATCTGCTACTGAACCATCTTATGTCATGTCTTACACTCTGTCTGCATTTACTGTTCAGTAACAGTGCAAAGCACTATGCAAAGAATGCCTCCAGCAAACTGGATCTGTGTCTTGGCACTCACTGAAACAGAGAGGAGCAAGCAGAACTGGGCCTGCCTCAGCTGAATACACTGTTGAGAAAATTTCTGCATGGAAATTCAGGAAAGGCATCCAGCCTCTCCCATAACATACTAATTCCTAGATCAGCTTAAGCTGACATGGCATGTGAAAACCAGAAATGCTCCAAGTTTATCAGCAGATACATAGTTGTATTTGGCTCTAACTTCAGTACACCGACTGTACATGTCAGTGCTGTGTAAAATCCAGGTGTGATTTTTTTGAAATTAGAGTAGAACAAAATGTTAGTCTGCCTAATCCTTGAGTTTGTTCTGCTTTGGATCCATTCCCTGTGGCTCAATTCTGAAGTGAGTTTGAGAATGATCAAAAAGATTGAGATGGAAGCTTGAAGGCTTCCCTCTTACCAGCTGAATCTGCTGCAGATGTTCTACCACTGGTCAAGTCCTCAGTATTAAGTGACTGCAGATCTGTGTAGGAGGGAGCAATGCTTGGGCTGCTGGTGTCCTCTGAGTTGGTTGTCCAGCTGCTCTCTGAGGCACGGGCTTGCCTCTCAGAAGAGTTGGAAGAGGGGGAAGTCCAGCTGGGTGCTTTGGATGCAGATACTGGTTGCAGAAAACAGGTATTGGTTAGAGACATGCAGGGCAATCCACTCGAAGATCACAACTATTCCAAAGACACGCTAGATCAGTGTACTGGGGCTCTGTAAATACAAATTCCAACATCCACAGCAACGCAGTTATTTTATAACCAACGCAGAGCTAGTGCCTGGCACTGTTACCCTCCAGCACTACTCAGCTGTCTGCCTTAGATTCCCCACTGCAGGCAGCCATATGCTTTCTTGTTGCTCAAGTATTGGGGAAGCTGTGACTTTTCAGAACAAGATTTCATGTTTCTGACACTGTTGACAAGACCTGAATATGTTTGTTGTGCAACACAGTGGAGTTTTTATAGCGCCACAGATTTTTTTAAAGTGGATTTATTATATTTAATTAAGCATTCCCTATCTGTGACACCCACTCAAATGCAGTCATCATCTCAGGAATGCTCTGCATGGAGGGGGAGTATAAAAATAACCTGAAAAGGGCCTGTTGATGTGCACTAGGAATTGCTTTTGTTTCTGAACATGCAGAATGTAGAGTCCCAATCTGAATATACTACATGACATTTCTGCTCAGTGTAGACCAAAAACCCTGTTCCACTCATTTGCCACACTTGCATGTCAAACAGTTCAGTCTTGCCTAACCATCACCCAGAGTTTAGAACACAACCACACACATCCACTGCTAGGAGTGTGTATTGTGTACTCTTTGCATAGCATATTTTTTGCCCACAACATCTCTTGAATGCTAGGAACAATGAGTGACTCTAGTGAGGAAATAATACTAATAAAAAAGAAAGTTATGGTTAAAAAGTCTTCCTAAGGAACTAGGGAAAACTGTACAGGTAAAGATTAGTTCTAATTTAATATCAGCTTAATAACTGTTTTCTACATTAGTACATCTATATTTAGCTGTTAAACCAACAAAGATCTTGATGCTCCCCAAATTGTGCAGTTACTGAATAACTACTAATACAGAGATTTTCTTCTCAGTATGTAATAAACAAACAACCCTTGCTAGGTTGACAGATACTTTGGAAAAAAATGACAGATTAATGTTAAAGAAGATTTATCTCTCTCCATCCAAGAGATGTGATGGGACACTTCCTCATTATAGAAACCTGGTTGTGTGCATAGACAGAATATCCAAACTGTGCTCTCTGCCTTGCCTCTGGAGAAGTGTGAATTTATTTTGTATACCTGCACTGATAGCCTCAGGTAAGCAGGCAGTGGTGTATGTGTACAGCTGTGAGCCTACTGACACTGAGTGGCTTCTGAGTAGAGTCATCCTTGAGGATGAGGAGCTGCAAGCCAGATCTGCCTCCTTATTGCACAGGTTGACAGCTGTTGTGTCAGACACACAACCAAAGCCCACCCCTCCTCCCTCCAGTCACTGCACACTGTGTTGTGCTCGGTGCCTGTAGAGAAAGGATGATGAATGGATGATTATCATCTGTCAGTACCTCTCTCAGTCCTTTTGTTAAAGATGGCATGAGGTACCTCAAAAGCCATCCTTAAAACTTCACCTGAAATTGCTTTGACAGACAGAGAACTTTATTTGGATGTAGGAGACAAACTGAAAAGCTGAGCTCTGTACATGGATCACTAACAGGAGCCAAGTTTCTTTTGAAGTGTGCTTTATATCCTAGGAACTGTGAAATTATTTTATAGAAAAAACATCTTAGATTTCCAGTATTTTTTTAAGTCAGTCACCGCAATATGAAAAAACAGGCTAGTTTAGAAACATGTAAGATATAATAACTCAAATACTGCCAATCAGTTTTATGCTTTCCAAACCCAATTTTTATCTAAGAAGGCAACTGGCTGGACTAGTGTTGCCAAATACTTCTATATAAGGGCAAATCAATTTTATTCCAGGTAAGTAGGGCCGTCTTGAAAGAACAGAATTGTTTGCTTTTTTCCTAAAAAGAGCCTTTTACTTTGGAAAACCAAAACCACAGGCAGCTTTTTCAGCAATAAATGTTCTTTAAATTCCTACTACATTCAACTTCTACCTGTGACTGTTCTAAGTTCCCCAACACTAATAATTAAAACTAGCAGAAGTGCATTTTCCCCTATGCTGAGCCAAAAGACCATCTAGCAACCTCAAAAAGCAAGACAAGCTGTCCTGGGTTATGGAATCAAAAATGTGTATTCTATTTTCATCTGCTGAAAGCAGTTGGGGAATTGTCCTTTATTTCTTGTAACTTTGGAAGGAGGGGGACGGGAGGAGGGGCGGGTGCCTTTGGGTAATGGGCCATCAACAGACTATACCCCCGGACTATACTGCTCCCCCCAGAGCCCCAGAGCCCCATCTGCATGCATGGTCCTATTGTGGGATGCCCCGCCCAGTGGGGGGAGTCTACAATTGCTGCCGGGAAAACTGAGCCGGCGGGGGACAGACTTCACTTGCTTCACCCCGATTCCTGGGAGGAAGACGGAACCCCATCTCATCTTCGCCAGACCCCATCTCATCATCGCCGGACCCCATCTCACCATCACCTCACCATCACCTCACCTCTGGACCCCTCCTCATCACCCCTGGGACTCCTCCCCATCACTCCTAGACCCTTTTTTGGCTAGAGGATCGTCCCTGCTCCAACAGAGCCACGTCTGTCACCCCAGGAGGACTCACTTCTGGACTGCTTCCAACACCCTGACTAACAGGGTGCCAGGTGGCAGCTCTGATTCTGTCAGGGCTTTCCCAAATTGTTGTTGTTTGTTTGCTGGTTTGGTGGGGTAGTTTTGTTTCCTACCACATTTGTATTATTGATATTCCTAGTACTGTTATTCCTATTCCCAAATCTTTGCCTGAGAGCCCTTAATTGAAAATTTATAATTTGGCAGGGGTGGGGGGTTTGCATTCTCTATTCTAAGGGAAACCCCAGTTTCCCTGGCAGATACCTGTCTTGTCAAACCAAGACACAAGCAAAAGTAAACATCTACACATCTTTAAGATCTCTCTTCAGATGCTTCTGCTGCTGCTCTTCAGATTCCTGGAAGTGCTACAGCCAAATTCCTAAATGAGGCAGGGCTCTTTTGTTGAAATTTTGAATTCAGTCTCTAATGCCAATAGCCAGAGAGTCACAGCCTTTCTGCTGTAGGAATTTCTCAGAAATCTGTTAATGTTGAAAGACCAGTGCCAGAACTATCCCTAAAATGCAACTTCTGTAGCATGCATTGGATACTGGAAATCACCTCATTGTTTCCCAAAGCGTTTCCTTCAACATGCATTTTACTTTTCTTGACATGTTTATTCTTAAAACAATGGATTGGCTTTTAATATGCAGATTTACCTTAAAGCATTCATTCCTCTTTGGTGTTTTGAGGACCTGTTCCTTGATCCCTACACTGTATTACAATAAACCGTGTTAGCATAATTCCCTTTCTTATTACATCGGACTTCAGATTTTTCTCATTTTAGCATAGCATCACAGTTTCTAGTGATAGGTGTAGTTTTCAGCTGCTGATCTTGTGTTGTAAATACTTCCTACTTTCAGAGAGAACAGCACAAAGTAGTTAAACTCAGATATGCTGTTGGATAGCCTCTCAAGGGACATGGTAAGAGTCCAAGTAATTTGAGCCATTTAAAACCAGACAAAAGCTCTTGGGAAGAAGTGGGCGTGGCTGAGCAGGATGGATGATGTAACAGATCTTGCCTTAGTCTAATTATGGTGACTAAGGGTACCTCATTGAATTGAAGAGTGCAGCTAACACTGATAGAATATGACACTGTGAGCTGTACGCCCCTTGTGTAACAAATGCAAATGTTTTGTCACCTGCTGGCTGTGATCATTTACAGATTGTGTAGCATTTGTGATAGCAACATTTGGGTCAGCCTGAAAATCTCATTTTTCACTTTGGCAGTAACAGTTTGACTAGGCTGATAATAATCATAATAAAAATCAAAAAATCTTCTTTTCCCAGCAAAAGGAAAACAGAGAAGGGGATACCACAATACATAATTTCTGTGACTAAATATTTCTATGGTCTCACTCAAGAGTTTTTGCTTCTTGAGGAGAAATCCACATGATTTGGCAGCTGTCAGTTAACTATATATAAACCTCAAATGCAGAAATATTTTGAAACAAACATTTTGCTTAGCATTTACTCTGCTTGAACCTGGTAGAAGGAAGGGTTTACAAGAACATCCTAAATAAAGATAGTTTTCACTGTGAGGCTTACTATGGGTGCTTTTTATTTCTGTACCTCAGATTTTGACCTTTCTTTTCATCTTCCAAATTATTTGGCTGTTTGTTCAGCCCTGTTTCTTGCCATCAATCCCCCAACCTCTGCTCCCCCAATAATGTCTTCACTTTTCCCAGAACAACAAGGGTCCAGCATTAGCCTTGGTTTTCTTTAAAATGTACTTCCTATAGGATAGCCACCACATTCTAGCTGTCTTTAAATTGATATTGTTTTAGACTGAGCACTTTGGAACAAATATTTACTTTTGGGGGAACCTGTGCCAAAATACTGCAGCCCTAATGTCAGAGCAAGACGGCATCTCTCTCTCCCAGGACCCATCCTCTTTGCTCTCATGGCGCTATGGAAATCCCACTTTGCAAGCCCTTTTCAAAATGTGTTTCCAGGCAGCATAGCCATCAGCCTGGGTAATTCTCTAGCCAGCTGAGCAGCTGCTCAAGCACAGACAGAAAGACAGACGATTTCCTAACAGTGCTGGAGCCCTGACAGGAACGCAACCGGGGGTGCTGAGCCTCCAGGACATTGCTCTTCACAGCTGCCTGCACAGGAAACAGATTTCAAATGTGTCCATCCTTCTCACACCAATCCTTCTGTTTGCACTTGGCCTTTATACTCTTCCCTCCCCCCGTCTGGGTGTTTGCTATTGTTCTTATGCAGAATGTTTGCTACTGGAAATGAATAATTGCTGTCACCACAGAGTTTCCACTGAGGGTGTCAGCATACACAACATCTCCAGCTTTGCTCTTGCCCATAGAAAACAACCTGTCATCTGCACAATAATGGAGAACAACTAGGCTGAAGTTTATCCTATCTCTTGCTGTCAAATGTCCCTCAAAGTAAAGGGCCAGAAACAGAACTGTCATTTCTGCTTCCCTTTAGAGGCCGTCAACTGCACTGGTCTGGCTGTTTATCATACAGGGTCCAGAAAAGGAGCGGGACCAGCTCATAAGGAAGGATTTTAAAATATCCTTAGGAAACACCTCCTTAGGGTTCCTATATAGTTCACAGAATAATAGCTTCCCATGCAAGAAATACATGGAGTACATCCTGGTGTGACTGTTAGGGGAACCACCCTCCTCCATGAATCTTCAGTCACATGCCAAAGTTAGTGTGTAAATATCCTCCCTCAGTGACATGGATCACACAGGACAAGCCTCTACAGGGGCACAAATGAGTGTCCTCTTTAAAACTGCAATGCTTTCAGCAAGTCTACTCTGCTCTCCTCATCTGGATATCCTAGACCTCTGCCTAAAGACTAGTGTCCCCTGTGACGGAAAACACACACCAACAGGCAGTGTTTTGCCTAAGCACATACCTTAAGACTGGGCCACATCCCTCTAAGGGTAGGACATCAAGTAATATACCACAGAATTTGTTTTGTGGAAATCTCTTTCTTATGATTAGCTTTATTAAGGTTGAGCAAGATTTTTATTTTTTGTTTAAGAAGGTGCATTTATGAGTTTTTCAGTTAACAAGGATATAACAACTTCAGGAAGGAAATACCAAGTCAGAGCAACCAAGAGCCCCATTTGAAAAGTCTGTGGCTGTATGAGTAAGCACAAGGATCACATAGCCATGAAACTAGAGAGAGGTAGAGCACCTCAGTTTTACATATTTACACTTCATGGGTGCTCTTCCTTCTCTCCACATCACAGGGATAAATAAGTATTTGCAACTAAGAACCAACAAATAGATATAAAGAAGGTCAGGGAAATCTCTTTTAGCTTGAAGATTCCCTTACTTCTGCACACAGGTCTAACCACACTGTCTCAAAAGGACAAGTCTGTAGCAGCCATCAAAAGAGCAGATGGAAAACCAGACGGGGTTTACCCAAAATCCAATCCAAAGTTGACAATCCAAGTCTTCTGACAGAAGTATTATTCATGTTACAGGGAATATTTGGTGGACTCAGTGAGCAGATGAAAGCTGTAACTCTTCAAACTGCTTTAATAAATACCAGACATAAAGTAGAACTAAGAAGAGAGAATCTTAATTTAAACATGAAAAAGCAAACTCTTGTTTTCTTGGGCAATTACTCCACAACCTCCTGCAAGGAAGGACAGAAGTCTGTTCATGCAGAAAAGCTAGAAGCTCATAGAGCCACATCAGTTACCATAAGCTGATGGGGCAAGCCAGAGGATTTGCATGTGTGTTTAAAGTATGTCAGAAAGAACTGCTGTATTTGAAGAAAAGTGCATGCAGTGCTGGAATTAAGGTAAACTTCTGTTGTCTTTGTAATTCTCCAGCTGCTAAATCAAAAGACAGCAGAAAATACTGATGAGCACTGGCACACTAATTGTTGGTATCAATGAACTGCTGGCAAAAAACATAGAGGAACTATGATCAGGTAAAGGCTATGATCACAAAGGTGATCACTGTTCTTTCAGTTCCAGATTACAGAGGCAAATATGGCTTTTTCAATGGCTGTTCATACCTCTATGTAAGAAATGTCACTACTGAAAACACCTCTGTGCTCTTTCTCCATGAATGCATTTTGGCAATCTCCAAGACTTAGTCAAGACACAGGTGGAGTGAATCACAAAAGGATTTCATTTTCTTTACAAAAAAAATATTTCTTGTTCAATCCAGAAGGATAGTGTGAGCCCTTTTTGAAACTCTGGTAACATTAATTGTGTTAAAATACAGCACAAACTACTCAAACCTCTTGAGAAGCCAAAGAGCAAGGCAAAAGTCCTGTATGCTCTCATTGTACTTTGTTATCTTACTGGAACAGATTTTTTCACTGCTTTTGCCTCACCTGTTTGTGAGTGGGTTGATGAAGCACTGGTCCACGGTGCATCTTCAAACTGAACCCAAGCACTGATGGATGATGACAGATCATGGTTACCAAGCACAGCAGAATCCACCTTGGGCTGCTCAGCTGCCTCTTCCAGCTCTGTGCAGAAGAGGTCTTGAAATTCTCCATTTGCATTGTGGTTCTCTTCTGAGGATGTGTCTGAGGAATTAAAACATTTCACCGGAGGAGCCTTAGTGCTACCTAAAATAGAGACAACATAGAAGGATTTACTGGATTGACCATTATTTCATTGGTTTTTATTGAAACATCTAAAATTTGCCATTAAATGTAGGAATTTTTCCTTCACCTAATGCAGTTTTTGGATTAACACTGGGCAGTCTTGCACTTGATTATAATAGGTGAGATTTTCTCCATGGTTGGTTGGATACTGTCTTGAATTTTGAAGGACAGATCCAAAACCTGTAGTAGATCCGCATTACACGACACGAGGAGAGTAATTTGCCTTTTTGGCCCAAATCCTCCTATTACATAGGGGTAGCAGGAGATGATTCAATCTCTGCACAAACTGATTCCACATAGAAGGCAAGCTCTCCCATGCTAGATACATGACAGTAGTTGGTCTAAGTCAAACAAAGGAAGTCTCACCAATTTCAAAGAAAATCAGAGAGCTTACCTTGTGGGTGAACAGGCAGGAGCAGCTCATCAGTGAAGGATACCCACTCAGACTGGTGGGAGGCAATGACACTTGTCAGAGACGTCATATTCACAGCAGGTCACTCATCTTCCCTTGGGGATCATGAGGAGGAGGAAGCAGAATGGGAGAGGGATGGTGAAGATGAGCCAATAAAGGGAAACACTTCCTTTACACTTCCTTTTCAACTGCTGTTAAGGCAAGAAAGAAATAGATAATGTCTTTTAGAAAATTAAATAGGAGGAACTAGTGCCACCATTTTTTCTAATATATAATGTTAAAGCAATTTATGTACCAGTCATAGTACTGTCAAAGCACAACCACCTTTGAGACAGGAATGTCACCTGTGTCTAGAGGAGGGTTACACTCAAGCAACTCCTTCATATAAAGCAACTGAGGGTCTTGAAACATCTTCATGTTACAACAGTCCATCACCAAAACCAACATTTTAGTCCTTACTCAAGGAGCCATGCCTCTCATAACCTCAGCAAGGGCAGATGAGGAGATTCTCCCAGGTTTAGCAAATTTTGATTATGATGTAGCTTAATCCCCACTCCAAGCTGTCAACATGCCTTTGCCCACCTTGCTGCTTACAATGTCTGATCCCTCTTCAGAGCAAGCAATAAATGGCACGTTTCATTATCAGTAACATTTATGTAGCTGATTCTGAAATGAGGATGAGTGGCCCACGACGCTTATCATGGTCTGGGTATAGAGACCATCCAGCTGCACTTTCCACTCTGCTGCTTGACTGGAACTTCACATTTTAATTTTAAAAAGCATCTTAGACTTTGTCTAGAGTTAAGCATGATTTTGCTGTAGCTCAGCAAATGTTTTCACAGATGTAGAAACTGAATTTAGTAGGCCCTCCAATGGTATGCACCTCACACAGATTCGTGAACCTGCTAGATGGAATGGAGCACTGGAAAGTGCTCTGCTTGTTAGCTAGTAACTGGGACAATCAGGTCCAAGCAGAGAAATTCTCTCTGACAAGCACCCATGACCACCTCAGTTTTGCAAACCACTTCAAAACTCTCAGAAGACTCTTCCTAGGGAAATATGCTAATTCTGTCCCCAATTATCTCAAGCATTGAAGCTCTTGTTGCCATGGCATTGAATTACTTGAAAATACTGAACCTGACTATCTGAAAGAGCTTTAAGCAGCATTTCTTGGCCTCCTGTCTCTCCAATAACTAAAGGGTTTTTCAGGGTGAAACTTCATGTTAGTGTGCAAGAACAGATACTTCATTGAGACTTCTCTTTACCCTATATTAACAAAATCTGGGCCTAAAAAGTAGGCATATTTAAATGCATTCAATCTTTAATTCTCCTTTCTGAAGGAGACAGATCATCAAATAGCTTCCAATATTATTATTCTCCTCAGGGCCACAGTCTTTTGTCTGCTGAAAGGCAGATCAGCAATCAAGAAAGAGCTGAAAACCTAAAAAGTTTGGAAGTCACAAACCTGCCTGACAACTAGGAAAAATTCATGTTCAGTGTCTGAAGATGAATCTTATTGAGCAGATTAGAATGCAAGATGTACCATTTCCTGCAAACACATAAAAGGATTCCTAGGGATAATCCTGATGGTTAAGTGCAATCTGCCATAAAACTGATCCCCTTGCCATAGACTTTGCAGAGCCTATGGCCCTCTGACCAGTCACCCTGCATATTTTTCCCTTGTTACACAACAATTAATTCCCTGCTGCAGGAGGAACAGTGGTGCTTGAGCCCCTTTTCCTCCACTGCCATGGCAGGAACCCTGTCTCCATGCAATGTGGGCAGATACACTGCCTGCCTTGAACAACATCTATTTTGGGTGCTGTTAATAGAAACTACAAAGCTAAACATAGAAGCAAGCTAAGAGAAAAAAAAAAAAATCAGATGTTTAGGGTCATTTGGATGCCATATGAGGGAAGGAGAGGATGACCTTGGCATCTTGTTTTCCTCATGTGACCAATTAAGCTGTTTGTTTGGGGCTTGTTTAAATATCTGTAACTAAGTTTTCTTTTCCCAGACAACTGGATACTGACCTGCCCTTTCTCCTGGAAGAGTCCTGAGAGAAGCATGAAGTGGCAGGAAATGAAAAAAAAAAAAACAATTTAGCTTGCCCTTGATGCACAGAGACTGCAGTAGAGCTCATTTCTTAATTAATTTTTTCCCTTTTAATTTGAAGAATAAAAAAGATATGAAAGGAGGCAGGAAAATGGGCTGTTTCAGCAGTACACATACATGGGAGAATTATACCATTATTTTAAGATGGATTTCCTCTAGTACTCTACTGCCCTGTGACAAACATAATTCTTAAAATCCACTTAGTACCAGACAGGAAACTAGCACTTTAAAATGGATAGTGAGCACTATAAGCCCAGAAAAGCATCAGAATACTGTGCATTGAGGGTTATACAACTTCTTATGACTGGGATTTTTGAGAGACTTCCCCGTTTGGTAAATGAAAGAGATTATGTTGACTTATTAGGGTTATCACACCCTTTAGACAAGCAGCCTGAAAGAGAGGAAAGGCAGTCTGAGTAGCTAATAACTTCAAAGATATTCAGAATAGAGGCATTTTGAGGATGCATATGTTAGGTTAAAAAAAAAAAAAAAAAAAAAGAGAAAGATATAGTTTTGCATTCTTTCAACATTCACAAAAGCCTCAATCCCACCTCTTGACCTAAATGCCTGTACAGAATTATGAATCATGCACAGCTAACACCTGTGCAGACTACGTGGAAAAAATACTTCATCCACAAATTAATCTTCACCTCTCATTCGCTCTCCAAAATCATCTTTCAAGAAAGACCTAAGCCAGTCCCATTGTGAACCAATGAGCCTCAGCCAGCACAACAGCAGTGCCACTGTGCAGTCAGTTAACACAACGATGCTGCATTCTGCAGAACTACTACAGAGGTAAATCTCTCCAGAAGAACCATTTGAACTGGGGGTAAACCTGAATCCTCTCTGTAACAAAGCAATCAGCACCATTGCTTAAACACTGCAGTGAGTACTCTGCAAGTGAATTTCAGAGTGCTCCTTCCTGTTCTTCAGACTTCTCAAACATCTCTGGCTATTTGTAGAGGAATGAATTTTGGAGCCTACTAGGACTAAGAACAAATGGATCCTTTAAACTCCAAGTGAGTTACACTTAAAGCAATAGTTTATGCTGCACAGCCCAAAAAAAAAGCAGATGGAAACACATTTCTTGGAAGAAGATATTACCAGGCCAGTTCAGCATTATTTCTCTCTGCCTGAACAGGAATGTTTAGATCCTTACTTCTGGATTTTTATTATTATGTACACTAAGCTTTTGGTGCTGAACTGGTTTAAAAAATGTAAGCTAATTTATCAGATTTTTGGTAAAAAGTTGTGAATCAGAAGTTTGGGGTTTTTTCCTACTATTATACAGTAAATACAAGGTAAAGAAGATGTTATACCTACTCACCCCAATGATCCTTACCATCAATTTCAAGGCAGTGAATTGACCATGAGGTAAAAAAAACCCTCTAAGAAGCTGAAATTTCTGCTTCAGGTGTCCCTTTTTCACATTATAGTTTCACAGTGGTGCATATTAATCTGAGTGACAAGTAGGTGACAGTTATTTCCAGTTCTCCAGAAGGTAGAGATCATAGAGCTGGAACAAAACTCCTTGTCTCTTTAGTCCTCCCAGTGTTTTGATAAAACACATTATACAAGCCCTTTTAAAAACTGATGAACATTCATTCTAAAATGACAAAACTGCTTTGATAACTAGAAACATCTCATTTCAAAACTATGTAAATTCACAGCCTACAGCCATTCCTTCTTGTGACATGATTACCCATCTGTCCTTTTGTACAACTCCACTCTAGCAACAGATGAAAAGGATTATCATTGTCCTTCTCCCTTTATCTCAGTAAACCAAAAACATGTATTTGAGAAAGACACACATAATTATCCTCTGGCAGAAGTCTGACACCCAGCACCTTGTACAATGAGCCCTCACTTTAGGTGGGAGTACTCACACTCTATGTGAGTACAAACACCAACAGTAGTAATGTTGATATGTAGAAATGTTTGTGGCACTATTGAGGTTTAGAAGTATCAGAAGTATCTGTAATGGATTTCAGAAGTATCTGTAATTGCATGGTGTTTTTGTAAGCATACAATTCAAAGTATTTTATTACTCATGTTTGGACAGCAAACTCAAAGGTTCTCAGTAGATTTCAACCCTGCTTAGAAGAAACAGATTAGCACAGTTAATCATTTTAAGCACTAATTGCTTCAAGTTACATTCATATGATGGAGGCTGCAGTTGGCTTGTGGTCACTAAGAGTTACTAGGTTACATTTATATGGAAAAGAGAAGAGAAAAAAATCAGAATAAAAATACAGAGAACAAAATTCAATTGTTTGCTTTCTTGTTTTCCAAATACAATATCAATAGCAAGCTTGTGCTAAGTGCATAGACACTATTGCCTTACATGGCAACACTATTGAAAAAATCCTGTAATCCATACAGTGATTCTGTTTTTCATGCTTATACATTCCCTTACAATCCCAGGAACTGAAACATTAACTGGTTACAGTGGTTTGGTTTGTAGGAGCCCATTGTGGGAAAACAACTAGACAAGCTGTTAAATTCCACATAGAATAGAAGAGAAAAGAAACTAAGCCAAAGGGACAGTAAGAAAAGGAAAGTCTCTGACCAGGGCTTTTCTTGTAACAAACAAGCTTCACTCCCACCAGGAAAGCCTCAAGGAAAAATAAGTAATTTTATCTTGACCATGTGTTTGGCAAACCTGTACAGATGAAACTATTCTAGTAGCACGAACTGAGGAATGATTGCTGCCTTGGGCAAGTTTCCAAGTGAGAGAGAGCTCATGGCTCTTCCTCTCGGCTTGGCCTGTAAATAAACACTGACCATCAGCACATCATGATCTGAATAATAAACAAACTCCAAATTGGAACTCTGTTCTGAGCATCAAAACCAAGTCCCAAGTACTTCAAGGTGCAACAGCATAAACAAAACACAGTGCCAAACAACAGGAAAGAAACAAAACAATGAACTTGAAAAACCCAGTGAAATAAAGGAAGTGGATTTGTATATCATTCTTACTAAAAAAAAAATCATTTTACCAACCTCTGCCTAAATGCCTGAAGTAATATTATCTTATGAATGACAAGATGATGACAAGAATAAAGTTATATTTGGTTGATTATTGTAATTGTAATATTGACAATATTTTCTCCATGTATACAGCTCTGCCAACTTGTAAATTGCCCTGAGAAAGTCTCTGGTAAAACTCTGTTTTAGATCTTAGACCAGTTTTACTTACTCTGATAGATGCTTTTATATGAGCTCCATGACTTCAGCTGTAGCTTAAGAAGCTCAGTCACTACCTGGTGCATGTAACACAAAAGTTTTCAATGTGAAAGGAAGAATTAGGGCCCAAAGGGAGACAAATGCACATGCCTTATGAAACTCCTGCAGCCTCTCTGGGAGAAAGGATGGCTTTTCCCATTATGGATTACACCCAAGTGAATGGTAATAAGAGCCTTGAGAGTTTTGTGTCTGCAAAGCCAGAGCAAATCCACATGTGCCATTACAACGTAGGTCATTAGTGCTGTCTTTTGGTAATTTTAGAGAGAGATGGAGTGAGGAGTGAGATACTGAAGGTGACTACAGCTATCTGGCACACCGAATGACAGAAAAGCAGACTGGTGATCTGCCTGAGCCCAGGACCCAGTGCAGCCACACTAATGACCATTCCCAATTACTCCAACAGATACAAGTGATCTCCCTAAATCCACACTGCAAGTCCTCTGGCAGAAGCTGAGGTGACTTGGAATGACCTTATTTTCTCCAGCACAACCAGCACACATAAAACCATATCCCACAAATACACATCCCAGCTTTCCTGGAAGCTCACAATTCCATGACAGTAAGAGAGGAGAGTCTGTGCAGGCTGCATTGGTAAGAAAGTCACAAGCATCTCCCTCAGGAATATTTGCATCAAAGCTAATATCTGGAAGGTCAACAGCTGCTGTTTTCTCTGCACCAAAATTTATCTGCCACAGAAGCTCCTCTGTTTTCCACAGAGAGAGAGAAGACACCTCAAATGCTCTCCTGCAGGCAATACCAGCATATTTAGGCACTTCAGAAGGCAATAATGTCTCTTCTGTCAAGGCCATGCCTCAGAAATATTTCATGGATTCTGGATGCCTCATAATGAGAGACAGAGATTCAAAGTCTGATGCTGGAAAAAAATCGTACAACCTCCTCTATTCCTTGTACTCCTAAAAACTTGAGAAATGCAGAAAGACACTGCAGAAGATGAGCAGTGCAAAACAAACCAGGAATTTTTATTTATTATTTTATTTTTACTATTAGAATATACAGCAGGCAAAACCCAAGGGAGGATGTGAGACAAAATGTTTGACAGTGATAGTTCACATCACTGGTCACACTGGGAAAATAGAAGTTCTGCATCTCAGGACTTTCAGTATAGCTCACTCTGAGTACATGATTCATTCAAAGTGCAACTGAAGCCATGTAATTGCATGGGAACTTGAAGGACAACTTCCCAAATGGCCAACCTTTCAACTCAAACTAGAATCTGAAGCAACAATCAGTCAAATGCTTCTCTTACCATACAGAGCAACAGTGCAATAAAACTAGACTGGGACAAGATCACAGGAAAGAGGCGGTGTGTCGATTTGTTTAGCAGAACATTTGCATCTCTAAAATGGGTCACTTTTTTTTCCCCCAGTCAGTATTGAACAAACAGGAAAACAAAACAGAAGGAAAAACCCACTAATTTAAGGGTTTTCTTCCCAAAGACTAGAATAATTCAGATCAAGTTTTACGTTGGTCACCAAAATTCTGTGGGTAATCATAGTAGGCAACAGGAAATCTAAATGCAGTAAGGGAGGAGAGGTTGCTAACATCCCCTTAGGAGAGGGTGGGTACAGAGTCCTTACTACTCTTTCTTGTTTTCTCAAGGCCTCCACAGGGCAGAAGTCCAAAGCAGCACTGAGATCCCAGACTTCAACACGAGCCCATTACGTGTGTTACAGATTCTTCTCTGCTTCAGGATGGTGAATTTGCAGTAGTCACAACTATTGCACAACACAATACTAGAAAATTGATGCTCCAATCCACGTATGTGGACAGAACTGTGTTTAAGAATTGATTTCTTCTTTCACACCTCAAAAAGTGAGTCATACAAGGAACGTGAGTTTCAAAAGAAAATTCCCACTGAGTGACCTGGTTTGCACACCTGATATTGATGCTTTCATATGTTTTCATTTAAATTCTGCACAGACAAGCTAGCCAGATGTATTCCATTTACCAAACCCCCCAAAAGCCCCTGTACTTTATTTGCTGTTGTGATAACTATCAAAGTGTTTTTTTAAGTTATCTCACTAACACAAAAAGCACTATGTTCTACAATTAATCACTGTAGAACCAACTATGCCATCACAGCCTGACACCACTGAAGACAGCCATCAAAAAGTGAACACAGATCATAAAATCCTATCTACCTGTCCTTCTTCTGTACTGGGACTAATGACAAACAGGGAAAGGAGTAGGCAGTCATAAGTTTACTGGAATATCATGCTGGATGATAAACACGCTCTTAGAAAACACACAACCTGACTTGTATGAAATGCCACTCTGTTCTGACAGATATTAACTTTCCAGCACTATTTATAGGCATTGCAACAAATTACTGCATTTCAGGTATTCATTGTACAACTCAAAAACTGATCCTGTTCCCATCAGTAAAAGGAGAGTCAGTAGAATTCTTCCTGTGCCTCAAGTTTCACCTGGACAAATGAAATCAGGGCTTTATTTTCTGATTACAAATAAGTTAAATGCTAGAATATAGGTAAAAACACCTTCAGTGAAGATGGTGGGTACAATTATTTGCCATCAATCAGCATCAGTTAAACTGTCATTTTGACTAAGACAGCTGGGGGAAGAGGAAAAAAGACACCCCCCCCCAAAAAAAAACCCCCTCAAAACAAACAAAAAAAGCCTCCAAGAAAGAAAGAAGTCAAGCCCTCAAACACTAGCCACATTCAAGACAAGGGAGGAACTGAATTCTGTCGAGAGATGCTTCACTGGAGGCTGTATGCCTACAGAGAGGATGGGCATTGATCTCTCTGAGCTGTGAGTATGCACAGAACGGGAGAACAGATTCAGAGTCAGAGAAAAACACAGAATCCAACTGTGAAAGCATCAGGAAGACAAGAACTATTGAGGAAGCGATGCAGCCCTGAATGAAAGCAAAGAAGTTTTCTTGTGCTGAATGTTGGCTCAAAAGGGTGACTAGGAACACTGAGCAAGAAAGTCATCTTGTGTTCAAGCCTTCTCTGCATTTCCATATAGCTAACAACTATCCACATGTAAATAATTTCTCTATAATTGTATTTCTGTGTGACATCTTTTATAACTTCTAATCTGTATCAGCAGCACCCTTGCAATTAAAAGAGTTCAAAAAGGGATTTTTGTTATAAAGCGGATCCTTCTCGATTGTTGTAGATAAAGGCAACATTAAAATGTGAAGTTGTCTCCCAGTTTAAGGAAACCCTACTTGATTATTTAAAGCCAGATAAAAATCAATACTCTGGAAGAGATATCAGAGGGAACAAGCTTGCCCTAGCAGAAAATTTTTTCAATGATCCAACAGGTCTTTCCTCATTTCCAGTGTCAGAAGAGTCAAATGCAACTTAATGTGATGCCAGGATGCTGCAGTCCTTCAGGGCAACTCATAAATATCATGTTTGTTGTCACTCTCTATTTTAGACAGCCTAAATATAGGCCCATTAGACATGATGGTTCTATTCCTTTAGCATGGCTACTCCTGTTTCAAGTGAATGTAAAAAACAGCTCTAGAAAAAAACAAAACAAACCAAACAAACAAACAAAAAAAAACAACAAACCAAAAACTTGTGAAAAGATTGAATTTAAAGGTACCCAGTATTTTATATATTACCAAAAATATATCTGAAGTAGAAACAAAGTTCCTGACAAGTCAAATTCATACACAGTACAAAAGAGTATGTTTGCAATGGCACTGTCTAATGCTTTTGTGTCTAATTGTATTTGTTTAGTTGTGAAAACATAAGAATGCATAGTATACTAGCATGATGTAGAACAGAGGGTATGAGAAAATGCTTCACTTGCTGTTGTTTGGTTTTATTGAGGTTTTGGGTTGTTTTGTTTTACTAACACACACTAATAAGTGGTACTCTATGACAGTACCCCAATGATGGAGCCTGTGAGACAGCACACAACCTTGTGCACTCCAAAAGAGGAATCCAAGACACATGGCCATCTATCTTGGTGTGATCTTTTAAGTGATGCAGAGGTACCTGGTGGGAGTGATGCAGGCCTCTCTTGCATATGGAGGCAGCAAATCACTTGTATTTTATTACACTCAGTATTTTGCTGGGGAAGCTACAACAGGGAAAAAATGCAAATCTGATACCAATTGCAGGAAGGAGGACTGGTTGCACCTCATGCTAGAGGCCATCAGATAATTAATATCAATGTTATTGCTTGGCTTCCATCATCTTTCAATCTTTTCATCTGACACAAATGCCCAGCTACAAAGCATACAGGGTGTAAAAAAATGTGTAGTATTATACACCAAAATTCATATTTACCAGCTCCCATAGAGTGGGACAATGGCTAATCACTCAATGGTAGGGGCATTACTGTCCAAGTAAACTCCCAAAACTGGAATAGCAGGAAGCACTGCATGCATATTGTGTGCATGACAGAGCTGTGCAGACACCCTGGGGAAGTTCCCTGCAGGCCAAACCATTTGCTGGGGAAGCTTCTGCAGTGGCACCCTCTTCCAGGCTTGAGCCAGTGGGACACAAGTTCTGTAGCTGTGTGTACGTGCACAAGCTACATAGAACCAAAACTAAACAAACCACTATTTATAGGTGCATGGAAAAAAAAATCTCCAGTTTTCACACAGGTATAGGAATGTGATTCAATCCTTCAAAATTCCACATTTTGAGGATATATAATAATTTAGTTGGATATAACAAATCAATACTCAGAAATAAAAAAGAAGAAAGGAAAAGAGAAAGGAAAAGAGAAAGGAAAAGAGAAAGGAAAAGAGAAAGGAAAAAGCAAACAAATGTAGAGCAAGACATTTCCCTGTTCTTTCCTTCCTTCAAAAAAAACCCTAATGCTTCGGTTTCAAACAGCTGAGATTTATTTTATCATTTAATCATAGAATCATAAAATGCTAAAGCTTGAAAGGGACCTTCAAGATCATCTAGTTCTAACCCCCTGACATAGGCAGGGATACCTTATTCAACCTGGCCCTGAACACTGCCAGGGTTGGGGCATTCACAACTTCCCTGGGCAACCTGTCTCAGCATCCTCCCAGTAAAGAATTTCTGCCTAATATCTAACCTGAATTTCCCCTATTTCAATTCAATTTGTACTTGCTACTCCTTGTCTTACCAGTACAGTTCCTAATGAAGAGGAAATTATGTAAAGTTTAACTGCAGCAGGTGACCAGCCATTCTATGTAGCTAGAACTGTACTCTCTTTCTGCATTATGCATGTAGAGACTTACAGAGTAAGATGAGAGTCACATGGTAAGAGAAGTGAAGTCACCAACATATTCCTGCTCTCAGCTGGGCTTGGGTAATGCAGTATCCAAATTTTTGGACAAGAATTTAATTCATGCTACATTTCTGAGTGCTGTCAGATGTTGCATAACTTTCGTCTTTCTGGTTAATGCATGACCTCTTCTGTGTTATGCAAGTGCTTTAGTAGAGCAACCGTGTAAAAAAACCCACAAAAACACAAGATCAAAAACCACCCAAGAAACCCCAAGACTCCCTTTCCATCCAAGCCACCACAAGTTTAAGACAGGTTTACTGTTGCCTTAAAAACTCTAGAGCATAGTCAGGAAAGCAAAGAAAAAAGAACTTTATGCAGACTTCACTCACTTCATTGAACAAAACAATATAAAGGACTGGAGATGGATGCTGGGCACTCAGGTCATACCAGCAAGGCTTTTCTTCATTCAAAGGTTTGGGATCTGAATATCCTGCCCGTGCAACCCCTCCTAGGTAACACTCCCAGCAGTGCAGTGTGTTTGACAGCATGGCTGCTTTCAGAAGCTGCTCTGGAAATGGAAGCAATGCAATCAGGTCACCCCACCTCCCACAGCCAGAAGTGACCATGGTTATCCTGTTCCTCAGCCCACAGTAAATCTCAGCAGCACAGCATTATGACATGTGGCAATACCAGTTCATGGCAATCCTAACGGAGTGTTACTGCTCTCTTGGCAGCTCTGGGGAGGCTGAATCCAGCTAACCTTTGGCAAAGGCCACCATATCCAGCAGACAAGTTGTGGCAGTGGGATACAGACAAGTAGATTTGAAAATAATTGAGGTGTTTAATTCCTCTTTCATAAAGGCACAGGCCCACAAAGGGACAGGGACACTCTGTTACCAAGAGTCACTGTGTCAGAGTTGTAAATTTGAAACATAATTCACACAGACACAAAAGCATGTTAGAAATTACTGAAAATTAGCAGAATTAGAATAATATTTTTAAAAGAAAAACTTCCTGAAGAGAAAGGATTATCTCTTGAGAGTTAGTGCCTATTTCAGTGTCACTGAAGAGCTAATGTAGCTGTTTGGAGCTGCAGCTCCCAAAGGTCTGTGGCTACCTTCAATCAGCCTCAGCTCCAAGCATATTCATATCAACAGCCTGGACTGGATACAGGGAGAATCTGCAAACTTTTCTGGGAAAAAAAAAAAAGAGTTGAATGCTGGTGTCAACCTCTGAGCCCACATGTAGTGGGGTAAACTAATAAAGCTGCCTCCATTCAGAGAGATTGGATGATTAAATTGCAGAGGTGTGTTATTTAGGAGAGGAAAGCCTGCATCTGCCAAATCTATTCTATTTCAGTTTTATCCTCTTCAGTGACACTTGAGATTCTGGCTGTGAATGCCCCCAAAGAATCCATGCACCTATCAACTGAGATCTCATTCCTCATGCTAAACTCATGTACTGCATAACTTAGGATAAACTTGGGAGCATGCACCTGATGTTTCCACCATGTATAATTTTTATATATAGAATATAAGGTTTAGCCAGGTAAATACTTGAACTGTGGTGAACTTGAAACAACCTAGCAAGGATCAAAGAGAAAGGAGCATTTCTGTTGGCAAGTTTCTGTCATTAGGAGCAGCTGCCAACTAAACAGCAACTAATCATTAAACTTCATAGGTCAAATTCTTCCTTACAGCTATTCAATTGAAACTGCTCTATTAGAAAATAAACAGGCCTTGTGCTGCGGAGCTTGACCAGCTCTAGTTTCAGTTTTGCAGCTAGTAATACTTTTTCTCTTCAAAAATGCTTAGCAGAGGTTTTTTCATGCATTTCCATCACCCACACAACCACAAAACCACCATGAAGTTCTGCAAAATAGTACCTTCTGTTCACCAGAGGCCCCTGATTCAGATAGCAAAATTACTGTATTGTATAGTCATCCTCTATTTCAAAAGTAAATTGAAGATAATTCTTTAATTTCATTTCACAGCTGGCAAACCCAAGAGCCCACAGAGAGAACTCATTTCTATAAATATTCATGTCTATAAATGCCAACTAAAACTTGGCCTAAAAGAGCATAATGAATTAAGAAACAGCTCAGCAAAAAGACATCCTTTCTCTCTAGCTCACCAGGCAGGTCTGCCGCCTTTGGACCAGGAGCTCCACTTTGAACCTCAGCTCTGGAGCACACTGTCTGCTCTTTGAATATCAGCATAGTTCTGAACTACTAGAGCACCTCTGTAGGATCCTGAAGCACACTGGCCATTTCTGCCCTCTGTTTCAACCTGAAGGAGATGTGCTGAGATATTTAGTTCAGTTACCTTAATAAAGCAAGATGAATCACACCTCCTTTAATTCCAGTCAGACATCTGAGATAGTCACCTGATACTCTGCTTAGAGTCAACAGAAGGAACAGGACACCTCCAGAGGGTCCTTTGCCTGATCTATTCCCAAATGAGGTAAAGCCCCCTCCAAGAAGAGTATGGTAGCTAACTGAGACCTGCACGTCTTTTTCACACCTAAGGTGTAAATTTCAAGGAAGTCTTACACATACTTATTGACATTTCACTGCAGCTAACTGACAGACCTTAATATATCACCAATGAGAAATATTTTCAGTATTATGGGAAATATCTCCTGTCAATAAAGTACATATTGAAGGATTTTCAGTATTGATGAGAGCAAAAGCTCTTTAATTTCATGGTTTCCCTTCAGAAACTGTATCTCTATAGAACTGATGTGTAAGAAAGCTGTACATTCCAGTAGGCTACTTATTTTAGGATTATTTACTATTTTAAAAAATCACTATTTGTTTCTAGGTTTATCTAAGGGACACATTGTCCTAGCATTGATGTTAACTCTGCTATTAACTCTTTTAGCATTGTTCTACGATGTTTATTATCTTTCTTGTATTTTTTTTTTCTGTAAATATATGATAACGATTATGCTAAACTTAAAAATAGGTTGTCAAGTTGATCAAGAGACTATATCCTAAGTTTACAGTAGTAAAAAGCATAAAACCTTACCAGTAGGAGCAGAGTGGTAGAGTGGAATACTAAGCATCAAGGGCACAACTTTCACAATACCTTTTTTGTGGTTTTTACTTACAATTAGCTCCAAAATGATCCTGTAGACTGAATTTGCATTAGCACTTGGAGTACATTAAATGAGCTCCTCCTTCTGCTCAGTTTTATCCCAAACAGAATCAGTTTATGTGCTCTGAGATGCAAACTGAACTGCAGAAATGCAGGTGATCAGGACATTAATTTTAAAAGTGCATTCCTGCTCTAAATAATGTGCTCATGTATTTGCATCCATAGCTTTTTCAGAAAAGATAATAAATCTGGAACACTGATATGTGTTCCCTGGTCTTGCCACAGGACTGCATCTTTTCAATTTTTTCAATCAATTTCTGATTTAACCCCCATTTCAGTTTTGAAAAAAAATAGGACATTCCACACCATTCACCTTATTTGAACATTTAAAAGACAGTGAAAATTGATGGCAGAAGTCAATAGGGGATACATAATCCTTTCCTGGGAAGCAGTTTTACCCACATAGACACCTGTAGATGGATTTCTGGCCCTGTTTAAGGTCCTGGTAAACCTTTCACCACCTATAAGGTGCAAAGATTTAATCCCTGAAGTTTCCAGATGTAACCTGTTTCAAGCTGAGTTGTAAGGCTTCTAATTTCCTAGGACTCAAATTCTTGTGGTCATAATTACAGCTATAGTCTTGAAGACAACACGTGCTCCTACCCAACACGTACAAAGACAGGCATTCCTTCCTTGAGGTTAACCACTTGTGAAGTTATTACACCATTAGCAGAATTCACAATCCAGCAGCAGCAGACAACATCCGCCAAGAGAGACTCCAAAGAAATGCACTAAGGCAGCTGAGGACAAACTAATCTGGTTTTGTAGTTGAGTACTTTATTTTTATTTATTTTTTTTTTTGTAATTCAACTAAGGGTTCAGACGAATTAGCCAAGAATTGCCTTTTGAAAGTTGTCCTTTCCTAGCTGACCAGCAGAGTAAGTGTACGTGATTGTCTTAGATAAACACAACTTTTACATGGCAAACATTATGTTAGAAGACTGCCACCACCACATGAATCCTTACAGCTCTATAGCTTAGTTCCTAATGATTTTTTTGGTTTTCCAGCTTCCAAAGAGAAAGCTCATGGTGTTGCAATGATGGCCTTTAACAGGACTTCAGCAATTCAAAAGTGATTCTGTTAGCTTACTGCACAAAGTCTCAGTGCAATACCTGGGTTAAAAGCTGCATGAAGAAAGGTACAACCAGGAGCCAAGTGCCAGAGCAGGAGAATCCACAAGCCATGACTTACAGCTGATGCCACCTTGGAAACTGTCTCACTGACTGGAAAAGTCACTGCTTCAGGGGCAACAGAAGCCTTGCAGAGCAAAACATCTTGAGAGGTTTGTAACACACTTAGATACCACTTCTCATCTTCACTAGCTGATGCCAAACTTGAGATAGCTGAAAATTACGGACTCTACACACATGCTGTATTTAGCCCACTCACAATATGGTTTTAACCCACACACAGTCTGTCTGCGTTTCTCAACCAGGGAACTGTACCAGCTGCTAGTTCTTAACAAGACAGCTGGCAAGGCAGCACAAACAAGGACTTGACATGGGCAGTTGGCCACTACTGAGATGTAGCTGTTATCTTTTTACCTTGCATCCCTTGGACTGTAATCTAAATCAACTACGCAGTATTAATTATGCCACTGATGTAGTGAGGGATACAAGGAACTCAAGTTAAGGAAAGCTCTGCAGTTAAAGACCTAGGCATGCTGTTCTGTTCTTAATGATAATGAAAGACACAAATTATAAGAGCGTACAACTAGTCAGAACTGAGATACACTGCATCATGTGAGAGAAAAAAAAAATTGACCATTTTCTCTTACTGGAAAGTTTAATTGCCATGCTCCTGATGATACTGATATTTAAAAAAAATTTAAAAGCCAGAACTATAGAAGAGCAGAGATCACTAAAGTTGCCAGCTATATTCCTACATATAAGGAAACCTGTATGTTAGATCTGCTAGGAACTTACTGCTACTCACTTTGTACTTTAAAGCATCATAGGAATACAATGAAAAGTCATTAATAATATATAGAAAAAGTCAAAGATATACCTGAAAAAAATGATATAACAAAGTAATTCATAGCAAACAGCGCTTTAAATCATAATCAGTCAAAACTGAAAATTCTCAGAGAAGAGATAACCTAGCCATTAGGAAACTAAGTATTTAGGGAAGTGCGATGTGTTGCATAATCCTGCATAATACATCTCAGAGAGATGCAGGAAACTGCTCTTTAAGCTTTTTGGTGATACCACAAACTTTATTAAAATAAACCTGTTTATCTAGACAATATTAAGGCAAAGTCCAGATCTCACTTTCTCTGTAATGCAAGGTATGTTTCCATCACCTTGGCAGAGAAAAGAAAAAACAAAATCAGAGTCACATGCCAGAATTAGCAAACGCAATCATTTTCCAAGCAACCTGTTGTTTGAAATTTACTTGCCCAGACTAGTAAGTTTGCAAAACATACATTTCACAGAAGACAAGAATGATTCGTATCTGATTCACAAGTAAAGAAATGCCAATGTTTGCCAAATTTTTGTCTTGACAATACTAAAAGTGCCCTCAAACCAATACTGCAACACTATCCTAAGGATATTTCCCAGCAAAAAGCACATCTAAAGTATGAGAAGACACGAGCTGCAAAGCATCACCCGATCTAGTCAAGCAGTCGAGAATTTTTTAAACTTTTGTGTCTCTGGAAACCTGAAGTCTCAAAAAGATTAAGCCATGGGAAAGAAAAAACCAGAAAAGTCGAGGCTGATTACGACCAACTAATCCATAAAAGAATTTTAAAAAATCAATAAAGTGGAGATGCAGTACAGAAAGAATATTTAACACATGAACTAAACAAATGGGCAGAAAAAAGGCTGTCTGATCGCATGTCAACACAAAAATCCACTTTCCATGGAAATATGTAATTTGAGCATTTTAAACCTACAATTTACACAGCGCATTCAAACGAGAAAACAGAAAGACGAGCGAGCGTTTTTTGTTTACCTTGCAGTATCTGAACCGCAGAGAAAAACGTTTCAAAAGCAGCACAATTCAGCGGACCCAAGCAAGAACAAAATCCAAACCATGAGTAATTACACAGAGCAGCTGAGGGGTAGGTGGATACGAGCAGCTTCCCCGTGCTGCTGCTAATCAGCGTTAACCCTTCCGCAGCCGGAGTGCACCGACCCGCTCGCACGGGCACAGCCGCGCATCCCCAGGGGCGCTGGGCTGCCCGGCACCAACACCAGGGAGAGCGGCCCTGAGGGAGGCTGCGAGCACCGAGGGGAACGGCTCCACACTCGGTACCGAGGGTCGCGGCTGGGAGCGGTGCCACGACCCCGGCCGGGGAAAGGGCTGGTGCGCGGAGGGGAACCTCGGCTCCGTCAGGGCCCGCAGCCGAGGGCGGCCCCGCTCCGCAGGCACCGAGGGGCAGGCGGCGACCCCAGCTCCGCCAGCAGGGCCACCTGCCTTCGCTTTAGGGTTCCTCAGCTCCAGTTTCTGATGTCCTCCGCCCGCGCCAGCCCCGAGCCGCGGCCCCGTTCCCCGGCGCTCAGGAGGCGGAGCACGGGGCGCGGCCCCCGCTCCCCGCAGCCGCCCGGCCCCGCGCACCTACCGGCGGGCGCGCTGCTCCTCGGGCGCTGCAGCCGCGCTCCCGGCGCGATCGGCGGCGGCGGCGGCTCCGGCCCGGCCCGCCCGCCCCGCCGCCATTGGGCGCTCCCGGCGGCGGCCGCGCCGCATTGGCCGGGCCCGGCCCGCCCCCCAGCACGGAGCCGGTCCCGGCTCGGCCCCCTCACGGAGCTGGTCCCTGTCCCCGCTGCTCGCCGCGCAGGGCCCGGCCCCGCGCACAGGTGGCGGTGGAGGGGCGGCTGGTCCCGCGGTCCCGGCACTGAGCTCTTCGAAGTTTCTTAGGGCCCGCTTCTAAACACGATTCAAAGGCAACGGACTTTGCCGTCTCCGCTCACTCACGGGCAAAAAATAAACAGCAATGTGCAAATAACAGTCGATAATGCAAACAAAATATCTTCTGCTCGGGCTTATTCAACGCTATTTATATGCTTTTATTTTACATGCTTAAATACAGTGCTATTTATTTGTAACTGGTGAGTTCGTGTACACACTTTTAACACCAGTTAACAAGCACCACACTTCAATTGTTGGACCCCGATGAATTTTGCGGATTATGGATTAGTCAGGTATAAGAAAGTTAATACAATGTCTATGAACCAAATTGTTTTTAAACTGTTAAACTGTAAGCGTATTACAAACCTAATAATATAAACTGTATGGTAGTATTAATCTTATTTCTGCCTTTAAATAGTTCAGAGAGCAGTTTGCATATGGAAATGTCTTTATGGAGGAATTAACTTCTAACCTCAGTACAATTCGAGACTCCAGCTGAAAGGAAGCTTATGCAAAATGAACATGTGCATCATTAGCCCAAACGTGAGCACAGATGTGTACATTTACATCCATTAGCAGATTTAGAGAATGACTCTGCAGAGCTGAGGGAGTAGCAAGTCACCAAAGAGCTTTCTAGAAAATTGAACCTTGCAAGCTGAGAAATATTAACGACCTTAACATTTGCAATAAACACTATAATAACAGCCTTAATTAGTAATGGGGACTAACTGTAAAAAGAAAGAAAAAAAATAAAAAGAAACTTGCAGTTTAATTCTTCTCTGGATGAACTAAGAGTTTTAAAAAAGTGCAAAACCTCTGGGAAAATCTCAAATGCAAAGTGCCAGATAACCATGTAATTGCAACTTACGTTACACTCAGCAGCTTAGCATGTCTGCTTCACCTGATTGCTTCGAAGGGGCTTTCGAAGGGGGTCCTGGTGCAGAGCGGTGTGGGGACACGCACTGCAGAGAACACTCGAACCGAAGCCCAAAGCCCCCGTGGCACAAGCCGGGGACATCGCGTGTCCCAAAGCACCGACACGAGTGCCAGCTAGAGGTGGCTGGGAGAAAATAGCACACGACTCGCACATTCCCAAACAGATCCTGTCTTATCCAGCAGCAGAAGACGTTGATTGCCCAGACAAAGCAAATCACCTGGAAGATGTTTAGTTGAATAATCTGCCCCTGGGCCCAAATGGGTTTAGGCTGGGTGTCAGACTCATTTACATGTGTACAGGGTGAATTCAACAAGGACATGGATAGTTCTACTCAGGTACAACTGATGTCTCTGTTTCTTCTCAGGATTGTTTTCAGTCAAAAGAACTACAGATTAGTTTTCCGATAGTTTCCCTTTATCTTCCCCATCTTTAATAAATCCAGGATCCAGAATAACATTATTGACCTCTGATGTACTGTCCTGTGAAAGATCCTGGCTAGAAAGAGACCTGAAGGCCATCAATCCTTCCTTGGTTTGGTCAAGTCCTGAACCCCATTTCTTCTTTTGCTTTTTCCTCTTCTTTGTCTTCTGAATAAAAGTAAAAGCTATTACAGAGCAACTTTTCACAACAGTATTTGAACTTATTGTCACAAAGGCAGTTACAAATGCTGTCACAAACAGTCCAGCAGTGGCAGTGGTTGCTGCATCTTGCATTGCTAACACACAAAGCATGAAATGTCATCAATCAGGCTGTAATTAAGATTTAGCACCAGAAAAATATTTTCCATCTTTGCCTTCCTTTCACTCCAAAGCATATTTACTGATAGCCTTTAGATGGTTTAAGGGCTGAGGAAAGGAATGTTTCCTCATTTAAGAAATCATTAAAGGAAAAAAGGCTTGCATATTGTGCTTTTTAGCACTTTTTCCTCTTTTATGCAGATTACCAGGCTTAAATTTGCTCTAGCACAAATCACTTTTTCTGATATTAGGTAAATTCAAGTTCCTGTATTAAGCATCCCTTTAAAAAAAGGGGAGGGGGGGAAGGAGAGAGCAAAAATATGTTTTGCAAGGTTTGATTCTCTTACACTATTTATTCTATCCAAGTTATGACATCATTACCACACCAGCACACAACTCTGTTTGATACTATTATTCTGTTTGGACTTGCAAGAAATTTTTGCTTTATATTTCTGAAGTTCTTTTACTAGTAAGATCTGGAATGGAAGGAGTAGGAGGTAACATACCTGATATAGGTTCTTATATTTTCTTGAGTCTTCTCAGACTCAAAACCACAGAAAACACTTTTGGTCAGCCCTGCAGTGGTCAGGCAGTTGAACTTAATGGTCATTATAGGTGCTTTCTACTGAAATACTCTATTACATCAGAGAGTCAAACCCAAAATTATTCCATTTAAATAAGTATATTCAATTTCTGGTTGAACATTGCTGTTCCTACAATAGAAACAGAAGTTAGAACATACTTGAGTGTTTATCCCCACCAAAGTAAAGACATAAATAAAATGCAAAAGTAAAAAAAAAAAAAAATCTTTAAAAAAAAAATCATCAAATATACTCCAGAGAGTCTGATTTGCCTACTTCAAGTAGTTTGGGTTTGAAGAACAAAGATTTTATTTTTCCATTTTTTAAAATATGACAATATTAACCATTTAACCATAAAAATACAGCTTTCTATTCTTGATATTCTGACTGATGCTGAAAATGTATTTATGATATAACTCTACAGGGTTAGAGTGTGTGAAGTCATAATCATAAACACATGTACTGAATAAGTAATTGCTAGAATGATCGAAATTCTAATTTATTTCGAATATACACATCACCTGACTTCTTGTTCTTTCAACTTGACAGCTAACGAGGGTTTTTAATGTTAATATTTCATTATAAAGGTATTAATAATTCATTATAGCCTGGAAAATGATGCTATTTTATTCCAATACAAAACCATAATTCTCATGCAAGCTTTACTGCAAATTTAATTAAATCTGTCAGTTAACAGAATTCAATATATTTCATCATATTAAATGAGGTGGTGTGATTTAACCCTTAGTGATGTGCCAACAGAGGCTCAATTCAGAAGTGTATGGAAATACTTCAAGATTTTCTTTACCTATCTGGACCTGCTTCCACAATTAAGTCTGTACTTCACATACTTCTTTATATTGTATCACAAAGTAGTTTCACGGGAGTGCTACTTCTCAGCCAGTGAGCTGATATTGCCACACAGAGCAGTAAGAGAAAATAAAAGTGTAGTGCCAAAAGATTGTTTGCTTAGCTCCCTTCCCTCGGACCATGTGCACACACCTGAGTGGTCTTTGCTCCAGCTGCCACAGCCCAGCCTGGACGATCACATACTTCAGGAGAGATTTGTTTAACTGCACATCTCAGTAATGGCAAGATTAGTGTAAAACAAATATTGCTGGGACAAATGCACTATCTCCAGCATGGCAGCCCATCACCTTCACTTCCCCTTCACAGACAGTATTTTCCCCATAGAAGGACAATTCTCAATGACCAGACACCTTTGTTTTGCCATCTAACAGCACAGCAAATTAGCAGTACCTGCAGAGCTTGTTCTGCCTGCAATCTGAGCAACTGAAGAGTTTGTAGAATAGCAGTGCCAGGAGTGTAATGGCTAGTGGAGAAATGTGGAAGCATCAAATACTTAACATAAGCATAGAGAGAGCTAAAGTCTTATCAAACATACTCATTTTATGTAATTTGAAAGCTTCCTTTTCTGTAGCTGCAAGAAAGTCTTTATGATTTTGCATTTAGAAATCCCAAGGAGACAGTAGAAATGAATATTTTATTTGCTGTATTTAAATAAGGAACAGTATTTTAAAATGACAAAGAATATTGTTTGTTCTAGCACCTTTCACAGTGCCAGATGGGATTAATCAGACACTAGATCTGCAATCTTAAAGGGGATTTATTTTTAGTTTACTTTTCTATTAATTTTCATTATTTACCATAGATTTTTTAAGTTTTAAGATGAAGGATTATTTGCAGTCTGTTTACTCTGAACATGAGAACTGTGTTTTATGATGCTGAACTAGTATCATCACAAACATTTCCAAGTATTTCCTATCAATCTATCTTTTGGAACTGAACTAAGAATGACATACGTAGTGAAGAGTAAACTCTTCGGGGCTTGTAAACCCAAACATTTTTTGCAATTACATGTGCAAAAAACCTGAAGTATGTTTTGTGTCTCTATGGAGCTATTCACTGAATATGCAAGATAGAGTAGGCAAACAGTTAATACACAATGTTCAGTTTGTTAGTTGAGAAATTACATCAATGGAGAAATCCTTCTTTCTTGCTCTGTTTTGAGAAGTTCCTACCTACTTGCACCCTTTGCCTTCCAAAAAATCGGACTCCTAGTAGGGAACTCAGTAAGGCTGTTAGTTTAGCAAAGAGACAGGAAAAGCCAACACAGCTGTGTGCAGTGAGATCACCACATTTATCTCACTGGGCCTGAATTCTCTTACTAGAGTCACCTCCCTTCTGTGCAATGTTTCTCAGATTTCAACAACCAAGTCAAATACAGAATTATTTGTAAAAAATATGAAATCCTTTACTTCTCCAATCACAGCCGAACATTAACATAGCACTGGATTCCACAAGAAAATGTATACATAATTTGGTGTTGCTATTCTTCCTAATTGTCCAGTCCTATAATCAATGTGATGAAAACTAGAGATGAAACTAAATACAACCTGAAAAGAATGAACTCAAATCCTCCTGATCTCACAGCCACAGTAATGAAGGTAACAAAATCACTTTGGAAAACTAACATGTAGATTGTCAGGCCTCCAGCCTTTGAATTCAAAGCTGGATGATCGTTCAAGAAGTATCTTTTTTATAATGCAAAGTTATAACCCTTAAACTGGAACATTCCACATATTTCTTTAGTAATTTTAACATCAGCTATAATAACGACTTTAAAGTCTATGAAGTGTGTTTGACTTTATCACATATCCCTTTTTAATGCTAGCAATGCAAATTGGCTGTTCCTTTAAAATTGCTGTTGACTAGACCTGGGAAACTTTCCAAATAGTAGTAATAACAATAATAATAAATTATTTAGAAGTGCCTAAAATGCCATTAATAGAATTTAAGTATATAGCAAAGTCTGGAGCCTAACAAACATTAAAGTAAGATTGGACAGAAACAATGTAAAATCTTTTTAGTTACAGTTTTCAAGCTATTTGAATACCTCAAATATTCCACCAGTTGATCTCAGTGAAAAATGTTTTTAAAAAAATTTCTTCATCACCTGTTGCTAAACATTTTCACTTATTTTTGTAGGAAAGATTTTGTACTCTAAGAAAATATGGATTTAACTTTGCAAAAGAGGCCATTCTCCTGGAAGCTGTGCACATGAATATGCCAAACAATGCTGGAAGACAGTCTGGCACATTTTAGAATGATTTACATACTACAAAAGTTTTAATAGTCATGGGAAGGTCATTATTTACCAGGTCTTACCAGAAGCTACAGTGGTTTTTAATTTTGAGCTTTTGCTCCACAAATATGAAAGAAATAAGAGTACTAAATTATTTAATCTTGTTAGGTTTCTGGATCTCCTGCAACCAAGGATTTCTTGTGTCTGTGTATGTTTGTATACACACACACTCATAGATATACAGACATTCTCCCAAGATATGACAGTGACTCAAAGTGTGGAAGTTACTTCATTCCCAATCTTTAAGACCTCAAATATTTAACAAATCCAAGTTGCTATTATTTTTAACAGCCCCTTGTGGCTACAACACACACCCCAGATACAGTTTTTTCCCCCAGCAAAAGCAGTTAATTAGAAGCAATAAAAAAAGTTGGTATGAATCTTGTATAGAAATGGAGCCACATTTGTAACAGGTGGGAACTGGAACAACTAATTTTACAGAACAGCCTGTGTTTAGGAGGAAGAATGAAGAAAAACAAGCATATAAAAAATAAGGAAATACAGAAAATGATTGACAGCAGAATTGAAGAGCTGTAATTTCCATATTTTGCAACACAAAAAACTGATATTCTTGAAAGCTATTTTCAAAAATCTGGAATTGCAACTCATGTTACATAGAAAGCTCAGAAAGTTGCATACCAAAGAAATAAAAATGTGAGCAACCCATCTCTGTGAAAGCTAAATGACATGTCTCTATCTTACTACCTGAAGTGCAACTACAATGATACTCCATCTCCACTTACTTTTCTTTCTCAAAATAAACTTTAAGACTATGTTACAGTTTTCATTATTTGGATAGATGGTACACTGCCCTCCCTCATCCTTGGCTTTAGAAGGAGTTGATTACAGTTGTCTAAAGATTTTTGACAGTAAGTAGGCTAGAGTGATTTTTTTCCTCAACTATTCTTTATGAAAAAAGGAATCAAAGTCATGATTCAGAAAATCCATGAAGATCGTGACAATTCAGAAAAGAGGAAGAACATTTTGTCATTATACCAAATAACACATTCTGATCAAATAGGTCTTGTAGGTTTAGAAACTATACTCTCTAATAATATTTTAATTGGTTTTAGTTTCAAGACTAAAATATGAAGAATAGAGCAATATAAAAACCAAAACTGAACAAAGTATACTAGTTTTCAATGAACATTATCCTGGAAGCTTTTATAAATAAACAAGCAACAGAAATCCCCAACACTCCCCCACACCTCATCATATATTTATCTGGTACTCAATTCCCTCCACAGAACACAGCTCCACATTGTCTACAGGCTCAAAATAAAATGATTTATCTATACTTGACCCTACCTCAACTGAGTACGTCAGCAATCACATCTTAAGCAATTGACTTTTTTGGAATGTGAGGGATGACCTCACTAAGCTTGAGCTTTGTTAGTCAAACTCAAGCAGGTTTTAATACCTGCAGTTCTGCTTTTACCTGCAACAAGCGCTGTTGGTAGAAGCAGACAACATGGAAAACCTGCAAATACTTCAGAAAACTATGTTAATTTGGGCTGATGCTCAGGATCACTTAACTACTGATGGCTTCCTAGTCATTATTGCTCCCCTCACTGTCCTTACTTTCCTTCTCCCCATTGAACAAGCAGACCCAGAAGCCCACCAACTTAATGAATTTAACAAGGGATGACTTGGTTTCAACAGGTGAAGCCTGAAGGGATGAATGGCTCAAAAAACCAAACCAATTTGTCAGCTTGGAGTAGTCCCTCCCCCAGTATCTGTTCCAACTGACTGAATTATCCCTGTATCAGTATTGAAAATGCAGTAGTAAGTCCAAAGTTACTTGGATCACACAGCAGTTCTGTGTCTACCAGGCATGGTACAAATGCTATATACACTGTCACACACACATACACACACACAAGGCAAGTTTATAGCATAACTGAAGACAAAATGCATAGTGATCCATTCCCCCTTTCTTTGCCATTCCTAAGAAATGGAAGCGAAAATATGAGAATCCTTATAGGAAGGAATGCATTGAACAGTGGCATATACCAGTGCATATGACTAGCAATTCACATCTTCTGTTATCATAACCACTGTGAACACTGAGGGTAACCACACAGGTGGTATCTTTATTTCACAAGATTAAAGATACAGTACAAAATGAATCTGTACATCTTTCTATTAACAGAATTTGTTTACACAATTATATTACATTTGACCAGCCTTTATACTGATTTTAAATACAAAATAAATTTACAAAACTCCTACAAGACCCTTTAAAGAACTGTAGCTGATAAAAACAAAGGGTTCCCCCCAATAGTCCCTATTTGCCATATGCATTTGCAGTAGTTCAAATCAAACTAAATCTTTTCAGTTTAATATTCTCTGAAACAAAAATAGAATTTCAGTTCATTGTTGCCTATCTAAAAGGAAAGCAACTTGCAAAGGTGAGTGTAATCCCCTTTTATAGGCCAAAATTAGCATATAATAGGTGAAAATTAGATAATGCATAGTCTTAAAAAGTCCTTTCACAAGTCATATCTTAATGTTCTTCCCCCAAATTAAAACATTTGATAGTTTTTGTTTTGTTTATTTTTTTAATAAGAGTAGCTGACTTATGGAAGATGACTAAAAAGTGAATAAAATGATCTCGCATGACTCTCACGGGGATGTTTGTATCGAAGGCCTTACCTTCTATTACACTGTCCCATCATGGACAATATAAAGCAGGAAAATTATTTCAACAGGTAGCTCTGGGACAAGTTTCACCAGTGATGAACTAAAATCCTGTTTTCTCAACAGTTCAGTGTTTCTTTGAACTAGCAAGAACAGCTAATGTCTTTGATTAATAATTTGAGATGCAGAATAATGCGTTTCTCCGTATTTTCCCAGTTTTCCTACATAAAAAAATACCACCAAGAACACTTACTGCTCTGTAGTTCCATTTTCTGTGCACGGAAAGAAGAGCATGTGTCTATGAAGGTCAAATAGGCAGGCTCTGGCCTATGTTACTACACACAAAGAATACAACTTTTCCATTCAAATCATGCTGAACACACCCAGAAAGGCTTCTCTTAAATCAAGTTTCCCTTCTAAAATACTCCTGCATATAAACGATAAGATAACCTGTGTGCTACCGAAAGGGAAAAGTTCTTCACTGCAGTAAATGGAGCAACTCAGCTTTTTTAGGAAAAAGATGCCTGATTTAACTGAGTGCACAACAAGGAACATATTGCTAGTAAGAGTTAGATAGACTTTCCTCAAAATGCAAGTTTCAGAACAGAGTAGTAAGGGATTGTCATAAAAACTTAAGTCATGTTGGTAATAACTGATTTAGAAAACTTATTCATTTCTTTAATCCCTGAGTTAACTTGCCATTATTTATGGTAAGTACCTTTTTTTCTTCTACCACTACATTCAAATGAATGTCATTTGAAAAGCTAGTGGTAGTAATTTGGTAGAAGGGAAAAAAGCAGGAGAAAGACTTCCTTATTGCTCCTTCAAAAAGCATTTTTTTAAATTAAGTAACTTGCTGATCTTCAATTGTTTTCTTCTGCTGATTTCTTGGATCTAAAAATGCATCAGATTCACTAAAAGTCATCTATAAGACTGTCATATAGCAGCAGTGATGAGAGATTCTCATGCAAGTAGAATAGAGCTTTTAGAATTTAGTTCTAATAGATCAACAACCAAAACATTTTAATAATGCAGTAACAAAATTGTTAAATTGCCTAAGAGAGCAATACCAATGAACCAATGGTATTTAACTGAAAAACACTTTCCATATACTCTTTAATTTACTCATGCCAAGCTAAAAGGAGTTATTAAGTGACAGTGGCAAAATATTTCAGAGGGAGTGTTCAGAAATCACAGATATCTTAGAAATGCAGCTGGGGAATGCTGTACATATAAGACACTACATTTTAGTTCAATACTGTTTCATCTGCTAATGATGATTAAGACTGAACAAGACATTCCTCTACCACATACTGCAACCCTCCACACTAAAATTAAAGATTTGTCTTCATATGACCAGCATAAGCATTGTGAGAAGTACTGAGTTCTACCTATAATACTAGTACCTTTAATACTAGTAATCTGTGACATTTCCATTTAGAAAAGGGATTGCTCATCTTCTATCCCAAACTAGAGATCTACTGTGCAATGATCTCCTTGAAAATGTACCAAGTATGAAACCATACCAAAATCAAGTGTATTGATATGTTGTTGCCAATACACTGGAAAAACATTTGCATGAAAAGAAGCCCTTAATGCTTTAAACACAACAGCTTTTGTCAGAAAGCAGCTGAAGCCTCCTCATTTGTATTCATTCAGCTTTATGATAGTATATTCAGAGGGTTTAATGCTAGTACAGAAACCAATATTTAACTACCATTGGTAAATAAGAACAGACACTTCTGCATTTCGTGCTTCTAAACTATTCCCCCACTTCTTCCCACCCCCAGCCCCAGAAATTATAGTTCAAAGAAAATTGTCTCTAAGTGAAGATTCCTCTTGCAGTCTTAAATCATCAGTCCACAGGTCATATTCTTTACACTCATTAAAAGGCCTTTACACTGACCTGGTGGCATCAAGAAGCCACTAGTCTTCTTTCTCTTTGGATTTTCTTGTTACAAGGGGTCCTTGAGATGGCACAGCCAGAGACATTACTGTGACTTTCCCCTATGCCAGGTGCAAGAGAGGTTGGCGACAGCCAGAGCACCCCTGTAGCTCTGAAGTAGCATCACTGACATAAGCCCATGCCCTTTTGTAGAGAGTATGCATTTTTGTGGTTCTTTTTTGTAGATGCATTAAGCAGATGCATGCACGAGATAAACACATTTCTTTCTTGCAGTGCAAATCACTAACAGGATTGTTGAAAATTAAGCATAGAACTTTCAACTCTAAAAAGCAAATCAGCTAACTCACAAATTTCTGGCTCTCTCCTTTCTTCAGTGTGCGCAGTAATACTGGTGCTTTCTGCAGTCTAGACTCAGCCTCTTAGTACAGACAAATTGAAATTTAGGAACACTACCAATATGGTTTCATGTCATGAAGGATTGCAAACTACACAGGCTCCTGAAAAGTTTTAGAAGTATGTGAGATCTGGGTGCTGTGTGGACAGTTTCCAACTGATGAGCTTTACAGACCCAATCTGTCCCACTCTACCTCATGGGCTACATACTGACTGCTGAGAACTGTCTAAGGGGAATGGAGGAAGACACCCAAAACAAAAAAAGCACAAATGGGGAGTGGCATGTTTACTGGCTTAGCTTTACAGGGTTTATCAATAATCTATGTTAAACCATCCAAGACAGTCTAAAAGACCAAAGTGTAAGAAATACTAAAAAGAAATGAAATAAGGACTATAGCAGTACTTGGGATGCAGGTCAGAATTTAAGCTCCTAACAGCTCTAATCTTTTCGGATTTTGAATATAGTTTCAGCTTCTTGGACTTAAATTGGCCCTAAATTTATTATTATTACTTTTATAAAGGGTAACTGCTATCAAGCAGGCAAAAACCTTCCACTGCTAGACTTCTGTCTCTCTGGGAGATGAAAAGGACTCTGAATAAAGAGGAACTAGATACAGCAGGCAACATTTTTGTAGTAGCACTCTTGTGTTTCCATGAAAAAAGCCATAGTGTTATTCCATTGGCACTGAAATAACATTCAAATCAGTTTCAAAATAATTTTCTTATCCCTGAAAAAAGGCATCATTCTAAGCAGCTTTCAAACATTTTTTTTAAACTTCTTTGTGCCTCTTTTGGGGGAGGGACTGTTGATCCAAAGTCCTAATTCACAATGAAAATTGTTCCTTTTGGAAAAATCCAGTTCTTTCACGGAGGCTCTTGTTGCTATTGTGGTGGTTGATGCTCTGGGGGCGGTTCTTGTTGAGGCACAGCTGGCCGCAGTCCTGCTGGTCTGGGAATTGCTTGGTGTTGCCTTTGTCTATAAGCTATAATTGTTCCCAGGAGCAAGGCGATGATAGTCATAAGGTAGAGGTCCCACTCAGGCCCCAGCAGCTGGTCCATATCAATATGTGAAAATACTTCTCTTATCTAAGAAAGAAAAAGTCCACATCATGTCAAAGAACACAAAGGGGAAATTAAATGATTTTTTTTTTTAATTAGACTTGTAACACTTCTCATGTACCAGTTTTCAAACTTAGTGGCTCTTTTCCTCTCTGAAAAAATAGTATCACATCAGTGACATTCTTAGTTTCCAGGAACTAAAATACAACTAAGAGCCATGCTATGTAGAATGAGGTACTCTATTTTCTATTTTAGAGATGAAAGTTCTCACTATGAAGTTTTGTGGCTTTTCCATGAATGACAGAGCATTAATCCTCAGGACACTTGTGGTACAATGCTGAGATTTGTGCAGATAATGGACAGGGAAATTAAAGTGACTTACTGTTAGTTTTGATTGAAGTGCCTTTTTATAAGACTCCATTTGCATAAGGATTAGCCAACGCACATGTCTAAGCTTCACTACTGTATCTGATGATACTACACAGTCACTGCCAATTTAAATCTGCAGCAGCAGACTTAAAACTAGGAAAAGCTGTGTTCTGCACACTAGCTTCTGTGAGTGTCATGTGGGTATTTGCCCAATTGACTTAGAGTATTTTGACTGTCCTCAGCCCTCAAGACTACTATAATTTGTCAGACTCTGCTGAATTGCCTGAAACTGCATTTGCTCTAAGTGGCAGTAACTTCCATACCATTTTAATTTGTTAACTAATCCAAAAAGGGAGTAAGATATCAGAACACTGAGAAATATTGGAAAGACTTCACTTTAATTCCAGACAAGTTTTTTTTTTTTTTTTTCCCCAAGGCCATCATCCAGTAGAAACACTACAAAATACCTAAACTTTCTAATACAAATACATTTATCCCCCCACAGAAATCAAACACCACTCTAATGGGGTTGTTACAGCTGAATATAAAATAGCATGAGAATTAGAGATACATTTTTTTTCCCCTGAACAATTATGTCAGTTAAATCTGCTTCATTTTGATAGCAGATGCTCATGGGTTAGAACAGTCAGATGGTTTAGAGAAATTCTCTTCAAGGGAAGAACAGCACAGAAGAGCACTGCCTGTGCACATTTCAGTTTCACGGAGTTGCACAAAGAAAGAGGAATGAAAGCTTCAGTGACTTTCTTGATATGCAACAGTAGAAAACAAATTTATCTTAAGTCTGCAGAAGGCTCAAGCAATACTTCTACTTCAGTAAGATTACAAATTGAAATCTTAAGATTACAAATTTCCTTTTAAAAATGGAAAACACATTGGCTGTTTTCTTTTAATTCTGCATTACTTACATTGATTTCCCGTATGTACTGCAAGGAATAAATCACTCCAAGCTTGCAAAGTGCTAGAAAGACTGGAACCTGAGCATCTGGGCTTGCTTCAGCTGCCATGTCATAGAATCGTTTTGCAAGATGAATATCCTAGAGTTAAGAAAATTCAAGGCTCAGTTTTGAACAACTTGAAAAATTAACCATAGGGTTTTTTTTCCTGAGATATGTTCACCTTTGAATACAGAAATAAATGGAAGCTTCAATTTGAGGATGAAGCTATTGTAACTGATACTAGAATTGAAGTTCACAATCAGGTTAGTAATAACATATTCAACCTATTCACTGTAAACCAAGGCAAATATTTCAGTGACTCTAGTACTCTAACATCGGCAACACCACAAGAAACATAAAAAACTAAGAAAACCCAAGTTTCAGCAGCATTTCCTCTCAGTTAAACTACAGTATACCTGCTGCATAGTGCAGCTTCTAATCATTTCTGCACATATACATAAATTAGATTTTACTACTTGTCCATAATGCACATAACTGGCATTAGTGAGAGCAGCCTGGCAAAAGTACGAGCACAAACAGAGAGCAATTTAAGGAAGAGCTTAAATTAGTGCTCTTTGGTGGCCATTGAAACAAGGTGGTGACTGTAAGAACTGAGGGTACATATTCTGAATAGTTTAACTTTGCTTGTTTGTTCAGTGTTTTTTTGGCTCTGCTTCAGATACATACTGTGCAATGTTAGGATATTTGGATACAAACTGGCTTTGTTTTACCAATGATGTGAAGAACAGGCTCATGTAAGACTTGCTTCTGAAAGTGTTCCAAATTGGACACTTAAAGTAAGAGAAATCTCCAGGACTTCATGCTGCATGCTCATTTAATAATTTCCTGATGATGAAATACCATAAAGGTTTTCTGCTCATTGATACAATGGAAATAATAGCATGAAAATCAACATATTAAATGAACGAGATGTAGTAGCTCACATTTTACCATTGTAATTTAATAGAACAACCCTTAACACTCATTGAGGCTAGAAAGTTTATCTTTTGTGTAACTATTTAAAAGAGCTTCCTTACCTCCTTTGCACTGCACTAGTGTTGGTGTAAAAGGAGAGCCTAAATAATGGCTTATTTTCATTTCTAATTAGTAAGCACTTCATTCTGCTTATGCATACTTTACTTGACAGAAAAGTGCAAACTGTAGGAGTCTGAGCTATAACACACAAATAGCACTGAAATACCACACCAAATCTTAAGATGATACTGTAATAAAATGAATTTATTCTTAATTTTGAGCGGTTTATGGAAACAGTCCTCATTCTGACAAGTAGCCTCAGGGATTGACAGCATTAAACTATTAAGAGTGTCTAAGTGTACATGTGTGACATTTCTGAAAGGGCTTAAGGTTAGGCATTGACCTGGTCTGAGTTTGAAAACCTTCTTGGTAGAGGAAGTGTAGCATAAAATCCTATATGTAAGAAAAAGACTATTTATTCAATAATTAAAGTGAGAATAAGGCAAAAGCTTTTTGGTGGGAAAAAAAATATCACCATACTAAGAAATACCACATTTATCCAGAATGAACAGTGACCTGAATTGAAGTTGTGCAGGCCATTGTATTGGAACATTCTTCCTTGCTCTGGAGTGTTTGCAATCTTAATGACATGGATCTAGGTGAGGAGAGATTTAAAGTACACATTCCTCTCTTCAACACTAACCTCCCAATTTTGTTACATACTACAGTGCTACTACAGTTTATATGTCCCATCCAGAAGCCTCTAGTGGAAAACCACACTTCAGTGATAGACATCCTACTACACCAGGAAATATGACTGTCAGTCATTTTCAAACGTGCTCAGAATCCAGCAATTTCCATTCTGTGAAAGGAAAGCCAAATATTCTGCTTCATGCAAAACTCAGCCTTAGCTTTTTTTAGAATATCCTAGCCCAGCCCCTAGCTTTATCTAATCAGTCCTAAATCTCCATCTTCTCGTCTTACAGTTGTAAAGTTTTAGAACACAGAAAGCCAAGACATTACATATTCAGAATTACTAAAACTGGTTTTATACATGCAGTTTTGTTGCTTAGACATTCTCAGTGCTCCTTTGCTGTATTTATATTAACTACCTCTATTTCCCTTGCAATTCAACATTTCATTCCGTGATGGATCTGAAGGAGGGAAAGTGTTATTCCTCTGCATAAGCAAGGGTTCATATGCTCATCATGAGCCTCTGTGCACTCATTTTGGCTCTCTGTGGGCAGCCATCTCTGCTTCAGGCTGGAGAATACTCGGTGAGAATGAAGGCATTAGGAATCATTTTTCTCATCATGCTGAACACAAAGCAAGAACCTTTTCAAACCTTTTATTATTTGATCTAAATTTTGTTGTATTCAAGACAAGCAAAATAAAAAGGCCCATACCTGAAAGAATTTTTTTTAAGAAAACCTCCAACTTTAAACTGTTGCTTTTAGCCACAGACTTAGTTTCAGGAGTTAACTACTTTTGAGGGCTCAGTTACAAAGGGAAAACCATCTTAACGTAACATTTGAAAATAAACTTTAGAAAAAATGCAGTTTGTGTACTGTATTGTCACTCCTACATCTAGGCCATTAAGCATTTTTCAAATGTTGATTGCCTGATGCTGCCAAAGTAACAATACTGACCTATTAATTGCTCTACATAGTTCTCGTATTTTGTCAAGAAGCAAAAACTGGTCTTTTAATAGACAAATAGAATAATTAAAAAGTGCATATAAAGACAAAAAAAAGTTGAAGATCACTGAAAATAGAGAAAATGAAGCCATTTCTTACAGTTTCAGGTCAAGGTATTATTAAATTCATACATTACGCTAAGGTAGGCTGCTCAAAATTAGTATGCAATTGCCAATTGCATTATTTTGACACATACAGAAATACATTGCTCGGGATTCCATAAGAATTAACTCATGAACAGCAACACACCACAGGCTTCCTAGGAGAACCAAATATCCTGCCTTCTTTAGGTGATATAGCTTCCCTAACTTGAAAAACCACAGCTAATTTGGCCGTGGTTATGCTTTGTTACCTTGTTTTTAAAATACCATGATACAGGAAACAATTTAACCAGCGTTTCAGAGGACCAGAATAATCCTGTACTAAAATACCATGAGCCTGGAGTTGATCTGCATTCATTTCACTACACTTCAAAGTCTTGAAAGCATTACTGAAGCATATGGCACTCTTTCTGCCAATATTCACTGTTTTGGGCAAATGTTTTTCCCCTGTCTATGCATCATTACTTCACATAGTTAAGTGTGAAGTCAACATACTTGTCCATTGCCTATTGGTGAATATATTGGGAGACATGCTAATTCCAATGAAGTGGTTATATAGCACCCAAAGCCCAGTACTAGTTATGGACTTAACTGAATATTAATTAGCAAATGTACTCTAACAAAGCAGACTCTCAGTCTATAGCTTACTCACCTGCTTGATGCCCAATCCTTTCTCATGCATGTAGCCCAGATTAAACATTGCTTGGGCACTGTGCTGCTGTTCTGATGCCAGTCGATAGTGAATAAATGCAGTTTCATAATCAACATCAGTACCAAACCCATAAAAATGGTAATCTCCAAGTTTAATTCTTGCAACAGTATATCCTAGAAATAAAGAAACAACAAAAACTGGATAAAACAGCTAAGCAAAGAAACCCTTTTGGCTTCCTATGAAGAAGCAGTAGGAACGTTAGCATTACTTTTCACAGTTTGTACAAAATATTTATCTTTCACCACCCCCTGACATAAACAGCTTTTCGCTTTTAAATTTGGTTAAGCTAACCAAAACACAACCAATTTCTATTTGCAGGTAAGACCTTTTCCTAGTAATCCTACCAATTTTTATTGCTATGAAGTGGTATCAGCTAAAAGCCCGTAACATGTTCACAAATAAAGTAATTTATTACAGAAAAAAACTTTTCATTTGCTATATGGCCTTTAAAGGATTCAACTTTTTTTTAAAAGCAATGACCCTGGAAACTTGAAAAATAGTGTTTCATCATCCATGTCATCATCTCAATTTCTTAACTTTCAACTAAAAGCCTTGCAAGTCTGAATTTGCACGGTACTCTTGCTCTACAGTCAAAAAAACTAGTAGACAGATACTAGTGTAGATACATCCATTTGGAAGTTAAATCCCTCAAGATACTTCATCATTAAGTTAACTTTTTGCTTATTTTAGGGTAGGATCACAAACACCAGAGTTTGTGTTGTTCGGACATCAAGGCTGCTTCTTCATCACTGGACTTTGTTTACTTTGAATAAGAGATCGTATTTCTTATAAATGATGAAAAGTAACAAATTACTCTTAAGGGTTTTGGATCTACTTTTCCAAGCAGATATATTTTTAGAAAAGTCAGTGTAAACATTACTAATGTTCTTTAACACTGCTCTACTGTTTCATATGGAACAGCAAAAGAAACACACAATACATTTGTATTTTAGTCCTTTTAGTCTTCAGAACCACAGAAAGGCTCAGACCTGCAAGGATATTGTAATGACACTGTAGCTAACAATAGAACAAAGGAGGCCAACTACCCTACTTGGGATACAACTTCTGTTGAACAGGAGCAGGTAAACTCTCCCTCTTTATACATTTCATAGCAAAACATATGAAATCGCACATTAATGGCTCTACTAAATGTTAAGGAACATTTGGGAGGCAATCTGGCCATCACACTCCCACCACTAGACTGTTAGGCAGGGACTGAAGCTCCTTCCCCCTCCACAGTGGGGGGCTGCAAGGGATGATGTGCACTTGACTCCCTGTTTGTGCCACTCTCACACAGTCAAGCTTTCCTTAATGGTTTGATCCTGGATTTTCAAAGCAGAGTCTCAGATGGCTGAATCTTTTAAACAATTTAATAACGGCACAGTAACAAAAAAACAGCTTGAACTTGTATTTCCAAAGGAATCCCTGGGCTTTTATACCCTCACAGTCTGTTCACACTGAAGTCTGGGGTCTTTGGCTCCTGTTGTGTCTCTCACCTGGCCGCACCACGGGTCCCCACGCCCTTTGTTATGAAAGGGTCGGCAGTTCATGGCCCCTTGCCTCGGGCTTCTCCCACCCAGGGCCCAACCTGCAGCTCACACTGCAGGAGCAAACCTACACTGAATGTATTCCTGATTGGAATTGTGAGGTAGACATACCTTGAGAAGCTGCTCTATTCCAGTGAAGCAAAGCTCGAGGATAAGTTTCATTTTCTCCTACTATGCTAGCTTCTTCTAAAGAAGAAAATAATCCAGTTAAATAGAACCATGGTATATGCACACACAACCACAAAAAACCCCCAGCTTATCTTCAGTCTGCTAAATAAGTAAAAAACTTGAAGCAACCTCTGTTATAGAACAAACAAAATTCAACCCATCTGAAACTTATAAAACCCCCTTTCATTTATACAGCCTTTCCATTTATCTGCCCACTTAAGAGAGCTAGGAACAAACTATATAATTTCACCCTGAACTATGGCTTACCAAGCATCTCTCCCACTGCAGCTGTAGGAGATTCCAACGCATACTTGAGGAATGACAGAAAATGCAAGTCTTAAGAGCATATAATTTGGACTTTGACAAATAGAAGGTTGAAGTATAACCTGTTATAGTTTGGCCATCTGAAACCCAGGACTAGTCAGGTAAAACAAAGGTTTAAACTCCTTAACCAGCCAGAGACTACAGTCTCTTTTACACAGCAATGCTTCAGCTACTTCAGAAGCTTTTCATGGCACAATCTGAAGGCTCATGAACTACCAGAGTTCAGACAATTTAAAGGATTTATAACTTGAACTGCTACTGTAATTATGGTTTCAGCTGTACTATCCCACAGCTGACACCAAGATTTTCTGTATAAAACTTATAAAGTAATTTTAAATCAATCTCCAGTTGAGATGCAGATATATCTGAGTAAAGATGACCAGAGTTTTAACGCAAGGAAAAATGCTGTTTCTTTGCACGCATGCACTTCCAGCTAAGACTGTCATTATTGTACCTTATCTAAAGATGATTCACTCAGACACCTTTCAAAATCATTAACTGGAAATGAAGATGTCAGATTAGCCAATCAGCCACTAATAGGTGCTTTCAATACTAAGATAAAAAGCTGGCAATGAGACCTAAATTTGGTACAGAGAAAGTTTAAAATACTGGGTTTTGCAGTTTCTAGAAAGATTTGCCATTGTACTTCCACTGTCTCCCAATGACTTCAAACTCTAATAAATCCAAGGTCTAGCCATCTAGTTCCAGTAAGACACATGGGACAAGTTGTTTTTCAAATCTAAGACTGTCCAGCTCCTTACCCCTGCTTCAAGAGCAGCATCAGTAAAGTCAGACAAAGAAGGTGCTGAGAAAATGCATTACAAGAGAAAGAACAAAGGACACTGAGACTTCCGTGCATAGTATAGGTCAAAGATAAACCTAAAGCAATTCCTACTTTTACAGTTGTACTTAGGAAATCCAGGGAAGAGAATTTTTTGCACTGTGTAAGTTTCTAAAGACTGCCCATGCCATTTTAAAATCCCTAAGTCAGAAATTAAATATATTTTCACTTTTAGTCTACGAAGTCATCCTTAGAAGCGAAAATGAAAACTGATTACTTTCCAGTGTGAAAAGCAAGAAAGAGGACAAGAGCTTCATCAACATTCTAACATGCCACCTCCAGAAAAACCCTTTTCAGTACATATTCAGATTCTTACTCTGATCAAGTATGAAAGCAGCATTGCTTTGTGCAACTTCATAGCCTTGTTCTGCCAGAAGAAGATACTGAACCACAGCAGAATTTGAATCACCATCTTTATAGCTGTTGTAGGCAGTCATCAGTCTTTCAGACCAACGCCCCCGTTCACATACATTCTTAAACAACTGCAGAGGAAAAAGGAAGGGGGAGGATACTGGTTGTCAGGAACTTAAAAAAAATTCAGTTTTGCAAGAAGTAACACTTGAACATTCTGATGCCTGTTCACAATATTTGTATTTCACATGAAAAATATGACAAGCAAACTCCACTGTGTAAGACAGGCTTACTTTAAGATACCAGTTGCTACGCAGATAGATACTAACTTGTAAGATTGAGATGCTTACTCAAAATTATTTAGTATCTTAGTTTTGTTACATTTAAATCGAGGTATAAAAGAAGAATTTGGTACTTCTAATTTACTGTTGCTTGTTTTGTATTACATTCTTTTGATTTTATTTGAAGTTAATGAAGGAAAGACAAACCTGACAAAACATAAAAGCCAAAGATTTTTCTCATGAAATACAAGCAAGTTCACTAATACATCACTTTCCCTTTTGATAGCCTTGACTTTGCAGTCACTGCTGGAAATGTCCTATACAGGCTGATGTGGTCATAGCCAATCTCTTGCAAGTCATTATTATTGATCTTAATAAATGGGTGACCTTACCTCAACAGCAGTATGACAGGATCGCATCACTCCAGTGCCAGTAGCATGCATCTGAGCCAGATTATAAAAAGCGAGAATGTGGCCACCCTGGGAGGCCAGGTTAAAATATTTCAAAGCTTGCTTATAGTCTTTCTTGACTCCAATGCCATCTAAAAGAAAGATTAAATTATTAACGTTCATTCCTTTTCAAAAGTAGTGCTGTATGAAATACAGTACTTACTCCTTAAAATTACTCTAGAAAAGCTTTCTGAAAATGTTAGGAAAAACCCGGAATGAAATACAAGTTCAATGTACTAAGCCCATTCTACATGCAGTGTATGCACACTTCTAATGCCACCTAGCGAACAGTGACCGAAAGGGCAGGTGCTTAGACCTACAAATGGTTTTGATGCCACTTACTGTAATACATGGAACCTAGTTGAAGCTGTCCATCGACCCATCCCTGTTCTGCAGCCTTCTGGAAATACTTCAGTGCTAGCTCATAGTTCTGCAGGAAGATTTGGTCCAGTCATTAGAGCCTTGCAATACACCAAAGTTTAAGAGAGAAAATATGCATGTGCATATGTGAAAGGACAGATCTGTTTTACAGAAAAATTACAGCAAGATTTTCCAGTGAAAATATTCCCCTGTTCAAAATCTGGAAGCAAAAAATGAAACAGACTACAATGATAATTTAACTTGTTTTAATTCTGCAGCTATCTCAAAGCTGGCATCCACACACCATTGCTACGAACAGTTATGCTTAACAGAATGGAAGCTTTGATCTGTTTCTAGAACACTTACTTATTTCCTCAACTTTGGGCTAATTTAACTTTTGACTATCTGTTTGCATAGCTAAATATAAAACATTTGACGAGAAACCTTCCAGTGGGAAAATAAATAAAGCAAATGAACTAATTAAAAGTTTCAAAGTGTTCCTCCACTCCCTCAAGAGACATAAAATGGGGACAGTTAGGATTTGTTGTATTTCAAAAGAAGATTATAGACAAGCTCACATCTCCTGCTAAAATGCACACTTCTATACATTTCTAGTAGCTTAAACAACATTTTCAAACTTGTGAGAGGAAAATCAGGATGTTTCTTTCACAGCTGCTAATTCCATAGTACATTTTTTTTTTTACATTACAGATTTCCGCAAGGAATTTTCAGTTTAACAGAAATCTTCAAAATTAAGCCTTCTACAGTACTTCCCTCCAGAGAAAAAATATCTGTTGACAACAAAAGGTCACACAATCACCTATGATTAGAAAGATGACTGTCAAAAGCTTACCACTGGAACACCTCTTCCATAGAGGTAAGCCATTCCTAATCCACTCTGTCCAACTGGATTACCCTGAAAACACAGAAAAACATTTCTGCAAAGAAAGGCAAAACCTACACCTACATCTTTCAAATCTTTAACATCATTAAACATATAATATTCAAGAGAGATTCATTTTTTGCTCCTAGTAATAGTTATTCAGGGAGGAAACAGCATTTACAATAATTTTTATTCAGTGACTACACAGATGACAAACAGGGAAAAAACTTTCAATATTATTTATGAAAGTCTACTCTGTACTTTTGCAGTGTCATACAAGATGTAGAACCTATAACCCTAGAAAGATGGGGCATTAATAGCTTACTCATCTTTAGTTTTCCCAACTTCAAAACGTCTTGGGTGCTACAGAAGCTCCCAAAACAACTCCAGGAACTCTAAGAACCTGTATTAAGGGTAGAATAGTGGCTGTCCTGTGGGTTACATTACTAACCACTGCCCCTGCAAAAGCAGGCACTATGGCACTCATTCAGTGCCAGGACAGGCATTGGGACACATCAGAAAGTTTCAGTGAGTGCAGGGAATGAGCACATTGAGAGATGCTCACTTTAGCACAGAGAGGTGGAACAGCATTCTGATTGTGTAATGTAAGAACAATGAAGGCAGTTATCTTACAACAATCCCTTCAGAACTTAATCTACTGTGTTTCACATGCTAAACCCCCTTCCTGGAGGACTACTCATGCTTTAACTGTACAAACACTACCATAAGGCACAGGTCAAAGACAGATACGAGGGATTAACATGATCAAAAAACATCATCCCAAAAAGCAAACAGTCCAGTGAAATGAGAGGTATAAAACTATTATATATTCACAAAACGGAAGCACTGTAAATTCCTGTGAGAAGACAACTTCAAACTAACAAACACCAGCATTTCACAGAACTGCAGACTGTTTAGGTGGACATTATTTCATACTGAGGAAACAGAGTTAGAGTCTATTGATGAGAGTCTGGCTCCTTATGCTGAACATAACTTCATGAAGCCAGCACAGTTTTTGACATCTTAGGAAAGCAACATTACGGGCTAATTAATCTGGGACAGAAGCTGGGAGTAGGTGTGCTCATGGAAGAGCACATGAAGCATTTGCAGCACTTCAGAGCTAATCAACTTCTTAGTGCACATGCTGTAGGTCCACCTTACAGATGATCATACCATATCAGCAGCTTTCTTGAAATACTGAAGGGCTGTTTCATTGCTCTGAGGTACAACATCACTTCCTTCTGAGTACATCTGAAAGATAAAGCCATTATTGAAGAACAGCCAAAGTAGACAGTTTAGCATGAATACCATGAAGCATCTTCATTTTACATACTGAGAGGGAGTCTATTGTACTTAGATTATTCTGACTATTGCATTACTGAATAATCATTAAAACTTGTCCAGCAGAAAATACATCTATCTGCTGTAAAATTCAGAGGGTTTAACTTTCTAATGGAAAATGAACTGCCCACAAAATTAAAAATTTTTCATGACAATACCCTTCATTTTTAATTTCTACCATTGTGCAGTTAAAAACACACAATCAGGCAAAAATCTGAGACCAGTGGAAATCAAACTGTATTGGCAGTCAAAATACTTTGCGAAAGCAAAGCAAAAATTGGTTACTAAACACAGTTCACTTCAACAATAATTAGCGACAAAACACTCAACCAATAGAGCAAGCAGAACTGCAATTTCTTCTGTCAGTGCCTTGAACATCACATTATGTTATTTTTTTAGGCTTTATGGACATTGATTTTGCATCTTCTACAATGGCAGCCTGAAAAAGATGAGCTAAAGGTGGTGCTTACTGTAGCCTAACCTTAGAAGATACTCAAATGGAGTAATAAGGATTTAGCTCCTCACAGGCTTTACATAGTCTGCAACCCAGATCTCAGACAAGCGACCTAAATACCCTTCTAAGCAGTAATGATTATCATTAGTGCCAGCAGCCTGCCAATCATCTTTTAAATTAAAAATCATGGAACAGATTGGGTTGAAGATCATCTAGATCCAACTACCATGCTATGGGCAGGGATGCTATCCACTAGACCAAGTTGCTCAGGGCCCAAACCAGCCTGGCCTTAAACACTTCCAGGGACGGGAAGCCCACAACTTCTCTGGGCAATCTGTTCCATTGCCTCACCACCCTCTGAATAAAGAACTTCGGCCTAACATTTAACCTAAATCTCTCCTCAGTTAGTTTAAAACCATTCCCCCTTATCCTATCACTTATCCGTTGCGCAAAATGTTGCTCTCCCTCTTCTTTGTAAGACCCCTATAGGTATTGGAAGGTTGCAATGAGGTCTCCCTGGAGCCTTCTCTTCTCCAGGCTGAAGAACCCCAGCTGTCTCAGCCTGTCTGCACTGGAAAAGTGCTCCATCTCTCTGATCATCTTGATGGCCCTCCTCTGTATTCACTCCAACAGGTCCATGTCTTTCCAGTGCTGAGGACTGCACACCTAGACACAGTACTCTAGGTGGGGATCTCATGAGGGCAGAGTAGAGGGGGACAATCACCTTCCTCAACCTGTAGGCTACTCCTCTTTTGATGCAGGCCAGGATGCTCTTTGCCTTTTGAGCTGCAAGCACACACTGCTGGGTCACATCCAGCTTTTCATCTATGAGATCCTCCAAGTCCTTTGCAAGGTTCTCAATGAGTTCCTCTCCCAACCTGAACTCATATTTGTACAGCTGCAGCCCTCCCATTTGCACTTGTACCTCACTGCATGAGGTTCCCATGGGTCCGCATCTCAAGTTTTGTCAGGCCCCTTTTGGATGGCATCCCATCCTTCAATTGTGTCACTGTACTGCTCAGCTTGGTGTCATCTGCAAATTTGCTGAGGCTGCGCTCAATCTCACTGCCTGTGCCACAGGTAAAGATATTAGAGAGCACCAGTCCCAAGACAGAGCCCTGAGGGACTCCACTTGTCACCAGCCTCCACCCAGATATAAAGCTATTAATCACAACTCTCTGGCTATATCCATCCAGCCAATTCCTTATCCTCCAGATATTCCACCCTTTGAATCCATGTCTCTCCAGTTTGAGGACAAGGATGTTGTATGGGACCATGCTAAAGGCCTTATAGAAGTCTAGATAGCTGATATCAGACATTCTTCCCTTGATGACCATTGTTTCCACTCCATCATAGAAGGCAACCAGACATTTTGCCCCTAGACAAAAAGGCCTTAAATCTGAGATAACTGAAACAATGGCCCACCCTGCATATAGATTCAGGCCTTAGTGCAAAGTAAGTACAGGCCTATTGGCAATTCTGACTCAGATGCCTCAATTGTCTACACAGAATGAAATTGGAAGAATTTCACAGGAGCTAAATGACAATACTTAGATTCCAGAATTCAAGTTCTAAATTGCCTGATATCAGAAAGTAGGAAACATTCACTATTTTTCATTGCAAGGCTGTTTTCTTACTTTTGAGAGTGATTGTATCTTACCTTTCCTAGAAAAGCCATAGCATGGGAATTGCCAGCATTAGCTGCTTGATTGAAGTATTCAAATGCTCGCTGTAGAGAACAAGTGTGTTAACCACCATCACTATGATTTGAGTAACTTTTCTTGCAAATGGAGTAGAGGTAGGTAGATTTATTTGCCAAGTTACCACGGAATAAAAGTTACCAATCCCACCTAATTTATATGTGACAGGGTTCTTCACTTATATAATTGCAATATTAAGCAGCAATCCCTCTAACCAGTGTATTCCAAAAACCAGAAAGGGAAAAAACAGCAAACTACAACTGCTACTATGCACTAGCTATACAGGTAAATCTTACTTTCTTAGTGTACCATCAAACGCTGTTTAGAATAGGCTAGATTTGCCAATTCCTATTCTACTTTTAGACAGAATTTGGTTATACTTCCTCTCACCATTCACTATCATCTCTGAACCCTCTTGAAGCAGTCATTTTGAGGTATTTTAAATATGATGACCAATAAACAATTTCTGTTCAATAATTACTTTATTAAATGTAATAATCCTCAGGACTGCACATCCTTTTTTCAATACATACTTCAAGACAAGGTTAGCTATTTTAACTTCCATAAGCAAGGTAGCTAGCTTGGCTTACATCAGCAGAAGTTCTATTTTCTAAGCACAATTAATATCTTTAGTATTTACAGTTGCAGTGTTTTGTCTGCAGAAGCAAAATATCCTTGCAAGCCAGAAATGACACTATCATCACTAATGCATGCCCACTGCATCGTGAAGATTGCACCACATTTACAAAAGTTCAGCCAGCTCCAGTAATACTTGAAAAAGTTTTTATTTTTGACATTCTCATTTCTAAGATAGGTTAGTCTTAAACTAATTATGTAAAAAAATCAGTTCCATCTTCTAATCACATAAAGTTTTATTGAACAAGGCTACTGAAATTGTTACATACCATACAGTGGTACTTACACACTTTTGCATCACTGTTTTTCTCAGTTATATTTTCTCCCCCTCTGCCTAGTTTTATATGCATCAGAGATACAGAGAAAAGGTACCTGATGATTTTGCTCTACTCCTCTTCCCCCATGCAAATGCAACTGTCCAAGGCCAACCTAAAAATAAATTTTACATTGCAAATAAGTCACTTGGGACTCCCTTTTTCCAGCAATACAGATACAGGTGAGCTAGTTACATACATAAAGATAGACAATATCAAAGATGCCACAAAGTTTGAAGGCACAGATTTGCTTCAATAACTACAGTACTATCCTACTTTTTCGTAGTAGCCTAAATGGAAATTAATCCTAGATAGAAGCAACATACTGTCCTAGATGTAAAGTAACAACTGTTCATTTGAATCCTGCCTACCTAAGTCTTAAGTCATATATAACCAAGTTGGGTTGGGACAATTTGCCCCATTAGCATCCTCCCCTCCTGCACTGTGTGTAGAAGAGGTCCCGCCTTCAGCATGCAGAAGTCACGCAACAGCAGGAGCAGTGAGAAACTGAAATCTTTTGTCATGGCCATTTTTTTTTCTAGCTTTTCTCCATAAAACTATCCTTCTGAAGTAGTCTTCCTGGTTTCTAGTGAAAGCCAAGTCCCATTCCTAAGATGCTAAACTTTAACATTTTGGACTTATTAAAAAAAAATAAATTGCATTTTCTGTCCAAGTTCTACCTTAAACACACTAAAATATAAGCCTCTTCACATAAAAACTAATGGGGAAATTGCTAACATGTTGATTCTGGATGAAAAGAACACTAAAGCTCCAAAGTCTTTCCATATTTCATAAAGAAGTTCTATCATTCTTGAAAATGTCTGAATGCCATCAGATGAACTGAATTTTACCTGTGCTTGTACATCTCCCTTCTCTGCTAAGAACTGGTAATACTGGATCAAGTCTTCTTCTAGCATCCCACTTGCCATTCCTGGATTTTCTACTTCATCCGCTAAGCGAATTCGCTGAACCACTGTGCCACCAGTCAAGGAAATGTCACTAGCAACTGGAAAACAGATGAGAAATTTTCAGACAGGTTTTTTCAATGCAGAAGTTACACCATAACTTAGTAAAACCAGATGTCTACAGAGCTTCAAGCTGTAACTCAAGAGAGAATTAATTACTTTGATACCCTCTAAGACATTTCAATAGAGATAAAAATAGCCTATCATAATGCAGAGCCAAATGCTTAACATGATTAATACCAGGAATTCTCTATCTATGCTATTAGCATTTCGAGTACTTTAGTATCTTCTAGTTGAATGATACAAAAGTACACAAAGTCAAGAATGTTACCCTAGTAAAAAGCTTTTACCGTGATTAGCTACAAGTCGGTAGTGAGTGAGAGCAGATTCACAACTCTGAAGGACTCCTATCCCAGCCCAGTACCGGTAACCCTAGAAAGGAAATGATGTAGATATGGGACTATCAGTCACTTGAGAACATACTGCTTGCCATGTTACAAACTTTTTTCACATTACTTGATCAAGATTTGATGAGACAATAGTCTGGACAAAGGCCATGAGTCCATTGTAGCTACTTAAAAAAACTAACGACTGACACTACTAATGTTAAACATGGCCAGTAGAGTTCTGATATTACTTAAGAAAAAGCAAATAAGCAGAACGATGCTCAAGGATGAACATGTAAAGCCTTTTATTTACATACTGCACTCTGTCTTAAATCTCACAATACTGATTAAACAGCATTTTCTGTAAAGACCTCTTTCATAGTTCTCATCAGATTACAAAAATTTTAAGTCTGACAATTCTGATTTAAGTTAAGAGATGTAAACATGGTCCATCTAAATTCATAGTGGCACATAGCTTAAAATGAGCAGACTCATCCTTGAGTTAAAAATGACTAATGGGGAAGGATACTACTGCCCACCCAATGCATGCAAAATGATCTAGTATTTGGACAGGTTATTCATGTGAAAGGAAATCTTAACACTGAAAATGTAGGAGTAAAAAGTCACCCTGGCATGTTTAAAGTTATTAACCATCTTACTTACCAAGATCATATGAGCGATCAGATTTCCTCCTAAAGCTCCAAAAGTGTAATACACCAGGGCCTTAAAACAAAATCATTGGTTATTTAACATCTGCCCCCAGGAGAAAATACAAGACCACACACTGAAAATATCTGAATTACCTTAGCTTGACTAGAATTGACTCCTAGGCCAGATGCATATAGAAATCCAAGAGCCTAGAAATAAAATAAAGTTTGTCAGCACACCTTTTAAAAAAATAAGGATCAGTTTTCCTGGAATACATAGGCATAAAGATTCAAAGCTACAAAGATTACACTAAGCTCTACCTTCAGTTTGGTGCTGCTTATATCTATGGTCTTCCCTGCCCCTTCGAGTATGAAGTTTCTAAATTATTAAGTTGTTTAGGATACTAACAAATTAATGTTTCACCAAAATTCAGATGAGTGAATCAAATGAAAGGAACAAATTACTACTTCCCTGAATACCAAGTGTAGATCCAAAGGTCCTAAACAGTGAAGGTATTCCAGTTTAAAGACCCTCAAGTGAAGCTAAGCACTACCTGTCAGGTTATTCATGTACCCAGTTTGCCTCAGACACCGGTGTAAACATCTGTGAACCACAGTCTTGCATAGAAGACTCGTACCATTTGATTCACAGACCCTATGAATTTACAGTTTTACATCTGTTCTGCCACTGGTTACTTGCAACTGTGACTATAAACAATCAGAATGCACTGAGCTATTTGGCTGAGGTTCTTTCAGAAGTTATTTTTGTTCTTAAGATTTACATAGTTATTTCTCTACCTATCACACCTGTTACAGCTGGTAGCTCAGAACAGAAACTAGTATCACAGAAGATAGTGTATATGTAAAGATGTCTATATTTCACAGTGTTCTAAAACTATTCTAGGCAATCTGAAAGAATACACAAAAATTATGTCATGCAGACTGTACTGAATTCTAGATCAACAGAAGTCAAGGTCATCCTTGAGAGATAAGTCTCTAGAGAAAACATGTTCCTGCATTCTATTGTAAATCGGTACTCCACCATTAAACAGGGAACACCTGGAGATTTGGTAGCCAAAAAGAAGAAAGTTAATAGCTCCTTAAGAAGCTGACACTTCCAAAACAAGTGAGAACTAAACAACAAGTATACGCAGACACTGAGACATTAAAATCAATAACACCCATATTTTATGACATTTTTCAATAGTAAGTATGAATAATTCTGTGTCCCAAGGTACAGGGGCAAAGCAAGTTCCAATCTACTAAATACATGTCAAGTTTCTTAGGAGTTTTTATTTCCTAGATTATAAATTGGTGTCACCTCAGATAAAACTGCAAATTAAAAGCCACAGCATTGCACCAAAACCACACAAAAAGTACACAGTTTCAGAAGGTTTGTTGGCTGGAGTCACCTATATCTACCTGTTTTTTGACTTGTACATCCAATATTGTCAGTCACATAACAGGGAAAAAAATAAATTAGAGAATTGCCACCATCCCATATTCCTAGTAGTTAAACATTTTTCTAAAACTCAAACAAAAGATATGTTTGTGCTTACTCTGAGGGTGCAAGTGCCATCTATAAAAGCAAACAAGAGGAAGTACAACGTATAAACCATTTACAAACGTACAGAAGCATTTGTAGAATCTAAGGATATATATATCATTTGTCCTTTAGGAGAATCTAATCTAAGGACATACATACCATTTGTCCTTTGGGAGAACCTTCTTCTGTTAGTTTTTCAAATAGTTCCTTTGATGACTGGATGTTCTGCTTCAGGTAATCCCCAAACAACAAAGCATAAGACACTTTCTCCATGGCCTTGGTATGATTCATGTCAGCTGCTTTCAGAAGATACTGATATGCTCTTAAGAGAAAACAGTTTCTTTGTCACTTGAAGCAAAGTAGCAAATTCCATTCACAAACCTGAAGATTCTGGAAAGGGGTTTTGTCTCTCTCTTTTAGCCTTTATTTTTAAAAATGCATCTGCCTACAGTAATTTGTTCCAGCTACAAATCAACAACATAAGCAACACCTCACAATTTAGTTAATGGACAAGCTGAATTTTAATGTCTGCTCTACTCCATAAGCAAAGCAGCATGCATTTCCTCTCCTCTAAGATATACAAGAAATTTAAATGATCATATTATTGTAGCAACAATTTTTAGTTCTGTACTAGGTATCCAGTAGAACCACTCCCATAACAATCTTGCATATCACGGTAAAAGAAGAAGTCTGAAAAAGACTAGGGAGTCTCTACAATTTGAGTACAAAACTGATCTAGTGAAAACACCAAGCCCTGGGCCCAAGACAATTGCATACATGATCAATTTTGTGCTGAAAAAGTCATGCTAACAATCAGGGGGATCTCTGGAAACGCCTCCTATTTCAGTCTCAGAATGTCAGAAATCACTTCAAAGTATTTTCACAGCTGCTGGTTTCACAGCAATTAAAACCCCTCTAACCTTATACATGTTACATAGTATCAGCAAGCCTGCTTCAGCTTAGCCTCAGGGACCTTTGACAGCACTCCAAGATTATCATTTACCTCTCCTCCTTTCTATTCTCAGGCTTGCTCTTTAGGACAGACCGAGGCATACCTGGTTCCTTAGAGAACTTCATCTTCTAAGAAAGCATAAGGTGTACAAGAGAACTAACACCTAATATTGCTTTAGAATTCTTACACTATTTTGTACTAAAAAATACGACTCAGAATCCAACAGATATTGCCTCCCTTTGTCTTTGCCAAGGTGTGGACAACTTTAGATGTGCCTCAGTTTCCCTGATAAAAAGTAGAAATACATTCCCTTATTTCCACAAACAAATTTAAAATAGTAATAGTCCTCACATATTAATCAGCAGAAGTCACCACTTACTGAGGAAGATGTCAACATGACTAGGAGGAAGATCTAAATTAAGACAGCAATTCTGAATTATAGTGGTAAGTCCACAGCTATTTAATCAGTAATTGGATGCACAAAGAACAGAAAGCTGAGACAAGAATGAACAGAACACTAATTTATTTTTTGTTTTGTCTACAAGCATTACCCTTTTCTAACAACATTCATTATTAGAATTTTAATCATTTGTTGAGCTTAAGTTTAATACTATTTTTATGGTGATCAAAACCATCAGAAAGCAGAAGAAAAAACAGAGCAGAACAAGAAATGCCGAATTTTCCCACTCTGTCTTTAAGGCAGAATGAGAACCAGACTGTAAGAAACATCTGAAAAAGGGCAATTATCTTGTATCACTTTCATATTTTTTTTTGCCTGGGCAGTTGCCATGTATAAACTGCGGCTAGAGAACTGCAGAATCATCTTGCATTAAGTCAATGTTTCAATGACACCCACTCTTTAGAAATGAATCTTACACAATTTTTACTGTATTCAAAGGAATGCAGGCATAAATTTGTTTTTCTAAATACCCTGAGTTTACTATCTATCTTCTGTCACTGCACAGTTTGATGCCGAGTCCAATAAAGCTCAAAATCTCAGGGCAGCTCAATCAAGTTCTTTTTGAGTTTAGCAAAAGTGGCCAGCCATATCATCCTTCTGCTGTGGGGGTGGATGAGGTATACTTACACTTTCTTCTGAGCTTTTTTACTGCTTTCATTAAGGATTTTCATTCCAATCTGATAAACATCCTCAGCTTCTTGCATCTGCCTTCTCTTATTAGACTGCTCTTCAGCTAAAAAAAATAAAAGTATACATAAAGAGGTCAAATGATACACTCAAGACTATCTTCTCAAAATTCCTATTGGTTTTAAAGGGTAAGTACAGCCAGAAACATGTTTCTGACGACCAATAAACAAAGTGATTACAAAAAGCTGTCAAATGGATGTGTTTGATATATTAATAGATGATTTCTTCTTGTGTGATGTCTCTCATGTACAAGTTTGCTGACAAAATGTTCTTTTCATTCATTGCTCAAAAGCAAGCTGCGCAGGTTCCTCCTTCAGAAGGACACTTCCTAGAGAAGACATTTCCTCTGTGCAACAAAGCAGTAAGTATAATGGGCAACACTGTCAAACCCCTACCTCCTACAGCCTCAGAAACAGTTTTATAAATGCCTTCACTGTAAGATTTCCATATCAGGTCTGGGAATGGGCATTTTTTAAAACTTCTTCCATCATGAAAACTTTGCCTTTATAACTACTTGTTTATTGTGGTATAAAGTGGCCAGGGACTTCTACATCCTGAAATAAAGACTGTTAACAGGACTGAAAACATTAGCCTAAAAAAAGCATTCCATGAAGAACAAGACAGAAGGTTGCTTACATTCACAGAAGCCCCACTTTTGATCTTTCTTGTAATCATAGGTTGTTGCACACCAAAGCCTGCCATCTTCCCTCCCATCGGCAGTGCACTCTGCATATTCCTTCTCCATAAACAAAAATGGAAAGTGGCAAGGTTCCCCATCTGCAGTGCCTCCAATAGCTGTCAAAACTGAAAATACACACCCAGCAATTAGACTACTCTCCTTTATTCCCAAATTGAAATCATGTATTACACACAGAAAAGTGCTCCTATGTTGGTTTTAATATCTATGAACTACAATTAATCAAGTTTTCCGTAAAATTTCTAATTTACAAAAGCTTGAAAAAGCAGTTTTTCTAAACAGCACTTGAAAAATGTAATTCTTAGTTTTAACTATGAAATGAAGCAGAAGGTATGTGGTTTCTTACATTCTCAGTTCTAAGCAAAGAAAATATCGTCTTGATTGGCGATGGCAAATCTCAGTCATATTTTTATTGCCTACCAAAATAAACAGTATTTCCTTGCACTTTCTCTTCTCTGTAAAAAACCTTGCAATGCATGCTACAAGTGCATTCCAGGGCACGTTCATTTTAGCCCCAGGGTTGGACACAATCACTACAGAACACCACACATCATGAAATGCTGTATTGAAAGTACTGGAACATACAACTATATGGAAAGACTTAAGTGAAATTGCTACCATGTAGATGAAAGGAGTCTCATCACTATGAGTTTGGTTATTTTCTATTTTTGAAAATACTTAGATTAAAATCATTATTTCATTTTGCCAATATATTTAGTTGCATTCAAAATGGCTTTGAACAGCACGATTTATCACTTCTCATGCACTAAAACTTCAAAGGTTACTGATTCCAATATCACAATATTTAAAAAAAAAAATCAATCTTCTATGAAGACTAAGAAATCTCTAGGCTTTGAAGATGGAATTATTTCAATTAGACTTTTATAAAGTTTTCCTCCACTAATCTAAATCCAACAGTTGGGTTCAGCTTCATGTGAAAACAGTTGCAAAATCATGCAATTGATAATGTCAGTTACAGAGTTTTTCAAGCTGAGTAATTTTTGCAGTTACAGAGAAAATTAGTTCTTTTTTGAGGATCTATAATTGAAAGGCCTAAACACTATACTAATTTAAATATTTCATGTTGATTTTTTGAAGCAAAAGAAAGTCTTCAGGTATAGCTGAACCTGTTCAAACTGCTCTTCATAACTGGATGCCTTGACACAGGTTCCACCACATCACTCCAATTTAATTATATCACAAGAGAAAAACTCTGATTTTCAATAACTGCACTCAGAAATAACGTGGTAAGATGCAATTAGCCTGGAATAATTTCAGACATTTGTTAACTACAAAGTAATATACAAACTCCTGCTAAGGGTTCATGTAACTACAACTTATGGGACCTCTTATCACTGTCATTTGAAAAGCTCCAAGTCCAGGATATCAGCACTCATTGAGAACTCATGGTTTTACTTGTATTGTTTTGTACCTTGTCTCCTTTGTGGAAAGCAGTTTTACACAGTGCTCTGCATGAGATGTAGCTGTGTACTAAATGAAATTACTCTGCCCTAATGCTTCCCTTTGCATTTTAATGTTTTAATTTTAATTCTAATTTTAACCATAATGCTGTTTTTGCTCCCAGATAATAACTAATTATTTAACCCAGATATTTAATTAATTATTTGCTCCCAGATAATAACTAATTAACTAACTAAAGACTAATCCCAAGAACAACACAGCAACGCAATTGCAGGTCAAAATGCTCACAACAGTTATTTACATACTTAGACATTGATAAATAGTAAGTTAGGCAAATAATTTACCCAGAGAATAAATTAGCTTTTGTCAAACCAAATGCTCCAGAAGCAATTTACGTCTTTACTATCTCTGAATAAAATACGTGGTATTTCATTATATTTTGTCCTAATTTACTTATGTCTCATTTCATACTTTATGCTGCAGGAAACCCAAATATAGATTACTTGTAAATATTGGCAATATTACTGTAAGGCTCTTACAAATTGGAAAATAAATGCAACAGGAATTGCCAGCTACATATACACTTGTGAGCAATTTTCAGCAAAAACTGTTAGTATGGAACTTTAGAGTTATAAAACCCTAGAACACAAACTAGCAATAAATAAAAAAATATTTTCTATACACAGCATCTCCTCACTCATCAGAAGAGAGCAGGACAACTTTCTTAGAAAGTTAAAACCTTTACTAGCACTAATTCTAAACTAGTGATTTTCTGTTCCATATCCTACAAAATATATATGGAAATTTGCAGAACGTTCTTCTGTTCCATGCAATGTTCCAAAGAGTAGTTAAACTGTTTGTAGAAAAGCTTTTGTCCCTTAATGCAATCCTGCCACCAGTAGTTCATCTGGAGGTGTAACACCTGTACCTCAGAGAGATGCTCAGTTAAAGCTGTCCTTTGTAAAGCTGTCCTTTAGTACTCTTTTCTCCTAACAGAAAACATATACTTTCCTTTTAGAATTGCTTTTTTAAATGAAAAATCCCTTCATTCACACTGCTTATTTAATTCACAAGATGTTCCAAGATCTGTGCAAGACTTAAATTTACAGTTTTTGAAAGTAGCTTGCAGTATGTTGACAGGTATAGTTAAAAACCTTAGTTCCTGAGGACCCAGTCAGCTGGACATATTTTTGTATGAGATTAAAAGTATCTTAAAGTTTACTTTTGAAATAGACTGCACTGACTAAATATGGTGCTTACATCACTTTTTTTTGTGGCAGAAAAATATTTAGTGGACTTATACACTTTTTTCCTGTACAACACAGCATCAAAAGCAACAGTTAAGCCTATTACTGAGTTTTCACAAATGGATATTAGTTCTGCTCTAATAAGGAAACAGCTTAGAAAACACTCAGCCATTACATGATAGAGCTCATTTAGTAACTTCTGCTTCCTTTTGACATTTCAATATGAGTTGAGAAGACAAATATTATTAGTACCACATAACTATTTTCCAGTAATATAGAAGATTTGTTTTTTATGGACAAGTAAAAAGGAAAAGTCTGCTGCACACGTTAAGGTACTCAACTGTGCCATCTAGTTATCATCGACTACTAATTGCAAATCAAAAAATCATAAAATTATGTAGTAAAAAAGCCATATTATAATTCCCTGGGAACTTAGGCCCAAGACATAAGGTTTTACCTATATTTAAAAATTTCATGAAGTTTACATGGAATTTAGATGCTGCCCTGAGGCTCTCAATGCTGTTCTAGGAAGCTTGTCTTTACATTACTTTTGTTCCTTTTCTGTCAATTGACTCACCAGGCAAACAGCCAGGGAATAAAAAGAAACTGATGCAAATTTCTCTTTGTATTTGCTGGTGTACATACACAGAGCACAGGATCTGTAACTGACTTCTACTTGAAGAAATCAGGGCCTTCTCTATTTGATTGTTAACGTTTTCCAGCAAGATGGAAACAATAAGAAAAATGGAAAATTCTTCTAAATGCATCTGAAAATAACTACTCATTTCAATTACGATACATTTCAAGACATTTTGATGCTACTTTCTAATAAAAAAAGGCAGTGATTACCATTCCACTGTAGAAAGGTTAGGACACTAGTTATTTCATATGTTCAAAATTACAGTTTGTGTTCACCCACATGCTGGAGTTACCCAGATGCATCTCTGCTGCCACTTGTTCAAAAGTCTGTGAGCAGTTACCTGGACTCTGTATTTCTGCTTCTTCCAAATCCTTATTTAATAAATTTGACATTTCTAGAGAGTTCAACTCTTCCAGTGAATTCTCTTTTTCCTCTTCTTGACTGTGAAAGTTCTCTTCATTCTCTGATTGAGAGTCTGATTTCCCAGATTCCAGGAAGATCTGACCTGCTACCACTCGAGTTCCTGTGGAATGATCCTTTACCTGGTCCTCTGCAGATAAAGTCTGAAGGAAAGCAGCCACATAATTTAGAAGATTGAAACTGAGAAGCAGCAGCTGGCTTAAAGTCCATTTAAAAATTTCTTAAAAGATATGGTTAATTAACTTAAACAGTAGAATCAAAAGTAAACTGAGCTACCTATCAGCTCTCATTGCCTCTGTCCCTTTCAGGTCTTTAAACAAAAATGTTTCAAAATTGTAACACAGTATTAATTTCTCTGATGCACAGAAGAAATTAATGAGACAGCAAGAGCTACAGAAAAGCTTAAAACCTAAAATCAATTCATTGTTCTGAATTTCAGATCTTTGCTCTCACTCGACAGGTAAGACAGAATAACTAGAAACTTATTTCCTCACCTTTGACTCCAGTGATTCATCTTGATTTCCTTCTTCATCTAGAAGAGACATTGTAAGTCAGTAAAATGCTTTTCCATGAGTAACTATGGCAAAAATAAAACCTTTAATTACAATATTGTACCCTGGTTCTGAAATATTCTAAGGTACTAAGTTGACTAATACACTTCAGAAAAACCTTATTACTGTGACCAGGAGGAATTAAATGTTTCACAGGTGGTCCTCTTCCTTAAATTATGCCAGCACAGCTGTGTGCTCCTTAGTGAAAAAAGTGTGGTTTTTCTAAACCCAAATCACAGCCTGAATGGTTTGAGTCCAATTAAACAACTTAAAAAGGTTTGCCTCAAGTGGAAAAGGCCTGTGAAACATAAGGTTTTCACCAAATCAGCTTTAGTATGAACAGCATCAGTAGCGACCAGAAAGTCGTATTCACAACCCCACACTTGTAACTAAACATTGTCCTTTATAAAACGCCAATTCATTCTGTCTGACCAGCATATTCAAACCTTCATATAGAGGTTTCTTTTCAAAACTTTGCAAAATTAGTTTGTCTTTAAGATACTCTTCAAGTATCTTTACTGTCATCTTTCTTGTCTAAAATCTATAGCATATCTGATTAGAAAGACTGGAGGAGAAGAAATGGTAAAGAAGAAAGGCTATTAGGCAGACACCTAAAGGAATATAGGTGAAAATGTGAAGAAAATCAGAAAAGCTTATTTATGACAGCTTTACCATTGTTCTTCAGAATTGTTTCTGCAACAATTGTTTTGTTCCTTTAACTAAAATGGGCTACTTGTTGTGCTTCAAACATCTTGGTCTGTGCTATCACTTTGATAGGAAGCCTCTAAAATCAACATCACTGAGATGTGACTGTTCAGAGTCATCAGTATCTGATACCACCTAATTTCAGCAAACAAATCCCCCTACATTTGAAAGAAGATGCTACAGGCCTCCCTCTCTCTGGTACACAACTCACATTGAAATAAGAGCTCAAAACACAAACAGACCACTTAGCAAAGCTGCCACTAATTCCTCCTATGTTCAGAAATCCTGTTTTCTGAGGCTCTGGGGTGCACAATGCCCTGTAGCAGTGGCAAAGCAATGATGGGCTGGAGACCTGCACTGTGACTAGAAAAGGTATCTAAACTGATAGAAGTTAATACTCCATATGTGAGATACATTTAGTATGCTAAGGTTAGCCATGAAAGGCTACCTGCACAAACACTTCCTACAGTTTACAGAACTCTGCTGACTCCTGTAAGCACTTAGCAAACAAAACTTACACAATTTTCATTCTCATGCAAGTAAAGTGACTCACCAGAGATAAATCATCTCTGAAGCAACAAATTCCAAACATGACATTTCATTGGGTCATGTTTTGACGCCTACTACTATAACCCTTGCAATGAAAGGGTTAATCTTGGAAATCCCGTTCTGGAATCTAGATTCCATATTGTTACTTGAAGTACAATCTTTGATTAGAACAAGGAAAAAGATGAGGGAGAATTCAACTTCGAGCTTTAACAGCGTAATAGAAATTAAGAAAAAATGCGAAGACTTATAAGTGAAGCTACAAAACTGTGGTGATGAGATGATTGAGAGTACAACTGAGACATATAAATAACAGCCTGTTGAGCATGGTGAAGAGGATATAAATCTCAAAGAGTTTGAGCATCAGCAGACATGGAATTAAAAAGAATGTAGAACAGTTGATGCGGGTAAGCAGCTGTACTCTGTAGGTCTGAAAATGAAAACGAGTAGAGCACTTCAGAAAAACTTGTGGAGACAGCAAAGAGCACTCCAGATGAAACAGACCCTGCAAGGAGCAACTAAGACAGCATAAGAACAAATACCAACTTGGAAAAAAAAAGCCATTATGAGGCATAAGGACAAAACAAGGCTAGCTGCATTTTTGGCAGAGACCTCAGGGCTTAGCAGCTTGAGGAATATAACAGATAGGGGTGACTGATAAATCATAAGTTTTACCACTGAACTTTAACACTCCAGATCATGATATGACAATTGGTCTTTAAACTCAGTAGAAGTACACATACATTTAAGATACTTGCTGGTTTTTCTGTTTTGAAATTATGAAAGAAGTTGTAATTTACCATGTTTCCCACATATTACATTCTATTATCCTAAATAATTTTGACTTAAGACCAAATGCCACCTTCAAACTTCAGAGCTTGTCAAGACATCCAGACATGCTTCTGGAGAGCAGGAAAACTATGGGTAACCTACTCAGTAGCTTGTATGCTCCTTCTAATATACACAAAACACTTATAAAATACCTGTTATTGCAGCAGAAAACATGATTTTTTTTTTAACAGCTACACCAGCCAGGGTGATTTTGTCTCTACGAAACCAGCCTATAAGCCTGACAGCACTAGAGCTTTCTAACATTTTGGAAAAGGCTTCACTAAGTGATTTCAATGTGTGGTGGTAGGTTCACTTCATGTCAAAAGACTACACAAGAACAAATATAAATAGGTTATACAGCCTATGCGCACATATGAAAGGACAATTTTACTGTAACTTCATATGCAAAGCAAAAGGTTTACTAAACTGAAAGGCAAGAGACACCTGAGCAACATAAGGCAGAGCTCACTAAGTGTTTGCTCTTCTTTCTTGAAAGTAAATAACTGTTTAAATAACTGTTTCCTTTCTATTGCATCATTTAAATTTTCTCCGAAGAAACCAACTTTGCTACTGAGAAGTTCTACTTGAACAATTGTGTTCAAACAGTGGTTCCAAAAGGCACTAAAGTGGAACCCAAATATTAATTTAACTTTTCTTAGCTTTGAGATTTCTTTCTAAGGTAGGCAGACGATATTGCAGAGATAAATGACTAGTATGACTAAAGGAGGGATCACTTACAGCCTTGTTGCTTCATGGAACTGCTGACTAATATGCACCCACTACTTAGGACAAATGTGTTTACTCCTACCAAACAGTGAAGAAAACCATTCTGAAAGTGTTAATGAAAGGTCTATGAAAGGTCACAGTTGGACCTAAGAACACTTTATCAGTCAAGGCTGAGCTATTGAACTCAGTCACAGATGTTAAGGTTATGCACCTGCTTCAGAGATTAAAGCTGATAGCTTAGCTTGTTTTTCCTCAGTTCAATTAAAAAAAGTAACTAAGTTTTTTTTATTGTTATTATTCGGATCTGTTACCAAGGCAGTCTAGCTCTATAAACCTCCTCTAAGAAGGCCAGGTGGAATTAATCTCACAATTTGTTAAACAAGTTAGGGAGTGCAATGATCTCTTAAAAGGAAAAGGTAGGCAAAAATACCTGTGGCTCAAGTGGGCAGCTGACAATGTCATACAGAACGCTTCACTTACAAACAGTGCTGAGCTGTAGACATTGCTGGGTGCTCTCACACACAGCTAAGACTCTAAAGCACTTCACAGATCCAAAATCTTTTTTCAACCATACATCAGTAGATATATCATTAAAATCAGCTTTAAAAAGTATTCATTTTTCCTCAATTAGAAAGGCCAGTGTTCAAGCATACCATGTAAATATAGCAAAAGTACTCTGGCAGCCTGTATTAGAGAAAAAGATCCTACCATATGCTGGATAAAGATCCTACCATTTTGTGAGAATTACTGTTTTCAAGAGAGCACTAAGGAGAAAAGGGTAGAAACCAGAAGAGCTATGCAGTATGATTCAGCAATAACGTCATTAGCTTGAGGGAGTTCAACAGTTCCAAAGTTTTGCTGTATTAGAAGAACAGATCAACTGACATCGCATGAAGCTAAAGGGCTGCTACTACCAGACAAGAAATAAATTTTCAATGTTAAAATGGTCACTCACATTCAGGAAGTAGCCAAAAATTCAGTAAGCAAAGCAGTCTCCCACACTTCTGATGATTTACTGTTGTCAGTTTCCTTCTAGTTTTTGCCAAGCTCTTCAAGCCTCAAACTCTATGACAACAAAGCAACTAGTGGGATTCTGCTGAGAGCAGGGACCTCCCAAGTGGAGTGTGCACACCTCAGGGAGTGTGCCAGCCAACCCACCGGGCTGCAGGAATAACAGACCTTTTGGACTGTTAATACAGAAAACTTTTCTAAATACAGTGGTCATTCCCTTTATTTCATTCTTTCTTATTTGTGTTTTTGTTCATGTTTTATGAGGTACATAGTATGTTAGGACAAGAGTATGTCAATGTTTAACTTACCAAAAATACATGTAAAATGCATGCTCAAAAATCTTTCTATGGACAGGGGTGCATGAACAGAAATGGTTTGGCAGTGACTGCTTTAGAGCATCCGTGAGAGATTTTCTGTAGTATTTTTGGCAATTTCTTTCAATGTTGTTTTTGTGCAAGTGACTAGATAGACATTGAAAGAAAATGCAAACTCTGTTTATCCAGTTCTTGCAGGAAAAAAGGATATCTGCAGAAAAAAAATTCATTCAGACTGCTTCTCATCAATTTTTTGACTGATATATTCAGCACAGAAACAGACCCAATAGCATAGATGCTATTCCCATTACATGAAGCTTTAAAACATGCAGCGAGTTAAGTAAAATCCTTAAGCGGCACCTATTCAGCAAGAATAGTTCCAAAGTATCCTTGGCAGCAAGTAAATTGTTCCCAGCTACAATCTGTGCAAGATATTCATTTTAGTTCAACTAGAAGATTGAGATATAGGTCATGCCTCACCCTGAATAAAAATCTTTTTTCCAGTGTCCTTGCAATTGCTGGCTAACTAGCTACAGAACTTACTTTCCAGCAGTTCCTCAGTAGGAACTGAGATTCCCAGCAAGGCAAATAGTTCAGGGAATATTTTTCTACCAAGTAAGTGAAAAGAGAAAGGTCAGGAAAAACCACTGAACTCTGTCTTATGGAAGAATAGGTACTGAAGCTCCCTACAGGTATATGAGTGTGCTCATTTGTCCCACCAATCAGTGGGACAGTATAAAAACATTTGCCTAGAGCTGAAGTTAGCCTTGGAACATGTAGGAGAGTCAGAGGAAGCACCACTTCCTCTCTTCAGGCAGAATGAGAACTTTTTTTTACCTCTTAGTATGTGAACAAGAGGAAACAATCCCAGGAATCAAATAATACCAGCAATCACCAAAAAAAAAATTAAAAAAAAATTTTTTTTCAATGTTCTTAATGAGTGATCAGCAGGAGAAGGCCATCACTGCTGCAATGACCAGAAGACAGCCAGTTTCATCTGGAGAACACGCACATGCTTAGCATTTTTTAGCTGCTTCTGCCAATGCTTCTTAATGTCTCTCCCCAGTCACAATTTTAAATGCCTTCATAATCTGCAGCAATATCATATGTTTAAAAGAATATAGTGCCCTTTTCTCTAGGCCTGAATTTTCTTGCATTCAACTCAAGTGTTCAATAAATTGATTTGAACAAAGTTTATGATGATAGAGGTATATTTAAAATACTCACTACTAAAAAAACCCTCCTCATTAAAAACTCTTCCTTAAGTTAGGAAATATAATACTTGGACCATTTTTACTCAATTCTTCTTAAAACCCCTCCCACTATACTCATACCCTAGATGACTCTTTCCAGACCAGAGACTACAAACAATTAAGTATGCAAGGAAGCATTTAATACACAGTCCCAAGGCTTATACCAGTCTTTACTACAGAAAGTCATACTGTTACTGTGGGAAACCAAAGCATAAAGTGAGGACAACCTTCAGAATGATTCTTGTCAAAAATTGGAGCAAGAAATGTATTCCTCTCATAGCTTTCTGCTGCAAGATGGACTCTGAACACCCTCTCCTAATTAATTGTGGATATCAATCAATAGTTTGATATCACAGTAGCAACTTAAGTTTGTAAACAGCTCCTAAGCCTACATTCATGTACTGTGCTTTCTTTGGATTATTAATTGTATTAGATTGAATCTAAACATTTTGTTTATACATGCTGAATTAAACTATCAGAAATTCATGCTCACAAACAACTTTGTGGTAGTGGACAAACAGTCAAGACAGAAGAGCTGCACTGGTAGGACAGCCACTGATGCACACCTGACCAGCCCTTACCACCTAACTTCCACATACACAACAGATGGTTCATCTGACATTCACAGCCCCATCTCACCTTAGCTTTTTTCTTCATATACACTATAAATGACAGCACACAGTTCAAAAGTTTGGTTACATCTCTTAGGTTTCACAGAACTTTCACAGATCCTTTCCATAACTTCGAAAGTGCCCTGCTGGCTTATAAAATTACCTATAAAGCTCACATAATCCGAAGTAATACTACTTTACAGTAATATTACTTTAAATTTCAACTTCCTGCTGCATACAGCAAAATGAACTCCAAACTACTGAACTCACCTCTAGAGAAAACGTTAAGTTACTTTCCTGAAATAGTGGAAAAGCAAATCCCCAGTAGCACCACATATGGCTGTCTTTAAGGTAGTGGCTTCTGGCTTTATAAATAAATGCACTGCACATCCCCCCCACCAGCCCATGGTGGAAAGCAGGGTGTGGGAGGTAGAAACCTCAGAAAAGGAAGTAGGTGACAACACATAAGAATCAGACAAAACCCGAGCTGCAGAACAAAAAAATAGGGATGGGGGAAAAAGTATTATGGGGACATAAAACAGGACGCATAAATGTTCTCTACAAATCGAGGGGACAAAACCGTTCTGATACGGCTGAAATCAGCAGTACCAAGGCCTCGGGGAGAAAATACGCCTCACTTCGGCTTTAAGCAGTGCAAGCACTACAAAGTGGGCTCCTAACGAGCTGTTTAAAGGCAGGCACCGCACTGAGCAATGCGTCTATCCCTACCAGGCCTACGGAGCAGCGCCGGTGTGGCAAAGCTCAAGCCAGCCCGGTCCCGCCACCCGCGGCCATGCAGCTGACAGGAGCCCCGCTCCCCGCAGCTCCGCTCCGCCGCCTCAGCGCCCCGGCGAGGTCAGCGCTGCCCCCACGCACCCCAAAGCCCCAGCGAGAGCACCGGGTCGCCTGCCCCGCTGTCGCCGCCTCCGCGCCCCGGTGCAGGCGTCAGGACCCGCACAGATACCTCTGCGCCCCCCTCCCCCGCCGCAGGCCGCGGGGGGCAATGCCGCTGCAGCGCTCGGGCCCAGGGGGGCGTAGGGAGGCGGAACCGCGCTACTTACCGGCCGCGGGAAGCGCTCCGACCGCGGGAAGCGCTCCGGCCGAGAGCGCGGCCAGGCACAGCACCACGGCCACCCAGCGCGCCCGCCGCCCCATCCCGCTGGGCTCTGAGGGGCCGCGCCGAGCGCCCCCGACTCCGGCACTCTCGCCCCGCCCACAGCGCCGCCGCCACCAATCAGCTGCCGCGCTGACGGCCGACTACGGGCCGCTGGCAGCAGCACACGCAACCCCGGGGAACGGCTGGCTCTACATGGCCCGCTCCGATTGGCTCGGCGGAGGCCCGGCTCGTCCGTCACGCCCTCCCGTTAGCAAATAGCGTCGCACGTATCTCAGCGAGGGCCGCTGCGCGAGCGGTTCCTTCCGAAACGGCCCCTTCCATTGGCTCGTGCTCCGTTCCTACAGCCCCCACATTTCCTTGCGAGGGCCGCGGCGCCGTCTGGGAGCGTGTGCTCCCAGGGGCCCGCGGCAGGGCAGGGACTACGTCACCCACAATTCCCCGCGCCGAACGGCGCAGGGCGCGAGCGCGGCATTGCCGCCCGCAGCCCCGCCCATTCCAGACCGCAGAATTCCGGGGGTTGGGATACGTTTCGTTGACTAGGAGTTTGGAAGCAGCAGTAAATTAAGTATATGCCTAAACCTGCACAGATGAAGTAAGTGAAACATAAAGGGTGTAGTGCAACTTTATCATCAGAAAGGCATCAGTTCTAGAAATGGATGCAGCGCTGTGGGACCCAACTCTTCGGTTCTCATATGAATTGCATCTTTCTGTGGGTCAGTTAAAAAGCAAACGAGGAGGGGAACTAGCAACTCAGCCTTTAATGGACTGAAACATGGCTGGGTGGTAAATGTTACCGGGTCACAGGACTGTACTGTTACACAGTGCTGTGCTGAATTATAAAGTGGGGTTTTTTTTTGTTTGTTTGTTTGTTTTTTTTTTTTTTTTTTTTTTTCCCCACACTGTCTCAGCCGTGTCAAACCACCTCAGCCTTACAGCGCTACACTTGGGATCTCTGCCGGGCGAGAGTGGCCACCAGCGGCTGTTTCACCTGTGGGACACAGTAGCAAAAGCTGTGGCAAGTGCAGTCCTACCCAGGGCTGGCTGAGGGATTTTCTGCTTGCTCGGGCAGGGTCTGCAGGCAACGGAATGCCTGCACTGCTCCGCTCCAGACAGGAGGTGTCTAAAGAGCATGTGAGCGCCTTGGTTAGAACTAACCAGTGGTTCTGATTCCAAGTAGGAGAATACTGAAGTACCAGTCAATTTTTCCTAGCTACAGTAGAGCTTAACAGCCCACATGGCTAAACAGTGACAGAACGAAGCTGCACAGGTGTGGGAGTGCCATTTTGGAATGGGTCTTGAGGGGTTTCACCAGGGCGCTTCTCTGTGCTTGGATCAGCCCTGAGTTTAACCTGTGTTTTGGTAAATGGAAAAGCATAAATCCACCTGCCTGTGAATGTCACCCCCTGGAGCAGAGGCGGGGGAGCCTACTCTGGGGAGTGGCGTGAGCCCCCTGTGTGTGGCAGTGACAGCGCTCAGGGGAGATGGAAGGACCAGCCCTGGGAGGCAGCATGAGGGGCCATGAGGTGACCTGAAGCCTTGGCATTACTGCAGGAGATGGCTCTGTGCTGCCCAGAGGGCATGAGGGCAGGGGTGAGTGGGGCAGGTTTGGGTAGTGTGCTGATTTGGCCTGATTTTTTGGTAGTTGGGGAGGGCCACAGGGGTGGCTTGCGTGAGAAGCTGCTGGAAGCTTCCACCATGTCCAACAGAGCCAATCTCTGATGGCTCTGAAGATGGATATGCTGCTGGCCTGATTAGAGAGGTTAGTAACGCCTCTGTGATGACACATTTAAGAAGAAAATCAGGGATAGCGAGGCGCTGCCACCAGGGGCCATCCCTGGCACAGTGCACGGCCGCTGCCATCTCGGTGCGGCTTGTGGCACACCTTGCCTGCCTGGCTGCCCCAGCCAGCCGCGCTGCAGGCAGGAGGGCAGCGGTGGCAGTGGCGGCTTCCCCTTCCCAGTGCTGGCTTCCCCTTCCCAGCGCCCCGTATGAGGAGAGGCATTAAACAGGGCCAGCATGCAGCAGCTGCCACTGCCCACTTGGTGGTGGTGGGCCCACATGAGTGGCAGCAAAAGCATGGAGAGCGACTCTCCAACATGGAACCTAGATGAGATTGGCCTCTCGGTGCTGTGGGATCCTGCAGGAATCTTTACTTGTTGACAGTGGTACCTATGAGCAGTAATTTTTTCTTCTAGTCAGGGAAGAGGAAGAAGTGAGGATGTGTGAAGGAAAACAACATGGCAACACCAAGGTCAGTGGAAAAAAAGGAGAGGGAAGAGGTGCTTCAAGCATCAGACCTGAGATTACTCTGCAAGCCGTGGAGAGGACTATGGTAGAACAAACTGTCCCCCTGTAATGCATGAAGTCCATGGGGGATGCAGGGATCCACTCGTAGCCCATGGAAAAAGTTAAGTCAAGTCCAGAGTGGGTGGATGCCAGAGAAAGCTCTGATCCAGTGGGAGACCAAAACAGGGAGAGAGGGCCTTTGCTTCCAGCCATAGAGAGAGAGGGCCCTTGTTTCCAAACTACAGTAGCCTATCCTTAGAAGACTGCACCCTGTGAATGAGTGACCTATGCCACAAGAGTTTTGGGACGACTGTTTGCCTGTGGGAGGGACCCCACAGCCTAACAGAAAAAGGATTCCACTCCCCGCGTGCACAGAAGAAACCCTTGAGTGATGAACTGATCAAAACCTCCATGCCCTGTCTCCCTGCACTATTGATAAGAAAGAGGAAGGGACTGAGGGGGGAAAAAAGATGTTTTAAAGGGGCTTATTTTACTTCTCATTATCCTCTGACTCTGTTAATAGTAAATTTCCCTTATACCTTTAAATTTGAACCTGTTTTGCCCTTAGAGCCTTTTTTCCCAGTCCTTATCTCAACTAATGAGCCCTTGATTAATTTTTTTCCCCCTTTCCTCTGTCCAACTATAGCAGAAGAGGGTAAACAAATGACTTTTCTAAGTGCCTGGTGTTTGGCCAATATCAAACCATGACAGGTAGCCATGGTGGGGGGCTACAGGGCTGTGAGAAGCTGCCAGAAGCTTCCCCCATGTCTGACAGAGCCAATGCCAGCTGGCTCTGAGATGGACCTGTCACTGGCCGAGGCTGAACGCATCACTGACAGTGGTGGCACCTCTAGGGAAGGGGCAAAAGTTACTGCACAACGGCAGTGGCTGTGGGACAGAATATGTGAGAGAAACAGCTCTGCAAACACCAGGGTCAGGGAGGAAGAAGGGGAGGATGTGCTCCTGGTATGGGAGGTGAGATTCTCCTGCAGTCCATGGAGGGTGGTGAAGACCACGGTGAGGCAGCTATGTCCCTGCAGCCCATGGAGGTTGATGGAGGAGCAGAGATCCCACACCAGAGCAGGTGATGCCTGGAGAAGTCTGTGACCCCATGGGAAGTCCATGCTGGAGCAGGCTCCTGGTAGGGCCTGTGGCCCTGTGGAGAGAGAAGCCCACATTGGAGCAGGCTTGCTGGTGGGACTTGTGACCCTGTGGAGGACCCACACTGGAGCAGGCTGTGCCTGAAGGACTGACTGTGCAAGGTACCCACACTGGGGCAGTTTGTGAAGAACTGCAGCTTGTGGAAAGGAGTCACGTTGAACAAGTTTGTGGAAGACTGTCTCCTTTATGACAGTGCCCATGCTGTAAGCAGCAGTAGTGTGAAAAGTCCTTCCTGTGAGGAACAGCAGGAAGTGATAAACTCACTATAATCCCTTTCCCACTGCACCACTAGTAGGGAGAGATAAAGAATTTGTGCATAAAGCCCGGGAAGAAGGATGGGGTGGGGGAAAAGATGTCTTCAAGGTTTGGTTTTACTTCACATTAACCTACTCTGATTAGATTCATAATTAATTTTCCCAAGTCAAGTCTGTTTTGCTCTGACAGTCTGACAGTAATTGGTGAGTGATCTTTCTATGTCCTCATCTTGACCCTCAGCCCTTTCCTTATATTTTCTCTCGTTTTTCCAGGCTTTGGTGGTCACCTGGTGATGAGCCAAGGTCAACCCATCACAGCTGCCCGTCTCCCTTATGGACTCCCTGCCCATGAGTTGTTCAAGACTCCATTGAACAAATCTCTCCTCAGCTTGACCCAGTCAGCCTTCCTGAAAGTGGGGGTTGAACTAGATGACCTCTAAAGTGCTGTGTGTGGAGTTAAGTGAACTGGAGGAACAAGAGGAAAATGCAATGGGGAAAACAGATTTCCTTTTTTTTTTCTGAATTAATAACCTTCCAAACAACAACAAAAAAATTAGATAATATTGCAGATTGAGTTAGATCTGATTCATTTAGTATATTCTGTACTCTAAGGGTGTGGTAAATTGGTTGCTGCCTTTCCATTTATGTCTGCAGCAGCCATAAAATTCCCGTCAATTTTCTTAATCTGTTTTGCATTTTCTTCTCTGAAGCTTTGAATGGAATCTTAGGTATTTTTGCAGTGTTCTTTCTCTCTATTCTGTGCCAAAATGTTGTGGTCTTTTATACAGCAGTCCAAGTGACCAGAAAAATGGTAAGGGCCCAAATTTCATCCTTTGTGTTTTAGGTACTCTTAGCTATGTTTTCTCAAACTATTTTCTGATCTAAATTTTCAAGGGATTTTTTAATTTATCTGTTAAGTACTGCCTAGCTTGTGTGGCATGATGTAATACTGGATGTTCTCTAGTTAGGAGAGTGGAAATGCAGGAGTAAATTTAGGAATGCTTTAGTGATATGTATTCCTTATGATTATTTCTTATACTTTCCTTCTTGTCTTCTGTCTCTGTAGTTTGATCATACAACTATCTGTGTTGTACCAACATTACTTTTTACATTACTTTTTACTTTGATTATAGAAACCTTCTTGTATTTTCTTTTCAATGAAAAACTGCACAAGTGGGAGAGGTATGAAGTTTGGTAGATTTTGAGGAGCAATTTCCCAAGAGTTCTCCTTGCAGAATGTTCTCATAAAGTTTTGTCAGATTGCTTCAAAAAAAATTAAAAGGAGAAAGCTTCAGACATCTCTCAGGGAAGATTTCTATCCTAAAATACATTGGCTTTGTGACAGATTTTTCTAGCAAAAAGGTATATTATTGTTTTATTTTCTTAAAGTAGTGTACAAAATATATAGTTTTAGGCAGACTAATTTTCGTAGCTTTAAAATGATTTTTTAAAAAATTATTTTACTATTTTTTAAAGCTTTTGCATGCTAATTTCTGAGAAAACACTTAACCAGGAGAATAACACTCCTGTATCTCCAGTGTTCACTGGAGTTGGAGGGTTATGATTCTAGCAAGGCCTATATGCAAAGTAAGAGACACAATACAGGTGTTATTTAAGCAACCTAAGGGAGAAAAGGTGAAAATTGCCATGTTTAATGTCACCTGGTCTGTAAAATCAGCTGCCCAGTCACAGGGAGTGAAGGGGAGAGAAGCAAGGATGAAGAAAGAAGACTCTTCCAGTGTATGTTAGAAAAGAGGTTGTTGCCAAGGCTTTTGTGAAGACTGCAGTCAAGAGGAATGAGAAGGATGTAGCTTGAAGAGCTGTCACCCAATCTAGACCCGTAACAAATTGTAGAGGTTAGACAACACTGTGAACTACCAGCATTCACGTAAAAATAGAAATGCAGGTAGCCCAGGCCTGTTTCTCCTCTCCAAATGGTAAGGGTTGAAGCTCATTAGTGAAAACATCAGCCCTTGCTTTCTAGCTTTCCAAATATACCAGCATTCACAAGATCTCTGTCATATCACTGTGCACTCTAATATCCATGCCTAGACTCATGGCCCTCACCCATTATTTGGGGCCTCCCCTACTTACCAGGAAAGTCTGGCTTGATCTTCAGTACAGAACAGATGCACACACTCATGCATTGTTCTCACAAGCACACTTGTTCAGATATTAGATCTCCCACTGGGTGGTGATAAAATGTCCATGCACACACACTGTGTCCCTTACATAGCTGCTACCTCAGAGCTGGAGTCTTTCCAGATACAGATCTTCTATTTCATGGCTACTCATGGCTACAGCTTAAGACTGGCTAGCAAAGTGTATGCATGTGTACACACAGATGTGCATACACACAGGTGTATGCACAGTTAAATTCCTAGGGGAATACAAATAGTCTGGTGTCTCCAACTGCTGGCACTTGAACATATGGGTCCTTGAGCCAAGTCTCTGCTGCAGTTGCTGACATTTAGATCCCACCAATACACACCCTTTTCCCAGCAGGGAATGATCTCTTTCCCTGTTGCTAGAACTCAGATCTCAATTGTATTCTAGTCTTTCTGTTGTCACCTGGATCTACAACTTGGTGACCCGTGGTGTGTTCTCCAGTTACTGGCAATTGGACATTGTAGCACTCACATAGGATAGAGCTACAAAGGCAAAGTCAGTAATAGAATTTATTAAGAAGAAAGGATACACTGCGTTGATCACGTGTTGATCATGTGGCTCAGACAAGTATCCTATGTTTGTTCCTCTGTTATCTATCCATATCTCTAACTTTCCTTACATTTTTCACTTCCCATAAAGAATCTATAATTTTTACATAATCCTCACAAGTTCTTTTTACGTTTCCATAGTTTTGGTACACTCTCACAAAGATTTTCAAATATGCCGTCATACTCATGATTTCTTCTCTGTTCCCTCCTCTGCTCCCTGCTCCCCCTTGCCCCTGCCTAAGTAGTTCCTGTCTAAGTAGTTCCTTCTATAAGCCCATCAATCAGCGACTGAAAAGTTCTGGTCTTTGTCTACCTTATTACCTGCTCATTAATGTTTGTGTATTCATTTCCTTTATTGCTTTATTGTTTTCCTTGTTACTCGTTTCTTCTGTTACACTGAATGGTCCTTAACTAGAGAGCTTAATGAACCAGATGCTCTTACAGTCTATGTACTCTTACAGTGGCATAGAGGAAAAATACTCTTGTTTATTTAAGGTCCTGGAATCATGCTGCTTTTTGTATTGGTTCTGGGTTTACCTCTGTTACTGAATTACTGCTATCACTTGCTCTTTTTTCTATTCATTTTCTCAAGGGAAGAGCTCCAGTTATCTTCAATGAGATTTCCTATAGGATTTAACAAAACCTGCGTATTACATGCTCACCACAATTGTAATGTTAGAGTCCCAGAGGCATGTCTGAGTTGCTTATATAGATTTCCTCTGTGTACAAATTGTGCTGAGAGCTTCAGATCGGTGCCTAGTGTAGGAATCCTCCAATAAGAACAGTTGGTGTGCTTGCACTAAAAATAATGTTATCCAGTTGTCTGTGTGCTTGAGGTCCTGTCTTTAGATGACAATGAATAGTAAGCACAAATGAGTCTGCAGGTGTTACAGCAAAACAAATGATGCGTGTTCTGGAGATATAGTGACATCAGGCTGACCTGTGTACAAATCTGGTGAAAACATAGTATTTATAATTTAAAAAACATACAGATTATTGTTTTAAGGCTGCATAAAATCTGTAGAATTGTATTCTAGCCCCTAATTTTCAGAAACTGGACAAAATGAAAAAAAGAAGAAACAGTCTGTTAAGTGTCTATAATTGGAAATTACATTCTGCTTGTGGTCTGTTCCCTTTCTGTACTACTGAATAGAATCACAGAATCACAGAATTGTTAGGTTGTCAGGGACCTCCAGAGATCATCTAGCCCAACCCACCTGCCAAGGCACCTAGGGACACCTAGGACAGGTGACACAGGAATTTGTCCAGGTGAATTTTGGGTATCTCCAGAGAGGGAGGCTTGACAACCTCCCTGGACAGTCTGTGCCAGTGCTCTGCCACACTCATTGTAAAGTTCTTCCTCACACTGAGGTGAACTTCTTGTGTTTTAGTTTACGGCCATTGCTCTTTGTCCTGTCACTGGGCACCACTGAAAAGAGTGTGGCACCATCCCCTTAACAGCTATGTCTGAGATACTAATACACATTGATGAGCTCTCTCCTCTCCTCTCCTCTCCTCTCCTCTCCTCTCCTCTCCTCTCCTCTCCTCTCCTCTCCTCTCCTCTCCTCTCCTCTCCTCTCCTCTCCTCTCCTCTCCCACAGTTTCTCCTCATAGGGGAGATGCTCCAGACCCCTCACCATCTCTGTGGTCCCTGCTGGACCCTCTCCAGTAGCTCCTTCTCTTTGCTGTACTGAGGAGCCCACAACTGGACATGCCATGCTGGATGTGGTCTCACCACGGCTGACTAGAGGGGGCGGATCAGCTCCCTTTACCTGCTGGCCATGCTTTTCCCAATGCATTCCAGGATATCGTTGGCCCTTCTGCCTGCAAGGGCACTGTTATGTCCCTTCCCATGCAAGGGACATGGTCAGCTTGTCATCCTCCCGGACTCCCAGGCCCTTCTCAGCAGAGCTGGTCTCTAGTATGACAGCCCCCAGATTGTGCTGCTGTTTGGCATTCTTCCTCCCCAGGTGCAGGACCCTGCACTTTGCCTTGTTGAACACCATTAGGTTTCTTGCCACCCAATTCTCCAGCCTTTTAAGGTCCTGTGGAATGGCAGCACAGCCTTCAAGTGGATCAGCCATTCCTCCCAGTTTTGAATCATCAGCAAACTTGCTGAGGGTACATTCTATCCATTTTTCCAGGCTATTGATAAACAAATTGAAACATGCAATACACGTGAATTTTTGTAGATTAGTGTTTTTCACATGACTTCCAGAGAAGTGTCTTATGAGTTGCAGTGCAGATGAAATTAAACCTTATGCTGCCTGCAAACTAAAATTTTCATATAGGTTGCACTTTGGTTTCCGTTATGGATTTAGCAGTGTCAGTTATTTTAGTGGAAATTTCTAGAGTAGCCTAAATTACTTAAAAGTAAGAAAACCTCAACGGGGTTGAAAGCTTTCAAGGGAAAATAGGACAAGATAACAAGTACAGCATGGAAATGGTTCAAGGGTAAGTGGGACTTGGTTTTGATGTTTTTCTTCCCAGCTTGTGAGCTCTTTTCTTGAAAGTTTTTGTGCAGACTGCAGGCTCAAGACCAAAGCCAGAGCTCTGCTCAGTGATCAGGCAAGGAGCAGGATATTTATTACAGTAATAGGGCTGGGTATTAACTGGGAAACATCTCCTGAGCTGTAATTCTGGGAGGTACACAATGCCAGATGAAGAAAAGTGCACCTCTGAAAACATCATATTTTGCTATATTAACTATGCCCTAGCTTTCTGTGAACTCTCAGGTATCTTTTGTGTTTATGGTATGTCAACACTGTTATTTCTTGAGCTTTTTCAGAGTTAGCTCTTAAATATGGTGTAGTTAGTATTTGTAATGGTTTGCTTGGAAAATTTGAGTCATTCAGGTGGAAAAAACTGAAAACAATCACAAGGTTTAAACTATCAACCATAAATAAACAATCTTGTCATTCATGCAAAGTGTAATTTATTCAGAAAAATGGTTCAACAAACACTTGCAAATAATGAACATGCTTGGCGAATTTTTTTTAGGTTATTTGGGAACAGAGAATGGTAAAAATTAATAATTGTATATATTTAGAAACGTGTGTAGAAATAATTTTTGTGTAAAATAACCTAATACTTGATATTAGTATATTCAGAATAAATGGCAACAAGATTCTTTGAAGCTCATCATCAGAGAACTAACTTGGGGTATAAAAAATGGGACTAGCAGAAAGCCAGGACTGAAGTGTATGAGTTGGGCTCTGCTCCTCAGGAATGGAACAGCTCTTTGCCACCAAATGATATTGTCACACTGATTCACACTAAAGTTTCCACTGCTATCAGTTTCATTGTGTTTCTCATGTCTGGCCCCTGATGCACTAACAATGGTCTAGTGATCATATGTCTAGAGAGACAATAATGGAAAAGTATCAAACCTATTTTATTTTGAAAATATTTGCTTTGGTGAAAAAGCTCTTTCCTCTAATGCTTTAGCTGCTTCTGTTTATGGTTTAACTATATTTAAAAGTATAAGCTACAAAGTGAGATGGCTGTAAGAATGTTTATAAGAATGTAAGAAAATTCTGTAAGAATGGCTGGGAAATAAATTCGAATTATTTTTTTCTTATTGCTATGTGTCTCATAAATTTTGTACCTTGTTAAAGGACACACAGGTGTTACAAATGGCTTCGAGAGTTATGGCGCTCAGGTTAAGGTATTGCCAGTCAGATGTGATTTCAGGCAGGTTATTCATCTACTGCACCAAGTCTGAGCTTTCCAATGGATTGCTCAGGGCAAACATCTGTTGGTTCACGCCATGGAAGGACAGATGATTCTCACGTTGGAAAGGAGTACAAACTGCACTTCAGATTTTTTTTTTCTCTGGTGTGATTGTGAATTTTAAATGTTTGGCATATCAGTCTTTTTTGACTCCTTAACATTCTCTCAGGACACTGGTGACCAGTTTACTTCTGTTGTGATCTTGGGTTTTGTCTGCTTAGCTGGTCTTTAAGCCACAGCATACAAACAGTTTTGATGGAACTCAGTATTCATGTTGCAAATTTAAGTATCCTCGGCTATAAACTGACTAGGTTAGAGATCCAGCTATCCATTTGTTGTGCAGGAGGAGTTCAGGCTTAAGAATAATTTTGACTTGAGCAGAAAGCTGTCTGTACTACTGCTGCTGCCATACATGTCACATTTGGTTTAGCAATTGGGCGTTGTTCCTCAGCAGTCCCTGTTCTAAACATTGAAGTAAAGTAACAATTTAAAGAAACTCACTTGCGATGTAGATTAGATTAGTCTTGAATTTTATGGGGAAGCTCTACTGTAGTGTCCTGTTAGGTACTAACCCAGACACCTCAAAGCTTCTGAAAGGTGCAAACCGTATTTTAAGGTTGTTGTTATAACATATATAGGTATATTAGGTGTATGCATATCTGTTCCATCGACACACGTGCCTGCAATGTACGTTTGTTCGGGTGTGTTTGTTTGTTGTGTTTGTTCGTGTACGTTTGTTCGGGTGTGTTTGTGTGTGTTTGTGACCTTGGCCTGTAGCGCGGCTCCCCGCCCGCGGTGCCTGCGGGAGCCGCCAGGTGTCGCTGCGGCGCCAGGCTGAGGCGGCGCGAGGCTGCCCGGGCCGCGGTGCGGCGTGCGCGGGGTCGGGAGTGGCGGGCAGAGAGCAGGAAAGGATCTGCAGGTAATCTCAGGGGTTTCCCTGCAGCCTACATCTATCGGCTGGGTCTCCTTTCGAGTGTCTGAAAACACCTTGAACACTGCTGCGGTTCCAAGGGGCGGAGCGCCGTGCGCTGGCTGTCCCAAGGGACGGGGTGCCCAGCCACAGGGCGAGGGCAACAAGCACCGGCTGAAACACAGAAACTCCGTCCTGCCATGAGGAAAAGGTCCTTGGATGGGAGGGGACTGAGCACTGGAACAGGCTAGCGGGGAGGCTGGGGAATCTCCCGTTCAAAAGCCCTGGACGCGATCCTGGCAGCCTGCTTTGGGTGAACCTGGTTTAGCAACGGGGTTGGACGACACGGTCTCCAAAGATCCCTTTCAACCCCATTCTGTCATTCCGTACAAATAACAGGCAAAGCTTTTCTGGTTCAGAGTCCACTTTTTGAGAAGTCTTGCCTTAATCTCTCAAGACTTACATAGCTCAACTGTGAAATGGCATTAGTAATGCATCCCTTCTCTACTGAACAAGAACTTGCTTGTGGAGTGATATTCTGGTATTTTAATAATAAAGTTATTTAAATCTGGTAAACACCACAAAGAAAGCAAATGCAAGGCAAAATTGACTTCAGTACCGTAAATAGCGTGTGGCATCATTGTGCATAATGTGCCTCACCAAGTTGTAGAATAATAGCTGATTTCTTCGTCATGAAAACAACTGTTGAGAGACTAAGACATTTTAATCTCTAAACATGTTTGAAATATATATGTCCAAAAACATGAGGAATAGTTTATGTTTTTATCCTTTTCTTTTTCTAGTTTTACTTTGGTGTTTTTTAGCTTGTGAGGTTTTTATTTATTGCTTGAAGTTTTTAGGTTTTTGTTTGTTTTATCTAAATGGGACTAACTAGGTAATTGTTTTCACTTTTGAATTTTAGGCAATTTATAACTCAAAACAATTTCATTTTGAAAGAGCATACCTTTCTGATTTGAGATTGAAAGATGAAATGATGTAATTTTTATATAACGTATTCCAGATAACTGGAACTGTTGCTAAGTCTTGCTGTCTGATTTAAAACTAGTCTTTCAGTATTGCTGGAGATATAGCTGAAGCTTGATATTACAAGTGCATACGGTTCCAGTTTTGTAATGATTAGTGTTTGTTTTTATCCCAAATTTTATGCCTTTATTTCTTTTGCTTATTGACTGCTGAAGTGAACCAGCATATTGTGAGGGCAGAAATAGATCAGCATTTAGTGTATACTGTACTTGCTGATGAAAACTTGCTAGTGGAGAGCATTGGCAAAAGACACTGAGACTTTAAAGAGAATAAATAAAATTAATATCAAGATAGCACTGTTATTTTATATGTATTTTCCAGGATATTTTATTGTGTGGGACAATAAGGTAGAGATACCAGTATCTTCTTAGTGGCTCAGGAGGAAGAGTAGTCCAGAGGTCAGAGTTTCTTTGTGCATGAGTGTTACAATCATATATTTCAAATAAAGCAAAATTGGGTTGGAGACAGCCCTAGATATTTAAGGCTGTATGGTTAAGTGGCTGCAACTGCTGCTTTGCAAACATGTCCTACACCTTTCTGGACATAATGTACTAGAGCCATTTGAGTTTGTTTCCTCTACCATGCTGAAAGTTTGTGACTGAAAAGCAGAGTAGCCTGCTGATTCCTTGCTTTAAACTCAAATTTCCCCAGAGTTCATGGGGAAACAGTTAGGCTCCAGGATTTGTTAATGAACCGAGCCTTGACGTCACGCTTGGACCGAGAGTGGCTTTTCTTCTGTGGTGTGACTAACTGCCCATAAGCACAACAACTGTGTTCCAGGGCTCAATATTACGAGCTAATGAGGAACTTCTTTAGATCAGAAGCCTCTAGTCCTCCTTTCAGTTGGACCTGCAGACCACAAAGCTATTAGCTTTATAATCAGACACTAGTCAAACTACTGAACAGATACCCTATTTCTTCCTAATGATATCCATGGTCTCATCATATTGACCACAATTCCCAAAAATTAACTCCTGTAATTCTTAGCGTAGTCAATGCATAGGTTCCTAAAAAATTGTCTTGACATTCAAAGATCCTGCATTCCTTCAGTTCTCAATGTGAATATAGTAATTTGAATATAGGAGACCTAATTTGAAAATGTCAGTTATGTCAATTACCCCGTCTGTAAAAGTAGAAATATTAATTAGGTTAATATTAGTATATTTGAAAGAGACTTGTAATCCTTGAGTAATCTCTTGGAAATATAATTATTCTAAAACCTCTCATGCATTAAAAATCTCTTTATAGCTTTAGAAGAGTAGGTGTTGCAGTCAAACATTTGTCTCCCTTCTTGCTAATGTGTTTACTTGTACTTTTGATTAAGAAAGAAAAAAATAATAGACATTTTGACTCTGTTTATGTGACTTACAAGTAATTGTATATTTTTATTAAGACTGCTAAAAATCTTAGTTTAAGATGAAATTAGTGAGACAGGTTTTTCAGGACAGAAAGCATCCTGTTAGAGAGCTCTGTGATGATTAGCACTGTGCCAGTGAAATTATGTGCCCTAGAGGTTTAGTAATGGGTTTAATCCTACAAGAACTTAATTATTTTGATGTTCTGAAGCAAACTTTGAACTCTGTGAATTCTTATGTGATGTGAATAGTGTCCTAGAAATGCACGATATCACTTGTACCTAAAACCAAAGTGTGGTGAATGCTTTACTGGGTCAGATTTTATGAAAAGAAACTGATTATGAGGAAAACAGAAGCAAGTACAGAGTACAATGCTCTCTGATTTTTTTTTCCCTTAGGTCAGTGGATACATGGTGTCTAATGACTGATAACCTTCTAATTCTGAGATAGCACAATCCTTCTTGAACTCTTCCAGATGCCTTCTTTTAATCTTCTGCTACTTGATGTACCTTTTATCTCATCTGTTCTCCAGTGCAAAATTACAGCAAATTTTTTTTTCTGTTTCACCACCTAGGATTTGACAATGTTTAAACCTTGTTTTGTTTTTTGTACCTTTAGTTTTGTGTGTCTTACAGAAAGCAGAGAAGTATGATATTATGAAGCAATATGTCCAGTTTTATTAGGGAACATTGTGGCTAACACTGACTTTTAATATACGTAGAATTGTACTATCCCAAAGAACCACAGTCTTCATGGAAAATGGATGTATTTCCCTTGAGATTCATTGTGGGGAAAAACCCATTTCTTTTACATCACTTTCCTAAAATCCCAGAGCATAGCCCCAAATAGTTTTATTTTTGAAACATAAGTACTTCAACAGCTGCAGAGTAGGCATGTGAACAACAGTGAATGTATATAGAATTACCTGCCTGATATGTGATATCACCATGCCATAATTCTGGGAGCTGTATGAGGTCTGTAATCAAGTTACATTTAGAAAAGTAGCTGTATGATTCTTTTGCACTTATACATGCCTTCTGAAAAGATAAATTTCAAATTTACAGAAGAAATGTTTTATGTGTATTCTGGTTAAGCTTTTACGAGATGCTATATCAGCAAACAAGAAATTGAATTTCAAAGGATAGAGGGAAGGGACAGAGCAGATATAACAAAAAGGAGTAATTTTACCTGTCTTATCTCTCAGGTTGTATACTAAATTCTCTTTTTCTCTGTGTGCTTTAGAGCAGAGCTGCAGAAATAAGTAAAAAAATTACTAACCTTGCAATAAAATCCTATGGTGACATGTTCTTCACATCCATTGCAAAGTGTACAGCAAGAGCAGGGGGTTTTTTGCTATGTTTTGGGAGAAATAACCCCAGACACGTAGACGTTGAGATGGAACTTTTAGAAGTTTTAGTTCTGTATAAAGGAATTTAGCATATGCAGCTAAGCTGGAGCAATAGAAATGCGAGCTGACTTGCCTGAGCAGTCACAGTGCTGTCATTGTGAGTGCTGAATCCTTAAACCAGGACTTGAATTGGTACAGACTGGAAGGAAATACTTGTCTGGATAAGTACAAACAGCAAACATCTATGAAATAGCTTGGTCTTTGAGGACAGTTTGAATAGTAAAAGAGGTACATTTGGAGACTAAATTATTTATTGTGAGTTGCTCTCCGAGCTTCTGTAGTAAATGATCTCATACATCAGTGATCAGTGCTTTCTCAAATAAAACAAACCAGTCTGGTGCTGTGCCACTGCCTCACTTCCATTCACATGCTGTTACATTTACCACCAGCATGCATCTTTCTCTCCACAAAAATACACAAATGGGCAGTGCTTGACATTCTTTTGCTTTCCTTTCCCTTCTCTTTGTTGGTGTCAAGCTATACGTGCACTACAGAGATCATACTTTTTTTCTTTTTAGTATAATTTAAAATGTAATTTGCCTTTCTAGAAGAGTTGCATTAAGAAAATCACTTTTTCTACCCTCATTTTTTTCTTTAACAATCCTGGTCAAGGCAGTAGTTTATTTTGTTTTTGCTTTTTATCTGTATAGACAATTTAACAGGCTACTCACGAGACTGTGGGTAGAAATGTTTAAAGTAGCTTCTAATTTATGAAAATGCAAGTGACATTGCTGAGGTCACCTGAAGCAATCACTCTGCACTACCATTGTCAAATCATGGAGAGTCAGGAGACAAGACTGTTCATAGATTGTGATCATATCATAGATCTAATATCCAAGTAAAGATTGTGATCATATCATGGATCCAGTAGCCCCATAGTTCTTGTGGGCTACAGGGGCATAAGGGTTTATATAGATAGCCATGGCTACATGGACACTTAACACTCCTCAATTTGAACAGGTGATGGTAATAATATAAAACTTGTATTAATTCTTCATCTAATCTGCTTAGTTGAGTCATCAGCAGATGTTTGAGTGGTTTGGGCAGATAGGTTGGGCTCATACTAGATTGAAATAGTTCAGTCATGTGTAATACTCATGTGTATTGGCTTGAATGGAAAACATGAAGCATGCTTTATTTCCTTGGGACTTTGGGGCATATAGTTGGGGAAGAATGTGCTTGTAAGTACTTGCAAGGTAAGGGCCAATGAATAACGTTTCTAAGGATTAGGCAGCAATTGACAAACATAGCTCTTCATATATGCTTCTTATGCTGTCTCTCAAAATGGTAACACACTAGTTAAAGTCTCAGAAGTGAGATGATTAACTTCACAGAGAAGGATACAGGAAAATTCATTAAGGTTGCATAGACTGTAATTTGTCAGGAGAATTAGACACTTTTTTCCTTAATCTGTTCAGAATTTGTGATCTGTGGAGTACTGAATCCCAAGTGGATGGTGAAATGTATTAAGCTAGGGAATAGCCTCCCAAAGAAGGGAGAAGTTTTTCTCTTGGGGTATTTACAACTGTGTAGTGAAAATATCGGGGAGCTACACTCATTATTGTTCTTAAAGGATGGATTAATCTGTGATTTAGATACAAGGAATCTGGCCCTAGGGGATCACAGAAGGGGTGGAGGAGAAATAATACAGATTTTCCTTAATTTGGTTGAAAATATACTATTTATTTTGTTGAGTCGTTTATAAAAGCCTTCCCATTCTTCTTTTTAACGCAGACCCTTGCTCACTGAAGAGTGGACTTTGTTGAGGCAATCTAATTTTGTTTTTAGTCAGGGTGTTTGACCACATTGATAAGGGAATCAATAAAGAGGTTTCTTGTGTCAGTTGTTTGTGTGTTATCAGAAAAATTACCTGGTAGAAGCCTGGCATGTTCATATCACCAGCTAGGGAACAGGAACACTCTATGACTGGTTGGGGGGAAGAGGATGCTCAGTGTGGAACATCAGTTTCCAAGTTTGAGACACTTGAAGGCCAATTCTTCTGAGTTCTCTTGGGTCTTATTCTGTAAAGCATTTTCATGAGGGATCACAAAGTGTGCTACTTTTTCCCTTCTAATTTGTAAGTGAGGATGTAGAATTTTTGGGGTGATACAGGTGTTGAGCTCAGCTAAAACAGATCATGATACTTGGTGAAAGTGTCCAGCCTTTATAATAAGAACTAAAGTAAAAAAATAGAAATCAAGTCAATTTTGGGTATTCTTCTGCTTTGAGCTCACTGACTAGGAGCTAATTGCCTTTGATGCTTTGACTTCCTCATTTTGTCATGTGATTTGGTATAGGGCATTGATATTGTGCAACAGCATTTTCTTCTCCCATCCAGCCATTACTCCACTGTCTGGTGTTCCTCTACAAAGGCAAAAAGGAATAATTTCTATCAGGATTATTTTGTTCATCTTCTTGATGGATGTGCCAAACACTGGAATCCCGTGGGGAAGGATTGTCAAATGCACAAACTCGAAGTGGGAATTAATTGTCCATAAAACAATTCAGGCAGAGTTTGTAAACAGCCCACAGGATTAAATATTGTTCACCATTTGAATAATTTGGTAAATCCTTACAATGCCAACATGCAAGATTAATTGACAGTGGATTTCCAAATAGCTACTTGCTCTCTTGCTTTTTCTGTAAGCTGTGTGAGTCTTCCTCTTTACTTGCTGGCATGGCTAGCCTGCACAAATTACAGATACATTCATCCTTGGCTGCTTTGGAGTAATGCCACAAGGGGAAGAGAGCTTGCCTTTGAAGATTGATTCCTGTCTCTGATTCCTTGGTCCAAAAAACCGAAGCAGCATAACTACTTTAGGAAGATTTATGTCTTCCTCTGGCACCTGGTAGTCAGTTTGCAGTCAGTCTATCTGCTAGGTGCAGACTTAATTTGAGAGAGTAGTAAAAGCTTATTTTCTAGTTGCTGGATATGAAAAGCTACACAACTTCTCTAAAGAGGCTTAGTAGGATTTCAGTTAAGGTGAATAACTCTCTATCAACTAGAGAGAGAGACTTGTCTGGTAAAAAGCAGTCAACCAGTCCCCCAAAAGATTTTTATGGCAGAATGTATTGCAGACATCTGCTAAACGGGACAGTGCCAGCCCCCGGGCCATATGCTTTGTGTCCCTGGCATATGTGCCACTGAGCACAACAGCACCGAACATATTGGAAGAGGTATGGATGCCTCTCCACCATCTCCTCCCACTCCTCAGAGAAACAGAATGGAATAAACTTTCGCTGCATAAAAAACTGTATTAGAAATTCACCAACCCACAGGCAACAATCTGATCAAGAGAAGGAGTCAGACACCTTTGTGCCTGTCCAGCTCTGATGGTCACTTTTTAACTACAGCTCAGAATCTACCTTTGTTTTCTGTTTGTGTTGGGAAAGTTTAGGGTTGGAGAGTTTTCTGTTTCTCAACTTGCTGTACACTGCTTCAAAACCATAAGATGGAGAGTGTATGTCAGGGATGTTGGTATCCAAGGTAAAGTATTTTCTGGTTCTCTTAAAAGTGATTTCTTTCAGCTGTGTTTCTTACAGGCAACAATTCCATTTTTACATTGTACAACAATTAAGAGTCATCTAGGTTTATGTATTTCCCTGTATCTTGTAAAAATAATAAAAAGTAATTGCCAACATTTAAAGTCAAGTGAAAAGCATTGAAGTAGCAGTTATCTAAATTTTACTTGCAGTTTCATTTGATTTTTTTTCAATAAAATATGTTTTCTTCCATGTACAGTGTTACTTAGACAATCTTACTGTACTGTTTTTTTCCACAGTTCTTTCAGTGTAAAACTGATATAAGGACATTTTTGTCTAACTTGGTGTGTACTTTGTCCCTATGTTAAAGCAAGCCATGGGGGCTAAAGTGAATACCAAAATCTAATGTAGTAAGATGGCATTTTTAAGGTAGATTATGAAAGTATATTATGAATAAGATATATTATGAATCAGCTTCCAGTTGACAGATGTAAATTGGGTTGAGTTACCTGTTGCTAAACTGAAAGTAAAATTATAAATAGTGATGCAGAGCAGCTAAAAATATTCAGCAGCTGTTTCTGCTCTATTTTTCAACCTTCCTGTGATAGATAGTATACGTTTATTCATTGTAGTCAAAGTGCAATATGGGGAGCACTGGGTAAAAGTAAGCATGTTATGACCAGCAGCTCTGAAATCCTACTAGATAAATAAATCTAGTATTTGTGTTCTGAGCCGTTAATTAAATATTAAAGAGCGTTGGAGAGTGGAGAAGCTCTGTAACAATGCAGGAGTGCCATCGTAATACAAGTACTTAGGAGAATTATAAGGAGCTATCCACCACTCAACAGAATACCGACTTTCGCAGAAGTCTTGGCAACAGAACAGAACAGTTTGGATGCCATCTACAAAAGGTTAGAGACGAAGAGCATATTATTGTCAGTCAAGATGGTTTTATGGAAGTGTGTTCTGTCAAACAAAACTGTCATCACTTGACAAGATCATAGATCTGGCTGATAAAGAGAGCAGAATGAATATAGTATACTTGAATTTCTCAAAGGCATTTGTCTTATCACTCTAACATCTTGATGGGGGAAACCAATGAAACTTGGCTCTAAGAAGTTATATATTAGATGGATTAAAATCCGGTTTCATGGCAGATCTAAAAAGTTGCTACTGGGAAGAAAACAGGGTGTCTGTTTTCTGACAAGGTACCTCAGGAGTCCTGTTTGCTTTATATTATTCAGCATTTTAGCAGTGTTCTGAAATGTTGTTTAAATTATTTAATAGCAAATAATACTGTAATTATAATACTGCATTATTACAGCGTTATCTAAATTATTAAAGTCATCACATTCTTTACAGATGAATAAAACATAGTATGTGTAGGAGTAAGGGAATACTGGCCATGCCTATTCGAAGAAACTCCTGAAAGACATTAACTTAGAGCAGTAATTATGAAAGTAAATACCTATCATGATACAGGTTTTTACTGAAGTGATGTTCAAAATGTTTCTGCTGTGAACACTGGGACTCTACTGAAAATCAGAATAGCAGGTAAACAAACAGATGCAGTTTGTGAAATAAACTGTGTGAAATACTGGTAAGCATGCTACATTCTTATGTCCAGTTTAGAATTTTCTATCCAGAACCAACATAGCAACATTGGTGGAACTTCAGAGGAGGGCTTAAAAATGATCCTTAGCTTGGAGATGGATTTAAATACATAGATACGTTTCTTTTCTTTCTCTGGAGTCTCAAAGTTGGCTTAATATATAGTAATAAATCCAGATGAGAACATGATGCCATAGGAGGGAAAATTTTCAGTCTTCATTGCAATAACACAATGAAACAGATGAGTTTCGTCTAAAAAAGATGCAGTATTTAAGTGAAGATTGTTTCGAGCAGTTCACTTGGGAATGTGGTGGACTTGCCCTCACTTCTGATGTTTTAACATTTTAAGATTTTCTTATTAAAAAGCATACTTAAATATAATTACTAGAAATCTGTATTAAAATTGAAAGAAATCATGCTAGATGAAGTTTGCAGTTATTGAAATCTGTGAGGATCTGTGGTTTGCTGGGGCATGCTGGTTTGACTGAGTTTGTCAAGACTTTGTCTAATGAACATCCTAACTATCTCTAAGGAAGAGTGTGAGGTAAAATGTAAAGCCACGATTTAGGGGGAGGAAGATGAAACTGAAGTAACAGGGAGGGAAGTATTAGGTAGGAGGAAAACACTAAACCCTCAAACTGGAGAACAGGCTAAGAAGAAAAGAGATGTTGGAGAGTGAACCACTCCAAACAGATGCCCCAGTCTTAGCATGTACGTACTTCATGCCTGTTAGTCATACCTTACTTATTAATTTCACCAGGTACTTTTCATTATGGGGAAGAATAAAATGCTTCATTTGGGAACAAGACCTCACTATGATTGCCACATATGATCTATTGGTCATTTCAGTAACTTCCCTTTTAATTTAGTTCACATGGGACTCTGGATTTTAGCCCACTCCATTTCTGGACTACAGAATAAATATTTTTGAAATTTTTGAATTTTGTAGTGCACTTTTTACAGTAGCTGACAGCTAGCTTGATTCAAAGATTTTCCACTCTTTTAGTCATAGCAAGAGCTGTATTTGTTATCAATTCCCTCTTCTACTGCTGAAATGAGAAGGATATCAGGTGTTAAAAATTGAGTAAAAATTTTGCGGTTGAAGGCAACCCCCTGGATGCCACCCACAGCTTTTCTTTTTTTTTTTTGTTGTTACCCCCACCCCCCTACCCCCGCCCCCAAATTCTTTGTAAGGGTCTTGGGGCCCAAACTTAAATAAAAGGCAAAAAAAATAAAATGTCTTGGAAACTGCACCAGCTGATTAAAACTATGCTTACCCTGCAGAGCAAATCATACCAGTGACTACAAGAAAGCTTGAGATGCAAGTGTGTTTACTGGCATATACAGAAGCGTCCAATGCACACAATTTTTAAGTGATGTGAAAAATGATGTTTTGTACCATTGGGGGCGAAGGTTGCAACCAGACACAAGAAAGGTTTGTCAGTTTGTATATTTCATTTACCCTCCAGTCCTTCCAGTTACTATTTTTTCCTAACAAGTCTTTGTAACAGTGAAGTTGAGAGACAAGCTGAAAATCACATTCATATGCATGAAAGGCTTTTGAAGCAGAGAATTTTTTTCAGAGTTAAACCGTGAAGACTGTAACAGAAAAAGAGGAGAGCATTTTTCCTCTACTGAACTCCCATTGCTATGCTAAGGTTCTTCATGCATTTGTAACCAACTATGTGCCAGCACCAGCTGTTCTGAATGGAACCTGGTGTGCCAGACTTCCCCTCTAACTCGAACATGTGGAACATCTTCGTGTTTCAGCAAAGCCATGTCTGATAGGCAAAACAGTGTTTCTCAGGGAAGAGACAAGGAGGTGGCTGGTGTGCTTCAGTCATTCAGCTAAAATATTTTCTGATGGGAGGAAGGCAGTGCCAAAATCAATGTCTTGAAAAAAACCGCAGTTGCTGGCAAAGGCATCGGCACAAGAACTTCTGTGAGCCTTTACCTGAAAGTTATCCAGGTGTATGGCCTTACTGCTGCCCTAGGGGCTCTTGCAGCCATTTCCTGCTGCAGTTAGTTTTTGGTTTGCATCTGCCCACAAGATCACAGAATCTTGGAGAAGTTGTTTGGAAGGGGTCTCTGGATTGTTCTTACTGATAGACCAGGTCAGCTGTGGTTTTGTCTGGAAGCAGCTTGGAGATTCCACCATCTTTCTGGATTATGTCTTCCAATGCTACATTACCCTCCTGGAGAAGACACTTGTCTTCATGTTCAGCATGATCTTCTCAAGCTACTAAAAGCTGTGGCTTTTGTTCCTTGCCAGGTTTCTGAAGTTAATAAGATGTGCTAATTGGTGTCTTTTCTGCAGCAAAACTTCCTTGCAGTGCAGTATCAGAGCTTCACCTTTTAAGATGACTCTTTATGAGCATTAATGAGCAGTTTAAGTCTCTGTGATTCATTCCTTGTGCTGACGACTTCTGAGAATATGACAGTATGGCCACTTTTTTATTGTTAAACAATTCTGTAATATCTATGGGCATCAATTTGACAGGAGATTACAACTAGAAGAAATGGCTGTAATACTCTTGCCGTAATCAGAGCTCTTGCACTTCCACTGTAAATTTAGCTCACTTTGTATTAGATATTCACTGAACTGGTTAAGATAACTTGAGACACTTAATCACTGTAGTGTTATTAAATAGTTGCATACTAATGTGTTCAGATGACTTGTAAGCCTCATGTAATCACAGGCCAGTTGAGCCATCACAGCAGGTTAAAAGGAAAAGACAATTCTGTCTTGCTGGCTTTAGCTATTTTATATTAAAGTAAATGAAGCATGTTTTATTCATTGTGGAGTATTACTAGATTATCAGCTCTGGGACTGATGCCCTTTTTTTTGGCCACGGTACCACAGTATGAAATGAATCCAGGTATGTGTCTGATGTGTTTACTTGCCTTTTGTTTTCTTTTCTGGTTGGTTTTTGTTGTTGTTTGTTTGTTTGTTTGTTTGTTTTTGTTTGTTTTTGTTTTTGTTTGCTTTGGGGATATTTTGTTAATTTCTTTGTGTGTTTGTGGTTGTTTTTTTTTTTTTTTTTAATATGTTTGTGGTGGAGGTTGTTTAGCTGAAAAATCTAGTTACATCCAAGATGACAGGAGATTCAAAGAGACAGCTTATGTAGGATTTTCAATCTAGTGTTTCTGGTCTGGTGAGAACATAAGGATAATTTTAAAAGAAAACCAGGATTAAATTTCTGGTTTAATTCTGTTTACCTCCAGTTATATTTTTTAATTTACTTTATGATACTTTCTGAGTGTAACACTTGATCTGTACTTGAGAAGTACCACATGCTTGGTGGCTTTCAGTGATGAGAGTGAATGATGGGTGATGGAAAAGCTGAGCAGAAGGAGTTAGAAGTTTTTGCATGTGCTACGTCATAGGAGGTCCATGTGTTACTTTGGGATATGACTAACAGTATTCCATTTCACTTTGTATGACAGAAGCTTAGACTTACTGTGCATATTAATAAAAAGGGATGGAAGTGAAATGCTCAGTCTCCTTCTTCACTGCTGCTAATTAATAAGCAGAATTGCTGTAGGAAAGATACTTATCTTTGGATTGCACATTCTTGTCAAATCAGACTAATTTCCTTCAGAAATCTGTTTTGTTGCTACAGTTTTGTTCATCATACTGCACCTTTGTCTTTAATACTGTGCTAAGACAAATCAGACTAATATGACATTAGCAGTCAGATGTATGGTCCATATGTCAGCCTGTGCTTGCATACATGCACCGTGGAACAGAACTAGCAGGCTGCTTCATGCTCCCAATAAACCCATTTCCAGGGCAAGTAGTGCCTGTGCATTTTTCAAACCTTTTTAAGAGCTGCTCTTAAGAGCACTCCCATACGGTGTTTGGGCTTCTCCCTTTCAATCACTGATGAACTGCCTCCCCAGCTTGTTTCAGAGCAGTGCTGGCAGAGGTTAGGGGATGAAGTGCAGTCCAATTTTTCCTTTTGACGTGCAAGAAGTCTTGACCATTCTATTTTGTTAAATATTCAATGGCACTTTTCCAGGGAGTGGTTTGTAGTCCTGGTGTTTTCTCCAAATGTCTTGTGAAACTTCCCTTGTGATTTCAAATTAATATAGCTTTTTTTCTTTTCCTTGCATAATGAAATGTAATTTAATGTGGTCTTTTTCAGTTGTGCTCAGAGATGGCTGGATTTCAATATTAAGTGAACCACACACTGTTGCTTATATAAATTATAAAACATGCTGAGTTCTCTGGGGAAGGAGAATCATTAAAAAGAGGGACTATTGTTGCTATTACTGTTGTTACTAGAAGTAATTATTACCTATTTATTTTTGGAAATTCTATACAGTATTTTTTCTATAGGAGCTCTCTTTGTCTTGAGGCTTTTCTTGTGGTCTTTAAGCTTTAATTTGCAGCTTTAGGAAACCTTTTACATACAGGCTGAGACAGATTTTGTTACCAAAGAAAACCCTCCTGCTGATGGAGCACAGTGTTTAATTCTTGGCAGAGCTGGGGAAGCACTTGGCTTGGTTTGCCTGCTGTTGATCTTTTTCATGTAGCCTTATGTGAGATCTTGATAATTCTGAATTGCAGCTCAAAGGAAAGAGGACCACAGTGTATTTCGAGAGTACTGCAAAGAAATTATTCTATTTGATTTGAAAACTTGGTTTGATAAGCTTTTTTAGACATGTATAAATGATGCAGTTCCTTGTAACAGCTGGACTAAAATGGTGATAATGTAGTTGGGCATTCAGTGAGGTCACCAAAGTGAACATCTACACTGTTAAAAATGCATTTTGAAAGAAATGAAGGAAACATTATAGAAACAAATGTAGCATTGACTTACCTCTGGGTTTTTTTTTTTCCCTTGCAATGACGTGTTAAAGTTTTTAATTACTTTTTGAGTATACCTTATTGTGATACTGCCTGCCTATTTGTAACAGGGAGTAAATGCAGCCACAAACTAGTTTGGTTGTGGTTTTTTTTTTTTTTTTACAGTTTGGAACAAGTGAGGCTCTACTGATATAAGTGGATTTATGTTAACTTCTAGATACATGGCTTTGCTCACTACTTTTGTCTCTTTGAGTTTGGTGGGCCCTTCTGTGCCCTATGCATTATAATGTTGCAAACAATTATTTAAATCAAGCCAGTCTGTGTCAAACGCTGGACATCTAAATATGGGTATTTATCTTAGACTAGTTTCCCTAGGTTCCCTAGTGGTAGCAATGTGTTCTTTCAGGAGGCAGCTAAGGACAATGTTGCTTAAGCTGTAGCTATAAATTGTATTTTGAATGCTTGTATTTCTGTCCCTAGATGATATGAGGTGATTAGCCTTCTAATTTAGGCACCCCAAATCAGATGATACAAAACCTGTTTGCTTTTGGCATTTCTCCCCATATGCTGCAGTATCTGGATACATATCAGATGGTAATGATCCCATGTGCTGCAGCCCAGGGATAATTTGCATTTATGACAGAAATGTGCTGTTATCAAGCAACAATGACTCAGGAGTGTCCCTTTAAGATATCACAGTGTTGTGTGACAGCATCAGTTGTAGTCTTGTGGCACAGTCACCAAGCAGGTTCTTGTGACATGATACAACCACACTATTAGATGCTCTTTTGCAACAGTCTCGTGATAGGAGAATGGAACTGTGCAGGCACTGGCCAATAACAATGTAGTTTGACACTAACTGATGAGGCTTTTTGTGTTGTGAGGCTTGCTTGTAATGTTGCACTGTTTTGAATCCTTACTTATTCGTCTTGTTTGCCTTGTGCAACAAGGCTATGATTCCCAAATGAAGTCTGTGTAACAAGGAGTAAGGATAAAATACAGTACATGTTGGTTATACCTTCCTTTCATTTGAAGTAACTTAATTTCTGCAGAGAAGCATTTAATAGACTGCTAAAATAGCTCTGAATTTGTGACATGACAGCAAGCTCCCTGAAAATTAATTTGGTTCCATTTCAAGAGCACTGCTGATGCCCAGGAAGGTGGGGGAGGAAGCTGGTTTGTACAAATATGATAGGTTTGTGATAGGGGACAGCTTATAGTGTCCAAAAGATGCATCCACTGTCAAGTGGTGGAAGAGAAGTGCTTTCTGCTCTGTATGCATTATTAAGGATAATAACCATCTGGTGGGTGGAAGACTGGAGGAAACTACTTAGCGACTCTTTGCCTTTAGTACCTTCTCTTTATAACAAATCTTAAAGTTGAAATATTTGAAGTTAAATGGCTAGCATAAAATAGCTGGAAATTGTTTCAACTCAATTGCAAGTGCCCAGTTAATTTCACAGTGGAATTATGGATGGTTTCCCAGTGCTTTTTATCACTAGCAGACATTCATTTATTAAAAGTGAGGAACAGAAGGCTTTACCTTGCTATCACCTTTGGTCCCTGATTGAAGGATCTCAGAGTATGAAGTCTCTCCAGAGGTCTAAGAGGGGATGTCCTGCTCAAAGGATCACAGACACCAGAGACTGAAACTAGTTTAGGAACAGGAGCACTTAAATCCAGAGAACCTGAGGGTTCGTCCATGTATTAGTTCATTCATTTTGCTGCAGACACAGAAGCAGCCTTCATTTACTGGTACAGGCTGGGGCCTGATCTGCTAGAAAGAAGCTCTGCAGAGAAAGATTGAGGGTCCTGGTGGACAAGTTGTCCATGAGCCAGTAGTGTGCCCTGGGGGCCAGGAAGGCCAATGGTATCCTGGAGTGCATTAGGAAGAGCACTGTCAGCAGGTCAAGGGAGCTGATTCTGCCCCTCTACTCAGCCCTGGTGAGGCCACAGCTGCAGTGCTGTGTCCAGTTCTGGGCTCCTCAGTACAAGAGAGACTTGGAGCTCTTGGAATGAGTCCAGTGGAGGGCAACAGAGATGATTAAGGGACTGGAGCATCTCTCTCACAGGGAAAGGCTGAGGGAGCTGGGCCTGTTCAGCCTTGACAAGAAATGACTGAGAGGGGATCTTTTCAATGTCTGTCAGTAGCTGACAGGAGGGTGCCAAGAGGAAGGATTCAGGCTCTGCTCAGTGGTGCCCAGCAATAGGACAAGAGGCAACAGGCAGAAACTGATGTACAGGAAGTTCCACCTGAACACAAGGAAGAACTTTATTGTGCAGGTGACTGAGCACTGGAACAGATTTGGCTGTGGAATTTCCCACACTGGAGATACTCAAGAATAGTCTGAATGTAATCCTGTGCAAGGTCATCCTGCAAGCTCTAGGATGACCCTGCTTGAGCAGTGAGGTTGGACCAGGTGACCCAACTGTGGTGTCCTCCAACCTTACCCACTCTGTGATTCTGTGGTTCTGTGAATTCTACTCAGTTGGAAGTTCTTGGAAGAAGAGGTGATATTTCCAAGATTATTTTTCTGTACTTTAGATCTCGATCTGGATTTTGGTTTGTCTGCTCTCTAAACACAAATAGTATGTTTATTGGATTTAAGTTGTTAAACATAGAACCTTGCTGAGAAATTCAGAAGCGGGCTGATTTGGTACAAGTCTGAATAGTAATACAAGGTCTGGATCTTGGTTAACACCTGGCATTTTGAGTCTGCCCAGTTTCTGTTTCCAAACCTATAAAGTTCCCAAGCCATGGACTACCACTGCTGTTTTGGGGTTTGTTCCATTGTCATGATTTCATTTCCATTAAGTAATGGTATCTGACCTTTGCAAACTTCCCAAGCATTTGCAGTTAAGAGGCAAGACTCTTCCTTGCGTTTTTCTGGCACTGTGACTGGAAATACTTAAACATCCATCACACTCCCAGTGGAACTGCAGGGTAAAGTTATCTGTTAATTCATCTGCCTACCCTCCTTTCTTTGTGGGACTTTTTGTTATAGAAGCTATAATGGAGCAAATACGATAATCAAGAAAAGTAAATTTACTGATTGGTTTTTTCCTCTTTTGGGACCAGCAATCTCCCACAGGAGGAGATACATGTTTGACTTCAGTAAACTTACTCTTTTGTCTGTCTCCCTCTAGTTTCTGAAGTACAATTTCATTGTATTTTGCTCTTTTCTGTTCCAGTAGTGCATCTGCTTCCATTTTTCCTCCCAGTGCTTTTATGATTCTTCCTGAAGTGTCTGTTGATGTGACATTTGCTCAGTTACCTTTTTCACTGTTCTAGATGTAGGCATTTTAGCTGCTTCTAATGAAAGACACAGGCAAGCTACAGAGATACTAACAATAACAGCACTGTTATCTTGTCATCACTGCTCTGTTTCTACACCTCCCTCTTACTCAGGTGTTTCTTACCAGCCTTTTTCTCAGCTTATCTGTTGTTGTCTGGTCAAGTGGATACACTGTGTGATGTTCCTGAGGAGCTAATTGCCATTTTCTGAAAATTCCCCATTTCCCTTACCTACTATAGTGTGAATTTTTGCCTGTCAGCCATCTCTCCTGTTAAATGAAAAGATGCCCTTCTGGGAGAGTCTGTGGATTTCAGCGACCACAGAATTACATTTTTGGGGAAAAAAAAAAAAAAGAAAAAAAAAAGAAAAAAAAAAGAAAAAAAAGAGAAAAAGATTTTATCTCTGAGGAACCTTGAATCAAACTCACAGTGAATTCTCCTGGACTCAACTGATACAATTTATGGAACAAATAATGATAGGGACAAATACTGACTATGCACATCAGTTCACTAACTGATTTAATAGAAATTAGCCAAATTAGATTGGGGCCTACTATTTGAAGTGCTTCATACTCTGTCAAAGCAAGGATGTTATTCAAAATCTGTGGCATATCCTTGGTTTTCTGTATAGTTTTCTTTGTATTATCTTAAGTACTGAGCCTGAGAAGGCCATCCCTTTGTCCTCCAAATAGCAAAGGAGATGTACATCCCCTGGTCTGTCACTTGTTAGTTTCCTAGAATCATAAAAAGTTTTTCAGGATAAGACCTCACAGTAACTCAGTGTGTTCTTGTAGTCACAGGATGATGAAGAGTGAATCAGTCCCTTGCTCTTTGAAATCTGTGGTCAAGCACTGCCTGTAACCTACCCAGAGAACCATGTTTGTCTGGTTATTATCATGGCAGTAGATCCTGAGATGCCTGGCTCTCGACTTTGACGTGACCCAGAGAAGAAGAATGCTTTGATTACTACTGGCAACTCTCTATGTGTAAACTCAATCACGCCCTTTTGCAACAGCAAATTTGTATTTATGAAAACATTGACCTCTTAAATTCTACCGTGCCATCCTAGGACGTAGGCAAGCATTTGCTATCGAGTTAGTGCCTGTTGCTGAGAATGGCAGCTCTCAGCTGCACTTCTCCCAGTTTCTGCTTTCACACACTGTCTACAATCTGCTGCCAAATGCAAACATATTCCTTTGTGCCTGAGAGTTAATGGAAGCACACTCAGCAACATACAAAACACATTTAGACTCATAAAACATAAATAATACCATTTGGTGGTGACATACTGTATTAATGGATAGATCAGTCATATTTCCGTGCCATTATCTCAAGTCCCTGCCTGAAACTCATTGGCTAAAGGCAACTGATGGAATACATTTTGTCCTAAAACCCCCTCAAAATCTCAAAAGACTTTCTTGTCATCTTTGAAAGTTGGCTCTCACTGAAATGAGAGGACATACTTGTCTACCCAGGAATATCCCTCCTGCTTCCTCCTCAGAGCCAGACACAGAGAACTGTTTGCACCCTCTGTATTAGGGTTGGACGTTGCAGAGAAAAGAACTCAGCAGCACTTCCAGTTGACCTTTGACTCTTCTAAAGAGGGATAGATGGTCCTTTCTGGACTCTACTGAAATAACCTTACCAAAGAAATAAGGGGTAAATAAATCCTCTTACAAATTCTAAGTTGGAATTGGGACTGCATTCCCAAGTTGATTAAAGACAATGGCACAAGGTGAGGCACTAATTTCTTTAGTTGACTAAAACAGGCCATAGTTTCCCCTTTAGTTAAGTGCATTTGACTGTGAACCTAGACCAACCCAAAGAAGGGATACATCCATGAAGTTACATGTGCCCTTTGAGCACTGGGCACTCCTGAGTAATTTTAATAATAGTTCCCAGTTAATGATGTATTTGCTGAATTTAAATTTATCTTTCCCCTAGAAAATGTTTCTGTTTATGTGGACCATCAGGTAATTCATCTTACAATGTCAGTATCTATTCATGTGGCCTGATTTGTGGTCTGGTCACTGTCTGTGGTGCCTGATACTCAGCTCAAGTCTCCTGGTCTTGTTTCTTTATTGTATAGAAACTATATGGCAGTTATCCGTGTATCTGCACGTCACTTTGGAATTGGATCCTAAAATACAACTATTGGAATTGGGAATTCAGGATTCTCTTACTCTCACTCATGGATGTGCCTCTATTAATAATGACTATCCTTCTTCCTATGGGTTTTTCCCACCAGATGGCAGTACAACAACACTTATAGAAACAGGGAGCGCAGAAAAGCTTGAGGGCTTGGACCTCAGCAGTGGTGAAAATGCATCATTTATGGTAACTGCTTCCTTAAACTACTATGTGCCCTGTTTAAACTGACTACATCTGTATAAGTCCTTCCTACAAGGCCCCAGCTGTGAGATTTTAGTAATGTGTACGTCCTGCTTAACTCGGTCTTCCAGAAATGAACATTTTAGTTGCTCATTTGTAGTAATATTACCTTTATACATCAGGCTAGAATTTTTAACAATTAATATGATGCCCCAGTTGTGAAAGCAGTGCATATAAAACAGCACTCATAGTTCAGGAAAAGCTAGAACCTAATCTCCAAGAAGAAAGAGAAAATGTAGTAAAGAGACTAGATCCATATTGATGACCACAGTGGCTCATTTCTGACTCTGTCTGGCAAGCCTTTGTGGTACATATCCAGCTGTCAACTCAGTGCAGTAGGATCTGAGACACCTTGAAAACAGTCTTGTTCTGTTTCTGATGCTTTGATCTTTTGTGCTTAATTGATGCTGACAAGTGCTGGAGAATATCTGAGTGCACTGACCTCTTTTTCCCATTTAATTTTCTCATTTTAGTTCGAAACTGGCCCTATATAGGATATAAATAGTCAGGCTATTTACATACTATGTTCTGCTCCAGAGGATCACCAGGCAATTTTCAACTTCATACACTTGGCATTACTAAAAAAACCTACTTCTGGCATAGATGTTAGGGCTGCTTTGGCTGTGGTTATAAACAGAAATCTGGACTCTGTGAAAAAGTGCCAGGGGGATTTTTTAATGTTTCAAGAAAGAAGACAAAACCTTTCTTCTAAAGCTTTTTTTTTCCAGAAATTATTCTTGCTGCAAAGCATGTTGTATAGTACTGCCTACAGCAGCTGCCTTAGAAGGATGAAAGGTTGGGGCAGCCCTGGGAGCATTTGACACTGGGTCTGGGAGTCTAATTATGCCAAGCCTGATGATGAGACTCTTAAATCATCCCTTCTAGCATTTTAATTAAAGCAATCAGGCATAAGACTGGCAGCAGAACCACTTATGGAGAGCATTTCCATCTAAGGCAGAAAATTAAAGGAAAAAAGATGGTGCTGAGCGTGAGTAAACCAACCTTAACTTGCTTGAGCTCTTGGGATTGTAAGGAGGTGGGTTGAGTGAGAAGTGATATTAAAGTGAGAATTCATAAGAAGTGGAAGTATTAAAGCCTAAGAGTAATATCTGCAAGAATGGTTGCTCTGCTTTTACTTCTTTCTTCTCATTTAATGAAATCATACTAACCATTTTTGTAGTACTTACTCAGCAGATAAGTGCTCAAACCCAAGGTTCTGTCCTGCATTTTTTGTTAGTTATCCTACAGCCATGGAAAGGTGGAGTTAAATGCATGAGGTACACTCCTTAAAAACAAGAAAACCAAACTCTTTTTAGGGTGGAGTACCCTAGACTGCATTTATACCCTGCCATGGTATGTATATTTGTACTGGTCCTGGCGGGGATGAAGTTATGTACTTGATGTCATAGCAGCTCCCAAGGAGCCTGTGCTTTGTGGCTAAAACAGTGTTGATAACACTGGTCTTTTGACTACGGCTGCACGTTGATTGCACAATGTCAAGGTTTCTCCCTGTGAATAGTCTAGTGGGCAAGAGATTGAGTGGGGTCATAGCTGGGATAGTGACCTGAATTAACCAAAGGGACATTCTATGCTGTATGATGTGCTCAACAGTAAAAGTTCAGGCAAAAGTGGCATTTTTCTTTCCAAGCAACTGTTACATGTGGAGATGCACTGTTTCCCAGAAAGTGGCTCAACATCTGCCCACTTGCCAACAGTAAGGTGTGAATAACTTCTTTTTGCTTTGCTTACACAGCTTTTGGTCCTCTTATTAAATTGTCAATATCTCCATCTATAAGCTAGTTCCCTTCAATTTTTAAAAATTATTTTCTCACAGGAGAGTTGAGTGAGCCAAGGAAGGATGGGTGTTTGGTTGCTGGCTAGGGTCAGCACCCCATGCTATTGCATCCTTCTCGGGAATTTTGTCCAGGATTTGTTGGGAATTGTAATCATGCTGCCTTTTTCCTTCATTTTGCCTAGCCTTTCCTGCTGCCCTTCACTCTCACATAGGCCTGCCTGCAAAACAGGATCAATCAAAGTTGATGAAATAAAGAAAAAGTTCCATATGGACAGGATGGTACAAAGGGGAGAATTCAAATATTCAAAGGGAGAAGGTGTGATGACATTCACTAATGCCTTCCAAAGATTCCTAAGTATGACGTATGTATTCTTAAATAGATAGGTTTTGAAAAACACCTGACTAAAAAGCATCAAAATCTAGAGCTTTTTTGTGGATACTCTTATTTCTGTAGCAGGCTCCACTGAAAAACTGGGTCTGAGTAATAAGGAGAAAAATGGATCTGAATTCAGACTTTACAGATTATATTGTTAAAAATTCCCACAACAGAATTTGGATTAAAAGATGCCAGTGAAACTAGAGTAGGTTACAGAAGTTTGTTAATTGCCTTCATTACATAAAACTTGATTGAATTTGCGTTACATTTGTGGACCAAGTCAAACCCAAAGCCATTACCAGCTGCTTTGAGAACTTAAGAAGAGGATTCAGAGTATCTTAAAGAAAATGAATACTGAGAGCAAAAAGATTATGAAAGATTTGGAGGTTTTGATTTCTCATCTTTTTTCCAGATATCTAATGTAACTGCTGCAAAGTCATCTCCTGCACTACTCGGATGAGAAACCTGTCGTTAGAAATACGACTTTTGAAATGTCCATCTTTTGCAGGAAGCCATAATTGGCCAACCTTATTAAAAAAAAAGAGATAAAAATAATAAGGAAAATAATAAAGGAAAGTAGGTAAGATAGGAGAGCAAAAGGACAGTAGTTGATATTACTGAAAATATTGGGCTCTAAGACCTTCTGCTGTTGAAATAGCTGAGCCTTGCTTGACTGCATACTTGAACACTCCAAGGTTATTAGGGCCATTGGCACAGTGAAATTTCTTCTGGGGTATCATGTTTGAACTTCTAGTTTTACTAATTTCACATGTTATTTCATTCCAACAGATAGAAGAAATTGTCAAACCACAAATAATGAATACATTTCTTTTTATTATTTTTTTTATTCTCACTGTAGTGAGGTTAATAATACACTTGCATGTGGTTCTTGCATCATTTTGGCTACTAGAAAGTGAAACAGTGTGCCTTGCAATTTTCCTTTGCTCTTCCCTTTGTTCTCTAACAGGGACGATTTTGAATGTCTTCAGTTCATTAATAGCTGAGTATCTTAGGATCACACTACTGAGACAAGAGGTTTTTCCCTTCTTGATATTCACAGAATCACTTGCTTCCCTCCTTATTCCCCATATGGAGATCATCACTGGTCTGGGAAGGTCATGCAGAAAGTGTTCTCAAGGCTCAAAAGAGCAAGCAGCACAAAGGTTTCATAGTATGGATTGGGTTGGAAGTGACCTTGAGGATCATCTGGTTTGAAGCCCCTTGAAGGCGGAGGACCTACCTCTAGACCAGGTTACCCAGAGGCCCATCCAGCCTGGCCTTGAAAATCTCCATATGGTAAGCCTTTTGGTGTCAGGTAAGCCCTTTTTGTGGGGACATTTTGTTCCTTTCTGTCAGCATGCAGCCTTCTGCCTGCCCAAAATATTACTAACCTCAAGGAGAACAGAATAGGGGTTGTAGAAGAATTTTGTATTTCTCAGTCCTTATAACTGCATCCTGTACATAGAACAGATTATTTTTAATTATAAGGAATTTGCCTTGATAACAGGATTTGTGAAGCTACGTTTCTCTTCAAAACTCAGGCAAATAGTTGATGTGAATTTTGTAGTTTCAGGATTAAGTAGTCTCAGATTGCCCAAGCAAAACACATTCCAAATCAAAATTGCTTTGTTTTCTCAGCAAAGCAGAGTGAAGTCACTACCTTTGCATGATAAACAAACTGCAGTTCTTTGGCCTGTGGCCCTCTTGATGAATGTGATCAGTCTTGAGTTTGAATAAAAGAACTCAAGACATCAATAAATTCTATGTAACTTAGTGTTTCAGAATATATTACACGTGGCATCCGTGAAGCAAGACAGATAATTACTTCCAAAGAGCTATCTGAAGCAGATCTGCCTGCGCCTGTAAATTATAACAGGTATTGCCTAGTCAACTGTGAATAAAGCTTTAGGTAAAATCCATCTTGGCTGTTAGGCCTGAAACCTGATTAATCCACAAAGCTAATCAGGATTTGGTAATGTTAAAGCTGTGGGATCAGGGAAAGTGTCAGCTCCTCTGGTGGAAGTTCATTGGCTGTAAAACGTCCCAAAAATTGTCCACTTCAGGCAATACTGAATTCTTAAAATGTGTTACGATCAGCGTGGAATGCCAGAATAATGAGAGGTTTGTACAGGTGTTTTCCCACTTGCCAGGTTAGTTTTAATTGCCATATGTAGAAGCCAACTTGTATTAAAAGGAAAAAGCAACAAGCCAAGTTCAGAGGTGACATAAATAGCATGTAATTTATACAGAGCTACAGCAGTGTACATGCACAGCAGTCTTACGTGGGCTATGTGCTGGGGGGCACGATGGCCAGTCTGTAGGCTGGGGGCTGTGCCAATAGCTTCTGCAGCCCAGTCCTGCCTTGTTCAGAGTTTGAAATAATCCAGTCTGCAGCAATACACCTGAGTAGTGCATTTTCACTGGCAATTTGTCTTTAGCTCTGAATTCTCTCTTTCTACCTCCTCCTTTCAGCTAAATTTTTGCCACCTGTTCAGTGAAGTCCAAGAGCTGAAGGACAGTGCTGGGATCCTTTCATGATGGCTATGGTCTGGCTGTATCTGGAGACCTGTTTCATGGAAGGGTCCTCTTTTTCTAATCTCTGCTGACTAGCCTTTGTGATGGAGTAGGTGGAGTATTCTTTCACCCTTTAAAAAATGGGCCTCCAATTTTTAGCTTTCACTTCAAAGTTTAATTTTCCAGAGTAGTAAAAATAATGCAAATGAAAGGGAAATCTTCCCTTGAGGGATAACTGACAAACACATCAACATGAACAAGAGCTTATTTATGTTAAGGGTGGCAGGGCGCTGGCACAGGCTGATCAGGGAGGTTGTGGAGTCTCCCTGTTTGGAGACGTTTAAAATCTACCTGGAACAGTCCCTGTATAACCTGTTCTACATGACCCTACCTTGGCAGGTTGAACTAGGTCATCTCCAGAGGTCCCTTCCAATCCCTTCTGTGGCTGTGATTTCTGCTGTGTTGTTTAATAGAGGGTCCTATATTCCCAGCTTGGTGGGAGTTGAAACCTTTCCCAGTGTCTTTTAGAAGGAGCTCTTGCTTCTTTACAAGGTGATCAGCAAACAGTTTTGCTCCTGAATAATTTTAAGAAGGTCTAGCAATTGAAAACCTAGCAAATGAACACTGTCTGCCAAAACAGAAATAACTCCTGTGTGCCTGAAAGCCACAAGGAAAAGGCCATGCTTCTTTCATTGCCACTTTCCTGACAAGTTTAAATATAGGCAAACCTGCAATTAGTGATGTAATGTCAATGCTCTACTCTGTTTGTGAGCAGTTATTAGTTCATAACCACATAAAACAGTCCTGCATGGAAACATACAGCATACCAAATAAAGTTGCCAACTATCAAAGCTGTAATAGATAACTTCCTACCCTAAACTGTGTCTCCTGTTGAAAACACATCATTAAATTGCCCAGTTTTATTCAACAGGCAGTTGGATTGTTTATACTCTACTATCCAGTTTTGTACTGTCACTTACTAATGTTGAAAATCATGGTAGGACATCATCAGAACAAAATACTTTGCTGATACTTTTCATAGTTTTTGGTGTTTTTATTTTCCCCAGTTTAAATCTTGACATAAGTAGAATCAGGTCTCAACAGCAGCTCCCTAAGGTCCTAGTACATCATCTTTCTTGTAGTAAACAGTGAAATAATAGTTCAGTGATTTCCCTGCTAGTCCTGTAGACTTCATACAACCGTAGGACAGTGAGGTAGATGATTTTATGTCATGTTTACAAAAGCTGATCTTAGCTGACTATTTTGCAGGAAGGCTTTATTCCTAGTGAGAAGAGATGAAAACAACAGCTTGAATGGTCCAAATTGAGTCAGCAGAAGTTGAATGACTTTTAATATTGACATATTTTGTCTTGAAATATTTAGAATATAATAGAAATATTATCTTGAAAGTTGCTTTCCTGAGCTGGGCCAGATGGAGTTCTGGCCTTGAGTATATTCTAGGTGGTGGCAGCAGGGACCTGAGTGGGAAAGAATGGAGGGAGGATTCACTGAGGATCCATTTCCTATATTGATTAAAGATGCTCCACTTTTTCAGCCATAAGCGAGGACAAGCACTGAGTGTGTGCATGTGCAGTGTGTCCTAAAATTTATGGCTGGGAATCTTCCTGTGGCTGACACTGGCATCTATTGGTGACCCCTTGGTTTTGTATTTCCTCACCTAAAGCTATTTAAGCAGAAAATTGCCTGTAAAACAGCAGCTTGCTCCTTGCTCCAGGCACAAGAGGAAATGAAGAAGGAAAGAGGTTGATACTGGGTCAAAACTGATATGTGGCAAGCTACTGTAAAAGTCACCTTTCCTATGTCCTCCCTCTTTGCCTGTTTTGAATCATTGGCTCTTGAGTTCTCACAGGATCTGTTAATATCCGGTTACAAGCAATGCCAGGGAAGAATTAGCAACTGTGTTGCTGAGGAAAAATTAGATGAAGAGCTCACTGTGTATCAGCAGGAGAAAGGGTATCACAGCCAGTTTTTGTGAGATCTACTGAGATTTGAGGGTGGACAGAAGAAGGAGGATGAAATTTTAGGAATAGGAGAACACTTTCCACAAGCTCTAAGCAGGTGTTAGTGCCAGAGACATGAGCAGAATGCCAAGAAGCTTAACAAATATGTGCTGGCGACTTGTGCCAAAGACTAAAAAACTCATCATAAAGAAAATTATCCCACTTCCTGAGCAACAAAAGGAGATTTTATCCTCCCTGACTACTTACAGAATGGCAGGTATGGGCACTGTTTCACAAAATAAATAACAGAGAAGCCCTTTATGCTCACATAATTTGAAAAGCTGAATTATTTCTAGCAGGAAAACCTCATTTGGATCATCCCCAGCAGGTACTGTTGCATGGGGTTGTTCCTTCTTGAGGTGCAGGACACTGCACTTGCTCTTGTTGAGGTTCATGTGTTGTCAGCCCATCCTTGATTAACCCACCAGCCTGTCAACCTGCCTCCTCTCCCAGCAAGTGGTGTGGCTGATCACACACGCCCAGTACTGTATCAGGGAAGCAGTGCCCACATCTTACTTTGCAAAATCTTATTGCTAAACTTACCTTGTTTCCTCCAGCCTGTATTAAAATAGTAGTAAATCCTACCCACAGTGAGAAAATCTTGTGATCAGGATGATGGTTAAACAGTAGAGAATACAAACCTTTTTTTTGGCTAGGAAGGGGAACGAGGTTGGGAATTCTGGGAAATGGGTATTACCAGAGGTATTTCTTAACTGGTGGAGTAATAAACAAGCCCATATCCATAGCCCTCCCCCCCATATCCATATGCAGAAAGGCACTCAGTAGTTTGTCTCTTGACTTTGACTTTAGTTTCAAGGACTGGCTGCCTGGATTCAAATGTGCACCTGAGCAGGCACCAGAGATACACCAGATACCTGCAGGCGTCCCTGCCACAGGAGTGCTGCCAGAGCTGCTGTCTCTGCTGCCAGCAGTGCTTCACATCAGCACAGGGCACTGTGGCTTCCTGGCTGTCAGGGCTGCAGTGCCAGCTTAGATTTCTTTGCATTTCAGCAATTTTTGATGAGCACTTCTTTCTGACTTCCATTTAGCCTGACTACTACTCTGCTCACATGAGTGAGTTAATATACTCGCATCTGCAGTGGGGAAGGAATGCAGTTTAAAACAGGAGCATTTTGAGTTGTGAGTATGTGTATATGGTACAAGCAGTACTACACTTACCTAATAGGACAAGGAGATGACATAGGGCTAAGGTGATCAAATTCTGTCACAAAAAAAGGTAGATGGTAGAAATATGCACTTTGTAACTTGCCTTGTAACACCAGTTTCAGAGTTCTTTCTGAAATCTGAGTAGGAGTAAAGCTTATCTTCTCTGTATGCAGAATTCCTGAGCTTCTTACACAGTAATGCCCAGTCAGTACTGAATAATTTCTTTGGATTCAGGGATTCATTCTTGCTCTTTGTGCTAGTTGCATGCATCACAGGCTTGTGAATGTCTTGGGAAGTGAAAAAGCATAAAGCTTTAGAAAACCTTCAGTTTGATCCCACATTAAATAAAGATCTTCCTGCATAATTTGCAATACCAGGACAAGAAACTTTTTTTTTTTGCATGTGAAAGTGATCAGGAAAGGTAACTATGAACCTATTTGTGTTGATAAGTATCTACAATATGAACAAAAAATTACCCATTTGAGTAGTATGGGCTTTTTTAAACTCACACTTTACATAATTAGAGCTCTACTAAAGCAAGTAGAGAATGTTTTAACCTTCAAGTCTAATAATTGCTCTTTCAAGGAATTGGGCATACTTTTCTGAATATAAATACTTTTTTCTTTCAATCACCTTCTAAATCAGTAAATTCCAAGGAGCAGATGCATTAATTTTTGTGTGGTTTTGCCTGAATTTTGCAAGGCTTTCCTGCTTTCCAGACATGTCCTTCTCTGCACATTGTCCACTTCGTTATTAGATTTTTGAGGACCTTGTAACCTTGAGGCAAAGCCATCCTACGCCTAACAAGTAGAGCTGTCTTGTCTTGAAAAATATAAACACAGAGGAAACAAATAACACCAAGAAAGTGCTGGAGCCCCATTTTCCTCCCCCTTTTCCTCTCATGGATCTCAAGGCCTACAGATAGTTCTGGTTACAATTCACACAGTCATTTATCATAAAACAAGCTGTAGGGATCTCTCCTATCTTTACTAGGAGTATGAAATAATTGCTGGTAACTGCATGGGCATTTTATGTTAAAGTTTATCTACAGCAGGTTTTTTCTCTGATACTTTCCTTTATGTGTTTGCATTGTGTTCTTCTGTCAAGTCTCTGCATGTTAGTAAAAGCTGAAAGGATGGAGTAAAATTAATGGTTGCTGGGATTATATTTTCCTCATTGTCAATACTGATGTCCTGTGGAGACAAGCAGCCCATGTTAGTTTGGTGTTTCTTACCTGTCAGGAGCACAACTAGATCTGATGTTGCCTTGAAGGATTTGATCTGTGGCCCTTCCTTAGTGGTGAGAGGAGATTGGTTAATAGATATGTCTGCCAGTTAGGAGAAAAGGGTGCTCACAGGCATTGTTCTTTCCCACTTTGCTTGAGGGGGTTCTGGCTTTACTTCTGCTGTTACAAATGTATAAGGAAGGATTAAAAATCAAAGAAGTTACTCCTGAGGAACCTCAAGGTAGAATTGTTTCACTCTTGACTTCCTGTGCTTGAGCTGCCACACCAGATGTATTGTGAGACCTATACATGTAAGAGATACTGCCCTTATGGCTTCTTCCAGTTAAGGAGGCATGTTACATAATGTGTTTATATTTATGACTAAATGTCCTCAGCTAACTGCTGTGCCTTCCTTGTCTTTTGAATTGAAAACTTGTGCTTCCAACAATATCCAGAAACAAAGAATGCTTGAGAGACGATAGAAAAGCCTGGTTGTTTAGTGGAGACCCACTGTAATGTCTGGCTCTTGTTTTCTTGATTTGGAGTGAATGCATGGAGAGACAGCAACAGCATTTGCAGGCAAGCAGAGGGGAAGGTGTTGAACTGCTCAATCCCAAAACCCAGCAGTGATATGCTGGCATGAAATGGGGATCTACACAAAAGCTCCATATGAGCTGTAACAAAGTAAGGCACTTCTCTACTCAATTCCATCTTTTCCATGATAATCCTTGGTTCCCAAGTGGTTTTTCAGCTCCTACTCAGATTTGTGATTTTGTTCCAAACCTCACCCTGGCCTTCCTGTGTTCCGTCTCATTTGCAGTCTGGTTTCTGTGTCTTTGCTTTGTCCTTTTGGACTGATCCATGCAGATTAGATGGAATAGACTGGGACTTAGTATTTGTCTCTTTCTAGTGTTCTGAAATGGTGCCTTCCTGGCTTTGTCTGTTTCCTGTCCATAGCTCTATAGTCCTGTCTCCCAGAAACTTGGTTTTTCTAGAGCTGATAACAGACTTCAAGTTTTCTAATAATAAATCACCATACTGGTCTGTAAAACTTGTCAGGCCTTGTCTGGGTTTATATGATCTTTGTAGCTTAACTTTAGTAGTGTGTATAAAATTAGTTAAACTGTATCTAATTCTGAAATCAGATGACTACTGACTGGCCTATCCCAATAGGCCACTCTAATAGCATAACTTTTCAGTGGTAAGGTGGCTTTTGCCTATTCTGTTGCTTTGAGCTTGTTTCTTAGCTATATTATTACCTGATTTACCTTAGGTTTTACTTCACTTTTATGTCACTTATTTACTTGTTTGGTTCTTTCCCAGAAATACATGCCCCATTTTATTGTATCATACCTTGTACAGAGAAGGAATCATGGCTAAGAGTCATTAGGAGAGGAAAAAATGTAACCTATTTACAAAGTGGAGTATAAGCACCCAAAAGTACTCATAGAATGGATACAAGACCTGGGAAGAAAAAACTCACCATCAACATCATTCCTCCAGCTGACAACGTACTGCACCAAAAGAATGAGGACTTGACATTGGAATACTTCATTTTAGGCATTTGTTACATTAGTGATAATCCACAATAGGAATGGGACTATTTGAATTGAAGAAGTATTTCCTTATTTTTACATTAGTTTATTAGACTATTAATTAAACTAATAATATGATATTTTTTCTTTGATTTTCACACAATTTATGTCCTTTGGTTGACCATAAAAAATTTCATATGTAAAAGCTCTGACTTGTCTGTTGGAGTCTTATTCTGATTTACCCGGAATCCAATTTGATCTTAATGCTGTAAGTAGAATATAAATATCCTTGAGCAGAGCCAGCATTAAGTGTGAATAAACTGGTGGTTGTTTGGGGCAAGACTGAGCGATGGTAAAAGCATGGTGGTTACCAAGCAAGGAAACTCAGTCTCCAAATATTGGCCATGCCTGTGTTTGGCTTCACTGGCTCAGGGATATTAACTAAACAGATGGAGGAGCACAGGAAGCACTCTGTAAGTGGTCCTGTGTGACAGGAATGAATATGTACTGCCTATTCCCTGAAATATGATATGATATGATATTATATATTATATTTATTATTCCCTGAAATAAATGACAACAGCTATGCTGCCTGCATCTTGGTTTGGTCAAGCATCTGACCCCATCCCTGTTGGGAAGAGAGACCATGCAAGTATTGGGCCCAGCAGGAAGAACAGTGATGCCATAAGAGGGATGCCTGAAGACTTTCCATGCTCCCTGACTTCTACTTCTTCCTGCTTGGCAGCTCTGTGTTTTCTGTGTGTCACAAAGCAGGTGTTTTGAGGGTTAGCAGGAACACATTGGGGGCAGAAGCAGATGGCATCCTGCTAGGAGTAGGGAGCTTAACATTTGTCTTCTGGAAAGAAGCAGTAATTTTGCTGCATAGCATCCTTATTGCTGTGCATATAGAATACAGTGAGACATTGTATTGGAGTGGAGTAGAGACCTTGAAGCAGAATATAGCTGACATTATCTTAACCAGCATATTTCCATGGAGAATAAGAGAACCCTATTAAAAAATTAAAGATATAAGTAACTCTTAGTTTCTCATATTCTGTCCCAATTTTTAGACAGAATTGGAACACAACCAAAACATCTGATGCTTACTGCTGACATCAGTGGCCTCAGTAATGTTGCATTTGAGAGCAAGAATACAAAGTCCTTAGAAACAAACTGTTGCTGAAATCCCTACTAGAGGTTAGAGGAGTCTATAATTCAAACACTTCAGAAGTCTAAAGCTGGTACATGGACTTATATCAAGTCTTCTGTCTCATAAACTAAAAAAGCTCTTTTTTTTTGCTCAAGGGGATAGAGCGGTTTCCTTCACCTCCTGCTTTGACTAGCTATGTGCTGTTGCTGTAGCAGCTTAGCAGGTAATGCATTCTTCAAAAGAAGTGTCTTCACTAAAGTTCTCAGTGAAGAAAATTTCTGTTGTGGAAGAAGATAGTATGACTTATGAAACTATACCTGAAAAACTTCATCAGAATCCTGATGGTCACTGCAGTTATATGTATTTTTACATACTGGGCCAAAAATACATTTTGTAGGGGTTTTTTGTTTGCTTGGTTTGTTCATTTTGTTTTTCATTTTTTCAACAGAGTTCTCTTTTGCACATGGCTGCAAGAAGGCATTCTTAAAGGAAGGATATCATAGCACAGCCTTTGAGCTTGTATGCCAAGAGGTCTCTCTGTGTACGCTCTCTTAAAGTCACATAAAGGAACTAGAGCTATATTTGGTTAGATCATATTTCTGACGGGATATTTTTAACAAGCCTGTTTCATCACCCACATCACAAAACAGCTGGGAGCCTAAGATGAGGTTCAGTGTCTTTTCACTAATGCCTTCTTTCTCTGCAAGATCTTGGAACTAGTAGCTGTGACTACAATGAATCTGCCCTCCGGCAAGGAATGCTGGACACAGAGCCATTCATTCTCACTTAATTCCTTGTGGGAAGGTTAAGATTTAACTAACTTGCTGCTAGAAAAGGATAAATTTGCTGAGATTGTGAAACAGTAATTGTTTGACCCTGAGCTGTGCTGAGTGCCTGGGTCATGGGCCAGGTTCTAGATGCAGCTCACCACCATGCCACTGTGGTTGAATTAGCAGTAATAAAAGGGCCATAAAGAAATGAAATTCTGCCCTGGTTGTTATGGTGGAACGTAGGGTGAGGTAACACAGCCCACTGTGATGTCACAAACGTATTTACTAAGTAAATTGGATGAGTAGCATTTTCTATTGAAACATGTTTTGATGCCTGCTCATTCACTCTCTAACTCTGACATAGCAGTCAGGGTTACAGCCACAATCTGTGCCTGGTGTTAGGAGGTGGGGGAAAGGAATGCTTGTTCCAGCTGGCCAAGAGTCTGAGTTCTCGCTGGGACACAGCTGAAACATTAAGGCTGGCAGAGATCTCAGCTGCAGAAAGCTGGCCCACCTTGTGCCAGAGAAATGCTGGAGAAAGATCAGATGAGATAAACACAATCAGAAAGTTGGATAATTAATGTTGAAAAATGTGGGGAGCTGTCATTCTGAAGATTCTCATAAGAGTGGGCGGTAAGATCCACTGTTTTGTCCATTGAAATGAGAAATTTCCTTGTTTCTGGTGCTTGTGACCCAGCTTGAATTTCACACCTTTGAAGTTTAGTGTGACTGAATTCTGAGAACCTGAGCAGCTGAAGAGTACCTTGCATCTTTATGAGTGTACACGAACAGCACAAAATGAAGAAGTAGCTGAGCAGAATATTTAGGGAATCAGGCCTATCAGTGCTTGCAAAGAATTAAAGGTCTTGAATTGAAGGGCTGAGTGTCCAGTGGTGTTTGTGATACGACAGAGTTCAGAGTCTGGGGCACATGGATGTGAAACAGGAAGTGGCAGTCAGCTGTCCTGCCAGCAGTGCCATCATAAGCAAGTAACTTCTCTGTGCTAGACCTCAGTTTTCCACATTTGTGTATTCCACATCTGTTTCATTACAGTTGCAAGGGTCTGAATGTTTTCATTTCCTTTGATATCCTGTGGAATGCAAGATATTCATGGTGTTTCCAGTTCTATATTTTTTCATTCGCAATTTTAGTAGACTGGTAACAACTGAGAGAATATTTTTGCTTTGTTTCATCTGGAGATTTGGTCTGTACTCTTTCACTTTTCTAACATAATGTCTCAAAGTGGTCCACAGTTTAAAAAAACTATCCTGTTTTTCAGGGGAGCAAAACAAGGCATTGAGAAACCAGTAATTGGCAAGGCACATGCAACCATTTTATAGCAGTCCTTGAAGCAGTTCCCTCCTTCACAAGCACTTCTAATTAATGCTTTCTGAATTATGTAATGTGCTAATGGACAGGAGCAAATTTCTGAATCAAATGCTGCTTACTTTGGGCAAAGTTTGGCTTTGGATAAGAGTCCTGGTCTGACAGTCTTACCAGATAGAATGTGTTTTTGAAACAACCAAACCCATCTTCTGCTAAGCCTGTCACATCCAATTGTAATCTTGTCAGACCTTGTGTCATGACTGGTAGTAGAGCCAGAATCTCATCTTGTCATCGAGGACTCTCTTTAAAATATTGCTGCACAGATATTCCTTCCCAGATATAATTTGCAATATAGATGAGGATTTGAAGAAGAAAGAAGGATGCAACTTTCATGAGTCATGAGGTATATTCCAGGTTTCTGATGGTACTGGGGAAAAGCTAATTTACACAGCTGTTCCTGCAGGTAAACAAATCTCTCACTTCAGTACACAGATCACAACCTTCCCATTTCTTTATTTTCTAAGTAGGACCTATATATATTAAAATATGGCATTAAGTAACTTTCATAAGGAGTTTTATGAATTTTGAAATGGGACCTACCTTGACTCTACTGAAAGTCAGTGGGAACTGAACTTACTTGAATTTAGCTTCTTATTCAATTTACTATAGCAGCAGTCTTTGAGAGGAACAATAATGATTCACATTTAGCAGATATAACCTTGGAAGCCACAGATGTGATGCCACTTCTGGTATACTTCTACGTATTTTTAAAGCTTTTCAGAACTCAGTGTATTCGATGGTTGGGCTGTCCAAGAAAACAGAGAAAACTAAATAGCATGTCTAATAGTATGTGGTGTGGAGTTTAATGCTTCCCACCATAAATAATGCTTGGCACCCACTGCTCTAATCACAGTTGATTGTGGACCATGTTTAGTGGATCCTGAAATTGGAGGATTTCTTCCTTATTATCCCTGGTACACTGATTTCAAGTATGGCTCATCAGTCTCAACACAGAGTGATGCTGGTACATGACAGCTTGGGCTCAAGAACACGGTTCCTGGAGACTGGGAGTGGAGAGTAGCTGAAATGTCTTTGTGGAGTCAGGTCAGGTTAAAGCAAGGAAGTGCAGCTGACCTTTGGCTGGTGCATAGGAAAGCATCAGGACATCTGTGCATTCCAAATCCTAGAGCTAGCATAATGCCAGATTAATCCTAGCAGGCTTCATTAGTTCCAGCTCTGGGCTGTTCTTCAGTGCCACTAGTGGAAACCAAGATGATACTAAAAACAGTCTGAACATATTTGTGGTGCTGTGCCTTAATTTATTATCCATCTGGACTTGAACTTTCTTTGTATCTGTGACACACTTGGATAATCCATGCAAAGAATAGATTCAGATGACTGTGGCTTAGCAGGTCAGGTGGAAGACACTAATCTCTCTTCTGCTGTCCACAGGGCATTGCTGCCTACAAGAGGACAGTTAAAGGTTTTTTAGGTCTGTCACCACTGCCACGGGACCATTCAGAACAGCTCAATTTGGGTCAGTTCCAGTGAGTGCTCTATGTTCCTGAAAGGCAAGGATATTGCCTTTGACTTAAATAAACAAGTCACTTGTTTCTCCTGTTGGGTTCTCCTGAGGGTATGGAAATCACAGATCAAATCACGGTCTAGGTCCATTCCATTCTCTCTTCTGTCTTGAGTCCCTGAGTGGCTCAGGGGACATTACTTTACCCTGTTGAAAGCACATAAAAGATAATGTGTTCTTCCTATGCCTCCCCTTTAGACTGACACTGATTTCTAGCTGCTAGCTTTTCAGTCGTCTTCATCAAATACTGAAACTGTTCCTGCAGTGTACATCACAACCCTGTTGAAATGTTACCAGCAGTCCATAGTGTGCCAGGCCTCTGATATGCTTAGTACAGTGTTCCCTGCCTGCAAAACAGTGAGAAAATTTGCTTAAATGGGTGTGGAGTACACTGGGAAGGGAAGGAAAAAAACCCCTAAAACAAACCATTAGGAAGAGGGAGAAAAAAAAAATGCAATCTGCAGCTTACAAAAATCTGATTCTGTTGAGGTATATTGAAGTCTGCAGAGCAGTTATGTTTCTGTGTGACTCCTGGCAACCAGCAATGTATCCTGTAATACCTTTAGGTGAGATTGAAGTTTTGGTGATTGTGTTCATGCTGTTGGTTCTCATCTTCTTTTCCCCAAACCTTTCAGCAGTTTCCCAGATCAGAGCATTGCTGTCACTAGATGGGGGAATGAGTAGCCTCACAGCTTTGAAGGAAATGCTTAATAAAAATTGATGGATATGGCCCAAGAAGCTCCCTTTCCATTATTCTTGCTGAGAGTAAAGTTTTAAGCATGGAAGAAGTCATGCTGTCGGCAGAAGTATTTGGTGCCTGAGATGCTCATGTTTGCTAGGTTTGACAGGTGATGGAGTGGAGGGATATAGAGGGAGGTTGTTTGTGTAGGAAGTTAGAAATTAAATTAATGGAAGTTCAGAAAATACTAGCAAAGAGAAGTGCCAGCAAACTTAAAGGTTGGGGTCTGTCCTTTACCCACAGATACAGCAGATAAATGTCCATCCTGTCACTTAAGAATCCACTCTTGAGGCAGCTATCTTGCATGCACTGTGTTTTCTGTGTAGGAAAGCAGAAAATATTTGTCTGAGTGAGAAGGAAATTGTGCAGGCAAGAGATTATTTTTACTCTTTTATTCTGGTATTCTCTTTCATGTACAGATAACTCCTGAGTGGTGGAGAGGTTGCAAGGTGCAGTAGAGACTCCAGGAGTTCTTCCCATGGGGATGTGTATCTTAGAGAAACATGTCTGGGGTCAGATTCTGAGATGGAGAGTAAACATGGCTCAGGTAGTCTGGCTCTGCAACTGACCTCCTCTCCTTGGACCATGTCAGCCTCCCATCTGGCCATTCACTTCTATCCTCACAGTCTTCCTGCCACAATGAGTACAGGATTTAATACAATTCTTCAGCAAGCAACCTACTCAGAAACACTTCTGTTGTTCCCAGAATGGCAGTGGAGTCTGGTGTGTGTTAGCAAGACTTCATAAGACCTCAGTACATATCAAAGTGAAGGGTCACAGTGTGAATGTTAATGTGTGAAAAATCTTCATCTTCAGGTTTGAGCATCGCTTGGTCAGGCATAAAAGTACACATTTACCTCACAGAAAGTGAATAATTTCTAATCATTGTTAATAGTGCTGAGGTGGTCAGTAATTTTAGGAAAAAAAAAAAAAATCTCTCCGAAGGAAATCTCTCAGCTGCATGAGTAAGAGTTCAGACTTGCTTGTCAGCTGGGTAAAAACTACACTTATATATGGGTGGGTAGAAACAAATGTTTCTCTTACTTTTTTCACTGTAACTTTTGTATTTTAAAATCATGTGAAATGGCATGTTTGTATTTTGCAAGTAGATTAATTTCATTTTTAGCTTGGTGGGTTAAGTTTGGTTTCAGAGCTATCTTCTGGTTATTTTGATTAGGTTATCTGGGACAAGAGTTTGCTCTTGTCAGACTCTTGCAATGTCAGACTCTCGAATACAAAGTAACACGCAAGGATTGCCTGCGGTTTTTCTTTTGTCTGGGCAGGTTTAGGGATTGATAACATGAATGTTAGTGAGGAAGAAATGTCTTCTGATGAGTGCATGCAACTCAGTGGTTTCAGAATATGGTATTATGCCCTGTAAACACCCAGTTCCTTCAACATCTTGTTAAGTTCTTGGCATCTTCAGCCTCCAATGAAAATAAATTCTGCCATGTGTCTACGTGTATGAAGAATAATTTCCTGTTGCTGGTTTTCAATTTCCACTTTCCACTGTTTCATTGCACATCTTCCTGTGGTGATGATATAAACCAGAGCAGGGAGAGGCGCCGCGCAAGATAACGGATTGTCACGGAAACAGGGCAAGCCAGACCTCCATCTTAGAGATAACCCTTATCTAAACATACAGACCCCCTCTCCCTCTTCTCCGCATACCAGTACTTTTCCACTAACCTTAGAGACTAGTAAGACCCCCTATGACGTAGCGAGACCCAAAAGGTACTTAAACCCTGTGCTTTAGACAATAAACGCCTTTTGACGAATCCATCATATTGGTGTCTGCAGAGTCATTAGCCCGAGCCTCACACACAGATTGTAGAGGTCGTGTCTCCACCTAACCCAGGCCGCCAGGGTGGTGGCTGCGAAAGCCACAACATATTGGTGCCGAAACCCGGGAATACAGCCTGGGAGACGGGGAACGTCTGGAAGTGGAAGACGACGGTACCGGCAGGATTCCGGAATACCGTGGAGGACCAGGGGGACGCCCCGGAACCAGTGGTTGGTCATGGAAGCCATCGCACAGGTTGTAAAACTTATAGAAGGGAAGTGGGGAATTCGTTGCGAGCGAAAGAATTTATACCTTGCTATGGCAAGGCTTCTAGATTTGGGCACAATTCAGAGGCCCGCTGATATATTAGATTCAGAACGGTGGGAGAGTTACACAGCTGCTCTGGCAAACGATACAAAAGCCACCGGCAGTGGAAAAGTTTTAAAAGCGTGGGGAAAAGTAGAAATAGCTTTGAAAAAAGCGAGGGAAGAGCAGGAGACATGGAATGCGGCGAAAACATGTTTATTTGCCATCACGCCGCCTAAAGGGGGAGGCGGGGGACCCGCGGGATCTCCGGGGAGCGCCCAAACCCACGGCGGGAACGTGCGGGAGGGGGATGCGTTGTACCCTCCCCAGGGCCCATACCCAGATATCCCAGACCGGGGGGGGGGCTCTCAGAACGTTCCGCGGGACCCCCCAGACCCGAAAACCCCCCCAGAACCCCCCGAAAATATCGCGGTTTTATTGTCTATACCCCCTCCCTGCGTCAGCCCGCGGGACCCGGATTCGCCCGATATCGGCAAATCAAAGGGTCTGGAGACATGGTTACCGCGCGCGCGGGACACCAGCAGTTCTCCGGAACCCAGAGGGGGAGTCGGGACCGACCCGGCCGCCGAGCCGGTGCCGCGGGGTAGGGATAAACCGCGATCCGTTTGGCAAGAACTCGCGCGGGAAGTTGGAGAGATACAAAGGGAAGCTCGCGCCGCGCCGGGGCCGACGGCGCCGGGGCCGCCCGTGCCGCATTCGCGCGGCGCCGCCGCCGCCGCCGAACCGGAGTCGGCGGGGTTGGGATCGGCGGCGCCGCAGCCGCGGCATGCCGCGGCCGCCCCATTACAGCCATCCGCGCCTCCGCCGCCATATTTTGAAAATGGCGACCGAACTACTCGCGGGGGGCGGGGAGATCGGCCGCATGGCCTGGAAAACCCGGAAGCGCGAACTCCCGCGAGAGCGCATGCGCGAGAGGGGAGCTCAGACGTCCCGGTTTACACTGCGCATGCACGGGAGAGCGAGGAAGCGCGCGCGCGCGGCCGAAAACCGCTCCCAAAGTCATTTTACAAAAGAAATACCCCCTTCTGGGCGGGACACGGCGTGCACGGGGGGCGGGAATGGGACGGCCCCCAGGAGGCGTGCCGGCGCCGCCACTGAGAGGCGGGGAAAGCCCACCCCCGGAAGGCGGGACGGGGGCGGAGCCCAACAAAAAGGGCACAGTATCCGTCATTCACATTAACAGCCATAACCCAGTCAAAAGTTACTTCCAGATCGGCAATGACAAGGCAGACACTGCAGCAAAAAGCGTCTGGACGCTGCAGGAAGCTCGTCAACTGCACGAATCCCTCCACATCGGACCTAAAGCACTGGCAAAGAGATGCGGAATCACCACAACGGATGCCAAGCATGTAGTGGCCACCTGTCCTCACTGCCAGAAGTCACCCCTGTGGACCTGTGGGGTCAATCCAAGAGGTCTCAAGCCCTCAGAAATCTGGCAGTCAGATTTCACCTTGTGTCAACTGCTGAAGCCTCGAGCGTGGCTCGCTGTGACAGTAGACACATTTAGTGGAATGATCGTGGCCACACAGCATCGCAAAGCTAACTCTAAAGCCACAATTCAGCACTGGCTGACAGTTATGGCATGGCTTGGTATCCCCAAACAGATCAAAACAGACAATGGTTCCAATTTCGTTTCTAAACCAGTGCAGGAATTTGCTTCCAAATGGCAAATCACATTAGTACAGGGCATTCCATATAATAGTACCGGACAAGCTATAGTTGAGCGTGCAAATCAAACTCTGAAAGCCAAAATAGAGGTGCTGGCAAAGGCAGAAAGCCTGACCAACTCTATCCCTTCAGGAGAGCAGACACGCATATTGGCAACCGCTTTAATGGCATTGAATCAATTCCCTAGAGGAAATGAAGCAAACAGTCCCATTCAAAAACACTGGGCCTCCAAAGCATTAGAAGAGGGCCCACAGGTTGTAATTAAAAATGAGCTGGGTGAGTGGGAACCGGGCTGGAAATTGATGTTTGCAGGGCGAGGGTATGCAGCTGTCAAAAAGGACGGGAAAACCAAGTGGTATCCCCTCAAATCAATTAAACCTGATCTTCATAATAAGCAGGATGAGACTAATGAAAATTGTGAGTTTCTGTTTACAAAACATGCTGATGGGGCGACCACGTAATGCTTATATGCCCCTCCCAGAAGAACGAGACACACCACCAAAACGTCAGACAGCGGCAGAGAAACCCACGCGAGTGAGACTCAGACATCAGCGACATGTCTGCGTGATTTTGCTATTGGGGCTTGTTGTCAGAGGACAAGCCAGCCCAGATTACTACCCACATCAGCCGTTCAGGTGGGTGATGAGACACCTTACCAGCGGTAAGGTGCTCAGAGACATCACCACACCAAACGCTCCATCTTTCGTACTCCGTTTTACAGATCTATTTCCGGGACAACCAAAGGTAATTCCCAGGTCTCCATACTCATCACAAATGTATCTATCCTATTGGTGCCCAGCTTCAAACCCAGGAAAAAGCTATTGTAATTACCCCGGGTAGGGGTACTGTGGGCACTGGGGCTGTGAAACCATCGTTACAGATGCCAGGCCGTCAGGGCCTGGATGGGATCCACCAGCCCCCGATAAGTTCCTACAGTTCTCATGGGTACCTACAGGCTGCAAACCACCTCTTTTCATACACGGAAATTCCTATCGAAACAGCTATAAAATCCCCAAATTTCGAATTTGTATATATTATAATATGACGGTCTTGCAGCCCAATCATTCTAGCTGGACAGTGGGAAGAACATGGACGGTGGTCATTCAAAAGTCGAAAGAGTGGGTGAATGTGCAAATTATCAGGCTCCAACCATCAGTATCCCGAGCAGTTGGACCCAACAAGGTGATTAAAAACACACGAACAGAGAAAAACATAACTTACCCCAAAATCATACCCACGAGTGCCACCGAAAACCCAACCAGCGATGAGAAAGCTATCCAGATAGGCCGTTCAGCCAAATCAGACCCAATCCTTCGTATGTTAGATGCTACTTATCTATCCCTAAATGAATCTAACCCTAACCTAACTAATTCCTGTTGGCTTTGTTATGATGTTCAACCCCCGTTTTATGAAGGAGTTGCTGTAAATACCTCATTCACTTACTCCACAGCTGACGCACCACACCAATGCAGATGGGACACCCCCCGCAGAGGTATCACCCTGAGTCAAGTCTCAGGTCGGGGCAGATGTTTTGGTAATTCATCCCTAGCTGAGCGGAAAGGGAATGTTTGTGCCAAAATTGTAAAGCCCGACAGAAAAAACAATAAGTGGGTTGTCCCAGCTTCACCTGCCATGTGGGTTTGTCAGAGATCTGGAGTAAGTCCCTGTGTGTTCCTTCCCAAGTTCGATGATTCTAATGACTTCTGTGTCCAAGTTCTGATTGTTCCTAGGGTCCTATACCATCCCAGTGAAGAGGTGTACAGCCTTTTCGAAGAACCCAGCCGTCTTCACAAAAGAGAAATAATAACAGGTATAACCATCGCAATGCTGCTCGGCTTAGGAGCAGCTGGAACGGCGACAGGTGTCTCAGCCCTAGCAACGCAGCACCAAGGACTGTCTCAGCTGCAGATGACCATAGACGAGGACCTGCAGAGGATCGAGAAATCTATTTCCTACCTAGAGAAGTCCGTCTCTTCGCTTTCAGAAGTGGTTCTGCAAAACAGGCGCGGACTGGATCTCCTGTTCATGCAACAAGGAGGTCTATGTGCGGCCTTGAAAGAAGAGTGCTGCTTTTACGCAGACCACACCAGAGTCGTCAGAGACTCCATGGCAGAACTTCGACACAGATTGGCTCAAAGACAGAAAGATAGGGAAGCGCAGCAAGGCTGGTTCGAATCCTGGTTCAACCAATCTCCATGGTTGACCACTTTGATTTCCTCTTTAGCAGGCCCATTGGCAATGTTAATTTTAACTGCTATCTTCGGACCATGCCTGCTAAACAAGATAGTCTCATTTATTAGAGCCCGCATAGAGCAGACTAACATTCTGTTCATGCACCAACATGAAATACTGTGAATTATTCAGGGAAAATTGCCAGTCACAAGCTTTTCAAACTTGCCTGGCAAGAAACTTACTCAAGTTTTTAAACTCCTTTTTTCCTTTTACTAAATACTAACCTTCTACCTCATTTAGTACTTATATATATATATATATATACATAACTACCTCGTTTTTTGTGATAGAGGGGGGGGAGATGTGGTGATGATATAAACCAGAGCAGGGAGAGGCGCCGCGCAAGATAACGGATTGTCACGGAAACAGGGCAAGCCAGACCTCCATCTTAGAGATAACCCTTATCTAAACATACAGACCCCCTCTCCCTCTTCTCCGCATACCAGTACTTTTCCACTAACCTTAGAGACTAGTAAGACCCCCTATGACGTAGCGAGACCCAAAAGGTACTTAAACCCTGTGCTTTAGACAATAAACGCCTTTTGACGAATCCATCATATTGGTGTCTGCAGAGTCATTAGCCCGAGCCTCACACACAGATTGTAGAGGTCGTGTCTCCACCTAACCCAGGCCGCCAGGGTGGTGGCTGCGAAAGCCACAACACTTCCCGTTACGGTATTATGCAACAGAAAACAGAAACTCCCCATCTCTCTTTACTGCTATGGTTCCTTATTTGATGTACTTTTATCTTGTCTCATCCTTTGTAGCCCCTTTCTAAAGCAGACAGTTGAAGCCATTTCAGTGTCTCTCTCTTTCTGTGATCTTTTCAAATCTCTTGAAAATTTGTATTACCCTTTCCTGAACCTTTACTTCTGTGATCTCGTTCTTTGAGGTGGGAATAACAGAGAAAACCCTTCCTCCTGTTACAGATCACAGAATATTCTGAGTTGGAAGGGACCCACAAGGATCATCAAGTCCAACTCCTAAGTGACTGGCCTGTACAAGGACCAAACCTGTAACCTTGGCATTGTTAGCACTATGCTCTAACCAGTTGGATTAATCTCAGGGTTAATAATCTCAAGGTTAATAGTCAGAGGACCTACATAGCAACTGCATCATATTTGAGATCCTAGTGACATTTTTATTTGCCTGTTTCTTTTTAATATTTACCTGAAATGTCCCAGAATCATGTTTGGATCTTTAATGTTCATGTTACATCAGTAACTCATAGTTATGCTGAGATTAAATAGACAGATAATTCTTCCTCCTTATTGGGCCTGAATTACTGATGTTACTAAAAAATTTCAGTCCTGATGCTGATCTTTGAGTAAATTTGATTTTCACTTCCATGGGACTTCCACTACCCTTTCAGGAAGAGGTATTTCCCATTAGACATCTGCTTGCATTGCTGAAGCTGATTTTTGCTTTCTTCAGCTCATCTTCTGTTTTCCCTTGTCTCTGCATGTGGTCCAGAAATCATAATGAGTATTGCATTTGGGGAATTTGAACATCAGCAAACTAGAAGACTCTCCAAATATCCTTACAAACTTTCTGCCTGCTTCTTTTTTTAATGCAACATAATTTAGAAAGTACACCAGAAGTCTCTTGCTAAAGTGACAGAAGTTGCCATTCTGTTAACAGAGAGACTGAATGTTAGAAAGCTCTGGTGATACCAGTATGTTTAAGGAAACCTTACAGCATGACAATCGTTTACTGAGTCTTTTAGATTAATAAAGCCACACACAAGTTCTGGGCAGGGACAAAGATTATCAATAAAATAAGAAATGCTTACTGAATCTCATGGATGTTGCAGTGGAAATAGCTTGAGGAAATTTCTCTTAAGCTCAAATAACCTATGCATTTTGAATAAGGCAGGATTAGTCTTCTGCCCCTTCTGTCATCAGGTACGTTGGATTTTCTATAATATTTTGCACACTGGAAACTGGGAAACTGGCTTTTACCTCTTTTTTTCTAAGTGTCTTAGAAAGGCAAGCAACAAACATATCTTTTCTCACTTCCCCCTTCCCCTCCCCCCTTTTTTTTCTTTTTAGTTAAGTTGGAGGAAGCTCTTTTGAAATTGCCCTTATTCTTCATGCACAGAGGATGATATATCAGGATTCCAATATATATTAAAAATCCTGCAGTGAGAGTTCTGCTTATGAATGGCTTTGTGTTTTTTTATTTTTCCTTGCAGCTTTCATGAGTTAGTAAAGAGAAATTTAGTTGTAAAATACTCCCAATGCCTTAAGGAAACAAATCCTGAAAGTTTCTGGAACTGTTTTTGAGTGCCAGGTTGTGAAAAATCCTGTAAACAAACCACTTATCTTTAGATCTTTAGTATAAATTTACTGGCTTGATTTACTGTATTTGTTTCCTGTGAAAAATTCCCTAGGCATGTATATGCTCCCATGGCCTGATTTGGGAATTTTTTAAACACAATTTTGATGTCTACAGAGGGAGCAGATACCAAGGAAGGCTTTGGTTGTTATCCTGAACAAGAACAAGCGATCATAATCAGCTCTCAGACCTTTACTTGATGGTAGGACTGTATTTGTTTAAACAAATTAAGATGAAATGTGTCTGATATTGCAGTACATGTAAATTGCTAGTTGCAGTTAGGACACAGGAACTGCCTCTTTGGGAAAGATTTGGGCTAGGGCTTGTTTTGTCTGTATGTCACGTTAAATGCCTCTGGTGTTGATGGATCTGATACTTTCTGCATTGCAGCAGAGTTGCAGGGTTGATTGGAGTACAGTTGATTAGCCTGAGGTTGAAGTGTGTCCGTGGCTGAATTTGGATATTCCCAGCGAGAGCTGTATATATGATTACTGGCTGGTATGTGACTGAGCTTAAAAATTGTCTTCCAGCATTCCCTGTGTTTCTGATTCCAGCGATAAAATTCCAGCCTGCAGAGTTACTAATCCAACAGAAAGAAGATTATTTTGTGCCTTTACTTCCAGTCCTGTAAAACACTCACACTTCAAATAACAAAACAGTAGGAACTAGGAGCCATAATACCTAGACAGAAAATCATTGCTTTAGAATTATTGTCAGTGACTTCTTTTGCAGTTATGTCTGTATCACAATGGTAGGCTTTGGTTTTCAGCTCTATTTCAAGCTAGTTTATTAAGGAGCTTGAAATGGCTCTGGTAACACGGATCTTTTATCTGCAGAAATCAGTGTGAGTATGGACATGAATCGTGGGAGAAGGGTCTGGCACAAGCTGAGCTTTGTTCAATAGATATTCAGTACTGGTCTAGTGAAAGGTATCCCTGCCCAGGGCAGGGGGGCTGCAACTAGGTGATGTTTAAGGTCCCTTCCAACCCAGGCCATTCTATAATTATAGGATTCTATGATGATTCTGTGATTCTATGGTTCTATGGTTCTAGGATTCTAGGATTCCATGATGATTCTATGATTCTATGATACAACAATCTGGATGCCGATGTGAGAGAGATGTGACTAATGTGAGAGGCTGAGGAAGGTCTGGAGCAGCTTGGGTACTGCTGGTCACAGGCAGGTATTCCAAAAATCGGTGCATGAAAAGCTTGTGTAGTGCTCACCTGGATTCATCTTGTGCCCACAAACAGTCCCTCACTTTCTGAAGAACTGCAGTATTGAATCCATTTCGAACAGGAATGAGGTCATTGCCTGTAGTACAGTAACTTCTTTAGTGGAGATGTGTTCCTTCAGTACTGAAGCATTTTTAAAATCCCTTTGGCTATTACACTGAAAATGGACTTTGTCACAGTATAGCAAACAGATGTAAGGAATATTCTGGATTTTTTTTTTTTATTTTGTTTATTTTCTTGCTGTTGGAGGTGTTTGCCTTCTCCATTAGGCATTGCTTGTGGGTGCTTCCCTGCTCTCCTGTGCTGCCACCATGCTGCCTGATATTCAAAACATGACACAGAGTATTCGGAGAGAGAAAAGCCTTAAATTGAAACTGCTCATTCTTAACACAAAGAGACAGGCAAAATACTGAAATTATTTAAAGAAAAGAGTGGAAAGGAAGGAAAACAGAAGCACTCTCTATTCAAACCAGAAATTACTTGTGTGCATTAGCCTACAGTGCAAGAAAGCTTACTTTATTAATCCTTATTAAACTCCATAACTCAGTTAAATTTATATATATGTAGCTTGAGAACTGTTGTTCCAGGTAATTCAGACATGGACCCTTTTCTTTGCTGCAGTATTAATACTCTGTGGTAGTAAATTTTTCCATTAGTTTGGTAGGTAAAGCATACAGGGCTAAATTTGGCTTTAGTGTATGTACTGCATAACCAGAGAAATTTTCTGGATTCAGTCCGGTTCTGTGCAGAGTGGGCTCCATCACGTTCAGAACTTCCCACTTGTGCACTTTCTGCCGAACACTCCTGCTTACAGGATCTTCCTCTAGCAGGTATGGGAGCACATAACCAGTGGAACTTCCTGTGCAGGTTTGACTGGTGCACAACAGGGAGAGGCATTACTGGTGTAGCTCTGTAGTGACGTGGCACAAGAAAGTAAGAGTTTGGTTTGCAGTCACTCTTGCTGCTATGGCTAAAACTCATGATCTGTAGCTAAAATCAGATGTTACATGGTACCTTCATTTAGCAGTATTTCTGACTTCAGTGTCTTCTTCACATTTCCATATGTAACCCTGCAAGGATGTACTGAGGAGGATGTGATTATCAATTTATCTAGGATGATTGAGGGAGTTATAAAGCATGGGAAAAATATTGACAGAAACTTGCAATAAAAACACAAGGATGTTTACCAAGTCCAAGAGCTGGCTGGGACTTATCCATGTCCATGCAGTACTTGCAAGCACGAGACATCATTTTTCATGAGGAGTTCTAGAGTATAATCCATCATCATTCAAAACAAACCAGCTGTTCTCTGAAAGCTATTTAGGTCATGAGATGTCACCACACTTGGCCATAAAATCCATCATGTTAGGGAAACCAATGGCCATGCCTGGCACTGTGGAACACTGTGAAGCAGAAGCTGTATTTATCTTTGTTAGGATTGGCAGATCACCCCTGTAGCTTCAGATTAGCCCACACTGACGTACCAGCTCTGTATATTACCATCCATCAGGGTGATCCCCTTTGGAACAAGCCAGATACTACTCTAGCTTGAGGATTTCTGGGTATGTTGACATATTTGGAATACTGTGAACACACATAAGAAGAAACACACCTTTTGAAATGCTAAACAGCTCTTTTCTTTATTCCTAGGAATTTTCTTTGGTGTTGGATTGTTCACTCCTCTCATCTTTCATATTTATTTCTTTTCTTGAGCCTACAAGGGTATTTTGCACTGAACATTTTCATCCAGAAGCCTTATGTGCTTCTGCTTATGCAGCACAACATACAGTAGTGCACTTTACATCACACCTTCAAGATCCCCAGAAGACTAAATACCAAGTTCAGTCTCTGTACCTCACTGACTCATCAGAGAGTCTTTTAGGCACACCAAACTTCAAATTAAAGCCATTGCTTGTATGCAGAGGATACTTGTCCATCAGTACCATGGTAACTTCGCATCTATTGAAGTGCATGTCACACCAGAGCTGATTTAATGTAGCAGGCTGATAAGGGCATCTTTCTTTGCTACAGAAAGGAAATAAATAATGTTTCTTTTGTAGTCTGAGAATTGGCTCTCACTTAAGGGTGTTTCTGAGTGTCTGACATTTATCAGGCAAAAGATGGAACTTTCTTTCTCTTTGTCTGGCGCTGTGCTTCTCATACTATTACACAATTACAAAAGAATGCCCAACAGTGGCCAACAGTGAATGCTGAAGCACTGTTTGAGCAGGTCAAACTTATAATGATACTACCTCAGAGGATACTCCCAAGTATTTCTGGGCTTGAAGTCTTTATATTTCATGGCCTCTGACAGAATTTTCTTCCATTAATCCTTCCAATTGCTTTTAAATCTAGGCAAACTTTTATAAGTTATAGAACCTATGGAATGTTTCATTAGTAAACTACTTTCTGCGTATTTAAGTGGAATACCACTGCTAGAATGACATTCTGAGATTTAAGGGGAGAGAACATTTATAGTATGCTAATGCACTTACAGATTATTGTAAAAATAGACATAAATTTTATAAAAGATACATAAGAATGCCTAGGCCTGGGTGGTATTCAGCCAGAAGTTCTGAAGGTGTTCAGGGATGAATAGATGAATATAAACAATACATGTAATCTCTCCCTGTTGGGAAGTTCATGTGACCAAGCCCACACATGTCTCTGTTATTTTCTCTTGTCCCCTGGGATCCATTTTTGGGTGCCTGTTTTTGCAAAGTCCCAAGAGGCCGAACAGAGCCCACAAAGAGAATAACATTTTGCGCTTTGTGCCCTCTCCCATGGTGCTGTTGGGAGTTTGAGGATAGCTTGCTGGGGGAGAGAATCAGAAGACTAAAACTGAGAAAACTTGTGGCTTGAGATAAAAGTCAGGGACATCCAGGAAGAAGTGTGCATGTGTCCATGGCCTGTTAGTCTGATCCCAAACCCTCCCACATATTGTGCCACCCACAGCTGTTGGGCATGGACATGGACACACTGACCTGTGGGCAACCCGCACCCCTAGGACATGGGTGGACATCGAGCGATCTACTGCTAATGCCCAGCATACCAGAGATACAGACTCTCATCATGCAAGCTTGCTATGCTTTATTGTTGCAGCCAGGCCCGTGTGGTGGCGGGTCTTCTCCAGCTCTGGCTCTACAACTGAAAGTTGTCTACTGGCTCAGTGATCTCTCCCAGGTCACCCAGCTCGGCCTCCGGCTCCTCTTCTTCGCGAAGGCTGCGTCTCCTGACGGGCCGACGCTTGACGACCGGGGGGCCTTGTGAGGCGAGATGGCGCCTTGGCCGCGCGCTGCGGCGGCGAGAGCGGCCGCTGCGCCGGGTCTTCCGCAGGTGCCGCCGGCTCCTGCTCTGGCTCCCGCGCCCTCCACGCCGCCGATTGTAGCCAGCCATGGTGGTGCTCACTGAGTGCTGTGAGCGGCTGCCCTGCTTTTATAGGGGGGCCAGGCTGCAGCCCTTTGTGATGCAGGCGCATTACAGAGCCAACCTCACCAGTGGTGTCACAATGGCTGCATGGTGATGGTGTTGTCAGCTTTGCTTGCATGTCTGGCTTTTGATTTCTCTAGTAAATTGGCTTTTCTTTTGAGCCACTGTGGGGGTGGGCGAAGCCCTGACGGCCTTGCCTTGGAAGCAGCCTTTGCTAAAGAATTAAGAAGTGTTGCGCAACCCCCAGCCAGACCCTGGAACAACAAAACAGCTTCTTTGCTCATGGCGACTCTCCTGGAAGACCCATAAGCACCCTCGGGACTTATGTAGATCTGTTGTAACTGATTGGTTTTGTACCCTTCCCCCCTCCCACCTAGCTCCCTATAAAACCCCCTGAAAATCGCTCCTAGAGCCAGGGTTCTCTCCCCTCGGCTCCCTTCGCTGATGTATCTACAATAAAGCTGCTTCTGCAGAACCGCTGAAACGAGGCCCTCTCTCTCTCTCTCCACCCCGAGGCCAGCCGCAGGGAAAGCCAAGCTCACAGGAGGCAGGAGCTGGAAATCACAGAGCGAAATCACTAAGAGCTGAAACACTGCCTCCTGCTGAGTTAGCTACCCACCAGCTGGGAGAGTGCCTGGCACCCTGGGGAGTGTCTCCGAGGGGATACCTTTCAGGGTGGCTCAGCCTCTTGGGGGTCCAGAGCTACGGACTCCCCCTCACCAGCTGAGATACTAAGCCACAAGTTTTCCTATCTTTACTCCTCCAATTTTCTCCCCCTGCAAACTGGTGGGGAGAGTGAGCCCCTGTGTTGCACTTTCTTTCTGGCTGGAGTTAAAGCACGACTCAGTTCCATCATTGATGTCCTAGAGCTGCAGGGGCACATCTGCTCGCCAATGGCACAAAATGGGCTGCACAGTAAGAGCCTGCAAATCATGGTCTTCCCTAGTGTCTGCAGAGGAACTTCTGCTGCATTGTCTGGAGCACCTCCTCTCTTTCTTCTGCCCTGCCCTGGCCTCTGCAGGACTGTTTCTTGCATGTATTCCCAAAGACATTATCCCTGAGATAATGGGATAATGAAGTCCCAACCTTTGAGAATGGGCTCAGCCTTGGCCAGTGGCAAGTCCTTCTTGGACATGGCTGGCACTACCCTGGCAGAAACGAGGCAACTGATGGCATCTTCTCCCACATGCTCTCCACACTGTCTTCTTGCTCTGAAGCCCTCAGCAACCTAAGCCCAGGATAGGCACAGAGAACCAGGGGGAGGCAGGGGGGGAAGCACAGCAGCACTGAGAAGCATGTTGCAGGGTCAGGGCGGCTCTCTACAGGGAGATCTGTGAAGGGCAATGTGACAACCCTTCCAGGAGTGGAGGATTGGCCAGGGTGAGAGTCAGGAGATAGATGGGCAGAGCAACTTGCATTGCTTTGTCTGGCCTTTACCCTCCAAGTCCCAGCAGTGCCACAGGAGGGCATGAGGCACTGAGGGTTCTTCTGTCTGTGGGCTCTGCTTAGCCTCTACCTGTCAATAAGAGGGACTCAGAAAGGGAACCCAGGGGACCAGTGGCAGGAGAAGATGTTATCTGTCTGTCCTTGGTCACGTGCACTCCCCACAGGCCCTGGGCTGCAGACACAATCACACCTCATCCCAAAGACAACGCTAGATACGCACATGCCACGCGTGAGCATCCTTGGACATACAGATCACAGGAACATCGTGCCTGGACACACACATCCTGCTCTTGGGCATGGACATAGACACACTGACCTGAGGGCCACCCACACCCCTGGCACATGGGTGGACACCGAGCGATCTACTACAAGTGCACAGTACACCAGAGATACGCACTCTCATCATGCAAGCTTGCTATGCTTTATTGTTGCAGCCAGGCCCGTGTGGTGGCGGGTCTTCTCAGGGGCTCTGGCGCTACAACTCAAAGTCATCTACTGGCTCATCAAAGTCTCCCAGGTCATCCAGCTCGTCGTCCGGCACCTCTTCATCGCGAAGGCTGCGTCTCCTGAGGGGCCGGCGCTTGATGGCTGGGGCAGCACGTGATCCGAGATGGCGCCTTGGCCGCGCGCTGCGGCGGCGAGAGCGGCCGCTGCGCCGGGTCTTCCGCAGGCGCCGCCGGCTCCTGCTCCGGCTCCTGCTCCTGCGTCCTCTGCGCCGCCGATTATAGCCAGCCATGGTGGTGCTCACTGAGTGCTGTGAGCGGCTGCCCTGCTTTTATAGGGGGGCCAGGCTGCAGCCCTTTGTGATGCAGGCGCATTACAGAGCCAACCTCACCAGTGGTGTCACAATGGCTGCATGGTGATGGTGTTGTCAGCTTTGCTTGCATGTCTGGCTTTTGATTTCTCTAGTAAATTGGCTTTTATCTTGAGCCACAAGTTTTCCTATCTTTACTCCTCCAATTTTCTCCCCCTGCAAACTGGTGGGGAGAGTGAGCCCCTGTGTTGCACTTTCTTTCTGGCTGGGGTAAAAGCATTACCTGCCTCCATTGTGGATGCCCAAGGGGTTCAGGGGCACATCCGCTTGCCAATGGCACAAAATGGAGGGTGAGAGCCTGCTAAACTGTTGTTTTCCTCAATGTCTGCAGAGGAACTCCTGCTGCATTGTTCCTGCTGCATTGTCTGAAGCACCTCCTCTCTTTCTTTTCCCCTGCCCTGGCCTCTGCAGGACTGTTTCTCACATACACTCTTAAAGATGTTATCCAGTGCTGCAGCCATGTACCGGCAATTTAATCTTCTGCCCAATTTTATAATTTTATATCATTTTATTCAAAGAAGAAGCTGGTACTAGTGTCTTGGTAGAAGAAGCTTAAAAGTCTTTAACAGTCCTTAAATGATGCTCAATAAATGAATACAAACTGGTCACTTGCACTTGTTTCCTAATAGAAATTGCTCCGTGTAAATGAAATATCTTGGTGTGCTTCAAACTTCATGGCATGATGGCTTATAATGAACTGCTAGCAATGCTTATATTGTTGACAGAAACACTCCTTCGGCTCAAGTATATTATTATTTATGGGAGAGATATACTGTGGAAGACCTCAAGGGAGCTTCTGAAAACTGTTCAGGATATTTGGAATTTGCACTTGAGGAAAGCCCTCTGAGAATTGAATGAAGTCTACTTTTCATCCTGGTGTTTTTTATTATTTCTTCTTATCTTAAACATGAGTGGCACAAAGTTCTAGTGGTAGTACTGTAAAACACTCCAACTACAGTGCCTGTAGTGTTATGTATGAGTTTGGCTTCATGGTTCAAGAGCAAACCAGGCTGCTGCATTCCAAGATCTGCCACCAACTCCCTATATATGTGTAAAATAGTTTCATTTCTTTTGGCTCTTAGTTTTTCTCAGCTGTAGGCGATGACTGACGTAACGAAAATGCTGTGAATTAGCTCTTATGGGTATTTATGAGATTGAGATCTCTCTTGACTGTATTTGAAGGATCTTGGGAATCTGGAGAGGTTCCAGTTGACTGGAGGTTAGTTAACATTGTCACAATTTTCGAAAAGGTCTAGAAGGATGACCCTGGACACTACAGGTGTGTTACAGGTTGTTAGTCTGGCTTCAGTGCCTGGTAAGATTATGGAGAAGATTATCTTGGGAGTTACTGAAAAACGTCTGAAGGACAACACAGTTATCAGTCACAACCAGCATGGTTTCGTAAAGGATAAAGTCTGCTTATCAGAAGTTTAATTTTCCTTTTATGGCAGGATAACCCACCTAGCTGATCTATGGAAGCCAGCTGATGCTATCATTTTGGATTTCAGTAAAGCTTTTGATACTGTCTCTAACAGGATCCTTCTGGATAAAATATCCAGCATACAGCTAGATAAACAAACACATCATGTGATGTGTGAGCGGCTGGATCACAGGATGGGCACAAAGGGTTACAGTGAATGGGGTGGTATCAGACTGGTGATGTGTCAATAATGGGGTTCCACAAGGCTCCATCCTTGGTCCTTTTTCAACATTTTCATAAATGTTTTGGACTCAGGATTTGAAGGGATACTAAGCAAGTTTGCAGACGATACAAAACTGGGAGGAGCTGTAGACTCCCTTGAAATCAGGGAGGCCCTGAAGGGAGACCTCAACAGATTAGAGGGCTGGGCAATCACTAAAACTGCATGAATTATCCAAAGGGTGATGCAAAGAGTTATTTTATTAGGAACATTTATTTATTTTAATTCTTACCCTATCCTTACTTTTTATTTCACAATATTGTTGAACAATCAGCTAATTCTTGGTATGCTTACTGAAAAAATTTCAGTTCTCTTTCTTAAGAATTGGGGTATGATGTTTTCAGTAACTGTGTATAAATTTATCTTCTTTCAAATAGAGTAAGACCAGAAGTGCTGACCAGAAAACATTTCTGTTTTGGTGGTCGGAGATGGCAGTTTCTTAATGCTTGGGAACTGATCTCAGTCCTAATCAGTTAAAAAATAGCTGCAAGTGAAAGAATCCAATGTGCTTTTTCGTGGTTTATGTGAAAGGGGTCATTGGTTTGTATTTTTTTTAACAATATCTTGTACATTAGAAACACTGCCTGTATTACTGTAAATGATCAGTATAGTTTCTTTTACGTTTCAATGAGATTGAAAGTTTTAGTTCAGTTAGTAGTACAAAAGGCTTTTGCTCCAAGAGCAGTAAGTGATATCAACAAGTATGTGATTGTTCCGGTAGCCTTTGGTAATTTTCCCCCAGGTGATTGTACTATCTAGTGTCAATGTAGTCTTAGTGGGGCATATACTCTGTTATAGAAAGTGTTGTTTTAATTTACAGGCCAGCTAGTGTTCTGAGCAGGGGAACAGGGGCCAAGTGGCCTGTGGAAACTAAACTTTTCTCACAGAGCTGTAAATTCTGTCAACTGGGAAGAAGAACAGAGAGAAATCTGGTTCCTCAGTCTTGAAGATAGTTCTCACTTTGCCAAACTCAGAATACTAAACCAGACCTGAGCGTAATGTTAGCTCATTTAAGTTTTATATGTTTCATATATTTGCTGCATAAACCCTTTAATTATTTGTATTGGTTTTACTTGAATTCTTTCATTGGAGAATCTGTGAATCCCATTCAGGACTAAGGCAGGGTATAGAAAGGTTCCCACTCAAATTAATGGGATCAAAATGTAAAAAAACATATAATAATTTTTGAAGTATATTAGATGTACCAGTAAATACCTGAAATAAAACACTGCTTTATGATTCATAATGAATAGTATTGGTATATTTAATTAATATTGTGATCTAGACAATCTTTTTGGAGACTTAAGCTTGAAGAGAGCAAAAGATCGAATTTAAAGGGTGTTCTTTTATCAGTGTAGAATTGGTTTCTGTTGCTACTTTCCATGTCATAGTTTACATAGTACTTACATTAATCTAGATGTTATTCTATCTAGATGTGATTATATTCATATCCAGATGTCTATATTCATATCAAGATGTAATTACAGGGCTTTTATCTGTACTTCAGACAACTGTGGTGAAAGTATTGATTTGTTTATGATTTCTTATTCTTTGGACTAAAGTTAAGAATGACTATTGAAATAATTTGCTGGAGCAGTAACTTTTGTGAGGTGCAGCTAATCAGAAATGTTTTAAATAATTTACTACAGCTAATACTAATAAATAATGAGAAATTACTAATATCTCTCTCATCTTCAGTTGCATAAACCCTCCTTGTCCCTCCTGTGGGACCTACGCAGTTCCAGCTACTCTGTTAGTTTCACATATACATTCTTACCTGCATTATATCTCTCTCGTGTAGATATTTAAGCCTTTTCCAAGTAATTTATTTCTTTCTTCCTTTTATTTTTCAGTTACAAGTTGGTTAGGATGTATTTGTTGCACCAATGCTTCATGACATGCATAGAGTAATTTCTGTAAAATACTTTCTAAGTAAAAGATACTTCAGAAATATTTCAAAATAAGTAACCTATCTCTTAGGATACCTTAAGACTGTTATATCCAATAGTTAATAATCCTGCAACTCTGCCGAATGAGGTGAAGGTCTGTCTGCCTGTGACTTAATACTGTCTGTTCATTCTGTCTCAGTTCTACTATGAACAATTTAGCTTTTTCAGATACTATTCCTCATTATGACATTTTAAAGCTTATTTGTCTCAGCTCAACTTTGCTTATTTTGCAAGTAACAGTGAATGGATTAATAAATTGCATCACTGTTGTAGGAACCTGATACCTTGAATCATTATTCTTGGTTGTTGATTTATATAATTAAAACATCAGACTAGGAGACTGGCTTGGCATCATCTCTGAAATGTTTCTCGTGTGCTATGAGCTAGCAGTTTTTATGGCAAGACCTGGCAAAGGTTGACTTCCAGATCAATCACAGCGATGTCTTAAAATACAATGGTGCAGCCTGAACATCATAATCCATCGGAATCCACTGCAGCATATAAGATTCCTCAGTTGTTATTTAACAATTTGAAAATAGAGAGGAACATAGTACTGGCAAAAAGGATACATTTCAGAAAGATTATTAATAATGGGGCATAGGATATTTATCCAAAGTGCCAACAAAATGATCAGCTGGGTAATGGTGTTGACACTTTTTTCCTAAGAAAGGACATAGAAATTAGTGAAATTAGAAGGGAAATAAGAGTGGCCTGTAATAACTTTTCTAATAATCTGTAGTGGAGAATTTTGCATCTTCTTTCAAAATACTTCAAAATGTTCATGAACATTGAATGTAGTACTAAGTGTGTTTTCAGGCAGTATGCATCACTTGAAGTGCTACAAAGAAGAGAAAAGCACTGAAATCTCTGAGCATCTTGCAGAGGATTTTAGATGAGGATTTGAAATGAAAACTGAGAATGTCTTTCATAGAATCATAGGATCATTAAGGTTAGAAAAGACCTCCGTGATCACTGAGTCCAACTTAACTCAGCACCACTGTGTTGATCACTAATTCGTCCCCAAGTGCCAAATGCACACAGGCCTTTTTAATACTTCTAAGGATGGTGAATCCACCACTTCCCTGGACAGCCTATTTCAATGCCTGACCAGCCTTTTGGTGAAGAAATTTTTCCTAATATCCAGTCTAAATCTCACCTGGCACAACTTTAGGCCACTTCCTCCTGTCTGAACATTTGTTTCCTGGGAGAAGAGGCCAGCCCCCACCTGGCTGCAGCCTCCTTTCAGTCAGTTGTAGAGAGTGATAAGGTCACCCCTGAGCCTCCTTTTCTCCAAGCTAAACACCCCCAGCTCCCTCACCTGTGCATCATCAGACTTGTGCTCCAGACCCTTCACAAGCCTTGTTGCTCTGTTTTGGACACACTCAAGAACCTCCATGTCCTTGTTCTGAGTGGTCCCAGTCTCACCAGTGCCCAGGGGTGCTCCAGTACTTTCTAGAGGTTTGAGTTAAAACTTAAACTGTAGCCTATAAAGGAAAAAAAAAAAATAAACTTGATCAGTGAAAATGATGATGTATAAGAGGCTTAAATATTTTCCCTGAATTTTTTTATTCTACTGTGTGCTTAGTCCATGCCCTCATCATTCCTTTTGGTCTGCAGTTAATATCCTGAAGGAGGTGAGAAATTCTTTATCTAAACTTTATTATTGTAATCTTAAGGAAAGGGCTTCACAATGATACTTCTAGTATTAATTTAATCTATTATACTTGTAACTAATATCCAGTATGACTCAAATGGGTGATGTTACAGGCTTATAAAGTATGTCAGATATCAACAAAATTGTTTTGCAAGAAGCTTAGTCTTAGCTTCTATAAAGAAACATAAAAGAGTGAACAGAGATTGGAGGTATTGTACAGACATAAGAACAGCCATGCTAGCTCAGATCAAAGGATTATTTGTGTCAGCAGTCTGATTTAACACAATTCATCAGCACTGGTCTAGAAAGAAAGCATAAAGACAAACAAAATAAACTTCCCCAAAATACTGTCCCAGGTACTGAACCTTTCAGTGGATTCATCTTCTGTACATCTGTCATATATTTTTCTGAAGCTGCAGACATTTGTTATTATATTTTGGTTTGACTTTTGTGGGCTTACAGAGGAACATTGAGGACTTAATTAGCATTTAGGTATCAGGCAAACAAAGTGGTGGATGGAGAAGAGAGTGAAAATGGAGACTTCAGTCAAATGAGAAATGGAATTCTTTGCACTGAATTTTGGAGTTTGATGTAGGAGACAATGTAGAAGAGAGCACAGCCTGAATTCAGAGGCAGTGCCCCTGTGGGTCTTCTGAGGGGCTGAGGTGAGCTATCCAGTAGGAAGTGAGCAGGGTGGTTTCAAAGCTTGAAATTACAGGAAAAAACCTTTATCTCTGTTCTGTATCCTCAGCTGTACTGTATCCTAACAGTCTGGCAGATGACAATTCAAAGCAGAAAAGTCCAATTTTTTTTTTCAAGCATCTTCTTTATGATCTTTCTTAAATGCCTCAAAAATCTATTTGTAAAATCTAGTACTTCTGCCTCAGCTGAGCCAGTGCTTTAAAGTTGGCCAGGTCTGGAACATGCTTTTCTAAACTCATCACTAATTGCTATTGGCAATCAGTAAATTCTGGTTGCCATTCCTTTTGGTTGGAGACTTTGCTTTCTGAATCATGGTGATTTTTGTTCTTATGGTCCTCCCTTAAACAGCATGCAACAAAACCCACCAGAAAACTCACTCTCAAAAATAGGTCATATGGACTTTGGTGGAGTAGACCACAGTTCAGAAATAAAGATTCTGTTTTCGTATAAATATCCTTAATTTTAAAAAGGGAAGAAAAAAACTCAAACAGAAAACAAAATGTAAAAATTATAGGTAGTGTAAAACATTCTTTTTTCTAGGGGAAATGTATTTTATGAGACTCTGAAGCACTTCCAGCTTGTCAAATTGTTGTTAACTGGGAGGGCTCATTTATTTTCATATTACAAGGAAAAGATCTGTGCATTATATTTTTATTTTTAAACAAAGCAACCTAGAGAGATGAAAATTTCCTGCCTTCCTTTTAGAGACCAGTGGTTGTTTCCTGGCCACAGTTTAGGCCACACTAGAGATTGAAAGTAAAAAGAAAAGGCATTTTTAATAGTGATGAATTTACTATTTTAATTAATTCTCCTGTATCTTGCTTTCCTGACATGTTTATTTTACAAATGCTTTAGCTCATGGCCATAACTTATTTTGAATGGCAAAGTATATAATTAACATCAAGGTGAAAGACGATTATGTTTGTGAATACTGTTCTATGCCCTCCAGAAAGCACTTATGTAGCCAATTTAAGTCACACATGGTTCAGTCTCTCAGAAATCTTACTTAATAAAGCCCCAAGGTACTCTCTTTTACTGAGCAATTAACAGAAAGTGAGTTCTTTGTGTTAATGTGGGGAAAGAAAAGATAATTTTTGGAAAAGGGGGAAGAACCATGTTTCTACACACAGTTCTGCAAAAAGCTGAAAATGCAATTTAAATGGGCACTTAAGGTGGAGAATATAGGTCAAAATGCTACAATGAAAATGCTTATGTATAAAGTGCAGTGGTTTATGTTTGAGATGTTCCATCACCTTCTATCTGTTTTTTCCTGACTATTTGAGTAGATGTTTCCCAAGAACCCTCCCTATATAGACATGCTGAAGAGGAATTTGGCATATCTATTGCACCATGAAACCCCTTGGAAGTCTGTGCTTATGCAGGCACATAATGACAGTTTGAGAGTAAGTGGTAAGCATTAGACTCTGATTTGCAGTCATTATTTTGAAAAATCCAGCCCAAGGAAAACAGGGCGTTATTCATGCTAGTTATATGGTAGTCACTTACTACAATTAGATTCTTGGCAATGGAGACAGAAACAAGCTATGTATGAAAACATTGTACAATAACAATATGTAATGAACATGTGTTATTGTGTGGTACTGGAAAAGTTGCTATCAACTTATATAGTTGGATTTCAAGTTGGATTTTTGAAGCTGGCTAGACTATGGGCTTTTATATGAAACACCTTTATGGTGCTTCTGCCAATACATGACTTTGTGCCATTAGACACTGATTTCTCTGGACCAAGAGAATTCCCTCTAGTATCCTTGTTAGTCAGAAAATCAATCATATTAGTCTCATAATCAGACATAATTGAGTTATTACTCCATTTTTTAAACTCTCACAATGCGGAAAAGTGCTGTTATCAAATCAAGATACAGTGATGGCTGAAATGTAATAGTTACTCTTGTAGTCAGCGCTTAGGAAGAGAGAAACAAAGAGCTGCTATAGTTGTGTGATCAATTGTATTTCCACTGTTTATTTTGACATCTGTTCTTGTGATCGCTCGATTTGCATATATACATAGGCTTTGTAGACATCCACACAAGAGGGCCAAATTTTGCAGCTGACTGGTGGTTTAAATGTCTACAATTATTCACGTGCTATACTGAGTTTAATTCAGTGAACCTGATGGATGGCATTTCTCCAGGCTGGGTATAAGGCAAAGCCATTGCAAGGCTGCTTAGTATCAGAAAAGACTGCACTTCACTGTGCAGTAGGGATGTGGCTGTGAGCTGTTTTTTCTTTATTAAAAATACATTAATCTACTGCCCTTGTAAAACAAAGGACAGAGATAAATGCCCTTGTTCTAGAAGGCATAGGACTAGGGTTGGTTAGCATGAGTGGTTCCCATTTGGTTTGTCGTTGATAGGTTCTCTCACCTCAGCTCTCCTCTGAACACAGAGCAGCAAGAGAGGTCAGCTGGGGTTCAGCAGGAGCTGAGCATTAAACTCTGAAGTCCTCTCACTCTCCAGCTGACTCTCTGTTGCCGACTGTTCCCTTCTGAAAAGAGAAAGGGGACAGCACTGGTCTTCCTTCCCGCATGGTGGGGGGTACTATAAGGGATTACTGTGACTACTAGTGCAGCCAGGCAGGTGTTATGGCTTTAGGCTGCCTCTTTTTCATGCAGAAGCTGCTCTGAAATTCTGATGATCAGACTGTCTCCCAGCCTGTAGCATAAGAAAGGCAGGAAAATAAGGACCTATTCATTGGATGCCAAGTGGGTAGTTTTCAGTGCTGCTTTCAATGACAAAATACTGCCTGTGAGGCTTTCTTCTCCAAGTGGCACAGAAGAGATCTCTAGATGTGATAATACTGGGTTAGAGGGTATGCATTAGTATAGTCTCCTTACACTGTTGAGAATTGGCTTGTTAGGGACCTTTTTTACAACTCAGAGGACACAGGGAACATGAAATTTGTCTTTCCTGGTACATAATGTCCCCTTTAACTTAAACTACTTAAATAGCTACCTGCAGTCTTAACACCTCCCAAGCCTCATTTCCCCAGGTATGGTTTATTTTTCTGCTGTTTGATCCTGTACCCCAGTACTGAGTGGCCCACTGATCTGCTTCCCCTGCACTCATCTCTCTGCTGCCTATATGCTCTCCCTTTTCAATATAGAAACCTCCCATTTCCATTGTGAGCTCTCTCCTTATGGAAAATCCTTCTCCTAACTATTTTTGTAGTGCTGACCGGAAATGAATGAACAGTAATGAGGCAGTTAGATGGAGCTGACTGTTCAAGTATTTAATTTTAAAGAATGCATACATTATAGAATTCAAATTGGATGGGCCAAATTCTTATCTGACATTGCACTTTTATATTGAGAGTAGCTCTCAATCATGCCAGAGAAATCTCTCTCTTAATGTGTACTTTTTTTTTTTTTTTTAATGGTAGTTGATTTTTCTGGGATTCTTGCTTTGAAGGGTGAAATATGTTGTGGACACTGTTTCAACAGGAGTGAATGTAAAGAAATCTTTTTGGCATTGAATCCAACTACTGCTAGGCAGGCAGTTGTATTGTTGGAGTGCCCTGAGCCCCAAGAACACTTGGCAGCTGTCTCAGTTGGTGCCTGCAGGATGTTCAGCAATATGGTGCTCCTGGGGCACTTTGCAGCACAGCAAGGGGATTATACACTTCTCTCTGGAGAGCACGCCAGTAATTCATCATTGAAAAGTTTTAAAAACAACAGAGGCTAATTGTTGAAGAGGTATAATTGTCACTGCTCTAAATAACACACCTCTTATTTAGCCAGGCCAGAACAAATTGTCTATAAGAGCACATATTTTATTAAGTATTCTTTCTTGTTGCAGCATCATGGCAAGCAACTCTGAGGTAAAACTGCAAAAACATCTTTGGCATCTTCTTGTACTGGAATTCTATGTTTTCTGGGTAAGGCTTGAGTTATGCCTGATCTGACCTTGGAATAACTTTCAAAGGGGGAGCTATTTTTTTTTTTTGACTTAGTATTTTTGTTTTCAATCACTTCCTGTGAACTACAGGATGGTGAATGAAGCAATGCAAAATATTTATGAGAACAGTGAGGCTGACCAGCATCTTTCCGAATTGATGTCTTCTCACACATCTGTTTTGAGGGCAGCTGAGGAGCCAAAGCAATTTCTCATATAAGCTACTTGACAAGAGGAGTTCTAAGTGGTTATTACATGTCTGTAATAGGCCCATGCTTTTGGTTTGGTTTGGTTTGGTTTGGTTTTTTTGCAAAGGTCAGAGTATTTGTTAGTGAGAGCATACTTCTATAAATGATTAAGGTAATTCCATACTTCTGCCTGTGTACTGTGCTTTGAATCTGTGTCTATAAAAGTTTTCATTCATCTGGTTTTGTTGTCAACATGTGAAGAAAAACCAGGACAATGTACAATTCAGGTAAACTTTCAAGTTTATGTGCAGGATAGATTGATTTTTAGCTCTAAGTCGTACAAGGAACTGCTTGCAGCTGTGGAGACTCTGTACAACATAGAATTCTAGTTCAAATGTGGTCCAGGTCACTAGTGCTCATTGTTCAGTTTTTGAGCTACTAGAAGGCAGGAGAAGATACAACTGCTGGTGCCCTGGCTGACTGTCAACTGAGAGATAAGACAGAATAAACTAAATGTTATGAACTCCTCTGTCATCTACAGAATTGGTCCCATCTCACTGGAGAGACAGAATCATTTTGTCTTATTTCACTGGAGAGACAGCATTGCAAATGGCTATATTTTACTTAACCAGTGGATGGAAGTGTTTAGTCTCCAGCTGGAGTTGTCAACCAAGCTTGAAATTAACTTCTAAAAATTTAAGCCAATTTGTAGCTATCTGAGCTTTTAATTTTATTTGAAGACAATTATAAGTAGAAAGGTCATCTGCCTGCTTGGGTGTCACTAGTACCAGGCTGCAGATACAGTACAGCTAAATATCAGCATTTCTAGGAAATTGGATATTCTCTGTGTCAAGGGTTTATTCTTGGAGCATAAAACCATTCTTGGAGCCAGTTCAAGACACTAGGCAGAACAGGTGCTGGCCAAAGGACATGAGTCTTTTTGCCTATGTTGGATATGGCATCAACTGTACTAGCCTGAGCAATTAAGATTCTTACACTTACTGAGCTTCAACTTCTGCCACTTCCCATGTCTATGGTGTGCCCTGGAGAGAGATGTTGTGAGAGGTTAGGAGAGCCAAAATTTGTAGTAGAATGGGTTGCTGCCAGGCTGCACGTAACAGCTTGAATCTCTGGTATTTTAGTAAGGACTTATGCTTTGTCAGGAAGGGCAGAGAACCAAGACTACAGCTGTGCTGGTTGGACACTGTAGAGCTGGAGATACAACCTTAGCCTCACCTCTAAATGTTGCCAAGTGAAGCCATGGGAGAAGGAGGAGAACACTGCAGTTAGGCAGAATGTTACTGCTGTAGGTCGATGAAGTAAAATCTCCCTGTGTTCTTGTAGGAGAAGGGAATACAGGTGACCTTGCCCCTGATAAGTAACAGCTGTGTTAATTACCCTATTCAGCCTTGCCCCTGATGAGTCACAGCTGTATCCAATAAAGGTAAGTGTGATAAAAGGGAGGGGGTTAGCTGGTGAGGGAAGACTCGTGAAGGAGGAGGGACCTTGAGGGAGCTGGAATGAGAGGATCATGAAGAATCCTGAGGAAAGAGCATCACTCCTGTGAGGTCAGTTTTGGTCTGCAGTTCCAAGTTGTTGGAACCTGCAGTCACAGTCTAGCAGGGTAAAAGCCTGCAGTAGGAGTCTGCAAACTAATCCATGCAGTCGGAGTTCAGCAGGAAATAACCAGCAGTCAGAGGCTGCAAGGGAAACTTACAGTAGGAGCTTACTGCAGCCAGAGTCAGTGAATAGCTGGAGTCAGGATGGCTAAGCTGTAAAGAGGAATAAACCAGGGTCCTTTTCATGCTGTGATAAACAAGAAGTCTGTGTCTTGGCTCATTTCTACCCTCTAAGAAGGTAGCCTGTTAGCCACTTCTCTTTAAGGTATTGTACCCAGTTACTATTTACTGTTATACAGTGCTGTAGTAGCTGGCTAAAGACAGCCTTATGTTTTGTTCATTGATCAGTTTGAATAGTGTTTTTGAGATCATTAGTATATGTAAGTGAGATAAATAATGCAAAGGCCATTGAAGCTGCTATCCACACAAGGATTTACAGGCTGCCAACTTGGCTAGTTTTCTGTTCTACTCACACTTTAAGTGACATCTACTGATAATCAGTATTGAAAGAGATTATGAAAGCGCTAACATGGATGGAGAAGGTAGAAAAGGAGTTTATCTGTGAAAAGTACCTAGATGTAAAATTTAGGAAGTTGACCTAACAGTCATGCCCATCAGCCTTCAGGGAAAGTGTTATGTCCCACAGCTCTGCATGGAAAATTTGGATGGAATCAAGGGCTGCTGCTATCATTCTGCCAATGCAACCTGTGTGATGAGCCTCTCAGAATACATCAGCATGCAAACTTCTTGTGTGATGTAGGACCACCTCAAAGAACTGGAGTGACATGTTCTTGTTGACATGTTCGTATTCAAGCAAATAGAGATATCCAAGAAGGATCTTCTTCAAGCAAATAGGAGATGCTGTGATTACTCAGGATCCTACAGCCAGATGTCCTTTATTTACTTGCTATACATCTTTAAATTACAAATTTATGAGTACTTAAGATTAGCAAACATTTTCATGTATGCAATATAGAAGCCAGGTATTAAAGAGCATGTAAAATAAAATAGCTCTTGTTCCCTGTTCGTACTCTAAGGAAATCTTTGGATTGAGAAAATACCAAATGATTTTAAGCAAGTTCAAATCAGGATAAATATCCAAAATCCAATTAGTTTTTTTTTGTTTTTTTGTTCAGCTGAGTTTTCTGTAAAGTTTTTGCATTATGAAAGATTTTTTTCTTGCAACTTCAGTTGAAGTTTGTGAGATGGGATGAAAAGTTACAGGGAAAAAAATACCACAAGAAAGGCTAAGAGAATTGGAATTGTTCAGCCTGTAAAAGGTTTCTGGTGGCATAACTGAAACCTTCTAGTACCTGAAGGTTGCCTACATGAAAGATGGGAAGGTACTGTTTACAAGAGTATGTAGTGATAGAGCAAGGTGGAATGGTTTCAAACTGAGAGTAGATTTAGATTAGATATTAGGAATAAATTCTTTCCTGTGAGGATGGTGAGGCACTGGAACAGGCTTCCCAAAGAAGGCATGGATGTCCTATCCCTGGAAGTGTTCAGAGCTGTATTGAATGGGGCTCTGAGCAACCTGGTCTAGTGAGAGCTGTCCCTGCCCACAGCGGAGAACTGCACCTAGGTGATGTTTAAGGTTCCTTGTGACTGTGGCAATTCTATGATTCTGTGATTCTATGATAGAAAATGCAATGTCTTAATACAATAGAAAATACTCCAAAATTATCCTGTCGTATAGTCTTCATCCTTTTGTAGAGTTTTCTCAATTTAAAATAAGGTTGGCTAAGCCTCTGAGGACTGTTTTGCTCTGTGTAGACACCATTAATAGTGTAAACACCATTTCCCCAGAATTACAGAATATTCCAAGGTGGAAGGGACCCACAAGGATCACTAAGTCCAAGTGCTAAGCGAATGACCCATGTGGAGATTGAACCCATGACCTTGGCATTATTAACATCATGTTCTAATATGAGCATGCATGCAGTGCTGTACGGGAAATTCTCAGGGAGTGTGTAGTCCAGAGAAAGAGGAGAAGTTACCTCAGAGACTATAGGATCCTTTAGGGTATGGAGACATCTCAAAGTTACTGTCAGAGCAGGTGGTATATCAGAAGTATGTAGGCAGTGGCTTTTACATATTTGTCTTTTTTACTTCATTTTTTATTTTCTACCAATGGGAAGCTGATATTTCTCCTTTTGCTTCATTTTTTCAGTAACTCTCATATGGTCTTATGATTTTATTTTTCATATTATCATAAGCTGTGAACTTATGAAGGGAACATGTGCTAATGCTATTTCTGAGAGTCACAAGTCAGAACAATTCAGATACATTTCAAGGAACCATGTCATTTTTCATGATGTCTTCAGACTAATTTAGTATGCAAAAGCAACAAAATGAAATGGAGAAAGAGATTGAAGTTCAGTTGCCATTGTATTTACTGTCACATACCCTTGAATACAGAATATTATTTCATTTATGATACTAATTTGATCATTTTCATGACTGAAGCAACAGCACTGTGGGATGTTAGCATGACATGTAATAAGGAATCTAGCTGTACCTCCAGGCTAAAATTCAGTGGGTTTGAAACAACAGCAGAGAAGCCCTTTAAGAATGCACCTTATTGCTAAATATAAATATAATTATGTATAAATCTTATGTACTTTGCATGCAGTCCCATGAGAAATAAAAGGATTTTAGGCAATTTGTTATATATGAGCTTTAACAGAGCTTTCACTGGCAGACAAGTGGAATGGCCTTCTGGCCTGATTATAGGTAGCACTTCCCTCTACCTTTTGCAGAACCTGTCTGACTTTGCCTCTACAAAGTGTTGACTTATTTCTGGTGTGCAATCTGACTCATGGCAGGAAGCAGGAAACTGTAATTTAAAGATGTAAATATTTCATGTTTCATTGTTGCATTATAAAGGCTGCTTGAGGGTTTGCTCAAAATAAGCCTCTGAGAGTCATTTTTTGCTATCACAATAACTGTTCTTCCTCAAATCTAGACTGTGAGAAGATGACAGAGCTGGGGATGAATCTGGGTCAAGAATGGTCTTGAAAGGATTTTCTTCTCAGCTCAGTACTCCTGCAGCTGCAGGAATGATACTTGATCCTCCTCCTTGATCTACTCATTTATGAGTATACCAGGAGCACAGAACAGGTCGAAACTGAAGTGGAGGAAAAAAAAACCCACAAAAAACAAGTTGACTTTCAGGTCAGTAGTTTTAGTGTGTCAGAATAAAAATAGATCAGGAAACAGTTTTAACATGGAAAATTCAAAATGCACTTGGCTGAGTCTTTGGTATAGGGCTTTTCTGCAAATGTTGTTTGGTATAAAATATTTACTGCTAAGAATGACTCAAATTCGTTTCTTCAACCTGAAAAAATATTTCACCTGTGTGACAGACTGCTGGATTCCTTCTGGGCATGAAAAATTAACATTGTATCACATCAAGAGTTAAGGGGGGAATTGGACAAAGTAATTTTTCATCTAATCTTCTCTACTATTTTTTTTTTTTGTCTATTTGAGATATGCATAGAAAATTCAGAAAAGCAAAGGATGAGAACCCTCAGTAGGCACAAGCAAGTGTGTGAAGTGTCAGCCCTATTGCCCAGCTCAGAACTGCTGATCCATAGGTAGAGCTCCCTTAATATTTGTTAAGCCTAATCATTTGCTTCAGGCTTTCAGCTTTAGACATCAGCATGACAATAAATGGCATTTCCTGGAGATTTTTTAGCTTTGGAGTATATGGTAATAAATAAATAAATGTGTACCATGTTTGTATGTGTGAGAAAAAAATAAAGGATACAATTATGCTTGCATTTTGTCAAAATTTTCCAAAAAAGTTCTACCCTCTGCTAGTTTTGGCTGGGATAGAATTAATTGTCTTCACAATATGGGTCTATGTTTTGCATTATTCCAAACACGGGGTTGATAATATAGAGATGTTTTTATTACTGCTGGGCAGGGCTTACACAGAGCCAAAGCCTTTTCTGCTGTCTGTACTGCCATGCTGGTGAGGAAGCTGGGGAGGCTGGGAGGAGGCACAGCCAGGACAGGTGACCCCAAGTGCCCAAAGGGAACACCCCAGACCATGTGACATCATGCTCAGTATAGAAAGTGGGGGAAGCAGGAGGAGGGGAGGGGTGTTTGGAGTGATGGTGTTTGTCTTCCCAAGTCATTGTCACATGTGATGGGCCCCTGCTCTCCTGGAGATGGCTCAACACCTGCCTGCCATGGGAAGCAGGGAATTAGTTCCTTGTTTTGTTTTGCTTGTGGGCCTAGCATTTGCTTTTCACATTAAACTGTTTTTATCTCAACCCATGAGTTCTCCAGCTTTTACCCTTCTGATTCTGTCCCCAATGACTCTGGTGAGGGAATGAGTGAGCAGCTGCTTGGGACTTGGCTGCTGGCTGTGGGTAAACCATGAGAATCTCCCTCCACAATCACCTAGTAATTCTAGTAACTCGTAAAGTTTAATGTATGTGGTAAACCATCTTAACTTGTCATAGACTCGGCTGAGACTATAAACATCTTTGTCCAACCCAGGGTTCATAAAGATAAAAATGAGAGACTGTCATCTTGCACACAGAAGTGTTTCTTCAGCAGCAGGTTATTTTCTGTGAGATTGAGAACTCCTAGGTAACTAAATGCTTATAAGAGAGTGTACAGCATCTGGTATATAGGAGTAAACACACAGGATAAAGTCAGCCGGCTCAGGCTATGGCTCATTGGTGTCCCTACAAAGACTGCAAGTGTTAAAAGAGCTAGCGATAGGAACATCTCCTTATCATAAAAATTTAGGGGAAAAATAAAAAAAAATACAAATACTATATAAAGATAATTTTTATTGTTACTGAAAGTACTTTTAACCTAACCAAAATGTTTTTCATATCAAGTGACAAAATTGGTCCAGTAACTGTTACACTCATGTTCTTTAGACGCTACATGGTGTCCCTAAATACAACAGGCTGCAAATTTACAACCATGAGAAGGCAGACTAGTGAAACTGAATGCAGGTTATAAATCTCATTATTTTTCATTCTTATGCTGGATTTTTTTTGTGTGTGTATGTGACTCCATTTGCCTCTGCAGCAGTAAAATGAAAATTGTCAAATTAATGGCTGACACTTCTTTTTGCTTAAGATTTCTCAGTCTTGTACATGAGTTATACTGAGTTTCTAATGCTGTTGAGAAAATTTTTGATGCAGACAAATTGATGCCCTTCAGGGAAAGTTTTAGTGGTCTTTAGCAGTGAGCTATTACTCATGCTTGGTAATCACAGGTGCACTTTAAGGTTTATAGAACCGCATTTTGATTTTGTAAAGCGTAGGCTTTTTACTAGCATACCCTTTTTATTTTTGATTTAAAGAAAATAAGTGCTTACTACCACACTCTTGTGCTATAGAAGGCTTAGCAGTATAAATGCCCTCTGCTTCTTCATCTGACTGGATGAATCTACTGTGCCTCAAGTGCATTGGAAACCCTCCCTGTGGGTTTAGAGAAAAGAGGGATTTGGTGTCTTTGTTATGCAAATAAAGGGAAGAAACAATTGTTTTGTGTTGCCAAAACTCAAGGCACTACAGGAATTTGCATTCTTTTATGTGTGTTTTGATGCCTCTAGTCCCTAAATTCCACTTCTTAAAAATGTAAAGTCAACATAAATATTACTAAGATAAAGAAAAACCCTTAATACTGGAGGCTCACAAGGCCAGACTCCTCTGCATGATTATCAGTGTTATCAGTCAATAGCTGTACAGACTTACTTTGACTGGGGTTCAGTTCATGCCAATCTTTTCTTTGCAAAAACCCTTTCAGTTACAAAAGTCCTGAGACTTGTAACTGCCCCCAAAAACCTCTGCCAATGGCCTGGCTGCACACTCTTAGGTTAGACTACAGATTCTTGGCCTTCTTGGCCCTTCATAGACAATTTTCTGGATCCAGCTATGGATGTGGAAGAAGGTACTGACTCATCTGTGCTCCATTGCTCTAGTTTTTCTGCTGATCCATTCATTGTAATGAATGCACTCAAGGGCCTTCTTAACCTTATTGGAAAAAGAGCCCAGTGTAGGATGTAGGGTGCAGCACTGGTTGCAGACAACTGACTCCTCACAGCCATGTGAATTGTAAATCAAGATTCCTTCTCTTCAAATGCTCTTAGCCTCAGGAGACATGATCCATTTTGGAGCTTAACTTCAGTTTATCAAGTACTCTATCAACTTCCTTTAGAGTATGTGCTGAAAGTGCTCTCTAATCCAGGATATGCGGGTCAGCTAAATCCTTGCAGGTCAACTCAAACCAGGCCCAAAATGACATAAGTGGTTTTGTATGAACAAGTTAAGGAGTGTTGAAGGGCTCAACTGACATCTCTGTAGATATTTCTGACTTTCAGTACTAAGGTGGAACAGAGCATGGTAACCATTCCCTTCTACAGTGGCATATCTGGATCTATCAGAGTGGCTGTGACCTTTAGTTCCTTCTTTTCTGGAGAAGAAATTTATTTCTTTCTAATTCTGAGGCTTAGAAGCAAACAGCAGTGTTCTCGATTCAGTCAAATGTTTTATTTACAGCAATTGGACAATTACTTTACATTCCTGAGCGATGTTGGGCAAAGAGCCTCTTTGCTTTCTTCTTTTCAGCTGGAGTGGAGCAAACACTGGGAGTATTTACGGGACATTTTGATTCGGATCTCTTCTCAGTAATCCCAAGGCTTAACAGAGAGATCTTGTTTATTAATTCTGCCATGAAGCAAAAACAGGTAAGCAGCAATGTCAGATCTCATTTTACCCTCCATAGTTTGTTACTGAACAACTCAGCATACCTGAATTATTCACAACACAGAGTACCAGCAAGTGTCAAGATTGGTAACCATCAGCCAAGCAAGAAATCTCGGCTGATAGTGGTGGTTTTGCACTCTCAGGAGAGCCTGAATTTGAGAAATTAGATGTTCTTGCTATTTTGTGCTCAGAACAATTCAATAAAAACACAAACACTTGACTGGCCATCTATGTGTTTTCAAATTCGCCCATTTGTCCCATTTTTAAAATGAAAAGGGTTTTCTTATCCTTGCTAAGATTGCTTTTATTTCAATTCTACCCTTGTAAGTGCAAAATAATTTCACTGATAGTATTAGAATCTTTCCAGCTTTATGTAGATTCAACAAAAGTTAAGTTCTAGTCCCAGTATTCTCATGTACTACGGATAATTATACAAAAACTAAAGTTAGTGCTAAGGGCCACTGTCTCCAAGGATCTTTGAGATTTGGTGCACTGCTGTAATAGTAGGCGCCTATAAAACAGTCTAAGTTAATTCAGCTGTAGATTTTATTTCTATGGTAGAGTCTCTTGAGGCTTGTCAGGAAACTATAAAATGATGGATAATTTAAATAAGTGACATTCTTGAAAAAGCATTTTTTCCTTTGACTGAATAAAAATGACTTGTTAAAAATACTTTGAAATCAGGATATATTAATCAAACTAGGAAAGTAGAAAAGAGAAATCCTACCAAAATGAATTCCAATTATGTGCAGCAGCCAGCCTTTCTTTGTCTGTGGATGCTTCTCCTAAGCAGAGAGAGTGAATCAATATTTGTAAATGCTGTGTTCCTTAGATGAGCTGTAAGCCGGTTGAACAGCTTCTTCCATGGGACCAGGAGATGTCATTAGTAATTAAAGAGTATGTAACAGCTGTATTTGGGTGGTGAGATTGGAACTACAGGGTAATCTCATTTTTTGTTCTGATCCAGAGGTTTAGGTTTATTTAATTCCCAAATAATCCCTTTTTCCATAGGCTGATGATGTGATTCCTCCTTTACAAATAAATTTTGTCTGATGTGGCTGTGGGGATTCAGTTATGTGCACTGTCTCTGCAAAGAGCATGTGAGCTTTGTCTGTGCCCTTTTTCAAGCAGAGTAAGGAAACCACCAAGGGTGTTCTTTACTATGGTGCTTGACCTTAGAAATACTAGGCCTGTCAGTGTCTCTTTCTTCTTGGTTTTAGTTCTGGTCTCTTTGGAATACAGAGAGGAAGAAATGGGAGGGAAGAATGAGAAGTTTTCTTTCAAAAATAACAAAGCCCAAACCAACCAGAGACACCCTTCGTAAGGCATATTTTTCCTATAAGGACAGGAAAAAGAGAGAAATCAATAGCTGTAATTTCTAAAAAAAATGGAGTGACTCTTTGACTTTGGCAGGGTGATAAATAGATAGCAATGGAGTAAAATGGGGAGCTTTCACATTGCTTCAACATGCTGGTGAGGGGAACTGAATATTATGCTCAAGAGTTCTTTCCTATTGCTTGTTAGCTAATTCTTATTTTACCTGATGTCTTATTGCTATCTCCATTTTCTTTAATGTTTATGAAGAAATTTAAATAGATACAATATTAAGAAAAAATTCTTTATCAATTAATCAAGCTTTGCTGTTTGTAACTTGTGCTATTATATTCCATCTGGCATTTTTCAGTTATTCATATACAGTTTCTGGAAGAACAATACATCCAATAGAGTAAATCCAGTTCAGTTGTTCTCCCCTCAACCCCAAGGCAGTGCTCCTATTTTTCCTTCCCCTGCCCTGCAGTTCTTTACAGCCTTTCAAGGCTTTTTTGTCTGTCTAGAGGACTGAATTACTAGAATGCTGTATTTCCCATTTCAGGTTATGTTTAGCTAGAAAAGGAGACTTCAATAAATGCAAAGTATTTTGATAATACTAGTATACATCATGTTTTCAGCCTCTGTGATCAGAGCATACCTGCACAGTGAATATGGTGTCTAAAAATGTAGGAGGTAGTTTAGAAAACAGAATGCTGTCTGAATTGATGGGAAAGGAATAAAGAAGATAAGAACTGAGGGGAAAAAAATGTCAGGTAATGAGGAAGCTGCTTTAACTGAAGAGAGAATTCAGGTAACATAGCTTAGAAGTGATGAAAAGCTCTATAGTTTATGATTTACAATGCCTGAGCTCAAAGGAGTTGGTCTATTTCTTGAGTTAATGAGTAAGGAAGTCTGTAACTTACTGGACAGCTGAAAATATAGTAGCTATTGCTGCTGATAAGGAAATAAACTTTTATTATGACTGTAAATTTCAGTTTTCTCTTTTATTGAAGCTTTTTCATATTATGTGAACAAAAGCCGAAGAGCCTGTGGAAATGGCTTGAAGCTGCCTCAGTTGTTAAGGTAGTTTGGATGTTGATACAAGGGTAGAATTTGGTGCAATGAACAAGTTAGTAAAAAAAAAATGGATGTACTGCATTGAGTTCAACAGGTTAGATTCACAACTCTTGACAGTTTCAGTAAGAGTCTGTGTGTGAAAGGTGTGGTCCAAACCCTTTACTAACCCATAGCCATGTAATACAGTGGGACAGGGAAAGAGATACTCTGAAGGTTCTGGGCATGTACAACTACCTGAGGACAGCTGCAGTCAGGATGCAGGTCTGTCATCTAGACTGTTCGAGCTTGTACTGAGAACCAGATATTTTGCTTTCTTTCCCTTATTGATTCTGCTCTTCTCAGAGGTAAAAAAAAAAACAACAAAAAGAAGGGGCGGGGGGGGGGGGAAGAGACATTTGCCAAATCACTTTTTTTTCCTCTCTGATGACCTTGGCAAGATACAGACTGAGTTTTGTCATCCATAATCAGGCTAGCAATCATTTTTAAAATAGTTTATCTGAATTTGATTGGAAGTAATCACAAAGTAAAACACCTCACAAAGCAAGTAAAGGGTACAGGAATCAAATCTTCAGGATGTTGTCAGAAAATAGAACAAGATTAGAAAATGAAACAACTGGTGTGCATGTATTTTAAAGCATAATGTTCTGTAGGGGAGAAAAGGAATTTTCATTCTTCTTATCTGCCAATTCTTCTTGCCAATAAGTGCAGTAAAATAAGTTTGTTCTATTTTTTTTTTTTTACATTTTTCTTTAGGGGCTTACCTTTTTCCAAACTGTCTCCAGTTTTAGAATAGCTACCCTGTAATTGAATTTTTGTTTGATCATCTGCTTTAGCATATAGCTTGGCATAAAGTAAGCACAACTCTTCAAAAGTTTGATTTTTCATTTCTTGTAAGAAATTTTTATGTGTTTCCTTGAATTTTTTCTGTCTGGAATAGAAGGACCTCTTTCATGCAAAAAACCCCAAGCTCTTCAATTAAAGACTTTATAAATTCCCTAAGCCAGCTCAAGGAACAAGAATAGGATAAAATAATGGGTAGTAAGGAGGGGAGACAAAATACCACATATATACCCCGGTATATTAATAACTCTTCTGCCATGACAGTTTACAATGGTGAAAGTGTCTAATGCATCATCTTTGCTGTAAGCAGAAGTGAGAACTAAATTCAATGCAAGTGTCTACATGAAAACACGAGGTGCTGAATGCTTTGTAAGTGGCTCTTAAGTTTAGTGCTAGAATATGACTCTCTTCAGAATAATGAGAAGTTAAGTGCTTTTTGTCTTAGAGCTGTTAATGAAAGATGTCATCCTCTACCTATAATGGATATAATACTTCACACAAAGTATTAAAGTAATGAGGCATGATACTAAGAAGGTTTCTGCTATTAGAAATCATTGTCACTAGAGTTCAGGCACTCATGTCTCCTGCAGTTCTGTTGATATTTAATGTCAGTACTTGTCAGCTGGGTGCTTTATGGGTTCAATATATAGAGCACTACATGTTAGTTCTAATGTACAGATGAAGTATTATACCTACTAACATAACAGCATTTTGGAGAAAATAGAAGGGATTTGGACTGAGTTCAAATAAAGATTAAAACTAAATAAAATGTATTGGTTTCAATTTAAGAACATATAATAGACTTAGCTAAGACTAGAAATAAAAAAAAGTAGAATGTGAGGCTTATTGCATTAATTCCTTGGAACTTGCAGTTTCTTACTGGCTGTTCTGTACTGTGCAGAGAGATCAGGGTCCTTATGTGATTGCTCAGAAAAAAAAGTGGATGGTACTGCATATCTTATACAGAGCTGGAAGATGAAAAACATTCAAGACAACAGTATGTCTGACATACTGCATTATGGGTGAGCTAATTTTTTATGCTGCTCAGAAACTCTTTGTTCCAGAATCAAAATAACAGATCAAAGAAATTAGTTGTTTACTAACGGCTTTTGAAGGTCTTTATTCTTCAATAGAATGGAACTGATGGTTGTGGGTGAGCTGGAGAATATATTCACATGTATTCCTGAGGTGCTACATTTTTTCTTTAATGAGTGATCATAAACGCCTCTTTCATATGTCATGTCTAAAAATCTGCTCTTACCACTAAAAATCTAGTGTGTGGCTTAGCAAATTCAGCTATTTTAAAAACAGTATCTCCTCTATCTCTGGGGGAAAATTATGGTGCTCGTGGTAGTGATGCCTGTCAGAAGTAGTGGTCTGCACTAAGTTATCCTTTCCATGGACTGTAATGAGTCCTCTGATAATTTAGGCTGTAGCCCTCTGAGGTACGTACGGCTCTGATTTGACTTGGTGTGAGGTTTGGCAGCTGTACCATGAAGGAGGGGTCTCCTGCACTGGTATTCCTTATCTGACACATTTGAGGATCTCTCCATGTAATTCAGTTTGCTCCTCTGCTCCATGAATCAGGCCCCCCAAAGGCTTTCAGCAGGATAATGTTGTTAAATACTGCAAGTACTCTTGATAGTGTCACCTTGATAAGTGTCACTCAGTGCCAGCTGATAAGACAGACCTACCTGTCTCTACATTACAAAGCATTTCCACATAAACAAAGTAATAAATGCTAAAATTGTATGAAGCATGAATGTTTAACCAGTAATGAAAATGCTTTTAGATCATTGCTGTTCATATAGATTTTTGATTTTGTAAGCAGGAGGTTAGAGGAGCAACTTTAGGAGCAGGAGTGCTTACTGAATAAATTTTTCAAAGGAAAGGGTCCCCATGACCTTACAGTGTGGCAAAGAGATAAATAATTTTAATATCTATCCCATGTGGAAAGGGGATACAGGCTCTCTTTCACTTACACGTTCATGGAAAGTTGTCTTTTGAACTTGTGAATCTATCTCAAGAATTGTGCAAAGTAGGAGGTATCCAAAACTCACAACAGGCAGAAAAGTATAACTTAAAAAAATTGTTTTCTTCCACTTCTGAATCCAAGTTTAGTCTTTCTGGACTTATCAGCACAATTAAAAGGTGAATTAATGATATTAATTATGTCTAGCTTTATAACAATAAATCAGTGAGTTTGAAGAGAAAAATTCTTTGTATGGGAGCATTTTGATTTATGATGCCTGATACATGAAGTTGATTTTCTCAGACTCAGGTTTCCACTCTGCCTAATATACAACTTTCCAATTTCCCACGTTCTAGAGTCATGGCTGAAGTAAGATTAAATTTTCCCTCTTCTTATACTCATGGTAGTTTTCTTGCTATTACATGCAGCAGTGCAGGAGGGGAGAGTGAAAAAACAAAGAATCCCATCTTTCCAACTGGATCTTGCTTTGTGATGGATTGCATTGTTTTTCAGTGCTTCAGTTTCTCCACCTGCAAAATTGCTCTTCCTTTGTTTAGCAAGCTGACATAATGGCATAAGCTTGGCTTATAAAGGTTAAATGTAGCTTTTAAGTAGAACTTGTGCTGTTCTGGAGCAGGGAAATCATGAATGGCATGTTCAAAAGGGATGGTCATGTTAATGGGTCACCATGCTCAGATTGCTTTACAGTGGTTTGCTTTCTTGTACTATATGTCCATCTGTTTGGAATTCGAGTTTACTTGGTAGAAAGGAAGAAGCAGGAGGACCTGACCCAGTGTCTGAGTTCATGCCTGGGTGTGCAGCCTCATGGGGGGCAGGGGCTGGGAGCTGCCACAGAGTAGAGCTGGGGAGAAACATGGGTTGGGGCAGCTCCAGTGTTTGCCCATGTGAAGACCTGGAATTTGTTTCTGTGCATGTTTCCTGCTGCAGTTAAATATAAGCACCTCTCAGGGAATTGGGTAATTGTCCAGGTGCCCTCTCAAAGGATGGTAACAGTAAGAATTACTGAGGAGAAGCAAGAAGAATAATCTGACTGATAGGTCTTTCATGGAAATGCATATATTTTTTCCTTTTTTTTTTTTTTTTTTTTTTTTTTTTGGTAAGAGCTGAACACATGGAGACTATTGTAAGTGAAATTTTGCAGGAGTAAAGGTGCAAAGTAGAGGGAGCATGCAGGAATATTTGTTTTAAGCAATATTGTCCTGGCAAAAAAGTTTATGGTATAGGAGACTGGACTGAAATGACTATTTGTGGCCCTACTTGTAATTGACTTTATAAGAAACATTTTTTAACCTGCTGGCAAGCATTTGAAAAACTCTCAGTCTAGGGGGAGAAGAGGTTTCTGTGGGTGGCTATTTTCTTTATATTGCATCATGTACAAACCATTTGTTTTCTGAATAGAAGTTTGAAGTTGTTTTAAAACAGATTAGAAAATGTCTCAGAGATTTTTATGAGGAAAGAAGTGTGTATGGATGGGTTGGTTTTCCAAACATGAGGGTTTTTGTAAGTTCTTTATAATAGCTGAATTTTTCTTTAGGGTTTACAATGCAGTGCACACAATCATTTATGAGATGCTGAAGTATGATAAGTAGAGCATTCTGACATTAAAATCCACCTCTAAATCCACCCAAAGAAACCTCAGGATGTATTACATGCCTGCTTTGTATTAACCCTGACCTTTATTATGAAACTCAGGATAATTAGAACTACAAAAGAAGCTATGCTCGTGGTATGTAGGTAAAATAGCAGAAGCATGTTTAATGTGATGGCCAGACATGATAAATCTTGTTCTACCTTTTATGCAGTTATCCTCTATGCAATCATTCTAAGTGCTGAGTTTGATCTTCATCAACCCTGCAGGAAGAAACAGATTCATAGAATAGGAATGTATCACCAGGGTCAGTGATTTCATCCAGTTCTCACACAAATCTGTAAGAGACATTTAGTCTATAAAAGTCTAGGGAGCAAACCTGCCTCAAGCCCACACACTTCACAGCAGTCAACATAAGCCCTAAGCTGTAACCCTGATGTGTGTCCCATACCTGAGTGTTCTGCAGTGTTGGAGAAACTGGAATACCACCCAAGGTTACAGTCCCTTCCTCATAATTTAAAAGGCTGACCACTTGATTTTTATTCCCTTTTTACGAGAACTATTAAAAATGTTCAAATTTCTTCCTAAATGCCCTTTAAAATGTTTAAAAATGCTTTTAATGACTTATTTTTTTCCCCACAACAATGCTTTTGGGATGAGTTGTCTGCAATACATTCCCTTACACCTTTCCTGTGTCTTTAGGGGTTAGAATACCTTTCAGCTGGCCTTTTTCCACACTTCTTAGGTCTAGCTTAGCCAGTTCCATGCACTCCGTGTGAGCTTTACATTTGCTGCACAGTTCCCATGGCCTCTCTTCTTCCTTATCTTTGACACTGTGTAACAAATGGTTCTGTGCTCTGTTGCCTGGCTACCTCAGCAACCTGCACAGGTTCATGGGAAAGGAAGAGAACTGTGATGCTGCATGCCAGCAGCTATGGGTGAATGCTTTCTGCTTGGTGTCCCTTGGGAAAGTGCACTCTCTTCTCCTGCATAGCGCTTTGGGCTCCCCACTGCACCACAGACAGATGTATTTCAGATGCAGCACTCAGAGTGTGAGGGGACAAGCCAGGAGAAAAGAAGATGTAAACGTCTACAGAGCTGTACTAACCAGCATATTTGGGGTGGTTTTCTTCATGGTGACTTTGGATCCTTACTGTGCGGCTGCTAAGGGAGGTGTCTTATGTACCTGTGAAGCTGTGCAGTCTGGAAAGCAGAGTCATGGGACTGCCTTTTGTGAACAGCTGTTGCTCTGATACCTGCTTTTGATTTTACTGGCATCTTGGGTTGGCTCTTTTTTCTTGAGGGTGTACCTGGTGTTTGGACACAAAGGTGATTTTTTTTTTTTTTTTAAAGCTGACTACTTTTCATGAGCTTGTGCATGTGTGTGAATATGCTGCATGTTCATCCTGTAATTTACCAGAGGACATGACTTTGGAAAGAGCCAGAAACATTTTTCTTCTTTTAGAAGACAAAATGGCATAGGAAGTTCAGCACTGGAAGAATACATTTCCTTCATTAGACTTACTTCATGGTGTCTGCATGGTCACTTCTAGAGCCTGCATTAATTGGTGGATATTGCTCTGTGCATTTTAATATAAGGGTGAAAGTTTTGCTAAGTGAGACTTGTAGAAATAAAAAAGCTAATAATACTAAATAAAAAGGCCTCAACTTTCAGCAACCTTGTAGCACTCCAAGCTAACTGAATGAAAAAATGTACATAGGATAAACAGGAAGAATTAATGCCAAGAAATGTGCTGGCATTCAGACCAAAGCAAAATACAGTTCAAACACAGAATATTGCTGAAACTCTTCGAGCTTACTTCAAAAATCCAAAGCCAAAAAATATATATATCTAAAAGGTAAAAAACAGGCTCAACCCACCAGATATTTCTGAAGAAGGGCACTCCACTTTTACCTTAACATTAAACATGCATGTGACACACTTTGTCTTTACAGAGCAATTACAGAGTATTTACACTTTGAGCAGTGAGCAGGAACTTGACTCTCTCCTTTGTGCAGTTTTCATATTCACGTGTTCATGAACACCATTGTTTTTGGCTTTTTATCTACCAAGAATGGCCAGTAGTTAGAGAAAAATACTTCTTCAAATAGTCTTAGTGTGTTTTCTTTTTTGTTCGTTATTTTGTTATGTTTGTTGCCTAATTTCAAAACAGAATGTTTTAGCATCTCCTGATACTTGAATACACAGATTCCTAATTTTAGTATATCTGACCAGATATTCAGATTCAATATTTTTGTCTCACTGGCACACCCTAATAAACATGGAAGTAAAACTGTGCCTGAGAGGGAGGTATTTCTGAAACCCTAAAAAGCTAGTGTTATTATAGTGGGATTTACTTACTGCTATCTCTGCAGCTTCTCATGTGAGCTTGGATGATTTCTTCAGTCTTTTTGCCCTTCACATTTGTTATACAATTAGCATGCCCAATTTGTCTGTTGGGAGGTGGATGAGCAAATACCAGAGCTATTGCTGGGAATCTTCTGTCATTAACTGATATCCAAAATGTGACAAAACCACTTTTTTCTTGCTTTTTCTAACTTTGTGCCCTTAACTTGTAAAATATTCCAGGATTCTCTCCATACAAATAATTGAGTGGATTTCAAGCTTGATTGATATCCCTAGAGATTATTCTAATAAAGGAAAAAATACATATCAATAACTTGCAGAGAAAACAGAGGAAGATTCACCAGTCTTTCCCTCCGTGTTTGTTTTTGATGTGATCCATCCATTAAACTTTGCCATGCCCACACCTAAAATGTGACATTCACACCCCTAAGATTCTGCTTTGTCTGTCACTTTCTCAGTGCAGTCAGTTGGAGTTTTGTCTCTGACTCCTGGTGCAGCAGGAGCAAGGTCTGTCAGCATGGGGAGAGGAGCCCTTGGAGGCAGCTCTTTTGTGTAGTGATCCTCTCTCATCTCTCTGCATTTTTTATTTCATCTCAGCCCCAGGGAAAAGGTTCTTTCACAAGCCCTTTGGTCAAAGAAGGCAGCTGTCAACCCTCAACACGTGCATGAAGAGGACATTTGTTGGTGTGAAATACATGCAAAATACAGCAGGCATTATAAAATACTGAACAAATCTACATGAGACAGACAGACATACACAAGTTCCCTCTAGTTCTAAATTCCTTAGTTCTTGCTCTGTGTTCTTGGCTTGTCTTTTTTCAGGGCAACACAATAGCATTTTTTTTTTACTTATTTTAATATAATATTTATATTTTCAGATCTTGATTTAGAGGAATTGGTATTGATGCCTTGATTTAATTTGAATAGGACTTGGTAATAGCTCAATAAAAATTAAATTACAAGCCATTCATTATTCCTTGGGAAATACTGAGATTCATTAGAATGCCTCCAGAATCAAGTATTTTAAAACTGGTACTTTTTAGAGTTAAACTGGGGAACATGGGTTTGTTTAATTTAGGGTGTAATTATGCTGAGTAGTTTTTTGCTTGAATTAAACTGTCTTAATTTGGAGCCATATTTCCACTGTATACCATTGCACATTCCTTGATAAGTGTACTCTTAAAGAAATCCTCAATTCTTTCTTGGAATCCAATGAATCCCATGAGACATGAATTTTGTTTCCAGAATTGTTGCAAAAAAAGAAGATAAATGGAAGCTGAAGTTGACTTTTTACCAAATTTCAGTAAAAGTGTGGAATGATGGCATTTCATACTTTGACATAAAGTATTTGATTCCTGCTGTAATGATGGGAGTTGCGATAATCCTGTTTCATTAGGAATATCTGAAAAGATGAATTTGTTCTCATATAAATATTGCAAAGTTGACAGGCTGAGAGTCTTTAGCTGGATTGGCTACTGCTTGAGTGCTACATACTGACATGCTTTCACAGCCCGTGGTTTTGACTATTTCTAGAGCCACTGCTGTCTTTGTTATATCAGAAGTTGACACCAATTTTTAAAGTGTATTTGCAAAAGTTTCCTAAAACTTAAAAGTTCCATTTAGTTTTTAAAACTAGAGATGATGAATTATTAACATAACATTTTTTTATCTTTCTCTCTATTGTCCTTGCTTTTTTTTTAGTGGAAGCAAACCACTGGAGGGTTTGTGTTTTGTTTATGCTTTTTTCTTTCTCAATGCCATTTCAAGACTTCTACTTCCAAAAAGCTGTACTGTCAGATAGGAGTAGAGAAAAGTGATAAGAAAGCAATGAAAGGAAGTCTGAAGGCTATTTAGTGAGTTGCATTCAATTGAAGGAAAAATATAAGAAGGGGAGGGACAATAAAAGTAATGAAAGTCTTTTGAAGCACATTTTGTTAGGTTTTGGGGACAAGCTTGACAGGAAATTTTATCTTTTGGAGATAGGAAAATTGTTGGGGAGATTTTAACAGAAATACTTGTCTCTTCCTCCTTCCTCTCCACATTATGTTTTAGCAGTTTCAGAGACTTGAGAAAAGAGAGTGCAGAGCCCCAAAGGCGTTGTTTCCTGTCTTGCTCAATACAGAGGAATTTCTGGACAGTTTGGAAAAGCTAGCTCTTCTGTTAGACCAGTGAATCTTCTTTGTAAGGGAGATCATATATGAAGTTTTAGCCATTGGGGAGCAACAGGTTGCTATAGAGAACTTCTGAGTTTACTTTGAACTCCTGTTTTTATGTAGTTTTTCACAGAGTGCAGTTCTGCTGTTTCATGGGGTAATGGGCTCTGAGAGCAAATTGCCATTAGGAGCAACCATTTACAAATATTCACTACCACAGACAGCAAAAATATGAATAGCAATGCCAGCAGGTTTCTGTGCACTCTGTCTTTCTGACATTATTCATTAAATACAGCATATTTTCTCACAATTGGCCAATTACTGCTGTTAACAAATGGCTTATCACCACATTAACCTGCATTAATAGAGTCTTGTGTGAGAACTGGCAGAGATAATCAATTTCTCAATCTTTATAGGTTTCAGTAATTCCTTTGTGTCATGACATTTACAGTTTTCTGGATTGGAAAAATGGGGAGGATTTTCACAAACCTGACTGTAAGAAATATTTGGCAGTACTTCAGTAGGCGCATACACATGGCATTATTCTTTACTCAGAATCATCTGTTGCTCATAAGGCTTTCTGGAGTGTTTTAACTACCTGAAAATGTTGGAGAAAAATCTGTTGTGGTTGGGCTGATGAAAGAGGTTGATCCAACAGCTCTAGATGTCTGATTCCTAAAGTTTACAAACACTCAGTTCTTCTTAAGAACTATAATGAGAAGTGCTATCTCAGTATAGATGGGATTTGCTATTTAATAATAATATTTAGTATTTGAAAATGACTAAGATTCCTGAGCAACTGCCAAAGTATGAAAATGAAGGTGCTCAGTGTAGACATTCAAAGGTACTAAAGGAGATAGGCAAAGAACAATTTAAACCAAAAACTACTTGGTACCCTAGATTCTATTGTTGATATGTCTAAACAAATTCTGTCTTCATCATTTTCCCTGTTAATTATCCTCTTAATTCCAAAGTGGATGCCAAGGAGGACAGTGATGCATGCTTCATAGCATAGAAACAGGCACTGAGCAAAGACAAGTCACAACTCTGCTGAATTCTGAGGACATAGACAAGATGTGGCAAGAAGAATCCCCGGCCCAAACCCGTAGGTTACTTTAAACACTGCTTTCACTGGTGTGTGCTTGCATACTTGGGGGAGCCTCATTCCAGAGACATCTGCTCTGCAGTCACCCATATGCATGTGGACTCATGCCCATACAGAAGAATAGAAATCCTTATAGGAGAAGGGGGGTGAAGAATGAAGTTTGTGCTCTTTATTGCCTGATCCCACCACCCAGCTACAGATATGCTTAGTGGTAAAAGTTGAGCATGACACTTCATCATGCAGTAAGAACAGGGACTCTGAGCATGGCACAATGTGTCAAAATTTAAGAGTCAAAGCCAGCTAAAGTCACACAGTTGCTTTGGCAGAAGCAGTGGGCATGGTCTATGTAATCTCCTCCTCAGCACTCCTCAAAGAGAATTCAAATCCATCCCCATCTAGTTTGGAAAGGGAGCAAAAGTAATAGAGAAGGAGATGATCTGTAAGATTCATTTTAATAGTATTTCCCTTGTCTCCTGAGGATTCTTTTTTTACTCTATTGAAGAGACAAGACATTATGCAGATAGTTTGAAAAATAGCATTCTCATGAATATAAAATAACTGCAGAGATGAGGATGCTGAACAGTCACTATGAGGCCAAGGGCGGAAGTGTGTGATGTCCTCCATCAGACTGTACTGTGCAATGTGAATTGTTTGAAGGCTGTGGGAAAGTTTTGAACTGGTTGCATTGGATGAAAAGAATGACTCCCTGCATATTACCTCCACATAGTGATTTATGTACTACTGACAGAAAACAGGTTTTAGGCTGGGAGTTTTAAGAGTGTCTAATGCTGAGGCCAGCTTTGTTTACCTTACTCATCAATGACTTGGATGAAGGGGCAGATGCCTCCTCAGTAACTTTGCTGATGTCACAAAGCTGGGAGGAGTGGCCCATACTCCACAGTTCTGTGCAGCCCTTCAAAAGGACCTTGATAGACTGGAGAGAAGGACAGAGAATCACAGAATCATTAGGATTGGAAGGAACCTCTGGAGGTCACCTAATCCAACCCCCTGCCAGGCAGTGTCACCAAGAACAGGTTATGCAGGAACTCATCCAGGTGGATTTTAAATGTCTCCAGACCAGGAGACTCCACAACCTCCCTGGGCAGCCTGTTCTATCTAGAATTCAACAAAGGCAAATGAAGGGTCCTGCATCTGGAGAATAACCCGATGCACCAGCACAGGCTAGGGGCTGATCTGCTTGTAGAGCAGGTCTGTAGATAAAGATCTGGGGCTCCTCATGGGCAAGTTGTCCATGAGCCAGCAGTGTGCCCTGGGAGCCAGGAAGGCCAATGGTATCCTGGAGTGCATTAGGAAGAGCATTGTCAGCAGGTCAAGGGAGCTGATCCTGCCCCTCTACTCAGCCCTGGTGAGGCCACAGCTGCAGTGCTGTGTCCAGTTCTGGGCTCCTCAATCCAAGAGAGACTTGGAGCTCCTGGAGCAAGTCCAGTGGAGGGCAACAAGATTAAGGGTTTGGAGCATCTCTCTCATGAGGAAAGTCTGAGGGACCTGGACCTGTTAAGCCTTGAAAAGGGGTGACCAAGAGGGGAGGCTATCAAGAGGAAGGATCCAGGCTTTTCTCAGTACTGCCAACCAATAGGACAAGAGGCAGCAGGCAGAAACCGATGCACTGGAAGTTCCACCTGAACATAAGGAAGAATTTCTTTACTGCACAGGTGACTGGGCACTGGGACAGATTGCCCAGAGAGGTTGTGGAGTCTCCCTCACTGGAGAATCTCTTCAAGAACAGGATGTAATCCTGTGCCATGTGCTTTAGGATGACCCGGTGTGAGCAGGGAGGTTAGACCAGTGGCCACACACAGCGGTTTTTTCCAACCTTTCCCATTCTGTCATTCTGTGATTCTATAAAGTGACTTCAGATTACAAGATCCAGGATTTGGCCTCTTTAATCATTCATATACCCTTAAAATACCCAGTGGTATCCCATAACATAGGTTTCCACATGTAACAGTTGTTTCCTTTATGTTTTCTAAGTGGCACATTTTGTATCTGCCTCTTCATGTTGCTTTGGATGGTATTTAGCAACTGTTCCTTCCTAGCCTAGACTAATTGCCTTGTTAAATTTAATCTCAATGAAATAAAAATACTACCTCATTAATACTGAGCCTAACCTTCCTGCTAATTACCATCCTTAGCAAAGGGTTAAGCGTCATGGTATTTTACTTTTATAGCTGGCTATACTTTTCTGGTTGGTCTCATTAGCACTGACTGCCTTTGAAAATGGTTTTCAATTAATGTAAATTTCACATATTTCTTCACCCTCCAATTATGTTGGAATGCATGTTGATTGGGAAGAAATGGTGTGTTATGGGAATTGTGGAATCAGGAACCACCAAATAAGTCACACAGCTTATTTTCCAGTAAAGGGTATTTTTATTAACCTTCTGTCTAATTAAAATAATTGTTCAACTAAGTAAGAATTTTACAGAGTTTAGTGACATTATTAATCAGTGTTTTTGCTGTATGTAGTAGGTGTAGAATATGAAAACATGGATGTTCTTTCAAGTCTTAAGTCACAGCTCCATATGGTACTAGATGAAGTCACTTTAGAAGGTGAGAGGGCAATAAAAAAACCCAAAAAACTTTTCAAAGAATTTTAGAGACTTCAGGACCTTGAATTTGCAAATTTCAGGACAGAGAATATATTGTCACCTACACACAGTTCTAAGCACTCTCAATTCAGGGAAGTTTTGAGTGTTGTTCTGACAGAAGGAGTCTAATCTAGCTACTGTAGCTACTTACCTTGTCGTCTTGTCGTTAGTTGAATGTCTTGTTATCTGACTAGCTAATTAGCCAGCTATCTTCTGTGAGATCACGACTGAGAAATGGAGAATTCTCCTGTCTTGCCTCCTTTATTCTGATCAAATCCCTCTAAGAGTCCTTAGACATGTCATCTGTTATTCTGCATGTAACTACTGAGTGGTAGAGCTGTTGAATTTACATCCACTCCTAATATACAGGATCTATTATTACAACTGTCAGCTATGCTACTGTTATTGTGCATCACTGCAGATGCCATATTGTAAAGACCTCAGAGATGACCCAACAGGGATATGATTTATGTTTAAACTAGATACTCTTAATTGGATGATTCCCAAGTAGGTTGACAAATAACCTCCTCTAGTAGCCCTTGAACCCTAAGTCGTTTGGACTCATCAGATGGGTTTCATAAAGAATCATAAATTGAAAGCAGTAGAAGGAAACATGAATATTTGTGCACCATGGTGGCCTGAAGCCCTCTCTAAATATGGTTCTTCTTCCTTACTAACAGAAAAAGGGGGCTGACTTGTATCAAAAAAACTTTTCCCGAGAGATGACAATAGAGGGTGAATACCCTTTTTAACAGCATTGTGAAGCAGTCAGGTGGATCTTACAGCCTGTCTGTGCAGCAGCTTGACTGTGATAACGATGCAGGAAACAAAGTTATGTCTCTGGGTGAAAAGAGATAACACTTCTAAGAAATGATAAGGGAAGAGGTGCCTAGATCCTGAAATTTTGGGCTGAATTGCCAACCCCAAAATCTGAATCTTGATTTACTACAGCAAATGAATATTCTTACTAGCAGGAGTACTCAGAAAAAAATCATCATGTAAAAAAATGCACTCTATTCTTTCATCCTCTAGGAAGCCTTAGGGATTTGAGGTCTCTAGAATTGAAACTGAAAGAAAAGTCTCAGATATCAATATATGCATAATACAATAAGATAATAAAAGTGCAAGGTGCAGGGAACTTCTCTTGCAACTGCATTATCAGCCACTCTTAGCAAAGCACTGGTGATTTTAAAGACATTTAATTCTTTTGAGGGGAATGCCTCCTTTTTTTGGGCTGTCATGATTGTGCCTTTCAGGATTTAGGTCTCTAGCAAGAAAATGACATTTTTGAATTCATTACAGGGTTTCTCTTACCTCATTGAAAAAAGAAAGTGAAGACAAGGTGTGTGTTTATATTATGGTTATTAAAAAAAAAAGTTTTTCTACTTTGTGGAACTTTTGACTCTAAAACAGCAGGGAATCCTTTCCTATGCAACATCCTCATCAGATAAAATGTTGACAAGTAGAACTCTTTGATCACTTCTGCATGAGACTCAGTATAACTAAGTATATGTATCATCTGAATTTGATCTTTTATTGTAAATAAGATAACCACACTGCATAGGGAGGAAATGAAGAGGTGAAGCTTCCATTTTTTTTCTAGTCAGGATGTCAGTGATCAAAGCCTGAAACACAGCTTCTAGAAAATTTATGTTGACATCATGTCACCTCTCTGAGTCAGAACACAGTGCAGTGGAAGAGTAGCATACACACAAGACTGTCATATTGGATCTATAGAAAGCAGCTACTGTGAGAAACTAAGCCTGCCTTAGGAAACTCTTGGAGGCACCTGTGATACTGACTGCACTTTCATGCTTTCTGCATCTAATCAATTTGTTTTTTTTTTTTCTTGAGATTTGCAGTCTCCATTTATTCCCAGCAGATAACAATACATCATCTCCTGAACACGCTGGCTCCCCATAGGCCTCGCTGCTAAGGTGCATACGCTTAATACCACTTACTGAGAAGAGCTTCCAAACTGCTCTCTGAGGTTACTTATCCCATGCTCACACAGCAAGAAGGACACGTGGGACAGAACTCTCTGCAGGTCACATTCTCTCAGTGCTAAGGAGCCTTATTTCCATGGAGATTTTTATAGAGCTGTTTGGAGAACTACAGCATATGCACTGCCACAGACAGTGACTCGCACAGAACTGCTTCAATGGAGACAGATTTGCAGTAATCCAGGCATAGTGGTTTTCTTTCACAAGGAATAATGAGCAAGAATTCAGTGCAACTGTTTATAATGGCCATAAGAAGAACTTTTCTGACTGCTATGGCAGTTTGGGGTGTAAGTCAGCCCAGTTAATGTACCAGGAAACAGATAATAAAAATTTCAAGTGTGCTGTCACTGAGTCAGTGGAGTTAGCAGACAGTCATCAGTCTCAATTTCACTGAGCAGTGCATCGTGTTAAAGTCTTTCAGTGGGAGAGACCCAGGCTGCTCAGCTGCATACCCTTGACCCTCAGCTGCAGAAATAGGCTTTCAGTTAGAAGTCAGAGTCTTTGAGATTGGATGGTTTTGTGTTCTTCCAAATATTAAAATTTCGTGTTTCTGTGGTTTTTGGTGGAGACATCTGTCTCACTTTGGATTCTGGTGGCTCTAGGGAAGAGTTACAGCACTGATTCCAGTGTAGCCCTTTCCCTACTTACACTCAAGAGTATCTCTTAGTAAGAAATACTAAATCATTATGTGCAACTGTATTTTTATTTATAAAATTTAAGTAATTTTTTTCTCAAGTGAGACTGAATAAAATAATGTTTTTGTGGTATAGCCTTTTATGATGTAAATGTACAATGCCAGCCTGTTTCACTGGAAATACTTTGCCATGAATTGAGCTTATGACTCTGAGCATGCTCAGAGTCACATTTCTTGATATATACAGTGATAACACTCTGCAACTGTTGTGCCTTCTTTTTGTTTGTTTAAAAAATATGATTCTCCACTTAATAGCAGAAATTGTAATTCTAGTACAGGGCCTAGAAGCACAGTGCTAAGAAACACTGTTTTTTCAACACTTCTGGAACTTATTAGCAGCATGGTATTCCTGTTAAAAATCCCCACACTTTCATTTATGTTGACAATTCTTCCATTTTTGGCACTAGAAAATAACTTTATTCTCTTTATATCCTGTTAATTCAAATGTTACGTTGGACTCCTGTAGAACTGTAATCACTAGCAATCTTCCCCTCATGGTAGATAGCTATTAACCCACTTTACAGTTCTGTATTTTCTGCACCTTAATTAATTTTTCATCTGAGACCATGTTGATCGATTTCCTTAAGTCTGATGGATTAGATTTTACCTAATTTCCCTAGAACATCACCTACCTAGCAAATAAGATCATGTTATCTGTCATGGTGTTTTATGTATGATATTCATTAATTCATATTTTTCCTGATTGAGATCATGCCTTTTAGTTGCCAATATCACTTTCCCCTCTCTAGTAAATAAAGCCACCACATTTATGATTCTTGATTTGCATGTTTCTGCCTCTGATTTGCAATGAACTGGAATTTTTTCCATATCACTTTCTGTTTCTTTAGTGTCATCTCCATCATTTCTGACCAGTTAATCCTATTCAGTGCAATGTCCAGTCATGCTTGCTATGCTTTTATATTTTCCTTAATGTTTACTGTCATCCAGTTTCATGTCCTACATCAGGAATTGTAGTTCTTCCTTCCAGTTGTTTGTTGCCTTTGTTCTAGGTGATAAATAGAACAGCTGTTTGTGTCTCACTTGGTGTTTGGTTTTGCATTGTCAGACTAATTACATCAGCCACCTGGCTACTGCTCCCATCTGGCATCCCTCTGGCCCTTGCTCATCTCTGTGCAAAAATCCATTGAGCTAATTAAGGACCTGGACCTTCAACTGATCCTCTGCAAAGCCTTTCTGCTCAGCATGGTCTGTTAAAATGAATACAGGTTTCAGAGCATCTCTCACCCATCATGTTTAAAAGTTTTGGAAGAAGGTTTGTTTTTCTGATTCCTTCATGGCTTATTTCTGTGGGTAAGTCTTGTTCTGAATCCTGTCCACAGTCGCAGGAATAAATGTAAAAATCCAAATAGTATGTCTGGATTATTTTAATTTTGCATTTTCTTCTCTCACTTCTAATTAATGAAAATATGAAATCACTGCTGAAAACCATGTAAAAGCTGCTCCTGGCTTATGCTCTCAGCCTTAAAAATTTCTGGCAAGTAGCATATGGGGAAAACATTGGAAGAAAAAAAATACTGCTGTCATTGAAGTAACATATGAAGTTCTTTGTCCAAACAAATCTATGTAATGGCTATCAGTCCCTGTCTACTCTAGAAATGCAGGATTGCTTTCAAAGTACACTGTCTTTGGCCCAGAAAACACAGGATGCTGCTCAGGAAGGCAAGGTTGATAATAATGGAAAGGGTTGTTTTAGCAAGCAAGGGAAGTATGTGTACATAGGAAGACTGTTGGAAATACACAGAAGAGAGAAGCCAGACTGTGTCTTTCATTTTTTGTTTAACACAACCCTGAATTTCTTTGCAGAAGGCCCTTGAACTTTGCTAGCAATGAAGCAGATTGTGCCCTTAATTGTTTCTCTCCATTCATTGCAATGAGGAGGCAGTGACAGAATCAATCCTTAAAACCACTTCATCTGGATCTGGAACTGTAAATGACTTTTTTAAAAAATAAGAAGGCTAGCAAAAATTTAGAGAAAGGACCCTTCTCTCTCAATGACTTAGTAACTGTTCCAGGTATGCTGCTGTGTGTTTCTCTGCTGCTATGGGCTATCTCTTACTGTTACTCAGAAGAGAAAAAGAATAAAGATGATGGAGAAATTTCCCTCACTCCTAGCAGCCCTTATTCATTGAACAAATTTGTGCTTGAGTGTTGGTAAACCTGTAAAACCAAATTTGGGCATACAAACCAAATCTGTATGCCCAAATTTCTTCAAACTTTCTCTCCATCTCAACATGCATTAGTTCCCAAAATCACTATCCTGTTACCTGCGATCAACGCAGGCCGGCGACCTGGTTCTGGAGAGGACCACGGCGTACTTACAGACTGGCCGGACACACGCACGCTACACCAATGTGATGGACGGCGAAATGCAATTTATTAATGTCGGACACCCCCTTATATAGTTTTGGGGTGCCCATGTAACTGTCTTGGGGTTACATAACTTGGTTACGTCGCTGGAGGGGGAGTGCCCTAACTCCTCGTGACAACCCGAGGGTCTTCCGGGCGGAGTAATCTAACTACATTTCCCCTCCCTCCATGACAATTAAACGTTTAACTTGAACAGAAACTGTATGAACGATTGGTTAGTAACATGCAAACAAACCGAACTGTTAGTAGACAGAACAACTTTAGCTCTTAGGTTAACTGCCTCTGTTGCAGAAGCAAAATGTCAATCCGGCTTAGCCGGGCTTTAACGAACTGGGTAACTTTATTAAGTAAACAAGGTCCGAAAATGAGGGCAAGTATAACAACAACGAGGGGTCCTATTAGGGTAGAGACAACGGGGGCGATCCAAGGATGTTGTGCAAACAGGGAATTGAACCAATTTTGTTGTAGCAGCTCATGGCTGCGACGCTCTAGTCTGTGTTTGAGTTCGGCCATAGATTGGCGAATAGGTCCGGAGTGATTAACATAAGTGCAGCATTCCTCGTTCAGAGCAGCGCATAGTCCTCCTTGCTGCATAAGCAAGAGTTCCAATCCTCGTCTATTCTGAAGCACCATTTCTGAGAGGGAAAACAAGGACTCCTCAAGCTTAACAATATTCTTATGTATTTCGAGGAGGTCCTCGTCAATTGTCCGTTGTAGCTGTTGCAGGCTTTGCTTCTGGGTGGCTAATGAGGTAATACCTGTGGCTGCTCCTGTCCCTCCGAGAGTCAGCAATACTGCAAGGCTGATGGCCGTGGCGATCTCTCGCCTCGCTCGATGAGGTTCAGCCTCGAAGTGCAGCATTACCTCTTCGTCCGTATGGTAAAGGATTCTGGGGACAACAGTTACCTGGACACAAAAGTCTTTAGCTTCATCAAAACGTCTTATGGAAATGCAAGGGGTAAGTCCCGTCGTGTGACATGCCCACGTACTTCCCAAAGCCGGAATTGCCCACTCTTTCTGTCTGTTTAGGCGAACAGAAGAGCCACACAGCTCTCTGCTCTGAGGCTTCACCTGTCTGTTGCCTAAACAGACTCCGTACCCTGAGATAATCCCCAGGGTGATCCCTTTGCTATGAGTGTCCCACTTGCACTGACCTGGGCTGTTCTCTTGGGAATAGCTAAATGTCTTATTGGAACCTATTCCCTCATAGAAAGGTGGTCTGGAATCATAGCATAGCCAGCACGATTTGGTGAGATTGGGCTGGGTGGCATTCAGGGACTTAAAAGCTGCGTCTAGCATTCGGGCAAACAGATTTTGTGGGGAAGCTTTGGGCTTAGGATCAGGCTCGGTCTGGCTCAGTGAGGAGGTAGTAACAAGTGACTTTTTGGCTTTTGTGGTGGTACCCACAAGCTGCTCATCTTTTGGAAGGACTGCCAATTCGTTCGGTCCTATCGCTATGCGTCGTTTGGGCGATGGGGACCTGACAATTTGGATGACAGTGCTTAGGTCAGGAGGTCTACTCAAAGCTCTGTCACTTCTCACATATACTGACCACAGTTTGCCTACCAACCAGGATGGATCTTGTGGTCGCAGTACCGTGATTGTGAGGTGTGTGCAGGTTCCTAGGCGAAAGCCTTCATACTCGGTACCAAAATTACAGTTAAAAGGCCAGCCTGTGACTCTCAGGAATTCATCTTTTTTAGGAGGATTCCACCTGGTCCGGGGGTTACCGGTTACTATAGTTTCACACCCCCAGTGTCTGCAAAACCAGTAACCAGGGCGGGTACAATACTCCTTACCAGGGTTGTTACTCGGGCACCAATACGTTTGTTTGTAGATGGTCGAAGTTGGTTCTCTGGGGTATTGTTTACCCCCTCCGCCCCAAAGGTCTTCGAGTCGCACCGTCCAGGCTGGAGAGTTGGTCTCAGATTGGCCTATCATCGCGTGGGTGATGAAGTTCCGGAACGTCCAGACGTGAGGCTGGTACGGGTGGTGACTGACGGTCGCATGGAGTAGCACAGACCAGAGGCAGAGACGCAGAAGCTGAGTAAGGGGCTCAGACGGCGACCTATGCAGGAAAACCTGTAGGAAAATACTCAAAACACTCAACAGTTACCGTCACTGCGAGACAATGTGGGCAGGTAAAATCTATGTCCTACAACGAATCTCGGGTTTAACAGATTTGGAAGGACACCATTTAATATCATCGTCCTTCTTTACCCCGGCATAACCTCTACCGGCCGCAATCAGCTTCCATCCTGTCTCCCACTCTCCCAACTCGTTTCTCACACTAACTGGGGGGCCGTCTTGGGTAGCTTCTATCGCCCAATGTCTTTCTGATGGAGCTTGATTTTGGTCTCCTCTAGAGAACTGATTCAAGGCAAGCATGGCAGTTGCTAATAGACTTGGCTGTTCTGATGGAGGAATGGCACTGCAGGATCCACATTAGGGACAGGTGACCACGACGAACCTGTTAAAAGAGACTCTGCTATTTGTTAGTGAGTGCATACAGACAACAAGTTCAACCAGGTTAACTAACAGAATGTGAAAAGGGAGAAAATATGAGAGCAAAGAGGTAGCAGTAAGAGCTTGTGGAGTAAAGGGAATAGGACATCAGAAAGCAACAGGAACAAGAACACATGAACTTTTCTTTGATGACTAAACTGGATGATAGTAGAGATGTTAAGTGGGTATTTGCTCAGCTTCGTCCTGCTCAGCCTCGGGAGCGGACGTGTTCTCAGCTGGTGGTTCGGCTGTCTTCATCTCTTTGCCATCTTGTGGTTTAGGGTTCTCTAGGGGTCTGTGTGGGTAGTTGAACTTACGGCGGTACCGACGTTGAGGTAGCTGCTGACTTTGGGTTTCATCCCCTTGGTTCTCTTTGTTTTCTTCACTTCCAAAAGAATGAAGAAGCAGAGAACATACCAGAAGGTCAAACCAAGCAACGCCGTCCCTATCGCAAGCGGCGGAAACCACCTTACTATATGTGTAGGCCCTATGGGCGTCGTCCACAATATACCAACCCTCCCGTGCAAGGAGAGATAGTGGAGGGTGCTGACAACCAGGGTGCAGAAGACGGCAGACCAGTCAGGCAAAACATGTACCGAGATTACAGACCGAGATTCCGCAGAGGTTCTCTTTGTTTTCTTCACTTCCATCCTTTCTAGGCTGTCTTTGACGAAGACAACCTCTGCGGAATCTCGGTCTGTAATCTCGGTACATGTTTTGCCTGACTGGTCTGCCGTCTTCTGCACCCTGGTTGTCAGCACCCTCCACTATCTCTCCTTGCACGGGAGGGTTGGTATATTGTGGACGACGCCCATAGGGCCTACACATATAGTAAGGTGGTTTCCGCCGCTTGCGATAGGGACGGCGTTGCTTGGTTTGACCTTCTGGTATGTTCTCTGCTTCTTCATTCTTTTCCCTGCTCTCACTGTGCTGGTAGTTTTGCCGGTAGTTGTGTGGTGTGTCTGGATCAGAGCGTTTGGTGTTCCAGTCCGTTAAAGGCATAGGTTTAACAGTCCTTTTTTTATTTGCTTGCCATACATTTTTATTTCTGTGTTTGGTATAGGTCATTGGCATGGGTTCTGTGTCTGAGTCAGTGTTCGAGTCAGAATGTGAAGTGTCTGAGGATGTGTATTCGTCTGACTGACATGGAGTGGATTGGTCAGAGGGTTCTGGCAGTTTGAGCCTTCTGGTTGGGCTCCACCCTCTGTACTTCTTGGAGGCAGTGGCAGCTGGGCTCGCTTTGCCCCGCCTCCTCTCTAGAGGCTTGTCTGTTTTATGTGGTGACATTCGAGAGTTTGCTCTCTGCAGGGGTTCTGTTCTCCCCTCGCAGCTGCAAGCAGCACCTCCCCCAGTGTGGTCCTGACCGCGCATGTGTGCGGCGGGAATTGGCTTGTCTGTGGCGGAGCTGGCTTTTGGCCACGCCCCTCTTGTTCGGCTCCGGCGCCATATTGCGGAGCATAGGGCGGCGGTTTTATTAATATTTCATTTTTATTCATATCACTCGTACCGTCATGGAAAAGCAAGGGAATACTGTGCTCGGGGTGTGGGTTTGGGTTAGTTTCGGGGTCGGGGTTTGGGGCAGGCGATGAGGGTCGCGAACGCGAGGGATCACTAATTTCAAGCGGCGGTTTCAGCTCTGAGAGATCATCATTAACCGCGGTCTGGGTCGCAGCGCCGACACCTAATTTTGGGATTATTCTTAAACATTGCTGCGCTGCTTTCCACGTTTCCTGCTCCTCGAGTGCTTTTCTGAGCGAGTCCATGACTCTCCCCCAGCTTTTTAAACACCTCCCGGAGCCCGTCTGGAAAACATCATCGGCAAGCGCGCTTGTGCTCCTTGCCCAAACCTCGGAGTGAAGAATGTCGACCGGACGGTCGATGACTTTTAACTTAAGCAGCCGCGTAATAGCGGCATTAAAATCTTGGAACTTGCATTCTATGTTCCACTGTTCATATATTTCTAACATTACCTTGCCTCGATGCTGCATCGTAGGCGGTACTGGGCGCGTCCGCCCCGCCGAAGTCGAACGTAGCGCTTCGGCCGTCCTCTCCCCCAGCGAGTCTCCCAATTCCTGCAGCGGGCACGCTCCCGAATATCGGGGGGCTGCTGACCGGGTTTCGGCACCACTATGTTACCTGCGATCAACGCAGGCTGGCGACCTGGTTCTGGAGAGGACCACGGCGTACTTACAGACTGGCCGGACACACGCACGCTACACCAATGTGATGGACGGCGAAATGCAATTTATTAATGTCGGACACCCCCTTATATAGTTTTGGGGTGCCCACGTAACTGTCTTGGGGTTACATAACTTGGTTACGTCGCTGGAGGGGGAGTGCCCTAACTCCTCGTGACAACCCGAGGGTCTTCCGGGCGGAGTAATCTAACTACACTATCCATAATCATTTTCAGTAACCCACAGTTCTTTTCATGTGGAGCTTTTGGGTCAGAAGAAGGACAGACTTTTGAGCCATCTGTGGGACTCATGACTCCTTATATTACCAGAGACTCTGGTTAACAGGTTGCCCTCATGTTGCAGATTATTCCTCTTCTGAGACAGGAAAAATGTGTTCTGGAACTATATTCCTTGACTATTTCATTCACAAATCTTTACTGTCTTGGACAGAGATTCAAAGGACTAAAGTGGCAACATACCAAAGCTACAGCAAAATGTGCAATTCCCTAGTTCCCAGAAAGCAGCTGTGCTTAAAAGCTGTCAGCCAGCAAAGCATTTTTCTTTTTGCAAAACTGTGTATTTCCAACAATTCACTCTGCCCTGGACAACTCAAATTAAGGACTCTCTGTCATTCTGTTGCCATCTCAATTATGCACTCTCAGATGAAAGCCAGCATTGATGTGGATGCGTCCAGATAAAAACAGATTGCACCTTCATTTATAATATGAAATATTTATCTTTTCTTTTATAGAAATGCTTTGCATTTGAGATATGGTACCAAGCACCCTGAATAAGTTAATGGGCTCCAGTTAATTATCTTGTGTTTCTCCTCCTGGTTCAGTTCCAACCTTTTAATTCTCTAAAGCTATCAGTTTCATTGCTTTATCGCTTCTAGCACAACAAGGCATTCCAGGTCATAACTTGGACCTGTGAGCATAAGGTGGTTGCCCAGAAATTCATTTCCCAATAGATAAACCCTGAAGGTTTCAAATGTGTATCCAAGTGCATCCAAAAATCTTTGGAGGAAAAATCTCATTAGAACAGACTTCCTTTGATTTTCTTCCATTCCTGGTTGGCTTTGAAACAACATCATTCATGGCTTTGTTTTCAAGTATGCTTTCCCCCCCAACAGTTCCATTTGTAGTTCTGAGTGAAACTCCGTAGCAGAATAATACAAATATTCATGAGAAAAAGAGCCTAATTTTTTTAGAGACAGTCAAATAGTAGAGCTAGTCCAAGCACTGGTCAAAATGTAATGCTGATGCTTGATCATTAGCTGACTTGACCTGTTGTCTCTCTTGTCCTGTTATGCGCTTGTAAATTATGATCAGACAGCGGAGAACTTACTTGTAATGAAAAACATGGCAATGGCCAGTTTCTAAATTAGTTCACCAAATTCACCAAATGCATTTGTAATAAAAAAGATTTAATATAGTTCTGTATTTGTTATTTAGCTATTTTAAGTTTCATTGATTATTTATAAATTAAATCAGATCCTGCTTTTCAAATCCTTCAGCACTTAGAATAATCTTAATGTTCATATGAGTACATATCTGTGGAAGTAAAACAAAAAATTCAATGAGAAAAGCAATGGCAATAGCATTACAGTATGAATTCTTCATTTATCACAAGGTAAGTTCTTGATTACACATTCATCCTAATTTATTTCACAGTAATGTTAAATATGTCAAGGGAATGTGTTGGTAAAAAGTAAATGAAAGAGACCATAGCTATTCCTTTTTATGATATTTTCAACTTACTCTGTTGAGGCCTTTATTTATTCATTAGAATAATTGCACTTATTCACATTTCTCCTGAACTTCTATTGGAAACTTGCTGTCTAAAGCTTTTCAATAAAACCTCAAAAGCTTATTTAAACTTCTGTTAAATTATTACTCTTTTCTTTTTCTAGAAAAAGAAAAATCACATTTGTCATTATATTTGTATATGAATATCACTTGCTTGTTAAAAATGTATAACAAAAATCTCTGGATATCTGAATCAATTCCTGAATCAGTTAACAATCTTAAAAGATAAATCAACATTTTTAGATGCAGTTCATAAGTCATGGTACGTAGATAATTTCCTTTAACTTCATAATATTCCGTGAAGGTCTAGGAAAATGTAGACAGAAATGGACTTTAGTTCAGTGTTTTGCAAGGTTTCTGGAAGTGTTTTGAGGTGAGAGTTTGGTCATTTGTGGCTCCAAGCCAAAGATTACCTTCTTGAAATTTTACGTCTAACAGCACCCATTCTGTACAGGAAAGAGTGCTCCAAAGTAGAGGCCCAAAATGCTTTTACACAAATGATTCCCAGTGAAAACTCCAGCAAAATGGACCTATTTCTGCCATCAGCCTTCTCATTTAGGAGCTGACATAATTCATTCTCCTTCTCATCTGCTGCCCCTCATTATCCAGGTAGCCTGATGTGCCACATTGCACTCTTAGCAGAAGTATCCCTTTCAAAAGCACACTCCCCAGATCAGAGCTGTTTCTTTTGATTTTCTTTCTGACTCACTGACATTTGCAGAGATGTGCCAGTGCATCTGAGTCCAAAAACAAGAAGGTAGAAAACACATGAAGTTCCTTTTGCCTTTCATCTCTTCAGTCTTTGTAGTCAGAAAAGATTTCTATTACATTGGCCTTTCTTTTCTTCTTCTTTATTTTCTTTTAATTTTTCTTTCATTTACCCTGATCTTATTAAAGTTGCTCATCTCTTTTTTGAGTTCTTCCTGCAGAGTTCTTAGCAAATCTCCTTGATGTGAGTGCTATGTAAAATATTCTTTAGCACTTCGTCACTTGAGTTGCTCTGAACTGTATTCCTGTTCCATCAAGATTCACTCAGTTGAAGTTGGAGACGCAATTTTAAAACACTGCTGAACAGAACTATTTTACTCAAACTCAGGTGTGCCTTTGGAGGGTGTTGTGATCTTACTCCATCTCAGAGTTTATCCTTTGTCAGTTTATGATACAGAGATTGCTTTCTGTTCTGTGCTGTAGTAATGAACTAGCAGTGATATTACGATTTCCTGCCCTTTTCTGCACTAAAAGTTGCTAAGTAAGTCTGAGGTTATCCTGCAATTCTGGCTAGAACCTAAAATAAAGCTTTACACTATTGCATCAAACTGACAGAGATTATCAGCAGACAATTACCAGTCATCTATCTAGGCATTAAATATCTGTGTTTATAGAGGGTACTGACTTCTGATGATTCATCTGTCTAGTTTAATCTATGATTAGTATCTGTGTAGGTGTAACTCCACCTACAAGCATATCATGCTTGCAGCATTTGTTTCTAGGAGGATGAGAAATTCTAAATGGAATAATTCCATTTGAGGCAGTGGTGATAGCAATAGACAAGTTTATTCTTCACCCAGTGAGGTCATGCAGGGCAGGCAGCTTACAGGCAGTCAGTACTACCTCTCAAGAGATTCCTAGGCAGAACAAGCAGTTATCTGAAATCCAGGAAACAGATCTGCATCTCATCCTAGCCCTTCAGACACTGTTCTTCCCAGCACTTCATACTGTGTGTGAAATGCATAGGGCAGTTGCAGCATCCTAAAATCTCCTTCTGTCCATTATAATCAAAGTCAGGAAACTGCTGTTACACAAATTTTAATCTGGGTTTCCTCTCCCTGCTCCTGCCATTGCTGGATCAAAAAATGCCATACAACAGGATTTTAAAGCTATAAGTAAATTTTATTTGTTAGTAGATTGTCAGTCACATTTGTTTGGGGCTGTGAAATGAGAAACACGTAATACTTACAGAGGTGTTCCAGGCACTAGTTATGGTTAACTGGATTTCATATCCCACAGCAATTCATTTTGCAACATTCAGGTCTGTATCATGACTCTAAAACATCCATTGGGATGTGGAGCAAGTTTTCAGTTATGACTGAGTAAAAACTAAGTCACAAGAACTAGTGTTTGTTGTGCAGTTCTGAAAGTCATAGGATTTATTTAAAGGTTGTTATTAGTCTGTTAGATTTCAGCTGCACTACTGAACTCTTTTGTTACTGTCTGGGCTTCAGCTTGGGCAGCAAACAGTCCAACAATCCTAACCACTTGAGAACTGATCTGTAAAACTGCTGTGTGATCTGCTACCTCTAAATAGGTGTAAGAACAAACCCATCAGTTGCTTTGGGCTGCTCATTGTTTCCATGTGATCCGGGCAGTCTTGTCTGAGTCCCAGTTCTGACCCTTGCTCCTTTGTTTGAGCAGTCATTTGGGGTTGGTTTTCTCTGCTCTTTCTCCATCCCTTCTCTCTGGAGCCAGACTCCTGACAGCAATCCTGTACTGCCTGCAAGACAGCCTTTGTGGCCATATGTGATTAATTTCTGACACCTAACAATGCTATTGCTTTGCCTTTCAACTTTGCTTCCACTTAAACTTCTGGGTTACTGAACTTTCTTTCACACTGTTGATACCGGGATGTCTCCCTGCTGTAACCTGATCCCAAGCGCTGGGATGCAATCCCTGCTGGATCCCTCCAGAAGTTTCCATAATTTAAACACGTTCCTGCACATTTACAGTTTTGAGCTGCTGATTACAAACAACCCCCCCCAACCCCCACAACACCAAAACAAACAAACAACAACAACCAAACAAACAAAAAACACCCACCAAAATATTTAATGTCGTCCAGTGATTTTTAGTGCAGCTCTTGCAAGTACAGTCCTCTGATTCTGCCTTTCCCAGAACAACCAAACTAAAAGTCTTATTTTCCAAATAACTAAAGAGGCTCACCTGAGGGCTGAGATTTTCAAATCTCTTTAAGAAAGGGTCCTTCTTGCTTTTATGTCTTGACTAAAACAATTAAATGACACAATCATCTAGAAAAAGGGTGCTCATGGGTGTTGAAAACAGAAGCTATTGAGTTCACCAGAATGGAAGTGTAGAGTGGGAAGAGGAGGAATCAAATATTCTGAATACAAGCAAAGCTGATAGGTGAGAAAGGAGATGAATTTGAAGATGAAGTATTATTTCGCAATACAGCTTTCAGAATGAAGAGAAGTAATTTTAGATGTCAGGTTAACTTTTCTGAGAGGTCATGCTGATGATAAATTATGGCAGATGCAATGTTTTTATAATTTTGTTTTTCCTGAAGCCAATATGTGTTTGTTTTTGCCAAGCCATCAATAAAACCCTCTTAACAACTTTCACACAAATATTTCTCCTAAAATTACTAGTAACTAGTAGGTAGCTGAGTCATCTCGCTGCTTTATTCTTTATATTTGACAGTAATTATTGGAGGCATAGATTACTGGGAGTGTCTAGAGAATGTTTCTGCTGGTTTTGCATCTAATTCTTTACCACTTGTATTGCTTAATGTAACACAAGGCTTGTGAAGAGTAGAATGCACCAGACCTTGAAGCTGTGGTTGTCCATGAAGTAAAATAATGTTGTGAAGCCATTCTTAGTGCTCAGTCATCAGAAGAGAAGACACAACAGTAGTGTTACTTATGTCTGAATTCTGGAAAAATACTGCTTGACATTTTGTGATTATGAGAAACTCTTCTAGTGTTTGAAACTGAGAGAAGGAATAGTTCCATGCATTTCATTGAGATACCTACCTGGTATCTCTTGGACATCATCATGGCTTTAATAGTCATAAAAGCATTTTCCTGGTAGCTGTTCTGTAAAATAAAAAATGTTCATTATTAAAAGAACGTATAATTAACTTCATATGAATCCTAAAATTGTGCTTAACTGTAATGTACAACTAAACAGAGTTTGTCAGCTGTGATTATTTAACATCTATGTAATTGTAGGTGTTTACACACTAAAATAAACAGTATATTAGTGAAGTTGTACCTTTCTTCTATTTTTTTTAAGATACAGTAGAGATCTAAATGACACAAGATTATATATCTTGTGATGATAGATGAATTATAAACATGATATCTTCATCTTTGATGCCAAATGTATTTATGTAGACCAAATGTAATATTAGAGCAATACGAAAACTCTTCTCTCCTCCTTAAAGTGTCTGCTTGTAACCTAGTGCAGAAAGAAAGTGCCTGCTAACCCTCTTGTCCCTCACCAAAGTCCTGGGTAAAGCAGCAGCTGATAACCAAGCTGAAGCAGATTGAATATTACAGGAATTGGTCTTCATGAGGAATAACCTCTTAATAGCACTCTTGGAATGAAAGAGTAGTGTTAGAAACAACATTCAGACTAGAAGGTGTTAATTTCTTATCCTTTCTCTGTGCTTCCTCTTCTGAAACTTCATTAGTGGATCTAGCATCTTAGGAAATTATTTGAAAAAAAAACTTTTAAGGGCTATATGTTGACATGTGTTTGCATGGTGATACTTCTAAAGCTTTTAGCATAATTCAGTGTGGTACTGGATTTGCAAATTCAGGAAAACCATTTTAGTATGTGGGCTTCCAGCTGAAGATTTTTCAAGCACAACTTAGAAAGGTAAAAGTCCAGTTTTCATTGGTGTGGTATTCACTGTCATGCTGTGATTTCTAAAGATTTCTAAAGAGGCCTCAGCTCTTGTATAGATGAGAAATAAGGAATCAAAACTCGGGGAAAACCATGCTTGTACTTACATTAAACCCTTAGCAACAAGAAGGATGCAAAGAGGTAACCACAGTGTTTGGGTAGAGATAATTAAGTTCTTTGGCTGAAATAACTGCAGGCTGCCTTTATTCAAGGTAGATTTCAGTGTTGTGATCTAGTCTTCAATATTTATGGAGCATTTTTAACATGAATAGCATAATACAGGACATTGTATTGCTACAGTGATTGGGACTACTGCTGTGAAATAGTCTAGTATTTTTTAATAAGAGTAGTAAGTAGAAAATAATCCATCAGGGATGAACCAAGACTGAAAATGAGCAACGTGAATGGTGCTCTTTAAAAAAAGAAAAACAGTCCTCCAAGACAAATAAACATTTGCTGCCAAACCCTTATTTTATTAAATTAGCTCCCTTTGCTCTGCGTTTGGTGTTTATCTTTTTAAAGGTCAGTTGTGTATATTATATCTTTAAAAGTTCCCATTTGTGTCTTCCCCAAAGTTCATCTTTCAGTTACTGTCTGACATAATGAAACTGTGGTAAGCATTTTTTGAAGTTAAAGTGCACTGTTCCTGTTTTCTCAGTCTGCTGCTGCCAGTACAGCTTATAAAAACATATATACAGGTAAAATTTACATTTCAGATTTTGTTCCTGTAGTTCTTGTCATGGTGACAGTTAGTTTGTACTGGTTACTGGTGAGGCTGTAGCCACTCACAAACAAGGAAAAATAGTATTATATTATTTTGCTGCACATGGTTATCACAGGAAAAAAAATGTATTATAGTTTGGTAAGTGTGAAGATCAATGATATAGTGGTTAAAAAACTACACCCTCGAGGAAGAACATTGAACCAGATTTCCTGCTTGCCATCCTTTACTCAAATGTAAGCTGGAAGCTGTTGTTTGGTCTGATTTTGGCCTGAGTTTCAATATAGTCTTAGAGATGAAATAATACACAGGTTCTTGGAGACAAGGGCACTTTATGTAGTTCCTGAATTACTGAAAGCTTATGAAAGCCTTTATCTGATCTTCTGTCTGCAGCAACAGCTTTCCTTATGGTTTTCTGGTGTTATACACCCCAGATAGTAATCTTTCCCCTCTTCAGGCTTTGACACAAGGGAGACCACAACCTCTGAAAAGACAAACTTTTTGGTTCTGATATGGCTCTTACCACGTAAAGATTTTTATTTGTGTTCTGGCATCTTTCTGAGGTCGTAAATGCTTGTTCAGTCCTGCTACATTCTACCAAGCAGATCACACTGATGTGTAAGCCATAGCATCTGCAATTACTCTGTAAAGTATAAAATGTCTACTATATTTCTCTACTACTGAGAAATAGTATGTTTTCCAATATTTTAGATTTTTTAATCATGTTGGTTGAATCCCTTTCATATGACTTCAGAGAAACTTTCAGAAGCAAAGCTGTTGCCTACAAAAGCACCTTCTTGTCTCTGTTGGCAAAGCTTTTCTTGCTCCAATGTAAGCTGCAAAGTTATAGTAGAACCCTTTAGGACATCTGTAGCAAAATACCTCTTAGGAATAATGATTTAAGTAATAAAATTAGAGGAGATGGTGAGAAAAATGCAACCAAAGGACATAATTCAAGGCAGGCCAACTTCTGTGATTCATAACACCATGGTAATCATGCTTTTGACAGAGCAACTGGCAGAGTGAGTTTTATTACATTTCTTTGGCGCATTTTGAAAAAGCTTGCCCTAAAGCCCTACCCTAAGAGACCTAAGGGCAGCTGAGTGTAAGACAGCTTAACTGACAAAAAAAATTCATTAAAAGTCCTAACTGGAAAGTTTTTCATGTGATAAAGTTGTGTGGCCTTTCCTTAAAAAATACATATACAAATCCATAAACAAATGAATGGATCTCTTCAGCTAGTTCTGAGTGCTCTTCTTTTGATACATTAAGCTATATGAGTCAGTCATTAATTTTCAAGTATTTATCAAAGTTCTCATATGAAGTGATGAGGTAATTTCTAGTATGAACCAAAGTTTACAGACAAAATTATGAGACTTCACAGGAAGCTGTTGACACATGAGAAGTTGATGCCCCAAGGTTTATAAGCAGGAGTAAGTCATTAGCAGAGTTTTTATAAAGCAATATCCTTAGCTAATTAGAACTCTCCTAGTTATATTTGCCTATCAAGAGAAGGAAAAAGAGTAGAATAAAATAAACACCAGTGAAATGAGAAAATTAGAAGAGTGATTGTTAAAAGTTGTTCATGAAACCATTTAGTAATTCTTTTCAAGTAGCACAGGTATTAGGATGCCCTGTGCTGTGTATATCGAAGCAGCATTAAGTGTCTTGGATCCAGCCATAAATGTTGGACCAGGGGGAACATTCATGGATGTGTGGAAACGAGGCTTCGCTTCAGCCTAACTGAGTGTTTCAGTTAGTTTCCTTTCTCTATTTATCTGCATTGTCTATTAAGGTCAAATGCCCTTTGTCCATCTGTCTGTCACCATGGGCAGTGCAAGAAGTGCCACACAGAGCTAGGCCTCTCCCAGAATTGTCCCATGTAGGGTATGGCCACATGTGGCTACAGTCTCCTTTTGTTCCTGAAAGCCCTTCTCAGTAAGTGCATTGCAGCGTAGTGCAATGGGCAAACCCTTTAAGTCTGTCAAGTGCTGTCAGATCTTGGCTGAAAAATGACAGTTCCCTTTACAGACTATAAGTAAGCACTTCCTCATCATAGGCCTTTGATGATGTGCACTGGGAAAGCAAAGATGAGAGGTGATACCAGCTCTAACTGAGCTCTGAAATCTGCCATTTATCTGTGCCCTTGCTGCAGGTCACCAGCAAACCTTTCCTCAGGCAGTTGATGTGTTGCACGGGGGCCTCATGCTGGAGTAGGTACAGAAATCACCTTAGTTTAAAACAGATTGTCTTTTCTTGTGACAAGCACTCATTAAAAGCTAATTGTTACTACTGGTTTGAAAATAGATTAATGACTTTCCTTTTTAAGGAGCTCTTCTAGAGTCCAGTTATAAAATCCAGTCATTCAGCTAAAATATATTTTTTTCTTCTGAATGAAGTTTAAAGAGAAAATTTGTTTCATGTTCAGAAATATACAGACATAGTTGGTATTTTCTGTGGAGACTCCCTTGATACTGTTCACAGATACTATGTTTCTCTGTCTCTTCCTTATAATTTTGTCATAAATTCAGTATTTGTGAGAAAAGTAATATAATCTGCATGTGCAGTTCTAGTCTTTCTGTGTATAATTCTGTGCCTTATTAATGAACTAAGGCAGGACCAAACCTCACGGTGGCACTGGTAGTCCCTTCCCCAGCATGGAAGATTTTTGCCAGATTAAGCGAAAAATGGTTTTAAGTTGCTCTTTGACATGGATGTTGATGCTTCTACTCCTTGCCAGCCTACTCTGCTGACCTGCTAAGCTCTATCTGTTTATCTTTAAAAGAGTCCATGACAGGAACAGACCTTAAACTGGTATGTACTGCCCCAAAGGGTTATAGCAAAAGGCTTTTCTAACAGAGAGGGCGAAACAGGGCTGCACATTTTAAAATGGACAGGGAAGGCCTCTTAGAGAAATAGGTGGAATTTTGTTCTTCAAGCACTCTGTTATACAGTTACCCATCTAAAACAGTAGAACCTGTCACAGGATTTCTTAAAAGGTAAATTAATTTATCATAATTGCATTGTGTTCTCTAGTCACAGAATTTACTTTCTGTCATACATCCATACATTTCAGTGCCAGATTTTCTTAATGCAGTTGTATTTCTATACTTATTAATTGTATATTTCCAAGTGAGCAAAATGGAAATCAATTTAATCTGGTCTAATTCTGCAGAAAGCCTGAAAGTAAGTTGGAGAACTGAAAACTGACCCACTTCTCTCAGTGGGAAAGGCTGTGAACTTTGTAATTATTTGTCTTAGATTCAGTGCTATGATAAACACCAACAGGTTATATACACCAATAAATAGGTTAATCTGTAAGAGTAGATGTCTTTGCAGATGGGATGGAAGTGGCCCTGAGACACAGAATAAAATTAATTTGGCAGTGGAATTTAAAGGTTGAAGTAAACACATTTGTCTCCCATAGTGTTAGTGAGTATAAATGCCCCAACTTTTTTTTTTTTTACTTTTTTTTTTTTTTTTTTTTTTTTTTTTTTTTTTTTTAAGTAGCCAGAGTTTTTACATGGTGTCTATCCCTTCAGTGCTTGAATAGGAATGTAAAATGTCTGTACTAGCCATATCTGGGCGCCTGGGATGGCTATAAGAACTGGGTTAACTTAGATGCAATAAAAACTCCCCAGTGCACTCTTTCAGCATCCAACAATATTTGGCTCAAGAACTTCATAATCTGAAAGTAGTATCTTTGTATTTATTAAATCATGATAGATATTTATTCTGGGATTTAGTCCAATTAATTTACTCCTAAGTCTTTGTAAATATATAGTAGCTGCTGTGTTCCATGACAGTGACTTCAGAAGCTTGACTATGTAGAAGAAAACTGCTGTTTTTTTCTGCACTTGCAGCCCACTATTTTCCTGTGATTTCTCTGGTTCTATCAGAAAAGAGAGAAATTTTTTTCCATGTGCATCATCCTCAGGCCTATAAGCCTAATACTGTCATTACATCTTCTTTCTGACCTGTAACTCACCAGTTACATGAGCTTGGGATGATGACAAGTCTGTACTACCTGTGCCATGTTCTCCTCTTCAGTGGGTACTGTTTCACTGTGCCCATACGGGACAGAAGAATCAGTGCTAACAGAGAATCTTCTGTATAATGATGCTTATTCCTAGTTTGAAATGTATCCCCTATATATGAGGACCAAACTCCTCTCAAGTAGAGAGTGCAAATCATGCTGTGTTGTACAACGATATTTTGTTAATCTGTGCTTGGAAGTGATATGTGAGACCATTTTCTTTGTGACTTACAAATAAATCACTTAGATGGCAAGTTTAATCTTGAGATATTTTTATTGCATGATGTTGTTTAAATAATGAAAGTGGCTTAATGGGTGATGTGTTTAATAAACTGAATTTTGAAGGAGGTTTGAAATGCTATAGATTGGGTTTTATTTCAGTTAATAACAATACTAGTTCAGTTTCTGTGCTGCATCATAATAAGGAGATGAGAATTCTGTTTGATATTGCAGTGGATATTGAAAGATGATTGATGGCACTAATTTTTCTGCTGCTTCACTGCATGCCAATTCTATTAATAGCTAATTGTTTTAAGATACATATCTCTGTATTTGAAATTGGGGTAGGGGGCATGGTCGTCTTCAAGTGATGCATACTGAGTGCTCTGAAAGCAAGAATGACTCTTTAATTTACTAGGTCAGATGAGGGCTTAGATGTTGCTTTCTAAACTGCAGCATTTTACACTTGGTGTCCAGCTATTCCATCGTCTGACTCAGAAATGTTAATCCTGATGACTTCCAATTTACTCCGCAATAAGTAGCAGGCTTAAGAAACAAAGTCTGATGGAACAGGACTTGTTTATTCAACCCTCAGCTTCCACTAACAATGTATTTCATTGCCTTTAGACTGGCTCTGCTCTCCATAGCTCAGGGCTGGCAGGGGCTGACATTGCTCTTCTTCCCATTTCAGGCTCTGCCTCCTTAATGGTCCGTGGCTGACTCACTAAATAGACGTTCCAGCCACGAACTTACATGGCTGACAGCCAGGACAGATTGCCCTATAGATGACAGGGCTGTGATTGGATGCTGCCTTTCCTTGAGTTGCTTCACTTCAGAAAAACTGGTCAGGAAATGCCAACAAATTAGAAAATAGGAGCACAATTCTTTGTTATGCTGTTGCTAACAATAATAATGCAAAACATTGTACATCAGTTCCCATCTGGTGTAGTTTTCATTTTCTGTGCTTTTTGCACTGGAGCAAACGACAAGGGTAGAATATGTTACAGAATTGGGTCATAGATAATTCTGATTCAGTTAAATTTGTGTTCATTTCCAAAATCTGGTTCATTAGCAGTGGCTTCCTGTCAGTTTGTCCCATTACTCAGGGTGGTGGAGCGTGGTGGATTTTATGCTTATCCTGGAATACAAAATGGGAAATCAAGAGATAAACTCCATGCAAATTAAGAAACCATGTAAATAAGAACAGAAGAACTTTTTAATGAAGTAATCTTTCAGATGTTTGTTAGTATTTACCTTAAAATATCCAATTGAGTTGTCTTGAAAAAAGATTTTTCCTACTACTTATCCTTCAAAGTACAAAAAGGAAAAAAATGCACTTTGCTAGTTTTTGTAATTTGAATGATAAGAGGGAAAATTAGAGAAAAAAATTGTTTGCTAATCTTGTTTCCCACAGTGCCAAAGTCTTGTGTTTTTGTTAAAATTAATATACTTTGTTTTGTCTTTTGTGACTGAATAAGAAGAAAAATTACCGTGAATTCAACCCTCTGTCCCCCTCAGTGTAGACCTTTAATTTCTGGGTGTGTTTAAAAACCCCAGGGAATGGCTGGCTCAGTGTTGAGGTGGTCGTGAGTGTGTCTTCTTCCAGAAGTGCAAGGGAAAGCATGAGAGCCCAAACATATAATCTGTGTAAAAGTTGAAGATGTATTTTTCAGATTCCATGTCCTCAGGATTGTCCATACTTCATTTGGGAAAAACAGCATATGTGTAGAAGCTCTCATCTATGTACTCAGTCCATGTGCTCCAGACATCCCAGACTAACTGTGCACAGGCACACAGGCCATGTATTGTCTGGATGGATTGGCTCTTAATTACAAGAGCAGTGAATCTAGACTCTGATTCAGGCACTGTGGCCATTTGTAAGGAAAGCCAGCAGATGGCTGCAATAGGTAAAGAGCTTATAACCATAGAAGCAGGAGTCTGGTGTTCAAACCAGTAACACTGGCAGAAGTGCTGCTCAGGTCAGCGAATTAAAACAAAATTAAATACTGCATTTTTCTGCTTTTCTGTCTCTATCATGTCCTTTTCTTCACATACCAAAACTAAAGGAAAACATTTTGTCCATTACCAAAGAAATTTTAACTCTGGATGTACAAACTAGAAGTAAACGTATAATTTCAGAACTGTCCTTTGCTGTCTGTTTCATGAAGAGGTAGAGCACGAAGTTCCTGTATTTTCTTAGGATGCAAAGGTTGTTTTTGTGCTTTTGCATCCAAAAGAGAGACATTGAAGCCAGTAGACTGGACTGCAGTGCCTTCACTGTCCTCACAACACCTTGCCTTTACCTTTCTTGAGTGGCTACAGGCAGATTTCCTTGCATCCTTCCCTGTCTGAGGAAGAGTTCTGGGGATTGGGATGAGAATATCTGTCTCAGACTACATGGGCAGTGAGAGAGATACAGGATGAAATACTCAAAAAGGTTTTCACAAGTGCTCTCTGCCTTCTCCTGTGCTAGTTACTGTAACTGTGGCTATTCTGTAACTGTTTAGAATTTGTGGGGTGGTAAGGAGCATGAGTGATGTGTGTCAGAAGCAAGGGCAAATGTGCAGAGGTAGCACCAAGAAGTCAATTTGAGCACGTAAGACAGGAAATTTAACTGCAGTTTTAGCTTCTCTAAATGTAACTTTTCTAATGAGGAACCATTTGATTTTTGTAATCACTGTGTTTTTTCCAGATTCCTTCCAACTCAGCAGTATTTATGAATGAATAGTCTTTGCATTCAAGGTAGAGATTTTATTCTGAAAAATAGGCTGTAAATATCTTTTTCATGTATTCCTATTTGAAGGATAGCTACATGTCAGCTGAAGAGAAGGCATTTCAGTACCTAAAGGGAGCTTACAAGAAAGCTGGAGAAGGAATCTTTACGAGGACGTGTAGTGTAAGACAAGGGTGAATGGCTTGAAACTGAAACAGAGTAGGTTTAGGCTAGATATTAGGGAGAAATTCTTTACTGTGAGTGTGGTGAGGCACTGGCACAGGTTGCCCAGAGAAGTTGTGGATGCCTCATCCCTGGAAGTGTTTAAGGCCAGATTGGTTGGGTCTTTAAGCAAGCTGCCTAGTGAAAGGTGTCTTTGCCCATGTCAGGAGGGTTGGAACTAGATGATCTTTAAGGCCTCTTTTGTTCCAGACCATTCTATGATTCTGTGGTTCATGTGTTGTGTTAGAGGATGAAGTAATTGCAAGGAAATAGGATGTTACTTCTGCTTGTTGAACAGCCAGATTGCTGTTTCCTTCCCTCAACACCAGGTCTTCAAACTCATCAGTTACCATCTTCCAAATCATTGCTCTTTGGTAGAAATAATATGTGACACAGGACATGTTGGTATAATTTACTCTGTGTGCAGTAAGCCTGGTGTTATTTAGCCTGGCCTGTGTTTTTTATGGCAGAACATAAAAGAATTGCATGTGACCTCCCAGTCCAGTGCTGCTATTGCCTGCAAGATAGTGTGTGGTTCCTTCAAAAGGATAAAAAATATGTTGACCAAAAAGGATCTGAATCACAGATTCTTCACTTGATAATTGATGGAGAAGTGAGGGAGCAGGCTCACAGAAATGCTGTTAACATCCTGGCTGGACTGTGCAGAACACTCTCCTTGGTACACAATGTACAGCTGTGCAGCATGGCTGTTGGTTTGTCAATAGTGCATGTCCGCCACCCTGCCCAGAGGCTGGAGAAAAGCGGCGTGCTTGATCACTTCCCATTTTACTGGATCCATAAATCTATCACTTGGAAGTATGTGTATCTCTTCCACTGTCCTGCTGTCAGGAACTGAGACAAGTGCTGAAGTAGAGTAAATTTTTCTTCACAGTGGCTGGTATGGGATTGTATTTTGAATTTATGCTGAACACAATGTTGATAATAGAGAGATGTTTTTTTATTGTTGAGCAGGGCTTACACAGAGCCAAGGCTTTTTCTGCTATTTGTAAACATGCTATTGCTCTCCAGTGACCAGTTGTGAGAGTTACAGCTGTCAGGGATGTGAGGTGGCTTCCCCAGAGTGTGAGGTTTTAAACATGTCATCACTTGTTAATGACTACAGGTCACTACTACATGGGCCAGGATGTGAAATACTGGCCTAAAGATGACAAGCCTGATGTATCATTACCATGGCCATGAGCCATCCAGGGCTTCTTTTCAAACAATGTAAGGAAATTATCTGCAGTGTTATTATATGTATGTACTAGTGGAGATAATGAGATGCAATGAGTCTTGGTTTTTGCTCCCTGTTTTCAATAGTGCTGTTCTGTTTGCCTTAATATACTGTTATGGGAGACCAATGATTAATGGGCAGAAAGAAAGGATATGGCTAAAGCTTGCCTCCCTGAGAAGGCCAGAAGGTCTAGCCAGCCAGCCATTAAAAGCTCATTACTGCAGCAATAAAAGGATTGATTCCTTAGTATACCTCCCTCAGAACTTTAACAATTAGCCCATGTGCAATTATATACTGGCAGTATAAAGAGGCTGCTGATAAATCATATTTTTTATTTCTAAAGGCAAGAGAGATGAGAGATATTAATACACAGCAGCATATGAAATTAATATAAATTGGAAACTAATAAAACAAGCTGCTTGCAGTGGTGCTGCCATTGCAAAATTTTGAATAACTTGACAGTAACAGACAATTAATTGCATCTGGGAGGGATGAGATTCTTCCCACATCAGGTGATTTGACTCAGAGCAAACATGCATATTAAGCAGACTACAGACTTCAACACAACTGGCTGGCAAAAATGAAGTTAGAGCAGCTTGAAGCAGTGGCCTGAGGAACAAATAGACTGCTTTAAAGTGCAGACTACTAATTACTCCATTGCATTAGGTACAAACACAGAACCAAAATGTAGTTCCTACTCCTCAGTATTAAGAATTTAGCTTTAGAGATAACAATGTATGACATGGTATATAATGGATCTGGTGAAAGACAGGTTGTGAGGAAGAAACAAATAGAACAATGAGATTTTCATTCTCTGGCTTCTCTTTCTGTGTTTCCATGTAGTGGGGGCATGTCTGCACTGAGACAAGGACATCAGAGCTTTCTAGATAAGTCCCATTAATAGTCTGACTCTGCTTCTCTGGACTTAGTCTTAAGAAAGCTAGTTAAAATACAGGCCTGCAGCCAGAGCTGTCTGCTCCTCCCCAGGGTAGTCTTTTAAGATAAACAGTGGTTATGCAATGGAAATAAACTGCAATATTAAATCAATACACATATACCTCCAAGAAAGGGCTTTAGTGACCCCAGTTCACCTTGCACAATTCTTGCATGTTTCTCCTCTGCTTTCTCTTTCAGGTGGAGTGATTGCCTTTTCTGGAGCTCTCCTCAGTGCATTTCACAGGTCCCCACAGGACATACCCTGTGAGGCTCTTTAGAAATCAGCCCAAGAAAATTCTGTCTGTTAATACAGTTCTTCAGCTTCCAGTAATTTCAAACATTTTGCCTAACAGAACATCAGGACATTACACTGATTTTGCTTCCTGTTAGGTTTGCAGGCCTGCCTGTAGGGTGTCTGGTGGATTACAGGAGTGTAGCAGGATGTGGGACATTGAGTCAGTGTCTTGGCACAGTGCTACAGGGCTTGTGGATTTTTGTGTGCCCTCTCAAGTGATTTTTAGAAGCACTATCATCTTTAGGATGATAAATTAGTAATAATATCCCATGGTTGTAACATTATTTACTGCTATAAAAGTACAGTTAGAGAAGACAAGATTTCTGCAAAGCGCTTGTTCCAGTGTCCATAAATATCATTAACTGCAGTCCTAATTATTTGATAACCCAGCTGCCATTACATATGCCTTGTTGCACTCCAGTTATTACAGTCTATTTATGATAAATGAAATATAAGTTTCAGGGATGCAACATAGAAAAATATCAGCTACTCATTCTCAGGATTGTTTTGCAGAACTGTTTTTAAGTAACTGTAAAGAGCTGATTGAATAAACTCTGATTTCTTCTTCTGCCTCCTCCTGTTTAACCTGTGTTTTCCATTCTGAATCTTGGACAACACTGCTAATATAGAAGGGCATTGTTCTACATCCTTATTTAACTGCATAACTTTGGGTATTCCTTCGCTTTCCATATAATTAGCTTAAAGGAAACTGTTACTGTACCTGAATTATTGTAATTTAAAAACCTTAAAAGTTAAAAGAACTGACAGCAAAGACTGTCAAGTAATCATTTTGTTTTGCCATTTCCTGGTTATATATATTCACTGAAATTTTTAGGATGACTACTTGATTTGCATCATAAATGCAAAACTATTGTAATACAGTTTTCTGAAATAATTTCTTTCCTGTTTTTTTTTACCACTTTCAGTGGCGGTTGGCATTCTAAGAAGTCAACAGAATCTTAACTACACTTAAGACATGAATGCATTTTATTCAAAATAATAATCTATAGGTGAATATACCACATTTGAGGAAACTACTTGTTGCCTCACTTTAGTGGTTGATCTAGAAAAAAAAAAGTTTGTGAGTTTAGGTGAGTTTATAAGTCTAAAGGAAATAGTCAAGAGCTGCTGTTGGCCTACCTAAACATGAGGGTCTCTACAAGGTTAGCATCAGAGCATGTTGTCTCTTCCTGCCTCAAAACAGAAACTCTCCTGTGCATAGATTCTAGAGTTCAGCTGCTGTTGCTCTGGCAATATATACATCCACTCTTAGCTTTCTTTTCATTCTCCTTTCATGACCTGAGTTCCTCTTGAGAGATGGATTGCCTGTTTTAAAGGCACAATTTCAAAGCTACAAATATCTGAATCATGAGGGAGTATTTAGAAAAGTATTGTTATGTGCTTGCCTGGTTTTATACTTTTTCCTTTGCATTTACAGATTGCCCAGAGACATAATACTGAGTTAGACTAACCTTTTGTCTGACCAGGATGACTTTTGTTTCTGTGCATCTTCTTCAGATCATACATACATTATAGAAGTTAGCAACACTCCAGAGATTTTTCACAAAGAATTGCTTTTCCTCAAATGGGCTTTTCCTGAATATTCAGTGCTATGTGAAGGGTCTCTTGTGTTACTTTTGCTGTCTGCAGGCAACACTACATCCTTTTTTTTTTTTTTTCTTAAATCTTACCCTGAAAGGTACAAGGCATGAGGTCTCTGGGTGTCCTTGCATGACAGGATCTGAAAGAACTCGTGCACTCATTTCCCTTCCATGCATGAAAACAGTTCACATATACGGAAACTTTCAGAGTCTGGATTAAAGCTGTTGGCATCACTTGACATTTTTAGGTGGCATTTCCAAAGAAAGTGTTGATGTGCAGAACACTTAGGTAGTTTCTGAACAGTTTTGAATATGCGTCTACAAAACTCAGGATTCATAAGCAGCGTTCAGCAGAAAATGGCTTTGTTTTGGCCCTCATATGCAGCGTGTGGTATTCAGTAGTTATAACAGGCTTAGCAAAGTGTTTCACAAAGACACAATGTCATTTCTCAGCATAGGTAGACCCTACTCTAGGAAATGGGAAGAACACTTCTCAAAAAAAGCAGCAGATGAGAAGTACTGCCTTAGCTGTGGATTTTGTAGTTCCTCAGGGGAGGAATTAAAGGGGGATCTAGACTAGGACCTATGATAGAAGTTGTGATGAGAATAGGGTCAAGAGACTAACAGAAAGGAAACAGATGCAAAGCTGACCCATAGTATTTAACAAGCTACAAGCTGCCTGGTCAAACCCACTAGAATATACTGTACATACAGTGCAGTTAAGACCTAAGTTTAGCAGCAAATTCAATATTACAAAGTACTTCATGTGCTGGAGACATCTGATTTAGAGGTGCCATGGGAGCTATAACCATGCCTATCTTGGCTTTGCATTTTTATTCCTTTACTTCACACATCCTTTTTGCAGAAGAGGCATTTCAAAACATGAAAAAAACTTCTTTGCAAGAAAACTACAGGTGAAAGCAAGCTGTTGTAACCTGAGAAGCTACAGAGAGCAGGGAGTCCTTGAACCAGGACCAAGGTAGATTCCCTCTGCATTTGGGCTCACGTTTCTGCAGTGCATTGTGTTCATGAGCCTAAAGACTGCAACATTACCCAAGATAAGGAAAATGCCAAGGTGGTCCTTCAGTGCTATTAATTTTTTTTATTAGCAATGAAGCAAGATACTAAAAAACCCATAATCCCAATTATTTTTCCCTCACCTCGATCATCAGAAATCTTGGCACAATTTCGTAATTGCTTAAACCTTATCCACCAGAGTAATTCTTGATGATGTGCAAACCATCCAGTGTTTCCTGCCAAATGAACTGCTTGAAGCAAAAGTGATGCTTTTAAAATAAAAATACCCCATTTCCACCAAAGCATGGCTCACTTTCATCCTCTTCTCTTGTAGTAGTCATCAGTGTGCAAGCTTTGATAAGTTTCACCAGGTTATCAGTTCTGTGCTCTTATGACAGGCTGTCTTACCTTCCCTCCCCATGCTTTCTGTTCTGTTATCCCACCAACTTTCTACTGTGTCTCCTGAGCACCTTATTTAAGCAATTTCCTTAACAGCTGCTACTGCAGAGCCTTGCAAGCTTCTCCTTTGCTTCTGGTTGAAGGAGACTTGTTTAGTTTAGGAAGGGACAGGTAGAGCAGCAGACTGGGCACCTATGGTAAAAATTCCCACTGCTCCCATTGATGGGGTCCACTGTGCTCACAATGGTTTCTAGGGTTCATTAAGTGTCTGAGTGGTCTGAGAACTGACTTCTAGGATGAAACTAGGTTTAAGCATTCTACCAGCATCAGATTAAAGTTTAAGAGTTCTGAACGAAAAATTAAATATCCTACTAAACCCCCTTTTTGTGGGTTTCAGTTTGAAACAAGTGTGGATAATGGTCTTAAATCTTCAAGAGGATGAAAGTTAACCCAAATTTCAAAGGTGTTTCTAAAGCAAATTTCTGGGTTTGTGCCAGAACTTTGCCGTATGCTGAAACTGAAGCCATTGCTCTGTTATGGATCAAGGTCATAGATTAATGTCCTTCCAAATCCAAGTCAGAAAACTCATGGGTTTTGTTTTGGTTTAGAATTTTTCTTTTTCATGTTGCTCCAATCCCAATACCTTTTCCCTGAAGTACCACTACAAATACTTTGCCCAGTACATTTCTCTTACTTAACTTTTTTGTTGCTGGTCAGGCCTGGCTGTGTAAGTAATTCTTTCCTTGGACTGAGGCAGGAGTGCTCACAAAGCGCTGTGCTGGCCTGGCAAAATATCTGCAGGGTCTCTGCCTTTCCTTCCAGCTAGGGCTGTGGTGCCATCAATATGCTAATTCAAGGCAGCTGAGAGCAGAACTCCCTACCTGCAGCTTTTTAAGCTCAAAGATTTTTTAATCAGTTCCCTAATTGGAACCTAGGGGACCCCATTATGCTTTAATAATACAAAATCTAACTTTTAAAAAATCTTAATTATGGGCTGCTTTTTAAATGGATTTGATCACTGAGAATATCCACACATTTTGGAGGGCGGGGGTGGGGGGAGGTGGTTGTGTCTCCTTTTAGAAGATTGGTACACAGGAATGCTCCAGAATCACAGGTAAAATACTCCATATGGACAGTGCATTAAAGGTGCTGCCATTGGATCAATCCAGTCCTTATGCAATGATAACTTTTTTTTAACTTATTTGTTTTCTTTTTCTTTGCTTTATTGATGACTACAGTGATTGTTATGTGTTGCTGTGGTCAGATTAATCTGTGTCCCAGACAGTTTAAAGGACTATGTAAGTACTGTGTTGGAAGTTTGGAACTAACAATGTAGACCAATAATTTCTGTGATATATATTCCAGAGGCACTAGTGGAGAATAAATCTGTTCATCACAATGCTTCTGTAAGCAATTTCTCTCTAACCTCATCTTGTGATTGGCACCATACTGTCCCTGAGCTTGTGGATGAAGCGTTACTGCTATTTAAAAATTTTATCACATAAAGATAAAAGCCCTTTTTTTGACACATGGGCAGGCACAATCAGAAGTATCCGTATTTATGCTGGTATACTGATTGTACAGTTTGTAAATTGACTTATTTCTCATCTTAGAAGGGGAAGAAGTAGTTTCATAAGACACTAATTATGAGTTTAGTAGTTTGTAAATTTACATGTAATTTCTAAGATACTGATTAAACTCCAAACCAACATCATTTTTTTTGGTGAAGATTGTATTAGAATTCCTTAGAGACTATCTTGTGCTGTGTTTTCCTGCGTCTTGACAAGACTCAGGAATTTTGAGTCTTGTCAAGGCTCATCAGCAATGTTACCCTCAGGACTGTTACTGTCTTCATAATTTCATTTTTGGGGAATGCTCATACCTGCTCTTTATACTGGAAATCACCAGTCTAAAGAGCATGCACTTTGCTTAGTCACTCTGCAGGAGAGGCACATTAAGAGTCCTGTGAGGTTTGACAGTGAGTCTCAAGACAGTGAGTCTCTTGATGATGTGTCTGTAAGCCTGCATATATCCTGCATTTTGCTCATTGTTAAATAACTCAATTTTTTGAAAGACGGCAAACAAGGGATGGTGTGGTAGGGTGACTTTATGCTGCTTGTATCTCCAATCGTCTGTTCTGTTTGTGCTGTATATTGTGTTCTGTACCTTTAAACCTTGTTCTAGGAGTGAAAGGGGAGAAAGAACAGCGCGCAGTTTGTTTTAAGGAAACTGCTTGACTCTCCCACATTGCTGCTCTCCGGTGTTCGTCCGAAGCACGGACAGCGGTGGAACAGAGATCTCCTGTGCTTTTAGCTAGCTAGCTAGGCAAAGAAGACTCCTTGGTTTTTTTTGGGTTTTTTTTCCTTTTTTTTTCTTGGGACTGTTTAAATCTGCTCAGGACTAAAAAACCCAGAAGAGCAGCGAAGGCTGGCACCTGCGGCCCCGCCGGGCCTGGACTTTCGGAGAGACTGAGTGAGCTGAGCTACACCCACAGCAAAGACTGTCTCTGTTTGCCATCTCTCTTCAGAGCGGGCAGAAGTTTTATTGTTTCATATTATTAATTCTTTGCATTTGTGGGCATTTTGTTTGTTAAATAAATAGTTTTTTCCACTTTTCTCCGAAGAAGTTCTTTTCCCGGACCGGCTAGAGGGAAGAGCCGTTTGAGTTTACTCTTCCAGAAGAACCCCTTCGGAGGTTTTCCCCAAATTTGCCCTAAACCAGGACATATATTTATTTTGGCGCCCAACGTGGGGCCTGAGAGAGTGGAAAAAACTTACATTGATTGCATTTTTGGTTGTACTTTGTGTAGGAATAGAGTACTCAGTAGCCATGTTGCTTATTGAATTCCTAATGTCTCTTAGGATAGAATCCTTTCTGTGTTTCTGTTCCCTAAGCTTTTTTGAAGTTTTAATACCTCTCTGGTCCTTAGGTTTGTTTTCTTATTCAGAGATAGCTCCGATGTTGTCTCTAACACATAGCTTTTACACTAGAGGTGCACGAATTAAAATTGTTATTGTCCTGGGCTTAATGTTCATGATTTATAGAAAGTTTATACAGGTACTGGAGTTTGTGCCTGGTATGTTTGGTTTATAGCTTCTTCATCCTACCCTGCATCCTAGTTCCAGTAGCATGTTTTGAGGATTTATTAATAATTGCACCCAGTTTGTTAGAGGAAATGAAGCTTTTCAGTCTTTCCTTTATTCCTTCTCTTTTGAATCGGTTACATCACTTTTAGAGAATGTTCAATGTCCCCTGACTGTTAAAGAAACCATTTTTCTAGTAAGCTTCCTCTATATGTTCTACAGCTTGTCTAGAATGAAGTCTGAGTTCTCCAGAGGAGCTGATGAAATTGCTGACCTAGAAGTAAACCCAGGTGTGAAAAATCCTGAATGGTGTAGAAAATGAGAGAGAATAGGCCAAACCTTAAAAGAATTTTCTGATCCCCCAGCTTAAGAATTTTCACATGAACAAATTCAGAACCCAGATGAAGTAGGGAAATATCTGGAGGAGAACTGCCATGATGATTCTAAAGAGAAAAAGCTTATTGCAATAAGCTGGGCCCTGGCATACGCTTATCGTACGCTGCTAGATACTGTAGGGCAGCAAGTAGAGGCAGGGGGGCAGGAAGATAAATCAGCAGCTACCCCAGTCACTCGGGCTGCAGCCAATACCGTAGCTACTCAGACAGCAGCTAAACCAGAAAGTGAGCCTAAAACACTGGCAGTCGCCCCAGCAAAGAAGCGCACACACAAAACTGATCGACCAGTAGATGATAATCCAGGTGAAAGACCCTCAGTGCCTCCCAACACCCAACCAAGTGACACCCAATCAGACGCTGAACCAACTGATACACAATCAGAAACCGAACAAACAGACACAAAATCAGAAGCCAAACCAACTAACATAAAATCAGAAGCCCAGCCAACTGGCAGCGTAAGAGAAAACCAATCTGAGCTGCTGATGAGTGAAAAGACATTGCCACCAGAGTAAAGAAACTATCTGTAAAAGTTCGTCATGTAGACGCTCATGTTCCCAAGAGTCAAGCTAATGAAGAACACCGAAACAACGAGCAAGTAAATCAAACTGCAAAAATAGAAGTGTCAAAGATAGACTTAGATTGGCAACACAAGAAAGAGTTGTTCCTAGCTCGGTAGGCCCATGATGCCTCAGGTCATCAGGGCAGAGATGCCACCTATAAGTGAGCACAAGACCGAAGGGTAGATTTAACCATAGACAGTATTTCTCAAGTTATCCATGACTGTGAGACGTGTGCTGCCATCAAGCAGGCCAAGCGAGTGAAGCCCCTCTGGTACAGTGGACAGTGGTCCAAATATAAGTATAGGGAGGCCTGGCAGATTGATTACATCACCCTGCCCCAAACCCGCCAAAGCAAGCGCTATGTACTGACCATGGTAGAAGCCACCACTGGGTGGCTGGAGACCTATCCTGTGCCTCATGCCACCGCCCGGAATACCATCCTGGGCCTAAAAAAGCAAGTTCTTTAAAAGCATGGTACCCCTAAGAAGATTGAGTCAGACAATGAGACTCATTTTAAGAATAGCCTTATCAACACCTGGGCTAGAGAACATAGCATTGAGTGGGTCTACCATATCCCCTACCATGCACCAGCTGCAGGCAAAGTAGAGAAATGCAACGGACTGTTAAAAACCACCTTAAAAGCATTAAATAGAAAATCTTTCAAAAATTAGGAGCAACACTTAGCAAAAGCCACCTGGTTAGTTAACACCCGAGGTTCCACCAACAGAGCAGGCCCTGCCCAGTCTGAGCTCCTATCTACAGTAGATAGAGATAAAGTTCCAGTGGTACATGTAAGAAGTTTGTTAAAGAAGACAGTTTAGATTAAATCTGCCTCAAGTACAGACAAACCCATCCGTGGGATTGTTTTTGCTCAGGGACCAAGGTGCACATGGTGGATAATGCAGAAAGATGGAACAACACGATGTGTACCTCAGAGAGATCTGATTGTTGAGTAAAAACTATGAGTAAATATCATTTACTGAATGTTACTACCATTTTCTGTATATAGCTGTATACTGTATATATATGCATGTATAAGGTATGTGTGTGTAGAGTTAGAATTTTAGTTTTGGTAGTAAGTTGACGATATGGAGATACAGGGGTGGAATGTGGTAGGGTGACTTTATGCTGCTTGTATCCCCAATCGTCTGTTCTGTTTGTGCTGTATATTGTGTTCTGTACCTTTAAACCTTGTTCTAGGAGTGAAAGGGGAGAAAGAACAGCGCGCAGTTTGTTTTAAGGAAACTGCCTGACTCCCCCACATTGCTGCTCTCCGGTGTTCATCCGAAGCACGGACAGCGGTGGAACAGAGATCTCCTGTGCTTTTAGCTAGCTAGCTAGGCAAAGAAGACTCCCTGGGTTTTTTTTGGGCTTTTTTTCCTTTTTTTTTCTTGGGACTGTTTAAATCTGCTCAGGACTAAAAAACCCAGAAGAGCAGCGAAGGCTGGCACCTGCGGCCCCGCCGGGCCTGGACCTTCGGAGAGACTGAGTAAGCTGAACTACACCCACGGCAAGGACTGTCTCTGTTTGCCATCTCTCTTCAGAGCGGGCAGAAGTTTTATTGTTTCATATTATTAATTCTTTGCATTTGTGGGCATTTTGTTTGTTAAATAAATAGTTTTTTCCACTTTTCTCCGAAGAAGTTCTTTTCCCGGACCGGCTAGAGGGAAGAGCCGTTTGAGTTTACTCTTCCAGAAGAACCCCTTCGGAGGTTTTCCCCAAATTTGCCCTAAACCAGGACAGATGGTATCCACCAAGATACAGAATTGTTACAGGAGGATTTGGTCCCACTGAGTGTTTGATCTCTGAAGTCATATTTGTTACTAGCTTCTTGAGATTTTGGCTCTAGTGCTTACCTCCAAGTGTCTGATATGTAAGTTAAGTAATATGCTGAGTCATGACAGGGATCTTGAGGCTGTTCCTACAGAAACTGGCTGCCAAGGGATGTAGGAAGAGTTTGATTTGGAACTTTCTATGGGCTTTGGATTTTGGTCCTGGGGAAACGATTTGCTGCTGGAGAGATTCAGAATCACTGAGTAACTACCTGCTTTGGGAGACATGGTGGGAGTCTGTTGATATCTGCTAGGGGTTGAGTTTTATTATTCTCAATTAAGATTGTTTTGGGCATCCATATTGTTAGAAGAAAAAAAGCAGATATCTACCATAAATAGTGCAGTTCTGAGATGACCTTGCTTAAAGGAATCTCCCCACCTCTTTCCTTTAAACACAGGGGCTGCTGAGGGTGATTTGCAAATTTGGTTGAATGTCTAGGATTAAGTAGGGCAGGCTTGGACTTAGATGTATAAACAAGGAAATAAACTCAGTTTGAAACAAGAAAGGGAGGCACTGATAGTAATTTTCTTCAGAATTAATTCTATATTTGAGCAAAGGAAATCCAGTTGTAGAGTTGCAGTAACTACTAGCTATAGGTGGCTGTGCTGCCAGCTGGGGCACAAGAAGGTACAGGGACATCTATCTGTTCCAGAAAGCTACTTGAGATTGTAAGAATGCAAAATAGTCAAAATCAGTATGTGCATGGTGTTAAATAAATGTGGGCCAAAGAAGAAACTAAAGCATTTCTTCTACCCAACCGTCCCCCTATGTACGTGTCTGTTTGGTCTTGGGTGCTTAACTGGAAGGAGTGCACAAACCAGTTATAATTAAGTTGCGAGACCATAGAAAAATCATATACATCTGAAAGGGGAGCATGTGTATGGCCAGTATGTGTTGAGGGAAGGCAGTTCTAAATGAAGGGAATACAAGTCAGCCTGGACTATTTGCCTTGGTGCCAGAAAGGACTCCTTGATCCCATTTTACTGCGCTTTAGATATGAATTAGAGGGAAGATGTGCTGCTGGTAGCCAAACAAACTGAAATATTGTCAAGGGAAGGAAAAGGGAGGGATGAGATCTAACAAAAGAACAGGAAACAGGTGCAGGGAAGATGCATCACAATTCACCTCAATCTTTCTTTACCCAGGCAGGAGGAATCCCGTCTTCTCCAGTGTCCTAGAACATGCAACATATCTTAGTAGGGCTGGCTTGCAAACTTTATATTCCTACTGCAAACACAGGCAAATGGAATGTGTAAGTCCCTGACACTGCTTGTTCTGCCTTTGCCTGAACTGAGAAAGCAATTTCTGAAAAAAGAGCAGCAGACATCAAACTGCATGACACATCCTCTTAAAAGAGAAAGCAAGTCCCTCTGTGTGAATAATTGCATAATAAATAAATCTATACTTTCTCAAAATTGTTGGCATTCTGGGTCAAACCTCTCTCCGGTGTAATTCCCCTGACTTGAGTGAATTTACATGAGATCAAAAGTGGTCCTCTTTGTTAAGAGACCGAGGTGATTCTGTCCATGCATTTGTCTCACAGTTTGGAAAACTAGTTGCAACTTTGTGTCTCTGCATGTCTGTGTTGCATATTATATACACCTGTGCGAGTGCACATGCGCATCCATGTATGCATTAAGAAACTAAACTTCAGTTGTTACAAATTTTAATGCTATAAATTATTAGTTTAAATGCATTTTGATTGTCTGCTAGGCCTTTTTTGCCTGCAACAATTTGCCTATTCATTTTTTATGTAAACCTTACTGTCCCTTGACTTGCAGAAAAGCAGGTTTCTTATGTAATTTTTTAGAATTAAAGAACAAAACACTATAGATGAAGTTTAAATATAATAATCATAAAAGTGACTATAGAACAGCAATTTCTCTCTAACTTAGATGTTGTTAGTTTCTTCAAGACATAGGTGTTGATTAATGTAGCACTTTTGCTTCTCTTTTTGCTGTAGCTCAAACACAGCTACAGCAGAAGGAGCTGAATCCTTGCTGCCTCACAGAGATCAGTTTGAAGTTCAAACTCCTTTGCAGAATGCTTATTGTGGTGATGAGGTGAGGAAGAGCAAATACCAACTGGATTGGCAGACTGCAGTTGGCTATGAATCACTAGCAAAAAACAAATCATAACTTTGATCTCAAACCAAATAAACTTTCAGCCATGTATAAAAAAAAAAAAAAAAAAGGTTGCTTTTCTGGGCTTTCATGTCTGAAGTGAGAGCACATGAGTATAGATCTCCAACACAATTTTAATTGCTTCACTTTTCACTGGAAAGAACCAAGATGAGACCCACCAAAATATAACTTCAGGAAATAATATCTATCTTACTATTTGCAGCAACTGAAAGAGATTAAAATTGGTCAAGTGTGAAATAAGGGATGAGCCAGTGAAGAGCTGGTGTAGGAATCTGTATCTGTCTTGTGTAGAATACAAGACTGTTGAACAGTGTCTCTGGGAAAAACACATAACCAGCAAAAACATTCCTCTCTAGTGCTCTGATGCACATATTTCTTCTTGTCCTAAGTATCAATTTTCTTAATGTTTCCATACAATAATTTAAGTGTTTATAGAAAAATATACCAGGAAATTCAAAGCAGAGATACTTTTTTCACACCAGTGATTACACCCTGGAAATGACTGTGCCAGGTTATCTCTGAAGGCAATAGCTTCTCAATATATGAGAATAGAATATTCATCTTAGGAATAAAATTATTAGAAGTTTTATTAAGTACCAGCAGTTTCACTGATTTATTTTTTTGTGAGAGCTTCCTCAGACATTTTCCTCAAGGTCTAAACCAAACAACCACAGTTTGAGATTAAGGTGCAGGGCAATGAGTAAAAGTACTCAGTACTGCATGTCCTGTTACTGTCCTGCTGTGAAATGCTCTGCAAGCCTTCTCAGAACCTGAGACAATTTTACATTTCAGCCTTTCACCCGGAACCTTTAGGCTTGAGGCAAATGTCTTGTGTGTGCAAACGTCTTTAGAGCAGCTGGTGAAAGTCAGTGGCAGAACCAGAACTTTTAAGTATCCGGTTAAGGTTTTGAAAATTTTCATGTTTCTCTGCCAGGCAGCTTAAGAAATCCATTCTATTTGCATTCTGTAAATAAGATGTTTAGGAGAGATTTCTCACCTGTACATCTGAGATATGTTTCTGTGCCATGTAGAGATCTTGCTTCATTGTGATAAATACTGACGTTTTTACACCTAAATAAAATTGCAGTTGTCTGATTAGAAGCTGTGTCATGGAAGAAGAAAAATATAAAAAATAACAGATTTATATTATGTACAGGAACATGGAAGGAAAATAATTTTAAATGAAATGAAACTAGTTGAGTTAGCACTGCATGATGCCACCCTAAAATAATAGTGATCAATGTACTCATAAAGGTGTCTGTCTTGCATGTTCTTTGAAACAACAGGTTCATCCCCACCATCCAATGACTGCTGAAGCCAGTGAGGTTGAATTGGTCTTTACCAGTCAGGCTGCTTCTTTTATCTAAGAAAATAAGAAAAGGTCAGGGATTTGGTGCTACCAGACCATCTTCCTTTTCTCTCTGCCCATTTTTCAGTGCAGACTGAGGCTGAGATTACTGATCATTAATAGTATATTCAACAGGCATTTTCTATGCTAGAAGTTATTGTGCTACAAGCTGACTTAAAGTACTTCATGCACTAGGTGGCTTTTTTCCCATAGCCAGCAAAAAGATCTGATGGAGAGCATTCTTCAGGGAAAAGGAAAATATTTTGAAAAGTTTTGTAATAAAACTAGTTTTAGTTTTTTTTTTTTTTCAGCTACTCCTTATTCATTCCTGAATATCACATCCAACTACAAAGCTGTAACACAACACTTGGATAGAAATTAGAGTTTTTCTCATCAATATGTGTTAGTGTAGCATGGATATTTAAATACTACATATAAAGAATGGATGGTTTTGAGATAAATCCTAAAGCTTATGATCAACTTTTTTGAGAGTTTCAGAGATATGTGGCTGCACAAAGAAGGAACTGAGGTTTACTCAGACCTTATTTTCGCTACAATGGCTGTTTTGTTTATGAGAAAGATTTCTGGATTTGATCTTCAGCTGGCATAAACTGTCCCATTTGAGAATGGTTGCATCAAATGCAAGTTAAATTGGACAAGTGTGTTAAGTAGTATGCTCTCACCAGAATTTTTATTGTTTGAAGTATTGATTAAATATGACAACCTCCCAATGTCTGCTGCATGGGGTCACAACCTTCATAAATGTGACATAGAACAAAATGAAGTTCAGGGAGGTGCTGAGAAGAAAATAGGTTATTGCCCCATCACTTTTGCAGTGAAGTAAAGTCATCACACAAGGCTATTGGACATCTGCAGCTCTGAGGAAGCTGCAAAGTTTATTGGGTGGAAGTGGATTATTTCATTTTTATGTCTGTTTTTGACATTTGTTTGAATATGCTGTGCACCTTTCATTTTCAGCATTCAAAGTTTTGGCAGTATTTATTGACTGTCTGAAAGGCAGAAATGTTGATTTATGGAATCATTGTAGTTATCAATGAGTTGCATCCATATCTGAAAGAACAGCAGGAGCTTCACTGAATACAGCAGTAGCATGAGATGGGATGAAGAGCCCATCATATAGTAGAAAAGGAACAGAAGTAATATTACTAAGGATTATTAATAAGGATTAATATGTTGGGAATACCCCTTTGTTTTTAAGAAAGGCATAATTGTGAAACATTGTAGGTAGTTGGAATATGGCAGCAAAGTGCACCTTAAAATCAAACCACTGGTAACTTGTAAGAGTGTGACCTTTCTTGAATTTATGAATTCATTATTCTTGAAACCAGATCATATTAGAAATGGCTTTGAAAATGTCAAAACTGGATATGAGGGGAGAGGCAGAAGTAGATCTGTGGTATCCTCATTAATCAATTTCTGTTTCACACATTCTTTTATAAATACATTCAGTTTTATGTAAATGCAGTGACAAAACAGCATAAACAGATGAATAATATAGCAGAAAAAAATCCTATTTGAAAAATATAACTTTGTTGATGCCATGAGCACTTTGATTATAGTCCATTTTTTTTTCACCATGGTGTGAAGAGGAAAACCAAGGTGTTTTGATTCCCCTAATTTTTTCCTGTGATTCATGGTTCCTAAAACACCTGCAAACCCCCTCTCTGCTGATTTGATCTTAAGGTTTAGTGTTGGATGGCCCTTGATTTGTTTCATTTTTTAGGAAAGGTGTGATGGTCTAGTGGATGTGCATGGGGTAATTGTACATCATGTAAGCACAAATCACACGTTTTTCCTGTATTTGTATGTGCTATGTATGAATGTATTTGTATTTGTATGTGGTGAGGACTTGTTTCAGCTCTCAGGTGCAAGCCAAGACAAAAACTTCAAACCATGCAGAAAATGAATACTACCTAGATACTTCCATGGTGATGGAGAACATTTAGTGAAATTTCCAAAAGGGTCTCTGTAACACGTATTGTACAGATATAAAGAGTGAATACTCATCATTATGGCTGGGATAATTTAAGGTAGCTGTCCTAATTTTATTGGCAAGTTTAATTGGCTATATCTTTGATTATTGGCTCATTGCCACATAATATTTTAGTTCATTATTTAGCATCTGTAGTAGTCTCCTGGAACTGCGCATGTGTAGTTTTTGTCATACAGTAAAAGTGTCATTAAGGAAAGGCAGAAGCCCAAGCTGTGTTCCTTTCTTACCTGTAAATGGGGCTGATAATTCTTTGCCCATCTTTACCTTGCACAGCTTTTGGGATAGTATAACTCTTTTACTGGATTTATCCTGCATCCTGCAAGCAGGCATTGGATCTGGCTCTGTGGTTCAGTAGTGTGGCCAAGAGATAAATTGCCAGAAGACTGCAGTGCCAGACAACCCTCTCTCACTTCTGTGGGCTCTGTGAGGGAACAAGCATCTGTGGAGGACTGGGTTAGGAGCTCTTCTCTCTTGAGTTAGGCTTTATGCCAGGCAAAGGTCAAAACTCTCCTCGCTCACATGAACTATTAGAAAGCAAAGTTTTCCCATACATCTTCCTGAAACACTGTAAAAACACTGAGTAAAAGAGTTGCAATGGCCTTTAGTCCTCCAGAAGGACTAAGTCCTTTGGATGGAGGGAACTTCTGATGACTGTGAAATGAGAAAGAGACACACTGAATCAGGAATCTAAAGAAAAGCAAAGCCTGAGCAAGAGACAAAGACTCTAGAAAGAAAAAGAAGAAACTATCAGAAAACTATGCTGGGCCTCAGATATTCAGTCAAATTAATTGTTACTCTTTGATCAGCCTTTGACAGTGTCTTAAGGAGGGCCACCTACCCATATCAGCTTCCATACAAGAGCGAAATATTCAGCCGATTGATTTAGAAGGAAACACTTCTGTCCTGAAGGAGAATTTGTAAGAAAAATACCACCACAAACCCCAGGGCTTTCCAGTGTGTTTTCTGTCTTCTCTCTTACCTAGCAAGCTTCTGTATAATTTTAGTTCCTATTTCATTACAGAGTCACTCTATGGAGAATCTGGATGTTGAAATATAGACCAAGGCAGGTCTACAAAGGCCTTTCTTGTCAGGCATGTTTTGGTAGATCAGCTCCTAGAGGAGATGAGGGAAGAGAGAGTATTCCTGGGAATACTTCAGTGTTGTGTCAGTGTGGACAGTGGTTTGGCTTCAATCACACTGCTAGGGCACAGCACTTTTGCTATTATAACTTAGCTTTTAGTATTTCTTTGTGTATAATAAAGATAATGACGTGCTTAGATATTGAATTCTTACGAATTCATAGAACCAGAAATGCATGCCAGCCATACAGGTTGGTTTATATTTTAATCCATATAGAGAGGGCCCACATGGTATAGTGTAGCTATCAAAGACAAATGGTATAAGGATTAAAAACATGACTTTATCATTGTGCTTAGATAAATCAACTTAAAATTATTCCACTCTGCATTTCAGGTAATGTAATAAATTGAAGTTAGAGACTGCTAAACTCAGTTGACTTAAACACTGAAAACAGTCTCAAAAGAGCTGCACAGAGAAGGGGAAAGGCTAATTTATTTCACTTCTCAGATCTCTGCAGCCACTGTGTAGATTGGTATTGCTAATGAAGACTGCTGTATAACACCAACAGAGAAGAAATATCATCTGGGATCAGGGAGGTCTGGGTCTGATCTTTGCTGCCACCTGTGATGGACTATGTGAAATTCAGAGGTTATGAAATCAAGCATATCTCTTGCCAGATAGTAACAGACATGTTATAGGTCCCCTGCCAAATTTTTTTTTTGTTCTTTCCATAGTCTGTCTTTTAGTGGAGTATGCTTTCCTTCCAGATTTCATTTAGACAATACCTGCAATAACTGGGGGCTTGTCTGTTCTCTGCGTCTTTGTTGATGTGAATTTTAAGCTAAAGTCAGGTACAGGATTTTCATTACCAGCATCTGAAGCTCTCTGTTCCTAGAATAGGAGTAACGCAGATGACTGAATTAGGAGACTTGGACTTACCCCCTGTTTGTCCTTCTTTAGCTTTTGTCCTTCTTTAGCTGTTTGTCCTTCTTTAGCTTTTCTGCTGTGCAAGTCATTTTATCATCTAATGAAGCTGAACATAGACTGTCAGCCATGTCAATCTAATAACCTTTAGGACATTGACTATAGGTTTAGGTCATTACATGACAGAAGTGTGGATCCAGATGTGGCTTTCCTTTCCCTTTTGAAAGCAAAAGATTTTCCATTTCAGTTTCCCTCCTCAGAACACAGATATTTTTGGTATTATATACCATTATATATATCTATTTGTCCATTATACCATTAATGGACAAATCTGTGCTTGAGTTTTTCATCTTGGCTGTGATGCTTTCTCTCCTTGGAAATTGTTTTTCCTTTATTGATCCAAAATCTTTCATGCTCTGCCATCCTCCCTGGCCCCGATTCCTGTGACCAGGTTGCAGGAGGGGAGCTCAGCCTCTGGCAGTGCTGGTGGCAGTAGATGGCAGCAGCAGTCCACTGTGGGAACCCAGAGCTGCAAAATAAGTGATAGGAAGCAGACGGGCTCACAGGAGGCTGGCGTTTTAAATATCATCCCTTTTTTTTTTTCTTTCCTTTTTTTTTTTTTTCCTTTTTTCTTCTTTTTTTTTCTTTTCTTTTTTTTTTTTTTTGTTTGTTTTTTTTTTTTTTTTTTTTTTTTTTTTGGTTTGTTTTTTGTTTTTTTTTTTTTTTGTTTTTTATTTCCTGGCACATCTCTGGTTCTGATTTTCCCTTCAGTTCGCCTACGTATTCTATATCAATTGCCCATGAGGTTTTTTCATTTTATTTCCTATTACATTTCGACACATGGGTGGTAGATAGAAGCCTTGTACATGCACCTCTCAAAATATAATCAGAAGAGAATTTGGGAGGCTCAGAAGATTTCCCTGCAAAACACAGCACTTGAGTTTATTCTTGGTTTTCCAAATACTTTTCTCCTTGCATATGTGCTTACAAACCAAGGTGTTTCCATATGCCTTACTTGATTCTTTGTTCCTCTGAAGCTGCCGTTCAGAATTATAGCAGAGAAACCTGGAAGAAATCTTTTTTTCCCTTTTGAATACTTTTTATTTGTTGTTTTAAAATGTTGTAGCTCAGCACCATGGCTTATTATGAAGGGGAGAATTAATTTTCTTTATTTATGTGGTGAAACAGGATCCCACAGGACAAAAGGATGACATTTTTGTAATCTTAATAGCTAATATAGGTTTTAAAGCATGGTCATTTTGCCTTCTCAAGTGACCACAGTAGCAAGGGATTTAGCCATTGAACCTGCCAAGTGGATGGCATCTTCCAGGATTAGATTCAGGCACAGTTCCAGGCTCCAGGCCATATTAATGCCCAGGCATATTCTACCTGGCATGGAGCTCACAGGAGCTGCTTTCTTCACTCTTCTGTCACTTAAAATACCTGCTTCCAAAAAAACAACCTGGGGGTTGCAGGGGTTGAAACTAAATGGTCTTCAAGGTCCCTCCCAGCCCTAACCACTCTGTGTTTCTATGACTCTTTGATTAATAACTTCTCAAGTCAGGCATATACACAGCTGCATCAGAGACATTAGCTGGGAGCAGGAGTCAGGACAGTGCCAGTGTTTTACCTGCCAAACAAAACAAACAGAAGAGAGATTGTTTAACAAACAACAAAGTAAGTATAAGGCCCTTGCTGACTCAGGCCACTGTCTGACTGCAGAAAGGCAGGTTTGTCTCTGATTCATCAAGCTTACGCCCTTGCCATGAGCACCCCTACTCCATCTGTCTTACAAAGACAGCTCCTTGAAGCAGGGTGGTTCCTGGCTCCCAGGAGGTGGTTTCTGGACCAGTTGTCTCACATAATCAAAGACTTTTGTGGACGATTTTCCAGTCAAAAACTACCTTTCCTTGACAAATTGTGGGGTTTTTTTGCAGGGTGTGACAGATATAAAAACATAAATACATAAAAAGAAAAATATGCATAAATTACCTACAGTTCTCTGATTGAGCTTTAGAAATGCTCATGAATCTGTAGAACTGTGTGTTTCAGAGAGCTATAGTGAGACTGAAGACTTCACCAAAATGCAAAATAGAGCTACCTGCCCTAAATGTATTTCTCAGCAAGAGTAACTCTGAATTGCATTTGAAGATTCCAAAGGTTGGCAGAAATCTGGAGTTGTTTGATCTCGGAACATGAGTATTGGTTCTATACTTAATAGAAGTTACTGTTCTCAGCTGCTACCACCAAGAATGTACTGCTTGTCATTCACAAGCTTACAATGATGAATGAAGGCACTCAGCCTGTTGTAGGTTTCTAACCCTGTTCAAGGGTTAGCACTTGGAGATGTGTATCTGTACTCTAACACCAAGAGGTAAAGCATGCAGTTGCAGTTAAAAGTTTCAGATTATTGGAAACAACTTTGAAGGGGATTTGAAAGTAATATTAAAAATTAAATGGAATCTAAAGTGTTCCTTAAGGCAGAATAACCAGCAAATCCCAGTGCAGTACCCTAAGCACAGTGGCTGGACCTTTATCGTAATTAACCTCATATCTTCATTATCTGGACTATCTCTTACAGGTTAAAATGCCTGTTAATACGCACTTTGAAAAAGAAATTTGTGAGAAGTAAAAGTAGTATCTGTAAAGGTTGCACTGACCAGCCTGAGTGTAAAAAATGGAATTAGCCCTCCAACAGTACTAAGACATTACCGTGTGTAACTCATCCACAAAATTCTTCATGCACATAATTAAAAAGATGACAGATCCTAGTCTTGAGTTTTCTTGCTGCTTAGCAACTCAAGGGGGGAAAAAAGGTTAAGAAACATTTTAAAATGAACAAAAAGCCCAGAACTCAAAGTATCTGAGTTTGGTTTATATATATACAAACTTGACTGCATTGCTACATCCCAGGAGTGCCTTTAGAAAATGATAAACACAAGTATAAAAGAGAGTGACAGATAGCTGAATGTGCAAAGAAGATGGAAGATAGAAAGTCTGCCTGAATGGTAAGAACTGCATTGAGGAGATATTTGAGATCTGCACAGGAAGCACTGAGCTACATTCATTGCAGAAATAAAAAAATAATTTGCTAGTCTTAGGCAACCTCTTCCTCTACACAAAATAGGGATCTTTTTAGATGACTAGAGAAATCTGCCTTTGTAGTGTAAACAATAGTGGTTCTGATTGTCAGGCATGGAAAAGAGGGCTTAGACTTGATTGTCACCTAAAATGATCGTCAGCACAACTATTCTGTGGTGTATTTTAGTGTTGAATTTTGGATATTATTTGTCAAGGAACAGAGAACAGTTTAGGATGAGAAGAAATAAGGAGGAAATAGATAAATATGCATTTGAAGTGTGTTCAAGCAAACCAGTGAAACATATCTAAAAATACATGGAATAAAGCACAAATCAGCAAAACAATCTGGTAAGTGCAGGAAAAGAGGGAAATGGGAGAAGTCAAGCTGAGTTAGGTCTTGCACAGGGCAGCAACAGGTTCTTAAAGCATTAAGACAAAATGAGAAAAAGAAAACTTGAATCATTCTTCAATGAGGATGACACTGAGTAATTTAGATACTCCTCAAAACAGACAGAATACTTTGCTGCAGGTTTTCAGTAGTAATAGTGGTGGAGTTGTTGATCTGAAGGGTACAGACAAAGATTAGTAAGGATGAAGAAATAAAAATTGTAAATATTACTCTGAGTTAAAACCAGAACTCAAGAGCATGAAATATTTCAGTTGGAAGACTGTAGTAATAAGTACTGGAGACTTTTAGTCTGTGTTTCAAGTCAAACAACAGAAAAAACCCCAAAATAATCAATTAAAAAGTGGGAGAATGCTATATGAGCAATAGATATAGACTATTAGTAAAAAATATTATCTGGGAACAGAATTAAATGTATGTGGGAAGTGGGAAATGTGATCAAACATCTCATGCTGTTCTACTCTAGATTATGTTTTTTTGGTGTTTTTTTTTTTGTTTTTTTTTGGGGGGGGGTTGTTTTTGTTTGTTTTATGATGGCAACAGAATTTGAATTGATGAAGAATCAATATGTTGGATGTAGATAATTAGAAAATTAGACAAAATTATTATGAGAAAAGTGGAAAGAGTTCACTGAGGAACCAACATCTGAAGGAATATATTGGAATAGCATTTTTATCCTTAAGATAAATACATGACCAGAAACAGAGGAAACATATTGAAGTAAACTTACGCTTAAACATCACGTTCAGCTAAGTTGAGGGATATTGATCAATGCGTTTCCACAAGAAGAAGGAAAGTATTAGTCCCATTATGAAAGCTACTGGTGAGAATTTTTGTGTACATGTCTGTAGAAGTTCCTGACTTTCTCCCCACATTAAGATGAGATTAAATAAAACTGGAGTAGGAATTGAGAAGTCTGTTATGGCTGAGCCAAAGAAAATGAAGAATAGGGTGGGTAGCACTAGTACTAAACAGATGACACTGAAGAAAAATTTTGTGGTTGGGGCTGCTTGGAGAAAGATTTTACATAACATCAGTTAGTATGTTGTCAAAACATTTAAAAGCAGTACGTTATTGAAAGGTGGCTCAGTCCAGCATGTAAAGTTTTGCAGAAGTGGTTGGCTCAGGGGACTGAGAGGCTGGTACCAGGCTCATGGTAACACTGAATTGATACATACAACAATCTGCAAGCAAAATGGACCTCAGTGGCCCAGAGAATGGCTGCCTATGAACTATATTTGCTTAATAGTAGAATGGCTGGCTATGAACTATATTTGCTTAATAGTAGAAACACAAGGATAACTCTGTTAGTACTCCAAGCAGCTACATGACTGGTCTGGTTATCTGCACTAAGAGTGCTGGATGACAAAAAAAACCCAACAAAACACAACATCTGGGTTTTAATTATTTTCATTATCTGTTAAATTCAGAGGCAAAAGACTGGAATTCTAAGGGGACATGCCTGGTCTGTTCTGTCAGGTAGTTGGGTGTGTTAAGTGGGCCAGCCTACTGTTTTAGTCTGATACTTTAGAAGTATCATACAAAGCAATGGTAGAAAAACATTCATGTGAATGAGTCAAAGATATAAAAACTGACCCAACATTTTTGTGTGTCAGCATGTGCTGCTTGTTCAAACAGTTTGCAGAACTTGAAAGCTGAGAGGTAGGGTGAGGGGGATGAGAATAAAATGCTGTGACATTTAAACCAGGCAGACAAAGTTGAAATCACAAGGGAATCTTTTTTTTCTCAAAGGCAACTATATTTTCTGAAGTCTTCATTCCTCCCAATGCCTCACTTCGTTGAGATTATCCTAATTAGGTAGGAGGGTAATATAGCAGCAAAGCAAATTTTGGAGCAGCCAGGAATGGAGCTGGCAAGTAGCTCTACTGAGACTGCACCTGGTGCATGGTGCTTAATCAGATTATACCTAAAAAGCTCTGAAAATCAGGAATATTCCTATTTCATGCCTTCTGATACTTGTCTATCCAGAAAGGATCCAAAATACATCAGTGAGCTTTCAAGTAGGCAGAGGGTGTAGCATCTGACTTGTGTAGCAATAATCTAACTAGAGAAGGCAGAAGAAAGGATGTGGTGATGTGGGTAATTGTGGTGAAAAAAAATTCCACTAAGGTATCACACAGCATTACCCACTGATAGAGCCAAGGATAGAAACCCAAATTTTCCAATCTCTCCTTAATCTCTTGAACACAAAAAAGGCTTCCAAGCTGAGGCAATTTTCAGCCTAGTTGCCTTCAAGCTATTTAAGAGTTACACTTACCACACTGAAAGATTGAAAGTGACCATTTGCTACTGCTGACACAGCTAGCTGGGAGTTACCTGTAGCTACCCTGGAGTGGTGTCCTGGTATCTTCCTATTCCAGCCTTCCTGCAGCTTGTTCTTTAGAATGTGTATGGACAATAACATGCAAAAAGTGACAGCTTGACAAGAGAGCTTGCTGAAAGCCAAATATTATAGGCCTCTTCTACTTAGCCTTATTTATTCCAGTACACTTAATATTTCCCATTAGCTGCTGAACAAATGTAATGGCTCTGACATTAATGAAGTCTGTATAAAGTGCACATGGCTTAAGTGGGGACAGCCTGAAATGAACAGCATAAAAGCAGACCACACTTTAGTAGACTGTTCCTTCCTATAATGTTAAGCACTTCTCCAGTCATTGTGGAAGGATATTGCACAACAGCCGGGGCTTGGAGTAAAGTTAGAAAGACTTCAAGAAAATAAAGTAGTAATTTTCTTTTCTGTATGTGTCTTTAAAGCAACCTCTGTAACTCCGAGCAAGTTTACCTTCCAAATAATTAATTCATTCCTGTAATTACTTTATGGCTATAAACCTGCTCATAAGGTTTTTATGAGTAGAGGAGACAGTCTTGGACATCAAACGGTTTAGTTACTACTGAATAAGGAAGTAAGACTGTGGATTTCATGTTTTTATTATTAATGATTATTGCAGATTATAACATATTTAGCAAGGTACTGCCAATCTGTATGTATCTGAAGGGTATTGTACACGGCTATCCAAGTTCTGTGAATTATCACAGCTGTCCTCCAGTCTTCTGCTGTGCTCATGAAATAGATCCTTCTAATCAGGATCTTCTAATAGATCTAAAGGCTGATTAGATCTTTCTAATCAGGATCTAATCAGCCTTTGACTGATGTGTTACAAAACCCAGACAAGACAGAAATTTGCCCAAATCTGGTGAGATAGAATATAGCATGATTAAACTGAAAAATGTGTCCTCTGTAAAGAAACCATGTGTGTATTTGAGCCTGTGCTAAGGCTGAGACTTTTTTCCCTAGCTATGCTCAGTGATTGCCTGCACTTAAAGTGCAGTTGGTGTTTGTGTTACAGAAACCACCAGCATGAGTGGTTCAGGCTAAAAGCTGGTTAGAGAAAATGCATAGTAGGAGCATCATCCTTCTTGTTGTCCCTTAAACTTAGCTACACTAGGTTTAGATCACGTCTCCTTCAATTTTGAGCATTAAGTATCTGTAATTGACACATGCTTTGCTGCAAAGTGCCCTTACAGCCACCTGCTGTTGAAGCTTTTGGATGATTTGGGTGAAATCAAGAATATCTGACCAGTGTCTAAACATTGAGGTCCCTGCTCTGTTGCATGTTTTCTAGTGCAAGAGTGAGGAATGGGAGGCTTTGTAAAGGAAGATAAACAATCTCTGATTCTGGCACCCTTAGAATTCTCAGATGTCTGTCCTATCTTTGTGTTGAGCTGCCTCCATGGTTAATATGTGTTCATGAGGTTCAGGGCCACAACAAAAATAGGAAGGATACAAACATCAGGATAGGTCATTTCCACTGGAATAACTCACGTGTGGATGAAGATTTCTCCCTAGTTCAACAGGGAGAGATTTAGAAGACTTGTCAATCCTCATTGTTTTCACTTAAAAATCGATGAGAAACATAGAATTTCTAGAGATTCTAAAAAGTCTACTAAAACTCTGGCTTTTTAATCTGAGTGCCTTGGGAGTAGCAATCACTTTCAGGAGTCAACCCTTCCCCAGCTCCCGTGCTCTTCAATCTAGTCTTGATGTTTCCTTTTTCTGTGTTTTTGAGGTGGTCTGAATATGACAGTAGCCAGAACTGATACAGTATTTTCACATATCATGAGGATTACCAAATGCTTCCTCCACCTTTAAATGGTAAAGGCCAGCTTTATTGCTACAACTCATGAACAAGCAACTGAATTATAAAGATGTTAACACTATGGGTAGACTGGGAATTGAACCTTCATCCACTGAGTTTCAGATGCAGGGAATTAATAAAAAAAAAATTATTCAGGCCCTGACACTCCTTTCTGGATTAAAAGGAGGAAAAAACCCCAGCTAAAATGCTGCACCCAGAATAAGGCCTTGCCTGAAAGTGCAAGTTGTTAAATTCCCTTCTCACCCTCCATGAAAAAGCTGTAGTTAGGCAATTTGCAGTGTTCAGATACCTGTTGTTTGACATTTTATGGTTGCAAAACCAGACGACATGTCAGATCAATCATCTTATATCCTTCAGGTATTTATATCTCATCTAATCTCCATGTAATGGATTATACACTGTACTTGCAGAAGGGGTTTGAATTTCATTATTCTTATTAAGCTGTCATTTCCATAGTTGCTTCATTCATTTCCATTTTAGGCCTGTGCCTTTGGTGGCTTTGCTAACCAATTATGATAATGGTTTTCAATTATGATACAAATAGAAGACTCTAACAGTTAATATTTAGAGTGGAAAATGTTCTTCTTTGATTCCCTGACAGCTGAGATATGCAAGCATCCTTTGGTACTATTGTTATTCTAAAACATTTATAGAGTGGGATCAAATCACACCCATTTTAGAAGCGTGGAGAGAGACATGTTACCTGCCCTAAGGTAAGGCAAGACAAATATAAGACAAGACACTTGACAACAGATCAGTTCAAAAAAGTGTCTGGGGGAGGAGAGAGAGAAGCAGGTCGAGAGATGAACTCCATAATGATATCTCAAATGTATGGCAGCATGTCAGATTCACAACACTCTCAGTGGGAAAGGAAATCGGGTGCAAGAATTAGTTAGGATCTTTGGCTGGAAGCAGGGGATACAGGAATAGCTGTGCTTTGCAACAAGCTTATTGTAAAGCTCTTCAGATATTGCTGTCAGGGTATTTTTCATGGGAAGTGATAGGTAGAGTATCTGTGTAAAGACAAGCAGGATGTGATGACAGCCATTCTCTCCCCAGCCTTCCCAAGGCATTGAAACAGAGCTTCTTATGCCATCTTTCATTCCAAGTCAATTTTCTTCCCTTTTACATTGGGTTATTATGTATCCCAGGAACAAGTCCAACAGAAGCCAAGAGGAGTCAGTACTGAGCTGATTTCTCCTTGCTGTTCATGACTGGATCATGTTCATGTAGACCCAGAAAGCAGGAATCCCTGCAGCTATCCCCCCTCTTTACCAGATGAAGAGATGCAGGAGACGTGAACCACAGACTGATTCATTCACCCTTTTGCAGCAGTAGTTTGCTAGTTAGAAGAATGAAATGGAAAGACTGATGGGAGTCAGCATGACCTTTGTGAGTCCTTGGGATGAATATGTCTCCTCTCGATGTGGGTTTGAATGAACAGCTCACCCAGCTAAACTATCAATTGCATCTTTTTTTCCAGGAGCACTGTAGGTGCTTTAGCTGACAGTTAAAAGGTACAAGATGAGACTTGTATCCTCACAGGAGCTTGCAAACCATTGTTTCACTGAAGCTTTCTGCTAACAAGTGATGTGTCTCAGGAAAACTAACTGCATTACCTTTCATTAATTTGACATGAGAGGAAGACCTTTATCTCAATTAAATATGATCTGGTGGAAGACATACTGGAGAAAGCTCAGCAATGATTGCAAAGTCATGGAAACTCTACCCCACTTATTCTACCAGCTGTCTTAAGGTATGAAACCCTTGCATGCCATGGAAAGAAATGCAATGTTTGGGCTTGAAGGTTTCAGATAACTTTGTGAATATTTGTAGTTTATCATAAATGCCTTCTTCTAGTGAATTTTCTGTGAGGCTTAAATTAGAACTTACTGTGACAGAGCAAATAGGACAATATGATGGTGTTTGGACCCTATGAACACCCCTTGTACTGATGGTATAGTAAGACAATCCTCTGTTTTGGTCACTGTGGAGACTATGACTTTGAATATTGAGCAGACCCCTCTTTTAGGCTGAGGATGGATGGCTCTTTAATTTGTGCTGAGACTGCTCTCAGAAAGGGTGTGGCTCAAGCTAATGAATTTTAAACTTATTGGTCAAAGAAAGGGAAAAACAGGAGTGGATTTATTAGCTACAGATCTTTGCAAGACAAGTTGCCCTTCCCTGCATTCATCATCTGCTGTCATATTACCTGCAGCAGTTGTTTTGCTGCCTGAAAGCAGGGGGAGGAATGGAAAGATGGGGAAATTTTTCTTGGTGAAGTTAGATGGAGCAGGCCATACAGATGAAGAAAAAAGCTAGTGACAAATGCATGGACCAAATTGTTCCTTGAGTACATCTTGATTATCAGGCCAAGTGAAATAGTTGGTATGTGAGATGCCAATGGTACATGTGAGGTTTAGTGTGGCAGTGAAACTATAAAACCTATTATCACAGTGTGAAAAGAAGTCAGACAACAGCTCTGACTTGGGACATCTGGTTTCAAGTCTTGGTTTAGCAGCTTCGTTAAGCAAATTGCAATGTGTCTTTGCACATGGCCTACCTCTGAAGTGCAGATAATGTTTATAGTGATAGCAGTTATATTAGAGATTGAGTGGCCCCAACATTTTTGCTAAAGGTTGATAAAACAAGGTTCATTGCACCTGGGCCAGGTAACAAAAGTAATGTCAAGTACTTCAAAAGCTGTAGAATGTTTGCTTTTCATAGCTATGAAATATTTTCAGAAAAGTCTTGCCATGCACACCATATTTAGCTGTGTCCTAATGCTTGTGGGAAAAATGCCCTGGGCCAATATATTTTTAATTGCATGACTTGCACTTCACCAAGAAAACCTGGAACAAAACCTGTGGTTTTCCTATGCTGAACTGAACCTGGAAACTGCTCTTAGTGTTATTTTAGCACTGGGATATGACTTTGTGACAGGCTGGTTGTTTAATTTAAAAAAACTGACGTCATGCATCATTAAAAGTCATAGAAGAATATGAATTCTTACACTATGATTTTTAATTAGTGTTGTTGAGCTGATTGATGAACTCTTAACACAGTATGAAGGATGAATACTTTGTAACAGAGATTATAAATGACTTATCAAAAAAGCATTTAATTGAAGGAAAATGTAGAGGTGCTAACGAAACAAATATGTTAGTTGTAATGAAACTTAACTTTTGAGATAAAATAAGCTGAAAACATACATTTATCCATTTCTAATTGGCTTCTGTCTGTGTATGCATTAGGTACATCAAATTAGATTTTAAAAGTCACATACCATATAGCCAAGTAGCATTTAAACTGTACCTAATGTGAATCTGCATAGATTTGATTCCCATGCCTAACAATGGCAGTTTTAGTTCAAGTTTTTAGAAGCCATCCCAAATTGAAGCCTTGCCACAACTGAAAAAGGAAGCAAGCACATTGTTTTTAGACACCAACTAAGCAATCTGGTCTAGTTTCAGTGTTACCTTGCCTTGATCAGGAGCCTGGACTGAAGAGCTCTTGAGGTCCCTTCCAACCAACTTCTACCTAATATTAATTTTCAGGAAGTGGTCACCTATTGCTACTTCTGCCTCAAATATATTAAGAGTACAGCTATAGCTGAAGGCTTTTTCTTCTACCAGTGATTTTGCCATCTTGTGATTTTATAAGTCTCTGTTCTCTTTTTAAAATTGTCACATTTCTAGTACATTTCTTTCTGTCTGGAAGAAAAAAGCATAAATTATTATTCTGCATTTCAGAGTAACACAGAAATATAGAGTTGTACATTTTATGAAATGCATTTGCTAGTAGGAAGAAGGAAAAAAGCTGTGAGTTTCACAGTAAAATGTGCTTGCAGAGGTGATGGGGGATGGTTGTCATCTTCACCATCCATTCATTGAATGTTTCTGGTACTTTTCACATTTTTACACTGCACTGCACCTTGGTTTAGAGCAACCTTCCTCCTGCAGAATAGGAAAACTCAACCTTTAAATTTATTTATTCTCTTCTATCTGAAAATCCTGTAAATGGGTTTCTGTAAAGCTTGAGTGCTGATTATAATTACTTGTACAGTTACATTTATATGTGTTCAGACACAAAAAATTTTACATGCCTACCCTCACTAATCAGTGCTTCTTTCTTGCTTTAAGGCTTTTCTCTCTAACAGTGGATGATTGAAATCCTTAAGAAATTCTGAGGCAAGACAATATTGCCTTCAGCAGTGTTACAATTTATACTTTGTAATACTTTTCTCCAGAAAAATCCACCCCTTTGATGTGTCAGTGCTATTATTAGTATTTGTCATATAGGACTCCATACTAACATTTATTTGCTCATTAACCAAAATACACTGTTTTTTCCGGAATTCGAGGGACCATCTGTAACTAAGAGCAGTGTAGAAGGAAAAATTTCTAAAATTCTGCAGGAGAATCTATGATGGAGGTTGCATATCTGCAGTCTGTGTGCTGCTGCTACATTCTGTGTGTTTGTTTTCTCTAAATTCCTCTCCGCTAGCTCTAAATGTTTTAATCAATACATATTAAAAAAAAACCCCTCTAACCATATTGTGCATCTTACTGCTTGCAGATCAAAATCTATCTTAGATATGTAATAAAAGTGTAATAATAATAGTTTTGTCAAAACCAGACTCCTCTCAAGGTGCTGAGAAGCTGTAAAGAAATAAAATGAGACCTCAGAAAGGGAAATATTTGAAATGTTGTGGACAAATATATACAAGAGCTGAAGTAACCACATTTTAGATGTACTTGATTTCAAGCTTCCTTTTTTTAAGATACTTCAGAACTTGATAAGAAGTAGATTTTTTTTTCTTGTGTGTGTGTGTGCGCTATGTTTTTCAGTTTCTAAGCATTTATTTCCAGGCTGAGGATAAGATGATAAGATTCCCAGGACTCCCAGCTTAGCAGCTACTGCTAAATAAAAGGTTATATACAGCATGATATTTGCTCTAATATTTGTTGAGACAGGCCATGATAAGAATTTGAAGAAAGAATAAGAAATTTTCAAGGCCATTCAACATTATTCATAATAGTAAAGCCTCTGCAAGGCAGACTATGCAGCTTTGTGCAAAAAATATGCCAAGGATGGGCAATGAAGAGGAAACAAGGAAGACAATTCTATGTGAATTACTAACTTTAGGCAAGTAAATAACTAGATGTGTTAAACACCAGCAAGTCTAGAAGCTTCAAACTGACATAATTCATCTTTTAAACAGAGCCAATACTGTTGGTGAAGACCTCAGGAGGCAACTTTTCTAGGGGGAAAAAAAACAACAAACAAAGCCAAGATTTGGAGCTTGTCTGCAAGGGTGAGAAAAGCTAGGGGGCTTTTTTGGCCAAAACCCCAATACAGTAGGAAAGGCTCCAAAGATGGCATGTTGGCATAACATGTCCTGAGGGAGGCTGACAAGGGAATGATCTGAAAACCCCTCTTAAAAACAGTGTCTTCCTAGTTGCTAATAATGGCAGACAACCTGCTGAGGAGCATAAAAATGGAGAGAGGTCAGATCTGTCTCCTCATGACATAAAAAAAAGCTTGGTGAGGCTGGAAGTGAAGAGTGGCCCTACCATGGGTGCTGGGGTAAGATGTGGGATCTATTCAGAAGGACTTGACAAATTAGAGAGACCAATCACCCACCATGTGGAGTTTCACCAAGGGAAAGTGCCAGGTTCTGCACCTGGGATGGGGCTACCCTGGCTGTGTGCATGGGCTGGGGAATGAGAGGCCAGAGAGCAGCCCTGTGAAAAGGGACCTGCAGGTCCAGATCAGTGGCAAATCAAACATGAGCCAGCAGTGTCCTGGCAGCCAGGAGGCCCAACCCTGCCCTGGGGTGCATCAGGCACAGCATGGCCAGCCAGGCAAGGGAGGGGATTGTCCTGCTCTGCTCTGCACTGGGGTGGCCTCATCTTGAGTGCTGGGGGCAATTTTGGGTGCCACAATATAATAAAGATATAAAGCTATTAGGGAGCATCCAAAAGAGGGTGTGAAGATCTTGAAGGGTCTGGAAGGAAAGCCTTATGAGGAATGGCTGAGGTAATTTGGTTTGTTCAGCCTGGAGAACAGAAGACTGAGGAGAGTCACTCACTGCAGTCTTCAACATCCTCATGAGGCAAAGTGGAGACCCAGATATCAGTCTCTTCAAGGTTGTGACCAATGACAGGACTAAAGGAAATGGCATGAATCTGAGTCATGGGAGGTTTATATTTGATATCAGGAAAAAGTGGGTGTTGCAGTACCCAACCAGAGGGTGTTTGGGCACTGCAACAGGCTGGGAAGTGGTCAAAGTACCAAGCCTATCTGAGTTCCAAAATCATTTGGATAATGCTCTCAGCACATGGTGTGACTCTTGGGGTGACCTGCACAAGGCAAGGAGTCAGACTTGAAGATCCTGATGAGTCCCTTCCAACTCATAATATTCTATGATTCTAAATTCAATGACTTTATCAGTGTGAGGCATATACTGACCAAACTGCCTTCTGAAGACTAGACATAATGAGCATTTGCAAGGTTATCTTCTACAGGGATAGTTTTTTGAAATTTTGACTGACCTTTTCATTGAAAATAAATGAAAGGAGATTTTTCTGTCATGGATTTCTTCAACTGGATCAGTATCCATCTTCAAAAGAATGAAGGAATTCAACTCAATCTGAAATTACCTCTTTTTGTGGTTGAGGTTTCATAGATGTAAATCTCGTCCCCTCTAACATGTTCATCCACAAAAAAGAGGGAGATACAGCAGATGAAAATAATACTTTTAGTGACATGTACTTTCTGTTCTGTCCTGTCTCTTTCTATTGGGGTTGCAATAAATGTAGAAATAGCAGCAGCAGCAAAACAGCTGCAGGAGACAATGGAGTAGCTAGACAGAAAAAAAAATAGATATATATACAGCAATCAGCACTACAGCTGCATTTAGAAAATATTCTCAGATCAAAAGCTACAGTGATTCTGTAAAAGGGGAATTTTTTTATACTCCGATTTAAGTGAGGTTCATGATAGCCTTAGTTATCAAGGTCCAGATGTGAAAAGATCTCCAAAGTCATCCCGGACAAAAAACTGTGCAGCCGTAACTGCATGTGCAGAGTTCAGTGCAATTTGTTTCAAAAAGTAACAAGAACTGCTTCAAACATCCCTGGCTGTAGTTTTTTTAGGTTACACAGGGAGTTTAAGTGTCTGATAACCACATTTAAAGTTACGTCATTTTTCTTACGGAGCTAGCAGTCATACCTGTGAAAATGAACTGTATGAGCACTGATAGCTCATGGGGGTGGATTCGTGGATGAATTTTCTTCATGGCTAAATTGTTTGTAGAAGACAGGCAACACATTTTGGACTTTATGAAGATCTTCATAGACTGGCAGTTCTTTACCCAGTCTGAGGTACTGTGGAGCTTATATCAGTGTGCTTGGAAAGAATCTGAGGTGCTGTAGGGTTGACATCTATGTACTGGGGAGAAAAAGTGTAATACCTTGAATGCGTTGAAATGAAATGTTTGACTTACACAAGGCATAGACGTTTTAGTGTATAAAGGCTTTGTAAAAAGAAGGGACTGGAGATTTATGTTGTTAAGAAGACACCATAATCTTTTGCAGTGCATGACCCAGGCATCTATCTTCACAGCTATTTACAGCTTAATGTTCTTAGAGCATCACAGTACATCCTCCTCAAAGCAGGAATAGCAGACTGGCATTCATCTCCAGCTTCTCAGTAGCTACGGTGTATATTGTAGACAAGAGAAGCAAGATATTTTACGAGTTTCAGGGTGAGGAAATGAGAGCAAGTACTTTTTAGATGATTAAATGAACACAGATTTTCAATTATCAATTTTTTCATGGTTTTTTCTCCTCTTACTTTAAACCAGTGTCAGAACTTTAAAGAGATGTGGGGTAATACTTTATTACAAAACACAGAAGGCAGACAGTTATCTCAAAAGGTGGGACTGTGCCAGTAGAACCTGTTGGGAGCACAAGAAGAACATGGCTTGGAGTGGGAAGTTGGGCATTTGTCTAAAAAAGAGTTGGCTGTCACAACCCTTAGTCCCTGGCTATGTACTAGCTGCAAAAAGGAGTAATTATATTCTTTTGTGCTACAAATTCAAACTGGTTAGGACATATATTCTCTTTTTTTGCTTGGTTGTTTTTTTCCCTTTGTTTGTTTGTAGTGGTGGTGGTGTTGTTTTTTAATATTCCATTCCTTTCTCTAAGCAAAAGCAGGGGTTATTATTTTGGACATCCTAAAACTTTGATAACACCTCTCCTTCCCTCTGTTAGTTTGAGAATGACAGCATTAACATATGTGCCATCTCCTTTCACTTGCATGGTCAGAATGGCAGATGAACAAAATCATACTATTTAATCAGTGAGCTCCACAAAATGCCAGATTATGAAATTGTTCTAAAATTCTTCATGAAGTAAATGTGGCCAAAGAATAAGTATTATCTTCTTTTAGGGTTGCCATTGACTTCAGTAAATGCTTTTACAGTTCTCCCTCCCAGTAATTACCAGGGTTCATTATACAGTCATAGATGTGATGAAATGGTTTGCCTGCCTTTGAAGCATGCCAAAGACAGTTACATGCTAGTTATACAAACATTTTCATAGCCCATTTCACCCTGCTTACAATCACTTAGCACTCTTTTATAGAAACGCAAGACCATTGCCAATGCCTTGACAGGTGATGCGATGTTCGTGAATCATAAGGGAGACTTGAACCATCCAGTGGGTGATTATTTAAAAGAACTCATAAATGAGATCCCAGAAAATCAACACGTCATGCCGTGTGTGTCAGCAGGTCTGAAAAAGTAGGGGTAAATGTCAGCCAGAAAGGTGTGTATATAAAGCAAAGGGCTTACTCTGAGTCAGGAAAAATCAATTTGGGCCATTTTGAACAATTCAGTCTCGGATTATGGTGCAGCTCTTAAGGGAAACAAGCTTTAAAAAAGCTGGAGAGCCACTGCGGGTGCCAATTGTTAGGAAGAACACTACCAGGCAATGGAAACAAAAACACTTTCAGAAAAATCCTCAGCTTAGCAGAATTCATGGTTAGAGGCTTAAGCCAGAAAGGTAAATTGCTGCCTGATGGCCTTTGGAAATCAGTATACAATGGAAATACCCCTTTTTTGGAAAAGTTACAAGGACCACCAACTTTGGTAAAAGTTATTCTATGAGAAAATGTACAGCATAATGCCAAGTGAAAATTGTTAGGTCCAAGAGCAGACTAGACTATTATAATAATTGGCAACTCTGTATAAAGACTGGTTTTATAAATATCCTTTTACTAATAATGTGGAGGGCTTATCTTTTGTTTTGATTAGCCAGCTGTTCTCCGGTCATGAAATAAATACGAGTTACTGTAGATTATTTGTTGTGGTCTTTTTGTGAAGGTTATGAAACTGGAAAGGTCGACATCACAGGCAACTGAATAGTAAGTGGATAGTCCCACTTGGAACATAGTTCCAAGGAGAAAAAACAAAACAAAACAAAACAAACCCCCAAAGAAATAGAAAAAAGTTTTAACAATAATTTAAACACAAAGTATAGCTTTCTTTTTAAAACCTCCTGGGTAAGCATGCAAGTAACAGCTACAGAGAAACTAATGTTGCTGGTAGTGTTTAACTGTTTCTAGAAAATTTTGAAGATGCTTTCAAAAATGTGACTAACTGCTGGTGAATTTAGATGTTCTTATACTGGAAGCTTTTAGACTGAGTAGAGCTTTTTTGTCTGGCTGGATAGTGGTCTATATTTTGAAAAGAGCTACTGCTGGGTATAAAATGGAGATGTAAGAACAGACTTAAAGCCTGAGTTTACTGAAGGAAGACATGTCCAGCTGTGTGAAGAGAAACAAACTTCTAAAGAAACTCATCCAGTCTTTCCCCTCCAACAGCGAAAGCAACATGCCCTTTGCTCTCATATGGTTGAATAGCAACTATTTCAGAAAAAACTTGTAGCATCTTAAAAGGAAACATTCTTTGGATGGGAATCAAAATAGGAAGCCCCTAAAAGTGTGTAAGAACCTCATTAAAAGTCTGAGGAGTAGAAAGATTTCTCTTGAAAGAAGCAATCAGTAGAAGTGAAACAGTTGGGTAAGGAGTGTGAATTAGATTGTTACTAAATTTTGCTGTATTTGCTACTTATCTGTTTTAATCCATGACAGTAAAATGGGTTCACACTCCAAAATAAATCTGTTGTTCAGTCACAAGAGGGAGAATGGAAAGCTTTTCTAGGAAAGAGAGAGAACGTAAGAACTGTAGCAGGGCATGTCCTGGTTGTGTTGTTGAAGGCTGTTTTCTAAAGACTACATTTAAATGAATTTGAGAAAGCTACAACTTGCTTCTTTATGCTTCAGAGGTGTCTGACATTTGGAGCAGGATGATGTGGATAAAGGAAAAGTCAATACTTTTCAACTAAAACAGGCAGAAAATAGACATCCATAACAAATTTAATACCTACCTTGTAAGTCAGAAAGCCTTGTGCTGTATGAAACACATTTTAGGAAGAAAAGACTGCTCAAGAATATGCATCAGCAGACATTTAGTCTCTGGATAATGAAGAACTCTCTTGTTAATGGCTATAAAATGCAAAATTTAGTTTGTTGTGACTTCCAGACTCTAGTCTGTGTCTTTAAAACCCACCTAATCCTGGGTATGCTTTTATGAAGCATGGAAATATATGTGTGCAAGCAGTAGTCTGACTGAAGAGCTCATCTTCTGCTTAACAAAATATACTGAGAATACACCTGAAATTTCAGTTGCATACTAAAATTCTCAATTATAACAACTAAAAGGTAGAAATTGGTAAAAAGAATTGTCTTTTTTAAAAAGTTTAATAATTATTTTAGTGTTTATGTAAACCTTTCCATATTTTCTTAGTCTGTTCCCAGTTGTTACAGAGGATCTGTAAGTATCTAAAAATAACACAAGACTGCAGCTTTTTTTTTTTTTTTAAGAATGTGAAAACTGCAGAGGCATGCATGGATTTGTTGAAACAGGTTTTAAAGTTCCCTGGACTGTCAAAGACTCTTTTTAGCACAGAGCATAGGAAGTGTATCTATATGTATATTTAGTACAGGCACATTTACTAGATCTCTAATATATTTTTTTATTTATATTTATGAGTCGCATCACCATTACTTTTTTTTCCATACTGAATGATCAGAATATGCTGTCAAAATGCATCCAGAAGAAAACTCTTCTTTCTGTGAAGTAGCAAAAATGCCCAGCAGTTACTCCACAAAACAGAAGTTTTTGAAGTCTAGGTTGAAATGCCCTGTATTTCTCAGGGTAATCCTGTATAAGCATTTCACAGCCTTTCTAAAATAGAATACTGAGAACAAGGTTGGGACAAAAATAGGATGTCCTTATGAATCAAAACCATTTTTAAATCAGGACTTATGCATTAGAACTTTCCACACTGAATTTTGTGGTGGGTGGTGGTTCAATTTTGCATGTAGTCAAAAAGCATTTTCTTCTCTATACTAGTGCCAAAAACTTCATATACATCAACATTAAGCAGAGATTGATTAATTTTTTGGGAAGTTTGTTTCTGCTTTAAAGTTTCATTGTTTAATAAGTGAATAGTGCACACATCTGATCAGAAGACAAATACAATATATCCTTTGGCAAGCTCCTCTCAATTAGTGAACATGCTTCCTTTTATTTACTGAACAGGAGACCCAGGTGTGTATATACTTCTGTACAGCTGTCAGTGTCAGATCTGTGGAATGTGGAAGTGGTTTTTCTCCATTAATGTGCCACTGGTGTGAAAAAATTAATATCACCTGTCTGGAGCTGAAGGGATTTATAATGCAGTTCTTGCTACAGGCATAATATTTCATGAATCTAGTAACAACTTTTTAAAGGAGCTATCCCAAGAGTAAGTTTTCTCAATTACTCACCAGGTTGCTAAATGTTTTCATCAGTCTTGGTTCATGAGGTAGCAGACAATGGCTGCAGGCAAACCTGTGTGTCCCAAAGCAGATGTAAGAGACATCTGTAGGTTCTTCATGGCTTTTGAGAAAATGCAAGTGGATAATATTTGCAGTTGACACTGACCAAATGCATCGCTCATTTATACAGAAGGTTCTTTGATATGGGGCCATTTCATTTTTGCTTTTTCCCAGCTCTGTCTGGGCTGTCAGGTTGGCATGTCATAGAATCATAGAATCATGGAATCAGAGAGTCATTAAGGCTGGAAAAGACTTCTAAGATCACTGAGTCCAGGTGCCAACCCACCACCATCATTTTTGCCACTAAGTCATGTCTTTCCAGAGCCATGGTGCTGCTTGTCATTCAGCAAGTTGTTGCTTGTCAAATGAAGGTGTCTTTACAAGGAAGGTGGTCAAAAAAACTGAGTCATCAGGGTGTCATGGCTGTAAACTAAGAAACAAGCTCCACAGAGACTCTGCCAGTAGGGATGGAGCTTCTGAAATCATATTCCAAGCTGACATTCTGTGGTCTGGAAAACATGTGGGGAAGATTAGTTTATTTTATTGCCAATTAAAATTTGAGTGAGATAGTGAGAAACAGAGACAAAACTAAAAACACCATTTCCTCCAGCTCTGTACAATATGGGAGCAGTTCTTGGGTTTCTCATAGAGCTCCTGCTACTAAAACCTTGCCACATAACCCCAAGACAGGTTTAAACATCTTAAGTTTACTTTTCAAAAAGGGTACAGGTGTTTTAAAGAAGTGACAGGTATTGTCAGTCTGTTGGGTTTCTCCTAGGGAAAGGCCTTCTTAGTCTGTGCTGTGTAATAGCTCCACTGGAAAAATGCATTGACAAGGCTTTTCTGCTATAAGCACAGCACTTGTTTTGTTACAGCCCTAGAGGCTTCAAACAAAGGTTAAGCTTGTGGATCAATTTACTAAAGCAGAAAGAAACTAGTCTGTTCTGATGTGACAGTATTCCTGAGATAATGAAGTTGGAAGAATACTTCCCTTTTCAGCTTGCAGGTGTTTGTCATACACGATGGCTTCAGACATCAAATATGGGAGCAATATAATAAGGGGATAAGAGATTTCCCCCCAGGCTAGCTTCCTACAGAGCTGGTTTATACATGAATACTCAAATCATATCTGCAGCAAAGGGAAACACATAAACCTCAACCAACATACTACCTCTAAAATATTGGCTATTCAACATCAGCAGAAAATGCCTAATCGCTGCCAGAGCACAGCTTCCTAAACAACTTTTCTGCTTGATAAACTTGATCAGGAACACTTCAGGAAGTGCAGAATGAATCATCTGTAATTGCTGAAGATATGAAAATAGCCTCATCACATCAATATATCCTTTTTCCTGTTTGAAAAAGAGTCTTGAAAAGAAGTGAGTTATTTTGTACCCTTTCCTCTGTAGGTGTGGGGTATTTTTATCAAAACTTCCACACTGATATGAAATAGGTACATTAATTATTCCCTTCCAGATCGTTGGAGAATTTAAAATTGGCAGCTGAACACAGTCAAATAGCATGCAGGCTTTAACTCAAGTATCAATGATTTAGAATGTCTGTATGTTTTATATACAAAGCTCTGCTTTATATATAGATGTTTATAGAACATGAATCCTCCTTCTTTTTGGTATCAAAGCCATATAGTTTTGAATATGAAACAGTCAAAAATCAGAAGTAAATGAATAGTCAGTGTGCTTTGTAAACAAAATAGGAAATATAGCTCATTACTAATTTTGAGCAGTCTAATTCACCTACACTAGTGAATTCAGAACAAAGTTAAATTTGCCTCTGTGTTTCCTTTTGTTTTTGGAAATGGGCTCAAAGCAGAGCTGAATGTGAGACATTGCAATACAGAACAGTTGACTGCTGCCACATGGACTTGCTAAAGCATGTCATTAGTTACTTTGTTACGCACTGTGCAAAGATCAAGAATGAATAATTCAGAGGATGAAATCCACTCCTTGATGTGGCTCATGAAGATATATTCTCTTTCTTGCTCAGCCCCATGTTACATTCCTTTTAGGGAATGGTCTCTCCCTCAAAAAAACCCCCCCAGAGACTGTAACCTTGGTCCAACCCTGCCTGCCCCTTGACTCTGACCTATGGCCCTCGGCCAGGTAATCCGACCCCTGACCCCGAGAGAGATAAAAACCCCTGCTCCTTCATGCTCCCTCTTTGCCCCTGGGATCTCCTTCTTGGAATAAAGCCTTGGAATACATCCTGAGGTAAGGAACCTCTTTTGGATTTCCTTCCCCTATCCTGAAGATCTCCTCGCCTGAAACTCCCCAAATCTGAGCTAGCAGCTGGCAGGGGGCAGAGGGGACGGGAAAACTTAAGCCCCAGACCTAGAAGATCTACTGAGGAGGAAAGAGATGAAGACAAACATTACTGGCATTGAAGAGAGATAGCAGAGACTTCAGGGAATATGATGTTAGCAAAGAAAATGTTAAGGGTCAGGGAATATCTGTGTAATAATTTCAAAATCCATGTAATACAAAAAAGTGAGGTTTTATACTTCCATTTGAAGAGGGACTGATAAGGAACTTAGTTTAGTTTCTTGAGAATTGTTTTCTCTTCATGTTCTCTTGAACAAAACCCCTATTGAATGGGAGGTAAGTTCCTTATAATTTCAGTAAGGTCAGGACTTCCATTTTGTTTGTCAAATATTATGTAGTGCTAGTTCCCAGGTGAGAAGCCAGGAATTTTCACTAGATACTCACAAATAAAAGAAGGAAGACTATTCCACTTATGTGAAGATATCAGCTCTCTATGATGAAAAGCCATTTTTCCTGCCTGCCATGGGAATCTCTCAGTCCCTCTACAGACTACATCAACTGAAAACACATTCATCTTTCCACACCGTTTAGGCCATTGCCCACTTAATGGAACATATAATGGGATGAAATTGCCACCTGGTGGTTGAGATATGGGATGGCTCCCAAGGGTATAATTATAAACTATTTTTTGATATTCTAATAGTACCGATATGAAGATGTGTTCTGCCTCTGGATTTAGTTCATATGCTTCTCAGTGGCGTTATTCTCCTTCGTATTTTCTCTAATTGATGAAGATGCCTATTTTAATTATGATTTAGCTGTCTATATGAGCTGAGGGCTGTGAACTCTGGAGTCAAGTATGGTTGAAGGAGCAGAGGACAGAAATGATAATAGTGAACAGTAATGTATTAATTTGGAAAGAGATAGTGTCAAGTTAAGTGCTGCACTAACTTTGTTTTACATGAGACAGACATTGCTGATCTAAAAAGTGCTGCCAATACAGAGAATGTTAAATATTATTAAAATAAGTCCAGATACTAACAGTTAAAAAGCCCATATCTCTGTATATTTTTGAGACTAGTAACACAAGTAAGGAAAAACAGGTTGAAAGGAAAAGGAGAGAGAGGTGGCATGTAGACCATGTTCATCACTTTCAGTTCTCCTGAACTAGAAGAACAAGATTTGATAGGCACGTAGGGCAAAAATGGTTTTATTGATTATGAGATGGTAGGTTGATTTGAAAGGAGCCTGTAAGAGAGGTTGTCATTTCCATAGATACCTGTGTTACTGCCAGGCACGTGGCAACATGCACAGAGTTATCCTGTAAAAAGGAAAAGAATCTAACATGTAGAGTAGGAAGGAATCAGACACAGTCTCTGAAAGACGCAAATCTATGGAAAGGAGTAATGCCAAAAAATATGGCTAGTAATAAATTATATCTGAAATTGCATCTGAGAGATATGTTGCAAAAAGATTTGGAAACACACATGCTGAGCCATATTTTTGAAAAACACAGGGGAAAACAGACCAGACACCTATAATCTAGGTTTTGTTTAAGAACTTTGATTGCTTTTAAGTGACGCAATGGATGTTGGTATGGGGACCAGCTGCTTCAGGCATAGAAGTGATTGCATTGCATCTTTCCTTTATGCTATTAGGAAGATGTGATCACATTTGAAGTAGCTAAGAAGGAAAGAGGCAAGGATGCTCTGGCACTTTTCAACATTCTAGTAAAACTAAGTTGTGGGTCCCAGAAGGATGAACTGTTGGCACAAAGTTGTGGCTGAACTGTTCCTGTTATGAGATAGGCTGAGAGAGAAAAAAAGGAAACTGCTGTGCTGGGAAGACAGCTGTGAAGGGTCATGTTTGCTGTTCCTATGAGTGATTGATGGGGGGAAGTCAATCTTGTATTGACTACAGCTCCAAAATTACTGCTCCTATAACCTTAATTTTTCTTAATTAGTGGTGGCAGCAGCAGTCAGCCCAGCCAGGCAAAATAAGCAGAATGGTTATTTGATCCTTTGCCTTCTTCCTGAATACTCTGGGCAATTTCTACTCTGCTTGGTTCTTAGGCAAGGCTGTAACTAAATAGAATACGCAGACTTTTAAGAGGCATTAGAGTCTTGATTGCAAGGCTGTGACAGAACTGATTCAGTAAAATAAATGATAGCCCTTCTTGAGCTTTTTGCATTCCATGGAAATATCCTCCTGAAATTAAATAGAACCTTTGCCACATCAGACAACTCAGCTGGTTCTGCTCTTCAGTGTCTCTGGTCCTACCATTTTCGTACCTTTCTTAATCAACCCTTTCTTCCAATTTCTACTTTTTTTTTATATTCCTTAGAAAATAGCTAATGACAATTAGAATTATTTCTGTGGCAAATTTCTGAGACTAAAAGCACCACCAGCACCAGTAAAGATTGTAAGAAAATAGTGACTTTGTGTGGCCCAATGAAGTGGATCTTATGGACAATAATGACATCATCAAATTTGGAAAAGATTAAACTGAATAGCACTGAGACAAAAAAAACACCCCATGTTACCAACAGTGGAACCTGCTAGGGTCTGGAATTATCTTCTGAGGAATTACTCTAGTCAGTTTTAAGAACACACTGTTTTGTAGTGTCCAGAGATGGGCTAAGTGTAATCTACCAGGCCATTTTTATCTCTTCCTTATGTGTCTCCAGGAGCTGTAGTCATGCGCTTCATTACTTCCAGTCACTGAGTTCAGAGTGAGATCAGCTCTCAGACTTTCTTCTGCCAATGTATGGATTTAAGTCCTGTGTTCACCAATATGTGCTCCATCCTTTCCAAGGAGGAGAGATGTGAGGAAAGCAGAGGGTGACAGGGCAGGGAAGCTGCTGGGTTTAAAGACTCATGGTTTGTATGCTGTGCAGCCAGACAAATCAATCGGCCCCTGCCTGGGCATCTTAATCAGAAGCACGTGGTTCACTGCAGTGGCTAAGTGCTACCTTGCTGGTGATGGCATCTTTTTCAGAGGCACTATTGATTGCTCTTCTTTCTCTTCTGAAAAGAGATTCCAACTGCGTAGACAGCATCACGGAGAGAGCTGGGGGAGAAGTGCCCCCTTACAGCTCTACAGGATTAGGATCGACAGTTTAATTTCCCTGTCAAGGGAAAGCTGTCATTCTAATTCATCCAGACTAGTGTGGGAAAGAGGAAGGAGATGCATGTTTGAAAGGTCCACTGATTATCTGAGTAAGCCTGGTGTAAGGCCAAAGACAGTGCAGTCCTAGAACCATGCAAACTGGGACCATGTTTGGGAAATGTTTTTTGGGGGAAATTACTTTCACAGTGAAATGGAACTGTGTTGCAGAATGACCTTTTCAGGGAGAAGAGGATGCCTGAGCCAGGTGGCATCAGGGTGGGGATATTATAATCCTTTGGCATTGCCAGTTAACCCCGCCACCCCCCACCCTGTGATATTCTGGGTAGGAGTACATTTTGGTCTTTGTGTGTTTATCTGTACGTGCAAACACCTGCTTGTATCCTCTCCAGTAATATTCTTGTGAGTTTTAAATCACAAGTTTATTATATATAAAAAAGGTAATGCACCATAGTGAAAATACATTTTCAAGAAAGCAGGAGGTACAATGTGATCACAGAAACCACATTATGCATTTATGATAAATTCCTTTACACCGTAAGTAGAACTTTAAAACTTGAATTCCTTCATTCTGCCTTAAAAAAAACCCCAAAACCAAAACAACCACCAAACAAAACCGGCAATACCTGTATAAAACATTCCATGCTGACAACAATTAAGTCCATCCAATTAGCTGTTTGATGTGTGTGTTACCTGTAACCAGTGTGCCTTCTGTGTCACTTCTAGACTTCAGATCTTCTGGGAACAGATTTATGTCATCTCATCTGCTGTGTTTCATTGCTTTGTATCATGAAGAAGATGACAGCCAGGTCTGAAAGCAGCATTTTATTTTTTTTTTGAAAGGACTGTTCATAAGTGTACCAGTTAGTTGCCAGGCCTATGAAGATTTAGACACAAAATTTTATAATTATTTATAAATTTTTTTAGACATAAATTTTTATGAACTTGTTTATAATATAGAATTTTCTCCCTGATTTGTTTAGTTGTGAAAGACCTGCTATTGTAATTTGAAAACTCTTGATAGTTAGCAACACTGCTACATCTTTTCTGGGTATGAAAATTTTACCAAAGATTGATTCTGGAAAATGCAGCTGGTGCTTCTAACTTTGTGTTTTTATCCCCCAAAGAAACCAGGATGGAGTGCCATGTGATATGAAAACAGAAGAGGGTAAGGTTTTAGGTGGAAGATTGGGCACATTGCATGAACTTCTATCAGGAAGTGAGAAGAACAGGAAGGTCTGCTGGGAAATATTCAAGTGAGGAGAATATCTTCAACAAGTAGGTTCAAGTAGGGTTGAGTCCATATCAGAAATTTTATGTCTATCTAAACTACATGTAGTCCTAAAAGAAGTAAATTATCCCCACATTGATTAAAAACACTTCCTCAAAGGTACTGCAGATTTGTACTTAATGCAAAGAGCAGCAGAGTTTAGCTGTGGATTTGTATGTTAATATGTATGTGTAAGGGGAAGGGAGTGCTATTTTCTTTGTATTCACTGCTGACTGAGGTCTTGTTCCTCCTTTCCACCAATAAATCAGCTGCTAATCTTGTTTTTTTATTTCTGGGCTCCTCTTGCCTCTGCATTGACTGGCATGTGGGAGATTCGTGTCTGTGGGAGCTCACTGCAAATGCAGTAATGAGGGGTATAAACAACAATGCAGCACTAAGACTGAACTACCTAAATAACTTTTTGCTGAAGTTGTCACTATTCTTATGTGCAGAGCACTGGGGAGGCTTGAAAAGAGATTTCCTTCTCTTTTGAGCAGGAGGGACTCAATTATGCAGCAGGATTTGGCCCTTATTTGCCTGAGGCTGACAGAAAAATGAATGTCTGATGAAGATTGAATCATTTAAAAAGCATACTAAAAAGTAGATTCTTTCTATTGACAAGGTGGAAATAAGGGCCAGCCCTGCTGGAGAACATCTTTGTAAAGCAAGGCGTTTTCAGTGTGTTTCAATGTGACCTCCCAATCCCTCTCATTATCTTCCACTTATTAACCCTGATCTAACTGTTATTGATAGCTCTATTATTCTGCTTGAGACACCAGTGACAGTCTCACTGACCTTGCCCTGGGTGATCAGAAACTCATTTAATGCTCAGCATACTCTTTGCTGAAGGATACTGAGGGAAAAGTAAATTCAGCATGAGAAGCAGGCATGTGTTTTTACAAGGATTTCTTGTGATGCTATTAATTATCTCAAAAAGTGTATTATTCTCCATTAAATATACTGAAAACTTGTCTAAATTCCTCTTCAGTCTAAGAGATAAAGGTTGCAATAAGAACAAGAGAATAAAAATTGCTAATCTTTGATGCTGTACAGTGTTAATTGTGGGAAAATAGCCCAGGAAAGCAAGACTAAATGAAAAACTAAGGGTTCAAGATTTTACTTGCTTTTATGACTCTCTCTTACTAGCCTGCCTACCTCTTGGGCAGTATCATTAGCTCCTTTCTGAACACTCAGTGTCACAGAGAATAAAATTTCACTTTCCACTCTTGTATTTGTGTAATTGATTTATTGGCTAAGTGATAACACTTCTGTTCTGTAAAATGTATATAATCACAAGAATTGCCCACTGTCAGAACCAGATCATAAGCACTTCATGAAAATGAAGAAAAGTTGAAACTCTTAGAAAAAAATAAATGGGAATTATGTCTGCCTGGCTCTTCCCAGAAGACTGGAATTTCGTGGTATTCTGGCTTGGTATTGAGAATTGGGTTTTTACATGTGAAATTGCAAGACTTAGGCTGTAAGAAATTAATAAGTTTCTATTTATTTATTCAAACTTATATAGATATATTTGTTTATAATAAAGCTATAATGTATCTCATTTTTTTGTGATGGAAATGGCTAAAAAAGTTCATCTTCTGTAGTGATTATTTCCTTCTTTTATAGCTCTCAGTTTCAGCAATGGAAATAGTCAGCCTGTTGATTAACCATTGGTTTTAATTCCCTGTTTTGGTGCACTTGCATGTAACTCCACTGCTTCCATCACACATACTATGCAGGAATATTTAATTGCTTTAAAATAAGGTCATTGATGGAAGTAAAACAGATGTGCTTTCCATCTGCTCACACAAGCAGGCATATGAGTACTTTGGTTTTAGAAAAATACTGTTTTGAAAATCTAGTAAATCTAGTTTCACCATCACACTAGATCTTTTAGTCTTAATGGAGATAATTTGTTGGCGTGCTCGCTAATTGGAGATGAGAAGGTTGAGATTCTGAAAATGCTGGGCTAGATTGCAGACACATTGAAAACCAGACACATGTTCTTTGTTTCAGTGGTACTTCGTGTCATGCCTCCTAGTGTCAGCAGGAAACCTACAAATTATCTGTTTAATAGATGTAGAGCATAGGAGGCTACAAAATAGTATTTGGTTAAAATGAGAGGACTTTGGTTTTTCAAAAAGGGTGTCCAAGTAGTCTACCAAAAATGTGTGTATGTGTTATAGTGAAAACCTTGGATGTTCATTCCTCCTGGATGTTGAACTATTAGGATCACACAGGATGGATCAGCATTGGAAACAATTCTGTGATCACTATGAAAGTGCTCTTTAATGGATTTTTTTTTTTTTTGCATTTACCTTCATGTTTCATGCCATTAGCTTCTGATGCTCTGTTTCTTTCTCATGTTTGTGTATCATCAGTAGTTTCAAGTTGTAACAGATTGGCAGCTGCAGAATAACTGAAGGTAAAAAGTCAAAACATATTCTTAGCAATGACATTTCTTTCAGGGATTCCTGTATTAGAGACTGATCTGAGGCAGAAATAGCAAGATCTCCATGAAACCATAATTATGTGGATAAAATGTAACAGCCAGGCAGAGCTCAATAGGTACCTGTCCCTGTTTATGTTGGGGCTGAATTTGTCCTTGAAAACTCTACTAACAAGTAAGTGAGGAAAGGATGGTTAGGCCACAAGCAGGGATCAATAAATCCTGTTATAAATTATGTGTTTACCCTTTGGAAACATTGAAAACATATGAATATGGTGTACTGTAGGTGTTAAGTTCAATTGTCCAAATGTTACAGTAGGAAACAAAATCATCAAATCATAGACCTTTTAGATAATTGAATCCAACTGCTAACCCAGCACTGTGAAGTCCAGCACTAAAACCATAGTACTTAAGAACATGATTTAATGGTGGACTCAGGGACTGTTCAGAATTGTACTGCTCAGATAATTTTCTAGGCTCCTTGCTTTTCACCCTTCAACTGAGTTGTCTGGAGTGTTTCAGCCTGCCCTCTGGTGCCACAGAAGTCTGAATTCTTAGTGTGTTCCTTTTGGGCTTGAGTCTCTGTGGTACCAGTGTGAATGAAGGTAGGGTCACTGGTGTCAGGGAAAGACCACACATAAGTAGTGGGAATGTGTGGAATCAATCATTCCCAGTGAATGTCTCACTGAGGATGTAGCAGAAGTGCTACCTTCAAAAGTACTGTGAGGTTCACCTTCTGTAGAAGCAGTTTGGCTGACATGTCATGTTTGTAGGTTCTGGTAATACAAAAGAAGGGTGACCACATAAATGCAATATAGATCTGTGCACACATCTGTATATTTAAGGTGTTTGTTTAAAATTTAAGTATGATTCAGGAACTGGGTTCAAAACTAAAATGTTCTGTCCCCAAACATGCAATGTAAATTGCCTGAGTTGCACTGCAGTGAATCTTCTGTTGCTTTGACTGACCACTGTAATAATTACCCAAGGAACTGATTTTACTATATCTCTATCCCAGGATTAAGATATATGTTTACTTTGCCTCTTTGCACCATAAGTATGGAATGTGTCTGTGGTGAATCCGCGAGACTGCTCTGAGTGCAAGGAAATAATTTTATGAGTGCCAAAATAATTTCATTTCCATTGCTGAAACTCAGACAGAATCAGATTTCAGAACCCAAGCTACTCAGCTTTGACCGTTTAAGGCCATAACCTAGATGTGGAGGAGAAGGGTGAAGAAAAGCAAATAAGAGAGAAAGCATTCTCAGAGAAAATATTAGGAGTCACCTGTGAGTGCTGAAATTGGCTCATTTTTGTAAGAAGATAAAATGTTGACATATTTGTTTTTTAAAATCTTCAGTGGTTCCTCAAGTGTCCCTAAACTACTCTAATCCTTTCTTATTCCAGTGGTAACTAACTGTGGAAGTAGCAATATTTTAGGATTTTTGATTTGTTAACAATTTTCTAAATAAAGATTTTTCTTTCATCTTTTAGGAATCATGGATGTATTGGGAACTTAATACCACCTCATTCATTAGTGTGACTGGAGGAAAAAGGAGCAGAATCTAAATCTCTTCGAGCACATCACTGAAAGATTACAAAGGTTGTGGTGAACGGACACATGGAAGTGCCCTCATCAGGTATATTCTGGTGCCTGTGTTGTCTAAACTCTCCTGCTTGACAACCCACAAGCAGGGGGTGTATGAACAGGGCAGAGACTTAGCAGAAGGCCCTCCAAGACAGTGGAAATTTTTCTTTAGGACCTGGGCCTTTGGAAATTTCAAGTTGCTTAAATACATTCTTGCTGAGAGTGAGAGCTTCAGTTTTTCCGAGACTTATTAACTAAATGACAAGTTTTTGTAAGGTCCATGAAGACCAACTCTCTGATTGCAAATGAAATTCCTCAGCTCCCCTTCCAAACTTCAATGCCTGATTCAAAGCAGGAAGGCAATACATTACAGCCACAACAAAATCTTAATACAACTAAATATTTTCCTTTGGATATATTCTCAGAAACAGGCTTTGGTTAACTTTTCATTTGTTAACAGCACTAATGGTGGTCAGCCTGGCAGATACCTGGCATTCAGACTTAGTCTCAGGCCATGTAAGTGGCATGTCAATGTCGCCTCTAAGGCTGCCAGACAGTTTTCATTATAATGACAGGCAAAACTCCCAACTTGGCTGATAATATGGATGCAGTTTATACAGTGCTGCCTACTGTTTCAGGAAGAAATGTAGGTGTTCATTTATTCACAAAAGGACTGTGAGTAATTTTCCCCACTCAGGCCTTATTCCATGAGAACAGCTAGAGTTCTGTCTGAATAAGGATTGCATTATTAAGTTGACAGCATGGGAATAGGAGGTGGCCTTTATCAATAGATGCTTTAGAATCTGCAGAATCACAGTCCAGTCATGTAAGTGACCTGTAATTGTGAAAATATGTGCTAAATATTTTTTGAGTTGAAAATTCCATTAAAAGATGAAGGAACCATGTCTTCTCAGATGAGTTTTTAGGAAGGATGCTGGAGATAAGATGTATTTATAGCTTTGTTTAGCCAGGAAGGATCATTCAGTCTAGCCCTGTGTATATCATGGGACAGTTAGGCTTTCAAGAGTTTCCTAGTTTTGAATTTAGCACCTTGTGCTGGAATGAAGTTTATTAACTCAAAAAAATGTTCATGAAAAAATGGCAATGTGCTACTTCTTATTTTGTCTTTCTGAGCTAGACTGAAAGAATCCTACGGTAAAAAGAACCATCTTCCTGTAGGAATCTGTGTGAAACAATCAAAATTACTAATATGATATGATAATATCATGATAATATCGTTAATAAGTTTAGTTTCATTTTTAAATTGCACAAAACTGCTCTTTCTCCCAGTTTAATACTCTCATAGTACTTCTCTGTCCTTACTTTCTCAGGAATATATATATATTTCCAAAGTACTGTCAAACAGAGGACAAGTATTTTTGCATTAAAAAGGAAATAAAGACTCCACCTGTGTATAGAGAAAGACACAATATCTCAAAAATGTTTAAGTCTGTATTTCACTTAGTGATTCATTGGGGGAGAAAAATCACTGAAGTCTGTACATCTTAAAGGGCAGCTGGAACTGCAGTGTACATTCTGTGTAACAGCAAACTGTTGGCCAAAATATTTTGAGTGCCTTGCACTTGAAGATACTGAGAGTGATTTACCAATACTATCGAGTAGGACTTGTAGCACTGTGTTGACAAAGATAAAGTAGTGTCCTCTTTCTGCAGAGGAGAAAAGAGACACACTAAGTGACATTAGGGAATTAACATGAGTCTAAGGAAAAACTGAACCCAGAACCCAAAAGCTCAGTTTTTTGGGTTCTGTGGTTCATGCTCAGAAAAAATTAGCTGGTCATGGGTTTAAAAAACACTCCTTGACATTTTTTTCTTGGAAAAATCATAGACTAATTTAGTGTTGAAAAAACCCTTAAGATCATTGAATACAGCTATAAACTTAGAAAATATTGCCTTGTGTTAAATACAGAATTATCATACCAGTTGTAAGGTCTCATATAAGTGAAAAGAAGTGCAAAAGTGCTACCGTTGTGTTCAGAGTAATTTCAAGTTTAAGTCCTATTACTTTTCTTAGCTCAAGTCTGTTCTTGGATGTAGGTGTAATAGGTCATTAATGCAAGACACACTGCTCTTAGGCAGCAAGGTAATTCATCTCATGTTAGCTTCTTTATTTCAAAGACATAAAATACTTCAAGTAAGATGAAAATGAAGTGTTTAAAAATCCCACACGATGAATCACTGATCACTGCCATACTTTCTGCATTTCCAAGCTTGAAGGATATTATTTACTTTTAAAAGAATTCAAAGATTTCATCTGTGATGAGATAACCACCTTATACTTTAAAAAGAAATGTGGGACAGCAGAAGTTCCATCACGTCTGAAAAGTATTAAGGTGCCGAGAGAGACCAGTAACTAGAATTTATGCACATAGCAGGGTGCCAAATAAGAGAGGAGTAGCAGCTGATGATAAAAGTGGTGGTTTAAGAAAATAGCCAGATTAAGTGAATTGTTGATACAGTGACAGGTATCAACAAAGCACGTAGGTATAGTGCTCTGATCAGGTACAGTAGGGATGTGCATGTCACAGAGAATTTATACCAATGCATACAAGTTCTTCTGCTGTAATCAAATAAATGCTAAAAAGGTTTGAGTTAAGTGTATTTTAAAAATAAATTCTTCAGTAGGATTTCCCAAAGCATTCTGTATGCTGATAAATCCATGCAAGGTACATAGTCACATTTATTATTTACATTTTGGAAGCAAAGAAATGAAAATACAGTGTAAAATTATAAATCCCAGATTGCGAAAGAAGTTCTGAGGTAGAATTTAAGTTCTTATCAAACATATCTTCTAATATGTATTAGAGGAGTGGAATTATTTCTTTTCCACAAGAAGCAGCAGTTGAACCATTCTAAATATAAACAGAACCAAAAAAGAAAGTACGGATTTATTCTCAAAGGATTAATCTGCTGTCAGAATTTAAATCATGCTTCATGTTGTTACCTGGAGTTATCAGAGACTTCTATGATACATTTTAGCACAAATTCAAATTAACTTATACTAAGAAATATGAAATTACAAACAGCTAACATTAAGCTGATTACAAAAATATTTGGGCCATGGTTTGTGTATATGAAGGTGAGAGGCATCCTGTGGCTTTGCGTTCACCAGGCTTCTCTGCCTTTGTGAACAGGATTGCCATCATGGTAGAATGAGGGATGCTTTGTTTCAGTGAGAGCCTTATTTTGGAGAGTTTTTTGAAAGTGATTTCATTCTAGAAATTATTAGGCTTATGACAAAGACTCCCAGTGTCAGTCTTGCTCCATAGCTCCTTCATTTTCAAAGCTAGGACGAGACTGCTAAACTGTATTATCACAGTGCTTTGGTGAGTTATTGAGCTACTTATGGAGCATGGATCCAAACAAAAGAGAAAATGGCACATTCATGATGCCAGTTTTCCTATTGAAAAAAATAGTTGCAATTAAACGAAGTTTTTAATACAAACCCAACAAGTTCTGAGAATAATGCGTGTTGTGAGGTTTTTTTATGCAGGAAATGTGAAAGTGACAACTTTAATGCACCAGGTGTGATTTTAATTAAAAGATATCTGTCATTTTGTTTCAGTGGAAAAATCAGCTTTCATTTCTTAGGTTTAAACACTTAAAAAAACCCTTAAGAAAACTAAAAAAGTGCCCAAATAAATCCTCCTATAGATATTAATGTCATTGTGAAATTAAGGTTTAATTCAGTGTCTTGGTTTATGTAACCAAAAAAAGGTTTATTCTATTTTTCCATCTGTTGAAACCAGTTGGCGAGATGTTTATTTCTTGTATAGCCCAGTCCTCATAACCCTGGGGGGGGTGGGGGGCCAGCTGTTAAAACCAGATGGAGCAATGTTCCTTATCTCTGCCACAACCTGTCCTCCCTCCAAGGGGATATGCAGTGGTAATGGGCCATTAAGGCTCACCACATGACTGAAAACATTACATCATCCCATTGTGAGATGCTCCACCTGGTGGGGGGAGCCAACTGTTCCTACCTAGATAAAAACTAGATTCAGGAACACCAGGTATCCTGTTTTCCACTGGATTCCAGAGGAAGACTGGACCCATCTCGCCACCCCTGGCCCCTTTCTACAGGATCATCTCTACTCCAACAGAATCACATCTGTTATTTCAGGAGGATTTATTTGGACTGCTTCCAACACCCTGATCAACAGGGGTCATCTGGCTGTGTCAGAGTTTCTGGGATTTTTGTTTGTTTGTTTTGTTTGTTTCTACTACTGCGTTTGCATTTTTTTAATATTTGTGGTAAAGAACTGTTATTCCTATTCCCATATCTTTGCCTGAAAGCCCCTTAATTTCAAAATTATAATAATTTGGAGGGAGGGCATTTGTGTTCTCCATTCCAAGGGAGGCTCTGGCTTTCCCTAGCAGACACCTTTCTTTCCAAACCAAGACATTTAGTTTAATTGAGCATTAACAAGTTGTTTGACACTTCCCTTCTCACAAATTTTTGTGATTTTATTTTTTTCATTAAAAATCAACCAATTTTTTGTATTGAACAGTGTATATGGTATGAAAAGAATACTAGTGCTACCTTTCTGGATGTGAGGGTTACAAATTCAGCTAATTTTGAAACTTGTGCAGCTTTGAACAAATCACCTTCATTTCTTGTTCTTTAGCTGTCCAAACACGAAAGGGAAGTAAATGCTTTCCTTCCTCAAGGAAATGCTGAAGCTCTCATGCAAACTACTGGAGAAGGACAAAGCACTGTGTAATATTAGCTTTGTTAATCCTGGTTAACCCATTTGTTTCTCAGAAAAACTGTATCAGAACCAAATTGCCGCTGTTCTGCTGTTTGTATTTCCTCAGTGTTCTCCATTCTGTCTCCAAACCAAGCAATTTCAGCTGTTGCTAAAGGGTTTAAAACTCTTGATTTGTGGCAGTAACTTCCACAAAGATGCATTATGGGTGTTGAAGTGATTATCTTGAATGGGTGGAAAAAGACAACCTAACAGGCAATGGTATTCCAGTGTCTGCCCTTCAGCACAGCACCTGCTTTACTGACTTACTACTCCATCCCAGAGAGCTTTATTCATTAGGAAGGGCCATTCAAGCATTTAATGGAGGTCTTTACATTGAAACAGCTTTATTTGCTCCTATCTATCTTCTAGACTTCTTCTGCTGAAGCAAAATCCTTTAAAAGGATGTTGTTTTGCTGTGACTGTTCAATGATCTCTCCGTGCTCTCTGGGTAGCTTTGCTGCCCCTTACCTGCAGGTGGAAAAGGTACCCAATAAAGCAAAATTGCAGCCTTTTCTATTATTATTTTTTAAATCTCAAGGCAAAATATTAAGAGAATTCAGTTCATTGTTGCATATACTAAAATGATGTTGTAAAGCTTTGTTTTATAGCACTTAGAGTGGCTCAGAGGATTTCAGCAGTATGTACATTATTTAATTTGTATGATTTCTCGGAGTTTGGAACTTGTACTAGATTATACCTACAGGCACAGTCTAATAGTACAAGTAACCAATTATTATGGTTTTAATAGAATTTTAAAACTCAGAAATACAGCCCCTGAGCATGGGGAATAAGATGCATAGAAAATCCTAGGAAGTAAATGAATTTAGAATTAAACCCGAGTCACAGTGCAAATAATACATGGGTAAGAGCAATGACAATAATATATTCAAATGAAAAATTAGCCATTTCATTGGAAAAAAAAGGCAAAATTGAAACATTAATTATTGAAGATTCACATATAACTTCACTTCTTTACAGACTTGTGCATGGACAGCATGATTAAGCTATGAGCTTAGTCCTGTTGTGGGAAAAAGAGCATGTGAGAAAGTAGGAGCATTCTCGTTCAACTCTTTCTACCTCAAATACCCAATTGAGCAAGTAAAGAATAAGCTTAGCTTCTCTGGACCTAGAGACTGCAGTTCATCTGGATGTAAAAGTTCCAGAGGCCAAGTCCTGTGGAGTCAAATCTTTTTACTGTTCAAGGCTGTTAATGATTTTCTGCTGAGTTTTAGCTTTTGGAGTTCAAGCTATATAAGTAATGGTCCATGTTTATTTTTCACTGGTCGCTTCTGAATATCACCTGAGTCTGAATCCTAGCTGCACCAAATTTCCTCTTCCTGTTGTGATGCACAGAATACTTCTGGGCTTCCAAATTATCGATTTTAGACTTGAAAATCCTAGTCCTGATCCTTTCTAAATTGGTTTAATCCTGTTGTCAGAATGGTCTTTAAGTTGGAGGAAACATCCTATAAAATATACAAAAGTAAATTGCCTGTGTGTTTTGTTCATTTTAGGCTTCAGTCTTTCTTTAAAAGATTGCTGTCTGTTAAATCATATTCAATAGTGGGTCCATTTCTATAAGGATAGGGGTAGGATATACTTTCAGTCTGAGTATTCCAGTCAAGTAAGTTTAGAACTCCACCAACACACTCAAGTTCCCATGTTTTTGTTCCATTCTTTGCTGTTGTTCAAAGTATTAGTGTGTGCTCTAATTAGAAGTAAGACATCCTATGCAAAATACTCTGAAAACATTTATTGATGTGTAATTACTGTGCAAGAACTACTATTTAACTATATGCCATTGCTGTGTGGTGTTAATACACATAACTCAAAAAGTATTTAATTTTTAACATTTTTATTTTCTTGCACTTCTTGAGTGAGGAATAATTTCAAAAATTTAAAAATATGTGCCAAAGTGAAAGGCCAGTAATGGTCAGTTAACTTTTTTGTTCACTATCCTGGTTTTGCAACTAGTCTGAAATTAAATTTATACTCAAGACACCAAACAAATGATATCATATGAGGATAGGCCAGGTTTTTTTTCTTAATATAATGTTATAAAATCTGTGATGTTACTCAGGGGATAAATTTACTGGAGAAGGCAAGAACTTTCTCTGGGATAAATCAGTCTGCCACCTCCTGTAGCAAATAAAAGCAGTTTTTGCTATATCATCATTGATAGAAATAACCAGGGAGATAGTATACATGGAAAAAAAAATCTCTCTTTTTATGTGATATAAAGTTTTAAAAAATGAACTGCAAGCCCTTTACATGCTTGAAATGGCTGAAAAAGGTACTGGTCAGCTGTTACTTGTCTCAGATATGGGTTGTGGCAGCCACCTTCTGGTTAAATCCTTATTCAAAAGCCAGTGGGAACCTGCACCATTCCTCTCCATTTAAATGAATCGATTTTCACATTTGTATCTAATTGCAAGCCATAAACCCCACAGATAACATGAAAATATTTTTCTATAATTCTGTGACCTGTTTTGGCTTTGAAGAAACAAATGGGGTTTTCTACTCACTGAATAGATTCAAAGGCAATTATTTTTCCATTCTGCTTCCTTCCATTCTGCTTCCCTACTGACTGCTAAAAACTCGAGAGTGCCACAATGTTTACTAGTACTGTTTAAGTCAACCTATAATAAATACAGGCCTGAACTTACACACTGAAGCTTAGGAGACCAGATCATCCAGGGGAAATCTGAATGCTTCATTGACTTGTCCTAAATTCATGACAACAGTTAGGCTATGTTTCTGACTGTGATTCATGTTTTGCCAGATGGGTACAAGCCATCATCTGCCAAAAGCACAGCATGTTTCATTATGAAATACAGTCCATAGTAGCATGTCAAAATGCTTCTGACTGAAAAATAGACAGGGCTGTGTCTGAGATTTATGCAACCTTTCCACTTTGCATTATCTGTTTAGATCAATGTAAGTGCTTCAAGGGATCAAATGGATCATTTCCATTTGAATATTAGGAACGAAATATTTAGATTAACACTAAGAGATTATTCTGTTTTTTGGCATGTATTAGTATCTCCAAGTAGAAATCTGTGCATACTCATAGGCCAAGAAAGGTATTTCCTTACATTGCATTTGGCTGGTGCTGCTTGTTCTACAGCATATAGAAGCTGTTGCTTTATAGGGTTGTTAATGCATGGAACTAAGTCATTCACAGATAAAAAAGATTTAAAGAGATATTTTAGGTGTCATCTTTATAGAGGCCCAGAGAATGGAACTCATTGTTGTCCAGTGTATTGTATAGGAACTGTGCAAAATAATTTAGATAACAAACCTGGCTGCAATTTGTACCTCTCTGTAAGTTCTAGTCATTCCACGCTCCTTGTTCAGCAGCTCCTTTTCTTCATCACTGGATTTTGGCAAATAAATTTCATCAAGTTCATCTATAGTAGTATACACTTAGCAACCAACAAACCAAACCAAATCTCTTTGTATTTCTCTATGTGAATCAAAATCAGAATGTAAGTCTGCTCCCTGAACCAATGAGGCTGTTCAGTAACTCAGAAGAGGGGTTGGATCTGTCTGTATTCAATCTCTCCCTAGTGGGGCTTTGCATGAAAACATTTGCCTTTTCATTTCACATAATTTACGTCAATGAAACGTGGAGATGCCAACAGTTGTTCAGTTGTTCTTTTTTTTTTTTTTTTTTTTTGTCACTGCAGCAGATTCATAAGGTGCTGCTTTCCTTCAATATCATTATTGGAAAAAAAAAGTGAGAAATGAAATAGAACTTCAGCACTCAAATTTTGGATGTTACATTTTCAAACTTTTCTTAGAAGAGCAATGTAATGTAGGAAAACATTGTGGCAAGACTGAATCCTAAACATATAATTGCATTTCTTCCCTTGAAGTTCTTCCCTGATTCTATTTGGGCTCAGCTACCATAATTTATATTAGAGTTTTTCAGGAGAAGCAAATGAGCAATCATTTTTGGAAGACAGAAGTGACAGTACAGATATTTTCACTGTGATTATGAAGAGCCATGAGATTCAAAATGACCGTAACACTGTATTTGGCATGGTCTCTCCTATTAGAACAACTACTATCCTAAATACTATCTTTCTACTTCTCCTTATGCTTCATCGGGGAAATAAAATAGAGTATGAACAGCCCATAACAACACCTATGGGAAATGCTTGGATTGTTTGCAGAGGTTCCTATCCCCTTCCTTACTATCTTTTTATTCACTATTATTTCTCTTCTGAATGCACAGCTAGAATTCTGTTCTCTGTTAGCACAAGGCTTAGATTGTGGTGGGGCAATTCCTTTGCCTCATAAGTTTTGGTCTCCACCTGAAGATTACTCCATGGTTTTCCAAATTTCATGGAGCAATGGAAGTAGATTTAAGTTTTTTGGGACTGGTCTACTAGCTGACCCTGTGTGGAAAGTGAACAGCACAAAACTGTCCTTTGTCAGGGACAAGCAAAACTTGTGCAGTGGTTTAAAGAGAGATTGCTCAATGGTACATTGTCTAGAAGGTGCCTGGGAGATATGGCAGTTACGTTGATTGGATTTGGCCTTGATTCTTTCTTATTTTTTGAAACACTATTGACTATTATTGCCATGCAGCTGTGATGGTGCTGAATTAAGCAAGCAGTGGTTTACGCTTAGGCCAAGCAAGCTGCCAGTGTTTCTAGTTTAATATACATTCTTTGCTGTATTCAGAGGAATGTGTAATGAAAATCACTGTGTTAGTTACAAGCTGTCTACAGTGAAAAATGGGAAATACTTTGGTAGAGTGTCAGCTTACTGCAAAGAAGGGCTACAGCATGACACATCAGAATAGCAAATGCATTACAGAGCCATTTTAATGTCTGTCTTATCAGTGCTTAATCTCTAGCATTGTAACAAAAAAGAGAGTGAAAGAGAGCAGCTAACTTTCTTTTCTTAAATATAATAATAAAAGGCTGTCCATGGCTAAGATGAGTGCACTGGATTAAAAACTGTCAGATAGATAGGTCCAAAGAATGGTGGTGAATGGAGTTCTGTCCAGCTGTGGGGGTTGGTGATAAGTGGGTTTCTTCAAGACTCAGTGTTGGGCCCTGTTCAATATCTTTATCAATGATCTGGGTGTGCGGATTGAGTGCACCCTCAGTCAGTATCACGTAACACCAAGGTGGGTGGGAATGTTGATCTGCTGGAGGGTAGGAAGGCTCTGCAGAGGGATCTGGACAGGCTGGATCAGTTGGCCAAGGCCAATTGTATGAGGCTCAACAAAGCAAAGTCCCAGGTCCTGCACTTGGGTCACAACAGCCGCATACACTGCTCCAGGCTGGGGAAGAATGGTTGGAAACCTGCCCTGTGAAAAAGGACCTGGGGGTGCTGGTCAACAACCATCTGAACCTGAGTCTGTGTGTGCCTAGGTAGCCAAGAAGGACAATGGCATCCTGGCCTCTATCAGAAATAATGTGACCAGTAGGACAAGGGAAGGGATTGTCCCCCCTGTGCTTGGCTCTGGTAAGGACACACCTTGAATCCTGTGTTCGGTTTTGGGCCCCTCTCTACAAGACAGACCTTGAGGTGCCAGAGTGTGTCCAGAGAAGGACAATGAAGCTGCTGAATGGTCTGTAGCACAAGTGTTATGAGGAGCAGCTGAGAGCTGGGGTTGCTTAGCCTGGAGAATAGGAAGCTCAGGGGAACCTTATCACTCTTTATGACTTTGTGAAAGGAAGTTGCAGTGAGGTGGGAGTCAGTCTTTTCTCCCCAGTAATAATTAGTAGGACAAGAGGAAATGGCTTCAAGTTTTACCAGGGGAAGTTTAGATGGAATATTTGGAAAAAATTCTTCACTGGAAGGGTTGTCAAGCATTGAAATGGGCTGCCCAAGGAAGTGGCTGAGTCACCATTCTTTGAGGTACTTAAAAGATGTGTAGCTGTGCTGCTCAGGGAGATGGTTTAATGGTGGACTTGGCAGTCTTGGTGACCTAGAAGGCTTTTTCCAACCTAAACAGTTTTACAATTGTATAATTCTAAGGTAAATCAGAAGATAGAAAGGCAGCCAGCAACTTAAGAAACAATGTTAGAGGGTGACTCCATGGAGACTGGCTAGTGTGTGATTATGGTCTTGACCAAAATAGTTTCCATATAATCATTTTATTGGGTATTCCTGCTGCTTTCCACTGCATTGTTCTTCAGATAAAGTGGACTGGCTTGTGATCTTTTGTCATAAGAAGGGGTTGGAAGTTCTGCCAGTGATTCTCTGTAGCCATACAGGAGTGTTTTTAATTTCCTCCCTCTAGAGCAGAAAGATTGGGGTTTGTCCTGTTGGTCTGTCTCCAAACTTTTAATCTTCTCTGCTCCAGAATTTGCTCATGTGGTGGAGGGGTTTGTTTGTCTAATGATGTCAGTTGAGTCATCTCCAGGCTTGCAGCCTACCTGCTCATTTCCCCATACAGCTCTGCATTACTGCACAAGTATTCTTCCTGCCAGCTATCTATGGGACAGTGGCACAAGTTCTGAGCTCTTTTTTTGAACACCTTCCACAGTTCAGTAGTCAAGATAAACACCATACTGAATATACAGATTTCTTTTTTTTTTGATGGATTCTGTAAAAAAGTATGAGTCAAGCTGGAATTGTTTGAGACAACACTAAATCATTGGGTGAGGATTATTTCCCCTTAGGAATAAAAGTGACTTTAAAAGCGATAGAATTTTCTAGCATGTCAGAATTATAATTACTGCAACAAAACGAAGCCCTAATTACCTCTAATCCATCCTATGTCTACCAAATGTAATTTGAATTTTAGGTGCTGATTCTGGCCATCTGTACTGTGGGCAGAACAAGATGAGCCTAGGGTTGTATATCGAGATGACTGAAAGGTGCAAAGTAAACAATATCAAAAATGAAAAAGAAGCCTGCAACTTTGAATAGGCTCCTGGGATCTGACTCATGCTTTCTGCTTGACAGTGGCCTTTTACATTAGTCTAAATATGTGATATGAATATTCATGAGCAATCCTGATGAAACATGCCACACAACTTTTCAGCTGTGCTTGTAGATTCTCCACCTGGTTCCTTAAAAATGCTGTTGGTATGCTGTTAAATTGTAAGTTATTTTATTCATTATGATGGATTGAATGTAGTGTTTCAAGATATAATAATCAGGAGATTTTTATTTTCTTATGCACCTGTACTTGCCTTCCAGATAGCATTCCTTTGAAGTCTTAGAGAATTTCAGTGGAGATTTTTAACAAAAGCTTGATTTTTAAGCACATGAAAAATTGCTAATTCTTTAGCAAGACTCAACATAAGACTACTTCTGATACATGGAAACATTGTGAGACTTTCTATTAATTGCTTTGGATTTCTACTGTACAGTGAGATGGACAACAGTCATTCACTCCTAACAGGAATATTCGTTTTTACAATGCAAAAGAAAACCTTGGTCTTTTTTGCAGGTCATTGTGTTGTGCTTCCTCGGGTTCTCACTTGCTCTCCCTTTTACAGTTCTTATTGTTCCTATCTATATTGCCAGAATGCTACTATCCCCTTAACCACTTTATTATGGGGCTGGGTGACTGCCTGTGCTGGATAAATTCTTTGTCAACAGCTGGTAGTGCCTCCTTTGGGATCATATTCGTGATCACTGCTGTGAGATGATTTTTCTCTAATCTTTAATCTCAGAAAGAAGATCTGTTCCTTGGCTTCCCCTCAGTTACAAAATCTCCTGTATTCCTCTTTTGTTTTTGTAGCCTTTGTGGTTTTTTTTGCCTGGAATTCATGATTCTGTATTAGGATTTCATAAAGAGCCTACTTTGACTTAATTGAAGCTGCTAAACCACATCAGATAATTCAAAGATCACTCATTGTGAAGTGCGTGATATGTATAATGTTTTTATGATCGTATATTCCTTGCAGGTACAACACACAAAGCTGTTTGGATATTTTCCAGTTTTCTTGCAGCTAGGGAGGATTTAAGCCCTCATGGAGCTTGGATCTGCTCCTTGCTTCTTTCACACAGTTCACTCTAGCCCCTGGCAACATGTACTGCCCAGAATTACATCTGAACAGAGAATTTGATGTCTTCAAAGTTAAATATCTCAGTCCTTTGACTTCATTTTTGTTACAAGTGGGACCTAAAGCTCCCACTACCTGTGTTCCTTGTCAGCTGCAATTTCATTGTCCTTGCACAGAGGCAGAAGAGTGTGTTGTCAAGATCACTTATGCTATGTACCAAACTATTGACTAAAACCTGGTGCTTACCTAGATGCTGAAGATGTTCCTTGATTTCCACATCCAAAATTTAGTCTTCTTTTAATCTGGAGTAAATAATGTACAATTGTGCTTCTGACAAGTAGGACTAAGCAGTTTTTAAGTTTAGTTACAATTAAAGGCAATCCAAACAGATATTTCCAGCTGGCTATCTTCCATCAAATCTCAAGTTAAACTGAGTACTGGTTTTACTAACCAAAAAAGGAGGGGGAACAGAAGGAGAGAAAAAAAATATTCAGCTATGATTTTATGTGAAAATATATTAAATTAAAAAATAATAAGATCCAGTTTAGTAAGCTTCTCCAAAGTGCAGAAAACTGTCATGTAGTTATTTAAATGATTAAAGTTAATGCAAGTGTGTAGGGTACAGGCCACACAAGAACCGACAATGCTATTTTTCAGAGCAGCATAGCTCCTGGACTGTTTTTGACCCACAAGGCAGGTGTGGAATTCAATCCAAAGGAATGAAAAATTACAAAGGTAACAGAGTAAGTATTTAGCATACTTATGGCTGTCTGCTTTTGAAAAAAAAAAAAAAAAATCATTACATTTGTGTCCAAAGCTTTAAAGTGTGAGTCTGTGCTGAAGAATGATGGCACTATCCTAAGAGATCTGCTTTGTGTGTTCAAATTCAGATTACCTGACTTCTGAGATGACTTATTAATGGGTTTTGATGGTATTCATCAGGCATTAAAATGACATGATTAATTTAGTGAGAGCAATTAAAAGGCAAAGGTGGGGGGGTATTAGGAGAATGTGCCTTGTATTTAAAAATCCAGTTTTAGTTGTCTGTATTTTATTTGAAAATTTTGTGGGGGAGAGATGAAAAGCAAATCTCTGCTTAGGCTTGGACTTTAAATCAGTGCAGTTATCAAGTTGCTGTGGCAGATACGGTCCACACATATTTTAAAAATATTTAAATGGGTGTACTGGGTTCCTAAAAATCAGCTACAGCACTTTAATCCCTAGAATAGAGACTGAAGCAGAGCTCACGGAAGAGATTATGGAAGAGAGTAAGCTCTGCATACAGAGGAGTGGCAGTCACAGATGAGGTCACAGAAGTGAGCTGAAACAGGTGATGCAAATCTGCAGATCTTACAGAACCAAAGTATCTGAAGGAAACTGATTTTGGGACTCATTTAACAGGTTTGGCATAGAGCTTTCTGCTGTGTCCACTCCATTTCCTGTGGTCCTTCAGACATTGGCAGAACAACAGTATCTCCTAACCGTGGATTTGCAGCTGTGACAGGTGGCAGGTTAGAAGAAGAAAGCAGTGTAGCAAATATTGTGAGGATTGGCATTCCATTAGAGAAAAGCAAACAAATAAACCTCCCAAAAAGTTTAGTTTAATCTTCAGTACTGGTTTGGATTTGCTGGGATCCCAAAAGTCCATGTGTGCAAATGAGTGTCACCTAATCACTGGAAGATTAGGAATGGGAAAACCTATATAGACTAGTTAAAGGAGAAACACCTGAATTTTTATAAAACTGGATTATGAAGTCTCTGGGTATTCCCAACACCCTGTAATTTGACTATATCTGGATGTCACCCTGCCTCTTTACCACCTGTGTATCTCTGGAATGTCATATAACAGGACTGCTGTGGTTGGATCCTGGCAGCTTTCTGAGGCTGCTGCTCTGCACATCACTCTGGCAGGACATGGATTACAGCAGACTTTTGAAGTCTCTGTGGAGAAACCAAAATCCCACTCCTTCAGGGCAGTGGGGCTCCATCCTGGGTAAGCTGAGACCCTCCTGATCCATGTCTGAAAAGGCTGTAGATCTGAAGTAACTTCCTTTGTTCTGTTGGTTCAGCTTAGGCACTACACAAGGCATCAGGCAGAAGATTGGCTGGAGATGCATCCAGAGTCAGCTCAGAGTCTCAGCAATCAGGGAGTCCATGGTTAGGTGACAGTTCCAAGGCCAAGTTGTAGCAAATCAGGATCAGGCCCAGTGAGGAGGAGCTGGGACACAGCCAGTCATGGCAGGGATGTGGGAATGGGCCAGGGAAGCCAGAAAGGGACAGAACAGACCACTAACTGTCCTTCATAAGTAATCACTTCTTACCTCCCAAGGCAAAGCTGTACTCACTGCTGGAACGTGCATTTCTTGTTCTGAATTTATTGCTTAAATTCAGTCATAATATGTGTCTCATAGCAGCCAAGAGGAGACAGGTTCTCATCCCCTCAGAATACTTATCCTTCATTTAGTGTTGAAAAGCTAAGGTGCATGCAGTCCTCGTCAGCCTGAGCAGCCGTGACCTTGCAGTACATTAATGTGCTGTGTTTACACATTAATTTAGCTTTAACTACCTTGCATTTGACTTGAATTTCTAGATTGCTTATTTTCTTTGTGCTTCTTTGGCTCTCACTGCAGTTCTGTCATTGGAAAAATGAAGTAAAGTGATTAATGACATTTAAATTAATTAAAACAATCAATTAATTAAATTAATCCATTTAAATTAATTAAGTCGATTAGTAAAATGAATTCCAGGAACTCAGATTCTGCTGCCTGCCTTAATTCAGTGTCCTTAGTGCCAGGGCACATTGTGCTGGACTGTCTGATGGGTACCCAGAGGCAGGCCCCTAAGGCCAACGTGGGATGTCCTGATCACCAAATGCCTGTAGACCCTGTGATGTGCCCCAAGTGCCTTGTTTAGTGTGTATTTCTCAACCCCATTCTCCAATTACAAGAAACAACAAAGGGCTAAGGAGGCCCTGGTTTTACTTGTATTAAATACTAATGTAAATGCTAACACAGATCATTAATGTTTTATTTGTTGAGTATCTCCTGCCATGGAGATGTCATGAGGTCTGTTCAGATGAGTCCTCATTTGTTGCCAAATTTCTGCTTAGGCTTGGAGTGATTATTTTGGTGTCAGCACAGCTCTAAGGATGTTTAGTGAGTTTGAACAGTACACTGCATAGTGGATTCTGAAGGTAAGATGGAATTGAAAACATTTTGGGATCAGACTGCTCCAGTTCTAAAATAATTTAAAGAATGAAACTTTTCCTGACACTTATGTTTAAACAGAGGTGAGGAATGTAACTAAAAAGCTTGACATAAGAGACTGTAAATTTGTAGTGAAAATATTAAGAAGTGAAAGTCAGTTACACACTGGAACTAGTCACTGAATTTGTGCAGAATATAAGGCATTTGTCTGAAGATTTTGCAAAGTCCTAATTAGTGTTACTTATATGTACCCCCTTAATATTGTATTATTAAGAATTTTTTACACAGAATAGGGTGGGTCAAGGAAGTTCTAAAAGGTTGCAAGTACAGATTGCAAATTTGCAGACTAAATATAGATCTAAGCTGTACTTTCTGAAGCACACAGGAATAATGTGTTCAAACATCTGGGTGTTGAAATATCCTGCCAATACATTAACACCCTGGGGCATACAGAGTCTCTCCAATTCATCTCCAAGGCGATGGTTTGAAGAGAGGATGAGTGAAGGCAGAACTTCATTATCCCTTTAGAGACCGCTGTTTTATAATGATACAGCTGTAACTGATGATCACACACAGAATTTTTGAACCAAGAAGTAAGCCCAGATATTTCAAATCCCAGTCCAGAGTCCTGGTCTTTTCTCATATAGGTATTTTTTCTTGTGTTTAGGTTCTTGTACGCTGCATTCAAGTTGATATTTTCTAAATGTAAATTTATAATTTAAATTTATAATTATAATATATAAATTTTAAATGTACATTTTAATTTCAAAGTACAATGTGAATATATTCCAGACAAATTCTTGAAGCATATAGCACAAAACTACAGAATGGAGTGGTTATTTCTTTCCAAGAGATATACAGACTTCATATAGCATCACAGACAAGCCTGGAAAACATCAAGGGACTGAACGGAATACAGGAGCTGCCAAAAGCCACAGAGAAAGTAAGCCAGAAAGGATGGTGTGCCCTGGAGAGGTCTGAGTCTGTAAGAGAAACAGCATAACTTCTGACATAGTTTGAGTAGGAATGAAGGGCATTGAGAGGAGGTGGATGTTGTTTCCCCTGAGATCCTTAGAGCAATTAGTGAAAGAAGATGATCAGGAAATGTGTTTACAGATAAAAGACAGCAAGGATGCCTAAGTCATTGAGTGTAGGATTAATTACTTGGATATTGATTTAGGTAACAAGTATGCAAAAGCTAAGGAAGATGTATGCTTGTAAAAATGCTTCTAAGTGTTGCTGCCCTAAAGAAACACATCAAAACTGATGTAATATGAGGTAGTTGGGGATGCTGAAATATTAGATGCATTACAGTACCCTGTATTTTTCAATTACCTTTAATACTCAGTTTTCACTCCTAAGCTGGCCAACTTCTCTTTCATTTGTGTGTAAGGACAGACCAAACACCTCAGGTTTTGTCAGAGTTATTTGATAAACACAGACTTAACCTCTGTGTTTGCACTGCAGTGATGTGTATATTGGTTAGGTATACAGAGGGGAAGGAAACAGTGAATGCTTTTGTTTAATCCAGTCCCTGACATTAAGTAAGATATAAACAAAGAAGAACGAAGACATCTGGAAAGAGGTGAGGTAATGACGGGGCATGAGCCGTGGTGTCTGAAGCAGCACTGCAGAAGATTTTTGGTGAGAGCAAACTGGGGGCTGCCAAAGATGCCTTTTGGGAGTCAAGCCAACCAATTCTGGGGAAGGAAAGTAGAAAAATACTTGGAATAATAGTCATGATGAAAACTATGGAGGTGAGTAATGAAGTCTCATACTATGCCTAAAGTAAAGGTGGTATATGGACACTTTGGATCCAACCATCATGTTTGAAGCAGAGGCAACACTTGGTAAGTGGTATTGCTTCTACAGCTTTCTTGTTATAAAAATATTGTTTTCAAAACATCTTTTGTGTACAATTTGTAATTCCAGATGAGAGAGTTTATGCTTTTTTTCTAAAGAGCTTTAATGCTACTTTTATTCTCATTGTTCTGCTTTTACTATTACTGAACTCTGACTTGTGTAGCCACCATAACCTGCTCCACAGGTGTGCTATTGTGTTTTGATTCTTTCTATCAGTGCTTTGGAAGTGGATCATTTACCAGTGCTTTTGCTTTGGAAGTGGATCATTTACCAGTAATGCCAACTTCTTCCTGCCTAAACTCCCTTGCTTTCAAAAGGAAGCCAGCTTTTACACCATTATTATGTAGCATTTTCTTATGTTTTATTTGCATTCCAAATAATTGCTTCTTGTGGAGTATAATTTATTCCTAGTTGATGAAAAATCACTGTATACATTTAGAATCACAGGGAACAAACCTGTGGGAAATCAGAGAAGCTGATTACTGACCAAAATGTTCTTTGAATTGCAAGAGCTAGTTATTGATAGGACTAGTTTTTGGGTAGGTGTGAAGTAACAAGGCACTAACTACAGGCACTCAAAATGGCTTAAGGAGCTCCTGCTCTCCTTGGTGTTCTTCAGCAGCACTGTTGTCCCTTTTTCATGCCAGTACAGATACTAGTGGGGTTACTACATTGTGTTCTGGATTCAGCCCCTATTTACCAAAAAAAGGAGAAAGGTTTATTTTTAAGATGAATTACTCCAAAACTCAGTTTGTGCTGTGGTTTCTAAGACAGCTCTATAAACAAAGTAGAAGAGAAGGGAAGAATAGAAGCTCTTTTAGCTTTCCCCACCATCAAAGTTGCAGTTTAAGCATATCCTGACAAGGATAAGAGTCTATTGTGTAATTTATATGCCTTACTAAAGCTTTTGTAGTTTCAAATGTTGCATTGCCTTGAAGTACCTAATGGGCTATGACACAAAATTGATTTCTGTGAAAATAGCATTGGTTGTTAAGTGTTCATACAGTGTTATCACGTACTGCTTCTTCTATGAAATCCAACAGAGAAAATATTTCACTTTAAATATTGATTTTCATAATAATAGATTGTTGTTAGGAGAATAGCAGGAGAGATGATGCTTCTTCAAGAAAATAAACATACTGGCATGTAATTGTTATATAAAGTTATTTCGTCTTAACCTATGCCTTACCTTATGAATGCAGTACTGGACATTGTCTTCCTATGCAGGAGAAAGGGATCAAGATTGCACATCAAACCTTAAGCATTTCCCTATAGAGAAATGAAGTGCTGGGTACACCTCATTCCCATACACAATAAAATACAGAGATGCAGCAGAGCTTCTGGGTCTTTAAAATCTTCCTCTAGCAAGTACTCTACTTTCATATGAAGGATGTTCTGTTGTGCAGAAAGGAATTAAAACAAAAGGTAGGTAGGCATGGGTTCATTGGAGGGGTGGAGGAGTGGAGAATGAAGGATTGTGGTGTTCTCTAGACATAAATATCTGCTAATGTAGCTGTGCATGTTATTCAGTGCTGTAGTAATACCTGTTTGCTGACCCCAGATTTTTTTATGTACCTAGAAGAGAATGTAGTGTGGTCTTTGGGCAGATTTTGTGGTATTCCTGCATCACAGGACTGTATCATCTCATTCCTAGTCTTCCTTGATCTAACTACCTTTGAATTCAAAGGTTTGCATGACTGCAACATATGCATGAGAAGGGTAAATGCATAAATAGAAATATGATCTGAAAATGCCAGTCTGGTAGGGCTGGAAACTGTCTCCCTACCTCAAACTTAGACTCATTAAAGTTGGTAAGAACTTCTAAGATCACCAAATCCAACAAAGGCCAAAAAGTCCAATTTTGTTTTACATCTTTTTCAGTGGAGAGAGAGGTCAGAAAAGGTGTTAAGAGCAGAAAGTACATATGTGCAGGGCTAGATTAGAAGCTGCCACAGAGCAAATTAATTTCTGTCAATTTACCCCAAGTTCAGGCAGACAGCTTATAGATGTCAGGGCAGAAGATAGCCAGGCACTATGGATTGGGAGCACTTCCTCCCCCAACACCACATTTGTGTGTGGAATTAACAAGACACATCAGGACAACTAAACAAACATAATCTGTGACCTACTCCCTTTAACTGGTACTTTGGTGTGGTGAGCTCATTAAGAGTAAATCTGCTAACACTTGTTTTGTGTTGGCAGAAGTGTGTGGGGCATGCTGTCATCTCAGCAGGAGATCAAGAGATATCCATCTCTGATATGACCCATTATTGCTAAATAGCACATTTGTGTAGTTACTTGTATTTCATGAAAATGCTTGATGCACATCAAAGGAAACCTTTTGAACCTAAAGCTCATTAATTTTTTTAGTTCATCAAATTTTCAGGCAGGCTTCTGTACAGCCCAGTTCTCAGCACTCTCCTGACAACTGTCTAATGATTCTGGATGTTATTTGCACTTCTCTTTTGGGGCAAAGGCCCAAATCTTGATGCCTATCTTTCTCCCTTGGCATTAACTAAATTTGCAGCAATTAGATCCCAATCTTTTGAAGCACTGAGAGCCCTTAACTCTGCTGATTATAGCAGACTTGGCATCCTGACCAGAAAGGCCACTATGCCAGTGGAAATAAGCAGAAGATCTTGGCATAAAACTGCTTCCATGTAGTAATTTTCCCAGATGTCTGTGTACAGCTTCTGTTCCTAAATGAAAACCATTTAATATGTTTCCTTTGACTTTGAAGCAGATTAACAATAACGTTTAAATTTTGTTTGAGAATGATTTACTTTCATGATAGGCAGATTTATTTTTTTTATCATAGTCTTAGTACAGAGAATTGGTCAGCTTCTGCAGGTGGATATGTGCTTGGAAATAGCTGAGGGGTTTTGTATCTGGACTTATATATCCCTACGTTTCTTGCTTCAGTGTCTCCAGACTCAGTGCTGCGCAGTGATTTCACCACTAAGCAGTAATCAAATGGTAGCAAAGTTTGATGTGGTTACATATGAGCATTTGCATTAGATTTATTTTTTGATTGCAGTTCTGGGATAGACACATTAGTGGCACAGACTATGGGAGAGATGGTTGTAAAACCCTTTCTAGACCAGGAATTTCAGAGCCTTTAGATGAAGAGTTACAAATCATAGGTTCACTGGCAAGCTGGACAAACAGCAAGCCATTGACATTCTTGCATGTAACAAAGCTGTGTATGATGTAAGGAGGACTTTTATGCCATGGCTGTAATCAATAGGCTTCCACAAAAATCTTTATTACAGCTTAGACAAAAACAGTGTGATAACTGATCTTTGGTGGATCACCTTGTCCCTCCTCATGAGATCCATCTAGTGCTCTTAAATGTGGAGTGGATTTACCCTTTTCAGCCCTGTTCAGTCATTTGACCAAAAGGTTCTAATCAGAGGAAAAATCTACTTGGGAAAATTAAAAATACTTAGAATTTTAAAAATACAGTCAGCTAATGACTGGCATTTATGGTGAAGAAGGACAAGGAATTTAGGCAGTAGGAGAGGCTTTCTATTTGTAGGAATATTGAAAAGCAAAACACTGGAAAAATAACTGTGAAATCTATAGGACTGGAAATACCAGTTACTTTTGCTTTGAATTAGGTATCTTTTTGGGGTCCCTTCCAGACCTATTTTCTATCATCATTATTATAATTTCATCCAGTACCTGACACAGCCCGGGAGATTTCAGCAAGTCCAAAACTGCTGGAAGAACGAGAGGATTCAGCCTCTCAGAGAAGTCACTGCATTGGCACTTTTCACTCCCTAAGACCAAGCACACAGTCATATCGAGTAATGACCCACATAATTTGTGGCTGAATTTGTTGCTATGTATGCTGTCAGGGCTGTCTCTTGAGCAAGGCAGAGCAAATTCCCGGGACACACCACTTCAGGATGCACTTGGATGTTGTTCACATAAGCTCCAGGCTCTGCTTAGATGAGCAGCTTCCATCTAATTGGTCTGCTCTCAGAGAGGTATTACATGGCTGATTGCCAGCAGGCCAGATGACACTGAGAACTTTCCTAGAAGAGTAAGCATCAGTTTCTACAAAGATAGGAGGAGTTTCTAACCACTCTGAGCACAGACCAGGTTTAAGGAGCCTCAAAGACAGTAGAGACGCAAAATGTCAGATCTGGGGAGTTCTCTGGGACAGGTCAGGTCTGAGACTTCAGGTTTGTTATGTATTGGTATTAAGTCAATTTGCCTACATTCACATTTTCTATACATCAAAGAACACATCTGTATAGGGAAGAGACTGCTCACAGTGACTTGGAGATTATTCAGTCAATATTTGAACCAGTATTTGTTAACCAAGACAGACTGACTTTCACTGAGCTCCTCAAATGTTCTCCAGCAAAACCTGGAAATTCTTTCAGTTGCTGTTTCTGAGGTAAAAATTGAATTGGGTCAAAGAGCTTTGTGATTTTTTACCTAAAATAAAAAGAAAATACCTCTTCTATCTTTGCAGTTCAGCTTGTTCTATCTGACACCTGGTGGAGGACCTTATGTCAGTCTGCTTTGGCACATTTCAAGTTCAATAAACACATCCTTAACACACCATTTGGGTTAGACTAGATGCAGATATAGTTAACACTCTCTTTTCCATACATGGCACACAATATCATTTCCAAAGACAGATTTAAAGTCCTAGAGACCATTGATACAGCCTTTTGTTTTGACATTAAAATTGTGCCTGGAGGGAGAGGATAATTGTTCGATCTGAGGCTGCAAATGTCATGAAATAAAGGGAAAAGTTAGTGGAAATGTAACTAAATGTATGTACATCCGAGAATTTATAAATAAAGCTTCCTGTATTTAGAATAGACTAAAGCAATGATAACAAAAATTACAAAACCCTTATCCTTAAGATTTCTCTCTGGGTATTAATATGTTAATCACTCTCTTAATTAGAATTCTACTTAATGATAGATTTATCGGTCCTTATGCCTCAGTATTTTTGAAATAATCAATTACATTTGTTTTCCTTCTTTCAGTTGCTGGAGAAAGAAAGTTGATTTGAAATTTTTTTAATGCTGTGAATGGCAAAAATGGATGTACAATTGAGAGATAAGATCAAATGCTCCCTGGACTTAACCTATAAAATTAACAGTAAGTATTTATGACTGTGTGTGTGGTATTGAAAACATGATCCAAGGGACCAATGTCAGTGTGACAGACAGAGTAATGACTAAATGAAAAAGAGCCTTTCTTCTACTTCTTTTTCAAAGTGGACCTGCCAGGTCTCACACTGTTCACCAGCAGCTGCAGTCTCCTGTGCCATCCCAGATCAGGATTGGAGAGGAGTTGCTCCTGGGCATGCTTTGTGCCCTGATAGGCTGTTAGCTCTTATCAGAGAGCTCAGTTTCCTCTTGTGTGTTCCCTCTTCATTACGTCCCCTATTGTGATCCAGAGAGCTTGGGTAACATGAAACAGACATTGATTTTGCAGGGTTCAGTCTTGTTACAGATGGGTAGAGACACACCGCCCAGTTTTGAAAGCATTATAATCCTGTAGCAGATTCAGTTTCTATTGAGGTTGGTTCTGTGATGCCACAGGAGGCAGGGTCACTGTGATCAGTTTTCTTTCTGCTGACTGCTAATGGGGATGGCCGAGGGTCAAGTGTGCAGAGGAAGCACAATGAGCAATGCGCGAACGGCGATTGCGGTCATTCATGGAGCACTGCAGACCACAGATGCCAGCCTCCACTATTCAAGCTAAAAAAGTTTTGTGTTGGATTTGTCAGCATGTTATCAGTCCTGGCAAGTCATCTGTGTGAGGTAATTACATACACTGAATTTGCAGTAATTATTGTTCATCTTTTTCAGCCCAGTCACCACAGGCCTGCAAAACCCTCACCATGAAGTGACAGCCTCTAATCAACCTTCTGAAGTCCCTTTCTTCTTGCTGGTTTGTGACTCTTACATGGTAGTAGTGAGGCTGCTTGAACCTATGGTTTCTAGAGATCTAAGGCAAGATAGAGGCAAGTTCTGCAGAGATAGGATTTTTTATTAGATCAGTGATAAGGTTGGTAAGAGCAGACAAGCTTTCTGAGTTCCCAGTCCCTTCCTCAGAAAGGGATGATGTATCTTCACCCAGGAAGCACTCCCCTCTTTTCCTGGCAAGTGCTCTTAACAAGTTACCTAAACTCCTTCTTTGTTGTAGAGTTTTTCCTTTATTTTTCAGTGAAGGTATCATTGTCTGCCACTGACAGCCTCTTTTCAATTGACATTCAAAAGACTTTCAGCCATCTGTTCCAGACCTTTCTGCTTTGGACTGAGTTTGCACTTGAATTTTTACATTTACATACATACATGTGAAAAAAAGAGCACAGTTTATCTTTTTCTTTTCTCTGACTTAAAAATTGAAAATGATAAAATTCACTTAGACAAAAGACATTTTTTCAAAGAAAATGGTAGATCTCTGGGCTCCTTCCATCTCTTCCCAAAATAGCACTACAGAAAAATCAAAAGCATGCATACTTTAAAAAGCCATCCACACTTAAAAGTTTATCTGTGGGTCTTTTGAAAATCCTTGATTTTCCCTTCTTTTTCCAAATTGTTACTACAGAACAATCAAATATCTGTCTGTTTATACATTTTATCTTAGCAATTTCATCCCAGTTGAGCTGATCAACAAAAAAGGCTTGAATGAACACTCTCAGTTCTTTTTCTTTACAAGTTTTTAAATATTTTTGGTAGGTGTCTGTTTAAAACTGAATTGCCTTTGATGACTTAAGCTAAATTTACATCTGAAATCTAAATTTTCTCATTTGTTCAAAGGAATGCACTTTGATTAGCAAGGGGTAGTCTTATTATTAATTCTGTATTGAAGTGCAAACACCTAGGGAACTCAAAAATGAAAAATCTTCAAGTGGCCCAGCAGAAGACTGGGAGCTGCCTTTTTATAGCATTTATTCAGTGTTTGGAAACTAAGAGAAGTTTGTGACCAAAGCAAAAAGTATTATTGGAATAATACTTTTGCTTTGGTCGCAGACTTCTCTTAGTATCCAAACATTGAATAAATGTAATATGGAGACTCAAAAATGCTTCAGATACTGTCATCTGCTAATCAATCTTACTGAGGCTTTAGTACTGCTCAAAATAGGAGAAGACCAGTTGAATATCAAGTGCATAATACTGGTCTTTGGAAACAGTGGAAGTGATCACTAGTAGGAAAAAGCATCTGGCAGCATGTTATTCTTAAAGCTGGCTTATGATGAAAACTCAGTAGGCTACAGTCATATTATTCCTTATCTTCTGGGCTCCCTGAGTTGGCTGGTGATATTTCTTAAGAAGCTCAAGCTGTTATTTCCATTCTGCTTGTTGCAGCCTGAAAAGCATTTGGAGTGCAAGCTAAGAAATAGTAGAAAAGAGACTGTGGGTTGCTGGGCACAGATGGCATTGGTAATAAAACAAAGCAGCTGTCAATATTGTCTCAGAATAAGTTATTAATGATTAGCACTCCAGTTTGATATGTTGACAGGACCAAGCTTGCAGTTTGGAGTGCACTAATTTGCGTGCCAGACCAATATGGCTGAAGGCAGAGAAGAGTGACGAGCCTCTAAGGCTTTCTGGTTGCTGACACTCACTGCTTTTTCCAGTAGGAGCTGCAGTCATTTGCTGCAATGCCTCATTATATGAGCTCATAAGTATTTAAAAATGGTAAAAAAAATAAAATAATAATAATAAAAAAAAGGCAGACAGTAGAACAATGGAACAAGCAGTTTCAGTTGGAACAAGCAAAATCCTGAAGCATTTTGAACCTTGCCCTTTGCTCACGCTGAGATCAGCATCCATCTGTAAGTATGTTGTTTAAACAGGTCAGACAAGAGTCTTCTGTCACATAATGATGGGCTCTGTCAATAGCTTTTCATTTTTTTGAAGTACCAAGTGTGGGCTCCTTCCAGAAGGAGGATATTGAACTAAGTGGGCTGCTAGTGAGACACAGCTTAGCTCTCCCTCATGACCTCATTTATCGATTCAATGAGGGTGGCTTTTTATTTGCATCTTTCTCACTCAACAATGGTATCTATGTGCTACCCTGGAAATGTGTTTACTGCAAAATATTTACTGCAACTAGTCTTATTAGCTTGAATTCTAGCCTTCCTGAGTGGTAAAATATGATATTGTAGTGTGCATGGCTACAGACTGAATGTCTCAAAGGGGTGCTGTGGAAACAAATGCCTCTATTGCACGCCTGTGATGAGCACCTGCCAGACTGTGTTAAAAAGAAGGAAGTGACAGTGGGGTGACTATATCATATGTCCTTCTGAAAGACTGTGAAATAAATGAAAAAGGAGAATACATAATCTTTCAAGAAGGGAGACAAAATGTATTTTTTAAATTTTTCATCGAGTAGTTTTAGCTGAAGTGCTTCATATATGTGTCTTCTCCACATTTTTGCATTTCTTTCTCTAAAAAGTATCAAAGAAAACCCAGCTCTCTTGGAGCAAGAAATTTTACTCATATATATTTCTTTAAGATTATTTAAGTGCATGTGCAAGACTTTACAATATTAAGTTTGCTTCTGAAAAGGATATTTAGAAAATCTTACATTAAAACAAATTTTTTTCAGTGCTAAATCAAATACTGACAAAAAGTCCAATTATATTATAGTAACTCATTTGCCCTTAAGCAACCAATCTAGTAAAACTTAGAGGACGCAGAAATTTTGTGCAATAAATTCTGTCTTCTCAAAACAACTCCGTATTTGTGTTCAAAAGTCTTCATATCATACTGTTCTAGTTTTTCAGTGAGGTTGTCTGAGACTTCTGGTCAAAAATTCCCTTTCTGCTTATTGAGATTTTAGTTGCAGTTCTCCATTCTTTGACATTTCTCCACCTCTTAGAAATGGTTACCAATTGACATTTATGGTTTAGAAAGCAATTGATTATGGTAAGACTGTTAGGTCCTGGAGACTGACCCCCTTCTAGGAATTCAGCTGGTGAATGTAGCTTCTAAGAGCTGTTGCAAATAGACCTGGAAGTGAGGGATGCCATATTTTTCTCTTGGGAGCTTCTTTTAGCTGAGACTTTAGTGCTGCCTCTGCCCGTGTAGCAACTATGACTGCCTAATCTCCCACCTCTGTGAGTCTGACCTGGACCTGCTGGTTTGGTTTCCTGGCCTGGCCTTGGACCTGCCTGGAGGCTGCAGATTTGCTCAGTGGTCACTGTGCTGTGTCTGACCCTGATCGCCCTTAATCATTGTCTCTTCAGAACTGAAATCACTGCTCTGCACCCTGCCCTTTTGGTGTTTAGGACACTGCTCCCTCATACTTCATTATCACACTTGATTACTGGCTCACCTTTCCTTGTGCAGCATCTGATCTTTGCTGCTCACTGAAAAGTCTTGGGCACTGACAGCTGTCCAGATCAGTCAATTTAGGTATGTTACATTTCAACCAATCTTACCTTTGATGTAGATGATAAACAATGCCCTGTCACTCTAATGTCAGGATGGAATGAGCTCAGTTTTCCCATGAGTATGTACAGTATCACCTGCATCTGGACATGGACCCAGGTAGATGGCTTAAACCCGTGATTTAAAACCAAGGCATGTGTAAACTAGTCATGAATTTTCATTCTAGTCTTGTCTTTTGAGGGTGTTCTGCACATTTCTGTTGCCACTCTGTGTGGAAAGATCAGAGATTGAGAGGCTAGATGAGATGATAGATTTGAGAAGAGTATTATCCTCCTTGTAAATAGGTATTGCTGACTTATTGCTCTGAGAAAGATTATTCTGCTGTATAAGCAGTAGTTTGATTTCATCTGCAGAGCTTCTACAATGGTATGTAATGCACTGAAAGAAGTGGCTTACATTCTGGGTGTCCTATGAAATGGGGACAAGGTGAACATTCTTTGTTGTGAGTGTGAGAAATGCATTGTAGGATCTTGCATTTCTTGCTTAGGCACAGTCTGACACTGTTTGATGTGTGTGGGTATACAGAAATTTGTTTCTGAGCATTCTGAAAAGGAATAGGAGAATTTGAAGAGGAGAAAAGAGAATTTGAAAAAGGGATTCATGTTATGACCTTCATCCAGGATAGCTTATAGTTTGACTTTCTACACATCTTCCCGGAGAGGATTGTATATGGCTTATGGTATGATTCTGTCTACCTAACAAGAAGTTTCTTCAAAGAAGTAATCTATTTGATAGAACATGGCTTTGGTGGGTAGAGTTTGTCTTTAGGTTGCTCTGTGCATTGCGCATTTCTCTGCACAAGTGCACTTCTGTCTTCAGAATATTCTATTCTACGATTCTCTGATTCTGTTTACTTCCAACATAGCCCTGTCTGTGGTCTTTTTTATTTTTATACTTAAACATCTTGTGTGGTCATTTCACAGTTGTTTTGAAGAAGATTGCACTATCTTCTTCATACAGAGAGAATAACTTTCACTTTACTTTGGTTGTTTATTCCTGAGAACACTAGCTCAGAGTTGGTCGGGTTAGTTAGAATGGATAGACAGTTCTGTGTACCTTAAAACTTTAAAAATCGGCATTTTCTTAAAAATAGAAAAAGTACAATACAACAGTAAAATATATACTTACACAGAGGACATAGAAAAGTTCCTCCAAAAGGTGCTGAATTAAAAAACACAGGGAGGTTCTTTCTCTGGGATGACAGTGGTTCTGATGATTTGGGGAAGGCTTATTTCAAGTTTGATAACTCATAACACAGAGATGCAATGAAATTCAAGGTGCTTTTGATGAAATATTAGAAGCAGAGAAATGTTCTTTGGTAAAAACATGCATTTTCACTTAGAAACTTAGATGGCTGGATAACAGATTTGGAAAAGTGTTCCTAAGTCCAGGGTGAGTTTTTTGTGGGCAACAGGAAAAAGGAAATCTTGTTCAAGTCTTATTGCTGCCTCTTTCCGACCAAGAAGTTCATTCATTTTGAAACTTTGTGATTTCCTAAAGCATCAGTTTATTTTATAATCAGACTGAAACACATTATTGTATTGAAGGTGTTCTACACTGTGGAAAGTGACAAACTTTCAGTATCATGGCAAAGTAATGAGAGAATTAACCAGAGCTAAGCAGGACAACTTGATGGAGATCTGTTACAAATTAATCATTAAACAAAAAGTGAATAAATGGCTCAAATGATATCTTTATCAGCTCAGAGAATCTTGGTTTTTATTTCTGGAGAAAATTTTGAGGATCTTCAAGACGGTATAGAATTATAAATTTACTTTAAAAATTCTTATAAAATTTTGTGGTGTGGGAAAACTATCTTTTCAATGGAGGCCAGAGAGTGACAAGGACAAGATTCTTCCTGTTGTACTGGATGGAATATCTGGTCCCTGGAGCTTCCTTTCAGCCTTGTTTTCCTATTATTGTCATCTCTTAAATCCTACTGAATGTATCAATTTCCATCCTAATTCCATATTCATTTCATTAGATGCTCTTTATCATTAATGAGTTTATATATTTCAATATTGACATTGATTGCACTCTTAATTATGTATTACCTGTTGATGTAGCATTGAATCAAATTCTGAGAGTAAAATGAAATAATTTGGCAAAGAAATAAGGGAGAGACACCTGAAATTGGTGGAGGCTAGACACAGAACATTATTCATAACACTTGCAAATTCAGTGTGTTATGAGGCCACTTCTAGAAGTTACATCAGCTAAAATTTTTCAGAAAAAGTCTTTTGGATTTTTCAATCTGCTTTAGCTGTTCTATTCTAGCTGTTAGGAGTACAGTGTACTTATGCATCTCCTATCTGATCATTAGGTTTATTTTTCAAGTTCAGGCCATTCTGTTTCAATCCATCAATATGACTCTCCAGCATTTGATACTTCCTTTGCTTTTATTCTGCCCTTTTCTTTTCCTGACTACATTCATTTCTATCGTATGCATAACAGCAAAATACCATAGGAATTTCCTGCCAGCATTCAGTCAGTTTTTGAATGCATTCACTTTTCACATACTCACCTACTGGCATGGCTTTCAGGGAGTATCCTAAAGATTCACATCATGAAGGAACTGGGTTATTACAAGTAAAACCTATTACATGTAAAAGCTTTAGAAGAAAATGAAAGTTAAATTTGTTAATGCAAGTCTTTGATCCAGAAGTATGTAAATATTTATCCAGTCTGGGAATAAAGACCTCGTGAAGCTTATGAGAAGAATTAGATAGTCAGCAGTCCAGTAAGTCCCAGCTTAACCCCTTGCACGTGTGAATAATCCCAAATTCAAAAATCTATGGTAATTTTCTCATTTGTAGCTATAGCAAATACTAAAACACTCACTCAAGTGGAAAACTACTTGGCCCAATTTAAAGAGCTTGAATGATCTGCAGTTATTGATTACACAAATGTTTTTGGTTTTTTTTTTAACAGATTCAATAATGCTACGACTTCATGGTCACTTCTTTCTGTTAGCAAGAGGGGTTTGGTAGTAAAGTAGTCATTTCCATGTATTTTTTTAGATTTACCTGTGAAGAGGCCCAACAATACAAAAGGCAGAGCACAGAAATACATTTCATTGCCGCAATAAATGGAGGAAAGAAGCCCATATCTGCAAGTCTCATTGACATTAATGTCACATTGCCCATGTCATTGTCTCATTGAGGCAGCCATGTACAAAATGGAGAAAAACCATGTGCCAGGGTCTTAGTCAAGGAAGAGGAGTCAGTGGTAGAGAAGGTGGAGAACACATGCTTCTTAGGCTTGGGTCACTAGCAAAGTTTTATATTGTATTGTGTAGGTTTACAAATGATGTGTGCTGTTTCTAATTGTGCAAGATACTGTCTTGCTAATAACTGCTGAAGATGATTTGCTTAAACCAGAAGTGTCAGAGGCCTCAGCAGTTCACATTATCTTAAAATACAATCCTAGTTTCCTATAAACACATGGCATATTCCTGGCTGTTGCTGTTTTCTATTGACATGGTTTCATTGAGACATGAGGCCGTGTGGAGGATGGCTGTTGCTCCCTTTAGCCTCATCAGCACTGCACAGAGCAGAGTCCTACACACTGGATTGAGAAGAGAAGCTCCAGATGCCCAGCTAATACCTGGCTGCAGGCACCTTACATGCTGTGACTGACTCTAAATACAGGAAGGACAGGGGTTCATCAAGTGGGTGGACTATGGGAGAAGTTTCATGGTGCTCCCCAGAGGATCCAATAACAGCATGTGGCATTACTGAGAAGTAATGACCTACCTTTTATGAATGGCCTAATTTTCACTTTTTTTTTTTTTTTTTTTTCCCCTCAGGAGCTGACAGGTGCAGTAACAAAAAGTACACACTAAATGAGACAGACAGACTGCTGAGACTTTTGTTTTTTCTTGAGATCATAGTCCGTATTCCTTGAGTTAATTCATTAGGAAGAAAAGGCCATTGTGACACTGTTCTCACACCAGATCTCATCATCTGTTAGAAAAAATTACTTTCCTGAGCCTTTGTGACAGTAGTAAGTATTTGGTTCAATTTGCTTGATTCTGATGCACATATAATTTTATACTTTATTTGATTATTTATGGGGTTATATAACAAAACAATGTGTCATATTACTAGATTCTTATAAATAATGTATAGAAGGATTGCACAAAGTGATAAAATCACAGTGATTTTCCCTGCAACTTCATAAAGCTCATGCAATTGCCAGGAGGTGAGAGAACATAAGGTATGCTATACCTGGTAAACTCTACTAGCAAGCATTTATCTTCACAGTACTCCTGTAAATTAATTCAATATTTATGTACATATTTTATAGACCAATAAAAGAGAAAATCAGAAGAAGTGAACAATGAAGTCAACAGACAAGCCAGGGGCATTGGCTTCCCATGTTAAGCCTTTAACTTTCTTATGTAACTAGGCAAATTTAGGTTAGTTACTGAATAATTAGTAAAAAGTTTTATTATTTTTAATTGAATTATAGTCTAATTAATATAACCTAGAGTTTATTTGATATCAAGATAAAATTTCTACTCTAACATCACTGCTGAGTTAAAGATGACCAGTACCTGGGGGTTTAGTGGATTAGAATAATCCTCTTTTTCTTCACCTGACCTTCTTTAAAGTCCATAGAAACTTAATTTCTCCAGGGACTCAAGTCCCTTAGCTGGGAGGCAGACCACATTTGTTCTTCATACTAATTTTTGAGAGCTTTTTTTATTAGTTACATTTTCTGCAAGATCTCTGTTAATTATCTCTTGAGGTAATGATTTGGCAAAGGTTAATGATTTGCCTCATATAGGAAAATTTGCAATTTAGTTCTACTTTTAAATGAAGTTGTTGATTCCTGTGGGCAAAAAACCTTTATGTCTCAGCTAAAGTTTAAATGGAATGTTGCGAAGACTGAGAGTTCTGCACTGCATTTGGAATGTTTGGAACCCTAACACAAGTTTTCTGTGTTACACAATCCTGTATGTAGTGCTGGGCACAACAGAGAGTCTTACATGTCTACCATTGTACTGCAAGATGCTTATGAATACATCTTATCTTGGTATGTGTCTTACATTAAAAAAAAAAAACAAGAAAACCTCAAAGCTAGATGAATTTAAAGAAAGGAGAATATAAAAAAAGTAAAAAAAAAAAAAAAAAATTAAAAATCCCCAAATGTACCAAAAGAAACCAAAAACATATTTGCTTTTCATGAGGTACTTGGCCCACAAAATTTCACTTGCTGTTCATGGACATAGTCACTTCTCAATTCCTCCTGTTATGTTCAGGTTTCCAGTATTTCAGGGGAAGTCTGCACTAAAGAAAACAAATCTTTATTATAAATAATGATAAAAGAAACAGCACATCACTTTTCTCTTATATTAAAACTTCAGTTTTTGTACAAAACTTCATTTAGATCTGATCTACTTAAGACTGTATTTACTTCCTCAGCATGGTATCTGAGCACCAAATAGAGTATTGCATTCTTGGTTCCAGGAGGGTGATCAGAAAGGGCATATTTTACATGATGAAATGAGCCACTCAGCTTTCCTTTCCCTCATCTTCTGCTGCAAATATCCTGCTTCTTCTCTGCCTTATTGATTTGTTGCCTATATCCTCTCTCCCTTTGACATCCTGAAGGAGAAAATAAAACAATCAGGTAAAAATACCTAAGAAAATTCAGTATGTTCCTTTCAAGTTGTTCTTCATACACAGTTCTTGGTGACCATTTTACACATATTATCCAACACCAAAGACAGCCAGAGGTCAAATTGATATTTAAACAGACATTCTAAATGGAAATGAGCTGCAAGTTATTTAAACACACTCTCTGCATGCAAATTTCACTCTCTCTCTCTGTAATAAGAATAGAGAAGAAGCCTAAAACCAAAACCTGTAAATATTGATTCTTCTGAATACTTGAATGCAAATCTAGTACATAGATACTTCATTATCTCTTGCCCATCCATCTCACAATTGATAAAAAGAGGTATTTCCTTGCAATATGTGTATCTGCTCTGAGTTTCTGAAGTAATGGCACTGACACCTTTCCTCAAAATGCTAATTCCTTAGCCCTGTACATAGCAAGTTTTTACACTCCTCCTGTCTTATTTAGCTTTGCTTAATTTAACTTTTTATTTGTAGTCTGTAAAGAAGTCTTTATCACAACACTTTTAGTGTTTATTACTGATGCCCGTGTACTGTCTCTCATGAATTTCAGCTGCCATATGGCTGATAACTCCATGACCAGTACCTGTTACCCTTTAATCATGGCCATATGGGCCTTTCTGCCACTGGCAGGTTAACATTCAGGTCCTTCTGTTCTTTATGTGCCAGCTGTTTGACACTTCCCTGACCTAAGGGATATTTTTGCTTGAAGATGGGGTCCTGAAATAGAACTATCCCCTGAAAACATGCTCTGCATGTTTGAACAAAATCTTCTGTCACTGTTATTGCCCCTTTTGTGCCTGCTTTCCAAAAATACTTTAATAGACAAACTTGCCAGCAGAGATGTTACAGGCATCCTCCTAGGAACAAGCACATGCCATGTGTTTGCTGTAGCCTATCAAATCTGAACAGCACAGCTGGAATTTCAAATAGCAAATCCTTACAGATAAGTAGTTGTGGATGAGCCATTATATTTTACTTGGAAATAAACTTGAATAGCAAATTAATTCCACAAAATCATGATCTGCTTGTCAAATCAGAAATGGGGAAAAAAGAGGACTTGTCAGCATATTCTTTGGAGTATTTTTGCCTGTGACTGATATATAATAAAACAGTTCCAAGAATCCTAACACCAATAGTAGTTCATTCATCATAACATTATCTTTAAATCAGTCTCTCTATATGTTTAGTTTTCATCTTTTCCTAGGTTCTCTTTGTTCTTTTAGGTCAGGTGTTAGGCAGTCTGGGGCTAAATACTGTATCCTCAGTGCAATCAATGAAACAAGAGATAAAGAAGCTAATAACTCCTTGCTCTATAATGCAAAATTTCTGCATATGTGTCCTTTTCTTTCTTACATTCCTGTTTTTCATTTCAGCTGTAGACTCTATTCAGTGGCAGGAAATAAAGACAGAGCCTAATATGGGAGAATATATTCCAAATCATTAGGGGCTTATTTTCAGCTCTACAGTGAAATTTATTGCAGCTCTCCACCTTCAGAAGGTAGTTTAAGATCTGTTTTGAAGACTCTCTTATTAATTAGTAGTATAATGAGAAGCTTTCTCAGCCAGTCAGAGACCAGGGAAAAGGTTTGAACAAATAGACTAGGAATTTTCATTGTTCTTGAATGCCTTTGTTTGGGATATTTTCTAAAGGCACAAATGGAGAGAATGAATACTGTTAAATGCACGTCCATCACTATCATAGGTTTTCTTTGATCAAAGTTTCCTAAATCCTAAATCCTTTTTAGATAGAAATCAGAATTTGAGTTCAAGTGATACAGAATTGATTTACTGAATTAAAAGGAGTGGAACTAAACATGTTTTGAGGCAAGAAATGGCTACTGTGCTACTCAGTAACAGATAGTCATGGATTTGTTGCATATAAGAGAAAAAATGAAGCAGTCTGTAAAAAGTATAAATTATTGACTCTTAACCTAGAACTCCTGCTCCTATGAAAAGCCTGGGTGCAGAGTAGAGGATAAGACTGAAAAGAGAACAAGGTAGAAGGACTGAGCTAGAAAAAGATTTTGAAGTACTCATTTCAGTGTGTAACATTTTTCACAGGTGGAGACACTTGGAATGGTATGGAATTCAGGTTCTTTGTAAAAGGTGTAGGAAAACCTGAAGATTTTCAAGTGGCTTTTTTGAAAAGTTTTATTTTCCCTGTTACACTCTGGAATAAAATCAATTTTATAGCAAATTAGGGTCGCTTTGACAGATCTAGACAGAGATCTCCTTTTATCTTATAGAGCATCTCACCGTACTTTTTAACTTATCAGTCATAACACTAACAACTCCTAATTAAACCCACTGAAAACACTGCATTGAAATAAATCAATGACTGCACATACAAACTTTGCTAATTATTGCTGAAGACTTCCCCAAGATCTGTCAGAAAAAGCATCTCATGGAATCTTTCAACAGTTTAAGTGACTGTAGAACAGTCATAAATTTTGTAAAATGCAGCTTTTCTTTACTGCTCTCTGTACCCAAATCCTTCAGACAGAGTGATTAAATCTGCATCTGTCATGTGGTATAATTAATTAATACGGTATAGATAACAGTGGTGCAGTGCTGATTAATTTGTACTTTAAGTGCATACATTTCTTATTTTCAGCTCAACTAAGAAATACATTAATCAATCAGACAGGACTGATTTTAAATAGAGATATCATAGTTACTTCTGTTCCTTCCCCATTTACTAAATTTAGTGCTTCCATTCTTATTGCATCTGTTTGCTATCCACTATTTTGTGTTTAATGCTCTAATTTTATGCTTAGTGTTTTAGTGTAAAATTTATTTTTTCAGATATCAGTGTCCAGAGTAAGATTAAGGCATCAAAAATGAAATTTAAGATCCTACAATGAAGCTCAAGCTTGCAGTATTAAAAACCCCATCCAACTGGCCTTTAATTTCACAAGTCTCTGAACTCTCTAAATATTCTGCTTGTCAATTACTGAGGCATCTGATGTCACTCTCTTCATGCCTAGAAGGTGCATTGGTCATGAACGAAAGGGGCAGATTGAAAGTAAGGCTATTCAGGCTTCGGGAGGTGAGCATCACTTTAGGGTTTGGCTTTAATGGGCATTCCCAGGCATGCTTCAGAAACACAACAGGAATTCTTGGAGATACAGTTCTCATATCAAATGAGAGAAGAACTGATCTTTGAATGGCTGTCCTGTTTGTGTGTGTTTGACCACACAGAGCATCCAGGGCCTCAGATTTAATGTTTAGAGAAGGACAGGTACTTATAATGAAGTTCTGGATTTCCAGTGGGAACCATACTTCTGAAAGAGGAAAAAACTGGAATAACTTTAACACCAATGTCCCCTTTTTTGGTCTGTTAGAAGAATGTTTGAATTAGGGTATTCAGAAAAGCAAAGATACCTAGCCAATATTTTCTAGAATGGAAGGGTACAGGGTAAATATAGGAGTTTCATCCTCAAGTTTCATCAGACTTCCCTTTCATTTTTGATTCCCAAATTTTTCAGATATGCTGGTTTTTGGTTTGTTTTTTTTTTTTTTTTTTTCAGTGCTGGTCACATTTGTTATTTCCAATTTTAGTTAAGATTTAAAGCATTTCATCAGTAATACTTCCAAATTCTGGGAAAAGCTGTATGATCATGAAAGAGGAGAGAGGTAGGGAGGTTTTCTGTGTAGCCATACAGCTTTGTTTCTATATAAGCTGTAAGTCTAGAACATTCTGAAAAGTAGCTGTTTTATATTTATACCTCTGTCCTCATTTCATATCCCTTTCAGTTCCTTTTAAGAGAAATCCTCAGCTTGTGCCCCTCAGTCATTGCTGTATTTCAAAGTGAAAAGTAGAACACATAGTTTGACTGTGAGGATGAAGTGAGGGGAAGACAGTTGTCATGTGAAACAGCAACTTCAAAGCTTTTAGGATCATCAAAACATCACAGTGCTTTAGCTTTCTAAAATCTTAGAAGTCTAAATAAAATAATACCAATTTGCTTTTATTATTATACCAATTTTATTTTTGGTGCTGCAAAAAACTAAAGTTAATAAAATCCTGGACGATTTGGAACTTTGGTTCTGAGAAGCATCAAAAAGTCTGAATCTTGTAGAGACAGTACATTTGACAATAAGACTGTTTTAGAAGTTTCCAGAGCAACATGGCTTTGGAACTGACTCAGTTCTGCTTCCAGATGGTAGTGGTCAGGGTAAAAAAAAAAAAAAAAAAAAAAAAAAAAAAAGCCACATATGAAATTAAAAAGTACTTTTTAGTATTCCAACAGGTTCTTCTCACCAAGGGTCTTTGCTACAGTTCCCCTCCAGCTACTGTCTGTGGACTGAAGACATTAGACTCTGTAATCCCACCAGGAGGCAGAATCAGACATAAGCCTCTAGATTACTCCAAATAGAATATTTTGGGTTGAAAGGGATCTTTTAAAGGTCTTCTATACCAGGTTGCCCACAGCCTTGTCCAACATGACCTATAATGTTGCCAGGAATGAGGCATCTACAACCTTTCTGGACAACCTGTACCTGTGTTTCACCACCCACATCATAAAAAAGTACTTCATTATAGCTACTCTAATTCTGCCCTCTTTTAGTTTAAACCTCAACAGGCCCTGCTAAAAAACTTGTCCCTGGCTTTCTTATAGGCCCCCTTTAAGTACTGAAAGGCTGTAATAAGATGTCTCTGAAGCCTTCTCTTCTCCAGGGTGAGCAACCCCAACTCTTCAAGTCTTTTCTCATAGGAGAGGAAAGCCCTGTGCTAATTTTTCTGCCTCTCCTTTGGACCTGATGCAACAGGTCCATGTCTTTCCTGTGCTGAGGATCTGAGAGCTTTGGATGCAGTGAGATGGTTTTAATTTGGACCTCAGGAAGGCAACAAACTTCCCTGAGAGGAGAGGAGAGTCTGGCTGGAACATGGAACAAAGGAATAACGAGGAAGTAATCCCATTCTTTTTCAGGGTTACAAAACTATAGTAAGAGGCAAAAAAATGTCACTTAGCTCTTGAATCCCACAAGGCATAGACTATAAGGCAACTGACAGTATCTGACACTGACCTGAAAATGGCAGTGTGCTGAAAGAAGAAAAGAGATTCCTATATATGCTTTCTCTCTCCCTGTGGGAAGGTACATATTATCAAGATGGATTTTTATAATGTTTCCTTGAGGTGATTCAAAGTCTTCAGATGTCTATCTTCTCCCTTGTACCTGTAAGAATGGAGAGATTCTTAAAACAGAAATTCATTGAGACTGAGAAGGGGGAAATTGCTTGTTCTGGTTCATGTGTTCCTAAAAGTAGGTATTAAGAAATTCAAATACCTCTTCTTGGATTTTCAGATGAAAAGGTTTCCATTTTACTTCTTAAATGCTTATTCCACTTGTAAAAGTCAATTTTAATTACAGTAAAGTACCAAAAAATGATAACTTGCAATTACCAAACTGAAATATTTTGGAAGAGAAAATATTTTGTAATCAGCATTTTTCTCTTCAGGGTTGCAATTCCTCTTCCTACTCACTTCTAATTTTATGTAAGAGGTAATTACTCTCATCAATGCAGAAAATGTATTTAGTCTAACTTACACATAAGTTCATTTTTCGTTAGTGTTCTGCTGCCTGACTACATCTTCCATCCAAAAGTCAAAGTCAAGTGTAGTCTGGTGCAGCTTGTCTCTTGCACACAGTTAAGCCATGAGTAAGGTTCTTTCCTGACATGAGGCAACATGAGCAAGTGCCAATTAATATGTTCCTCAGTGAATGTAATGCATTGGTCATGTCTTTTCTAGTCAGACTTATCCTTCTGTTACCCTCATGTAATCGCCGTTGAGATATGCCTTCAGAAACATGAACAGTACCTCTTGCATACAGGTCTTTATCCACTGTTTCTCCATTAATACTGAACAATTCAGAGCTTGCCATGAGTTGCCAGTTTAGATTGAAAAATGGCCTGGTCTGCCCTGTAAGTTCTTTCTCCTATTCTCCCATTCTCTTTAACCCAAGGACTGCAATCTCAGAACCCTGCTGTGTGTGCTGGACAGCTTTATAAAATATGAGAAAAAAGCAGGGGGAAAAAGGGATATTTTGAACCTTCCCCTTCCCCTTCCTCTCACTTTTAATAGTGAATGAGTTCACAAATAGCCTTTGGAAATTGGTCCATATCAGCAGTCATTTAGTGATTTGTGTCTCCAGACACATCTCTCCAAGACTCACTGGCCAGGAGAGAGGCTTGGTGCTTTTCATGCTAGCACAGTGATGAAGAATAGCCTGAGGGAAGAGAAATTAGAGCTAAGAACAGCCAGAAGCTTAATTCTTGTTGCTACAGCAAGTGTAATTATGAATGCATACTTAAAATAGTTTCTGAATGGTTCCTAAAGCTTAATGAAACATTAATTTGCTATCTAAGTCGAAGTTCTGATCTTCACTATTACTGCAGAGTGGCTGTCAGAAATTATTTCTTGGCCAGTCTATCTCCCAAGCGACAGGCATGAATGAAGTGATGGAGTCATTCTCATAAATGCCCCAACCTTAGCAGGGGAGCTTGGAATTGGCAGGGCCATGTCTAAAGGTGGAAGTGGTTTGTATCCCTAGAAAGCTAAAGAAAAGAGTGGTAAAGTGGATTAGAGTTTACACAAATTCTGCTCTATCCCCAACCTAGTAATTCACTGAGGACTTAGTGGCACTTAAATGCCAGAGAAATGACCAGACTTGACAAACCGAAATCTTACTCATTTCTATCAGCCATTCCCTGCAGGAGACAAAACTCCTGCTTCCAAAATTAGATTTTAAGAGCTTATTAGAAATTCAGCAAAACTGATAATTAGACTGAGTAGCTCCACTGCTGTCATTCATTTCCTACTAATCAGAGATGAGGGTATGATGAGGGATTTTTATGCTGTGCAACTCCGGATTTCCTATGACTATGTTATAGTGTTAGGCAAAAATAAAGTGCCTTGCTGTTGCTCTGTCCTCTTTGGACTTGTCCCAGGATGCCCTTGTAATGAAAAAGACTTTGCAGGTTTTCTGGCTGTAAATTATTTCTGTGAATACTTGAGTACGTACCATCATGTTCAATCTATTCAGCTAATCAGTGCCAGCACATATATCTCATTAAATAGTTCAAACTCAGCCTCTCTGAATCTAAAAGCTTTGTAAGACTACAGGCTTTCAACCCAACACAGTTTTACCCTGGATATCTAACACTGGTGAAGGGTGATCTTTCCAACACCTCCCTCACAGGGAATTTTTGCTGTTTGTTCTTAACTGAATGTTTATTCCATATGGAAGGGCAGAGTTAAAGTGTTTGAACATGCAATTGCATTGCTCTTTAGTCTTGCCAATCAGGCTGCTTTCCAGATGCTGGCACAGCAGAAGTATAACTTTTTTCTCTCCGAATCACTGTGGATAATTTGATGCAATTTGGACAAGAGGGAATTTTCTACAACTTGACTCAAAGATTCCATCCCTTGGAGGAGAGAATGAAGGAAGCAAGTTTAGCATATTGAGAATTGGGGACATTTGGGCACACATCAGTCAAAGCCTGCCTCTCTTTTGTATGCTCAGCTTTGAAATCCTAGTTATGAAACACTGTATATTTCTGTCAATAAGACTTGTAATTCTCAGTGACAAATGGGATAAGATAGCTGCAGCAGTAACACTTGAGCTACAAAGCATCCTTTGCACTCCTCACAAATGCATATAACCCATAGAGAAAAGTCATTTCCTTTTAGACCTTTTCAAAACTCCAGTCTCTGCTCCAACAAAATATTTCACACAAATAGGTCTCTCTGTGCTAGCAAAACCCTTTTAAAATCAATAAGGCTTTGGAACATTGTTTTACTATCTTGCTGCAAAGAAGGACTCCATTGATTTTGGTGTAACATCTAATTGGGAAACAATGTACTATATATTCTTAAAATGAAGTACTGGTACCTGACAGCACACAGACAAGCTTTTGTGGTGGCAGGATTCCAGTCAGCACAGAATTTAAAATCTTAATTTGAGCTATACAGGAATCAAGCAGAATTTATAAAAGTTTTGAAATTTTTACATACATTAAAAGGATAAATTAGTTTACACAATTATATGATGACTATCAGTCCTCCAGGAATAAAATGGACTATCTTGAGTTGGTAACACTGTATTTTGAGAGACAATATCCTTAAACTATGCTTTATCCAGATTTCTTTGATTCACCAAGATAGCTCACCAGTTCTATAAAACACTACCTCACTTCTGAAGGTTTTCTTTTGAAATTTTTCTATTTTAGCTATATTGAACTGGCAAAGACATTACAGTATATGGTGACCAAAGTGCAGAACATCTATTCCCTGCTATATACCCACTAGTCTGTCATCCCATATACAAGTCTTTGTAAGTGTACTTGCTCTCATTACATGTTCTAAATCAAAAACACACCCAGAAAAATAAATGTCTTAACATCTTCTTCATAGCCATTGTCTATAACTACCCTAATAGTATGTTTTGGGTTTGATTTTTTTTAATAGATTAGATGAGTCTCAGAGGAGCTGAGCCACTTTAAAAGAAGAAGGTAGGATGTAATTGAAAGGTACTAATGCTTAGCACGTGTGACCATTCAGCTTCTTTTTAAAACTAAAATAGGGCCTTTTTATATTAAGAAAATACAGAAGGAGTATTAAGCAGTATGTTTTCAGCAAAGGTTAAGATGTGTGAGAGAGGTAATGGAGGCCTGGGAAATGGATTGTAAATAAACAATGTCTGCTTGGGAAGTGTACAGCTGTAGAAGAAATAACCTAAGAAGTTAGGGGCTCTTTCAGTCTGATGTTAAATTAGTTCAACAGAGCTGTAATGCTCTCAGAGTGGAATTAATAGGGTGGTGATTCAGGTATACTAGATTTAAACTGCAGGACTTTTAAAAGCTCTATGCAGTGTTTTAAAATATAGAGTCAAAGACTCCAGCTCTGAAATTCAGCATGCTGCAATGTCAGTGCAGGCTTGAGCAGAGCAATGGAGCTTAAGTATGAAGTACTCTTGTTCTGTCACTGACTCTAGGTGTCACTGCATACATGACACCTAGAAGTTAAAAATATTGTGGACAGATGTCTGGTTTGGGTTCCTGGATTCTTTGCAGGATCTTAAAGGAATTTAGGCACCACAGAACATAGTCTGAGTGATGGAGCATGGTCCAGAGTGAGTAACTAGGAAACAGTAAATATAAGGGTGTGTCTGAAAGGTGAGAGATGGCTATCTGGGTTTCTGCTTGATAATTCTTACTATGCTACTCAAAAACAAAACATAGTTTTAATTTCATGTGCTTGCCTTTTTTTGAACTAATCTAGTGGAGGGAATGTGGGGATAGAGGCTACTCTAGGAGGCAGCAATGTGGGAAGACACAGCAGGTGCTTCTGGCTGTTGGTTAGAAGAGAAAAGAGGACATGATTTTCTGGGCCAGAGAAGGTGGGATGGTGACATTTTTGTAGCTTCACGGTTAGAGATCTGATCCACTCTTGTGAAATTCAGCCACTGAGTTAAATGTTGAAACTACTTTATTTTGCTATGTGGGTGTGTAGTGCTTTCAATTATCTGGCCGAACATGACTCTTACAAATAACAGAAAGTGGGTGAGATTGGAGACTAATTTTAATTTCTTTTAGCTTGAGTTTTGAATTTGTGTGTCTTAAGGCCATTTCAGGAGTTTCCAGTGCCTGTAGAGTTAACAGAAACATAATTTTAGATGTCATATTTTTTTTTTTTTAGTTTTGGTGAAGAGGTGGAGGTGTTTTGAGACTATTTAAGCCTTTGCATTTACATTCTCTTTTAAACTAAGATATATTTTTAGAGCTGGCATACAAAACATGCTGCTAATGTTGTGTTCTCCAGTGCAAGGCCTTTTGCAATCCACTGGAAAACCCCAAAAGCTTTAAATAATACCACCCACATCCCTCAACTCCCATACTATTAATATAAAGTTTTCCTCTCCTAATATAAATAAGTCAGGAAAGCCAGTTTTACCTGTACCACTGGTTTTGCTATTAACCAGAAAGCACATCTGAAAGATTTAGTAGAGCAAATCTGAAAATGAGTGACTGCTGAAAAACTCTCTTAGGTTTGATAATAGTCACAAACCTTCTTGAATCAAGAGAAGAAACAAGGCTTAATGGGACTTGAAAACAGAGGCGTGTGAGTGTTGCCCCTGGGTAGCTGCCTCCTTCAGGAACTTTTTCTTATCTTGGCTTTGTCCGTGCTGCTTGTTCAGATGTCAGACTCTGCCTGTGGGTTGGGCTCTGGATGTGTCTACCACAATGGAAATGGAGACCAAATCTGGGCAGTGAACTGTCTGTGTTATGATTAATAAATATCATGATCACTTGGAGTCCATGTTATGTGATACAACTACTTTGAATGTCTTCCTTTTCCTGCATGGAGCAGCCATTTCTCTTCTGCTTTCCTACACCTCCCAGCATGTTGCCTGCATTCAAATGTGCAGAATGTGTGTACAGAAGAATATTTTCCTCTCTGGAGGCTGCTCCTCTATTTATTCAAGAAGGGGAGGCATAAACTGAGCCATTAGTGGGAGAAATAGAGCCTGAGCACACAGCAGCAAACATTTTTTAATGAGTCTATTTGTACTGGGCCAGCGGGCAGCCCTGACATTGAGTCAAACCTGAGAGTGGATCTGGCAGCCAGCCAGTGTTCTGCTGAGAGAAGCTAAATTATGCATCTTATTTAGTACATTTATTAAAAGATCTTCTAACATTTCCAGGCAAAAGTCCCAAAACAAATGCTACTATCATTTAAGAGCCTTGCAGTTGTGAGCTACATTTAATACATTACAATTCCCTCATAATAGCTTTCTGGTGTTGGCTGAGCTGCATCTCTCAGTGGTGTTTCATAAATTGTTATGGTAGAGAGATATTAAGGGGAAGGAATTCTCCCTCAGCTAGGGATATGGAGGAAGATAATTGGTGCTGGGGGTGCCCAGCTCTGTCCTGACTTGGCATTGCAGGCATGGCTGCTCTGCAGAAAGGCAGCTGCCATTTGTGTCAAGCAGTGCAGAGACTTCTGCCGACAAATCTGACACACACATGCTGATTGGCCTCAGGCAAACACTGTGGGGTTATGCGTGCTCACTTTGAAACTCTCCTCCCCCTTTTTTTTAACTTCTCAGGTTTGAGTTGATCAAAAATACCCCCTGGAGAACAGCTTACTCCTCTGCAAGTTTTCTAGCACTGTTTTGTAAGCATGGAGATTCTGCCTAGGGAAAAAAGCTTTTTTCCAAGCCTAGCCCTAATATGATTGGCTACAGTGTTTTAATTTGACATCAGGCAGCTGTATTACAGAAGTCTTTCTCTGACTGGAACTACACTAGAGTCCTCTTACACTATGCTGAACCTTTTTCACAGCATAAAATCATCAGAGCTGAGGATCTCAGCTTATGACTAGAGTTTAGCAGTACATTGTTCTGACCAGCTCTTTCTTTCATTGTCCCCTACAGCCATATTTTGGTTCTCAGCAGCTGTGTTCCTCCCTTAGCAGGTGAGCTGGCCTTTCATCATAGGAACTGCTTTATGCCTCTCTGACTGCAACACTCAGTGGATCTGGATCTTGACTGGGCCTGTGTATAAGTCCTGATTTGAACTTTCAGCCTTTTAAAAAACCTTTTCTAGCCGGCCTGTATCTATTTTTTTTAATCTAAATGATCTCTCTAGAAGGGCATATTAAAGTAATGTTCCCTTGAGATGGAAAGAAGTCAGCAGATAGCCATTTAAAAATTGCCTCAGAACTGATCCAAATGTAGTGGAAAGCACTGCAGGAAAACTCTCTTCCTCTGTAATTGTTAAAAAGTGGGATAAAAAAATATGGCATCACCCTTTAGAGTGGGAAGAATATGCAGAGAACAGCATGTTATGCTCATGACTGCTCACCAAATCATCAGGTTTCTTACATAAAGGCTGGTACAGGTAGCCTGGAGACAAACTGGCCTTTTGCAGTAGTGTACGTGGGACATACGGGCTTCATGTCTCAGATTCCTATTTCACTTCCTTCCTAATGTATAATGTTCAGGTTTGCTTATTTTTTTTATATTCAATGCTCTGTTCAGGTGATAAGAGTTTAAAGCATTGGCATATAGAAAACAAGGGAAAAAAACCCACATTTATCCTTAGCAATCCAGGTATTGTATGTGGGTCTGATTGGGCTGCCAATTGTAGCAGCTGCAAGGTTGAGGATCATATATTATTTAAAGGTCAATTCCTTTAAAAGACACAGGTTTTCAGTTGTCAGACTTAACGATGTGGCCTGAACTGTTTCCATGCTGAATGTCAGCTTGATGCAGATACAGTTCTTGAATACACAGTCCTAAATGTCTCTGTGTTTCTTGAGAATGACAATAGGGAAAATGTAGTTTAGTTGTTTTAAATGTCATTCTGCTTTGAACTCAGAAAATAGTGTTTGGGTTTCTGAGAAAATCCTTGGAAATGTTTGCATATCTTCCACAGATTCTGCATAGAAATTTGCAGCTAAATTCTGTGTCTGCAGTGAGAGTGTACCTGTGAGAGATGATCACAACACTCTCACAACTTCATCTATGACTGTAACTTTGCAATGCTGCAGTCAATGTCATGTCCAGATGCAAACACTTGATGCAAACACTTGAAGTGACTTTAAAACATTAATTTGTGGGCAGCCTAGCAGTCAATAAGCAACTGGGAAGTGAGGCAATGAAAGCTGTCCATGCAATTAATTTCCTTTGGTTAGATGCATGTCAGTATCAGAGACAAGATTCTAAACACTTCTGGTAGTAAGGTTTCTGCCTCATTTGGAACACAGCAGTTCATCCTAGGAATTTTCTTTGTAAAACTTTGAAAATAGTGGGAGGTGGTGGGCAGAAGAGAGAGGAGACAGCAGGAAAAACAGTCCATGGTTTCTTGCTTATGGCAGCTAAATTCTACCTGAGGAAGTGGTTCTCCCTTTCTAGGTGATTCGAAGCAAATTACTTTTGTTTGAATAATGAAAATTTGGTTTATTTTACTTTCAGAATGCCTTGATTGAAGACTCTCAGTAATTTCACAGAAGAGTTGTTAAATGACAGGTTGCAGGGAAGGACTGTGGAAATGGTGCTAGGGGAATATTCACAACTGCATATTTGAATAGTACTGAATACTGAATGAGGACTCAACAAATCAGAAGCAAGAGCCATGAAATGCCTTTGACACCCGAATGCCACTTGGAGGTGTCCATGCTCACCTTCTAGTTACTAACTTCACTAGCCACAGCACTATCCTAAACTCAAGAATTTAAGGTCACTTTATATCTCAGTCTGTCTTCCTTGTGCTACCTCTTTAAATGTTGAAGTTTATTCATTTGAAGTGGAGCTATGTAGTTAGGCACTCCGTAATTTTGGGAACCCAAGTGACTTGCTCTGAGCTATTCTGGGTAGTAGTCTCATTACTTATTTTTAGCAATTGTAAAAGTAAGTGCCAGAATGTTTTTAATTGTTGCCTAATTTAGGTTCCCTGGAGGCTAATTTAGGTTCCCTGGAGGCTAAATATAACTTCTAGTAACATAAAAAACAAACAAGATATGTCTAAAGACCCCCTAAAAGAAAGTTACTGAGTGTATGGGCTAAGGACTGGTGAGTTTCAATGGGAATATTATTTTCTCTTTTCAAAGCTCCATGTTTAACTGACTTGATTGCTCATAAAAGCAAGCAGGGAAGATGCTGAATTAAGGGCTTGCTTACTGGCCTTCTCTGGTGGACCACTTGCTGTGTGCACCACGAGGGCTGTGAATATGATGTTACAGGATGAAAGTATCCTTTTAGATGTGGGCATTTTTTCATAATAGGCATTAAGGACTTTCAAGATTGTTAATTTATCAATAAAGCAAAAAATGAATATACTCTAGCAAACATTACAATAGATCAATTATGGGTCCTAGGAGAATTGCTGTGTGTATATATGCAGCTCTTTGAATTATTACAACTTACAGTTATACGTATGTAATTATGTATAGTTATATATATAACTATACAGTTATATATTAATACTTACACTTATTAACAGTATTAATATAACTTACCCAAAAACCTTAACAATGACTTAACTTAGTTTCCACAGGAATCATCTAAGTTATTAGCATGTTGTTTGAATTCTACAAGTTGCTTTTTCAGAAGCCTTGCCTGACTTTTATGATTATACACTTGTAGGCAGGAGTGAAGATCCAGACAAAATGGTGGATAACACAAAGTCAGTTAAGTACTGATTTCACAAGTTATGTGTGATAGTATATAAATCACAGGATGGAGCTGTCCAGGTTCAGTGCTGACACTTAGGAGCACTCTTTATTGCTTCTTATGATTCTAAGGCTATTGTGGACTGCTAGTGCTTGCATTCCCAGCATTTTTTTCTCATATGTTATGTGAGTCAGAGAGACATTTCACATGCTAAAGATGGAATCCTTGTGACAGCATGATCATCAGCCTCCTCCAAGTGCTGCAGCGTGGCTCTGCCATGCATTAAATAAATGACTAGATTTTTGTAATGCCAATGTAACTTTATGAGTGAGGATTATTTGTATTTATAGCATCCATAAAGAAATTTATAGTCCTTCTGTTGCCTGTTATTTTGTGCTTTTGAGCAGAAAGAGTGGACTGCAATGAATTGAAATGCAACTCAAGTGTGCTTCAAAGGTTGAAAGGCTTTCCAAGTCAAAGGAAGTGACCTGGAAATGTGAATAGCAGTAATAACTATTCTTTTTTTTGTTACCTTGTATTTAGAGCTTTGCCTTTGGGCTTTTGATCTCCTTGGAGAGAGCAGATGTTAAGCATGCCTTGGAGCATGCATGTTTTGTAAATCTGCAAATCAAGAAATGGAGGTGCTGAGGTGACATGCTGTATCACCTACCAGACTGTGATGCTGAAAGCAGAATATAAGTCCCCAAGTCTGTCTGAAGGTGCTGCTTAAATAGCTCAGATTTAATCTTTGTAAATCTGGATGAACTAGAAGACTGCCATGCAAAACTAAATTGGAAGTTTAGTGGATAGTCACACTGGGGAGTCTGAGAACAAAGGCTCAGATTGAAAAAATGGACAGAATTGTTCTTGGTGTTTGATCCTACCTCTGCCAAAGGAGATGGTGTCTTAACCTCTTCATAGAGGGTTAAAATGCCATCTGATTGTGGTGGTGTGCATAGGTCTTCACATAGATACAAGAAAAGAACAATGGGAAAAAAGGCTGAAGGACCATTTTCTACTGGTGCAGCCTCACTTGGTGTCTTGTGTGCAGATTTGGGCACCACAATAAAAAAAAGACCTTAAGCTATTAGAGAGTGTCCAAAGGAGGGCAATGAGGATGGTAAAGGACCTTGAGAGGAAGCTGTGTGAGAAGCAGCTGAGGTCACTTGGTCAGTTCAGCCTGCAGAGGAGGAGACTGAGGGGAGACCTCAGTGCAGTTACAGCTTCCTCGTGAGGGGAAGAGAGGAAGACACTGATCTCCTCTGGTGACCAGTGACAGGTTGTGAGGAAATGGCCTGAAGCTGAGTCAGGGAAGGTTTAGGTTGGATATGGGGAAAAGGTTCTTCACCCAGAGTTTGGGCACCGGAACAGGCTCCCCAGGGAAAGTGGTCACAGCATCAAACCTGACAGAGTTCAAGATGCATCACAACGGTGCTTTTTGGGCACGTGGTGTGACTGCTGGGGTGTCCTGTACAGGACCAGGAGCTGGACTTGATGATCCTGATGGGTCCCTTCCAGCTCAGTATATTCTGTGATTCTATGAAACTGGGGAATTGTAATTTACCACAAAATGATTGTGTGTTGGTTTAACAGCAACCTCTCTAGTTCTGCTTATTAATGTTAGCTAAAAATATACTGTGCCTCTGTAAACATGCAGAGAATAGCACCTGACACCAGGAAGTTAAATACTTTACTCATTTTGGCATTGATGTTGTCTCCAGAGGACATATTAATCAAAGGGGGTGGGAGATATAAGAATAAGGCTATATCATCATTAAAACTTAAAGTTAAAACTTATTTTTTCTCCAGACAGCAGTACTAATCCATTCATAGAGCTATATTAATGAGTCACACTTCAGCTTATTTTTGAGCTGTAAGAAATTTTGAGAAGATAGTGTACACTGCACTGGTAATTCAAGAACTGAAAAACTGCTACAAAAATGAAATTGAGGCAAGTGTCCCTGGTTTAAAAAAACAAAACAAAACAAAACAAAATGAAAAGCAAAACAAAACCAATCCTAAAGCCCTCTGAGACACAATACAAGAATGTCTCTTGGTATACTCTATTTTGTTGGCCAGGGATGTTTCATTATGGGAAACACTCTTACATGTTCTCTGAGGAAGTATATGTACTTTGAAATCCAGTAGGCTATTTAGCCATAACTTTTTTCTTCTTCTTCTTATGTGAGTAGAGTGCAAAATTTGTATCTTCTGCCTGCATCTGCTACAGCTAATTTTTCAATTTATATAAATAAATAACCTGCCAAAACTAATTACTTCTCTTCAAATTCTAAATACATTATTTCTCCTTTTCCTTCTCCCCCATCTGTCTTTCTTTAATTATTTTTGCATCAGTTGTCATTTTAGAAGCTGGTTTGATCTAAAAAGGGATGGTTGTATATGTCTTGCTATTTTAATTTAATTATGATTGCTGCTTTTTTTTTTCTTGGTATCTGGAGGCAGAAATGAAGTGGATGCTCATATAATGGTGCTCTTGATTTGATGATAAGAAGTTGTTCTGATCCAACATTGCCTAGTAAAAAATTCCAGCAGAAACACTCAGCCCAGAGTTTGCAAAGATGGTGGTTTGATTTACAAGAATTAACCTCTCAAATTCCATTTCAGTCCATGGGACTATAATCTCTGGTGCACGATTAGTCTGCAGAAAAGCTGATTCAGGAATGCATTGTCTGGCACTGTTGGTTAACAGTGTAAAATTAAGCTATCAGAGATATCAGTGAGTTACATATTCCTGAGTGTGACTAACTCTTTGTGGATTTCATGAAAATATTTATGCTTTTACAGAATTCATATCGTGAAGCGTCCCAGTGATGATGTGATCTTACACTTTTCTTTATATCTGTTCCTTCTTTGGGTGTCTTCAGGTTTAGGGTTGTACTTCTGTTTTTCGACTTTGCTGTTACTTGCAATTTAGTCTTTTCATCATGGATTTCATCATGGACAGATTCACAAGAGCAAGAAGAGTTTTGAGAACCTTGTGACTGAAATTATCTTCATTTTTTTGGCAGCTCTTGTGGGTATGCAGTGTAGGAAATCAGCATTAAAAGTGGCCTTCATTATGAGCTTAAGTGGATTTGAGACTGTGCCAGGAACCCTGCCCCACTAATAGCTTGTTCCAGCAATGGAATAAACAGTTCTGTAGCAAGTGCTTCAGATAGATTGCTTCTCCAGATTGCATACTCAGGTTTGTCCTTGCTGATTCTGTTGTTTGTATCAGTTCACTGCTGCCTTAGCACGATAGAAGGGCTTGCTTTTCTGTGTTTTGGGACCTAGAAGACAGTGAACAGAGAAGTAGTCACAAGAATCAGTTCATAACTGCCTAACAACTTCCTTGATATGATTGTGGCAGCAGTGGAAGTAAATTGATAAAAAGAAAAAAAAACTGAAGGATATTGGAAGCTGGGAATACAGTCTGCAATGACTGGTATGATCAAAATACAGAGACACCAGTGATAAGAGGGAACTGTTGGCTTACTCTGTCCTAGTATGGAGAAACTACTTAGAGCATGTGTTTCTAACATAGTTATATGTTAGTATAACATATAACATATTTGATATAAGTATATCAAATTCTTCTTTATCATTTAACTCTCACTGAGGCAGGAATTAAGAATGAAGTTTAGAATTTGGCCCTTGATTGATATGATAGCTTGTTTGGGATTTGAATTACTGTATCTCTTTGCCGATCCCAAAATATGTTCCAAAGAAAAACAGTCCTACTGTTACCTCATTCTGAAGCCCAGATCTGCTTTTTTTTGCTAGCCATTCAAAAAATATCTGTGTGCTTCCTTCAAGGTCTACTCCGTAATTTACTGAAGTGTGAATTTTAGAATTCATTTACTTCCACTGTGCTTATCCTTGTATGTCCTGCATATAATGGGAGCCTGTGTCTGAGCATTTCTGAAGTAAACAGAAATTCATAATGCTTGTGTCTTTACACATATATGGAAGATTTTGCAGAATCAGGTCCTTTGGTATTTGTTTATGTACTCCTTGTGTTCTCATACTGCATTCCAACCAGATGGATAGATAAAATCCTTATTTGAATCCTGGAGGTAGTCTCAGTGCCCCACAGGAAGAGTCTGCAGACACGTGATCACCATAAAGCTGAGAGCTGCACATCCAGGAAGGATGCAGATCCCTCAAGAAGATGATCTTTCCCCATCTATAAAAATTCTTTAATTAATGCGTGATGCATAATTCCAAAGGGCTTGTCAGACTTCCCAAGGCCAGGTGTATGCAACATCAAGAATCATAACAGGCCTCAGATATTCTCACAATGTTTCACAATGGGCATCTGGCATATTTGAAACCTGACAGCTGTCAGGGTCTCATTGCTAGAACCAGAACAGATCATGAATGACTGTGGGTTTATTACTGGACCCATCAGGCTCATATATTTTATTCTTCTTTATTGTTCTAGTCAACAACAAAAAGAAAATTAAATAAACCTGACTGACTGAATCTAAGGGAAAAAACATATTATGGAACAGTTATCCACTATTTTATCCATATATATTGCATTGTCTCACTTTTGCTGTCCTTGGAAGAAAGGACACATGCTGTCTTCACTGTCTTTTCTTCAGATTTAGGGTGCAATGACAACACTTACTCTAATTTTTATCAGCTCACCAGGCAATAACATAATATCTGTTACTTCTGACTCAGCAATGAGGGCTATAGGCCAAGGAATTGCTCATTCTCCTGAATAAACTTTTTTTTTATGTGACAGCCTGGGAAGGAGAAATGTGATGGCCATCTTGAGGTATGTCTGTGTTATACTGACCTCAGTGGATATTTCCTCTGGCAAAGGCCAATTCATCAACATGTTCCAATCTTCGAGATTTCATATTCAAGAAATAGAATTTTTTTAAAAAATCAGTAATGTGATGCTTATTAATACTTGTGATGTTTGTTAGTGTCAAAACTTGAATATTTATTAAAGTTTCAGTTGAAAAATAAAAATACTGCTAGTTTTTCCAATAAATTGAAGGAGTCTTTGAGGCAATTAATCAGATTATGTACCCATGGCCAAATTCACAGTGCTTAAGAGATAAAGCAGACAGCATGCTACTCAACTGGTATACTTTTCATTAATGAGGCCAGAGGTGGATCTTCTTCCTACCAGTGTGTATCAGGCATTGTGAACTTTGAATGTCCCACCCTGCTTCATGCTAGATAGCCAGTATGATCCTAAATGATGTGGCTGTTGCCCAGTAGCTATGCTGCTCCATATAGTTCCTGCAGCCCTGAAGGGCCTGAGAGGGCACTCAGCAGCCTGGCTTCAAGGAGAAATAACTGGATGTTGTGATAATCAGTTCTGAATTTTTGTGTAATTTAGGTGCATGATGCCATTGTCAAAGGACCCATAGTGTCCCCTCGTCTGAAAATATGTCTGTGTGCCCACTCTCCTTCCTGTTTCTTAAAGTCAACTTCAGGAGTCACTAGAGTTCATTGCAGTTGTGTTCTGTTCAGGAATCTACCATAGGCCTGGTGACAAAAATAGTAAGGTGCAGCATTGGAAAATGACCTCCATTAGTGATGTTTGCCTCCTTGCCTAGTTATAGTCAAAGAGGAAGAAGAGGCACATCTTAAGTTAAAGACCCAGAATATCTCAGCTGAATCATGGTTAATGAATGTCAATTTGCCATGTGAAAGACAGCTGAACAGTACTTGCAATCTTGTGTCCAGACATGTCCTTGCTATCACCTCATTTATATTAAGAAGTTCACTGGTCCTGGTTTCTTTCAGATGTCCATAAAAATTATCTTTCATTTCCTTTTGTCTTTCTTTGTTTCATAAGGTTTCCCTCTTGCCCCCAATGCTTTGAGAGAAAGAGGTGTCAGGATCCTGAGTGCACCACTGGGTCTTCGCTGCCCTGATCAGCCTCACCAGGGACAACTCCCTCCTCTACCCAGACATGCCTTCTGATCCCTGTGCCAGGGACTCAAGCCCTGGCACCTAATCCTTACTGGAGCTATGCTGTAGGTGTGCCTACCTTTGATCATGTTCCCTGCTGTTCCCAAATTGTTGTTCTGCTTTTCTGGATTGATCTTGGCTTTGACTCACTATCTTGTCTGATGGTTGTTGGGCTCCTGATACTGGAGTTGAATACTGCTGCAGTTACCACCCCTGCTCTGTTTACACTGTTTGGGACTGGGGGACTGTGCCCTGCTGGTTGTGTTGCACTGTCTGAGGTGTGGTCACCTTTAGAGCACAGCAGTGCTGCTTTTTTGGAGGTGCTCTGCTCTTTCTTTGCAGCTTCTGAATTTATGGACTGCAGAGTGTGTTAAAATGTGCTTATGCATTTGTACAGAGGCTGAGACCTTCCCCAGAACTGCTGCAGTACCATGCCACTGCCAGCCTGAGAAAGGTGAGGTTTCATCTGAACCAGTTAATCTGAAACTTGGCCTGTAATAGCTCCCAAGCTGTTCTCCAAGTCACTATAATAATACACATGATTTCTGTATTCCTAATTTGTTCCTTGCCCGAATTCTTATTTGTCATTCTGGAATTAGTCTGATAGTGCAAAAGTCTGTTCAGCTTGCTGAGCATCAGCTGATTGTATTTAAGATGACTTTTCACCACATAGTCCATCATATAGAACGCCCTGCATTATTTTCTTGACAATCCTCTTAAAGAATAGGGATGTTTCTTCAGAATCTAGAATATTATGTGGCTAAAGTCCAGTAATTACTATGAGGGTTGGACATAACTGTATGCAATGTGAATTTTGGCTTTTCTTTCACACTTGTCCTCCTCTCTGTGAGGAAATACCTGCTATTTTTCGACTCGTCTTTCATTGCTTCATATTGAAGTCATGGTAACTCAAGTAATGAGAAGCAGCCATGAAAACCTGAATTCTGACACATATCTTTTTATTTTTTTTTTTCAGATAGTGTGTTGTATCTGTTTTTCAATTGCTGATTCACACCAAGCCCTGCATCACCTATGTGCATCCTGTTGCTTCTCATTTGGTTGTACTCAACTATTCCCTTTGCCGTCTTCTTTCAAAGTGTGCTGGTATTTGTAGTGAAAATCAGTTCATGCAGTGAAATGAAGGATGATTCTGCTAGCCTCAAAGGAGCACTCAGCTCTTCAAATATGAGTTCAAGGAATTTCAGACAAATGTGTCATTTTGCCTCAGAGACACTTGAGAGAGGTTTCAAGGCCATTCTTGAAAAGTATGGAAACAAAAGCAAATGTGAATGTCATAAGAGAGAGAGGTTTGCCTAAGAAAAATATATTCTTCCTGATATTATGCTGGCTTTTGGGCTTCTAACTTCAAGTTAGTCAACTTGAAGTGTGTTTAGATTCAAAGCTCCTAGCCTTTGTAAAAGGGAGAAAAACTCATCAAGCTACCCTTTTAATGGAAAAATAGAGACTTCAGCTGTCCCTGGGCCAAATACTTAGTTTAACATACTGAAACCTATAAAGCCAGAATATAGCATTCATTTCTCATTTGATGGAGTTTTGCCAGAGATTAAGGAACATGAAATTTGCCCCTTGGTTTATCTTTAATATGTATTAGTTTAGGATGTGGGAAAAACATGGATGGTTCCACACATCCTGAAGTAGCAGGTTTAATGTCATGAACTAACACGTGTTGTTTCACTTAATAAATCTATTGAAGTTTCTTAATGTTTCCTGAAACCTGATTGTAAGGAGCAATTTTCTTACTTTCTTTACTGTTACACTGGGTTAGGTGAGCTCTTCTGTGGGTGGTTTATCCACACTTTCAATTGCTAAACAGAGCTCAATGGTGATATCTTTAGGCGATGTGTACAATTAGAAATGGGATCACAAAATTCCTTTTCTCTCACATTGCCTGCCATAATTTGCCCAGAGTCATAAAGATGAAAAGACAAAATAGTTTGTAAAATTACCTTATTGGATAGTTTGTAAGGACTGAAATGTAGTCTCATTAAATTTGTCACAGAGAGTTTCTTTCCCATTTCTAGCTTTGATAAAACAACCAGGTTCATTAAAAGTGGCACTTCTGTGTTTTTGCTAAGACTCCTCAGTTGCTGCCTTTTTTTTTTTTTTTGACTTTCTGCTATAGCACATATTTACCATATGTGAAATATATTGTGTCCCAGTGAGCCCACTAGTTTGAAAATGGGATATGAAGTTCTTCAGACACTGACGCTCCATGTCTATGAATCCACTTTTATAACCAAATGTTGTTACCTGACAGCCTTTCACTGACCTGTGTGAAAGAGGTGGCTTAAATCAGAACCACAGCTGGTTGGCTGGTAACAGGATTGCATCAACCATTAGAGTGCCATTTAGCAGAGTGCCCAGCTGAGAGCTTAATGCCAAACAGAAAGGTCAACTTCTGCTTCACTCTTTATACTCTTTATAAGCAAAATGCCAATTGCAATGAAAGGTCGCAGAGCCATTTCCAACCTTGTGTTTCTTTGAGGTGAGAGTGGCTGCTAATGAAGCATATTTCATTGGTTCTGCATCACTCAGAAAATGGCTATAAAGCAGTTTGCATTTACATGGATGTACTGTCAAATTGAGATCTGTAAACAGGTTTTAACAGCTTCTGAAACCTTCAATTACTTAAGTCTGTGACAGTATGCATTAAATTTGTACTGATGGTTTAGGGGTGCTTTACAGAGAGCAGTACAGTTTGCTGTTGCATCAAGGCTGGCATGACAAATATCATCTAGTGAGCAGAAGTTTTGTGTTACTGATGCTTGGAAACAAAACAAAGAAGGAGATTGCCTGTTTCAAGAGCCATTTTTTTTCAGAACAATAAAGGATGAATGTGTCTTTGTATCAGTAACAGGACTATGTGAGTATTTCACAAATTTGTTCAATACTGGAGAGGTGAATTTCTTATCTCCATGGTAAAAGATTATTGCCTATGAGTGACAATGTTCACTCCAAAGTCTGTTGTCCTTCACACTTGTTTATATGGCAGATTTTGTTGACTTTTTTGTTTAGCATAGTAAGCTTTCTTTGCCTTAAACACTGCTTAGAGTTGTCAAAGGAGACTGATAATAGTAAATAACACTGAATTGATAGTAGAAGTATGTAAAAATGAAATTGGAAACTCATTAGAAGATTTTGAAGGATTTATATTCAGTTTTTAAATGAAAAAAACAGACCTTAAATTTTAGTCATATTTCTGGGTAATAGCTAATGGACAAATGCAAAGAGGCTTGTGGAGAAGTTATTGCTTGTTGAGACATTTCTAGTCTCATACAGCATATTTAAGGAGTGGAAAGTTCATGTTAGTGACTAAACCTTCATTTGTTGTTTCATAGCCTAAATCAGGAATTTTACTGAATTCTTCTCTTCATAAACTTTGGACTTGTTCCCAAGTCCAGTAACAAATAAACGCACAATTAGCTTGCCCTGGACTGAGTACAAACAATTCTGTGTTGGATTCAGGAATATACAGAGTTCTGAAAAGAAAAGGGATATATTTTTTTTTTGTATGTGTTTGTTCATTAGGAGAAGAAAGGCACTGTTACTACATATATACCACAGCAAGCCCAGGCTGCCTGAAGAAGGGACATATCAACTTCACTGTTTAATTTGGAAAAAGGTTGGAAAGGGATTCTGCAAGAATCAACTACCCTGTTTAGTAATACAGGCTGCTGTATCATGTGAGTGCCTTGCTAGGCACGTAATTGCTGCTGCATTTTCATTGTTTCCCCTCACAACAATGGCCTTGAAAATCTGAAAGGGGAAATGGATGACTGCTTGTTTTTTTTCTAGAATAGGGAGAAAATGTTTTCTAATGTTTAAAATACATATAGAAACACATTGCTAACCAGCCTCACAAGCTACAGCCAGCTCAGTTTTCTGAGGTTTTCAAAGGTTTCAGCTGTTCTATTTTTGATTACAGGCTATACATGTGCAAGCAGAATGTGCAGTGGATAAAAAACATATACTTTTAATATGAATTGCATGCAATGACTAGATAATGCCATTGAATCACTGACAGTAGAGGGGAAAATGAACAGAAGAAGCTTGACAAAGCAGCACTACATCTTGCAGCACCACAGCTCTGGTACAGCCTTTCTGTCTTGCTTATCAATGAATGGCATGTGCCTTACTCTTTGTACATTGATGCTAAAAATACACTTTGTCTCTCTTGTTCTTAAATGCTGTAATCATTCACTGGAGCTCACAGGTGAGAACTGTTTCTCAGGAAGCCGATTTTGCATGCTGAGTAGTTCAAATACTCTGGACTTTTCTGCTAATCTTCATTCCTTTAAGGTAGACTCTGCTTCACTTAAGTCAAGGTTAGAGGAGGCTTGCAGGGTGGATTTTAAGAAGGGGAATGAAGAAGAGGAGCCAATGTAGTAAGACAGCTTCCCTACTGTGGACCTCAGATAACCAGGTGTGGAACACGATGTGCCCTATTTTCTATGCCTTGTTTTCCATGCCTTGTTTTCCATGCCACTTATAAGTGCAGCATTTCTTCCTTAAGAACTGGTGTAGCTACAGTTTGTGCCAATCCTCTACCTGGGATATTAAACTGCCTGGACATTTTATTTTTGTGTAGAGTGGTTTGATTACTGAAATTCCATTATTGTCAAAATGTCTCAGCATGACATGAACCTCTGTTATCCCCTTGTCTCCTAATGTATGTAACAACCTTTATTAGTGTTGTAATATCTTTGGTTCTTGTCTCAAATGTAATGGAATTGCCTGCCAGATGCTTGATAGGGCTACAGAATGTCTTGGAATGTTCTCTAGGTGCTGCAGTCTTTATTAAATTGAAAGTCCTTTCTGGTTGTTCAGAAACAATCAGTTCTGTTTCGTATTATTGTTTCCCTCTGCTTCTTGCGGGCACCTGACTTCTGTTTCTGACAAATCTCTTTTCCTTTTCTTCATTTATAAATTAATCTTTCCTTTCTTCTTTATTTTATTTTATCCTCCTTTTCTGCATTCCTGTCCTGCAATGTGTGCTAAATGTACACACTTCAAAATCCTCAGTACTCCATGTAAAGGTCTGAGAAGCTTTATATTTTGTTTCTAGTCCTTAGTTTTTGTTTTGCTTTCACTTATTTTTAAAGTCTAGTTAATGAAAATCCATCTACCAAAGTTTTTAATACCTTTTAAAATTATTTCTTTTATGTTTGGAACATCATTTAGAGTATTTATTAGGACTGGATTTTTCTTTTTTTTAATTTCCTTTCATAGGTCACAGAAGCAGTGACCACTGCTTCACAGAGGTCTGTGGACTATTTTGTTTCTCACAAAATTTTTATTCTGAGGGCCTGTACCTACAACATAACCACAGTTTCTCTGTCAGCAATCCAGATCATTAGTAATACTGATAATGACAAAATGACAGACCTCAGTGGAGCTATTGCTTGTTATGAGTTCCTCTTTTGCAATTTCTGTCTTTGTCTACATGTTGCTGAAAAATGTCATCAGTGTAAGGTTATAGTTCCCAGGTAGTATATACTTTCTTCTAAAATGTCAGATTCAGCCAGGACTACACCTGTGAAAGTCAGGAAACAAACTAAAGTTAAGATACTTTCAGACACAAACTCTTGACAACCGGGAGATATAATGAAACTATTCTAAGTGAATCTTAGCTCTCTTCCTGGAGGTAGCAACAGTTACTGGGATTACCTTGGTAATGTCTCATTTCTCTGTAGCAGGGTACCTCTGGTAAGTGAAGATGTAATGAATGATGCAAATTTTAGCTGGAGAAGGCAGTCAGAACCACGGTTAGTGACACGTGGTGGTGTGTGAGTCCAGTATGTCTTGATTATGGCCACACATTCACATTACCATTTCTGTCTTCCAGATTACCAGTAGCATTCTTACTGTGCTCCATCTCTGAGTGGGAAATCACACCTTGTCCTGCAGTCAGGACCTAGGAACATAACAACTGGGATTTGGAGAGTCATTGTAGGCTTCTGTAATTTGTGCTGTGCTTTGCCTCATAATATGAACAATCATCCTCATGTGTTTTCAAAGACTTTGTGCAAATTGCTGTATTTTCAGACAACTCAATCCCTTTTCCATTGATTGAAAAAACTAGCAGGGCTCCATTCCAGAAAATGTGGTATTTGCCAAACTGAAAAAATAAAAATCAAGGAAAACAACTGAACATGCTGGGAAAACACAATGCTTGCAGGCCATGCTCAGAGGTCAACACACTGCATTCACACAACAGGCATTCAGGAGCAGCAGAACCTTTCCTGCTCCCTTAAACCTGCTTAATCCTTCTGGCTAAGGGATTAAGTACAAAATAATGCAGAGGTATAAACTATGCCTTTAATAGTGGTCTCACCACTGCTTCCTACAAGGGACATGGCAGTCACAAAGACAGGCTATTGTTGAAATCTAGCAGGGTTCTTTTATCATGGCACACCACATTCATGGCTCTTTTTGATGCTGAGACTACGCTTGGCATTCAGAGAGGGTAGGGAGTGGGTGGATATTTCCTTACACAGGTAGTTGCTATGTGGCTTTGGGACAATTGCTTTCAGAAACTTTAAAGCCCTTGCCATCATTCTGCTTTCTGACATGTAGCAGTTCTCTGCATTTTGGAGCACAGTGCTATTATTTTACAAGATATTTCTCCATCCCAGCCTCAACTAAACGTGAACAGAAAGTCAGAGCTGCTTTTCTGCCCAGCTGTTAAAGGTGCTGAAGAGGCAGATTGGGTGGGATAAAGTAGCACCTTGGGCTGCATCCTTGCAAGTGGTTTTTTGGGGGCACAAATACGGGAAGTGCTGGTGGCCCACTCTTGGTGGTGGTGTCATGGGGTCAGATGTGACGGCAGAGAACAGTAAATCTAGTGGAGGTGCAGTTTCACTACAGAGCTCCCAACAGATGGGCACACATTTTGCCATCTTCAGGTATGTTGCATCCCTGTCTGCCTTCTCTTTTTATGTTGTCCAAATATGAGTGAATACTGAACACCCTTTATCTCAGCAATCAGCAGGAGGCTTACATCATGTAATGCTTACTTCTAAGGAAATCTTCCCAGTCTTCAAACAAATATGTGAGTATTTCCTTTGTTAGTCAAATTGCAATATTTTTGATTTTCTGCTGGGAGAAAGGACTAGGTGACAACATGCTGAGAAAATAAAAAAACAAAAAAACAAACAACAAAAAACAACAAAAACAGAAAGCAGGGGAGAAGGGGAGTAAAATAAAGATTCAGAGACCAGATAAGAGCTAGGCAAAATTGTAAAATGTGTCTTCATCTTCGGGAATAGCTGATAGATCAGTTAGAATAGTCAGTGGAGTGCTGGCAGTTGGTGCCATATGGAAGCACTGAACTAGGTCCTTTGTAAAATACAACAGATTGTCACAGGATCTTTTAAGGGTTCAGGATGTTTCAATGGTAGATGGGTGCTATGTAACCCTGAGGGAAATCTTGCAGCAGTGTGGCCTATAGGGTCATTCACAGCTCAGTGTACCCAATTAAATGATGAAGCACATGTGGAGCACAGATGTTCATTTGGTTTCCTTTGACAGGAATTTAGCATGCAAGCACCAAAACCACTCAGAAACTGAAATCAGTGACAGGCAAATGGCCGCAGAAGGCAGGAAGGTGGCAGAGCTGAATCAAAGCTATGCCTGAGCTGATGCTGAGACACTAATGTAGGTCCATCTTAAGAAAGCATGCAGATGTTGGAGTTCTTTGAAGAAGAGATTTTTAATAGAAGAAGCTTCAAAACTAACCCATGACAGGTGCTCCAGTATCCTCTTTCTAGCCACTGAAGATAATCACTACTTCTACTGACTAATGCTGAAAAATTTCAAATTGCTGCCTTTCTATTCTCTCATGCTTTTTTGTGGTATTCATTATACCTCATTTTTATTGCACTCCAGACTGCAAACTGCAGTCTGAGATGTCTTTGTCCTAACCAAATGCAGGAGAGGGGAAGCACAAAATTTGATGTCTGATCCGCAGCATGAGAGCACAATGGTAATCTCAGTCCTGCTGGTTTGGGACATACTCAGCTGAATTGATACAGGCTCACTCTGATTTATCACCAAAGTAGCAATGAAAATTCAGCTGACAACACAGACTTTGAATTCCTCTCTGCGTGCTACAAGGCTACTTCTGCAGTAGTTCCTTTCACACCACGTTAAAGTAACTTTGTGAAGACATAGGTTTAACAAGTGAAGTTTTTAACTGGTTTATCGTTTATGTCTGCTTGAAATCACTCTAGTTTCCTTTTGCTTTGAAAAGAGATGACCAGGTGTCCAGACCTGTCACAGCTCCTATGAGTCTTTCTTGTGCTTCCAGCCCATTCCTCAGCTTCAGTGAGATGCTGAACAATGTGCATGGCTTCTTTTTCCCTGGAAACACACAGACTTTTTGCAGTGGATGGGCAAAGCTGTGCTGCTACAGCTGTGGGAGTTTCATATGACAGCTGGGATCATCTTTTACAGCTAACTAATGATGGAAAGACAATGTAGTCCTTCTATCAAGTGATATCACTCATACATGCTTTCTGCAGAAGTTCACCTCTGTAGCATGACTCCAGCTATGTGATTCATATATTGGCTGTCTTAGAACAAGGAATCTATGAGTTTTGATCTCCATTTGAATATTTCTGTTTGTTTTATTTGAAAACAGGCTTTAAGATTTGGAATAATGTAGAAATCTTTGTTAGAAAACTTCCTTGTTTAGAAATGGATGGAGGGGAAAATAGGAGAAAGTTGTTTTGAGGGCAAGTAAACCCATGTGCTCAGGGCTGTAAATTGTCTAATTTTTAAAAAAGAGATTTAAATTTTTAGTATGTATTAACACTGTAAAGGAAAAGGAAAGTATTCCCTCATATATACACAGGATATTATACAGTTATATCTCTGCCTAGGCTATGTTTCTGCAACAAGTTTGAAACAATTGGCAAAGTCATCTATCTCCCCATTTCTATCCTAGCAGTCTCTCATGCCAGAAATGTCTAGAACACACAGGCTTTTAAAGCTATGTTTTCATGTGGTATGATCAGTCTGTTGCGTTGTATGTTTGAGAATCTAAAGTAGTGCTGTGTTTACATTAGGATCATTGGGGAAGTTTCCCAGGAAGATCAGTGAAAATCCTGTTTTTTCCTTTGTTGATAGTACACGTGATCACATGAAACCATTGAGAATTAGGACTTTTCTCTGGACAGCTTGCACAGTTACAATTCCTGTCAGCAGAATACTTTTTTTTTTTTTCTTTAAAGCATTTTCTCTCTGCCTTTTTTTAAATTCTAGAATCAGCTGTGATTTTTCATCATGTTCAACCACAAATTGAATCAAAGGATTCCAGTAATGCTAGTCCTCATTATGCTGGGTGGGTCTCTTCTTGTTGCATTTACAAAACCCTGGAGACATCTATGTTGAGATTCCTCCTAGAAAACGACATGTATGAAAAACCTAGGAGATATTATGTTGATTATTGTCTGTTTATCATAAAGACATATATAGCCAAAGCTTTCAGAAGTAGGTCTTTAAATTAGATGGGGTGAATCCTTAAACTGGGGATTAGTCCTTCAAGCTAATACTGTTGCTGATTTAGAAGATAGTATTGTGTTGTACAGGCAGCAGGCAGGTTGATTTGATTTGTCTCTTTCTTTTTTTTTTTTTTTTTCCTTGAGCTCTACCACTGCCCTCTTGTACAACTGTGGGAGACTTACTTTATCATGTTTACTTCTATTTCCCTAAAATTCCTTCCCATTTTCTTTAGGCTGTAGTATCTTCAGGGCTGGAATTGTTTCTGGGACTGAACAGCAGTTTGCATATGTAGGTCTTGTCTTCTGTTTGGTCCTCCAGTGACCTACATTATCAACAGAGCAACCTGGACAGTGTTGTTTGCAAACGTGTTTTACTCAGCAAGCATCTCCAGTCTTGCAACATGCGTGGCAAAGACTGTTTGCTGAATAACTTAAAGCTTCTTACCGCCTACTATTTCCTCATCGGATGCAGTCTGTTGAGGAATCAATTTAGTGCAAGGTGGCTCAGTGTGCACCTGCAGTGTGAGCTGCAGGTTGAGCTCTGGGTGGTGGGAGCCTGAGGCAAGGGGCCATGAACTGGTGCTGACCCTCTGCATAACAAGGGGCATGGGGACCCATGGCCCAGCCAGGTGACCAGACACTCCAAGGAGCTGATGTCCCCAGACTTTCATGTGCATAGACTGTGAGGGTATAAAACCCCAGGGTTTCCTTTGTTTGGGGTTCCTCCTTGGAGGTACCCATCTTGAGCTGTCACTTTGTGGTTGCACCATGATTAAATTATTTTAAGGACTGAGATTTCTGAGACTCTGCCCTGGGAAACCTAAGGTTGAGCTAGCGAGGAAAGCTGATCTGAGTCACTGTGTGAGCGTCGGCTGTTGCAGCTGTTGCTGGGGTTTTAGTCCCAGCTCAGGTGTTGTGAGTGTGACTGCCAGGGTGGCTCCCAGATGGTCAGACAGTGAGGTTTCCTGAACACACTCTGTTCTCCAGCTCTTTCTCTTGCTATAGGCAGTGTGGGGTTTTCTCTTGGCCTCTTGTGGGCTCACTGGACAGAACGCTCTTTCCTGAAAGTTTCAGGATAACCACCTCTAAAAAACTAGCTTTGAAACCATTTTCAAATTCCTGCTCAAATGGTATTGCTTCCCATAAGGGGCAAACTCCCAAACCAGATAAATAAGTGTGCAGTTTGTAAAAGGGCTCTGTTTCAGCAAATTATCTATGAAGGCATTAATAAAGCCCAGCTAACATCTTCACTTGGGCTTGTAACTTGCTTTCTGACTGCATAATAATGTACATTTTTCTTTTGACAAATCAAACATCTCTGATTCTTTCCCCTTAGGTTGCATTTTCTTTAGTAATGGTTTCAGATGTCAGCTGAGCCAGGTTTTCAGGTAGGTACAATGACACAGTGGTGTACTACAGTAAATTCTCCAAGCTTGCACTCTGTGTCTTCAGTACATTGGATGCAATGAACCTTGGGGGCCTTTATTTTTATGACAGCAATAAATTCACCTAGTGAGATGAAGACTTATTTTACAACTCTTCCTTTTGATGCTAGCAGCACTGTATAATACAAAGCCAGTGAAACTAGACATGCTTTAATAGTACAAAGTTTGAAAAAGAAGAAAAAAATAATGTGATTACTGTGGAAAGAAACTGAGCTATTCACCTGTCCAAAAGCATCTGAGGAAAAGCGGTTTTACCATATGACCACTCTTTGGACTCTGAATCTGGCAAAGGAGAGTACCAAAGGACAGGACTCAAAGTCCTCAAAAGCTAGAAGTGTATCTTGTATGAGCTCCAGTATAGCATTAGGGCCCTTTTGAGCACTCTCTGTCAAGGATCAAGGCCCACGATTAAAGAAAACGACAGATAAGCAAAAGTATCTCCCAGCCTTCCTTAGCAAAATGTGACATGCTGAGATGAGACCTAAGGTCAGGTTTGCTGTCACAATGCTTATGTTAGTTATCCATTATGGAATTTATTTGGGCCAGGGCTGATCAAATCTAAACCGCTTTAGGTCTTTATAGGAATTTCATTTTGTGCTCTTGTTTTAGCCATGGAGTTAGGCTTCAACCAACAAAATTAAAAAGACAAAAAAGTTAATTCTCTTGTAAGTGAGGGTTTTCTTTTCTGGTAGAAAAAAATACACATCTACTGAGAAATATTTCTATGCTGATTATTAGTTGAACACATTTTTTGACAGCTAGGTTATATACCATGCCAATAGTGAACATGAGAGTGTCACTTTATCTAAATATGGGATTGTCAGTTTGCCTCTGAAAAATATAGAAAGTATGGAAAACAGCAGAGATTCTCTAATACCTAAATTTAAAGCTCATGGACAAGGTAAGCCATTTGCAGAAATCTAAGATCCAAAAGTAATTGGGTTTTAGTCAGAGTTTCTGTTACAGGCAGGATATCCTCACACATTTCTTCATTATAAATAATGTTTTGAAATATTCTTCTTGCAAATTGTCTAAATTATACCTAGCATATTTCATGGAAATGTGGCCCTTTTTTCACCAGGTCTATGGATGTTAAATATCAGAAGAGCCCTTCAGATTCCAGAATCTTTTGTGCCACTAAGTGCATTTAAAGGATTTATTGAAAGAGCAGATGGGGTCTGGGAAAGGCAGGCAGCTTACATTACTGGATGCCACACTGTCCTAAGCCTATTTCTCCATAGGTTTGACTCTTGGAAAAGGTACATAATCCCTTTGTCCTTCACTCTCTGTCTACAGCCAGGTTTGATTTATGTAATGAATGCATGGTACAATATGAATGTGTTAGCAGTGTTTATAACTGAAGAATTACTCCTAGAACTGCAAGCTCAGCTCTTTCATGTATGTGGAGAATGAACATAATTGTGATGCAAATAAGGCATTTGTACAGGCCTTAACTTGTAATACATCTGTAACTGAGGTACCAGGGCATATACTGTCTTGTATCATTAGCATGTTACAAGAATATTGTTTTTAAAGGATTAATTCCCTAGTTTAAGCAATACAGGAGATAAGTCTTTACCACAACAAATGGCAAATTCATTGCAGAAAGAGCCTGAAGAGCAAGGTCTGTTTAGCTGAACCAAAAATAGACTTAGAAGAGACTTGATTGCAAGACATCAGTACTTTCAAAAGTCAAAATTACTAAATAATAATGTCCTTGTTAATCTAGCAGGGAAAGACATGAAGAGAATGAATAGCTGGGTTTTTCATCCAAAGAAATTAAAATTAAAAATTAGTGCCTCATTTCTAAGAGTAAGATTGATTAACCATTGGAACAGATATTAAGGGATACAAAGTCATTATTTCTTGAAGCCTCCAAAGAAAGATAGAGCAATACAAAACATATTTTTAGATATATATTTCCGTAAAAAGAAAAAAGAATGCCAGTTCAGTACACAGGTGATGGTAAAATTTTAGGGCATGTATTACACGGAAGGTCAGACAAGGGCATCTGATAGCCATTTCTAGTGTTAAATGTGTGAATGAAAGCAGACCAACGGAGAGAGCTGATTCTCAGTGTTTTCAAACCCTGAATAAATTGTTAACATTTATCACCCTGCCTGTGATTTCAGCTTTATGCTTGTGCAACACAAAACCACAAAATCTAGAACACTCAGACTGCAGTTGCATTGTATGGATGGCAGGAAACGTTTTATCATCTAGCTCTAGGCTGCTGTTGTACCTTGGAAAAAATATGTCTGCTCTGGCAAACACTGGATCTCATCTGCTTTATGCAAAAAAGAACAAGGATGAAGAAAAATAATACACATAACTTTACTCCCTGTCTGATAAGAAATTTGCTTGTGTCTTACACAAAAACCAGAGCTGCCTGCATATTCATGAGGTACCCCTCACATTCAGGCCCTTACAGACATTGAATTTGATTAATATGCAGTTTGTGTATCCCTTGATGGAAATTGACATTCCCTAGAAATTAAATGTGAAAAACCATTATCTGGAGACCCACACATTCATATGCACTATTGAGTAAATGTACAGGTGGACAGGTCATGTAGGGAAAGGCTTTGTTTGAAGTTGTCCAAGGGTATGTAAAGGAGAGGAATGACATAGTGTTTTTGGCACTGAGCATTGAAAGATTAGACTAATGGAAGTTTTATCAAGTTGTATCCTTGCAAGGGGTGGAATGAGATGGTAGAACAACAGCAACTTCTCTGATTGATCAGTTATACCTGAGCTAGGCTTTGGTAAAGTTCAGCACAACATTACAGGGTGAATTCCTTGAAAAAGGAATTCAAGGCAATTTTTAGGAGAAGATACTGATGAGTTTGTAGCAATGAATCATAAATAGACCTGATGCAAGAAAGTGAAGAATGAGGAGATCAGAGGAATGAGGCACTGATTTGTTGTAGGACTGAATTTCTAGAAAATTACATATTTATGTGTTGAACTGAACTTTATGTGTAATACCTGGAAATCTGAGTGTAAATACATGCTTAGAAAACAGGGATAGGCTTACAAATGTGTTTTAAATACTGAGAAAAGCTGTAGTCTGACAAGTATAAGATTTAAATACTGGGCTGTTTATGTGAGATAGTGATGATTATGTCTCCTTTAAAAAATAAATCTTATATAAAACTTCACCTCCTTCAGAGACTAAAATAAAGTACATTTCTTGTACTTTGGTTACTGAGTTTCAGTATTTTCTGGGGGAATGCAGTGAATTTGTCCATTCGATGACCAGTGAGTGATTGTTGCTGTAGAGCACGAAAGAAAGATGAGAGACTCCAAATATTTCAGAAGGCAAAGAGCATAGCAAAAAAGGCTTTATTGTCTAATTCTTACTACCTTTTATAAGGTGTTCCCATACAGTCTTAACATGATTGGTGAATGGGAACGATACCTGTCTAATCCCATTGGTTAAACTAGAGAAACAGCAAAACACCACCTGGAGAAAGATTGTTTTGAGAAAGGATAGTTGTTTACTAAGATTGTTTTGAGAAGAAGCTTTCCTGAGAAATTTTTCCTTGGGAAAAGTTAGCAGCTGCTAGCAGGCTAAAATATCTCAGACCCAGAAATATCAGGCCCACAAGTGATGCCAACAATTTTAGACACTTGTCACTTCTATAGCAGTAAACCCTTTGTGATTCACCTCCCTCTTAGGTGCTCAGATGTTTGTGTGAGTGGTTGAGTTTCAAGGACTTGGGAATTGAAAATTCCCTTGTTTTATTTTTCTTTCTGGTCATAGTGACATTTTGCTAAAGTCTTTGGTGGTGTAAAGACTTCTGTAAGAACTTAGAAGGAGAAAAGGTTTGCCCTTGTATTTTTGTCACCACTTTTCTCACAATAATTTCACCCTGTTAGCCTAGTTTTAATTTTATTTAGCTCTGTTTATTTGCACTGAAATGTTTCAGAAAAAGGAACTGTCACAAATGCACTGGTACAAAATATATATTTCTTGTCATGGCCTGGTCTGAAATGCATTTGAAAGAAAATGTCATAGCAGGTAGCACTATGTCTTTTAAAATTCATGTTAGGTCAGAGGGAGTGTTTTGTCTTTATTTAATTTTATAAGGTTTTCCCAATAAGGTCCTTTTCATCTGGGAGTAGTACAAGAGGGCTGGAGGGAACCTGGCAGAAAGCTGGAAAATGTTCATCCAGTGATCTCAGATGTATTTCTAGAAGCAAGTAAAAATACCACAAAGGGAAATGTACCCCACTGTTAGAAATGCTGTGAGCAAAGTGCAACAGAGGGATCACCATTCAAGGCAAGCAAGAAACTTCAGAGTGCAGGAGGCAGGTGACTGTTCAGCATGACTGAAAAAATTGGTTTAATAGAGGCAAGGTATACAAAACAAAACAATTAACACCTCAACTACTTGGAGATTTACTCAGCATGCTGCAACACAACAGAATGGGGTTTAATTCTCCATATTTACAGAAGGACCACAATTCTGGTCTTAAATTGTTAAGAACACATTAATGTTTTAATGCAGGTGAAAACGTACAGCTGCCTGAGATGAAATCCCCAGCGCATAGGATAAAATAATTTTAATCCCCTGCAAACAAAACAGAACAAAAGCTAGTAAGATTATTTAATTTTTTTTCCTCTCTGTCTCTCTCCCCCCCCACCTCTTTTTTTCTTACTAATCAGGGAGCACAGAGTGAATAACAAGAAGTGTTTAAATCATGCATATTGTTTTCTGTGTTGTCTCAAGCGTCAATTTTATGGATGCATATGGCTTGAATGTCAAAAAGTGCAACTGGATGTTTTTCCTTGAGATTTTGACCATGCTATGTTAGAAGGCATTGTATTAGTATGTACACTGTGACTTCCAGATTGCAACTTTTCAAGCAAGAGGGCAGTCTAAGGAACTGCTTTTCAGCCACAGTTCTGCCTTGAGTAGTTATTAATCAGTGTGCTACTGGCCCTGTCCTGGTTCTGCATATGTGTTTGTGCAGCCATTCTGTGAGCTGGGTTGGAAAACTTGCAAAAGAGTAACACTAGTAACAGTATAATCATTATTTTCCTAGGTTATTATTTAACCTAGGTTATCTATCAGCTGGACCAGACTTCCTGCCTCCTTGCAGCTTGATTACATAAATGTTTTTACCACCATTACCTGAAGGATAATTCAGGGACAAGAAGAAAAGCAGAGGATACTGGAGCCAGCTTAAACAATACCACTATTTGGATGGCCAACACAATGTGGAAAAGGAAACCTGCTCTTACTACTGACCCTTTGTGAAAGTATACTTCTGTTCACTATAAGACATTTAAACTAAAATATCTAGTATATAAAAAAAAAATGGAAAACTTCAAGCTGAGTGCTGAGGAAGCTTCACACTAATACTGCTATATAGTGTTTATAGCAGATGGGAGGCAGCTGAGCTGTAATGGAGCATCACTCATGGTAGCAGTGTTGGCCAGCATTTGCAGAATCAAGAGGAGTGACAGGTCTGTACAGTGATGTCTTCTCATTGCAGTCATTGTTGGTAACCTTTCCAGCTGAAGGCACTTGCTGTAACAGAACCAGGCAGGTCCTAGCCATCAACCATTTAAGACAATAACAGCTCCAATGCAGAATGTGCCACCTGAGTCACACCTAGTAAAATTGTAGTTCACCCTGTTAATAGAGCAAATGTAAATGTGTTGGAAATAACATACAGATGTGACAGCAGTGGGTGATCTGTTAGTTGTGAGTGGCAGAAGTCTTCATGAGATGTGGTATTCCCAAGCCATTGAATCAGTCCTGCTTTCCTTCCATGTGGCTTAATGGGAATACAGAACCATCACTGAAAATTTGGTCTTGCATGCAGACTTGCTGCACAGCTTGTCACAGGAGTCAGACCTTTAAAACACAGCTGTTATTGCAGGGGCTTGAGCCACAGACAATTTGGCAAAGGGCTCTGTTTTTAGGGCATCATTAGTAGCTTTATTCTGAATCTGCCCAGAGATAGAAGCAATAAATGTAGGAGAAAAATTTTTTTCAGAGCATTGTTTCTAAGCCTTGCAAGGCCTGAGAAACCAATCAATGTGTTTATAAAATATTTATGGGGATTCCTTTTCCTTCTAAATATTCACTGATGATTTGGAGTGGTGCTTAATGAAGCTACCATGGGGTCTAAGGCCACTGTCTGAGTTGCTTGTCTCACTGCAGTTCACTGAGGTATAGGCCTTTGAGAATTGGTGCAGGGACTAAGGAGTCCCTTGGCTTTCTGAAGTTCTAGAGAAAGTGCTGTTGTGTGCATTTTTTTTTTTTTTTTGCTTTTAAATTCATGAGAGGTTTTTTGGTCCCTCTCCTCTCCTCTCCTCTCCTCTCCTCTCCTCTCCTCTCCTCTCCTCTCCTCTCCTCTCCTCTCCTCTCCTCTCCTCTCCTCTCCTCTCCTCACTTGATAGAAACTTATACTTGATTTTTTTTTTTTTTTCATTTTAAACTTGAAAATTCACATGCAAATACAGACTTACAAGATGCTTCAACTTAACAAAAAATGTTACTGAAGACAGTGGTAAAACCTCAAGCTTTTGTTTCTTCTAAAGTGACATGTTTGGGGTCAGGCTTTTCAAATAAACCTTGAAGCAGCAGGATAATGTGAGAACTAGAAGAAAGGGTAGCAGTTTGCTCTTGAACATTAGCACACACAAATGAATTGAACTGGCTTGGACTCTTGAAACCTTGTATCCAAATCCTGCATTGTGGAGAAAATTTTCACAGCTTGAAAATATCCAACTTTTGTGTGCCACTTTTGCACAGTTGGGAAAGTTCCATGTCTGTGGAGGAGGGGATCAGGTTATATTGTATTGGAGCTGTAATATACAGCCTATATTAATTTTCTCATTTTATTTGTATGAATAATTAATGCTTTAATTTTCATATATTCACATAAGTAAATTAGAATTTCTTCTTCCAATATAATAATTTCCAGCAAAATAAGTATTCTGCAGGGGTTTACCTAGCATTAATTTCCTCCTTGTGTTGTTATAAATATTTAGAAATTGTGTGTAGGTGGATCTCTTGTGGTAAAAGATGGCACCTAAACCTCTCAGTGGAATTATTTTCTTGTAATTCTTTGAATCATTTGTTATACCATTAGCTGTGTCTCTCTTAGCCAATTGCAGTAGTAGCTTAACTGTAAAAATAGCAAAGCCTCTTTCTTAAAACAGCAATTTTTTTAGATGGCATTAATAGTAATAGAGCTTGTACTTGGTATTAGCGCTGACAACTTTCATTTGAACATCTCAGAGCTTACAGAATGTCAGCTGATTCAGACTATCCACTTTCACAGCAAAATATCTTTTCTATTAATGTCAATTCTCATCTTGAGTTTTTAGCTACTTTTTTTTTTTTTTTTTTTTTTTTTTTTTCCAATTGAAACATGGGAATTAAACAGCTTAGCCTAAGGAACAGGACCCCAGAATATAACACAGGAGTTTTGATTTGACACAGAGAACAAAAGGTCTTTAATGCCTCCTCTGATGTGAAATATTGCAGTACAGAACAGGAGTCTGGATGGTCACAGGAGGTCAGATTGTTATCCCATGAAAGGGGAAGCACTTTCATTTTACAGATTTCTCAAACACAAATAAAATACGTAATTGAAACCTTAAACCTAACATTGCTTTTTCCTTTCTATAGGAACTACTGTAACATTTATAGCAGCTCTGAAGTTTGATTGTGTTTTGAGAATTAGTTCCATTAAAAAGTGTCATATTCATAGGTCATTCAATGCTAATGCTGCATATTTAACTACTATACAAATTCTTGTGTTTAATCTAGGCTAGTTTTGGATACCACAAAGGAAGCAATCACATAAATAAACCCATATTAATAGAATAATTGGGTGACATTAAAAGCAGTGACCTTCAAAAGATGTTTAAGGATTTACCAGGCTTAGTTGTGTTTGTGCTTGGATAAGGAATTGCAGATCAGGATTCTTGGCTTCTTCCATGGCTTAGGCACTGGTACATCACTGCCTGCCAACTTGTGACAGTTTCCATTGGAGAGTTTGCACATACACATCTGTGTATTCCATGGGGGCTCAGTTGCTGGTACTGTTTGTTAAATGACTGCAGATATGTAGTCCTTTTAACATAGCAAATATTCATCCTATTTGAGGTTTTGGTAAAAACACAAAGAAATATCACCATTAAAAGCTTAGCAAAATGCTATGTAAAAACCCATTAGTTTTAGCTTGCCTAAAACATTTTGAAAGTATTTGCCATATTAATAATTTACTAATCATTGTAGAACATTTTGGGGAGCTTTTAATCTAATCATATATAATTGAAAAGAATGAGTTTGTTCATAATGAAGTAAGAGCTGAAATGCTCATTAACTTGTTGGAGCGAAGTCCTATCAATTTTAGGTGAAATAGACACAATGGTGATAGTTCCAGGAGACTTTCCATTTCTTCCAAATATCCTCTGACCTAATTACTATGGACTAAATACTTGCTCACATTTGAGGTCTCGTTTATTCCAAAATAAAAGAACAAAATCATTGAGATGTTCTTGACTTCATATTTGTGAGACCAAATATTTTTGTTCAGAACAACAACTGAAATTTCAACATAGTTTTTTTTTCTTCTTTGGTGCTGTTCTTTTCTTAAATGCCTAACATGATGCCATCATTTAGGCAAAAGGGAATATTGTATGTACTAAAATTCTTGTAAAAATTCATAAACTCCTTAAATTTTTCTATAGTTCTAGAATATATCTACAGATATCTGTGAATATTTAATGCACAAAACATTTTTTAAAATCAATATATACAGCATAACAGAATTATTAGAGGTTTAAATCTCTGATTCTTCAGTGAGTAGAACTGCAGCCTGCCTTTGTGGTACTACATAGTTTATGACCTAATTTTATCTACTTTAATATTCTTAGTTCTTCTAAGTTTGTTTACTGCCGTGAGTAAAATTATATGATCCATAGAAAAGATTAGGGAACAGAAAGCTCAGTAATGGAAGTTTTGTGTTTCTGCTATCTGAAGACATTATGATAGGGCTGAGATGATTTGAGGGAGCCTATGAACCTCTTATAAATTGTGGTAGATTTTGTGCAGTCATTCATAAAGATATCCCATGGAGTTTTTCTGTAAGGATACAAAACCTTTCTCTGATGGACAGTAAAATCTTTCTCTGGTGGACAGTCCAGAACATCTCTGGCAGTCAGAGACAAAAAGCCATGATAACTCAGTGACTGAAGAACAAGCATACTGGGGAGGAAGATAGAATCTTACCAGCAATGACATAAGGAAACATCTGAGCATAGAGAAAGAATCATGAAAGCTGGGCAAGAAGTCAGACCAGGTTAGTCATAGAATCATCACAGAATGGCTTGGGTTGGAAGAACATCTTAAAGATCGTCTAGTCCCTGACAGTAACTGTTTCTTCTTATTATTTTTAATCCTTTCCAATGTCTGAGTGGTACATGCTGCAACAGTCCATCTCCATACTCTGAAACACAACTGAATTCAAAGCATCCTTCTTTCTGGGAAAGCTGCCCTTTAACAGTAAAACCCCTTGGTGCTAGCACCTCTCTAGGTGACCTGGACAGTTTCCTGTGAGAATGCCTTGAGATCTGGCAATAGTCAGCCTGCTGACTCCATTCAGACTCAAGTGCTAGGGGATTTTAGGTGCACAAAGGATCTGTGAGAGCCAGCTGGGGAGCCAAGTACAAGGAGATTTTCTAGAGCTGAGACAGGGGTCTGAAAAAGATGTGAATTAGTCTTGCAGTTGTAAATTATCCTATAATAATTCTGCCTAAGCAGATTCTAAAATACATGGGAAATATATTTTGAAAATGGTTTTCTGGTGCTATTCAGCATTAATAAACATGATGAGCAATCACAGTACCTCAGTATACCCTGTCTTTCACATGAAGAACTTTCGCACGAAGTCCCTCACAGATGCTAATTAATTAAGCCTTACAACACACCTGGGATGGAAACACTTCAGGGGAGTTTATAATATCTGTTCATTTTACATTTAGATTAAACACCGCACAGAAAGGTTAAAAGATTACTCCCCGGTGACACAGCAAGTCAGAGCTAGAGCAAAGAGCACAACCCCAAGACCCTGCTTGGATGTTGGTCTGCTGAAACAGTGGGAAATATGTATTGGACTCATACAGTTTATAGCAAGATAAAATAGCTGTGTAAATATTTATTTACACTGCAAATTTGGGATAACAGAATATTGCTGTGATTTAGTGAAGCTCATATCGTACAGATTGAGAAATAAATGCAGAGTAATGCATCAAAGGACTCATTTCACATTAGCAGCACAGAAGCATGCTACTATTCCTCTGCCATCCACTTCTGCAAATGTGTTGTAGATGCAGCAGCAAGACTAAATAATCTTGCTTTAAGAAGGATGACTGCAGCTAGAGGGAGCTGGCTCTCTGAAGTCCAAGGAAAGGTAAAAGTTTTTTATGATTTTAGTCTCCATGCTCTTTTCATGTGTCTAGCATTTTATTTTATTAGCCCAAAACCCCCAAACTCCCAAAGGAACAGCAATTGTAATTAAGATCTCTTTTTACCCAAACCTAATGCAAGTGTGTCTTGAAATACAATATATGGACTCTAACAGTATTTGGAGACTTAATTGCTTTTGAGTCAGCACTGAGAATTTTCTGGGGAATCCTCAGGAGATTTTCCCAAGAAGATGGTTGAGTCACCAACCCTGGAGATGTTCAAGAAACAACTGAAGGTGGCACTTCATGTTATGGACTAGTTGACAAAGGGATGATTGGTCAAAAGTTGGACTCCATGCTCTTGGAGGTCTTTTTCAAACTAAATGATTGTGATTTTTTCTGAAAGTAGAGTTCTAGTGAAAAGACTGGAACCTTCCAAGAAGTAGAGAGGTCTCTACTGGAATAGATTTTAGCTGAGTTGGTTAGAGCATGGTGCTAGTAACACCAGGGTCATGGGTTTGATATCCATGTGGGCTATTCACTTAAGAGCTGGACTCAATGATCATTGTGGTTCTCTTCCAGCTCAGAATATTGTGTGCTTCTGTGAAATTCAAACACATAGTTCATCTTCTATTTGCAAACATGGCAGAGCAGGCGACTTCCACATTAAGTGCTTTTAATCCTGTTAAATTAACATACATTCCTGTAAGTAATTCCATTGTCATAGAAAACACTTTCTACTTCCTCGAGACTTACATTCCAAAGTCTAGAGGAAATGGATTTCTCTCTTCTTGTTAAAATAAAATCTTTTTAAAAGGTCTCTGAGTGATTTCTTCCTATTTTTGAAAAGATGGTGGGACTGGGGCTTCTTTTTACAGTGTTGTGTTACTGGAACCCACATCATGCCTGGCTTTCCAGTGGAGTTTTCTACTGACATCAGCACCCCAAAGCACTGATTTCTTAAGTACTCATCTTGTTTTAATTTGAGCTGCCTGCATTGAAGGGAGGAGGTGAGGACATAAACTCTTTATTGAAAAGGTAACAAATGTTGAGCTAGACCCTGATTTCTGTTGCGCGTATGCTGTAGATAGTTGATACCATACTTCCTTGAGGCATTTGTAGGGTTGGTTTATGACAGGACAGAGGTTTGGGGTGAGAATACAAACCCATTCTTTTTCAAAGCTGATTTATTAGGCATTCGTTACTGCGAAACACACTGTAAGCCCATAAATTTGCATTCATTTTTACTGATGTGACCCAATTACAGAATGAACTGAATTTCATTAAAGTGTATATGTTGGCCTTCCTTCCAGTGACGTTCTTATTGCCTGTCTTTTGTACCTTACTGAGGAAGAGCCTTGTTTCAATGAAGTCTGTAGGCTAAAGCATTTTATGTTTAGACTCTGATCTTACCTCTCCACTCTGTCAATGCTTTTTTTTTCTTTTTCCTCTTTGTAGTCAGCCTACTTGTGTTGCTTTCAAGTACTAAGGGTAATCCCTCCAGCTTTCACAGACATTGTCAGCTGCTTTGATGCATGATCCACTATAACATGCAAGTAGGTCTTCATTTCAGTGTGAGAAGTTCCATAGTACACACCTTATTCTTTAGCTTTAAGGCAGTGCTGGGAGATGCACTCACTAACTTTCCGCTCCTCCACATTGTTCCCAAATCTATGGGGTATAGTCCTTTATTTTTAATGTAGAATATGTATCTTTTGATGGTAGTGAGTATGAAATCGGCAGAAGGATGTTGACTTAAATGCCTTGAAGATGGAAGTTCTTGCTTCACAAATGAGAAACAGCTGAACAGTATGCCAGCTCCATAAACTCATGGAGAAAAATCCCTTCTGTACAAAGCAGCTACTTATGTCTTACTTTAGACCTGCTTTAAAAATAATTTTTGAACATGTGACCTTTAAACTATTTCTCTGCTTTACCAGCATAGGCCATCCCAGTTAATATATGTCCCACTTTAGGAAAGAGAAAATAAATCCAGGAAGTTTGTTTTTCTTTGCCATATGTCTTGAGTTAGGGTATTTTAAAGGGAGATGAATGCTAAAGCTGGTGAAACCTCACTGAAGTGGTTTACTACCTAATATTAAATTGTGTTACAGACAGAGTGGTGATGAGATGCACACAGCAAACAATGGGAAGACTTGTGTACCTCAGCTGCTCTTTTCTACTGTATCAGTTAGTGAGACTGAAGGAACTACCACTGTGTATGAAAATTACCCAACTTCTGTCATATGACAGCCATCTTTACCTCCAGCTGGCTGCACACACTGTTGGAGAATGGATAGGCAAGGTTTCATCACTAAGTGCGCTTGCTGAAGTAATCTGTTGCTCTGTAGTCTTCTGTCAAATATGCAGACTGAGTCTCATCAGCTTTAAGTAAAGTAGTATGAGGCTTTAATCAAGAAATAGCTCTCTTTAAGTCTGTGCAGTGACCTGTGAGAGGGAATACTGTGATTTGTACGGCAAGTTTTCCCAAGGTAATGTTGGTTTTAAGAGATGTGAATTTAGAATGATGTAAACAGACATTCATACAGTAATGAAAGATTTATTATAAAACTCTGAGGTAAATGGATAGAGGCAGAATATGTACTTAAAATATGTAGTATTACTTGTTTTTATCTGAAGTTGCATTAAGGTGTAACTTAAAACAAGCTTTTCCTTCTTCATTGCTGCATACTAGCAACGTCACCACATCCCTACTTATTAACCTCAAGAGACATACCTGTGCTCCAATAGTGTGAGTGGTTTCAGTTTTAAATCCTTTGATGGCAATGAGGGCAGCCCAAAAGAGGAGAGTCCTTGGTTTACAATCAGAGAAGACTCAGTTCAGAAAGTTAGCAGAGCAGGTTGCTTCTGTATGCTCAGTATCTGTTGTTCATAAATGAGCCTTTGCCAGCAGCTGTATTTAAGAAGTTCAGCATTCATTCTTGCTCATTAGTTGTTGTTTTTACTAAAAGAGTTAACAAGGGAGCCAATAAGTGCTGGCTGCAGCTGTGGTCTCTCTTTTTATGGATTCACCTGTTCAGCACTGAGGAAGGCCAAGACCTACCTGCTCCTTTCACACACAGAATTGGGCTACTAGCAGATGATGTTAATGATGATTGGCCTCCATTGTCCTGCTATGTATTTACACCAAGTGTGAAACGTGTAATAGATATTACCATCTCTATACAGCCTTCAAAATTTATTGCTGCTGCAAAAGTGCCTCTCAGGGCTATGAACACTTTCATTTATTAACCCTAAAAAGAGTGAGCAAAGACTATATTACCACCATCCAAGTTATCAGAAAGCCTAAATCCTGCACTGAAGGGCTGAAAGTGACAATGCTTTGATTTGTGGTCTTGCCTCATGCATTTATTTCTGAGGTTCTTGAAGAGAGATCTAATTAGCAGTCACAGTCCCGGCATTTCTGTACTGGTGGACACCTGTCCAAAGAAAATGAGCCATGAACAAGGAGCTGCTTTTCAAGGGCCACCAAAATTACTGATAATTTTTAATGTATTTCAATTATTTTTTTAAAATAGCCAAAGATAGATTAATTTGTGACAACTAAATGCGAGAGGCAAACATTCCTACTGTATTTCTATGCATATTGCCATGCCCTTATATTTCAGACTTCACTGTTAGATAGAATTTATGCCTCCCCAGACTGCACTTTTACTATCTTACTCTTGTGGCAAAAGCAGCATCCCAATTTTTTGTGGCTATGATCCTTCTTGTACACACAAACTTCTCAAGACATTAGATTTTAGTTGCTAATCATTTCTGCCTTTGGATAGTGTTACATTTACTGAGGATGACAAAAAACCCTTAAAAACTGCGAGTGAGAGCAAATTTTTTTCCTCAGCTTTTTCTCTCTCAATATTTCACACAACTAAAAAGAGAGTAGCAGTTCCAGATTGTAGAGAAAAATGTATTAATGATGTTTGAACTGCATATCTTGCAAATAAATCTGAAGTAAACCATATGAACTGATCAGAGTTGAATAAGAGTTCATCAAAACTTCTTTCCCTCATTTATAAGTCATGTATCTGATACACCTTAGAGATTATTCTCAGTATTCTTAAATCTCACAACCAACAATTAAAATATGCAACAATATAGAATTCTTTTGGATGGAAGATTACAAATACTCAGCAGCAGCGTAAAACAAGTTTGGTGTAGGGATTGAAGATTTTGAGAATATAAGAAAAGTTAAGAACGTAGTCTAGAGGTTTTATGTAGGCTGTAGTTCATTAGGTTGCTTTAAACATTGTTATTTTTCACACGAATTAGTAAGTGATCCAGAGTACATAATCTTTCAAGTGTTTTAATATGCTAATTTCGCAACTCTTGATAAGGAATGCTTCCAAAATTTCAGTGCCTTTTAAATCTAGTAGCTATACAAGGCAATATAACAGACACCTCAGATCTCTATTTACATTGCAAATTTAACATTTCCAAAGTACTGGAAAAAATGCCCCCACAATGTAACCAGGTGGCCAGAAGAGGTGGTCATCCCACTGTTTTTAGCACTGGTGCAGCCTCACCACAAGTACTCTGTGCTGTTCTGCACTCCATAGTTTAAGAAGGATGTGGAGGTCCTTGAATGTGTTGAGAGAAGGGCAGAAAAGCTGGTGACAGGGCTGGAAGGAGGGCCCTATGAGGTGCAGCTGGGTACACTAGGCTTGTCTGCTTTGGAGGAAAGTAGCCTGAGGAGCACCTTCACTGTGCTCTGGGGAGGTGCTGAGCTCTTCTCCCTGGTATCCTTCAGCAAAATGTGTGGGAATGGTTCAAAGCTGTGAAAGGGTAGGTTCAGACAACACATTGAGAAACATTTATTTAATGGGAGAGTGAAGGCTCTTGTAGGGTTCTTACAATTGAACTGTTGTATTCTGTATATTTCTCTCTTTTTTTTTTTTTTTTTTTTTTTTTTTTTTTTTTTTTAAGAAAATCCACAGGTAGGACCATGGTATTTTTGGCTTCATCCATAATTTTTACTTTGTGCCAAAGCCAGATCCTTACTGAAAGTAAGAAACAACTCAGTGAAATGGTCCCCTCTGCCTCCTGGGGGCCAATCTCTGCACCACTACTGCAGCACCAGGTTGCTGCAAGCACAGCACAGACCTTGCCTTAGACTACCTGTTAGTGGGCTGTACTCTGACATGCCAACCTTCACATCATAGCCTCGATAAGCAGATAGCCTTTCAGGGTAGGTAGTATTATTTCTGCCCCAAAGAGATTTTCTGATTACTTGTGTTATCCTCCCTGTTGTTGCTCCTTTTTTGTCATTGTTTTTGTTGGTGGTTTTTGTTGTTTGTTTGTTTGTTTTTGTTTTGCTGTAGTTTTTGTTTTTATTACTGTTGGTTATGGGTTTTGGTTTTTTTTAACTTGGCTGTTCACATAAATTTTGATCTGGAGGGAAATATCAATGTTTCAGCTTTACTTTCAGGCCCAGAGGGTTGCAATTCCAAGTCCATTACCTATTTGTGGTATTGTAACAACATCATAAAGTGACCTGACTTTTGTAGCTAGGAGAAATGCTACTGTTTAGCATTGTGTAGCTGACTAGCAGAAAGTGATGCCTGGATCAAGGCCTGTATTCCAGATATTTCCTGTGAGAAAGTAGTGTCAAAGCTTAGGACTGAGCTTTCCACTGTCTGGAAGATGGAAGAGATATTGCGTATTAGCAATGGCACCATCAATTGCAATCAGCCAAAGCAGGATGTTACAGGTTAACCCCAAGCCCACTCTATCCTTTGCCTCTCTTTTATATAGGTGTTATTATTTTTTCATGACATACTTAGCTAAATAAGGCATAAGAATTTTCCTGCTGTAGAATGTAAAATGAGAGAAAAGCAGAAAGAAGAAGAGAAGAAAAAGCCCCTTAGCAAAAACTCCCTTATTAGAGTACTTATTTTTTTCATTAAATCTTGGCATCTACTTTAAGAATTAAAATAGTACTCATTTTCAAATTTTACAACTGACTAGCCTGTGAATTTAGAAGTGCTTGGGGAAGGGTGAATAGTTCATTATCTTGTTCCCTCAATGACACTTTCAAATGCTTTCCTTATGGTGACCTCTATTTTAAATTTATGGGAATCACTTAAGTGTCAAACAAGCTAAGTGATGCATTTCATTAATGAAAAATTAATGGTGAAGACCTTGGGCTAGTTTTCGGTACTTATTTACAATACATATAATTCATTAGAAGAACATCAGTCAAGCAAGGATCCTGCATGGCTGCAGTCATGTTGTAAATGGGACTTTATTCTCTTTTTTACCAGTTAGTGAAAGTATGAGGCAGGGAAAAATACACATAAAAGAGATTTAAGGAGTCTTTGGAAAAGTGGTAAAATAGGGTACACAAGTCATAAATTCTGATTACTAACTCTAACCATTCTTATTAGTGTAGGAGTGAGATAGCAGTTCATGAAAGGAAGAAAGTCTTTGTGACAGACAAGGACCAACTGACTTGCAGAAATTTGGGACTATGGTCCACTGGTTAGAATGAGGTACTGAGAAGAAAGTCTTAATGCTCCCATGTTGTCTCTGCTGGTGTGGTGACCCATGGCCTTAAAGCAAGTTCCTTCTCATCAAAAACTCACTTTCTGCAGAACCTTCTCAGAGACAGCCTTTGGAGAGAATCTTGCTCTACTCTTCTATACAATGAGATGCAAAATGAAAGTCACACTTTCATATACTGCAAAAGGCATGGTTTATTGTCTCAAATGTAAAGCTGTACAAAACTATACAGTTCAAATATATTCTTCAGCTTAAGTCAGGCTATAGCTGCCCATAGGCTTTGGATCAGAAATTACACAAGTCTTTCCTTTTTGTCATATAATAGGTGAGGTGTCTTTTAAAGACATTTCCTTCCAAGCACACTAATGTGAAAACGCCATCCTGAATTAAACATAGATTGTAATAATACAAAAAACTTTAATTCTGTTTATATAACACAATTCTTGCCAGTACTATAGATGTGTTTATCAGACAAGTGATCAATACAGCTCTAGGCAGTGACTCCCAAATTCTTAGTGGCATGGTATAGAACAAATCAGGCAGATGGATTCATAAAAATTAAGTATCTTTGGGCACAGAAGAATATGATAATAACAAAACTTCTTTTTAATAATGCCCAGGTATTCAAATCAACATATCACTGTGCTGGACACACAACTTCCATTTTTTAGTGTAGAAAGCTCCTGTTCTAGTTCAGACTTGCTACAAAATACAAGACCAAAAATGTAAGAAGCCATGCCTTGCTTTGTCTGCCTATAAAATGAGAATAATGATATCTGTGAAAGTGTTGCACCACCTTATTGTTTATTCATGGCACTCTTTACACCCAATCATTGAACTGTCATCCCTGTTCTCATTGCAGAGTTATAAATGTCTTTTTAGGATAGTGCTCTCAAATGCTCTGAGCATCTGACTGCCTTCAAAGTGATCCTCCAGGTCTGCTGGGGCTCACCCAATGCCAGTTTTCTAAGCAGAATATTCAGATCAGTCTGCATGAAGGAGTAAATGAGGAACGACAGTTATGAGTTTTCTGGCTATCTATCGGCAGTGGATTAATAATGTAAAGTACTCTGCTCTGACAAGTTATTTGTTTTTGCTGAGATTAAATGGCATCACTTGGAAAACTACGTGGGTTTATTACTATAATAATTTTCATACAGTGATAACAAATATAAGCACCATAATATCACCCAGATCAGTCCTTAATGGACACAAGTACCATTTAATGTTCTTAAATAAGTTTTGGAATATGAGCTCTGAGGATTATGTTGTTTAATAATACTAATAAAAGTACAAGAAAATGTTCAGATGCTGATTGCAGGGGGAGGAGAACAGACTACAATTATACAGCAAACTGAGGAAGGAGCTGAGATGATATTTGCAAAGTTTTTCCTGACACAAATCAGTTGACTTAAGAAGTTTTGAAAGAAGCTTTTTTTTTTCTCTTGCACAAGGCTTTAAAAATTTGTTAGGAATGAACCAATATTTAGAAATGGACCAGCACAAGCTGTGCATGTTGCTAGACAGCAGTTCCTCTGTATTGTAAAGAAATTTATTTAGCTGTGGGTGCACATGTAAAAGATGTCTGAATAGCATGTGCTATTCAGAAAATTGAGATCAAAACTGTGAAAAATTCCATTAATTATGATATTATCACCCTTCTAGATAAAGCCTATTATTTCCTGGTTGCTCATAGGCTCGACTTAGGACACATGGGGCAATAAAGACGACGGTAAAACAACTTTTTTTTTTTTTTTAATAAGTTCTTCAACAGGCAAATTGAATGTGACTGAACTTCTTATTTAATGGAGAATTAAATATTTTAATATTTATATTAAATTTAATATTTAATATTTAATATTTAAATATTTTTCCACTAGAATTTCCACATTCTAGTGGAAAAAAAATTCTACTCCAAGTTGGTATTTCCTGTAGCTATTTTTCTTCTTGAAATTTAAAGTATGATACACTGTGAAAAATCTCCAGCCTTAGGAACCTGAGGTGCTGTAAACGGTTGATCCTGGTTGGATACCAGGCACCCTCCAAAGCTGCTCTCTCACTCCCCTCCCCAACTGGACCAGAGAGAGTAAATATAACAAAGGGGTCATGAGTTGTCTGGGAAAGATCACTTATCAAATACTGACATGGACAGAAATGATTCAAATTTTGGGATATTAATTGAATTTATTAGTAATAAAAATAAAGCAGGATAATGAGAAGTAAAATAAACATTAAATATATCTCCTTCCCTCCCTCCCAAGCTCTACTGTCTTCCCTGCAGTGCCACAGGAAGGCAGGGAAAGGGGGTTGTGGTCAGGTCATTACCTGTTGTTTCTGCTGCTGATCAGGGAGAGGAGTCCTCTGCTCCAGGGTAGGGTCCCTCCCATGGGAGACAGTTCTCCATGAACTGCTGCATAGTGGGTCAGTCTTTCCCAGGGTACAGTCCTTCAGGCACAGCCTGCTTCACTGTGGGTCCCCCACAGGGTCACAGGTCCCACCAGGAAACCTGCTCCAATGTGGGCTCCTCTCTCCAGTGGTCTGTAGTGCCCTGCCAGGAGCCTCCTCCAGCACAGGCCTCCCACAGGGTCACAGCCTCCTCTCAGTCATCCATCTGCTGCTGGCCTGCCTGCTTTGTGTTCAGTCCTCTCTGCTGCTACCAGGATAATGCATGAAATCAAGGTGCCCCCTCTCTTGCACTGCATGCAGGCTTGCAGGTGCCCTGAAGAATGGCATACTAGTCCTGCTCACTACTCATTTGGAATGCTTGAAGGCAAAACAGGAACCAAAGCAGATCTAACTGGTCTCTCCTGATCCCCAGTGGGAAATGTGTCCATGTGGCATTCAAGCCTACAGTGTTAGAGTCCATATCTTACATATGTAAACAGTCACTCAAAAAGACCTTCTGTTTCCAGTGTCCAAAATTCATTTTAATCAAAGGATTTTAGTATATATATGTGATGATAACATGATTCCTATCCAATTGTTTCCCGTATGGTGTATCTTCCTTCAGTGCTTTCATTTTATTTATGAAGCTGTGACTTCAAAAACTGCTTCATTCAATAATAAGTTATTTATCTAAATTTCTAGATTTTTCTAAACTTCTAGGTTACTCTAAACTTATCACTTTTATTTCTTCCCATTTCCTCTTTTGCTTTTCATATTTGCATGAGTGCCAGGCTGGAATGATGCACAGTTCAGACATTTCTCCAATTGTCTTCAAGTTTGAGATTTTAGAGTCAGGTGCTAGTAGACTGTATCTTTGAGCATGGCAGTGGAAACTGCTTCTTCAAAATGTCTCACTATTGTGAGTGAAAAAACAATAAAAAAAATTATAGCCTTTATAAAGATGTTCTTCCTTTCAGTCAAAGGATAAGGTTTCAGAAATGAGGGAATTGATGAGTTTGACCCATTAATTTAGTTTTTAAGTTGTAATAGTCTCAATAAAATACCAGTGAGTGACAGTGTGGAATTTTTTTGCTTTGATGGAGCCACCAGATAATCAACAGGCATTATGTTAAGTAGTGTTAAGGTTAAGAAAGCTGTTAGTTTTGTGGTCTGGGAAAAAAAGTTCCAGAGTTTAAAGGCCCCACAGTTTAAAGGTTCAAGAGCTTAAAGACCATTCATCCGTGTGTGATTTTGTAGCTATCATACAAACTAGACAGGTGATAAAACCTAGAAGCTGACATAATCAGTACTGAAGAAGGCTTGAGATATAGCTGCAGCTCTTGATATAACTGCTACTTATTCCACCAAGTACTGAAAAGAGGCAATGCTGTCTGAGCTCTTTAAAAAATGCATTGAGAAGAGATTAGAATCATAGGATCTTAGAATATCCTGAGTTGGAAGGGACCCACAAGGTTCACCATGTCCAATTATGTGACTGATCTGTGTCTGACCGACCAGTTCACTTAATGGCTTATGTCTTGTCCTATTTCTTGGCTTTCTGACTTTTGGCAGAATGTCAAAGTCAATTTAGAACCATCTCATTAGTCTCTTAAATAAACACAGGATGAAGAACAAAATATTTTAAGAAATTATTGTCATTTATATTGATCAAAGACAGGTGCCTCTTGAATTAGTCATATCAATCTGTTAAATCAAATTAACCTCTAATTTTACATCCTCTGCCTATGATAATTAAAGGTTTCATAGGCACTGAGTTCCAATTCAATACCTAAATAAGAAGCTGTCATGTGAATGCACTGTCAAATTTCAGAAGACCATTGTAAAATGAAAGGACTAAATATTTTGCAGTCTCTCAGAATCAGGATCTAAGATTCTTATGTAGTAAGGTATATTTCTGATAAACTCTTCAGCGTTTTTCACGGAGTAAGGGTCTAAGTGCATGGCACAAAAAGTCTGGAAAAGATTTCTAGAACAAATAAAATTGCTTGGAAGTAATCTTCTCTTATCTGACTTGTGGAAAATATTTTGTGTGGGGTGTTTTTTCCCTAGAATTTTCAATAGCTATAGGAAATATTTAAGAAAAAATGCAGAGTGCACCACAGAGAACTGTAGGTGGTCTGTGGACATATTTTTTGTTTATTATTACATTTTGGACTGTTCTGTGGAACAGAATCATAGACTTCTTAAGTGAAAAGCATTTATTAAAGGAATCAACAGCTAATATGATACACAGGGTTTATTCTAATGTAGTGCTCCGTGTTAAGTGAGAATTATATTCTATTAAGACCTCTATGCCAGACTGAAAAATATCTGACATCTGGTAGATATGCTAGATGTGAACAAAATGAGAATATGAAACTGAAAGGAATATTGTGAATGGAGGGTACCTACTCCTGGCCACTGCCATTTCAAGTGTTTATCAGCTGCTTCTCAGAAGTAGTTTTTTGGGGGTTTTATGGTAGTTCTGTATTTAATATTGTTCCACAACCTCACTGTTTTCTCTGTTAATTGGTATCTGTATGCCAGCCCACAATTTTATTCATTAAAGAGAGAAAAATGATGGGACAATGACAATTTGTGTAAAGCATAAAGGTCAGGTTTGAAGTTTTGCACAATTGCCCCACTTGATTCTAGTGATTCAGCTGACAAACTTTCCTCACAAAATGCATTTAACCAAGGAAGTGATTCTATGGCTGTTTTTGTTTGGTGTGCTTCACATAGTCTTCAACACAGAAATTATAAAAGCACAGAAGGAAAGTTTTATAGCTTTTAGATAAGGAAGCAGTAATTGTTCCTTTCTTTGACTTCCTCTGGTCTCCTGAGATTAATAACAATCTCACTCTAATTTAAGCATGTTTTGATCAGTCAGGTTTGCGAGAATTAACCTTCACTTATAGAAGGTTTCTACTTGTGATCTCTTTTTCCTCCTTGTAATATATTAGGGAATATATAAAATAGTTCAAATTTGATATGACAATTTTCTTTTGAAATTATGAGTTATTGTGAGTTATTATTTTCTGCCTAGTGGAGATAAATTCCAGACATTATTTATGGTATATGAGCAATAACACATTTTATGTACTTCATTGTCCCCTTGCAGCACTTTTTATAACTCTGTTAAAATAAATGTTAGAAATGAAAACAAAGAAATAGCAAAAGATTTCATACTCTTCATACTCATTCTAACTGATATTTTTTTCTATTCTTTTTTTTACACAGTGTGACTCACCTGAGTGATAGTGCAAATACAGAAAAAACAGCAGGTATTAAAGCCATCTCATTAACTCTAGAGTGCTGCATCCAGCTCTGAGGTCCTTAGCACAGGAAAGACATGGACCTGTTGGAGCAAGTCCAGAGAAGGGCCACCAAGATGATTAGAAGGATGAAGCACCCCTCCTATGAGAAAAGTCTGAGGGAATTGGAACTGTTCATCCTAACAACTGGGGAGGCCTAATTAGGTCTTCCAGTATCTGTAGGGAGCCTACAAGAAGAATGGGGAGAAACCTTTTACAATGACATGAAGTGAGAGAGCAAGGAGAAGGGCTTTAAGCTGAAGCAGGGTAGGTTTAGATTAAATATTAGGAAAACACTGTTTACTGTGGAGGTGGTGAGGCACTGGAACAGGTTGCCCCAAGAGTATTGGATACTCCTGTCCCTGGAAGTGTTCAAGGCCAAGTTGGATGGGGCTTTAAGCAACCTGCTCCTATGGCAGAGGAGTTGAAACTAGATGATCTTTAAGGTTCCTTCCAACCCAAGCCATTCTGTGATTCTGTGATTCTGTGATTCTGTGATTTCCATTTTGCATTCAAATGTGAGGGACATGAATGATGACTTGGTATAAACAATTGTGCTGCCTTGGCAGCTCTACGTTGTGTCAGTAAATGACAAGTCTCTACAAATTAATCAAAAGGATACTATTGCTTGAATATATTGAATACTGTGGCTCCACTCCCTTTCTAAGTGAATGCATTTCAACTTCCATTTGCCCAGCTCTGGACTATACTCTGCTTGATTTGGTGTATTACATATATATGCCTTATATATGGATCTGAGTGATTACTGAGAGATGCTTATGCTGTTGGACAAGATTCTTCTAACACTGAATTATCTTTTATTACTCTGCAGAATTTCCACAATACTTCTCCATTAATTCTAGATGGTCAATAAGACCAGTTTTTATTGTATTTGCAGAAGCATCCAAACTTGGCAGTGAGATACAGACTAGAGCAGTTCAGCCACTGTTGCTAGTTCTCCTGTAGTAAGGTTTGAGATGCTATAGAGTCTGAGAATGTAGTTAACATTTGCCTATATTCTTCAGGGAAGTGCTGCACTGATAACCTGCCTTGCTGCCCTATTGATAGGTTGCTTCAGGAGAGAAGAGCTGTAAAAGGGAAGGTTCCTGTTGACTAGAGTACAAAGATAGTTTGTATGTTTTGAAGTTTAGATCAATTGACGCTTTCATATGGATGCTATCATATCTTTTGTCTTTGCTCATGTTTTCACCTCTAGTAATGCTCTCTGTAATGTATGTTCATCAGGAATTCTGTTCATGGAGGTCTCCAAAGGGTCTTCAGGTAGAGGAGGCTTTCAGGATTATTGAACCAAAAGAAAAAGTAAAATAGAAACATTTTCATGCCAGAACAGAATGATCCTATAGTCAGCCCACACATCTACTGCTTCATTTTTTTTTCCTACAACACATTGTGTTCACTTTGCATTTCTCAAGGACTAGAAAAAACCAAGATAGCTGTTAGTCTGGCTTGTGACACAGTAAAGAAGAACTCAACTCTGCCTTCTTTTGTTTCTGTGATGTATGTTTGAGATGACTTTATATAAGTTCTTTGCAGTCAAGTGAATTTGTCTGTGTTTCTCAGAGAGCTTTTTCTCCAGACAGAAAATCTCAAATTTTTCCCCAGGTGAACAGTGTTATCAATGTTACTTAGTACAGGATGGCAGCAGGAAGAAATTGCTCCTGCTGGGAATTTAAAATAGGAGGGTTTAAGAATGACAGCAAATCACAAAGACATGAGTAATATGGAAGAGGTGTGATCAGCTCTAGACTCTCTTCCGATTGAAACAATGGGAATTTTGAGGTGACCCCTGAATGAACTAACTTAAATTATGAAATGCATACTCTAGTACATAACATAAGGAAGACAATTTTCTGTTACTGGCAGGAAGCATGATAAAAATCACCTGAAAATGAGAAACTTGGGAACAAAGTTTCAGAGAATGTGATTTCATGTAAAAGAATAATAAACACATGAAAAAAAGGTTGAGAAGGGAGGTGACTGGACTAGAATAAGTAATATGTTAAAAATAGAAATAGATGAGATTCTTCGCAGACATTCAACAGGGAAAAATAGAACATGGGAATGAAAAAATGAGGGATGTAGAAAAATGGAAAGGCTCCTGGTTTGTCAGTGATTTTTTTATCTTATCATGTAATGATTTTATTGTTCTTCTGTTATGACAGAAGCTTGCATTGAAAGAAGTTGCACTGATGTCAAATAGCTAATATTTTCAATAGAAGGTTAGAAATGGGAAGAATATTAAATAGATTTCTTAGGTCTTTATTCAGATTCTGACTGCAGAGAGAAAGACATGGGGGAGATGACAGTAGGGGCTTTAGAGAATGGAACTTGGAGACATAGACTATGTAGTAATTATGTAGTATTTATTTGGTACCTATATTGTTTCACTTGTATCCTACCAGCAATATTTTCATATTTCATTAGATGACAGAGGCCAAATTAGGAGTAGAATGTGCTTGGTTCTTCTCCCAGTTTAGCTACTGACTCATTACACCTGTTTCTCTCACTATCCCAACTCTGTGCCTTATTTTTCCTCTCTAGAAGTTGGGGTGGATTGTGCTTAACCACTTCACAATGTTGTAAGTGAACAGTTGGTCCCTGTCAGAGACAGACAGGCAAGTACAATATATCATCAAGGATAATTGTCCTCTCCAGCTGATGCCACTATGGATCTGGAAATAGATAAATTTGGTCTTTGGAATTCTGCTGGGAAAATATAATTGCATCATTTCTATAGTAGTGTTATCTTCCTGGTGCCTTTGAAGAATCTGCACTGGATTCCAGCTGCATTAAATGATCTTGCTGCAGTACCTTACATTTGTAAAAGCTGTTTATTTAAATGTTTCATTTTCAGTAACTTGCCAAGTCCAGCAGCAGATATTTTAAGCTTTCGTGTCATGACAACCATGCCTAATCCAAGATGAAGAAACAAATAATGTAGAAAGTGATTTTTGGCGAAATACATTTTTCTAATGATTTCTGTGGCTATTGTGATTGTTGTGATGGTTTTGCAGAAATTAGCTGTTATGAACATATTTTATTTGCCCGCAGGCATCTGCAGTGATTTCCTTAAGCAGATGACTCAAGCAAAGTAAAGGGGTAGGAATGGGCTAAACCTGTCACTTTGCTAGTGCAGCCCTTTGAAGTTCAACTGCCAGGTAGAACTTCCCAAACCTTGATTTTTCCTTTCCTTAATTTTGTATCACTGGTACAGAATTTCTGCCTATCGCTTGTTAACATAAACATACCTTGACTGAATGTGAAATCCCTATTGTTTTCAAAAGATAAAAATTCTACAGGACTTCTTATGTAGAAAAAACAAGGCTGAAATGTTTATAGTAATTAGTAATGATTAAGACTACTTAGTTGCCTTTATTGGGAGGAGTTACACATCAGATGATTTTTGGTTTTGCTTATTTTTACATCTGCTTTTTTTCTCTAGCCAACACATTAAAATCTAGTCAGTGAAGTTTCTGCCTTACTTGTTACTGGACTGAAGCTGATTAATGAGGGACTCATGTTTCTTCATATCTGTAAAGCAAAGTGAGAAGGACTGAAATAGATTAATAATATAGAAGAATATTCTAGCTGACGTGTCCGATGAAGGGCCTATTAAAAAAATGTGAAATATTGCAAACTTGTTGATTTCCTCTAGAAATCTAAATTTTGCTTTAGCTTGAATTCATGTCAGATGAATCTTTTACTTTGATTCCTGTAGAAAATGTTCTCCTGTTCCTATTCCAGATAGAATAAATCCCAGATGATTCATCTCCTATCCCTACCCATTTCAAGCCTTACAATATAAAAAACAAAAACAAAAACAAAAGCAACAACAACAACAACAACAACAAAAACACCCAAAAACAAACAAAAAAACAAAAAACCTCAAAAGCTCTCTAGAATGATTTCTTTTTCTGCCCTTGTCTGGCCTCCAGTAGCTGAAAAAAAGGAGTGGTACTATATATAGGTGAGGAAGTGGTGGGAAGATGCTAGTGGAAGCTTTAGAATTGGCTCATTTCTGAATTAAACCAAGTTGTTTATTCCTTATGTGAGTGGTGTTGTGGAATTTTGTAGCAACTGCAACTGCAGATGAGGCGGCATGTCAAATCTTTTCTCTCCCACATCAAAGACCTGTTATCTTCAGTTATTTGATTAGGTTCATTTAACCATGGATAACAAAGCTGTTCCTAGATAAAGTATTCTCATTCTGATATGGCTTTAACTCTTCAAAAGAGAGAAGCATATATTATTTCTTGCTTTGTTGTGGGTCTTGCCATATTGCCCATGAATGAGGCCCATTCTCTTCTAACTTCTCTACATTTGGGAGACTACATGTAACATAAGAAAAAGGACAAAAAGGAGTTTGAAGAAAAGGTTGCACGTATGTAGGAAGGCTCAGCATTTTGGACTGATATACATCTACTGTTTTTTATCACTCCCTGTTGGTTGTTTTTTATTCCCTTTTTTTTTTTTTTTTTTTTTTAATCGTAATTTTAAATCAATATAATTGCCTAACTTGTTTTATGGTATATGAGTCCCAATTTCTTGGAACTTCAGTGCTCTGGAAGTACAATTGGAATCCTCTCATTTAATCATGCTGTTGTTCAGATATGGGTTAAGAAAGGTTGCAATGGAGCAGCAAAGCCAGAGGCTGTAATAATTGGTTCAAAAGTGAGTAACAGGGAACACAGTGTAGTGAGGTATTTGTTTAGTAAGAGTGGATTGCTTCATTTTATAGCCAAAGTGTTGTTTCAGTAAGAGAACCCTTCATTGCAGGAGTTCTGTTGATGTACCACTGACTTCTACTGTGCTTCCTCAGACCCTGTGCTTGCACATTTTGTTGTTCCCTACTACTTACTGCAACATGCAAGATTTTGGAATGGTGACAGATAAAAATGCTCCCATAAAGAGTTACAAATTAATAGCCTGAATGTATGTGAATTTAAATTTTTCTCATTTGTGTTGGTCTAAAAAAGCAATAATTATCTTATGCTTATGCCAACAGAAAGTTGATGTAACATTTTGATCATCTCTTTTGTAATTTAACATCACTAGGTATTTTCCATTTGGTCATCCAGCCAAATGTTGTCCATATAGCCAAGACTGGGCCATCTACAAAAGCTTGGCCTTTCAGCATTTATAACATCATTAAATTTTATACAGACCCACAGGTATTTCCAGAAATCATTCCAAAAAATCTAGTCTAGAAACAGACTTTCTAGACTGTGATAGTGCATTTGGGTATGAGAAAATGGGTTCAGAAGTGGTGATTTTCCAACCATTACCTACTGGCAATAACCTACAGTGGTCCATCTCAACCAAAACAAGTGCTGGCTCATTTCTGGGGTCCTTCCTCCAGCATTTCTGGAAGACATATCAAGTCTGAGGCAATCTAGGCATTGGTTCCTAAAGACCTTTGGAAAAATGTGTCAAGAGTAAAAGCATCACTCTTCAAGACTGCAGAAGCCCTTAGGAGGGATATTGGCTCAATACAAGAAATTACTTGCTCTGTAATATTTATTTTCTTCTGTGCTTTTAAAAAACCTATAATGGCAATAACCCTGGCATTAGAACATGGGCTTAATGATGGCTGAACTTTCTTCAAGCCATCATCTTTCCAGCTGGTCATTAATCCCCAGCTGGTGCCAAAGGCTTTTGACTGTAGTATGTTTAATTCAAAGGGGTTGCACAGATTGCTTCCTGTGAAGATTTGCAGATGTAAATTCAGTAACAAATTAACCTTTTTGCATTTTTGGCTAGACATCTCCAGCCTGTTTGATATATTTGTCCAGAGAGAAAAAGGAATCAAACTCTAGAAACTTTGAACACATCTTACTGCAGAAGGAAAGAGAGAAGGGAGGGGAAGGGAAAAAATTGACATCTCTTTGGCACCCTGGTTCCCCTTATTTGCTCACACTGACATGGGGTAGCTATGTTTTTTGTACCCCTGTAAAAGTTTTATTTTCTCTGTAACTACATCTTTCATAATAGTTTGGTTGTTTGTTAATTTGTCCTCTCCCCTGTAGCTGCAGTGGCTTTGCAGACGGGGCTGTATGAAAAGAGTTGGTGCAGGTGCCATTCTGTCCATGGCAGGTGTCATTTTGAGTCAGGGATGAAATCCATATTGGGTTCCACAGTATTAAGTAACAACAACAACAAAAACACTACCAAAAAAAAAAAAAAAAAAAAAAAAAAAAAAAAAAAGAAAAAAAAAAGAAAAAAAAAAAGGGGTAGGGTGTTGGCTTTTCAGCTATAGATTGCTTTATAAAAAATAGCATAACCCTCTAGTATAAAGGTTAAGAGCTAATCTTTACCATAGCTGTAACATATAGGAGCATGATGCAAAGCTATTTATCAGTGCAGAGCAACACCAGACAAAATTCAGGATGCAATTCCTTAGCACTTTAGTGTGATTTCTTTAGCAAGCACTGTCAGATTTCTTGCTAAACCCTCTCTCTTTTGCTTTATCTGTTGCCTGCTTTTCTCTTAAGGTTACAAAAGATATTTAGTGTGTGTAATTTATAAAACATTTCATCCTCTTTATTTTTAAAGTGTTTACCTGTAAATAGAAAATAGGAAGTATGTGACTTTCTGTTGTTTCAGAGCTGAAAGTCTTGTGTCTAAACTTTGCTTTTTCCAGTTGCTGTAGTGCTGAGGAAAATGAAAATTAAAAAGCCTACATTTTTCATCCCCCTCATTGTGGCTCCTACACAAGAATATCAAGACTATGTACATCAAAACTGTCTCATGTTCAATTGACTATCTGAAAACACCCGTCTGGGCCCTTCAGAAGGAGAAATGTGATAGTACTGCATTTTCTTTCCTGTTTCATCCTGCAGTTGAATCTGATTTCGTCTTAAGCATTTGGATGCTGTGCTAATGATGAAATATGAATTGAGAAGTGGAGAGAGATTCTGTATACCTGGAATATAATTTCACAGTTACATTTGTAGCCATAGAACTGCAGATGGTGTGCAAACAGTGTTGATTAAAATAATCAGTCTAGCACTTAACAGTACTTTAGATTTTCAAATACAGCACATTAATATATTAATCTTTGCCACACCCCATGGGGTATTTTCCTTTGCATTTCCTATATACATAAACTGAGAAACTGCACACAGACTTGAATTTAATTTGTTGTTATACAGCTTTTGAGCTCACTGAGTACTGCTCTGTGATAGAACTAATTTCTGGTGATTTTAATTTCTTTCTGAATTTAGCCAGCCCTGTGAGGCTTTGTTCACTTCATCAGCAGGCTGGATAAAGTAAGAAGGTAAAGAAGCTGTCACTGTTATGAAATTTTTCTAGCCCCTTTCCTCTCTCCTCCTTAGATTGTTCCCCAGTCAGCAGAGCAGAGAAATGAGTGTAACATGGGCTAGTTCAATAAGGCCTAACCAATGGTGCATTGGCTGGTGCATTGGCCACGGGCTTTAAAAGTTACCCTCCTTTCTGATGTTACCTTTTGCCAGGATTGTTTGGTGGGAACAAGAAAGCAGCTGTGATGGCTGAGGCAGCTAGGCTCTTTAAAAGGAGCAAAATAAGTGGATGTTGTGTTGCTTCAGTACCAGAATAATTTATTTTACTGTGGCAAGTGTCTTGTGGGGGGTGGGAATGAAACAGTAAGTCAGGCGTTCTACACTTGATGAAGGTGGCTTTTGGACTGCAAAGTGTGTTTTTATTGCATCATTTATCTCAAATAAATAATTGAGGTCCAGCAACTCCTGGCAGGAAATGACATGAAGACCAGCCTTGCTTTAGGCTGAAGTAGAAGCATCTATCATGTAAATGAACTCTGAACCGTGCCAGCAGGATGCATACATTGAAGGGATAATGGGTGGATGATATATTTTGTTTTCCTAGGCCTTATTTATCTACTTCAATATTTTTTTTTTTAAGAAAGCAGCTATAGTGATAATTGCCAAATGTCTATACAATAGAGGAACATGGTTATCTAAAGGGCTCCAGGACATCTGAAACCTTAATCAGGTATTGAAGAATTAGCTGGGGGATGGTCTCAAGTTTGCTTATAATGTTTTATAACGTTATAAATTATATGATTAATATGTTTTCTTTCCCATTTCTACTCAGTCATGTTTTACTTTTCTCTATAAGAAGCCCACAACAAATTAAGCATGTATTGGATTTGTGTGGCCAGATTTTGGTAGCACAGGGGCTACAGGGATGGCTTCTATGAGAAGCTGCTGAAGCTTCCTCCATGTCCAGCAGAGCCAATTCCAGCTGATTCCAAGACAGATGCTGGCCAAAGTTGGGCCAGTTAAAAATGGTGGTAATGCCTCTGTGTTAACATGTTTAAGAAGAAGAAAAGAAAAAAAAAGTGATTGCATGGTTGTAATTTTGTCCAGAGAAGAACAGAGTGAGAATACATGAGAGGAACAGCTCTGCAGACACCCAGGTCAGTGCAGAAGGAGGGACAGGAGGTGTTCCAGGTGTCGGAGCTGGGATTCCCCTGCAGTCTGTGGTGCAGACCATGATGAGGCAGCTCTGCCCTGCAGCCATGGAGGATGGTGGAGATGCAGAGATCCACCTGCAGCCCCTGGCAGAGACCCACACCAGAGGAGGAGGATGCCTGAGAGGAGGCTGTGAGCCTGTGGGAAGCCTGTGCTGGAACAGGCTCCTAGGAGGGACTGCAGACACATGGAGAGAGGAGCCCATGCTGGAGCAGGTTTCCTGATAGACAAGCCTGTCCTTGAGGGACTGCACCACATGGAGGAGTGAACCATGTTGCAGCAGTTCATGGAGAACTGTTACCTGTGAGATGGACTCAGGCTGGAGAAGTTCATGGAGGAGTGTTTCCCATGGGAGAGACCCCATGGTGGAGGAGGGGAAGGACTCCTTTCCCTGAGCAGCAGCAGAAACAACATGTGATGAACTGATCATAACCCCCATTCCCTGTCTCCTTGTGCCACTGGGTGAGTAGGTAGAGCTGGGAAGGAGGGATGGGTGTGGAGAATGTGTTTTTAAGGTCTTATTTCACTTCTCATTATCCTGCTCTGATCTTGTTAGTAATAAATTCAATTAATATCCCCAATTCTAGCCTAATTTTCCCGTGACAGTATTTGGTGAGTGATCTCTCCCTGCCCTTATCTCAACCCATGAACCCTACATTATATTTTTCTCCCCTGTTGATTATACCTTTAAGCTGAAACTATCTTCTAGACTTCTCATCAAATGTCATCAAGACATTTTCTATTGCCTTATAGGACATGTTCTCTACACAGCGATAACAGCTGAGATAGACTCTTCCACAAGGTCTCCTTAGAGATGAGAGACAGGAACTAGTTAAACAGAATGAGGAGGGAGTAAGAAAATGTGCTGCTCAGTCCATCTCATCTCCTTATACTGCAGAGTAGGTAAGTGTTTGTGGCTTCAAGTGCTGAGAGATCCCAAATGAGTCCTTTATCCACATACACTTTGAGTTTTAACATAGTATGTATTACAGAAAAATTCAGTGAACTGTGATTTGAAAACCTTTGGGCTTGGCAGTAAGAAAATGCAACTGGTCTGTTTCCCATTTAAAATTGTGCTTCTATATTTTCTCATTGCTCATTAAGAATACAGAATTGTTTCAATCCACAGTCTTATGCAGCAACTGTTGCACATCTCACTTTAAGGAGAACAGATCTGCTTAAGCAAACACAGCTTTGTTTTTTGACAAGATAGGCTGATAAGAGGAGCTGTGTTGACATCTACCTGCACTTCTCAAAAGCATTTGACTTTATACCACATGACATTCCAATTAAAAAATTAGAACTATGCAAAATTAATGCAGCACATAATAAATAGATTGTAATTGTCTGATGGATTTCAAAAAAAGGAATTGTAAATGAGGAATCATCATCCACAGAGGGTATTTCCAGCAGGATTCCATGGGAATCTTTTTCAGTCTAATACAATTCAGAGGTTTTATTAATGGCTTAGAAGTGAGGAAATCAGTGCCAGTAAAATGGGCAGAGGACGCAGCATTAGCAGGAGTAAACAGTGGTAAAGTTGAATCAGTTTGACAGATCAATCTAGTTAATTTGGAAAGTGGGTCTTATTTAACCAGCACAAGGGCAAGGTTGTGTGTTTGGGAACAAGGACAATAGGCTACACATGCAGAGCTTGCTTCCAGAGAAACAGTGACCCTGAAAGGAGTTGGAAGTCAGGATGGATAATTAACTGAACAAGAGCTCTCAGTGTGATGCTGTTGCTGAAAACTAATATGACCTCAGATGAATAAGCAGAAAATTGCTGAATAGGAACAGGAAAGCAGAGAGTATGACCCTAACAGTGATGGGGTATTTTGGAGTCTGGATGAATCCATTAAATGCATCCCTCATTTGGGAGTTGAGCCTAAATCATGGAGGTGAAAACATTGCACAAGACAGCCCTCTCAACATGTCATGCTGAAGTGACCTTGATACAGAATAAAACTTCCTTCCTTCCTTCCTTCCTTCCTTCCTTCCTTCCTTCCTTCCTTCCTTCCTTCCTTCCTTCCTTCCTTCCTTCCTTCCTTCCTTCCTTCCTTCCTTCCTTCCTTCCTTCCTTCCTTCCTTCCTTCCTTCCTTCCTTCCTTCCTTCCTTCCTTCCTTCCTTCCTTCCTATTTAAATAACCTATATTTGATGTTTAGATTTAGGGTGGTGCTGTTGAAGCCCACCCCCATGTGGAGAGCCTGACAGTGAGATGGCTGTGTTGTTATGTGTTGCAGAGACCTGGAGAATTTATTTCTCTCCTGTTGAAAAGAAGATTTGAATAACCATAGCAACAGTAAAACCTGCTGTGAATCTTACAGCATGAAGTGTTGCTGATATCTGCTTCTGGGGATCAAGGTCCTTGTCCCAGCTCTGCCAGGTTGATTCTGGAGAGATCAATGTAAAAACAAGTGAAGAGTTTCTGACAGATATCTTTTAACACAATTTTCTTCTGTTCTCCTTTTCTGTGATTGTTCATGCACTGGCTGTGAATATTTTTTTATGACTTATTTAAAAGAAACCAGTGTGAAATATTTAATTTTTAATGTTGGGTATTCAAAGCAAACTGCACCAATGCTTGAAGAAGTATGTGTGTTTTGTGGAGAGTAAAAAAGGACACCCAGCTCATATAAAACAGCTTGCCTGGCTTAATTAGATCCACTTCAGGGAGTTCAGTGGGAATATTACTGACCTGGTGAGAAAAAAAAAATCACATGTATGCTAAGGTTAGGGTTATGTACTCTTTTAGCCTACAAGAAGCACAAAAAAGTTTTGGTATAACATAGATTTTTTTGACTGTGAGGTAAGTTGAAGTCTCCTCATTGGCTTCGAGCTGTGAGCCTGTACCTGAACAGCCAGTGGGACTCAGGTGCCATGTGGTAGCTTAAGTCTGAACTGACTCTGTATATTTAGATTACTATTCTTATTATTTTAGCTCTCCAGCCACCTTGTTTCAGTCTCACCCCCATAGGTGAGAGTAAGAGTCTTCATTGAGTTTAAGGCTTGTGAATTCAAATGATGCCTATTTCTTGTGGCTTCAGCTTCTGGTGTAAAATGTACATGACTGAAGTCAAGAATTGTTAGTTGGTTGTGTTGTAGCAGATTTTTATTTTTTTTATTTTTTTTTTACTTTTAAAATGTCTAATTCTATATTCTGTATAGACTGAAGTCTTGTGACAGGTGCTACATGCCTGCCCCCCAAACCAGCAATACCATGTCATCACATTCCTTTGGCAGTACTCTGTTTGCTGAGGTTGTGTTGAGCATATATAAGTGCAGTCTCTGCTTCTGGCCCCACTTGCCTTTGCTTGATTCAGTACATTGTCAGTGCAAGCTCAGATCTGCCAGCAAAGCCCTGGCAGGGGTGCCAGAGCAAACGCTGAGAACTGAAAATACAGTTACAATTATTAATGTATTAGAAACCATCCCACTGGCAAAGAAAGCTTTCACAACAACATTTCACTAAGTTGTTGAAAAGTCTTCAACATAAAAAATAAAAGATACTAACCCCTCGTGAGGGGTAGGTACTCCCTCTAGCAGGCTCTTGGTCAAGTGCTTCTGCACACAGCAATACAGTGTTAGGTTAAAGCATCCAAATGTCCAGTACATCCAAATCCAGGTTTTGGATGTAGAAAAAGCTTGTGTGCCATGAAATGTGGAATATTGGTGTACATTACAACATGGAAGGACATGCCTGACAAGACAATAGGCAATGGGCACAAACTGAAACACAGGAGGTTCCATCTGAACATCAGGAAATACTTTGTTACAGTAAGGTGATGAAGGAGTAACAGAGACTGCACAGTCCTGGGGCAACCAGCTCTAAGTGGCCCTGCCCGAGCAGCAGTGGGGTTGAACCAAATGACCTCTAGAGATCCCTTCCCTTCCAACACAGGATCACCATTCCATGATCCTGTGTTGATGAACCCTTTGGGACTTGTAGTTGATGACACTGTTAGATGAAAATCTGAGTCTGGCACTGTGGCTTCTGGTATCTTCAAGTCTGTCATTTCTGCAGGAGGCAGAGACAAAACTCTTCCTTGCTGTACTTCAACTTACAAGCCTCTTGGCCTCTCTGTATCTGTCTCAGTATATATGGGAAAGTATGTAAAGGAAATATATGAACATTTCCCATACTATGGTACTCTAAACCTCATCAGAGGGCTGTATAAAGTGTCTAGAGATCTGTAGATTACAGGCGTTGTTATGGGAGTCCCTGTTCTGTATTATGCTGTACCAAGAATTTTCATGCTGGTGAGCCTGGTATTGTGGGCATTAATTTAGAGCCAGGAAAGCATTTCTTTTCAGCTTGTGGCATCCATTTCCACGTAAAAAACAAACAAACAAACAAACAAACAGTGCCAGTATGACAGAGCAGAAAAGCCAGTTTTCCACAAAGCTTTTGAAAATAAGCACCATTCCTACTCTGAGACTTTTAATTGGAGTTTTATCTGCCCAACTCTTTCATAGGTTTTAAAAGGCATATCTGTGCTTGCCTGTATCCTTGCGTGTGCTCCTAGATTTCCTCACCTGGTGCTGACAGAGAGGAGTGTCTGGCGTGCAGAGATCCCTGCTCTCTGCGGGGTGAGGGTTGCGGCAGCCAGCAGAGAGCACTGTCACTTTGCGTTTGCGGGCAGAGCCGCTGCCGCTGCTGCTGCCGCCGGCTTCCCCCTCGGGCTGGCGGCGGCAGCAAGGCTCTTAAAGGAGACCCGCAGTAGGAAGACTCTGTGCCGTCCTTACCTCTGTTCTGCCCCGTGAATCCGCGCTGACAGGGCTTACAGGTGAGGAGCAGCTCTGCCTTGGCGAAGGGCAGCCTGGTGCTGGCACAGCCCCGTGCGCTGGGCTTGAGCCCAGGGTGTACAGCCCCAAAGCAGAGAGCTCTGATACCCTGCTCCCTCTTGCCTACAAGGTGTTTTTCACTCAAACCAACTTCATTTACTTCAAAATATTCCTTATCTGTCATTAACTCAAAATCTTGTTGCTTCTGTTTCAGACCTGAAGACGGACTTGTGTGTTCCTTATAACTTATTTGTGTTTCTTTTGCCTTTATTTTGCGCACAAATATAGCCTCCCTTGCATTCTGCAGCAAAGCTACTGATGCTTTGAGTCCTTGAACAACTCAGGAGCACAGCACTACTGGGTTTTTCAGTGATCATTCATGTGGTTTGCATGCACCTTATCTGCTGGAAACCAATGCACCATGCAAGCCTAATAATTACTTTGAAATTGGATGTGTCCTTTTTTAAGAATAGCAAAGAACTCTGTAGATGGTTCAGCTACCTGACCCTGAAGTAAACATACCTGCAGGTGTGAAGACAGCATTTAGTTCTCCTTCTGGGGAGGCTGCCAGACCAAATTATAGTCAGAGTTATCCCAGTTACTGTGAGATATTCACTGCTAAATGAAAGTAGTTAGGGGTCCCAAGAACAGTGCATCAGAGCATTGTTCTTTTGCCCATTTTCTAGTTACACACAGTGTCAAAGGGCTTCCTCCACATCCTCAGGAGTGGCTAGCAAGGAGCTGCAGCGCAAGGATTCCTCAGTTCTCCTCCCTGGGGTAAAAATGTACGTAGCAATGTGATAGAGGGGTGATCTAGCTCACTGTATCCTCCTTTTTCTGCAGTAACTTGGGTGATGTTTCTGAGCAATGGTGTCTCAGCTTCTCAAAGCAGTGACCTACTGCCTTGTGGAGATGAGCTGCAGTCAAGGCTGTTGTTTCAGATCTGGTGCACATTTGGAGAGCATCTCTTTTAGCTTTGATAGCACAGCATCACAATAAGAGATGCAGTTCATGTAGATGGAGGCATCCACAGTACTGTCACCAGAGAATAGCATGAGGTGGTATCCTAATGCTGCTGCTCATTCTGTAATGTATAGGTTAAAATAGGCAGTCTGTGGTAAGATGATAGCCCTGGGTCAAATGGAAGAGAATTTTTCTTTGAATAAGCCCTGTGAGTTGAGGCAGTATTCTCTTGTTTCCTACAGCCCTCCCTTTCATGTAACTCCAGGGCCAAATCCCACTTAATTGATAGGCTCTGACAAGATCTTAGAGCAAGAATGATAGCATGGTTGCAGAGCACAGGCTATCATTTAGTATATAAAGTGCCAATTTTCTGACAAAGTGTATAATCTAATATAGTGCTGTGTAGTGTCTGTGTTTGATAGGAAACCTCTGTAAGTCACCTCAGATTAAGAAGGGAAGAGTTTAAACTCTTATATGGGTAATGACAAGGAGGAAAGCAAACAATTCAGGCACAAATCTCCATTCTCTCCCCCAGCAGAGATTTAACAGGACAGGAAAATACAATCTGCCTGAAATCTGACGTACATTTTTTATGCTGTCTGATATCAATGCTTAGTTCCTGTTTGCTTCTCCCTCCCCAGGGCTGAGAGAGCTTTACAAGCAGGCACATGTTCACATATCCCCAAAAAGTGTTTTGAAAGAAATTCTTTCTTTTTGCAGTGTCCCTTGATGGCAGGATTGAAAATAGCTTTATTCAGGTCACTAAAACTCTTAAGATTTTACTGTGAAGGTATAATGAGGTGGATTTCTCCTACTGGCTAAGCCAGGGATCTGTCTCTTCAGGATTGCCAGGCTCTGAAGACAAGAAGGCATAGTAGAAGAAGACATTAACAATTATTACAGATTGATTGTGGGCTGAAATTTCAGGCTCCCAAACCCGAAAAAAACCAGCTTAAAATCCCGCTTCAGGATTTGAGGGCTTCAAAAAATTTGGGTGATCAGGGCATGGAGGAAAGATTGAGATTTTTTTAGATTAATTTACTCCTTTGAGTGTCTGAATCAGTGACACAGGGTAGTTGGTGGCCTGTCACTAGTGGTGTCCCTCAGGGTTCAATACTGAGCCCTGTACTGTTTAACTCGTTCATCAATGGCTTGAATGAGGCAAGCAAGTGTGCTGACAGCACACAGCTGGGAGGAGTGGCTGATACCCTGGAGTGCTGTGCAACCTTTCGGAAGGACCTCAACAGGTTGAAGCAATGGGCAGAGAAGAACTGTCTGAAATTCAACAAAGGCAATTGAAGGGTCCTGCACCTGGGGAAGAATAACCCTATGCACCAGTACAGGCTGGGGGCCAGCTTGCTGGGAAACAGCTCTGGAGAGAAGGACCTGGGGGTGCTGGTGGACAGCAAACTGTCCATGAGCCAGCAGTGTGCCCTTCCTTGTGGCCTATTGCATGGGTGACCAAGCACTGGAACAGATTGCCTGTAGAGATTGTGGAGTCTCCCTCACTGGAGCTAATCAAGCCCTCTGGATAAAATCCTGTGCCATATGCTGTAGGATGATGCTGCTTGAGCAGGGAGGTTGGGCCAGATGACCCACTGTGGTCCCTTCCAACCTGACCCATCCTGTGTTACTGTGATAGATATTGCAAGTTTAAGTTAGGAACCTTAGTTTTCTATATAGTCATTATAGCGCAGAGCACCTTCTGAAGAAGGCAGAAAGCCCAAGAAAACCCAAGATTGGATTAAGTGGAGCTGATATGGACTAGAAACTGGAACAGGCACTAACTAACTCAAGTGTTCAAAATGAATTTGGTAGTTAGGTGGGCAAAAAGCTCCTTTCCATTGTTATATTTATGTGTAATGTAATGAAGTTCAGCCTGGAGGATATCTAGAAATGTGATACTTCCACAATTATTTGCCAGGTTTGGTAGAGCATGCATTGAATTTCTGTGCCATTACACATAGCAAACTATATGTATAACTTCAAAGGAAAATTACCATCTATTTCCCCAAGGAGGCAAGCTAATAATGTTTTGGTATCAGTACATTTTACTGGGGTCTCAGACTAAAATAACTTATTCCCTCTGTTGCCCTGTTCTTCTCTGTTTTTTTTTAAAGTGTTTTAAAGTTCCTTCAGCCTTTTGTGTTTACCTTTCGAGATGAAGTTTCTCACGCACTTTTCATGTAAATAATGATTGTTTTGCATTCCTTTCTGTAGGAGTATACAGTCCTATGGAAAGGAGTATACAGTCTAGGAAAGAATTGATGGACTGTTGGGCTGACCAGTGTAGTTAGAGAAGACAATTTTCTTCCTCCAATCCATGGTCACTGTTGGAATTCTATAAACGTCGAGGTCTGTAAATAAACTGCCCCTTTTTTGCCTTGGACATCTCAGTGCATGAACGTAATTTTCGTGTTGTATTGCGACACCCTCTAGTAATAAGTTAGCCAGGCTGGGGAAGCTGAGTGTAAGGTAGGCTGTGGACAATCTCAGTACATGGTTTTGTAGTTGGAGAATGAAAGACACAGGTAAACTTAAGACGAGTTTCAAATAAGGGCACTAAAATTTTATGGTTCAGTTTTGGGTGCTCATCTTCACAGAATTCAGTGCCAGATTTTCAGGACTATTGATCGTGTTCACTACAGCAGAAGGTAAAGATATTCTCTCCAGAAATGCAGTGGCCATTTTATCAGCTGAAATTGGTTGCATCTGAAACTGGAATTGGCCTGTGTAAACCAAGCCCACAGGCTTTTATTTTAAAGTGAGATGCGAAGACAGAGTAATCAAAATGACTGAAAAAACCCTCCTTTACTTAGTGGCAGAGCTGTTTTCTCTAGCAATACTAAAGATAAATGTTTGAACAAGCAATTCCACGGTAAACCAGACTAAGATGTCCTCTATTTCCATCCCTTGTGACTTTATGGAAGTATCGTTAATTTACTCTTCAAATGAGAAAACCCTTTCAAGATAGTCTAGGAAATTGAATCTTGCATCCATATTTTCCAAATTCAGTCTTTCAATAGTTCTAAATTAAGCTGCCAAAGTACCAACATATATGACAGGTCTTCATTGAAATAAGTGTTTTTTATCTTCTTCACAAAGCCAATAAAAATATTCCCTATGTTATTCTATAATGGTAGATAATTTAGAACAAAAACAGATGGGTTTACTATGGAAGGTACTATTTAGGAAAGAACAAGAGCTGGCTCTTAGGGGAATATACCAGCACCAATTTCAAGAGTTGCATGTCGGATGCCAAACTGAAGGGGTCTTAGCTCTCACTTTCTGACTTACCATTAAGACTTGAAGGTGAATGATGACTCTTAAGACCAGGACACCACATTTTATGCAATGGAATTACTGGGCGAGAGCCAGTTTTATTTTCTCTCTTTTGGAAGCAATATAGTATTGAAAATTCCTCCTTTATAAGCAGTTGGCAAACCAAAAGAGTATTTTTTGTTTCTGCATAATTATTTTTTTTACAATTATTACAGTCAAAGGAGTTGCAAAATCTCTATCATGAATTGAGACCTTTTTCAAAAGCATTAAAATTTTTGTACAAAATTATCTCAAGATCAAGCCAGTTCCATTAAGAATCACCTTCGAGTTGCAGAGTCTCATGACCAATGAAAGATATACACTTTCTCATTCCAAAGAGGTGAAGGCAAATTTATGTCCTTCAGTTATTGTCTGTCTAATTCATAATTCACTTTATTCTTTCTCAGGCTTTCTTTGCTATGGGGTGCAAAATAAAGATCCAGTTTTCTGGTCTCTGAAAAGGGGAGGGCAAATGACATACAGATTCAGCTTTAGAGGGAAACATGCAAAGTGCAAGATACTGAAATAAATTTTTGAACCCTCCACTAATTCAGAAGCATTGCAATGGAGAAGAATCTTCATGAGAAAATGTTTTTGAGGTAATGAGAGACACAAGAAGAAACATAATTCCTGTTTTCCCTACTTCTTTGTTTTTGATTACTTGGGCTGTGAAATCAGTTGTCAGGAGTTAATTCCTATGGATTTAAGTAAATTCTGCTTCTGCCTTGCCTTCACTCCAAGGTTAAAGGGATAATAGGACACTATTTCTCACTATCCCATCTGTAGCCTACATCTAGAGATCTCCTGTGGGGATGCGTGACGATCAGTACTAGATGGAAGCCACTTGCATTTTTTTTGCATTCTTCTAGCAGGAAATAATGAATCCTTGACAATTTCAAATTTAAAGATTTAAGAGATAAAAGTTCAACTAAACTAAATCAGATGCTTCTGTCTGGAAAACTGAATACATGCAGCGGTTACAGAATCCAGCTCTGTTCTCAGGAAAGTAGTGAAACAGGAAAAACACGGGTTTAGACCTGAAAAGCAATGTGACATGAGACTACCAGAACACTCCTACAGGGAAAATAAAACCAAGCAGCAAAAATGCTCCATCCCCAGAAATTTAAGAAAGAGTAACAAGTAGGATTAAAGAGGGATTTACTCTGTACACAGTGCAGTGAGAGCCAGTACTAGAATATTGAGTCTAGCCAAAGTGTCTACATTTTAAGGACAGCATTGAAAACATAATTGAAGTGCTGGAGGAAAATGTTATACCATGGGCCTTAAGAGGTTTTCCTAAAGGAGTGACTTGATTGTAGCATGTAAGTGCCTTCCTGAGAAGAAAATGCCTGGTAGTAAATAGTTCTTTAATCTAATGGAGAAAAACATAATGAGTCAGAAAGTATAAACTAAAGATGGGAGAAAAAGAAATTGAATCAAATAACGTATAAACTAAAGATCTGAGGAGTAAGAAAACTTAACCAAGAGCAGTGGTAGATTCTCTGTTCCTTGATGTCCCAAAAGCAAGACTGTATTCCTTCCTGGATGGTTCTTTAGCAAAATATGATTTAGTTAAAAGAAAATCTATTGGGATCCACTCCAGTCCAGCTCAATTTAAAACAAGGTGTATTTGCTTAACTGTAAACTAAAACACCCTAGGAGCACCAGAACAGTCAGGCCTCAGTCAAATGTTCTATTTTGGTAAAAACAAAAAACAGTTGTCACATGTTTTATCTCAAAATCCCTGGATGCTTTCTTAACTAATAATGAAAAAGAATAAATCCCTAAAGGGTTAAATAATCCAAAGATGTTTCCAGTTCTCATATTCAAAGCCTATATATACATAAGCTCTATCCTTACTTTAGATTCTCATGCTCCAGTGGATCATCAAAGCATTTTCTTGAGAGATTTGCAATACTTTCCTTTTTGCAAGTGGTTCATCTCTAACATTTAATATCTCTAACAAGTGGTAATAATTTCCTTCTACCTCCAGCTTGTATCATGAAGAAAAAAATAGAGATGTGTACTTTTAAAGCTAAAGAAAACAAACAAACTGAATGAGGAAGAAACTCTAAAATGATCTCATTTATCACATTCTAAGGAAAAGTGAGTTGTCTGCCAGGGGATGTGGTTTTTTACCCTGAGGACTATTCAGCTATTCCTATTGCAATTTATATGTTCCTTGATCTGAGGAACAAAGATACAACAAAACTCATGCATTTGACTTTGAACAAGACTGTTGCTGTACTTTTCGTGGAAAACACTGGATTTTTGTAGTTGGATTTTCAGCTTGCCTCTACTTGTATGAAACTCTCTTTGTGTAGCAGCACTTTGTTTTCTCTAATCTCAGGTAGAACTGGAAGTTCAACCACTCAGCACACCTTCAAGATGTGCCTGTGCTGTTCTAGTGCTCCTGACAAACCAGGACAGCTGGCTAATTAATTAAGGATGAGACACTTGGTGATGTGCACCTGGAAATCATTAGATGCCTGGAGGTTACATGTTCATGAGTCCTCCCTTGGAATTTGGACATTATCTGTTGTGTGTTTCCTTGGGTAACTGCTGGTAAAGTTCAAAGAAAGAGATCTGAGAAGCTGAAAAATAATTATTTGCTTCTGGCTAGGTGCAATTATTTGTATTTATTGTTAATAGGAATGCAGATTAAAAGTTGACTGGAAATGAAAGTAAATAGAGCAGCCTGGGTCATTGCGTGTGGTTAAATTTATTCTGCAAAATAACTTGTCCTGCTGAAATTAAAGAAACAGTAATAAAATCGAATTAATTATTGAGGTTTTTTTCCTTATAGTTCACTCAAAAATTGGAGAGAAAAGTTCTGTGTGCCATGATACTTTGTAGCACTCTCTGTTATGGCCTCATAACAGAGTGAGTTGCTCCCAGGCTGTCAGCTTTTGAACTTTCTTTTCTATTCTTTCTCTTATGCACGGCAGCCATATGTTTTTCCATAATGTAAGATCAGATATATTGCCTCTTCACAATTTGTGGCTGGAAAATTATGATGCTAACACATGGATAATCCAATAAAACTCTTCTGCTGGTCAGAAAATGCTTAATCTTTGAAATAAACATCCCGATAAGAAGTTATCTGATTTGGTGAAAACTGTAATGAGAAGCTTTTTGGGTCTCAAATGATGTTTGTAACCAGCAATAAGGACAAGAAGAAGCAACTTTAGGATAGTATGGCAGTCTGGTATACAGGAAGAATGATCATCTTATAGGTAGTGCAAATGTAATTTTTAAATTATTTTTTTTTTTAGAGAGCAGGTATTTTTTTCATTTACTAATAATGTTTTCCTGCTGCACTTAACCAATAGGCATCTGTCTTGGAGTCAGAGATTTCTGAGCTGCATTCCACAGTGCAAGAAATTAGGCAGAAAATTTTAAAGACATTAGTGAATAATCAGTCATGGAGGTCAATGTGGCTCCTTCCCTTCTGCTCTGCTATAGTCCAGCACAGTTCAATGGACTGAAACATTTTGTTAGATTAACTAATCTGTGTAAGATCTTAAATATATTATTTGGTGCAGCTGAACAAGCTCCTAAAAGACAGCTGAACCATGGTAAAGCTTGCTTTTAGCCTGTGTCAGATCTGAGATTGTTTAGCTTTTCCCACCATAAAATTAGTGGTAATACAATACAAACATATGCTTCTATGGAGAAAAGATTATTTTAGAGACAGATTATAGTAAATTCTTTTCTTTTCTTTTCTTTCTTCTTTTCTTTTCTTTTCTTTTCTTTTCTTTTCTTTTCTTTCTTTTCTTTTCTTTCTTTTCTTTTCTTTTCTTTTCTTTTCTTTTCTTTTCTTTTCTTTTCTTTTCTTTTCTGTGGTTTAAACAACATTTTTTGCCCTTTTTTTCAAAGTTGTCTGCAGAGGTCTCCTGTTAGTTTCTGCTACCATCTGTTCTTCTGTTTCAACAGCACAAAACATCAAATAGACTTCTTTTTAAGCCATTGCCAATTTCACTTAAAGGAGTACATAAAAAAATGAGAACAGAATAACTGAGAAATTTACAAGAAGAAGAGTTGCAAAATTATGGAAAAGCTGTTACGTTTGTTGACAACTTTAAATTACAGCTCAGATATGCCTTTCCAAGTAGGTGGTGGTCGCTCCTATTCCCTCCCTTCAGCTGACGTGCTGGGTCTAACCTGAGTAGAGTCAACAGAACACATTCCTGGGGTGCAGAGGAAGACTGCAAGATAGGAGTTAATTGAACATATATAAAATCAGATTCTTTTGGGTGACACCAAGACAAATGATATTACCTTCTATATTTTTAATAAGCCAAGAGAAGAAAGGCACAGATCATGAAATGCAAAGGCTTTAGTACCAGACATAAGTAGGCTATCTGGTTTTCTTGCTTCTGTTTACTTTTGCCCTTCTGGAATAAAGAAGGAATGAGACAGGCATGTGACACTCAGACAAATACAAATTGCAGCCACAACAATTTGGTTGCCTTCATTTTCTTTAAAAGTCTAACTTTATTGTCTGCATTAATAAAGTTAGTTATTGTTTAGTTAAAAAAAAAGGTTCACCCCCAGGAAGCCACAAATAATGAGAGGCTGTACCCAAGGAAGTTATTTAAAATCAATACATTCAAAGAGGAAAATTACATGGGAGGTCACTGGGGAGGCCTTAACTTGGGATGCTATCTATCTGTGTCATATTGGATTATGTAGATGCCATACACTAAGGGAGATTAAGGTCTATGATCTTACAAGGAAATAACGACATCAGAAAAAAAATTATGTTGTTCAAAGGGCCAGAGAATTTCAAATGAAAAAAAGAGAAAAATTTAATATTAAAGCCAAGCTGTTTATGGGATAAAGAAGTAAAAGGCTGATGACAGTGATGTCACTCAGAAAACAAGAATAAAATGTGACAGCTTTAGTGGACTTTAAAGGCAAAGATGTTGGAGTGAGGGTGGTCAAAAAGACACAGTTTCTCAATTTTTGTGGGATTAAAGAGACAAAACAATTCAGCTCCAAACCACTTCCTATAAGAATTTTACAACCTCTGCTTGTTTTTGCAGTGATTTGTATAAGAGAAGAATGAAAAAAGGCTAAGTGAACTTGTGTGCGTGAAGATAAAGGCCAGTGAGAAGTTGCTGTGCTGGTCAGAAAGCAGTCTTTAATGGCAAGATTTACTGGGACTGTGAAATTAGACCCATTGCTTGCCCCATTTAAAACAGGGCTTTCAGATGTACTAGGGTCTCTTGTGTAGAGAGCAATCCTGCTGGGGCTAAGGTAGCCATGATGTGCTGGCAGCCCTAATGCACCTTCCCTGTTCCTAGTGTCTGCTAACCTACCACAGCCCTTTGTGTAGCCCAGCTGGTTTGGGAAAAACTTTTGAGTACATTTTCTTTTGTCCTAACTAGTCTGGCTGCTTTTCATGATCTTCCATTTCATTGCCTGAAAGCAGTTTCATTTTGACAATTGTGATTCATGGATTTCTTTAGTATCCTCATGTTCCATTGTTAATGCATCAAGAGGATATATAGGCTTCCAGCACAACTGGAAAAGAATAGTCCAATATTATTTCAGTCTCTTAACATTCCATTGACGTTGTGAGAAATTATGTAAAGAGCCCTAGGATTCTTATTTCTGTTGCCAACAGCCTACAAGACAGTTTTGACTGGAATTGGGAAAGTTATGATTTGTGATGACACACTATGCCAAGAGAGGTGGGAAACAGCATTCACTGGCACCTGCACTTGGTCCAAAAATTGAAAAGGAAGAGACTGGGTTATTATGTGCAAACCATTTGTATTACAGGCATCAAGTAGCTGCTTATGCTTCAGCTTAGGCTTGGAAGAAAGAAATGAATCCCCAGAAAGCTGAATGCTGTTGGAGGACACAGTTAAGATTTCCTCTTTTCTTATGTTCTGAATGGGATCTGTTTAATAATGTGCCTGCTTATTCCACTCAGTGCAAAACCATAAATGTCATCAGGGCTTTCATACAAGGAAAGTATCACCTGCACAACAATGGAGGAAGCAAAAAACGTGCTCCGTGTCACTCAGATGAGTATATTAGAAAACACTGGGATAGAAAGCCTGTTAAATGCAGCCCCAGTCAAAGCAGGCTCACAAATTCATGGTGGCGGGTGAGCTCACTCACACTGCTTCCTGCCATTCAAGAATATTTAGGCAACTGGATGTCTGAAGAAAAACTGCTTCTAAGATGATCATTGGTATTGGGTTGTGAACCAGCCCAGCCCAAGCCCAGCAGCGAGGAGCCAAGCCAAGCCGACCACAGCCAAGACCAGTAGTCTGGAAAGTGAGAGATGCAACATGGATGATCTGGCCTTTTGGGGGTTTAACCGTCGTTGCTTTTCATTGTCTTAGGCCTGGGGTTGGGGAATGCCAGCTGTGGAGAGCACTCACCATCTTGTCTTTGTCTCAGGAGACCACGTGGCACTAGCTATGGAGAGCATCTGCTGCCTTGTCTTTGTCTCAGGAATAACTGTGTGTCACTGCCAAGCTGCGGGAACATTGCCATCCTGTTTTTGTCTCAGTGGCCAGGCAGAACTAAGTTGAGGTGATGAACACCTTTTGTGTGCAAAGCACCTTCTCTTTCACATGCTTTTGTTATTAATATTTTTGCTCTTATTGTCCGTTCCTTACTCTCCGTTGCTGTTTGCTCTCAGTAGATTTTTGTCTCAACCTATAGTCTCTGCCTTTGTCCCTCTCACCAGAGAGGGATGGAGGGGAAGGAAGCGTCTTACCTGGGGCTTACTTCCCAGCTGCTTTTAAACCACCAAAAGATCACTAGCTGAAGTACATGGAGTGTGTCAAGGATTTTCTTGTGTGCTTTAATGATCCTTGGGTTTATTGTGTTGGCATTTCCTCCTCAGTTTGTATTAGCAGTTTGAAGATAAATTTTTATACTTTTTATTGGTAGGGTATTGAGTCTTGGCTGCAAGAATGAGGGTCACTATAGCCAGAAGCTGTGAAAGTCAATTTTGACTTAACATCAACCCTGCTGCTTTAGCTCTGGGACTCTGCTGTTCCAGACACACATTTCTAGCAGATTGACTGGAGGGTTGTGAGGCAATTATAACACTTAAATACTTGGCCAAAGCTGCCAAACTCTCATTACTTTCCATCAAAACCAGAAACCCCAAGTGGGATGCCATGAGCTTGCAGGCAGGTGCCTTGTCTCACATATATCTCCATGCACAGTATCTGCAGTCCTGTACTTTTGCACGAGGGAAAAGCTTGTTAAATACAATGTTGTTTTTCTTTTTTTATCGCTGGAATTACTACTAACACTTCGTGAGAGTAACAACATTTTCAAGCTTGTGGAGAGGCTAGCATTCAGTGTTTCTATGGGTTTTCTCTCTTGACTATACACAGTGATTATCCAAGGGATGTCTTCAACAATCATTTTGGACAATTGCATGAAAGAAAGCTGGCAGATATGATAATGAATTGCCAAATGCTTTTATTATGCTTGTCCTACATGGCACATGCCCTCCATGGCTAACAGCTGCTTGAGATCCTTCCTGAACATGGGAACATCTGCAGCTCATGCATATTTGTTTAAATCTTACTGCTACAAAAGAATTTGGGTAGACATGATGTACAAGAGGGCTAAAGGGGAAATTTCTGAGTAAGCATGAATTCTTCAGTGAGCGATGTATTTTCTCTTGTGAGACAAGAACATGTTTGTGTTTAGAAAATTAATTATTAACTGGAGGAGACTTCTATGGCAACATTTACCACATTTGTGAGGCATACATGACTAAATAATTCTCCTGCTGACATACAAAACTGTGCCTTCCCCTCTCTCTGCCATCATGCCCCATATGTATCTGTCTACCACAGACACTTAACTAGGACTTTCACCATGAAGCGAACTCTAATGTCTTTGTGAGTCAAGAAATAATGAGAATGGACTAAGGCATTAATGTATTCAGGAGAGATGGTCATTTCCTGCTGCTATATAAAAGGCAAAGCATCTATTGTCGGAGTAGGAGACACTGATCCTCTGACAGTGCTGTTTCATCCCAAATGACTGACAGTTTCCCTGTGTCTTACATCTATTTTATTTCCTTGAGAAAGTAGTGTTTGATGCTTTAAGTTTTAGCTTTCATGTTTTTCAGATTCTGTGCTGCCTAGGGGTGTAGTTCTGAGCCTCATATTAAGTGCTAGTAAGCTCTCTTCAGAGTAGGTAGACAAAACAAATCCTTTTCCTGCTGAAGACTAAGGACAACTTTCTGGCCTAAAAGCGTAAACAACAGTGGACTGAAGGGAGAAACAAGGAGGATGAGACCTCATAACCTGAAATTGTAATTGGACAATTAAACCTCAATATTCAAATGGACCAAAACTCATAAAAGTGTAAGATCTTGTGGCCGGTGGTGCATTTTGTGACCATTCTAAGTCTACCCTGGGTGTAGCCCTCGTCAGGCTCTTGTCCTGCCCAAAGTGTACCCTAAAGGCCTCTCAATAATTATCTACTTTATTCTCTTGCTCTGTCTAGTCTGTTTCAGGTCAGCCTTCCCAAGGCATCAGTTTCTGGTGACCCAGATGGGACAAGATGCTTTTAGGCCTGAAAGCTGTCCTTGGTCTTCAGCAAGAAAAGGATTTGTTTTTTCTACCTACTCTGAAGAGAGCTTACTAGCACTTAATATGAGGCTCAGAACTATACCCCTAGGCAGCACAGAACCTGAAAAACATGAAAGCTAAAACTTAAGGCATCATGTTCATTCTCAGAGTACTGTATTTGCTTCCATAATGGTATTGGTTCCCTGCAAACAGAGTTTGACCTTAAAATTGTTCATCCCTCTTGTCAGACTTGGTAGTGGCCCAAGAATATGGTTCTTATTTGTGCACAGCGTCTGTAAAAACAAACGAAAAAGAAATACTGGGTGAAAGTTGTGGATCAGGAAGACATACTGGCTTTATTCATTTAGAAGTCTCAAGTGCTAAAGCCTGGGTCACGCACATTCGTCTGCTAATGTACTGCATGTATCTCTGAATGCCTTACTTATGCTTTGAACAGTGCAAACTTCTCTGATTGAGATACTTCATTTTGGCACCTTTGTTGCCTGCAAAAAGATTTTGCAAGCAGACTTAAAAGTATAAAGTAAATATTTATTAGATAACACACCTGAGAGAGAGAGGATTTAGAGAACTACAAGGCAAAATACTGGCAGGCTCATCGCCACCTGATAAAGTACCCCAAGAGCCTTTCCTGGCAAAGCAGGCCTGGGTCAGAAGGGGAAGAATTGATTTCTGCTGCTGCCTCAAGCCAATCCTCTATGATGATGAAGTGCCATTTTCCTGGTTTTTCCTTAGAATTCTATACCTTTCCACTGTCTTGTTTTTTTTTTTGCTTGAATTTCTGAGCTACTTCCCATCCCTGGCCCAGGGGTAATTTTTAATTTTCCCTTTCTTATCTTTAAGGTCTCTTTTCTGAAGACTTTCTCACAACATTTTCCAGAGGTGATTTCCTGAGAACTCCATGCCAAGATGACAAAACTGTGTCAGATCAGAGTTGGGTCTTAAATCCTTGGAGAGCAAAGCTCCTTGCCACAAGCTGGGAATTTATATATGTTTGAGATAAGATGAGATAAGATGGGATTCTTGCAAAAGGAGTCCATTGAGAATCATCAGATTCACAAAAATGCTATTTGGCTTCAGAGGTCTCAGTCTCACATTACAAAAAGCTTGCAAGAGGCACTGAGGAAATCATATTTGCTGCATTCTTATACTCCTCCCTGGGTATTAGCAGAGAATGACCTTTCATCTGATGTAGCATGACTGCTCTTATAAATTTGTGTATAGTTATGATTGCTCTGGGACAGAATAGGGACTGGTATTGAATGTCCATTGCTGAAAAAACACCCTTATTTTCTATTGATCAGCATGAGAATGCTGTGGTTTAGGAGGACAGCAGTTATGGCTTCTCGTTCCTTCTGTTTTCACTGTGTTGCTCAGGAGATCACCCATTCAGGTTTCCTTCTTCATGTTCATGGATATTTGGGAGGTGAGAGGGTGATCCTTAACCTGTGGTTTCTCTAAACTCACCACGAACACAGGCTGGACCCATCTCTTTTCCTCTGCACACCTGGCACTCTCATTCATTCTCCCAGATGATCATGGGAGGGAAAATCCAAATTGTAAGGGATAATGTGGGAGACTATTTTTTTGGAAAGCACCTGATTATGAGTGGAGTATAACCTACATATGGAATGAAATAATTCTAAAAACATGTATGATCCTGATCTTGATTTTGTAATCCATAAAAATCTGTTTGAGCATTTCCCTACCTCCTTTCCTTCCCTTAGTAAGACCTCCCTTTTCTGACCACTGTCACAGGTGTTTCCCACACACCAATAGAACTCTTTGTAGAGATCCCTTGAGATCCTAGGATAAACCTTTAAAACAATGATGAAATATGCCCCGAACAGAACTGTGAACTTTGTTACTTATAATGTCCTGCTCTTTACTTATCTGCACCCTGGTTACAATTCAGTAGAAAGAGAAGAAATAACTCCAAAAAGTTCTAAGAGATTTCATGTTCTGTGGGCTTGGCTGTAAAAGCTTCACATTTCCAGTCTCAGTAAAATTGCCCTCCCTGTGTCTTATGGTGGGTTTAAACTGCACAGGAATTCTGCCAGCAAGGATGGGTCTCCCCACCACCGTGCTTTCTCTGTTGCCTCTCAGAGAATCTCTGAATTCTCATGAGCTGTGTCAGCTGGGGCAGAAAATTCAGGGGAAAATGAGAGTCTTTGTCTGCAGAGACTTTTGTTGTGCCATTAATAGTTTCTTGTGACAGAGGAAAATTACTTGTGAGTGTAGAGGAGTTTATATTATCTTGAAGTTATGGCCTCAAGTCTGGAACTCTGAAAAGCCATGAGAGAAGCATGCTCTCCTGGTGACCAGAACACAGCCTTGGTTCTCACCACAAAAAACAACGGAGACTGCCAACAGAGACAATAGCTGTTGTTGTCAGGGTTCTTGCAAGTGCTTGCAAATGGGCTCTGATGTTCTAGTATGTACAGTGGGGCAGGTGACAGGGCCTGTGTCTGATGGTGCATTGTTTTCCTCTCATTAGGCTAAGTTCCAGGATGACATTTCTTTACATCACCAGAAAAATGTGAGGATATGTACTTCAATCAGTTTGTGAGCTGTTCAGATTCTGTGTTGAAGCAAATCTGAAACAGCTTAGTCATTGCCTTTTGTGGCTAACATGGTAACATGTATCAGAATCACGGTATTCCTGCACAAGCAGAAAAAATCTTACAGCCTAGTGTTGCATATATGCACATTTTGTGGCTGTGGGGAAACACTTGGAAAGATGGGCTGCTGGGATAAAGCTGAAAGTCTTGTGCTTCTCAGTGCCTTGAAGCAAGAGGACTGTATGTTATCTCCCATCATTTAACCAGTTCACTTGGGGAAAAAAAAAGGAATAGAATAGAATAGAATAGAATAGAATAGAATAGAATAGAATAGAATAGAATAGAATAGAATAGAATGGAATGGAATGGAATAGAACAAATCAGAACAGATATTTCAGTTGCAAGGGATTCTCTATTAGGCTTTGCTACCATGTCATTACTATTGGTGGGTGACAGAGTTTATGTGCAAGCCAAAGCGTGATGCTACTACTCCATGTAGGGGACCACCTACCAATTTCACAGCTAAGCTAAAAGTATAACAGAAAGCAGGCTTTTGCTCTGACACCTTTTACAGATGACTGTTGCTAGAACACCTGGAAAGCAACTTTCTTTCAAGTACTTATGCTCATCTTTTTCAGATGGAAACCAGAAGGGTTGAAAATCACATCTGAGCTTTGCACTTGAAAGTGTCTATGAAGTTTGAAGTCACCTGTCTTGGATGGAGCTCATTAGCATTTCACTTGAATAACTGTTGCTGTTATTCATAGAGCCTTGTTAGTACTTCATGGTTTACAGGTCCAAAGAGAGTTAAGCTCCCTTTCTTAGAGCTGTGTTGTTTCTGCCATGCTTTTCTGCCTCTTCACTGGTCTGGATGTTGTGCAATTAAAAGGCATACACTAAGCAGATATGTTGAGAAGGATGACCACTTTTTCCTTGCTTAGAGTCACATTCTTGGTGTTTAAAATAAGAAAAGCACTGGTCTTAGTTTAGAAATGAAAGACTGCATACATGGCTTTGAAGGTATCTGTATCTTAGATTCATACACTGAGCATTTAACTGTTGTTGACACAAGCCTCTTCCTTTCCAGCATGGACTTGTTGAGCTTGGTGTAGTGTGGGACTTTAGAGTATGAGGAGGTTTGCAGATGCATGTTGTATATGACATCTGAGGTCACTGTTAGTCTCCATTGGTATGTTTGGCAGGGTATGCTTTCCTGCTTCCCACTGCTGTGTTGATCTTACATTTTATGGCTTGATTTGTCTGTCCTAGATTTCCACCTTCCATTATGGGACTTTTTCTCTCCCTTTATAGTATTTCAAACTTTTTTCAGTTCTGCAAATAGTTTGTTCCCCCCTCTGTCCTTCAAATAAAGTTTTCTTTGGCAATCTCTGTTAGGATAAATTCAATAACTATTTAACTCAGAAGGATCCCTGAGGAGGAAGCCAAGAGTCAAATGCTACAATTATTCACATTTTGGTGAGAGGAATCAGACTTCTCAGGAATCATTTCAAACAAAGCACTAACAGTTTATTCCTGCTGGGTGGAAGCAGGAAGTGTGCTGGAGGGAACCTGACAGCCTCCTGAGCACCATCAGGAAGCATAAAATGGATGGGCAAGCAGAGGAAGAGAGAGAGGCATTAACAAAGAAAAATGTCTCATTTCCTCCCTGTAACTAATTGGAAAAATATGTTACTGGTTGTGGCAGTGGTAATTTCTCAAGGTGGCAATATCTGAAGCCTGTCCAGGCATAGGGCTGGTCACAGGTTGGACCTCTACCTGAAATGTCTGTGATTAGTGCAAACTATAGTTGTTTCTTTATAGTATAAATGGATACACACACACATATATGTATGTATATATTATACATATAAAAATACCAACACGTTAATATGTAAGGGTGGCTTTTTTTTTTTTTTTTTCTGAGGATCTATGCTTCATTCCTAGTAATTCTTGACTATATACACATTTACAGAATACAACATAGCAGAAGACTTTTTTTTTTAAATAAACTACTTTTATTCTCTGCCTATTCTCTGTTGTCATCCCCACTTGAGTGTAGCTTACTCTATGTAAAATGTAGGGAGAGATGGAGGGAGAATATTGGTCACAATATTTTAGAATAAAAAATGGAATCATTTATAAATGCTGATGCAAGTTGTGGGCAAAAAATGGAAAGAAAAAGTTTTCTTTTAACACATCAAGGAATGCTGACACCACCCACCCTCTGTAAACTTAATACAGTTTTGATAAACCCATTTATTTCTTTTATGAGCAGAGCCAGCCCAAATTCAGATGTTGCTCACCTGTGCTACTCTAATTCCACCTCTGTGCCATCAAAAATGAGTAGTGTAACTCCTCTCTGTCACAGCCACTGGCCCTGAGATATCACCTTTCCCAGGCCAAGGCAAGAATCAGCTTGCAAATGCTGGGACTGAAAGAGCCTTTCCTATGAACCAAAGAATTTTCTGCTCATGGATGTTTCATACAGCCCCTTTAAGCTACCTCAGGATCACAGGTCTCTTGCACAGGCAGGGAGGAGGAGCTGAAGAGATGCAGGGCATGCATATTCTTGACCACGTGGTATCTGGAGAAACAATGTTCGAATTCTTAGGTCTAATTTCTTATAAAAGCTTCATTCAAAAATATTTCATTTCACATCTCTTCAATCATATTTTCCGTGCAGCTGATGCTAAAAGCAAAGTGTACAGCCCAAACGTAATGCAGAGGTTCTCTTCTGAATAAAGAGGTCGGCACCTGTGTCTCAGCAATCTGATTCAAAATATTCAGCCTCTCTGGATGTACCGAGTTATATTCTGCCATAATTTTCTTGGCTCTTCACCCTCCTGAGACAGACAAGTGAAACTGTAGTTTGCTGTGTATACATGTTTTTTAAGCAAAACATTTTAATAAGGATATGGAGTGAAATTATTAAATGAAAACATGAGCAGTGGGCCATGCCATATACCTAGAAATGTTAATATGTGGAGAGAATCTAATATTGCAGGTCTGGAGGTTTAATCTGTAGAGGTTTTACAGAGGCAGCAGTGTACTGAAAATTCACAAAGCGCCTACCTGTATTCATAGCATGATTTTGTTTTTATTAAAAAAGGAAAAGAGACTTCAAGAAGAGATCAAAAAGCAAGCCTTTGTTGCAAACTTCCCAAATGCACTTAGAAGCCAGCACCCTTTTAACACCTCTGTCTGCAGCCTCTTTCAAAATTCAACATATGTGCAAATTAGAGAATACCTTGCAATAGTAAATCACCTCCCACTTTCCTCACTTTCTACTGGTAAATGTGAGCACATGACACTCAGTGTAGAGCATGCAAATACACAAAAAGATGAATGAATTCTACAGGTATTCATAGAAAAGACTTATTGTATAATATTCTAGAAAGTCAATATGAAAGAAAACCCAGAAAGAAAGTATGGAGAGCTCAGCAGCTGGGGAGTTAGCAAACTGAAACAATGAGATTTCACTTCTACACCCCAGTGGCTATTTCACACCATCTAAAACAGATTTGGAGATGGAGATAAAGCCAGTGATTAGGGTATTGTCTTGGAAGAGTGTAGAAACTGTGTTCAAATCTTTACCTGAAACCAGCAGACCACTGCCAGCTATGACTTCTACCTTGAATCTGAATACCAGACGTTAATAATTTGTAAGCCATGGAACAATTTGTCTCTATTGTGCTCATGTTAAGGGCAAACTTCAAGGCTCTAAAAGAGATGAATCATCTTAGTGGTTGCAGCCTCCTCCCATCTGATATCTCTTTCCCCTTCTTTCTCTGAATAGATGATGTCCTTTCTGTTCTCAGTTTTGCATATCATTTACACAACTATGTATTTTATATTTGCTGAGACTTGAAGACACTGATTCAGTGTCTTGCCTTCCCTAGGATTCACTAGCCATGTCTTTGCTTCTACAGGTGGCAACAATGAGGTCACTGTGCTGTGACCCTGCTTCAGCCACCCAGCAAACAGCCAGTTCAGGTGTGATGTGAGAAAGCTATCATGGATGTTTGGAAGAGCTTGACCTCTTGGTCAATTCTTGGGAAAGCTGTACAGTTATTCTTTGTAGGCTGCAGAATTACTCTTTGCTCACCAAAGCAGTTGCCTGGATGGTGAATGCAGGGATTAAGATTGACAGAGAGGTGGAGAGACGTCTTTGTGAGGGTCAGAGATATTTGCCTTCACAATTTTTTCTTCCTATTTCTTTCTGTTATGTGGTGAAACATCTACCTGAACCATGCTCTCTCACAGAGACATCATCACCTCTGCTCTGTGCTGATTCATGCTCTTCATGATCCTCTTGTTTAATGCACTGTTACCCTGAAAACACTTTGTATATGAACGAATATATTAAAAAAAGAAAAAAGGAAATAAAAAGAAAAAAACAGCTTTCGGACAGATAAGAATGGAGGGGGTACCTCTGTACTATTGTTGGTTTGGGTTTATTTAATCTCTTATGAAATTTTTTCAGATACTTGGTTATACATTTCAGTGTTAATTCTATAAGAAAGTTCCTACAAGCCCAGGTATCCTGGGCAGCCTCTAGTCTGGGGGATTCTTTCTGGGTATCCAGTACAACACTTGATAGTGGCCCTGCCTGCTATAGGCAGCATACATGTGCAGAAGGACTCTGCTTCTGTTTAAGGGCAACATTGAAGTATGGGAGGTATGGAGAATGGACATTTTTCAAGCATATACAGCATTTGTTGTTAATTTAATTTTCTCTCAACAATTACACAGCAGAACAGTGGAAAATACAAGGCCCTTCCCTGGAGTGGCTGTTGTTCTCATGTAAATGAAATATAACATATAAATTTAAACAATAAAAATAAAATCATGTTATTCCTTCTTCTGAAAAAAAAAAAAAAGAGGGGAGGACAGTGATTATGGTGGTGAAGAAGGTTGTTTTATTTTTACTAATGAAGGTTAGGGTGGACAAAATAAGGTGGTTTTCTTTTTTTTGTTGTTTTTTTTTTTTTTTCTCAGATTACTCATAGCTTTTTGCTTTTCTTTCCTTACCCTACTAAAATCCGGCACATCTAGAAGATGCTTCTGTCTTGCACAAAACTGAATTCAAATGTAGTTGGCAAAACATCAGTGCATGACTTAGCTGGCTGCGAAAAGTAGCAGGGCCGCTGAGACCCTGTCAGTGTTTAAGAGGGCAATGTGCTAAAAGAAAAATCAGTCAAATTCTCAGATTCACTATGACCCATAAACTGCCTGCCAGAAATGGAGTGCCCAGTGGAAGTCAGCAGAGTGCACTTGCGTGTGTGTGTGTGTGTGTGATGGAAGTCAGAAATACCGCACACAGAGTGAGGGGACATTTTCCTCTCAGAAGCAGTCACAACTGCAGAGGGGAAGGTCAGAGCCTTGGCTGCAGCCCTCCAGCATGTCCTTTCTGCACAGCTGGCACAGGCAGGCACCCCCATGGGAGGCAAAGAGGGCACTCATACTAGTGTGTACATCTTTGGATAGCACTCACGGACACTGTCCTGCACCCAGGGGTTACTGCCTGACCACAACTGGGAACTGAACAGAGAAGACCTGCACAGCACTGAAATCTGGTCCCAGTATCAAACCCCTCAAGTTCACTGCTCCTGGTCAGTCAGATGTATGTTATGCTGGGCAGAGCTTGTGTATAGAATATTTTTATGAGTGAACATTCATTTTCCATACCTTCTTATCCTCTATCCAGAGTTTCCTAGAGCCAAGGGAGGGATGGGAGATCCCATCTCCACTACTGATAGGGCAGCTCAGCATTTAGCAAATGAAATACTTTCCCTGGCCCCTGTATAATTATCTCTATCTTGAGTCCTGGCCAGCATGACTCATCTACATTTCAGTAAGGGGACAGGCTGGAACTGGGAATGTCAGAATTAATTTATCACATTTTAATAGAGAGGCAGTTCAGGAAGGGAGGGACTAATGAGATACTTTACAAAGAAATTAGTAGGGTTCTGTTACAGGGTTGTCTTCCATGAGGCAGCTGCAGTAATGATAGATGGCATCAGGCATGGCCTCCTGATACCTCCCTGTTTCTTCCCTTCTCCCTCGGGAGGCTGCCCTCCAGCGCCTCATCTCCTCTGATTATTTCCCCATTACTGGAGTGATGAAGGTCTCCAGCTCATGTATCTTCCTGAGATCAGGGTATAAAGCAACTGGGGGTGTGTTGCACATCTTAAGCAATGAAGAGTTCATAGGTGAGACTGCTGAGATACCTCCCACCTCTGAGGGCACAGGGAGAAGAGCTCATTTTTGCTCATTTTTGCCTTGATTACGAAGAAGCAGGCCCAGAAGTCCCAGCAGCTCTGCTGACTCAACATTCACTCAGGACTCATTTGCAATGACTCAAAGGTCATTACTGAATATTTGGTTCATCAATGCACTTAGAGAGGTAGGATTTTTTTCCCCCTCCTTTCAGGGAAGCATGTGAGAACACGCTTAGATTAAGTAGGTGATTAAGGCTTGTTTCCTTTAAAAGTGCAAGTAGATTCTCCTGTTCTGTATTGAATCAGATCAAAAGACTGGAATTTTTACAGGTGTGTTAGTCTGTACTACCTCATTTAGGTATATTCAGACATTTTCACCTAGAAATGTTTTTTGTGATTTTGTTTTTACATTTTTGTCTCCAAACATTTTCTGAACTTTGCTTCAAATGAAAAAAAAAATAAAAATGGAATGGAAAAAAAGAGTTCTTGTAACTATTGAAAACGGTAAATTCCATTCAAACCTCACAGGTTTCAGGTGTGACACTCAAGTCTGATGCAGAAATTCCTGAAAGACAGCCAAACCCATCCTCAGCTGTGCTGCAGCTTTCTTACCTAAACATATGCCAAGTTTTCTCTTTGGTTTCAACACTTATTTCCCATGTGCTCAGCTTATAGTGTATTACAGCATCACAGTTTATACTCTCTTTTCTACCCATCAGGCATCATGTAGAGCTCTGCAGTGGTTAAGGTAAACGGATTTTTGTTTCTGTAGACAGAGTAAACAACTGGTGACAAAATGACCCAATCATCTCTAAAGTCATTAGCTTCAACTCTGTATCAATCATTCCATATTGCTGGATAATAATCCCTAATTATGAGCTGCTGCTGGTGTTAGCAGTATTTCCATTTAAATGCAGATATTTCCTGACCTTCTGCTTCCTGAGGAAAGGGAGAGCACTCCTTCTTTTCAAAGTCAAAGGAGGAGGACAGCCTGTCTTTGTAAGCACTTCAGGGCCATTTTCACCCCAGCAAAAGGTCTCAGACACGCCTGGGAATAGCAGGTATCTTGACAAGGCTGGACAATGCTCTGGACTGGTTGGTCAGAACATGATTCCTCCAGTAAATTGGCATTGCAGACACATCACTGCTGGTGCAGTGTACAGTGATGGTGTTGCAGTAACTTGCTGGCTATCTGTCAGTACAAGCCAGAGCCTAGGCAATCAGCATGTAGAGGGGTTCATTGTGGTGGAGTGGAGGAAAGGCCAAACATCTTTTGACTCGGGTCTTCAAGTAGATGGGACTCAGCATGAGTTTTAAATGCAATCGGGCATTTCTCAAATAAGGAGCTTGGTACAATCCAGTGACAGTGTATTTGGGATTATCAGATTGCCATTTTTCTGAATTCTCATCTTTTCGTCTTTTTGTCTGTTGTCTCATTCCTGCATTATCCTTGCTCATAGTTTTGTCCCATTCGCAAAGGGGATGAAATATATATTATTTTTTATTATCTTGACACACACACACACACACACGCATACACACACACATTTTTTAAATATGTCCCATGAAAGAGATGACTGTCTCTGTCTCACTTTGATTGGTGTGTTTTGTTTGATTTTTTTCCCAAAATTACACAAAAATGTATTAATTCAAAAGAGGTAACTTTTCTTTCTAGAGATGCTGAAAGAAACAGGGCATTCTGATAGTATAAGGTGCTGACTTCTTTCTCTTCAAACGTAAATCCTTTTAAAATCCACATTGTTATCAGGGAAAAGGTACAACAGAATCTGTTCATGCTAATGCTTTTTGGCAATGTAGGAGGAAGAACAGGAAAAGTAGTTCAGTTGCCATGGCCACTTCACAGACCAGGAGATCTTGCCACCAGGATGCTGACCGTGGCCGTGCCTTACTATGACATAACAACAGCCACCTGTTTAGTGGGAATAATACTGGGAATATATGACATGCTGCAGGTGTTTCACCACTAAATCATTGTGGCAATGAGAACTGTGTTTACCGTGTACCACATTCATCACTGGTGTGGTGATGATGGGGTTTCTGCTTTTGCAGACATTGAGTTTGCCCACAGAAGCTCCAAAGACAAGAATTTGAATTTTAGACACCATTATTTCTTCAGTGAAGCATCCACAAACTTCTGATTTTTGTATTTTGTTTGTATATATGTGAGTTTATGTATATGGTTTTGTAGAATTTATATTCTTGTCTTTGTGTAAGGTGAGCTTTAGAAAATCTGCACTCCTTTACAAGTATTGTCCCTTGAAAAGCAAATCTTTAGAGAGCGTGTAAAAAATCAATTCAGAAAGGAATAATGTGGGTCAAAGAGGTGACTTATAAGTGAATGTAAACAAGTTATTATAGGAGAACATATAGTTAATTTTGTTTTATTTGCATGTAAGTTCAACTTGCAATGCTGTTAAATCAGGAGAATTAAAAATATTTTCAGTTAGCTTTTTGAAGACAATAATTTGATTTTTCACCTTGTTTTAATAGCAAATGAGAAAACTTTTGATAGAGTAGACTGTTTCTTTTTTCTTCATGGGCATCTGCTAGCTCTGGACTCAACACACAAATGTATTAGCATCTCCTAAGCAGTAACCTGAAACATAGGACTGGGTGGGTTAATGAAAGAAATACACTTCTTTGCTCTGTTATCTTTGAAAAAGTAATTAAATACACCTGATTGTTTACACATTTTCTGAAAGTGATTCCATCAGTAAATTTACTTTATTTCTTTGCCATGTTTTTCTTTGTCAGTTTAATTTCTGTTATAACAACCTTGTGAGTTATAAGGAAATAACATACTTTTGGAAAAAAATTGTCGTGTTCCTCAATTGGTATCATTACTTCAGTTGAAAAAGGAATAGAGGGTTTTCAACTTTACCACTTATCTTTAACTTAGAAGTCAATGAAAGCCATTTGAAATAATGGCTTACTGTAAAAAACCCCTGCAGATAAGTGGATAAAATGTTACAGAATTCTTGCTTAGCAATTTTGTTCAGTTATATAGATGATTTTTGCAAGGCTTTTTTTAAAAAAAATTATTATTTCTTTTTGTTGTTAGATTAGGAACTGTGGCCTATGTCGTACTTTCATTAGTGATGTGAAAATTCCACAATACAGTGTTTATTTTCTTAGAAAAACTTCTGATACTTGCTGTCTTCAAGTAGACTGAAAGACTCCTAAGATATATATGTATATATATATATATATTAATTGGGGTCTAAATAAATAGATAGTAAAAAGCGATCAATTAATACAACTTGGAAAACAGATTATAACCAATCTTTGAAACTTGAAGAAGCATTTGGGTCAGTTTCTATATAGACTGGCTTACGTATCAGATGAGTTCTTATTTTGTCCAGTTCTTCTTATGAAGTCCACTAAAACATTAACTTTCCTTCATAATGGGAATCTTTTCTCCAATGTACATTGTTGCTTTGTGAGTAACACCTCATTTTGACTGTGAAGCTATATATGTGTGAAAGATGAAGTTTTGTGCACCTAAGCACAGCTCACATCTCAGAAAGCTTGACATTGAACTGGAACATGGAAGACATGTACCATGACATTGAAAGTGATGTAAACTTTGATGTTAAACAGAAAAACAAACTTGCTTAATGATGCAAAAACAAAGGCCAAAATAATCTCTAGTTTAAGGAAATTCAATACATTCCACTCAATAAATGGATTCAAGAAAATTCAACTTCTGCATGAAAACACCTGAGAAGAAGATTAGGCTTAAACCCCCATCTTCTTCTCTATCATCTTTGTTTGCTTTCAGTGCTGCAAGATGTGAAGAGTTCCACAGTTCATGAAAATGTTTCCAGTGTCTTCAGTGGACACTGCTTGGAGACTAAAGAACTGGTGGAGAAAAAGCTTCCTTCTCTGGTTTAATTTTTAAAATATGTAGTTCAGATGAGTTTTTTTGAGACAGTAAAGTTTTAAAAAATTCTCCCTAGATGAATTAAATGCTTATAAGTAATATTCATTCTTGGAATGCAGCAATTGTCTCTGAAATTACTTTGATGAATATTGAATTGTATCTATTTTTACTTCATTGTTCAAAGCTTTTACAGCACTGTTCAATATTTGTTCTTCTTATAGTGGTCTTTTGAAATACTGAGATTTTGTATGTCACACTATGGCACAGGATAGAACAATATAATTATTACATAGGGTTTAAATTTGTATACTGACACTCTCAGCAGAAAACACATCCACATTTTTACACCTTCCTGTCACCAATGGTAATTACTTCTCTTCCTTTCTCTGTTGGACCAATCTGTTGTTCAATAACACTGGATATTTTCGTCTGAAAAAAAAAAAAAGTCCAACTTTAATTTTTTTGCATGGTAGGAGATGAATTTTATTTTCAATAAAAAGTTTAACTTGTCTGGCTTCCTCATCCTGATTCCTAGAGAGGCTAATTGAAAACAGAAACTAGACAGAGTTAAAGGAATAAAGTAGGTATTTATTGAAAGGCCTGGCCCAAGATGGATCCAAGATGGACGCAACATACTCTAGTGACGACTGGTCACAAGTTTTCAGACTTTTACAAGTTTTGGTCCTTTTACATATTGGGGTTAATTGTTCAGTTACAGGTTCAGGTTATGAAGTCCCATCCTTCTGGTTTGCTCTCTTCAATTCTCCATTGTTGATGCTTTTGGGCCTGAGGCTGTAATGGTGTCCTTGGTTCTCAACCTGGAAAAGGATTGTTTTGTCTAACTACTCTGTGAAGAGAACTTACTAACACTTAATATGAAGTCCAGAGTCGCACACCAAGGCAGTACAGAATCTGAAAAATATGAAAGCTAAAACTTAAGGCATCAATCCAGAGCCTGAGCTTCAAGCATCTTCCATTCTGAGACAAATTTACCACTTCAGACTGGCTCAAGGGATCAGGCTTGCCAGATTCCTGCTGCAGAGATGAACATGAAAGATCCCTGACTTCTGAGCTTGATGTCTATATCTGGATGCTCCTCAAAGAGCTTGTGCCCACATGATTCCCACTCTGTTCCCTAGGTCCAGCAGCACTGGAAAAGCAGCACTGGAGGTAAACTTAGACTGTGCCCCAGTGAGTGTCTGGGACTTCCTGGAAAATTGCAACCCTGAATGTTTTAATTTTTTTCAGGCCATTGCTTACGGACTTTACTTCCCATTCTCTCATTTTGGAAGCTAGAATGTTCATTCTGAAGTAAGTAAATTATTTTTACAAGTTCAAATTTTCCCGAGTGGCACTCCCAACTTTTGATTACCTCTGGTCCTTGTCATATCATGCTTATTTAGATACACATTCCAGGTGATAGCTCTGATCTGTCATTCCTTGGATCATTCCAGGCTGTTTAAGCTTTTAATGGTGACAACAAAACACATTAATGAACAGGTTGTGCCAGTTCTGCTTTTGCTAGTTACTTTACTAAGAAGTTTCCTCAGCAGGTCAACTAGATTTGTATGATTCATTCTTGTTTGACTCATTAGGTCGATACCGTATTTTCTCTTCCAACAACTCAGGAAAAGGTTTGAAGTAAACATCCTCCTGATGCCTTTGCATGTGAAGGCAAATGCATTTTTCCTGCAAAGTCTTTATTTTCTGTGAATTATCCCTCCATTTCCATGAGTTCAGAATTCTCTGCTTCTAAAAAGATTGAATAATAACTGAATAATACTGCTGTTTAAGTTTTCCTTCTTGTTTAATTGCTTTTTAATTTCCCTGTGCCATTTATTTCCGTCTCCCACATATGTCTACCTCTTGCTAAATGTAATAGCACATTTGCACTGGAGGCTGCCTCTCAAAGATAGAAAAAATAAGAAGAGAAAGTTTAAACTAAATAAAAACCCCAAGCAAAAATCAAGATTGATTCTCTCTGTTTCTTTTTTATGCAGGACTGTAAACATCTTTTAATAATGATGAGTGAACTCTCTCATTATGAATTCTTACATGAACATATTTATATAGAGGCTTTGGCAATTTTCTTGCAAGAGAAAATTTTTTTTTTTATTATTCTTGTGACTGCATACAGTTAGGAAAATTGTCAGGCTAGATGTAATGTGAATAAGGGGAATAAACCTATAAATATATATGACTGACTTCCAGCAGGAAGAAACCAGTTTTTGCCCTCTACCTTCACCAGTATAAATAAGAAGAATTCACAGTAGGAAGACACAAATACCAGGTATCAAAATCATTAATAATGCAGTTGCCATACAATATATTACTTGTAAATTCCATTTAAAGGGCATGTCACACCATTTAGTACAATCCATTAATCAATAGCTTACAGAGAAAGAAACCATCTGTCTTGGTCTGTTCCTCAAATCTAAACTTCCAAACAAGCAGAGATTTGTTCAAGTTAAGTATTAACTGTTCCAAAGCAAGGGAAAAAGCAAGATCATCCAAAAGAATGCAGAGCTGGTTGTTTACTTTCAGCATAGGTTGATTTCAGCATGAAATTAATACTCTGATTTAACTCTTCACTGCTTATTACCATGAATATGTAACTGATCCCTGTTAAAATGCAATCTTTTTACTCACAAAATGAAATTAAAATACAACTCAAAGATACTTGCTAAGAGTGAACAGTGTTAAATGGCTATCTTGGAAACATACTGTAACAGACATCAGCAAGGAAAGATCTGACAGTACACTTGGCTTTCATCAGATTCTAATGACAGTTTTATTAGAGACTGGGATAAATTTCTTGCAGTGCACCTAATAAGAGAAAGATAATTTTTCCTGACCTAATTGGCTAAGTGTTCTCAGTGCTGAAGTTCATCTTTCATAATCTTTACATTTTGGAACTTGTGCTCTGGCACATGAACTTGGTTATGTTTGTGCTTGTTTGTGGACCCCTGAGAAACTGATCTAGAGAAAATTGGATACTGACTGCAAAACACCTGCTAGAGCTGCAGATTTGTAGGATGTCTTGTCTGAGGCAAGGTGACCCCATGCAGAACAAGTGCTGTGAGCAGCCATGTGGACAGGCTGCTGTTTAAAACAGGGCTCATCTCATTTAACAAGATGATAAAAGTCATACATTTGTCTTCCCCTCAACTGGTTGTGGGATGCTGTAGACATGGTGACTTCAGGATTCAGTTCCTCTGATTGTCCTGAATCTTGAGAGGCACCGTTGGTTCTCTTTATCTCATACTGTGGTCATGAGTCCATTCATGAGTCCAATGTAGGAGGACAGCTGAACCAGCAGAATACTTGTACTAGCATGTGATGAACCTGACTCTCCACTTTAAGCCCCAAACTGGGGCTTCACATAGCTACTGAAATAAGACATTTACAAGGGACTTGACTTGTTCTTTCTGCTTCTCTGTATACCACTGGTTACCAGATTGTTTGGGACAGACAAAGATCAGATGTGTGCTCTACTCCTGATATTGAAGCAGTCACTTTGGTTGAAGCCCGTCCCAAAAAGGATATATCTCCAAATCCCTGATGAGACTCCCACTGATCTGGTCTCCCAAATAGCTCTGAAGTAATATGAATTTAATAGTCTGAAGAAAGAATGGCCTAGGCATTTAGCTGGATCTTGGACTTTGGTCTGGGAGCAGACTGAGATACAGAAACCTGGGCTATGGTATTTGCTGTCATTTGCTATACACCTTTCACAAGGAAAAGGCTTGCATTTGAACAATCTTGTGTCTTGTCCTTCATCTACTTCGAATCCTCTTCTAGCCCAAAAGTAAGGTGGGATGAGTCAGGTCAAGGGTTTGCTCCTTTACTCTTGCCCTTTCCCACTTCATTGGATGACTCCTGGCATTTTATTGAGAAAGCTGCATGGCATTTTAACTTCTTATTGATTAAAAAGGGGGAAAAAAGAAAAAAGAAAAGAAAGAATCCATACAGTGAGGTCTATGTATAGATATTACTGTGCATCAGCACAGGCAGTACAATTAACCTTAGAGAGCAGTAGCAGTAAAAAGGAGCAGAACAAACTGAAATAATAAAGCTGGCTCTGCACTCAACCATGGTGTCATGGACAGATTGTGCTGAAAAGCATTAGCACTGCAGAGCTTTCTGGTGAGGAGGGTTAATTATCTCTCTGTGGAACATTCATTACAGCACCTGGGAGTACATGGAACTCACTGGGCTGCAAGTTCATTGAGAGGTTCATGATCCTTTGTAGCAAACCCAGAGTCATTCTGGCATTAAACCTTTTCACTTTGCTCCCTGTGCATCCAAGCCCTGCCTCCTACATGTTGCTGTGCTGATGCTTTTTCTCTGCTTATTCCTGTGATTATGACTTTGGATTTTTGCCGTATTTGTGCAATATGTAGCACAATGGGACCCTGATATTCATGTGAAGCCTCTGGGTGGGAGTGTGCTACAAATAATGATGCTCCTGAGCAGCCAGGACATTTTCACTATGCTGTCTTTCAGATTGTCATTTCTTCACACCCGTCTGGCCATACTCAGGTGTGAGCTTCTTAACCTTTGCACCCTAATTTGCTTTTGTCATTTCACCCCAGTCCTCTCTCTTACTAGTTTGCATTGCTCCATAAAACTGGCTTAATTCTGTGGGTTTTTTGTTTGTTTGTTTGTTTGTTTGTTTGTTTGTTTTTGTCACAAATGCATTCATTTGCTCATCTATGCTTTGGCAGAGTAGTTCAAACCATCAGCAGAGACTTTGCTATTACAGCCTTCTCTGTTCCATGTTCACTCTGGTGTCTACAGGAATTCCCGTTTTCAAAGATGGTCAGGGAACCAGGCAATATATACATAAAATAGCTTAAAGACAGACTGGCATTGTACAAGTAAAGTCATAGCTATAGGGTACATCTCACTTTTCCTCCAACATTCCCATGTTATCTCTGTAGCAGAAGGGGCTGCCTTGCTCTGCTGGATGCTCTAAATGTGTGTGGGGCTGCACTGCAAAAAGGACCATTATTCAAAACAACCTCTATCTTTGCTTTCTTAGTCTTTGTTCAGACAAGATTTTCATCCTTCCTAAATTATACAGCAGATTGACTGCTGATGGCAAGCATTCATGCCTTCACGACAGACAAATTCTGTTAGAGCAGCTTCTGAGGGTTGGGAGATGTAGCTTTGTATTCTTTGAGACAGTGGACAAAATTTAATCTATTTATTCCACCTGCTGGTATTATTAAAAACAAACAAACTACCCTCCCCAAATGAAACATAAAAATGAGAAACCAGTATTTCTTTATTTAAAATGAATTTTTAAACTCTGGAATTTGTGATCTGGCCAGCTGCTTATCAGAAAGTCAACTACATCAAACTTGTTTGAGCAGGAAAGGCAAAAGAAATAACCAATATGGGAATCTTCTCACAGTTAGTGGCAAACCCACTCATCTGAATGGCATAAAGCTTGTAACTCTTGGGAAGCTGCACAGTTTAATTCAGAGGCACTCAAAGAATTTGTTTTCTTCCAAAGTTAAGTCTCAGCTGGCTGGGTATTTTGACAAGCATGCCTGAACTTAGACATGTAAATCCCAGTTAATCTTTCTCTGCTTGTGAGGTCCCTGCACTTCCCCGCTGAAGTCAAGAGAGAGAAAATTGAGACACAACAGGGAAGGGACTGGCAACTGTGTGAGGACAAAGATGAGATCTGCTGTGTCAGTGGGAACTAGATTAGACAGGATTTAAAGCTATAACTACTGAGGACAGAGAGGACAGGGTTTTGTCAAAAGTCTGGGAGGCTGTATAAAAAACAAGATGTGAAAGATTGTGAGTAATAAGAGACTAAGGATTAACAGGTGGAGCAAAGAGTGGTAAGGAACAGAAAAACAGATGAGAGATGAGGGTCAGAATTGAGTTGTGACTTGAGGGTAGCAGGAAAAGAAGAAACTCAATAAATATGGAGAAAGACATTCACTGATGGCATTCCAAGGGAATTGCTTAATATCAAAGGCCACATGATATGCCATTACCTCAAATAAATAAGGCCAGTAATCCAGCCTGAGATTGCAGACAGTAGCCCATGTAAGGGAAAATTTTGAGCAATGGTGAACAGCTTCAGAAAAATCACTTTGGTCACTGCTAAAAGTTCAGTGTGCACAGGAGAAATGTTCAAAAGGATTAATCCATAGAGCAGGAAAGACAAATGCAATGGAAAGTGAAAAGGATGGAGGAAAGTGGACTGAAAAGAAACAAGTATTTTCTCACCATTTTCTGGAGCATCCAGGTAAATATGACTGCTGCTGTTGACATCTTCCCTCAGAGCTGGATCAGCCATTTAGTAGCCACTGATGGCTCTATGAACTTCACTACAGAACCTCTGTGGTTCTGAAGAAGGCCCAGTGGTTGTGAAGTGGTTGTGAAGAAGGCCCCAAAATTAATTTTTTCTCCTAATTCCCCTAATTCTTTTCTTGTGTGAGAATAACGGAGTCTGACCTTCATTGCAGTTTTACTCATAATGGTGAAAGTAAATTAGATCTCAATCTATTTTTCTCCAGCTTGTCATCCAAACTAGTCCTGTACATAACACAGAAAACAGAAGAGATGCCTGGCACAGCAAAAACTTGGCTTTTGTTTTAATAGAGTAATGGCAGTGTCTTCTTCTTCAGCTAACAATTGTTCTAGTTTACTCTCCAGTCCAAAACTTTATGTAGCTGCAGAATCAATAAGTAGGTCAAAGAGTGTGCTACAAAACCCCAAAGATTTTCAGAAATGCTTGTTACCTAGCAAATTTCTTGAACTTTTATCAACTTTAGCACCCTTTGCTGAATGGTTGATTCAAAATGGAATGCTAAATCTTTATTAGAAAGCCCCAACAGTAAATGCAGAATTTATGCTTTGATGCAAAAATTATCAAATAGATATTGAATGTTAACAATGGTTTAATGTATTATTACTGTTATCTGGCACTGTTTAATTGTATAAATCACCTCAAAATACCTTCCAATGCAGCTTGCTTTTGTAAGATTTTCATGCGGACATGAAGGAGGCAAGCTATCAAAAAAGAAGGCAGAAGTATTTGTGGCATGGCTGGAATATTTTGGATTATGACAAAGTCTTTGGTTATTAGTCTTCAAAATCCAGACTAAATATTTTTTCTTCTCTTGTTTCATCACATCCCTTTTCAAAACATTTCTACATCCCCAAGTTTGAGGATGTGATTGTGTTAACACTTGTAGCCCTGTCACAATGGCTTCAAAACAAGAGGAACCACCACAAATGAGAAGGAGCTATGGACTATGCCAATATTTGCACTGCAATACTTAAACCTAAATCAACCAAACAAAAAATCCTCCCCCCACCCCCAATCCCAGTTTGCATTTCAAGGCCAGGTTGAATGGAGCTCTGAGCAATGTGGTCTAGTGAAAGGTGTCCCTACCCTTGGCAGAGGAATTGGAACTAGATGATCTTTAAAATTCTTTCCAACCCAAGCCATTCTTTGATTCTGTGATTTGATGAAACCATCAACTAGCCAGTTCTGCTCTATGTTGCAGTAGACTACAAGTCTGTGCCTAGAAAACTGGTGCATTCTGCTGAGGAAAATCACAAGTTTTTGTGCAATGTCTAGCTGTGTTCATATATTCAACTTGTGTCAAAAAGGTGTTTTGAAAGTGTACAAAAAGCAAGAGAACTAATAAGTTGCAGGTAAAAGTCCCTGCCTTTGAACTGAAGTCTGACTTGGCTAGTGACTTTATATCTAGTTTTCAGATAACACCACGCTATGCTAGTTCTCAAATTTTTATTTGTAATATAGAGTTAATGTAACATTTTTAGCCCATTGCCAAGTGGTGAAAAACATTTTTCAGTGCTGTAATGATGATGATGATAGCAGTATTTTTGAGGGAGAAATCAATAAAGTCTTTATAGCATTTAAATGTATTTTTTGTGTTATTTTGGAGGAAAAAAGATGCTACTTTCATTATTTGGAATTACTTCATTTCAACTGGTGTGAAATTTCAGCAGAAAAATAAGAAGGGGAGGTTCAGTGCTCTTCTTCTCCTGCTCCAACCGAAATGACATCAGAAGGATACACAAAGTGAATGTAGGTAGTAAAACTAGAAATTTCTGGAGGCAATACACTCAATTCAATAATTTTCTTTTCTGTACAGTCTAAACAATGGCTAAAAGTGCATGTAAGATCCACTTCGCTTTTTCAAGAAATGTGAAATTGCACACTTAATGTTTTTAAAATCATGGTGTTTAGATCAGTTGAATGCCTTTTCCATCATTTGTCACAACCATAATTAGTTTATTGACTAGAATAATGCCACTGGTGAATGCCCTATAATTTCTTTTAATTAGAAGAAAATCCCTTGGTTAATAATGAGAATAATTAATTTCCTTTAAAGAAAGAACTAGAAAGGAATAAGTTGCTTGATCATGAATTGTGAAAAGTTAAAAAATATTAACATCAGGCTCTAAAGTGAAAGTGAATGTTATCTTCCTCCTCAGTTTTCAAGATAACTTTTGTCTACAAAAATGCCAGCTTTGTGGGAATAACATCATTAAGACAGCTTGCATTTTGGGTAAGAAACATACTGAAAGCATTCATTCAGCCTGATCTGAGAAATCAATAGGAGTAGGTGCTTAGGAAATAAGCTGCACCTCTTATCTGTCATTTTGGCATCTGAAACTGCATCATTATAGCAAATTGGTTAAAAGCTAAAGTTCTGGTTCAAAGCTATTTTAGAAGTTGCTACAGATTCAAAAGGATTTTGGATTGGGCTTTGAGACCAGCACCCTTCTTTAAGCTGTACAGTGGTTTTTCCATCTTGGGTAACTACAGTGGTGCTCAGGATGAAGAGTGATTCAAGCTGCAGAACACGTCTGGGGTTACAAGGCTGTACTGGAATTGGACTAGTTGGTTCAGCTGGAGTAAAAGAAAAACTGATTCCGAAATTTCTATGTTCTGTTCTGGTTTAAAATTCTTTCCCCTATTCTTTTCTAGTTACATAGATAAAACTACTACTTGGGTTGAGATGTAAGATACCTGGTCTGTCACAAGGACAGATGTGATTGAATTAGTTCTAGTCCAGCTGTAATGAGTGTTAGAAATTTCACTATCAGACCTTTGTTCCAAAGACAAATTGGGTCACTTTGTTCAGACTAAGTGTCAAGTTTGTAAGCACAGAAATTCTGAAGAATTTGATGGAAACAGAAAGTCCTATCTCATAAAAGTTTTTAATTCCAGAAATTGAGGAATTCCAAGCACTAAGGACTCATGAATCTTCCAGAGACTTTGTTGCTCCAAGGAGTTAGGTTATGTGCAGAAGAGGCTCATGTAACTATGTCAGTATAAACCCTCAAAATTAAAGAAGAGTTCACATTGGTTGCTCTTCACATTTCTGCTGAAGATGCAGAAATCTTTCCTTCTGTAGATCGCACAGAAATACAAGTGGATCCTTTCCCCATATTCAAAAGTTGGGCGGGGGTTGTTTTATTCCTTTTTTTTTTTCTCCACAAGCTTTTTCTTTGACTAGACTAGCTAAAAGGTTGAGAGAAAGACGCTCTTATAAGGCAATACTCACAGGTGTCACTATCCCTCTGTCCCTGAGCCTTTTTTCATGATGCAAGTCAGTTGGATTTCCATGTTTGGACCAAGATTTTTTTCTGTATTCACAGTGATAAGATGAACCATTCTGACCTCAATTCATCAGTTAATGGGGCTTTACAATAAAGTGAAATTCTCCAACAGAGAATAATGCTACTACCACTGTTAGTGATGTGCAGTGCTATGGTTTGTTCTCTGTTGTCAAGCAGAGAAGGGGATGAACTCTTCATCTCATCTGTGAGAAGCAGGGTGCTTGGAAGCCTCTGGTAAATCGTTTATTTTGATGAGCTTGTTTTCATTTGAGCCTGCAGCATTTGATATCCTTCAGTTACTCCCCTACTGAACGCTGTCGAGGCTGTGGGTAAATTGCCATTTGTATCTATCAAGTGATATGTTTCTGCACTTGTGTAGCATCTGCCATCAAGGATCTCAAAATACTATACAAGCTTTAATGAGTAAGCTTTCACGACACTCCTGGGATGTGCAGAAGTACTGTTAACCCAATTTAATAGATAAAGAAAGCAAGATGCAGAGAATTCAGTAGACGTATATTCAGACTCCTGCCTCTACCTGCATATATATTTTGCAAACTTTTGATAAGGAAAAAAATCAATACCCCTAGAAATGCAAATTGAAAGTAGTGCTTACATGTTCCCTTTGGGAGAAAAGAATTTCGCGACTGTAAATTTCAGTATTATGGCATCTAGAAATGTTCCAAATTTATGAGTAGGCATACAGGTATTTGCAAGACAAAACAAAACAAAAAAACCCAGAAGTACACTCAAAGACTCATTTTTTCTATGAACACCTGGAAGCCAATTTGGGGCTGACAGCTGTCACATAACTAAGAGAAACATGGGCATATGTTCTGTGAGGGAATGGGGCTCACTGGGAGAAACCACAACAGCTCATGACAGTCTGTTTTAAATTAGCAAGTGTCTCTTGTGGTCGAGGCTCCTTAGAAAATTGCTATTCCAGTCATTGATATTTTTATGGTACTGAAATATACACTATTTTGAATTATTTGGGCAATAGCTTTCCCTTAAAGAGTCACCTGTGGTTCCCACGGGGACACTAAGTCTTTCCATTTCCTCACTGCTGCCCCTCCAGGTCCGCTGTCGAGCCCTGGGAGCTGCCCTGCCCTCCCGTCTGGGCACTGCCGGGAGGCGCCTTGGAAGTGAATTATTACCATTTTTAAAAGCAACAGTAGGGGATGCTGCTGGGTTGAAAAGCCAATCCTCCTTGCTTCCCCCTCTCCTAAGGCCTATCCAAGAAAGCTCACAGCACCTGCCAATTTTAGGAGCATAAACCCAGCAAAAATCAAATCAGCTGTGTTTTAGGCAAGCACAAATCACTAATTAAGGGTCCATCCAGGCCACCGTTGAACGATTATTTTCCATTTTTATTTTCAAAATGGAAATTGTAATTTTATATAATTCCACTGGAAAAAAAAAAAAAAGACATGAAGGAGCCAGGTGGTAAAAAGTTTATTTGGATTGTTTCTGATCTCTCAAATGAAAAGATCTGAAAAGTTCAACGCCATAGAAAAATAGGTATTTTCCATATTTGCAACAATTAATTATTGCAGAGTGAGGGAGACACATCATGTAAAAAAGACCTTCCTGCAGGCGTTTCCTAAGCATCTGGAAACTATGAACTAACTGTGTCTGAGAAGTTAGGACCACATCTAAAATAAAATTGCTGTTGACAGATTCCCAGGAAAATAATCTCCTGAAAATCGAAGATAATTAGTTATTAGAGTCTACATATTTATCAGTGATTTGGGCTAGGAGAACATGCTCCTCTATCAAGATCTTATTACTGAAATCTAATTCACCTGGATTACCACAGAGGTTTGTGAATGCTTTACTGTTCCTTATCATAATCAAAGATGTGATAAGGCTGTTGTAATCCTGAAAGAATCTCTGATAATGGTATTTGTGGCTATGCCTGGCAGATAACCCTAATCAGATGCCAGGTTTTAGGGCATTAAGTAATTGTCCGCAGAGGTCAGGAGAAAATGTTTCCTCCCATGTGCTGTACTGCAACAATTACCAAGGTACATGACGTGTGTTGGAGTGAGTTGGTGTACGAGAATTAAACTTTTCTTTGAAATTTTATTTATTTGTCATTTATTTATTGTCGTCTGGCAGGGTACCAGACCCACTGGACCATGTAACTAACTTGGTATAGCAAGTCTTGTGGGAAAGTAATTCTATTCAGACACGCAATACAATGTTAATCCTCAGATCCTGACAACAGACAATATGTTCTGAGAAAAACTGTCTTATTAACTCTGCTAATAAATGTGTCTGTGCTAGAAATGAAAAATAGATTACCTCGATACTTGAACTACTGTTAGAGAAGAAATACACATTGCATGCATGAAGAGGAGCTGCCATGTCCTTTATGAACAGTGAGGTGGATTTTTTTCACACTGATTTCATATTGTGTACCACGCATGGATGCCACAATATCATGATGACTGGCAAAAATGAAACTCTTTCCTTTCCCAGATGTCTTCCCTGTAAAAATTATTCAGTCACATTTGCATGTTTAAAGATGTCATACCCCAGCATTAAAATGAATAATACATCCCTTGAATAAAATTTGCTCCTGATATAGGTCTAGTGATAGCAGTGCAGTTTAATCAGCCATGCATTTGGATAGCTGATTCATCCCAGAAGATAAGAAGCTAGAGAGGGAAATTAGCATTCTAGCTCCTTATAGACTAGTTAAATCTTGTCACCTTAGAAAACCCCAAGACCCTGATCCCAGTGACCCCAGTAGAATGACAAGGATTTCTGTTTTGCCATGCTTTTCTCAAATAGTGTTTGATTTATATGCTGATCAAACTTTGGTGCTCCTGTTGCTACAGACATCAATTTATCTTACCAATTGACTGTAAATCTCTCCAGATTTTATGAAATAGTGACCACAGACTACCATACTCAGTGTATTTCATTTTTGTAGTGCTGATGCCTAGCTGGAGTCATTGCACTGGAAAGAAAATTAGAACATTTGCTGACTGTCACTAAGTAAACACTAGTCTTTTTTATAATAGACATGGCAGCAGGAATGAGGCAAACAGAAAAAAAGTGTTCTATTTTTCACAGCATATAAAAATGTACTATTTTATATCTAATGTAGAACTCATTGCCATATATTATATATAATGAGCCTTTGGATAGGCTCGTTGGTGTTTTTTAAATCTGAAAGGCCAATGTGGTCCGTGGTGAAGGAATCCTTTTCCACAGCTGTGGGGGTGCTTAGGAGGACATCTGAATCAGCAGCTGCCCTTTGTGCAGCCTCGCCCTTTTTGCCCAGCTGGGGAGAGAGGCTGCTGGGAAGAAAGGGGTGGAAGAAGAGGAAAAACTTCTAAAGTTGGTGTTTGCTATCATTACTCAATAAGTAATGAAACAAATGCAGGAAAAGCAATAGAAAGAAGAATATAAATTAAAAAGGAAGCTTGCAATGGACAATAGGCTTGAAGCAGAACTCAAACAATATCATATCAAATATGTGTTTATTCCAATTAACTTTGTGATAGGCCTGTTCATGTAGATTTAAATGCAGCTCTTGATGTACTTTCCAGAGCATAGTAGGTGTTTGATCATTTTAGGTAACAGAACAGAAGTTAAACTGACAGAGTGCAGAGAGAGAAGATGAAATCTACATGTGGCATAGAACAATAAACTGTTATTACAAACGTCAGTAATCAGATCACATCTATTCATTATAGATTTTCTTTTCTGTCTTATAATATTTATTTATTATAATTGGCTTTTGCAGCAGTATTTCCCAGACTGATACAGATTAAAGCCTGATCGTAAGGCCTTGGCTGTACTAACTTTTTTTTTTGGTGCTGGATGGGAGACAAGATGAAGAGCTGCCCCTTAAGGGCTATAAGGGGGGGGGGGTGGGGGTGGGGGGGGAGGTGGGGTCATTCCTCAGCGAGAAATGAAAAACTCCAGTGCAGCAGAGACCTCTGTAGGTGCATGCCTACCCTGGCAATCACAAAGTATGCACTTGCTTTAGGTGCATACTTATGTGCTATTGACTTTGAGCCATTCAAGGTTAAACATGTGCTAAATGCTTTGCTTTGCATGCTGTGTCTGAAGCAGAGGGAGGGAGCAGTGACAGGTTCGTTAGCTCTGCTACCAGGTGCCCAGCTCCCCCTTCATCGCTGTGCTATTATTTAGGCCAGCAATCATCACAACAGCCACACTTTCAAGAAGGGATGTGAAGTTCCCTAAGACAGCTCATTACAAACAAGACATGCTGTCACGTGCCTGGAAAATAAAGGCTCTATATTTGCATTTTTCAGAAGACTGTTTGCTGCAAAAATTTGAAACAATCCATGGACCTTGCCTGTTGATACCTACTGAGAACATTAATTGTCTCCAGTCATTGTTAGAACATCTGTTTCCCTTTTTGACAAGCACACTTATCTCCTTCTTCACTCTCACCCCTCCCTTTCACATCCCTCATCTAAAGATAATGAATAAATTACAGAGAGATGACAAACGTGTTGATAATCAAGATGAAAAACAAATGAACTAGAAGCAGCTACGTTTCTACATGAAGCTGTAAATTGCTTTCTTTGCTCGTGCAGTGAAACTTCTGGCTTGCCATCTAAAAATACCAGAATGTGAGAAAATTGATAGAAGTGTTCTGAGAGAGAAGGGTCGCTCTTAAGAGAGGCAACAAAGCCTTTGGGGTCTCTCACCTTTTGGGTGGAAAATGGAGATGAGAGAAGAATCCGTAAGGACTGAAAGCAACATGAGAACCTGGGTAGATGTGGAGTCAGGATAGTGAAGATGGAGTTAAAGGGTTTAATTTTAATTAGGATTTAATGAGTGGATATTTTCCTCATGAAAGCAAAATGTTGGACTGAGGCAGAAGACAGAAGGCACAAAGCAGCGGGACATTGGGCAGTGGGACAGTGGGGAGTGGGACATTGGGCAGTGGGACAGCGAGCAGTGGGACAGGGGGCAGTGGCCTGACCAGTGCTGTATTGGCCCCTCAGCATCTTTACTGCCAGTGGCCTTCCAACACCTCTCACACTTCCCTCATTTGCTCATTTGAAAGCTCACTTTTGCTACTAGCTTAGGGCACATCAAAGTATTTAACCTTCATGCTCCTGAGGTGTTTAATGGACTAGAACCCCCTTCACCTTCTGTTGTTCTCTGCTCTTCCGGCCATAGGCTTAGTGCAATCCTCCCCCCACTCAGAGTTTTATTCTTCCTATCAGCAACTGAATCTGTTTGCAATTCCTCTGAACTTACAAAAGCTGCTGTATTAGCTTAGTGTCATGCCTCTGTAGGACAGGAATATGACAGCACTGAAGAAGGAACTACATATATGTTGGAAGATTATCTTTGGCACCTATAAATTAGAATAAATTCAGACTTTTGGGGAAAATTATGGTAGTTTATATGATTTTTAATATGATTGCTTAAGGATACGTTGAAAATTTGCATAGTGATATCAGGTTTCCCAGCCTCTGCATTTTAATCACCCTCTCTCTTGAGCTGGGAAGAATGCACTATATAGCTAAATAATTAAATTAAATTAAACATTATTTACCCAAAAGTCTGCACAATACCTCTTTCCAGAACACGACGGGCTGGGAAGTGGATTAATCTAATTCATCTTTTGGTTTTAAAAATTTCATGGACATATGGCATTATTGTTTATTAAAATTAAAAACTGGATAAATATGAAATAACTTCAGCTCACTGAATTTTTATATTTGGAGAAGACTGAGACATATACAGAAAACAGTCCCTTCATAAATAAATTGTGTTATTATTCCAATACAAGCACTTTTTTTCTGCAGTGTGATAATTAGTTGGGGTGGGCATAGTCATGAGAAATATTATAATGAGAACTTTTCAGCATTGTGTTATTTTAAAAGAGCATTGCCCAGTTGCTGTGGGATATGCTTCTGAGAATCATCAACCTTGTTACACAGATGAGGAAACTCAGGCAAAGGTGAGGTAACTGTTCCTTTTCAGCAGGAAGAGCCACTGAGAGAATTAATCTGGGGCATTTACAACTCAAAATGCAACATTTTCTTCCAAACTTGGAATATGTTAATTGACTTTCAAGTTCATTAGTAGCTCAAGTCTATAGTTTGGAGGCTGTTCAGTTGTTTGTCTGAATGACTGGATGTCTCTCTCTGGCTCCCACTGAACTCATACCTGCAGCTCAGAGGAGCAGCCTTGCAGTTGGCAGGTACAGCCCTGCTTAAAGCCTCCACACACCTCTTTTCCTTCTTGTCTGCACTGTAAGTGTTGTCATTCTGGGGCCACAGACTGCTGCCCTGGACTGAGGTCAGATTCTAACAGGTCAGTGATAGGGACTAAATGATCCCACCACTTTACATCAGTTCAGGCTTCTTTCTGCCCCAGACCAGCCCTCCTCCACCAGCATGTTTCAGACTTGGCAGCTTATTTTGTTTGGCACATCTCACATTTTAACAGGGAGCTCCCTCTTTTGTAGGTCTTTGGTGGGGACAGGACTCTCAGTAACAGCTCTCATTTATATTATTAACAGGTACGAAGTATAGGCATTGTTATAAACCCATGGTGGCTCCCTGGGAGAGCCTAAGCTGCTCTTTGACCTAGTGGCATTTCTTGAGAATATTCCTGATGGGGATGAAGACAGAGCAACACTACACAGGGTCTTGGAAGGTGTTAGGTGGGATATTTAGCATGGGCAGAGGTCAGTACCGACAAGGGATATTGCTCCAGGGATGAATATAAAGAAACCAATTGGTTGAATGATCATAAAACACCTTATCCTCAAGTATCACCTGGTGCTGCACAATGCTCTGAGTCTGGTGCTTGTTCTACAGAGATGAGCAATAGATTCTGCCAAAGCACAACCAGCATGTTAGATGTCGCCCTTTGAATTCTCTTTTTTACTTTTTCTGTGCAGATCTTTGAGCCATGATAACATAGTGCCAATTATACACACAGCAAAGAAGCAGCAGAAGAAGGCTCTAATCACCCTCGAATTCTGACTAGGTCCAGAAGTTTCAGATAAGACTAAACACTTTTCCTTTGAGATTATCCCCTTGATAACCAGATCAAGGAGGTTTCCTAGAAAAACAGGAACTTCAGAGTCCTCATTTGAATGCAGTATTTTGTTTTTTTAAGATTAATAAATACTACTGTAATTCCCCTGCTGCTCAAATATTTTTATTCTATACCTCTTAGGAACATGTAAAAAGCACAAAATCCACTAAAATTGGTTAACCAAATGTGATTAGATCAAAACTTGTTTTCACATGAAGAAAGTACTGAGGATTTCCTCCTCCCTTCCTCTTGAAACAAGAGTTCAAAGAAACTGTGTTTTCAGACACTATAATTAGGTTTGATTGAAAAAAAGAAAAGAACTTTTTCTTCTTAATTAATATAAGCCTTCCTTTAGAAAATTTCAAATGCACGAAAGAGTGATTTTCTTTTCATTTTATTTTCAGAAGAAAAAGCTTCTAATTTAAACGTTAAAAGGCCTTTGAGGCCAATAGTTGCAATGGGAGCACAGCTGAACTTTTTGGGGGGAGAATAATGCTATTATCAGAAACTTATTAGCAAAGAAGAATAGTTCAGTGGGTAAGAAGCTATCTTCAGACTCACAGAATAGTGAAGTTTCTTTGGGGAACACCAAGTTAATGAGATGCAATTTTCAGAAAATAAGAGTGTTTATGGGTATAGCTTCAAGCAAAATCTTTTGGCATTTTGGAATTAATTATATTTTTGAGTTTTAAAATTATCTGAAATCATAAAACATGGTAAATAACATTTAATTTGGCTTAAAAAATTTTCAGTTGAAAGAAGCGTTTGGGTCAGCAAAAGATGTACTCTCTCTCAACACATATAGTGCACAGCCACCTGCATCCCTGAAAACCTTTAGCAATTATTTTTGCTATCAGGATAGACTGAAAAATGCGTTCAGTTTTCCAACTGAAACATCCAATGTTTACATAACTTGTTTTTTTTCAGAGCTTGGGATTTAGTTCCTGGCTCTGCAACAGAATTCCTGGATAACCTTGTAGACTTGGATGCAGGCTTATAAGAGGAATCACAAGAAATTTACATCAGATTTAGGCCAGGAAGTTTTAAATATGATCAACTCTCTCCAACTTTAGCGGTGCTAAGACTCCAAGAGTGCCTTAGTTTTTAAGTAGTGTGTGCCTAGGTGCTTGATGAGGTGGTGAACTGTTGGTTAGCCTGAAGGTCTGGCTTCTCTCTAAACTCAGGGCTGCCTCTGGGCTCTGTCTCTCAGCTCTCTAGCCAGTTGGATTTGCCCTGGAACGCATTCCTAATACGGGCTTACAGATGCTTCAGACAAAATGTGATGCAGCTCCTGTTTGCCTTTAAAACACAGATGAGGTTTCCTAAGGGAGGTTGCCTCCTGTTCCACTGAAGTGTGGGTGTTCTGAATCCCAAGGAACAGAGGGTCAGTGGGGTGCCCCTCTGTTCTCTGTCCAGAGAAATGTAGCTTGGAACAGGCTTGTGTTCTCAGGAGGGTTTCACAGAGAATTCTTTTGAGATTGATTATAGTGACACAAAGAAGGAAAAAAATTAAGTCCTTGATTATATCAACAGATTGTTTCCATTCCACAGATATGAAGTGACATGCTCTGAGTTTTTAAATCTAGTTCTTTGCAGACTGCAACACAGGACTTGTGATCAAGAATTTTTTTTTGTTGTTGTTGCCAAGGATGTAACAGATCCAGGCCCAGTTTTTCTCTTAAAGGGCTCCCATCCACATTAAACTTCCATTTCCATGGCAGTGGCTAAAATCCCAGACTATGTTCTGGCAGGAGTCCACTCTTCAGACACCCTGTGCTGGGTGTCCTGTGAACCACGGCCATCAGCTCCTGGCCACTGAGTGCACAAAGCTGTACTGCACTGATCAGGCAGCTGATGGGACTGTGAAGAAAGTTGGAATACTGAGAAATTGAGGTATCCATGGGTTACCAGTGGTTCATTAGTCTTCTACTCTCTTGTCACCGTGGGGCTTTTGAAGGTCAAGACTGGTTCAGTTCATGTGGATGGACCACCAAATCAGATTAGTCTCGGATTTTTTTGCAGTGGATATTGTATTTCATCTACAGGGAAAAAGGAAGTCCAGTTCTGTGGGGAAAGGTAAAGACTGGTACTCTGTCCTTTGACCTGCCAATAAAATATAGAATACATTCTCTGTGTCCCTAACAGTGCACTTTCCTTTAGTTTTATGCTGTAGGAAAGGCCCAGAATTCAGAAATATGACTAACCATCCTGAGTGATAGAATAAAATTAATAACTTTTTCTCTTCCGGCTAAATTTAGATCATGTGAGACTACTGCAAAACATTCACTGAACTTACTAAAGAGTGGCTAAAATTCTTAGCATTCCTTGTCATTCAGACTCTTCAGTGGTATTTGTATTTTTCAAATTGTATTGTTCCAGAATAATTTTACAAAAAAAATTCATTATTTATTATCTTACAGATTTATTTCATTTATTTTCCTGTTAGTCTGGAGGATGTAGCAATGTACCATTGTAGGAAAATAAAAAGTAGAAAGTTAAGAAAGGGTAATACAAAAATGAGTAATCACTGTTATTAAAAGTTTAGTGATTGCCATGAAAGAATATATAGCTATTTAATACATGAAAGGTAAGAAGATGCTAAAATAATCATTGTGGTAAGAATCCTGAAAGCCATTTTGCCTTTTTGGGTGATAAGTATATGAACGGAACAGCCATATTAGTGTGAAGGATTCTGTCCCCAGTACACACCTGAGGAAATTTTTATATTTTCATTCAAAGAGACTTGCAAATACCCCTATCACTGTGGGATGTAAGTCTCATGCATGAGCCAGTTTATTTCCTGTTGTGTAGGGTGAGTGCTTCAGCCTTGTTCTCCATGAAAGTTTCAGTTCTAACCTCAGCTTTTACCTGGGGACATAAAAATATATGTTTTGGCAGGTATAAATATTTTATATGTTGGTTCTAGGAAACTGTGGGAAAAAACTCAGATACAATCTGACATGAATATAGATTGGTGACTCTTCGATATAGAAACATGTTTAGAAAAATTAAGAAAAAAAAGAACAAAAAATGAGGCCTAAAAGATTTGCAGGAATCAAGAAGATCAGCAGATGAGGATTTGTGTCTAATAATGTACTTGGAGCATTAGAGCGAAGAGCTAAGTCAGCACTTTTCCTTACTGCATAGATGCTGCATGGATAGCTTCACTCATCCAGAGATCCATCCCTAGGTGTCTGCCTGGGTGTTCTAATCAAGAAAGATGCATTTTTCTTTCAAATTATTTTCCAATTCACGGTAGTTCTTGTAGCATTGTGGAGGAACATCACTTAGATGCTGGGCTAACAGGGTTTGTGTGACTTCAAGATCATCAATCTCTGCCAGAAGAAAATTCAAATTGGTTTCTCACCATAGGTGCCTAATAATGCTGTCAATTATATTTTTGCTATATGCAGTTGGTACTATTCATGATTCAAGCAGGAAGATCTGAGAGCTACTGAATTCTACTCATACATGCCAGAACACGCCTCAGTGGCCTCCAGAAGAGGAAGGCAGTAGAATCCTAACAGTGTTGTTAAAGCTTTGTGTCTTGTCTACTGGACAGGTAATCAAGTCTAATCTTTAACATTCATGCTCACCTGGTAGGTATTACTATGAGGCAAATACCTCATTATTTAGCTAAATAATAGGCAAGATACATACTCTTATACAAGATAGTCCTATTAAAACATTTACCTAAATTGATTTGCTTAAATTAAAATTTTAAAATTAAGCAGGATCAAAACAAGCTAGGTAACCTAGAAAGTAATTTTTGTTAAAGTCTTTTGTTTGAGAAGGATTTGGAAGAAGAGGGAACCTGAGGCACAATAATGTGAAAAGACCTAGAAATGAGTGAACTTGATATGAACCAGAAAGAAGAGACCCCACCTGCACACAGCTTACAGCAGGCAACCCTTTATTACAGGAAAATTTAACATGAAGATTAAACAAGACTAGAAGACAAAACGTCTCACTCAGAAGTGCTCCTACTGGGAAACATGATGATGTGGAAAATGTTTATATGGCATTTTATGTCTTTTATGTGTGTTCTGGGAAAAGAGAGACGCTTTCCCTCTGCAGGACTGCCCATAAAACATGCTTCACCTGTGTACTGATCGCTTAAAATTAAAACAAAATGCCTCATCAGTTAGGATAACACCATACTGCATTGTCAGTGACTGAATTCCTGTTGTTAGATCTCAGTTTGAAGTACATTATATTTTAATTACATTCAGCGTATGATCTAGGTTTAGTAGGGCAAAAAACCCATAAAATCCTAGGACAAAACTATTTAAACAGAATAATCTCTGAAGCTAATTATACATAATAGCCAGTAAGGGGAGATGAATTTCCATTTCTTAATATTAATATATTAATACATGTTATTATTATATGTATAAGGCATATTAATATATCTTCTGGCATGATTTTTCTATTTAAAGTATAAAATATTTGAAAGAGTGAGCTTTAGAAGAGACTATATTATACTGAAGCAGACATAATAATTAACATTTATATAATGCTTCCTAATGTACTAAAATTTTATAGTAATTTTACTATGTAATATATATTTATTAAAATGTTCAAGCACACACATACATTTTTGCCAACATTATCTTTGCTAATATTACTTGTTAGCTCTACTAGCTAACAGTACTTGAATGAGATACTAACAGCTCTTTCATATACTTCTTCTTTTTTCATCAAACTTTTCATTGTTTTCAAAAAATTTAGGGCTTATCAGCTCACTTTTCTTACATGATGAATTTTACTTTAACTTGTTTCTAGTGGGGAAAAAGTAATGTATTGTAAATAACTAAAAAAAGGAGAAATATAAGAAGATGAGAAAAATCTTTATCAATCTTTCCTCCACTTCTTTTCCCTTGCTTAGTATTTTCTGAAGGTTTTATTATTTAATTGCCATAAGCATTTTTGAAATTCAGATTTTTTTATTTTTTAGTGATTTTTAGTCAATATGTGGAAGTTACAGACTTGGGGAGATTGTTGAATCACTTACTAAAACTTGGCTGCAAAAAAGGCTGGATAAGGTATTTGTATTTTCAAAGTGAAAACTTTTGGGCATTCATTTCAAAGTAAAGTCTTAAGACTAAATGTAGTTTTGTTTTATTTTTAAATAAAGGCGTGTGAAAACAGTGTGTCAAAATTGCTGTCTTTATATAAAAATTATTTCCTTCCATTGGCAAATCTGGATCACAATCAAAATTCGTAATTCTGTTCTGTTCCCAAGCAGAATATTTCTGTCAGGAGTAATCTAAGTTTACTGTCAGCAGCCAGATTTCAGCCTGCTTCCAAGATCTGGCACGTTCAGAGCTGTTTGTGGGGAAGCTGTGAAAGATAAAAGGAGAGTAAGTCCATGGAGCCAACTGATCATTTATTGGAATTATGAAGGGATTTTTGACCTCAAGCTACACAGTCGAATTAATTTAGAAATGTGTCCTTTATTCTCTAAAATAGAGTCTTTCATACATACATACATAAATACATATATGCATGTATATAAATAAATACATTCACTTTTAGAGGCTTAGTTTGTGGAAGCAGGATTCCAGACTTTTTGAGTAGATGGTCCAAGTTCTGACTACATTTTCTTCAAAGTAAAATCAACAATACATCCCCCTTATCTCACCAGAATTATTCTGGAAATGTTTAAACACTGATAAAAGCTCTGCTTTCCTCTCCTTTACTCTCTTTGAAACAAACAATTTTGCTAACTTTTTTGATAAATGAGGAAAAGTAACATATTCTCAGATAAAATTTCCACCCAGAAACTTTGTATTGAGTAAATGGCCTTGTGACACTGCCATTACCAATCAAAGATATTCATATAAATTTTTTAATCTTAGATAAAAAAAAGAACCTCAAACCCAAACAGGCTCCAGGATTGACATCCTCTGGAACAAGCCATTTCCTGAGGGGAATAATGGTTGGAGGAGGTTACTGGGGCAGATCTTTTGGCATTCTGATTTCCCAGTCAGTCATCAGCTTCCAGGAAAATCTTTGTGCTTTGACCAGTATTTGTCAGTTCTTACTCTGCATATTCCATTCATGTCTTCAGCATGTTTTTGTCTTTATATAGGGTATTTGTTTTGCATTTTAGCTATCAGATAGGAGGATGTGAGACTTGTGATATTTAGGCTATACTATTAATTATATGGACTTTTTTTTTTCTTGTCCTAAGCTGTGGTATCTCTTGTATCTTAAGCTATGTTGCATTAATATCCAAAGTCTGAATTGAAGTTGTTGTTTGCTAGAGGTTCTACAAAGCAGATAGGAAAAGCCCACAAGTTCTCTTCTTACATCTGACAGTTGAGGAAAACATTCACCCTCAGGACAGCACTTGTTTATATGAATAAATTTAAAGCACATACTTAAGGTCTGCTGACAACATGAGGAGGCTATCTACTTAAGACAATTTCCTCTTCAGAAGTTTGGCCTTAGATGGGTAAATGCTTGTCAATTATCCGTGAAATATTACTGAAAGCCACTTCTTTGGGAAATGATGAATATTTATTTAAAGTCCTGGTGAGTGTTGCTTGGTGACTCTATTTTCAATTTCACTACACATACTTTTTCTAGAAGTTGTTGAATATATTTTCAATTATTAAAAAGTCTTGCAGGCAAAATAAAACAACCCAAAACCCTAGGATAATGTATTACCTAAAAGGCTGCTTAATAATATAATTTCATAATAACATATGTTCATGGGTACCCAAACATCTGAATTTAACTTTTTTTGTGTTAATTTCTCAGTTTCACATACAATGAGTAGAAAGTTCTTGCTTATAAAAATGAACTACCATACAGTATATTAAGAATATTATTTTCATTAATGGATAGTATTCTGGCCTATGTTAGCAAGAAAATAAGAAACAAAAAAGTACCATCTGTAACTATCCTTTTGTAACACATGAACAAGAGAACTTTCTTACCTTTCTAATTGGTGTGTTTACACCAATTCAGCACACAAAATGTAGCTGTCCAGTCATGATTAGATTAATTTTGTATATAATGACCTTTTTGTACCAGAACTGGACTGTTTGAGATTTCAGTTCTCTTCACCCAGTTGCATTGCCATGATGCAGACTAACTCTTCTGACAGTCAGACAGTCCAGCTCAGTATGCTTCTTAAGAGAAAAACAGCAATGAATATTTTGATTTTAGGTCAGGGTGATAAAATCCAATTCCTGAAAAAAGAAAACAGGGAGTAAAGATTGCTAGTAGAATTTTTCTTATCCTTGAATTACTTAGCAAATCTCTCAATGACCACAGCAGGGTTTTTATCCTTTATTTTTCCTGGGAGCATTGATTATGTGTAGCAAGGTCTGACCACTGTTGAAAATAATTTTCTTGAAATGAATCTTGGTTTTACAATACCAGTCAATTCTTAATGAGTTGCTTTGCCTACAGCTCTTCATCTTGTTTTCAAGGCACATTAACAATTTGTAAAAGACTAACACAAAAATGCCATCATCGTGGTATCAATGAAGGATAATTATAGAACAGTACAAAAAAGAAAGTTTTCTTATCTGTTAAACGTATAGAATTTAGTTTTCTATATTTTGGAAATGTGGTTGTTTATAAATAAAAATATAGGTCAGTTTCACAAGAAGGTAATTAAAACTATACAGACAAACCATTGTGTTCACTAACAGAGTACTGCATCGAAATGACTGTTATGGAGTCTTTTGAAATATATTCTCAGACATCTGGACTTTTTTTCTTTTAGAAATAGATAAGAATTTACACATGAAACAGAAGGGAAGATGTGAGCCCAAATAACAAAGTGCCTGTTCATCATAAAAAAAGCAAATTTGCTGAAGCATTTATGAGAGTCAGGATAATCCATGTTAGCTTTCCTTCACAAAATGACAGGAGAAATTCATACTGCTCTTTCAAAGATTAATAAATCCCAGTGAAATTCTCACTGCACTTCTGGATTGCTTATTCACTTTATGACTATAGACAAAGCACACATGCCTAAATTCAGTTTTTACTTTAAATGATGAATTTCAGCTAAAATTGTGAACAACTGTTTGTTAGTCTTTTCAGTCGAGTATTTGTCTTTTCAAAAAAAGGAAAAACATATACATTTAATGTCAATGTATTAACCAACAATCCTATCCTGTATAAGGATAGGATGCACTGACACTTTTTTTAAAAAAAGTATATAAATCAACAGGATCTCACTCCTTAAAAATTCAGTTCTGTCAGGGTATGAGAGCAGATACTTTGACATGATGAAGATGCCGACTTCCCTAAGGTCCTTCTGATCTTCTCTGCCCTCTAAAAGTGCTGCATGAGAAAACCCACCTTCAATTAATCAGTGAGGAGATTGATTTGTTCCTACTCCTCCCCACACAAGTAATGATCTTTTCAGAAGGTGGTAATTGAATAACTGGATTAATTTCAACCTCCTCCAAGAAGGGTAGCAAAATACTACTGCTATAAGGCACAATAGAAATTGTTAAGAAATAAAACTGGAACTATGTAATACAAAGTATTAATGAGCAACAATTTAAACAGTGCCAGTGCATCCTTTGTAAAGCTGGGATCTAATTCATTCTTTGAAATCTTGCCCAAGTCAACAGATACTGAAAATAAATTGCCAAGGTACACAGCAATGAAAAAGCCTTCCCTTATCTCTTTCCTTCTTAGCTTATCCATAGCCTTACTGCTAGAGAAATGTATGAAACTGTATTGTATGATGATGCTGTCACAAAAAACCCCATAAAATCTCCCCACACTTTTTTTTTTAAAAATTAAAAAAAATCTGTTATATTTCCTGTCTGTGTAATTTTTAACTTCCAAATTGTTATTTTCTGGGGTGAGTCTTGTTGCTTGTGCAAGAAATTAATGTTCTGGCTTGCATTACAAAGAGTTATATGGGGTTGCTCCATCCCTGCTCTTTTCATGCACAAAACCACTCTGCCTTTTAAAAACTTCTCTGATGATGGATCAAAGTTAAAAGGTTTTGTGAAGTCACTTCATGGTCTGTGTCTGCAGAGGAGAGGGAGGTGTGTCTCTTCCCCCTCACAGGATGCTCATTTGCACACAGACAGGACAGGCTAACCAGGAAAAGCTTAGAGAAATTGAGGCTTTTTTTCTCAATTACAAGACAAGGAATAGGAAAAGGAAAAGAGAAGGGAAGGAAAAATAGAGTGAAATAGAAATTGGGAAGTTGCCCTGTGTCCTTTTCAGAGTTTGATATGCATGTACCATATTTGGTTCTGAAGTCAACTCATCTCTTCTTCATTAAAAAACAAAACAAAACAAAACAAAACAAAACAAAACAAAACAAAACAAAACAAAACAACAAAAATCCCCCCAAAACAAAAAAACCCTTACAAATTGGTTACTTTTTGCTATATGCTTTTTATTCTAAAAGTATCTCATGCAGGAGCAAATATTTTTCCTTAAATTGGGACAAAATTAATAATAAAATTGTAATGAATTACATTTAACTTCTTATCTAATGTTGGATTATTTGAATTTAAAATAAACTGACAGAAGTCACAGGCTCTTCTGCTGTATTGTGTTATAGGACAACCCATCCAGTGCTTTAACTACAGAGTTAGTGAATACAGGCATTAGAAGAAGACTTGGAACACAGTTTCTGGCTCTTTCTTCCCTGCTACATGCAGAATGTGATATTTAAGAATATTGGCTACGCATGTAATAAAAACAGGGACAAAATTTTGGCTTTGAATCTATGCTTGAATCATAAAATATTTATTTTTTCCTTCAAGTATGGTTATTTTGGCTTGGGCCTATCTTTATATTTTTTTTCCTGCGACTTAGGATACCAGAAGTAGTGGACAGCTTGGCAAGTGGTTCATGACCTGAAGTTGGAAACTGGAAAGAAGAGCAGCAGAGAAGTTGAAGATTTAATCCAAGGTGGGGGCAGTCACAGATCTGATAGGACAGGCAGAGCTGAAAATCATGACCAAGACACAGAAAATCTGAGAATAAAACACCAAGTGACTTTTTTATTCTTTTAAAAACTGTGTTTGGAGAAATAAAAGCTTGTGTTCTTCCTTCATAAATAAATTTCCTTCTCTTAAAGACTATCTTGTATCATCCATTTCCCCTCCTATAAATGACCCCAAGTTTTGGCTAACTGCTTAAATCAAAGCGTTTACAAGACTGCAGACATAATCTGGAAAAATTAGACTGCATTGGTTATCTACTTTCTTGATGTTGTTATAGAATAGAAAAATATTTAATTTAGAGACAGTATGTCTCAAGCAGAGAAAGCTTGCTGCAGAAGAGCTGCAACTCAGCAGTAAGCACCTGGAGTTACCAAGGAAGACATAATTGTTTTTGCAATTTTAAATCATGTCAAACAAAAGCATCGTAAGCTATGGTTTTATTTGTGGGAATCCAAACATACAGTTATGAAGAAAAATGAGAGAGATCATGTGGTTCATAATGGATGACACTGAAATCATAATATATGTATAAAGAAAATAAATGATTGCTACACCTCACTGTCATCACAGCCATTCCATACCAAGCCAGAACTAAAGATACAGGTAAGTACAGCGTCTGCCCAGATGTGCACAGCTGTAAAGAGCTGTCAAAACCCAGCTGCAGCTTAGTGGTTCTCTCCAAAATCTTTCAGGAAGCAATTGTTGAAGCCTATATTGACATCTCTTTTGACAACTGAATAATCTCTTACAACTTGATGGTAAATGCTGCTTTACATCATCTTGTCACAGGTTGTTGGTGAAGGGGGAAACAAGCATGTATTTCAGCATCTACTTCAGGTTTGTTTTTTCTCTGAAGTCTCCTATGCAGATTTGCTCCTCTCTCTTAGATCAAAAAATGTCTGGCAATGGGGAAATTTTACTGATGTTTCAAATCCAGAGGCTTAATATTTTCTAAATAAATCTAAATTACAATTATTCCACTCAGTCTCTTCCTTGACATTTAGATACCAAGAAAAATTTTAATGGTTATTTAGATACTTACCTTTCTTCTTTCATTTTCAATACAGACATAAAGGGTCACAAAATATGGATATATGAACAGGATCCTGAGTGATCAAAAAAGAGATTTGGATTATAGTCCATTCTAGATTTTGAGGTCCAGGCAAGAATTTGATTTGCTGAATCAAATTCTGAATTTTTAACCACTTAAGTGTGAAGCTTTTTAAATCCAGGACTTTGTTTTTAACAACTGAATATTTTCTAATTCTAGCATACAGTAGCTTCCTTCACTATCTTCCCTTCCCTAAGCAATATCCTCCTCTTATCACTAAGTCCCAGACAACTTTTTGTGTCAGCACCTCTGTTTAAATAATGTAACCAGAGAGGAAGCTGTTCCCAACTGTCCTTTTCTTCACTACTTTTCTCTCTTCATTTTCTAAGACCTGAAAAGTGGTTTAGTGTCCCAGAAAATGTCTGTCTTTTCTTCATTCTGACAATCTAATATCAGCTCTCCTTAAAAAATTCTCATCTTGCGTGCGTGCATATAGGTATAGCCCAATACTTAAAAAAAAATCCAGCTTAGGATATGCTATCACGTTTGTCAAAAAGCTTTGGGGGCTTTCCTCACCTGTCCTGACTTGCTAATGTCTCATCTCACTATGTTTCTCCACTGCAGGAGTTAAGTACAGGGTGACTTATCATGTTCCAGTCTGTGCTGACTCTAAATGTCAGAATACTGCAAACTTTTTCTTTTCAGTGGGATTCTGTGGAAAAAACCAAAAACAAATGGACAAGCAAAAAGAGAAAGAATAACACCCCCCCCACACACACCCCTGCCCAAAAAAAAACCCCTAGCAAAGACCTCCTGTTATCTACTTGGAAAGACTAGTTTACAAAGTGAAAAAACATCCTCAGGAAAACCAAACAAACAAACAAACCAACCCCAAAGCTGCTCAAAATATTAGCTAATAGTTTGATAACTGTGGCATGTTGCTCATGGTGTATCAGAAGCTGGTGGTGATGCCTTGCGAAGGCTGACCTGGAACAGAGACTGGACAGAGCTAAGAGAATAAAGTCTCTTTATTAAAGAGACTTTAAAGGGACTGTTAAAGAGAATAAAGTCTCTTTATTAAAAGGCCTTTAAGGGTACACCTTGGGCAGTACAAGAGCCTGGCCAAGGCTACACCCAAGATGGACCCAAAATGGTCACAACCGGTCACAAGGCCTCTCACTTTTATAAGTTTTGGTCCATTTGCATATTGGGTTTAATTCTCCAGTTACAGCTTCAGATTATTACTCTTCAGTCCACCATTGTTGATGCTTTTGGGCCTGAAAATTTGTAACAGCTGTCCTTGGTCTCCATCTGGAAAAGGATTTGTCTACTTACTCTGAAGAGAGCTTACTAACACTCAATATGAGGCTCAGAACTACACCCCTAGGCAGCACAGAGTCTGAAAAACATGAAACCTAAAATTTAAAGCATCAGTGGTAGAAAAGGCATTTTTCTCTATCTGATCTCATCACTGAACTAGTGGTTGTGCTGGTGATACATATGATTTTCCCAGCTATTAGTTATTGTAAAGGATCAGCATAAACAACTTATTGAAACCATTATTGCTGTAGCCAGAGGATTTCTGATTCTTTCACATTGGTGGAGGTTTGTAACAACAGACAAGCAACAACAGGACTGCAGACTTATTTGTAACCCAGGAGACTACCTGGAGCCAGCATTTTATTTGCTTCTACTGTTACTCTACATTTTAATAGAGTAATCAGATTCAGCCCTAATTCAGACATGCTGACAGACATTGGAGTGGCTGAAGTCAGAAACGTGTCCTCTGCACCCTTGTCGTTAATCCAGTTGGTGTTTGGATTTTTAAGAGCTTTAAAACTAAGTTGTTAATAACCCTTCTGGCCTGAAACTGTAATTTAAAGTATTGGAAGGAGAACAGAACAACTCTCCAAACCTCAAATATTATAAATCTGTTATTTTAAAGTGCTGTTTCTCATGTGTCTGTCAGTTTGTTTGTTTTTACAGTTTCTTAATGATACAGTACATTGAAAAAAACCTAAATTGTTCAGGTTTTAGTAAATGAGACCATTAATAAAATCTCTTTATAGGAAGAAAAAGTTTTTAAGAAGGAGCTGAATTCATTCAAGTCAAGTAGGAAACTGGCACTGTCCTTTTGATTCCCAGTAGGATAGTTTTTCTCACTAGAGAAAGATCCAAACCAGAGCTACAGCCCTTGCTTTCTTCAGTCTGTGGAACCAGTGAGTGAAAAATCACATCATGGTATAGACTTATGTGCTTTATGCAGAGGACTTTGTAAATGCAGAGCAAAATTTACAGTTACTTAAAGCTAGTAAGTGTGTTTGCAAACTTTGTTAAGAAATATCTCGTGCTAGTCTGAGCACAGCAAAAGTTACACAAAGAGCAGAAGAAGTCATATTGTTTTTAAAACACTGGCTGATATGCATTTTAACTTTGAAAACTGTAACTTGGTGAAAAGATAGGGAGGATAAAGGAAAAGTTCTGTTGAGCTGTCTGAAATTATCTTGGGGTTTGTTTTCTGTAATTCCACGTCTTAGAAAAAGAAAAAAATAATTGGGAAAGTGCTAGAGCAAATTCAAATTTTATATAGTAATTGGTGCATCTGTATCACAAAAAACCTCTCCCAATTATCCCTGGAACTACTGTAATGCAGTTCAATTCCCTGTATTAAGGATCTAACACAGATATATACCCTTTCTATTAAAAAAAAAATAAAAATTATCAAAGTATCTTAGAGTGTTTTCCTAGACAGAGATGTTCAAATAAAGTCCTTTTTTGACTTGGAATCTTTCTCTGTAGAAACCAGAAGCTTATTTCTTTTTCAGACATCTGAATATAAGAATGCTTTACAGCTTCTGACAAATGAGGGAGAGAAACAAACACAATAGCTCTGGGCATATTCTCTTTCCCTGACATGAAATGCTATCTAAAAGAATTTGGGCATTTTTTTACATTGGTTTAGGATTCCTAGATGTGTACTTACCACAAAGTAGTTCTAGCCCTGATGTCACACCTGTAGATCTCAGATGTCTGCATAGATCATACATCCATCAACTTACTGGTGTAAGGCAAGCTTACAGTGGAAAACATCTTTTGTATGTCCCAAACCCACTGAATTTATTGGATAAGAAGAGATCAACAAAGTAGTCTAAGCACAGTAGGTCCAAACCTTCCCCAGTATAGAACACCCCACTTAGTTTGGATGTGTGTCCTTCAGAGACTTTTTTTAAGCTGAAGTGGGCTTTGTCTTATTCCATGCCATTATCAAGACTGTGTTAAAAAAATAGAAAAAGGAAGACAAATCAGGATGTATTTCAGTGTTATAATCTATTGAAGATTCTTAGGGGTCTTCAGTAACTTACTGAATTCCTTAAGGCTTGTAAGTCCAAAGATTGTGCAAAGAAACAAGAAACCATCTCTTTCTTTGCCAAAGGATCCTCCAGAAATCTGTTTCAGTTTCCAATACTTCTATCTTCTAATTTTAGAAAAAATAAAAACAATAACAAAAAAAAAAAAAGAAAAAAAACCAACCAAACCAAAACCAACCCAAACCAAACAAAAAAACCCAAACAAAAAACCCCAAATAAACAAACAAAACCAACATCAACAACAACAACAACAACAAAACCACACACAAAACAAAAACTAAAAAAAACCCAAACAAACAAAAAAAAGAAACAAAAACAACAACAAAAGGCCAGCATGGTCCACCCTTTCTCATTCTATCTTTTCCTATTTTGGACTAATTTCTGCTGTATCTAATTTTATTCCTTTGATTTGTAGTTCCACTCCAGCTCTTAAAAATTGTCTTTGGATTGTTTAAAAATATTGCCGGGCTCATTTCACTCTTTTTGAAGTTTTCATATCCAGATAAAAAACCAGAATATGCTGCAGTAATGAAAAAACACCATTACATCCTCTTTCCCATGAAGCCCATTTAAAGTAGACTTTTAATCCCCAATTTTGCAGCACTATGCCAACATCTTCTAAACCTTAAAAAAGCTTAAGCACAGCTTGAGATGTAAGGTTTATTCTTACCTGTTCTGGACCATCTCTCCCATTACATTTTGGTATCCATCAAACATTAGGAACAAAACAAAGCATCCATGAAAAACACAAACCAATAGCTTACTGTGCATTTCTGAATGCTCCTTAACTGTTTCTATTTCTTATGAATGGGTAATATTTTGACTTACTCAACGTTCTTGCTTTGCTGCAAGGTCAGTACATTTTATTATATATTTTTTATTATTATTCACCAGGAGAACAAACTGGAAGACAGTAAATCTAAATTTCCTACATTTTGCTTTTGTATGTTCAATTAGTAATAAAAAAAAAAAAAATCCATATATTTTTGTAAGTGTCTTTCCACATCTGGCTATAGCAACTCCCATTGAAAACATAAACTGTTACTGTTACTCAGGAACAGCAAGTGACCTGGGAAGCCTCTGTGCCTGTCCCAACATTTCATACACCTTTCCTTTTTCCATTTTAGCCCATAAGTGGTAGAGTTACACAGGAAGATTCTGTCGGGAGGGCTTGTACCCAGTGTCTCCTTTTTGCTCATCCTAGGAGTGGACTTAAAAAAAGAGACTGCACAAAAAGAAGATGGTTTATGCGATGAGGCCTTTTTGTCTGAATAAATGTTTTTCAGCAGCTGACTGAAATTATGATTCCATTGATGGCTTGTGCCATTCCATCTATCCTCTTGTCTGAAAATGCTTGTTGCCTGATTACAAAATAAATTTTTCATTCTGAAAACTGCAGGGGTATGTCCTGGCATCCCTTGAGCCTGGAGATGACACTCTTGGTAAGGCAGGGATAGAGGACAAATGAACATCAGGTACCTGTTTCTTATTTTCCAATGACAATTACCATAAGCATGATGTTAATTTTTGGATTTTTGGAAGATAATATTTTAAACTATGTATTTTAGTATGCTTCTTTGTCATCTGAAATCTTAAAATGTCGTTACCTAAAATCTTTATATAATCTTGGTTAAAATTCAGCAGCCATGCAATTTTAAGCCTAGTGGAGCCAGGTAATTGCAAAACAGCAAAGCAGAAATTATGCAACAAAGAGAATTTTCTGATTCTAACTTAACGAATGTTTTGTTTGTCATACTGAAGATCAGGGAAAAATTATATTTACAAATTAGGAAACATAATTTTAATATATTCATTTAACATCTGCTCTGCTAATAATCCAAACACCAAGTCTCTAAAGTGTCCTGTCTGAATCTATTATGCCATGTATGGCCTCTCCTGGTTTCCATAACTTGAGCAATATACCTTCACAGTCAGGCACTGGCAGATTGTTTCTGTAAACTGAAATGCATTTTGACTAATTATGTCAGGATAAAACTTTGTATGGAATGACACATTTCAGTCAAAATGGACAGGATATTTCTGGGATATAAAATTAGGCCAATGGAAACAAAAATAGTACACAAACCATTATACCTGGACTGTTTTAAATGCAGCAATGATTTTTAGTAGTAGGAATGAATACATCAAAAACTCAAATGGGAATCCATCTTTAACTAAGTAGTAAAATGATCTGCTATAGGACACGTGCAATTCCTTCTAAGTGCTTTACTAGTGCCAGTTAAAAATCTTCTCTGGCTATCAAAACTATTAATTTAAAGTCATTAAGAAATGAAAATGCCATTTTTCTATTTCATCTAGATCTTATTTCAAACTGGAAATTCCTTCCTTCTCCTCCCTTCCTCTAATTCAGTCATCTAACATTTTGGTTTAGGCTAAAGTCTCAACGTTCACAGACAAGGAAAAACAAAAGGTTGATTACACCATCGATTTCCAACAATATTCCTGTGCTATATGACAAAAGCAGAGACTACATGTAAGATTCCATATGAGCAGAAATGAATAAATAAAATTTTGAGCCGTAGTAGAGAAATTGAGATGGAGTCATTGTGAAATCATATGAACTGTAGTCAATAGAAATTGAAACCAAATTTCAAATATCTATACATATATTAATGAATTGGGAATTTCATATTACATTTAGAAAACAAAAGCTTTTTTTTTTTTTTGTAGATGGCATTTTCATTCTACCAGGGGTTAGAGGCTATGCTTGCCCCTGCACTATTGCATAAGGGATTCTACAATTCAGGTTGGCATTTCCAGGAAGTTATCCCTATATAATAATAATATAATAATAATACCTCCTCTATAAGGGTCCCCAGGGTGAAGAGTCCTACTGCTTTGGCATTCTTATTGATGCTGACTGGCAGCTAAAGAGATATCACATCAGTAATTGGAAAAGTGACTATTTTGTTTTTGGTGTGGATTGCACTGAATCGAGCTGAGTGGTCAATAAACTGGGTAGTGTAAGCCTGCTCCTCTTAGCAGCTTCATAAGAAATACTCTCAGCTTTTCTCAGCTAAAACACTCTGCTGAAAATAAAATGTAGCATCTGAAATGGACAGACAGCTACTGCTCTGAAAAGTTTTATGTGCCTGTAGGCAGGAGAGAGGATAAAACAGGGTTGCTGACTAAGCATCACCATGTGTAGCTTGGGCAAATACTGCTCAAGAGAAAGCCTAGAGAGGGTGAATGCAGGTTGAAAAAATGCACTGGAAAATGTTTTGATTGATCTGATGTTCATATGAATGAGTTTTATATATCTTTGTGCTTATGCTTGGGACCCTAAATGCCTTGATAGAATATGAATTTAATATCTTCTGTATTCAGAACTCAATGACAGCAACATACCTTTATCAAGGAAAATAATCCAGCTTCTCCAAGCTGCTTCTGATCCTGAATCTGAAAGCCATCATGCTAATAAAGAAGAAAGGTAAAACTTTGGAGAAGGAAAATGCAGAAATGCATTAACTGATCATTCTCAACTTGCCTGCAGTTCTTTATGAAATGTAACCTTTTTACATAACATGGAGAGAGCACTCACCTGCACCAGCTAATATTGGTTTCTATACTTAGTATTAGCTATGGTACATTCACAGACATCACATTCTGTAAATAGTGGCCAACAATCAGCATTAGGGGCAGAATTAATTGGATTAGCTCTGGTGTACAGGTTACCAAATCTAACCCTCTCTCAGACCCACAATCCCCAAGATCAATAAATATATTGAGAGGATAAATTTGTAGAGAAAATTCTTTTGATAATCATATGTAAGGGAACAAACATCCTAAGCTTCTTTCAGGATCAATATTTGTTTGTCCCAAGGTCAGCCTTCTGATGTTTTAAAATCTTTAGATATAGTTTTGCCTAAAAATTATGTCAACAGCTCTTTACACCAGCACAGCAGCCATGAGAAATTATAATCTACTTAAGGAGTGTTATAAACAGTATTAATATCTATGAGTCTGGTATTTCATGTACCTTCTGGGCAACTCTAAATATGAAAGAACATATAATTTTAAAATGGTCTATAAAAATTTTTACTATAGTGGTTTTGCTATGTTAATTCTCCTCTCCTCCTTAATGACTTTAATATTCATGTGGACTCTTTCTTCATATTTAATGAATATACACAGTGTATTTTGAAAAAAAAAATCCAGCCACAGCAAGTCATAACAGAACTGCATTAATTTGGTTAGTCTGATTAACAAGGGTGTTTTTTGATGTGCTACAATGGTGAACAGAGTCACCAGGTTACTACTGGGGGATAATCTGGCATCTGTTAGAGTCTGACAAAGGGGTGGTTGTTCAAAATTCTCACAAAGAAATCCTATTACCCTCTTATCTGTCTCTTTTTTTTTTTTTCTTAATGAATATATTAGTAGAAAACCAGCCTAGCCACAGTACTGCAAAATTAAATAGAAAACACATGGCTGATGCATAGACAGGAAAGAATCTGCTCTTTTTATTATGTTAACCTGGACTGTTTCTAAAAGCTGCAAAAAAGACACTGAGGACCTGTGATGGCAGCCCATGGGATCTCTGCAGCAGCCAGATGTTAAATCCTGTGCTGTGCATAAACTCCCAGGGCAGCAGCTACCTAGCTTGGCCCTCTGGCTTGTGTGTTTTATCTTCTGTTCTAGACTCCAGTACTCTCCTGGGCCTTTTAAGTACTTGCTGCATTTTATCCTTGAGGCTGCTGCTTGCAGGGAGCAACCTGAAGATCCAGATCAGACTTTAAACTCACTGAGTACTTCCAGGAAATCTGTGATGAAAAGTTCTAAGAAGTTTTTCATTGCTATTTTGTATTTTGCTGCATTTTGTCTGCATTTATATAAGTAAAACAATCCTCCCAAATACAGAACCTCAGAATCTGCATGGAAATGAGTGGATGCTTAAAGTGCAGTTCTTTTGTAATGTAACATCACCATAAATATAACCATATTTTTCATTTCAAGCTGCATAGCTCTGTTCCACCCAGAATACATCTTACTCTAAGTGATGTATTTGCCAACTGATGGACCTAACAGAACCATCATTTAGCAGTCTTGGAAAAACTCTTCAGTTGAATTGTGCTTAAATTAGAGAGTTTTATTTCAATATTCAATTCTTAATTGTTCCCTGGACAAGCATGCGAAATTCCTGTGTGTTAGTTTTTTAGGCCTCTATAGGCTTTGATTTACAGGAACTAAAAAGAGAGGGTAGAATATTACAAAGCTTCTCTTTTTATTTTTAGAAAATAAAAATGAAAATAAAGAAGAGAGAATAAACTAGTAGAAATCAACTTTTATAGTTAAAATCTGATATGCTTTTTCTCAGATGTTACTCACAACCCCATGCTTAGTTAAAGCCAAGGATATGCTGAGGTATGTAAAAGCAATGACCTCAAATGCCTAAATTTCTTTTTGGTTGTAAGCCATTTTTCGTCTTTGGAAATACATTTGTGCCAAATATTTGAGAGAGCAGTTTATAGTCTATACTATAAACACCCTCATATGCTATAAATCTAGGGTGGCCTTTTAGGACAGGAAAATGTTGAATAGCACACAAGAAGCATTGGAATTCGGTGCTCTAAGCCCAGACTTCCTTAATTTCACCCATGTGTCTCACATTTTCCCCTTTCCCCTTTTCTGTTTTTGTCAAATCACTTCAGCTCACGAGCTTGACATCTTTGGTATTGTGTGTGTGTTACAAAGGTATCTGAGCCTGGAGGTTATGTGTTCACCTAAACACTTGGCTGTGCTTTTAGGTCCGTACACTTTAGGTAAAAACCTGATGAAATGTAATTATTTGCGTACAGAATTATACAAGTTTTCTTTTTCATTGTCAGGTTGGCCCTTTGAGCTGTAAGAAGCCATTCATACATTTCATTGGGAAAGAAGAGCACGGTGTTGATCTGGAGATCTCTACCTCTTCAAAAGTGATATGATTGTTAAAAATTTAACAGTGTTTCCACAGTAAAATCAGGTCATACTATAGTCACAACTAAAGCCTGTGCTTTGGGATGAATTTGAGGTGAGATGAATTTTTGGTTTTCAGGCTTGAATTGTAGATCCATCAGCATCAATGTACTAGTTTTCCTTTCAGTGCTTCTACACAACTGGATCTTAATTCCTGATTCCAACCTGCAACCCTAAGCCCCATTTGCAGAAATGTCAAGAAAAATAAGTGCTTTATTTGTGTCTATGATTATCCAAAAATGAGACAAGCTACCTGCTGCAGATTTTTTGGTACAATATAGAGTTATGATTTTTTTTTTAATTATGCACGTAGCAGAATATTAGATCAGTACTAAGTCAGAAAACACCAGTTTTTAGTACACACCAGGAAAAAGCTGTGTAGTCATGTTAGCTGGTGACAATGAGGATCCTTAGACCTCAGCCTTAAGAGATGATGTGGATGTACGTATGAGAAATATATTTGGTGCTTCAAAGAGCAGAGAATCAGATCATATGTGGCCACCACACCAGTAAACTGTATCTCTGAATATTTCTGTTTTGTTTTGATTGTGAAATCTTGCTCTACTGCTGAAGTAACTGAGAACTCAATATCAGACCAGGCATCACCTAAAGCTGATGGAATATGGACACAGATGGACCACAGACTATGAGTGAATTGGACAACACTTATGAGGACAGCATGACCACCTTATTTACCTTTGAAGACATAGACCAGCATGAAAATGTTCTGTTCTGAATGCCATTCTTTCCAAGCAAAATACCAAATCAGTCTCATCCAAAACAGAGTTTGGATAGGTTGATAAATCAGGATTTTTTTTTTTCACCTTGAACTTGAGACTATGGGTCTGAACATCATCTTGTCAAAGTCTCTATGGAGTTCTAGTCAGAACTGAGAGAGCAGTTAATATCATTTTACTAACCTGATCCCTAGGGAAAATATTTCTGTGTAGACAGTAAATAAAGTTTTCCCATGTTTTTTTAAAAGGCTCTGTAGAAGTATTTTCTAATTCTAGAAATACACACAAATTTTTCTCTGAGTCTGCTTTAACTTTTGCACCATTTTTAGCTTCCTATTTTACCTCTTTAGATGTGTTTGATTCAAGTGCCAGAACTACTAATTAATGCCTGACAGGTGGCCCATAACTGACTAGCTGCAATTCTGTTACAGTCAAAGGAAGTGACAGGAGCTCTTTAGACTGCAGAAGAAGAGAAGCAAGAGCAGTCTTTTCCCTCCCAATTTCTAAGTGGGTACTACAAGTTCAGGAAAAATGTATTTTATTATGTTTTATATACAGGGACTCGTAAATTAAGTTGAAGCCATGTTCAATGTCGAAATGATAAAACAAGCAGCTCTAATCTCCTTGCAGGTTTTCAATTCTTTTTGCTTGTTTGTTTGTTCTTGTTTTTCTGCTTGGACAAGAGATTATTGAAAAGCAAGGAATACTATTAATCCCTTCCAGTGACAGAAAATTAAAGCACAGAGGAGCTGAATAACTTATGCCATGACTATGGATTTCACACCTCCCAACAGTAATCACCTGAATGTCCTCTACAGTTAATAGTTATCTTCCGAGGGCAGCGCGTTCTATTTTAGGAAGGGATGAATCAGCTGCCACAAGGAAGGGATGAATCAGCTGCTACAACTATCTGTTTTAAGTACTGGGAGGTTTGGCAGACAGCTCAGAGGAGCCATGTGCTTTTGGATAGGGACAATGAGGTGACTCGGGATAGATTTTAGTCTTCAACAAGGTTGGGAGTAGATTCTAGAAATATTGGCAGTACAGTATGTATGAGCCACAAAAATATTTTTCTATCTAAAGCATAATATTTGATTTCTTAATCATGACTTCCGTATACTTGTTATTAATTTAAACTAATTTTTGATTTCTGTTCTGGACATTTTGGAAGGCTAGTTTTTGTTGCATCCATAGAATTTATCTAGTTTTAGTAGCTATAGGATTGAATTAACCATACATAAATATAGGAAGAAAGAAGCCTTAAGAATTTATGAATCAATGCTATTCAGAGTGTCTAGTTGTCCCTTCTAAAAACCAAAATGCTTGCTTCCTTTCTTACTAAAGCGACTTTGCGACTGACTGAGGAATAATGATGATGTAAATAAAACAATTTTTTTAAAATTTCTGCAGAACTAATTAATAGCAAAGAATCTGACTGTAATATCAGTAACAGTATGAACTCATCTGTCCTTTGCATGACCTAACTGTATCTAAACAATACTGTTAACAGCAAGGTAAAATTGTATGGGTTTTGTAAATTTTGTGTTCATGCTTCTGAATATAACACCAATGTCTCCTACTTCATTGGTTGTGTATTTAGCTCAGTTTCAGTCTATATATAGCTTATCTTCCAGTTTTGGTTTTGATACAGTATTCATTACAATTATAATACCTTTGATGAGTTTTAGATTTTTTATGGTTTGTTGGATAGACCACCTTTCAAAGACAATTAATTGAATATACATGGACATTTATTTTGACATTCTAAATTGTTTATTATTTTGACTTTTCTGCTCATAGAAAAAATCCTGCTGTTACAATCTCTCTCCTATGGCACTTCATTTTTTTTTTTTTTTGCATTAATGTGGTAAGTTTTACCTGCTTCTTTTACCTTCAATTTTCACAATTAAATTTTTTTCTAAAAGTATTAGCAAAACTTGCCTGGAATGGTCATGATAGCAGTGTGATATTCATAAAGTTTAAGAGAGGAAAATAGTTTAAAGATTGTTTCTTAACGTTTCCCAGAAGCATATTTGTATACTCTGTACTTCAATTTTTTGTAAGTAGATATTGCTACTACAAACAATATCTCTCTCATGTCATCCTTCCAGGTCTTTTAACAAGATATATGTGAAACTATATTATTATATGAGTTTTCCCAGCACACTATAGTCCCAATGTTTACATTCCATTTTTCCATGTCTTCTTTTTTTATTTTTTTTCAGTCATACAAATAAACAAGCCTTTTAAAATGCAAATATTGATATTTAAAATAATAGAGTCTTCTGCGTAAAAGAAATGTGAGGCTTGAAAGAAAACTGCAATTCACAACTTTGGAATCTCTAGGAGACTGTTGTTGATGTAAGCCAGAGTTACATGGAGAAACAGTAATGGGAGCAGGAAAGCAGCAAAGAGGTTCCATTTATTTCCAGCTGTTGCTTTCTGGACTGATGGAGATAAGTATTACCTAGGTCCAACTCACTGTATCTGTATTCAGTGTTATTCAGCTCCGTGTTCATTCTCTAAGCATCATGCACCTGGCATTTTAATTCAGTGTGTCACTATCACAGATAAAATTTGAAAGTCCTTTGAGATCTTTTTAGAGCAAGAGCACCTTAGACATGTAAACTAGTTTATTTTTGGTGTCTGCACACTGATCAGTGCTTTAATGATGTCACCTGCTTGAAAATTTTATTTCATTCTGTCCATCTTCCTTGTCAAAATAAATTTTGAGTTGTATGACAGGAACTCAACTCAGTAAGAGCTCTGAAGTGAATGTTTTCCTTAGCATGAGAGTAGCAGCAAAAAACTCAGAGTTTCAGTCTCTAAACCTACATTTTGATGAAACAAAAACCAATGAATTAGAACACAGTGATTCTTGGAAGAATCAGAAAAAAATTCAGGTCTATCTAGGAACTGAGACAGACTTAAGGATCTGAGGTTCAGTCTTTCCCTTCCTGTCTGTGTCATTGCCACTTGGACCCTTTCATTTTTTGGTCTCAATGTGCTTCACGTGTTTGCAGTAACTTCCTAGGTGTGATAAATCCTGAATGGTGAGAGAATTCTCTTTTCCTGGTTACTTTATTTGCCTCCTGGTCTTAGGAGGCTCCTTGTGCCCCTGAGCCTGCTGGGCCTCCTCTTTGCACTCCATCTGTCACCCCTCACCTGGTCACTTGGCCCCAGGGACATCTTATGCAATGTACAGCACCCCAGGTCAGGAGAAACTCCTGCCTGTAACTTCACAAAAAATCCCTGGTTGCAAACACACAGTTGGCTGGCAACAAAAGAGCAAGACATAAAATACCCTTCAATTTCTGGTAATTTCTTCTCAGGCCAAGTTCTAAAAATCCCTCTTTTTGGCAAACAAACAGATATGCTAAATAATAATTTTTTTGGTCAGGAAAAATTGCTTTCTTTATATGATATTTAATATTAATCTTTTCATGATGTTGATGCTAGAGTGACATCAACATAATGAAAAGATTAATATTAAATATTAATTTTACTTTTTCTTTGACTTTATTATGATGGATGTGTTATTAAGCCTTTGTAGATGACGTAAACTTGCCAACCACATAAAGAAATAGAGCTTAGAAGGTTTATTGCCAAAGACTCATATTGCGTCTAGACCAAAGAAAACCACAGTGAACAAAAATTAACCTGAGTGGAGTCCAATTTGCAGTAAACACAAATTAAATTGGGACAAATCACCATAGTTAAAACTATTGAAAGAAAGAACATAAAGTGCAGTCTTCAATTACTTTTTCTACAGTCTATAGTTGAAGTTATTACAGCTGAAGTCCACTTTACAGTAGGAAAATGAAGCACAGCTGGCGTTGGCTTTGGTGTGGATAAATAAGGAATGCAGAAAGACTGAAACGTGGGCTTATATTGCCTGCCAGAGGCAAGGAAGGAACTCCTTTGCTTCCCAGGATATTTAACTAAGCTCTAGATTTGTTTTAGGGCTCTAGACACTGGACACATTTAGCAATAATCTAAAATGAGAGACCCTGATAATCTCTTCAGCATAATTATCTGCTGATTGGCTGATAAATTGTATTTGTATGTTTAGGGTTAACACACCACTGAAGACTGTTTTCATAGAGGCAATATTAGTATTTTTTTCTTCATGGCATGGTTGTAACTTTGAATGTTGCTATAATCTTGTATTTTATTACATGAGGAATGGAAGTGTGTTCTGGAGTTATGGATAGCAGATGCTTGGGAACCCTTCAAGACTGCTGTCCTCTGAGCTGGGGCTTGCTTCAGTAGTTTCTTCCCACCTGGCACACTTACATACTTTTTGTTCATCGTACTTTCTAGTAATTCATAATTTTTATTTCTCCTGTAAATGAAGAACTGTCTGGCAGCCATCAAATTTGTGAGGGTCTGATTTCGGAGGGTTTCTGAACTTCAGCTGGCCACTGTGCCCAGACATAGCTGATACGTGGGTGACTTCAACAGCAAATGATATAGAATTTGTTCATATAACAGAAACACTCACTTCCCCATTTTAAACTCTAAGACTTGTAAGCACTTTCCTAAAAACTTGATAAATTTAATTCTCTGTCTTTTTCTGAGTGTTTCTTCTTATTTATATTGACTCTTAGGCTGCACTTATCACAATATTTGAACTATTATTCATTGAAATAGGATTTTTCAAAAAAATCAGAAAAAATCATAGATATTTAAAAATATTTAAAACCTAACTTGCTTTCATTTCAGTTGGAATTCCACACTTCAGGGAACAAAAAATAAGACTCTGACCTTTACTGAATACAGATGTGAATCTCTTGGTAAATCCCTACAGACAAACATTTTTCCCGGTTTGCAGTACCCAAGCCATGTCTGAGTGAGCTGCCACACTTGCATGTTTGCAGGGAGAGACTGAGTCTTGTCAACAGAAGTGTTGCTTTACTTGTCGGAGTTAGCTGACACCTCTGCCTCTGTGTTCTCCTGATGCAACTGAGGTCTGGAGCCAGGCTGCTGACCATGTAGGACCCAGCCTGTAGCATGTACGTGCTTTGATTTTTCAGTGGGCACTGAATTTCTCAGGAAATTCTTTAAGTGGAACCAACAACCACTCTTTCCAACCCTCAAACTCCTTTTCAGGCATCATTTCTGTTCTCATTTATTAGCTGTTTATTACTGTTCTTAAAGGAGTTTGTAGATAAACTAAACTCCCTCATTTGATGATTTTGGTTATCCATCAATAAAGCCTTTGTGCCTCAGATTGGTCTGTACACTGAATTATGTAGCCAATTGATACAAAGATTGTTCTTGTAACAGCACTCACATTTAATGGAACAGAGCCAAGACACTAAAAGCTAATGTGCATAAGAAGATTATGTGCTTAAGCATTATGCACTTGGAAAGTGTAGAGTTCCTGCTATATTCACCATGGGTAGAAATGTGCTTCCTCACTTAAAAAAAGGAAAAGCCAAGTCCTTCAAGCATGGAGAAAAGCAAAGAAGTCTTTTGAAAATGGCTTTCTTGACTGCCTCCCTACAGCTAATTCATTGCAAAGAACAGGGGAAACGGCCTTTCTTCTCCACACTAAATAACAGTATGAGAAATTTGTACTTACAAAGAGCATCTTTAAGTATCTGCTAAGAATACTTTCCTTTGGGGCTCAATGATACCTTTAAAGGAGTCTGGGGATGCAAGGAAAAGAAGTTTGAGTGGTATTTAGGCAGAAACCCCTGCAAGCAATTGGATGTAAATCAGAGTGATCATTTGCGTATTTAGACAAAACTGCCTTTGCCCATCAAATAATTTGGATATGTGTCACTTAGAGTGAAACCGAAGTCATGCATCAAAGCTGTACAGCCTGCAGTCCTCACTATGCCAGCTTGAACCTGCCAGTCATGGTTTCTCAGCTTCTTTAGGAAAGTGCTGGGACTTTCACCGACTTTGATTTTCTGAGCCAAATTGTCATCTGGTAGATATCAGAATAGCTTCATTACAGTCATTGGCACAATACCAAGTTACTTCAGCTGAAAATCTTCTGAGAGCCCAGAGAGTTTAAAGGCTGGCACTGTAGCTGTCCTTCACACACAGTGGTGAGAAGAACTGGAGGAAAATTCTGCTTAATGCTTTCTCCTTTTGAACTGCAACTAGAGCCAGCCACTGTCTATTCCTCGTATACAAAGTCTGAAATTTAGAAATCAAAAATCCATTTAAATGAATTAAATGATTTCAGACTAAGACTGCATTTAGCTATCTTTCGGTGGCACTGAAGTTATTTGAGATGCTTCTGCTTTGCAGTTATTCTAATGATCTCAGAGTTCTATAATATATAAACATTCTCTTACTGCTCATAGTACCCTCTCTTCTTTTTAACCCTGTTTTCCCCATCTTTCTTTCTTACCTCTTTAGCAGCCATCTATTATAAGCTGAAGAAAGACTCCCACTTTCTACTTTTCACAGAAAGTTGTATACATTAATTATATATTTAATGCAACTGAATTTATTAATGTTTGATAATATATTTGAGAGGCATATACTAATTTTTGAGTAAGTGACAGTGTGCAAACAGCATGAATTAATATCTTCTCACTATGATTACAAAAATAATGGCCCTTGCTGATGTCACAAGATCATCTGGAAATTGGCTCCAGAAGACAGTTATTTTTACATTATATTTTACCACATGAGACTGTTTTAATCTCTACATCTGTGATATCCAAATGACCCTGGACCTCTCGTGTTAGATTAAAATGAATCATTAGATCATGTTAGATCCCTTTTCTGTGCAGCAACAACATTTCATCCTTTATTGCAGTGTGCATCACAGCCATAAAGGGGGCATAATAAGTAGTTAAAGAAATTTGTTAAAAGAAGCTGGCATTAAAAAATAAACACATTTAGTGAAGTGAGATTAGTGTTGACATGAAACCTCTCATCAATTGCAAGACTAGGTATAGAGAACCAGATTTCATCTGTGGTGTCACCTGCCAACGACCCTTGATTCCAGCTGGAGACATGGTGTGCAGAATTCAGCATGTGTTCAGTAGTCAAACTGCTGGCACCACATTGTCAAAATGCCATCTGAAACATGACAAGTGAGAACATAAAAAGATGTATTCCTGTGTGAAATATACTGAAGCTCCTTGAGCTACCACCTGAAAGGTGTGGAAACAGCATTGCTCATGTGTAGGCTGAGACAGTTTCCCTGTTGTGGTCACTGAGGATTGTGGTGTTGCTGCAGCTGATGGTCAGTCTCAAATGGACACCCTCCGGTCAGCCCACCTGACCTCCAAATACATGTCTGTGAACATGTTGAGACATACTAAAACACTAGCCATGTCTGGGCTTGGAGTAGGAGCCAAATAAACTGATTTGATATAATGAGCACAACCTGAGATTAGCTCAGTTGGTTAGAGAATGGTTTTAATAACAACAAGCTTGTGGGTTTGACCCGTGTGTGGGCCATTCACTTAAGAATCGGTTTTGATGATCCTTGTGGGTCTCATCCTCAGAATAGTCTGTGATTCTGTATAACTTAATAAGATATTGTCATTTTTTCAAGAAAGAATAAAAAGGGTTTTGAGGAGCTTCAGATAAACAATTTCTCCTGCTAGAGAGAAAAAACTAAATAAATTAAATAAAAAGAATAAAAACCATGAGTATATTAGAACAGTCATCCCTCTGGTGAACCAGTGTCAACTGTTTATCTGATGCTAATATCAGTTATTCCCCCTGTTTATCTTTTGTCACAAGAGGAAAGCAGGCATGTTCTTCTTGTGAGAGTAAAGGCAGAGACTACTGAAATGCAAACACTGAACTTAGCTGATATTCACATGCATGAAATGTATTTTACTGGGGTAATTATTCACCATGGTGTCTAAAGAATTAACAAATTTACACAATGAAAAATAATCTGAGTTCAACAAGCAAATTATTTAATGAGTTCTTGTATCACTAGTTCTCTATTGCCTCACTTTTCACTTGTGCTGTGGATCTTTCAGAAGCCCTTTTGGGATCTGCCATAGAAAGTAGGAGACTCAACTGGTTTGAGTCCAAAGGTTTTCCCTGAGGTTAAATTGTCTGGGATTCACTGTCTGCTGATACACCAATCTGTCTAAGCTTGTAGACAAAGTGATATGATGCTAGGCTAAAATTAATTTAGCAACTATTATCTTCATCTTTAATGTTCCCTCTCTCTGAAGGATTCTGTGTTTTCTCTAGAAAGCTACGTCAGCCATAAATGAACAAACCTTCATCTTCTGTTAGTGCTTACGTGACAGAATTCACTGCTAGCTGAATGACACCAAATTTTCCATAATCTGAAACAGTAATTTTCTTTCCCTTCCTAATCCTTAACAGTGTTAAAATCTCAAATTCTCACACAGGAGTAAATAACTTAAAATAATCTCAGAATTACTATGGAACAACTGCAGAATCATGTTGTCAATAGATTTTCTCCAAGGGGCAAGACTGCATAAATCACCTTGCATTACAGCACTTCAACACTAAGAACAACAAGCTTCTGTATATGGTAAATGCAAGATGATTTAAGGCAGTTTCCTTTGTAGACCTTGTGCTGTGGTTCTGTAACATGGAACGAATCATCAGCTGAAAAAGTTCCCATCTTTCAAACCTCTCTAATCTAATGTTTAGTAATCCTGATTCTTGATCCAAATTGGTATTTTTGCATGCTTCACAAGGAAATTAATACAACTTACTTTCATTAGGATCTGAGATGGGCGTCTGTAAAGCTTGCTCCAGGTGTGTGCCTAGGACACTGTAGCTGGTTTTGGTGGAATGCTGTAGCCCAGCTGTACTGAAAGCACGTGTGCATTCTGGTGACTATGAAATTAGCTCTATGAAATTTGTGTGCTTATTCTGCGTTACTGAAACTCAACCACCTCTATAGCAATTTATAACAACACAAATGTGTGCAACAGTTCATGACAATGAAAAATAGCAGTTTGAACTGTATGAGCAATTTGGGACAAGGGGACTCTAGTACTCTAGCTGGGCATTAACTGAGGGGCTGAATTAATGTCCTTGTTCTTCTCAAAAGTGTTATTGACATTTAGGCAAGCAAAAGTTATTTAAGTCACTAAAACCTATCTGAATAGTATTTACCAGGACCACAGTATAGGGTGACACTACTATACTGGAGGGAATAATACTCCTTTCAAACACCCAGCATCACTACATCATTATGATCAATTTTTATTTTTTTTTTAACCTATACTAAGTCTTTGAATTTATGAGATTTCAGATTCAGGAAGCTGGGTAAATGTAAGTCCCACAGGCTTTGTAGTGGGACAGCTGACAGTTGCTCTGGTACCAACACCTTATAGACTGCTGTGGATCAATTCATTGCCAGGTGATTGTCACACTGGAACTAGGTGCTTAATATTCAGGAAGAAAATTTTCCAGTACAGGTTGAGGTAATGAGCATCATTACTGAATTCCAGATACTATTTCTTGCCTTCTGTCCAGTGTCCTGTTCTGCCGGGCTCCTTATTTTATATCCCATGTTTTGTGACTGTTCACTGCCTTGCCTTTCTCATTATTTCCAGGTCCCAAGTCCTCCTGATGGTTTTTTGTTTGTTTGTTTTGTTTGTTTGCTTTGTTTTGATTTGGCTTGGAGTTTCTTTCCCCTGGTCTTGGTGCCTTTGTCTTTCACAAAACTCTTCTTTTTATCATGTTGTGAGCTGGGAATGACAGGTTTCCTGCACATTAGGTGTGGGTGCAGGATGCAGGAGGGGAAATAACTTGATGCCTGTTCTGCACAGTAGCTCCAAGTGGAGTCAGCTCCTCCCAAGGTGTGCATTTTCAGAGTAACGATGGAGAATTGTCTATTTACAGAGAAGAGATTATGTATAAATTGTTCTTTGCACACATGCCTCTGTTCTGCCCACCTCTCCCTCGGTGTCTTTCCTCAGCATACTGAAAATACTTTAGAAACCATCAAGAACTTCAGACATGTTTGTGAGACTCTGCTCCAGACACAGTAATTATGGAGCTGTGAAATAAAGTTATTAAAAGCTAACCATATGATTCCTGCTGCAGAATCTTGTAAATCTGATATTTTCTTGTATCCAGGAAAAAAAAAATGTTGAAGGTTGTGATTCCTGCAGCTCCATCATAAAATAACACCCCCATCATATAAAAAACCCAAACCCTAAAAGCCTACTCTTCGAAAACATCAAGCACAGGCATTGGTTCATTTCAGGATTTCAGACTTCAAAAACCAGCTTTTGTTTCAATAAGAAGCAATGTATTTTCCTATAGATTTTTCTCTCCCATCTGCAGTAAGTTTACTGAAGCTTTTGTTTTGTGGAGAAGCAGAATACGTTTCACAGTACAAGAGATCTGACCACAAGGAAGCTCCAACCCAATGGTTACTTCATTATAATAAGCTTCCTTAAGAACACAACTTTATGTTTACATCTGAGTAGAGACAGATATTTTTCAGTCCTGTAATTCAAGTAATTCAGGTAAAGACATTAATGTACCGTTAATGTACAGTATGTTATCGATTGCTAAAGCTTTGCACTTTTCCACACTTTTCCACACTTTTCCACACTTTTCCTTTGATAGCCTTGAGAGAAGCTTTTTTGAGCATATGATTTTAAAAAGAAATTCTCCCGAAGAACTCCTCTCCTTTGAAAAAAACATATTTTAAAGCCACTTTAAAGGTAGAATGATTATTGATGTGCTACTGCCCTGCAGTGAAATACTAAAGAGACCTACAGGTGCACCTGTGTCCGCCTCAAGGCTCTAGTTTGATGTGATTTCTCCAAGTTATTTCCATTCTCTCAGGAATTCATTACAACCTGTTGATCACATACTCTGCAAGCTGCCACAGACACCTTCTCATTCCTCCTCTGACAACTATCTCTTTTCAACATAAATACATCTTTTTTTACATTCACCCCTTGAATTTGGTGCCAGGAGAGACAAGGCAATTTCACACGGCTACCTTTCATTCTGACCTGGTTCTTTTTCTTTGCCATGAAAGTATTTTAATTATCCCAGTCTTGCTCTAAAACAGGAGAGAAATAAATATAGTTCCTCCTTTATTTTATTGTATTTTACTGTGTTTTATCTTATTTGTTAGATAGAAGTTTGTATTTATATAAGGCGACTTATAAGGGCCTGTAGATGACCTAGGAGTGATTATTTTTCAGTGATGTTGAGTATAGGATGTGGTGTAAGCTATTATTTCTCTATGATTTTATGAGGCCTGAGAACATTGTGGATCAACTCCTCAACATGCTAAGCATGGTCCAAGAGTGAGCTACAGAGTTCATTGACACAGGTTTTGCACAAATATATTATATGGTCAATTTGAATGGTGACAGTTTAATATTAGGCCCATAGTTAATGAAAATCTTTAACATATGAGTGCATGGATAGTGTAACAAATTCTAAATGTTATTGAATTTTCTTGTTTATTTGAACTTGCAATAAATCACTAGACACAAAGATAATACTATGGCTTGTTTCTCTATCAGTCTACTGAAATTTCTGTTAAAATAAGAATGTATGTGAAATGAAAAACCCAAATTTTAATTGTAAACCCTCATTCAACATATGGTGCACTAACTTATTTCCAAGTTTATGTTTATATTCCTGCAAATGATACTGCTAGGCCAAAAACTTCCATTGCTGTTTTAAAAACCCTGGCTTGGGTTTTTTGAATTATTCTTCTGAGTACATTAGAAAAACCTCAATAATCTTCACTGCCTTCATGGTCGTAAAATAACTACATTTATATTACATGAAGTCCTGTTATACTTTGCTAATAGCTTCAATGACTTGTGGAAAAATATTATTGTATTTCACTTGAATTGAAATATTTCTGGATGCAAAACACAAACATCAAGATATTCTTTACTAATACTTAAAAAGGGGAAAAGGACTTTTAGTATAAGGAAGCCAAGTAGTAAGGCTGCTTTGTTCTCCTTAGGCACACACTTTCACAGACTGAATGAAGCACATAAAAAATACATGACTGAGATAAACACAAGAAATCTTTGACAGTTCTGATAGTGTGCTATAATCTTATCTGTTTTTATGGTCAAATTGAAAAAGACAGAAATGTTTGTGCTATATTAATAGGTACCTTCCATTGCAGCTATATAAAGGAACTTCTAAAATTAAGGTAAGAATCCTGAAATCTAAAATCCATAGAAAGAAATGCTGAAAAATTTTCTAAAGGGTTACTTGTTTTATCCCTATATACCTGAGAGGGTCAAATTGTACCTTGGCAGCCTAACTGAAACAGATGGTCAGGCTGGATTTTACCTTTTGTCACTTTCCTAAAGGAAGAAGAAAGGAGCATGCCTGAGAATGCTAAAGTACAGATTCCTACATTTCTGATAAACTTTGGGGCTTATGTACAGAGAAATCCTTCTCTAAACATACTGCCCTCTCCTCTCCTCTCCTCTCCTCTCCTCTCCTCTCCTCTCCTCTCCTCTCCTCTCCTCTCCTCTCCTCTCCTCTCCTCTCCTCTCCCTTTTCTTTTCTTTTCTTTCCTTTCACTTTTGGCAAAAGTTATCCAACTGAAATTTAGCAAAAGACAACATTTTAATTGGAAAAAACCCCACTTGAATGAATGGAATATCTCCAACTAATTACACCTCTTTGTCTTTTTAAATGACTTCACATTTCTCATGTTCTAGTCTATGTTCTGTGTCCTTTATTCTTCTGTTGCCTCATAAAATCCTATTCCATGGTTGGTCCCACGTCACAGCCAAGTGCACCACTGAACATTGCTTAAGAGACCCATTAAGAGATTCCTGTGCTCTCCATTGCAAGATTTGGTCCATGTACATCGACCTTGAGCAAAGACTGCACTTTTACCATCTGTCTGCCTGATATTGAACCTGCTTGAGGCACTGCAGTGAACCTGTAAGGGTGTCTTTTACTTACCAAAGCTTCTGATCTCTCAGATTAGCATCCTGTGCAAATTCTGTACACCAAATAAAGGTGTTTGAACTTGCTTTGAAACAAAATCTTTTCTGTAGCAGAATTTGTCATGTAGGAAATAGGGCTTATTGACTTATAAAACAATTGAGAAAAAGATGAAGCATGCCCATGATGATCCTTCATTTAGTGTGAATCAACAGAGCTGAGACTAATAATTTTTCTTTCTATGTATTATGTTTTCCAGTGGATTCTAGTGAGTTTTTGCTAAAAAAGGGTGGCTGCTTTGATTTTTGATACTTTTGAAACTTTTTCATGAGTTTCTTAATTAATCTTAGCAATAGATTCACTCATCTCATTAACCTGCTGAGAAAAGATAATGAAGTGTATTTTCCTTTAGCAAGGCAATACAAAATTGGAAAGAAAATGGAAGATGTTTCTGCTGCAGAAATTCTTTTAGTGTGAGGGACAGGTTCTGAGGTCTCTGTGATTAATAGACATAATTAGTTTACAAAGGCTGGAAAACAAGGTTATCTGATTTTGTGATTTACTCTACACCATCGCTGGCCAGAATCAATAGGATAATGATCAGCTTTTGCCTCAGCGTGGGGCTGGAGAAGAGGGGCAGAGAAGAAATTTATAGCTTTTTGTTTTGGTTACCATCCATGTGATAACAGAGAATTGTTAATATTGGCTCTGGATGCTGTGGAGTGTCTTATTCACAGTACCTATGACTCATTGATTTTTGAAAAGTAGCTGAAAGTCCATCTTCCAAGGCAAACTTTATCACCTGCTGTAAGATGATGTATCACTATCAGCCTTCAGGGTCACTTTTGTGATCTGTACAGTAGATATTCAAGCACAAGCAAAGACTGTGTGGCTCTGTTTCTTCAGGAGGCTTTGCAGAATAGCTGTATAGCTCTAAAATAACCATTGCAATAGAAGTTTTCACTGTCCATGTAAAATAACCATTGAAATAGGAGTGAATGTTGTCCATGACAGTACAATCCTCCTGGAATATCTGCTCTGAGCTTCTGAGCAGGTATTACTGAAGGAAATCAGAATCAAACATACTGCCCAGGTTTATCATGCTAAGCAGCAGATGTAGCAAAAACTTTGTTTGTCAAGTTCAAGCCAATGCCCAAAACATGACTGTCTCAGGAAATGAGGACTAGAATCGTATTTAACTGTTGATGGAGCTGACCTGAGTGGAGTTTTATTTGTTTTTACTATGTTTTTATTAAGTTTCCTATTTCATTTGAGGAGAATGGCAGTAGTAATGACAGATCCTGAATGTTGGCCTATTTGATACAGAAGTGGTATCTGACAAGTTTGAATAGAAGATAAAATTTTTCTCTTAGAAAGGAGTCCCCTAGGTTTTAAGAGAAAATTCTCAACTAAAATAAAATAAACAACAACAACAAAACCACAAACCAAAAAACAACAACAAACCTCTGCAACTTGGTGAGTGCAAAGATTTGAGAATCGTGTTTGGGTCAGCTGGCAAAAAGAAAGGGAAAACTTATTACATTTCTCTGCTAAATCAGGAGAACTTGAATGCCTTGGGTTTGAATATCTCTGAGGTATTTCAGTTGTTAAAAGAAGTTCTTTTCTAAACCATGTGATGTGTAAGGTCTACTGCACAGAGTACTGCTGCAGAACCCTGCTCTAAGCTCTAAATAAGTTCGAAGGGTGCTGGAAGCCTTCTAGCTTACTGAACACTGACAGCTGATTCCATGTGATTAGAGAGCCATGGTCAGATGTAATACCTAATCTAGAGAACTCTTTAATGACATTAACTTACATTGCATCATGGTATGTTGTGCTGGATGATATGTTTTGAAAATCTCATCGAGAGTCAGAAAAGTGTCAAAGATCCTTTGGAAAGAAGGCTTTGAAGACCTAAGTCCTCAAGGGCAGGATCTTTGTCAGCAGTGGTAAGTATGTCTGCAATTAATTGCCTGCTTTAAGTAAAGCAAAGGTTAAGCACACATTGCAAAGAGCTGTATTGTCCACTAATAAAGCACTCTGTGCATGCAGCTGTCATGTGAAGCTTTTTCTGACAAACTTGAAGACTGTTTAAAGTATTTTGTGGAACAATTCTTGAAATGGTGAGAAATTTCCCCTGAATTATTCACTTGACAGCTGGAGATGCAGCTGTTAAAAACAGCTCTTTAGGAAGAAAAGAAATTAAAATGGGTAGGGAGAAAAATAATAATAAACCAAGGAAATAAGCAAAATGAAAAGAGTTTGTTTGAGTGAAAGAAGTGCATACAGCGGAAATGTGCTAGGGAATGTGCCCAGGAAAAGCAACATTTTTTCAGAATTTTTTCTTCATTTTTTTCCTTCTGTAAATTGTACACATTCAGGGGAGGGGACGCAAAAAGCAATTTATGCAGCTCGATATCACATTGCACTTTCCTGACGAGGTCCATCACCCGTAGAATCTGTGAGTGTTTGGGAAGGTGGTGATGCTTGCAAATCAGCCTGCAACAGAAAGAGCACTGAGCAATCTGACTTCTTTTTAATCAGAAAGGAAACAAAATACCAGACTCCATTTAGAATGTTTTCGTGTTGTGTTTTTAAAAGTACTGGATTACATTAACAAAATTCTACCTGGTTATTACTTATAGTTCAGATTATGCCATTAATTTATAGATTGCATTATTAACATGGTAATACTTCAGGAATCAGTCAAACATTGGCACCCTGCTATGTCAGGAATTTTACTGTTAGGTAACAAATTCCCTATTCCAGAAAACTGGCTATGAGGCAGAATGTTGTAGGTGTATCAAATGGGCCAATGGATAAAAAAGAGGACTGGGGGAGAAAAAACACCCATAATTTGTTAAGGACAGCAATGTTCCAGCTTGATAGCCCAACAAACCTCACAACCACGTTTCATATTCAAAACGAGCTGTAGCAAGGTAGTGAAGGACATTACTTGAAACATGTCTTACGTATCAAAATATAGAGCTTGGATTTCAGTTAAAAAATGAGAAGCCATACATTGCTTAATTTTAAGTAAAAACACCACATATAGGTGCTTATAAAGAACTGTGGTGAAAACATATTGGTGCTGGGAGAGATATGGAAGGATGAGAAGACTTTAGATCAGAGATCTGCAGTTGCCTTCTGATTCTGCCGAGTTCAGACACTTTAAAATGGTTCCTAGTCTTTTAGCAAAGTTTGGAGAGAGGGACATGGTTACATCCCAGGAATTTAAAACATTCTTAGAGGAATTTTAGTTTGGCTTCAGCTTTCCACTTAATTGCAAAAATGACTCTGCTACAATAACAGATGTGCACTGGAACATACCTGGTGTGAAAAAGGAGGACAGAACTTGACAGTATGCAGATATGAAGCTTGTATGCACTCTGGCTTTTTATATGAGCTGTTCATATGGCAGTGGTGAAGAGATTTGTTTTCTCAGCAGGTAGATATGTTTTCTTTTCTGTAAAACAATACTATTTTGAAAATGGAGCAATTCCCACAAACCCTTAATTACCCACCCTGGGTCTGTGGGCAGCCTCACCACTCTTGCAGGGAAGAGCAGTGACATGTGCATGCAGCAGCAGCAAGGAGGTGAGCCTAGGATTTAGAGAAGCCTTGCACTAATCACTGGGTGGAATTGGGGCTGGCTTAAAAGAGGAAATGAGAAGATAGCGTAAAGCCTGGCTGCTGATCCAGAGAAACCAAGTAAGATCCCTGCATATCAATATAATGCCATGGATATTTTCACTGAACATCTGTATATTTCTCAGTGAAAAGGTGCCCATTGGCACTCACCAACTTTTCCTAGCAGACAAAAGAGCTTCCTCTCACTGCAGGCTCACAATGATATTGCTATCTGCCATCTCTATATCAGCCTTTGTGAAAAGCCTGAATTGCAGAGAGAGGACACTATTTCTTCAGCCACAGTATTGTTTGTAGTAGATACACTTAATGGGAAAAACTGAATACCCAGGCTCCACTGGTGAAACCATAGTCCTTTGATCCTATAGTTTTCATTGATTTCATGGTTTCCATTGCTAGAGCCAAGAAATCAGACTGTTCAGGAGACTGAGAAGAGTCAGAAAAGGTTGGATGCGAGACTTTTAACTTCCCTAATAAGATGTAAAAACAAGGGCCTGCTTAATGAGAGGTTTCTCTTGCAGTGAAGGTCCCAAAGGAGATCTTCAGTGAGGGACTGTGCACTCCATTCACTGAGGCTTTGGGTAGGGTCCAGCTTTGCCTCTCCTGGACTGTCTGTGTCTGTGAATTTTGATTGCCTTTTCCTATTAAAGTGCAGTGTCTAATTGTTACTTGGAGGAATATTGAGTCATTATTTTATGGTTCATTTAGTCGATATGTCTGCAGTCATAAATCCTGCTGTTGCTGCCTTTACTTCTTTAATCCTTACTTGTTGCTGCATTTTAGTATCATTTTCCCTCAAACCAGACTGCTTGTTCCTTAAGAGTTGATCTCATGACCTCATTCTGGTGTTGTCCTGACCACAAGGATCATACGGCATTTATATATCCAGGTTTAGGTGGAAGAACCCATGGTTCTCCTTTAACATATGGTTATGTTCCACTGAAGACATCAACCAAGCTCTCATTACCTTTAGTGATGGAGAATGGTATGCCAGTTATAGCTAATATTTTCAGACCAACAGAGAATGGTCATCAACCTCAAAAAATCTAGATCTGATTAGTCTCAAAATGTAGCATAAAACTACTTTGGAAGGAGAAGAAAATTAAGCAGCTGTGCTTCAGGACTAAGGCTTCTCCAAATCTATTCCGTAGATTTTTAAAAGCAAACATTGGTACTAGTCTTCTGGAAAGGCTGCCTGGGATTCACTATAGAACTTCCCTAAAGAGGAATGAAAGCAGTTTTGTTTAAGAGATTTTTTTTCTCTCTTTCTTTTTAAATTATTTTTCCTCTGAGTTAAATTATTTTTATTGAAGTTTCAGCATGGGCTTTGAGAGAATAAAATATCTCTTCTTGAACTTCAGATGTCTCTGAAATACAATCACATTTTAATTCCAAAGGGGAAAGAATAGAAGGGAATTTGTAAAACTCTCAACTGGCTGGGAATAATAGCTTCTACTCCTGACAAATATTTACTTGGGAGTCTCCTATTGTGACCTCTGAAACTGGAGGATACCTTCTAGTTTCCTAAGTGTTAATTTCATTACAAAGCTTTTTACAAGAAATAGAGACAAATAGAAGCAGTGCCTTGGGAAATACATGGAGACTACAGTTTGCGATCCAGTGATGTCAGTGACAGTCAAAGCAATGCTACAGTCAAACTGGGGCCAAAAGCTCAGATGAGGAGCAGATGGGGGCCATTCTGGAAAACCAGAACAGAGGGGTCTGGGAAACAAAGCAGTGGAAGTCCCTATCATCTCACACCCTGCCCTTCTTCAGAGGAGGTGTAAGGTGAATCTATCCCAGATGTATAGAGCAGACTAAGTAGTCTATCAGAATACTGAAGCAGGGTGTCTGTCAGACAAAGGAACAAACAGCTCCCACATGTTTCTCACCCTCTCTCTGAGTTTATCCCAGACCAGCTCCTCATTCTGAACAGATTAGCACCCAAGCCTCTATTTCCTGTCTGGCAATTTGATGCTTGTTAAGACCGTTCCCTCTGTCTCACTTGTAGTTGGGCCAGCTGCAGACTGTGACCTTCTGGTTCTGCACAGGTTGCTGCATTTGGAAACAGCTCATGCCTTGGCATAAGTTCATCTTTCTCCCTTCTGCTTTGCTCAGAGGCTGAGGAGTCTGGCAAATCTCCTGCGTAGCTCACACCTCCAACTGCAGCAACAGTAACAGATGCAAGTTTTGCTTTCTCTGCTGCTCTCAGCTGCTGAATGGAGTTTAATTGGGGTTCTGCGGAAGCTGGAAGATGTAATTTTCTTGTGTTTTTGTGTGCATCTCGATCTTCTGCTGAGACACACAAGGCAGCAGGTATCAGTAACAGAAGGGAAAAGGCATAGCCTGTCCCTTTCCAGAGCTCTGGAATAGATGAATGCATGCCCAAACTTGGGATCAGATGAATCAACCTGAAATTCTTCTGCGCTTCTTTAATTAGGTTCATCTTTATGGCAACATTATTAATAATGGGAAACGCAGAAAACTTTTGCTTTTTTTGCTTTTTTTTTTTTAATTTTTTATTTTTATTGTCCAGAAATAGTATGATTGTCATTACACTTGAATTTTGTATGCTTTCTAATTATGTATGTCTGGCATGTCTTTGTGTGCTCTTACATCAGATGATATGCTGGATAGTTGTTGCAAGAGAAGATCTGTTGATTTTTTTCCTAAAACAGAAATGTCAGATCTAGTGTCCTGGATCTGTTTCAACTTGGATAGCTGATCTTTACTCAATGAAATTGTCCTAATTCAAGATGTTCAAAATATAATTTATCTTCCTGTCTTAATCTGTAGTTACACTATCTGTTGTCAAAGAGTCATCCCTGCAACAGTTCAGATATGATTACATTTCAGCAAAAGATAAAGCAATTCTTAGCTAAAGTTTGTAAATTTGATTGCTGTTATCTTGCAAGTAAATGAATATGAGGTGCTGTTATCCTTCACCCTCATTTGAACCCACATGGCAGCAGGAGTGCAGGCAGTGATTGAAGGGCACAGCAGGTGCTGGTGCAGAACATCTGGTGAGCTGTGTTGAGACAGGTTTCCAAGTGATGCTTTCTGGTGGAACTGTTGGAGATACTTGCTCTGTTTAAGTTACTGTTAGAATTTATTTCTATATGCATAAATAATGAAGAGAAATTATCTGAGCAGGAAGGCAATGCTTTCACAAAGGAAATACAATGAACAATAAAGTTGATTCCCATTTTAAGATCCCTTCTAGGACTACTCTTTCCTTTTCATGATATATCCTGAAAACTGAATTACTTCCTATTCTGGATGCACATTCAGCTGGACTAGTGAATGGAATTTCCCAAAGAGGAAGATGGATATTGATCATCTCAGAAATTAAGAGAAAGATAGAAGCAGGGAAATTCAGGACAAGAAAAGGAAAAGACAGAAAAGAGAAGAATAAAAATAGGAAAGCAATAATTTTGTTTTTGATCTCAAAAATATAAATGAAAGCACTGATTCTGTTACTTTTAGTCATGTTATTGACTGTAGGATTAGTATCCACATAGGAATGCAGTTTTAAAACCAAAAATACTCTTAGGTGTGCCATGGGAAATGTATCTCAAGGTTGATATCCCAACACAAAAGGCTTTGTATGGAAGAATCTCATTCAAATCTAATCACATATATAAACAACATAAATGGCCAGCTTGAAAAAGGCTTGAAGAAATCTTTTGCTCCTGAAAGCTTTCATGCCTCCCCTTTTCCACTTCCCCCCACAGTTTTATGGGCTGGATTAACAGGAACTATTGCTTCTGCCTACAGATTTTGCCTTCTTCAATTCACTTATAAACCTACAAGATAATTAACCCGCATGTTGGTGGGTGCTGTGAAGTCCTGAGCTCTACTCTATTTTCAAGCAGTTGCATCACAGTTCCAGTTGCAGTGAATGACACAACTGGCAAACACTTGCCACTTCTGGGTGGCAAGCACTGGAAGATTGTACTTGACAAGTTTCCCAAGTGGTCTAAATCAGTATAGGGCAAGTTAAAACAGCAGAACTGTACTGATTTTCACTGGCTACTATTTTAAATGGCCTGGAAAGTTCTTTGAGAAGAAAAGGTTTTGGAAAAAATTAGAAGTTAAGTTATCAAATAGGAGCATCAAGTCTTAAAATTCCCAGTGGAAAAGGTATCTGGGAGGCTTAAGGCCAAAAAGAGAAAATATAATAGAAAGCTTTTTCTGTGGATGATGCTATGTCTGTTAAAAACATTTACTTAACTGTTTCAAGCCATTTAAAAGCCTACACAAGTGTGTAATAAAAAGTACTCCATGGGATGTTCTGGAGTTGGATCAGAATTCCAAGAATCTAATCTGGCTCCTGTCTGTGTTGCAAAATACAATTTATTTAAGTAATTAGTGGTAAAGGATGCTACCAATTAGATCAATCTGACAGCAAGAGGCAATTAGTGCTTCTTCTCCATCACCTCTTCCAACTTGTATCTTCAGAATAGACTTTGAAAGAAAGCATGCATGCAATAAAAATGTCACACTGGCATGAATTTGGTTGTTGCACCTCAAACCTGTTTGTAGTAACTGCTTCTGGGTTGTCATAAAGAACAGAACAACTTTCAAGATTTTTTTGCAGCCTCATATCCTGTTAGATATAGATTTGTTTGTTTGGGTTTTTTAATAGGAGCTGACAGCTAGTGCTGTTAGGAAAATATAATTTTATAACAGAAATAAAAAGAACCAGAAAGAAAATCTCTACAAGTTATCTTTCATTTTACAATGGTATTTGAACCCTTATCTATATTTAATATGCCTACAAGCCCTTTTCTCCTCTCAGTGAATCTCTGTTGTAGTTTAATCTGAATACCTTCTCAAGGTTTTTAGATGCCTCCTGAAACACCCAATACTGCAGTTCCATAAGCAGGTTAAGCTGATAAATCCTGATATTGCTGCCCTCAACTTTTACTTAAATCTGATAGTTTTACTTCCATAGTGTTTCTCCTACTCAAGATCCTTGTTCTGGCAGAAACACTTGTTCCCATGTAAGGAACTACATAAAGTTAGGATTAATTTTTTTTCTCGAGGACCATTTCCTCAGTTCAGCTCACTCATGACTGTTTATATATTGCTGTGCTGGCACAAGGGAGGGAGGAGATATGGGAAATGAGCTTTTGAAATATGGCAGCCAAAGTGACCCTCTGTTTGCAGTGAGGGCTTACATCAGGTCAGGCTGCTCTCAACATAACAGTCTGAATTCATCTCAATAATTCACGAGGCACAGCCTAATGCATCATTGGCACTTTTGGGCAGAGATCCTACTTCACCCTGGTAGTTCACTCTTGTCCCCTTTCCAGGCACAGCCATGCATTCCTTGAACTATGTTGGTGCTTGTCAAACTGAGCAGTGACCTGATTCAAATTTCTAACCAGCAGTTAGAAATCTAACCTGCTCCAGCAAGAGGAAACAAATGGATTTCTCCAGGTTCCAGAGTTGAAGTGTCCCAGAAAAGTGCCTGACAAGCATCAGAACTGATATAATGGAGAATATAAGTAGTCAAGAGAAGGAACAAATCCTCTCCTTTTGATAGTGGTGAGCTGCCACATTGGCTCAAAAATTCCAGGCACAAATAAACTGTTATATTAAACATTCCCAGACAATTAGGCCAACTGGCACACAATGGCCCATTGACAGTGCTAACAAATTCTCATAAACTCCACAACATGCTGGCTGCATGCGAACTGCCTTTTGGGAAAGGTCTCTGGAATGAGCTGTCCTTGGGAGAAAGTTAGTTATGGTCTGCCAAAATTGTAACAGGCAATGTTTTAATAGTTTCTACTATGGATGGTTGAGTTCCAGTGCCTGGGAATGCTCCCAGATGCTTTGCATGTAGCCAGTATGTCTAACTCTGTAGAAATCCAGGTCACTAAACACTAGAGATCTGCCCAGTATCATGCTGCCCCTAAATCTCAGTTTTTAGTGTACTATCTTGGGGTTCTGGAGTTGCTTGGATTTGAAGCCATGTATGAAAGGAGCACTTTAGGTACTGGTATCCTTGCAAGTTTGGTGACACTGTTTTTCTTACGGATTTTGTTTATATTATTTATTGACATGCTTAAGCACGTCTGTCTATTCTAAATATATTTTAAATGCTGAAAGAAACCTCTTTCTGGCCAGTCGAGTGTCCATATTTTCTTTTGAATTCTTTTTCTATATAGTGTAGGCAATTTTCTGTTTTCTAAGCATCATTTTCCTTAACTGGTTAAATATTCTAATAGGTTAAATGTGTGGCTGTAGAGTCCCAGTAGACAGCAATAACAACTACCACAAGTGATTTGGAGTCCTCCAAAGTTTTGGAGTGGCATTTAGCCACATATAACTTGGCCTCGTGTGAGTGTGCTAAGCATTCATTCAGCCATTTTCCTGCTGCTGTTCCTGAGTGATGTAGCTCTCTGGCTCCTCAAGCCACTGCACAGCAAGCAATTTGTAGGCAGATCTCTTCAAGAAGGTGGCAACATTCCTTATGTCTTTGCTTCCTTCATCTGGTACCTTTATATACTTATCTAAATAAACAAAATTTGAAATTCAGAAAAGATTCATTTTACCAAACCCTGACTGAGCACCTTTTCTTCATCACCCATATTTTCCCTCTTTTAGTTGCAAAAGTACATGGGATGAAAGCTGTCCTACATTTGTGTGAACAGGACAACATGGTAACTTCCAATAATTTATGTCAAAACTCACACAATTTGCATGCGGCTAGAATTGAAAATTTCAGCTCAGGAAAAAAAAAAAAAAAAGAAGCAGGAACAAGAGGGCAACAAATGAGACGGCTTTGTTCACTGATGTGTCTGTATCTGTTATATCTGCGTTGTGTGAGAAGGACAAAGGATAACTGTCTGTTACCACTTCCTCTGACTAGAAGTCACAGAGCTGCCAGTTCTTCTCATTTCAGCACTGGTCTCACAAAGGACTCTTCCCAGGAGCAGAAGGGAGAGTACAAGAGATCAGCAGAAGGGAGGGTACAAGAGATCAGCATGTGCATGTCCTTATTCAGTTGTGGATGGAAAAATTGTCTCTTGGCAGTATAGCAAAGGCCACCTCTAACAAACTGCAGGCTCTTGGGGGCTCAGAGAACCATTGCACACTTTGAGTTCTGTCCAAGGATCTCTCTTTGGACCTGTTCTGTCAGCTTTAAAGGGTTCAGATTTATTTTTTTTTTCCTGATGAATTCTGTTAGGAACAGGAAACAGGAGTGGTCATACTTTCAATTTCAGTGGCTGACATGAATGCCAAAATCCACTATGAACTGTGACCTACTTTGGCTTGAAGTGTGGCTATATACTTTCAGGGTCTAATGAGGAGCAGTTAGGTTGTACTTGTAAAGATAGGAGCAATTTCACATTTAATCATGGCTTAAACTCAATGGTATGTGCTGAAAAACTGTGATCTTGACTTTGCTGCAGTGAATATTCTTGTTAGTTTGCTTTTCATATCTTTAAAGAAAAAAAAGGTGATGTTAACTCCTGATAATTAAAAGATCATACCAGCCCCTCTCTCCTGGTGCTCCACTGATTTTTCATTGACATTCTACTCTATTAAAACAAATTCAGCCACCTCCATCTTTTTATCACTGTGTAAGTTTTTCACATATGTCTCTGTTCACATGGAGCTTTCTGATGAAATTAAAGAAAATTTTGTTTTTTTAAGATCTGATATAGTAGGCAAAGCATGTGGGTGGGAAGAGCAGGATTCTTGGTACAAAAGCCTATTTCCTAAAAAAGAAAAACCCAACACAGGTTACAAACTGAAACGTTCATATTCCACATGGCCAAGGGTGTATTAATCTTTATTTCTATTGTAGTTTCAAATGAATTTGTGATATATTTTTCGTTTGACTCAGGGAGTCATGTGAGACATGCTGGTGTCAACAGCAGTTCCTTCTTGCCCCATAAAAGACAAGTCATGAGAAAATAATGCCACCAATTCATTTTTCACTGAACACCTGCATTCTTCATGACATTTTCATTTCCCTTTTAAAAATCATTTTTGATGAATTCTATTATCAGTATAAGTCATTACTGTTATACCTTTTAAAATATCCAGTCTCAGTCCATTGCTGTAATGGGGCCATCTGATTTATGGTAATCCAAATTAAAAGTCAGCACCAAGATCCCATGATAAAAACACTTGGTGAAAGAAAGTTAGTTGATATATTTTATGATGTTGGAAAAATGTTGGACATGCAGAACAGAAGTAATATTTTTCATGCTTTGAATACAAGGCCAATTGACAGCCATAGGAAAAAAGAAGAATGACAAGGCTCAAGTCTGCACATACCACTTATTTGTGGGGATATTCAGAAGAATTCAAAGTGCAGTGCAGTCAGTTAGTGACCAGAATCAATCACAAAATCGTAATGTGATCACAAAATCTTCTGTATAATGCAATCAGTTGTTTGTGAGACAGAAATGATTCCAGGAAATGTAATGGGCCAGACAATGTCTCTCTAGCCCTCAGACTGCTGCTCAATTCCTTCAGTATGTACAGTACTGTATCCATTAGCTGAAAAATGTAATCAGGCAGCCGTAAGAGGATCTAGAGACTGTCTTAATCATCCAGAAAGACTAAAATAGTCATTCCTCAGCCGTAATGCCACACTTGTCTCTGGGAATGGATGAATTTAGATCATTATCTTTTAGATATGTAGTTTTGGTTTGATTTTCTAAAATCATTTGACCTTATGTGCCAGGCTAAATTCTTGCTAGGCTTGCCAAAAGCCTGTCTTTCAGATTCCCTGTGCATCTGGTGAGAGGTATGGCTTTTTTTTTTTTTTTCCCTTTTCTTTGCATTTTTAAGTGGTGCTCCAGGGAGCTGACAGAGCTGCAGTGTATATGTGTCTAAATGGCTGGATTCCAGACTTGGCAAAAGCAATCAACATAAACGGATCCATCAGTTACCCACAGGTCTCTTGATTCATTTGTTTGTTTAATAGGAAAGGATGGAACCCTTATATAGCTATTAAAATATGATTTTTTTTAAATCTATCTCCATATAACACGCAATTAGAGATCATTATTTAAAAAACATTCTCCAGATTCATCTTGAACCCTTTTATGTCATTTAGAACACAGTAGTACCACCAAGAGCCCCCCTCCCTCCCCCTCCCCCCCCATGCCCCTGCTGTGACTTTTTTGTACTCTGTGGGCTGGATCATACAATCCCCACTTTCACCTACTGTCACGCAGGTTCTCAGATACCAGTTCACACAGTGGCTCTAAGGTATCTCAGAGCTTTACCTTTTTCTTCAGGTAGCAAAGGGCAGAGGACACAGCCTCCTGTGGATTAGGGATACAACCCCTACAGTGCATTCTCCTTCCAGAGGACCCTTGCCAAAGCTAGCAGAGTTCTTCCTACACCTTTCCAAAAAGGATTTAAAATAGATTAAAAGCACAGTTCTGAGCAGTTCTACAAATACAAAGTTAACTTTGTGACCAGAATAGAAACTCTAGGATACAGTGGAGAAACACTTTGAAATAATTTTAATGTATCTAAAGCAAATGGGCAGCTCATTGAAATTCTCTGTATTCTCTGGGAATGACTGTCTGCCTTGGTAAGGCATCACCTTCATTTGAGCTGTCAAACACTCTTAGTCATGCTAGGCTTTATCTGACTGAATGGCAGTGGGCAAGTCTCAGTCTCCTCCTCTGAGCCTTTTCTTCTCCCAGATGAACAGTGACAGCTATCTCAGCCTTTCTTCATAGGAGAGATGCTCCAGCTTCTTTATCTTTTTGCTGAACTGTCTCTGGTATGAGAAGCTGAAGGAACTGGGATTGTTCAGCCTGGACTGAAATCAGCTGAGTGAAACCTTACCACTCTCTACAACTCTCTACAACTACCTCAAAGGAGGTTGTGCTGAGGTGGGACTTGGTCTCTTCCAAGTAGGAAGCAATAGGATGAGATGACATGCCCTCAAGTTCCACCAGGGTAGGTTTAGATTGGATATTAGAAATATATCTTCAGCAAAAGGCTATTCAAACACTGAAATAAACTTCTCAGAGCCTGCCTATTTTGTCTCCACTCTGCTCCACCCCTCTGTTTCATCTCCCCTGAGTGGAAAGTTGTGTGTTCTGACCACAATCTATCTAGGGAGTAGCAATTGTATTTTCCCCTATAATTTTGGTACTGTTATCTTTTTAGTCCCTAGTCTTTCCCCCCAGAGAATTCCTCAGCAGAATAACAAAGAGACAAAGTTTCAACTAAATTTGAAAATTTTATTGTGTTATGTAGTCCACAAGAGTGATTGTCCTCTCACCTCCTGTTCATGAGTAGACTTTTTTATACAACCTCATCACCTTAGGCTTTCTTTCCAGGTGCTGAAACTATACAGGTAGTGTTAGGATACAAGAAATTTCATCTAAAATTGGTCAAATAATGAGAGATGTGATTGTTCCTTTGCAACTCTCTGTGATTTGCGTCTGACGTATGAAAGATTTCTCTCTTCTTTGGTATTTTCCAGAGCTGACATTCCCACTATGTTCCTTAATTCCTTTCATTCAAAGTAACTGGTCCGTTGGTTACAGTATTTTTGTGAAATATTCAGTAACCTAAAAATCATATTTTGTGAGATTTTCCTAATCGTATCATATCTACAATTTATGAAGCTTGGACTCTTTCTAACAGCAGGCCGTCATGGAAAACATACAGTTCCCTAAATTATAGGCTTACCACTTAGCATGTCTTTTTCTATATAACTTCCCTCTCTTCCTTATCCAACTTTTGAAGGCTTACATTGTCATACGTCTTATTGTTCTTGGGTTTTATAGTCGCAGATAGAGAGATAATTCCTATACGGAAACAGCAAAGTCTAGGACTACAGAAAATTCCTGGGGAGCACCAGAGAAAGTAGATTGCACACTATCTGAGAATAGGAAAGGCATCCGGCTTCTTCGAAAGCCTGCAAAACTCGAGGAAACAAACAAACTGTCAGGCCGACGGATTTATTACAGGTAAGATTAAAGATTCTCACACAGTACTCTCTGAAGTCTGCAATTAAACAGATTCATTTTGCTCTCAGCCTGTGAGTCTCACTTTCATATGCTACAAATTCCTGCCAGGGATTCCAATCTGGATTACTGGGACATCTCCTACAGTGGTAAGAAAAGGACAGTGATGAAGAATTGTCTCTGTGTTTCTTGTATGTTTTGTTTCAGTAATAATCATGACTATTCTTTTTAACTGCAGGGTTTACAAAATGTGAGTAGGACATCATGAGTGGATCAGAGAGGTGGAATAGAAAGGAAGGGAAGATGTAGAGTATATCAGTTGCTTGAAATGACATTATGTAAACGTGTGTGTGCATTGATGTATAAACCAAATATCAAGCTACTGTTATTTCTTTTTCTCTGTTACCATCGAAAAAGTGCAGTGAAGATGTTGATTAGTGAAAATTGAATTTATAGATGAAGTTGAAATACTTATCAAATTCAGTGTTTGTCACTGTGAATGATTACAAAGAGAATTTAAACCAAAAATGATAGAGCCTTATCCTCTCCCTGGATGGGACTAAAAATGCTATAATTTGTGAGAATATCTACATGCTGTACATGAAGCTTGGTGCAGTCATCCATTTTAAATAGGTGCAATGTCTGCATCTTTTGCAACAAAAATTATTTCTGATGGCAAAAGGCAGCCATGTTAGTGGAGCCTCCTTATGTCTGCACTAGCAAGACTAGGCTGGCAGCAAATCTAGTTAACTCAGGGACAGTTTCACATTAAAGTATTTGTTTTCAGGTCCAGAACTTGTGCTGATGTTACTCAATATTGCTTTCTGGTGTAAAGAAAACTTTAAACATGCGGGCATTTCAAGTGTTGTCTTTCAGCTGCTAAGAATTTTGTTGTCTTTTGTATGAAAGCAAGAAAAAGAACAATATAAAATATTTGACTTGCATTGCTTAATTGTATTTGTACCTCACCCTCTTGCTCCTATTTTAACAGTTTCTATTATTTGTGAAGTCACATGCCTCAGCACAGCATTTTAGTCTTCTCAAGAAAAGCTGTCACCGATATCCACTTTTCTTATGAAGGGAATCATTGCTCTGTGCATAGCTCATTCTCTTTTTAGTGCCAGAGATAACATTTATCAGCAATTTAGTTCATAATAAGTTTCCTTAGTGGCTCTTGCCTGTAGTTCTCGCTCTTTCCTTTTCCTCACAAGTACCACTGATTGGCATATTTCTGCTTTTACTCTATGGATTTATTGATGATACTATCAGTCTTACTCAGGCAGGATGACAGCTCAGTATTAGATTCACTTTCTTGGCAGCTTCTGCAGCTAGCCTTCAACAAAATGATAGCTCCAGACCTTTGTCAAATGACCAGCAATCTGGATCCCAAAAGACAGTTATCAGGTTTTAGACCTGAAAGTCTTAATCATCAAGCTATTAGATAACTTTGTGTGAGGATAATATGTTGGGAAGCCTTTTTCTACCAAGGGAACTGCTATTTAAAGTCAAACATCGTTGTTAGACTAAACAACACTGCCCCCTTTAACAAAAGTGTCAGCTGACATTAGGTTTTACATCCCTTAGTTGTTATTAATAGTGTTGATTACCCATATTCTCAAGAGTTAGAAACAATCATTTAGGTAATGAGATATGTTTATCTGCCAATAGTAAAAACCAGAAAAAAATGAATAATACTTTTGAGTATCATTGAATTTGTTGGATTCTGATGATGCTGGACAATTAGTGAGATATTTAATGTTTGTTTGCTTTCTATTACAATAATTAGATCACTACAATTCCTACTGTGAATGTACCACAGTAGAATCATGGAATCATAGAATAGTTTGGGTTGGGTGGAACTTTTAATGGTCATCTAGTCCAAACTCTCTGCAAGGAGCAGGGACATCTTCCATCTTGAATATTGCCAGTGATGGGGCATCCACCACCTCTCTGGGTAACTTTTGTCAGTGTTTCACCACTCTCATTATAAGTCTTCTTACTTATTCCTGGTCTAAATCTATCCTCTTTCAGTTTAAAACCATTGCCCCTTGTCCTCTTGCTACAGGCCTTGATGAAAATCTGTTCTCATCTTTCTTATAAGCCACTTTTAAGTACTGAAAGGCTGCAGTAAGGTCTTCCTGGAGCCTTTACTTCTTCAGACTAGGTAACCTGGAGTTTCTTAAGATGCTGTATGTGCTGGTTTGAAAGCAAAACCAGTGAAAGACTCCAAGTCAGAAACACAATTTAATAAGAGGAAAAGAAGAGAAATAAAAGAAAAGTAACATAAAATAAAAGTAATAGTACAAAAAAAACCCACTGACAGAGTCAGAATACAACCTGACACCCTGTTAGGGTGGTAGTGGCAGTCTAGATGAGATGGTCTTGTCAAAGCAGTGATCATGTAGAAGCGTCTGGTAGCTCTTGTCTCCTCTGGGCATCCAGTGGATGAAAGCTATCTGTGCTGTCCCAAACCCTGGATTTATCCAGGTGGGAATGTTTGGCTCCTCCCCCTGGGCAGAGCATCTCACAATGGGATGACGAGTCATGCAGTGGGTCCTTGATGGCCCATTAAACAGAGATAACTCCCAGAGGGAGTTATCTCTGACTCATGTGGCAAGGCATTGTTGGGCTCATTAACAGAAGATAAGGAAAACACTGCCCCACCTTGGCTCCAACGGCTCATGGGGATAGAATACATACCCTAGGCACAATTTTACATTGTAACCTAGGACACTGTAATATATCTTACTTATCATGGGGAAAGGCTATGATGAATTAGCTATGTTTGCATGATTACAGCTGTACCCACACTGGGCTCAAAGATATTGTCTTTTACATGACTCAGGTAGCTATGAGTGCATAAAGTTGAATATTACTTTTGTACTGCCTATGTTATGTAGAGTGGTAGTAGTAAGAGTTGGCCTAAAAGAAGATTATGTTTTCCCAATTCAGGGCAGAGCTGAGAAGAAACATTGTTCTTATATCATAGGGACGATAAAACTAATTCCACTTCTCAAGCAGCTCATTGAAGAATTGGTAGGGGTTATATTTTAGCTTAGCAGTGAAGATAGAAACTATTTGTTGTGTGTTTTTTAATAAACACACATTTGTTGTGTGTTTTTTAAGTTGTTTTAAACCATTTTTCTGTTCATAGAGTATTTTGCAAATAATCTACAAAAACCTTCTTTAAATGGTAGATAAAGGGCTGAGAATAAAATCTTCCAGCAGACATAACTTTAACTATGGAAAAAAACATACTCTATTTAAAAACAAAGATATACAATCATTGGAAAGGAAAGGGGAATAATACAGCTGCAAAAGATTTCATTATAGAATTTGACTTGAGAACAACCTTATTGGCAGATAAATTTTAAAATAAAATGGTTTTGGAAAATGCATTTGATTCCAAATGGAAGCTGATATTGAATTACCAGAAGGAAGTATCTGGCTTGGCTGTATCTGAAATCTCACATACTTAAACTATGAATGGCAAACCAAAAGTCAGATGCTTTTGTTTTAACACAGTAAGCGAATATCACATTTCCAATCCTTCCTGTTGAATGTTCATTCAAAATTCCTGCTGTATAGGCCAAACCATATTGTTCCTTACTTTGTGTTATTCACATGTAACATGGTGTTTCCAAAATATGGCTGAAGCTAAACTCCTACTGTACTTAGTAAAGAACACAAGAACTAGGGTCTACAAGGCTTACTACTTGGAGCCAAGCTGTGACGTTCAGAGGAAGAGATGGCACTCTCCCTGAGTGTGATGTCTGAGTCCATGTTCATTTTACTAAAGTGATCTGCAACTAAAGCCTGCAACGAAAAATCATCACTGATTGCAGTCAGTGCACAGGATCCAGTCTATGGAAGTCTGAGTATCAGAAAGAAAATGTAAATTTTTTTGGTGTTCTGTACTAGATACAGCAAATATTTCAGTTTATTCTTGCTTAGGAAAGATATAGGATATATAGGATCCACCCTCCCTGAGCAGATGGTGAAAACTCTTGATTTAACATCTTTCACAAATCTAACAATAAGATGAGTTGAAGATGTTATAGAGACAAGAAGAGCTCTCATAATGCAAGATATTGTGGTGAATTTAGGGTGATAAGGAAGCTTTATGGAACATTTTTTGGAAACTCAGATGGTAGGCCAAATAGTCTGGAACTGCTATTCCAGCCCCACTGATTAGAGAGTACCTAGGATCTCTAGTGTGTATTTCACCTAGGAAATGAAAATTAAAGAGGATGAAACCAAGCTGTTATGTTCAGCCAGGTAGGATTCAATATGGCACAATTTGTTCTTAAATTATTTTTCCAGTGATCATTGTTTATTGTAGCTCTTAAATAACTATAGTGGTGGGTTTAGAATAAAAAAGCTTTACGCAGGTAGATTATTTAGTTACTGATGGAAATGAGATGTGGGAGAATAATTTGAAGTGAATAATTTACTGGAGGATTTTTGTCTTTTTTTTCTCTTCTGAATTATCCATGGAAGTATTCTGGATGCTATAATGACTACCATAGGGTAGGCCTTTGATTTATTCACAGTTACAGATCTGGTTAGAGCTGAAAAATGTGCAATGCAGTTTTCTTTCAGGATCTTTGGAGAATAAATTACTCTATTTAAGTAACAAAACAGAGGAAGTCTCTTCAAAGCACGACTACAGTAACAAGCAAATCCAGACTTTGGTGTTAAGTAAAGTTTGACAAGTACTATGGCAAAGGGGAATACCAGTAAGTCATGAATGTACCAGAAATCAAAGAGAAAGAAAAATATGTCCCTGTGAAGGAATAGAAGTAATTTCTGCCAAAACCTTTTAAAGAGCAGATTTAGCAGTTGTGAGAAACTAAACTTTGTGGTCTTTCTCTTTAAGTTTTGAAGCGCAGGAGTACACTAATGAAACAGGTCTAGAGGAAAAAATATCTTCTGTTTTTTGCTGTCTTTGTTTCAAGGTTTGTTTCTTTTCGTGTGAATAGGAAAGACCTATCAGAACTCCAAAATACAATGTTTGGAACAAAAAAGACAATATTTTATCAGACATAATTTCCTAGTAATTATTGTTTTAGGTTGGTTGAAGAGAACTAAACTGCTCAAATATTTAATTCCTTCCATTTAAACTATTTGCTAAATTATACGAAAAGCTGTTTCTGGTGGTCAGGCTATTTTTATTTTGGACTGGATTAGCAGTGATTCTAGAACTCTGTCTTGGTGCAAATACTCAGGGTTTTTTTTTTTTGTTTTGTTTTGGTTTTTTTTGGTTTTTTTTTTTAATTGATTTGTATTCTGTAAGCATTTATCTTCATTTAAAATTTTTTATTTGAATGACATAAACTTCTTCCAGTAAACGAATTTCCTAGAATATTTGCAGGAGGCAAACGCAACAGGGCCATAAAAAGAGTCTAAATAAGTTAAAAAGAAAATGAATGTAGCAAGTTCCTGGCTTTCTTTTCCATGCGCTGATGAAGTTGTAAATGAGAATAGTAGTGATCGATACAGTAATTGCTAGACCCATCCAGCTCATTGTGATGAACTGTGTTTCTATGCATTTTCACTGACCTTTGTTTATGGCCGTTCCACCAGTTTCCGATTTTTATGGAAGAGCTTTAAATCCAGTGCAGTTGAAATTAATCTTTCCTGTGGGATTTCATGAGCCTCTGTAATGCATGCCGGTCTCTTATGATCTTGGAGCATATAGCAATACATCTATTGCATTCTCCTCATCTATCAGTTTCAGCTAATTTTGATAATTGTCTGTTTCTTGTATAGTGATTCAAAAATATGGAGATCTACAGAGAGTATTTTTCATTAGGTTGGAGCCATTACACCTTTGCAGAGGCATAACACATTAAAAGGATTTTGCTTAAGAATAATTATAATTTTTTTTTCAGTGATTCTGAATGCAAAAGAGAAGCTATCTATTATATAAAAGGCTTTTTCAGGGTTTATTTTCTTTTAAAGAACAAGCTGTAGTACTGACTGTAATGTATTTTTACAAATGCAGAAAATCCTCTTGCACCTTTATTCTTTAAAAAAAAAAAAAAGAAAGCTCTTTTTGAGAACCCTTGTGAGGTGGTAGGTCCACTTTCATTTACTATTTCCCTTTCTCAAACATTTCTCAGCAAAATCAAAAGCAACTTCAAAAGATTTTATTGGTATGATTTTCTTTATTTTTTGTTCTTTTTAGAAAGCAAGGTATGGGCATAAACATAGTCTCCAGATAGTGTGCAGGCTTCTGGCTCTACATGTGCCTGGCCAGTTCCTAAATATGCCTCCCCACAGCTTATGGCTGTTTTCAAAACAATGGTTGGTTTCAAAATGTCCAGTTCTCTGTAGGTATTCAAAATGCACAAAATGTCTTGTCTCCATAAAGAACAACCGTTCTTTAAAAGCTCTTCTGTGTGTAAATGCTATTTCCCATTTTACAGTCTGGTTCATGCACTGGTTAAATTTTTGGTAAATGATTTATTTTTGGTACTGAATCTCACAGAATTTGAATCATTTGATCTGTGGGTTGTAGGCTGTCCATCTCCATTAAGAGCAAATTCCCCATTGCCCAGTTCCCCTAGCCTGTGCCCTGTGAAGAAAGGTGTCCTGTCCTGTGTCACTCTCACTCATTCAATGTTCGGAGCAGATTTCCTTTAGATCAACAAATGATGTCTATTTTTCCACTAGGCTGAATAAAAGAACCAGATATAATGATCAACAAAGTTTGATTAGAACATAAATTTGACACCAATCTTGCAGCACATCCTTTTCTATTTCTCTGGTGCCTTTTAATTTTTGAATGTTAGTTATCTTTTTCTAGCTGTGGAAACTTAGACCACCTAGATCATCTTGACCCAGTAAATGCCACAGAACAACTTAATCCAGAGAGGTAAAAAACAGTTTTCCATTTTTTCTCTTTGACATGCAATACTGCAGTCTAAAAATTGTTTTACATATTTTGTTCCCATTTTGAATATTTTTGGCAGAGGATTTCACATAAGTGCTTTTCCACAGAAGAGCAAAAAAAAAAAAAAGAAAAGAAAAGAAGAAAACAAATATTTCAAAACCAACAAAACCAGTACTGCATTAAGAAATCTGCCTGATATATTTTTTTAAGGCAGTGTAACTAAAAGTTTTTAGGTAGGCTTATGCCACTCCCTACCCAGGAAGCCAAATTTACTTAGAATCAAGGAAAGAAACAGATAGCTTCCAATTTACTGATAGCTTCCACTTTACTTAACAGGACATTTGAATCAGTTTTTGAAGTAAGTCCTATCTGTTTCTGTTTGATTTTTTTCCCTGCCTTCAGGACTCCCAATAGCAGGGTTTACTTTCCAGCCTACATCTCAAACTGAAAGGTCTTCTGTTTATTCTCCCATTTGATGGGAGAGAAAACATCATTAGTCACATGCCTGCTGAGCTGGAGAAAAAGGGAAGAAGAAAGTGTGAAGTTATTAATTGTAAAGACAACTAATTTGCTAAACTTGTTACTTTCATCACTTCCAGAGAGCAGGTCTATTTAGGCTGGTTTTGTTTCACTTACTTTGAAAGAATGGACCATCCATGACTCTCCCTTATCCTGTTTGTAGTAGCCCCTGATTTTCTTTATTATTTATATTACAGTGAATGCATAATCCAGCCAAGCACAACTAAAATCCTTGCTCATTGGCTTCCCAGCTTTGGCATTTTGTGGAACAGTAATTAATGTTTGTTGTGGGAAGCAGGCTGGGAGTTCCTCATGTGAGCCTTTATTAGTATCATCACTCACACATTGTAATGAAGCAAAAGTGATTCTTCTTCGAAATTGTTCCCAGTGAGATCACAATTATTAAATACCATCATTGCTTATAATAATTAAGCTTTTATTATCTAGGTTTCAACCCTGTCAATTTGGTTTCCCCTGAGAGCCTGTTTGTTAGCCAAAAGTTGTGGGGGAGCACGTTATGAATAATGTCATTTTCAAACATACAGTGTGATGTAGAAACAGCAGGGCTTCTAATTGGGGGTGATGAATTTTCTAGTGATGGATAGGCAGTGGAGACACCAATGATTTGAATGATGCAATGAAAATTGGTCCCTTTGTGATATGGCTATCTTTACTTGAACACTGATGAGTGTAATGAGCTGGGCCAGCTGGAATGAAATACTGCACTAAGTATACCAAAGAAGAATAATGTGGACCTTAATCAGGGACAGGTTAAGAAGGGTCCTGGGATGGGGAGATTAAAGTTTTGCAGAAAACAGAGGCGAAGGAATTGGGCTAGTAACTTGATAAGGATCTATGTTTAGATTTTGCTTGGACTAATAAAATACAGGTAAAATTTTTATTTGCCATATTCCAGAAATGACTTTTTACAGATCCCCAATATTAGATCAGTAATGGATTCTGCCATCAAAATAAAGTGTATCTGGAATTATCTGAGGAATCTAGTTTATGAGGAAACAGAGTTATTTGAGTCACTAACCCAGCATTTGTGGCTACAGGTAGGAGTATTTAAACCACAAAGAGTCCTGGGAGAGGTGTGATGGCATATCTGTAGGACATTGAAGTGCACTGTCAAGCCTATAGCAAATGCACAGTGTCTGCTTACAGGAGAGTAAAATCCAGGTTCATGGAAACCAAGAATTGACTGATGTTCAGTGATTTCTGTAGGAGAAGGGAATACAGGTGACCTTGCCCCTGCTAAGTAACAGCTGTGTTAATTACCCAATACAGCCTTGCCCTTGATGAGTTACAGCTGTATCCAATAAAGATAAGTGTGATAAAAGGGTTAGCTGGTGAGGGGTGGATTATGGAGGTGGAACCTTGAGGAAGAGGGAGTAAGAAGATCAGAAAAGAAGGATGAGAGAGAAAGAAAGAGAGAGAATGAGAATCACTGCTGTGAGGTCAGCCTGGGTCTGCAGTTAGAGCCTGTTGTTGGAACCTGCAGTCACAGTCTAGCTGGGTAAAAGCCTGCATTCAGTCTGCAAACTAATCCATGCAGTCAGAGGCTGCAAGAGAAACCTACAGCAGGAGCTTACTGCAGCCAGAGTCAGTGAATGGTTGGAGTCAGAATGGCTGAGGATCTGTAAAGAGGAATAAACCATGGCCCTTTTCATGTTGTGATAAACAAGAGGTCTGTGTCTCAGCTCATTTCTGCCCTCTAATAAGGTGGTCACTGCAACAGTTTCAGTCTTTCTTTGACATAAACTGTTGAGTTCAAACAGTAGAGAAAGTCTTACAGACAGAAGCATCATTGTGTTGCTTTTTTGGATGTAAACTGCAGTTTCTAAAACCCAATGTGATGAGGTTGATAAGATTAAAATAGACACATTAAAATAATATTGAAAGCATGTCAGGGTGGATATATGAAGTATTTTACTTTTGCTGTGTGCGTTAAAATGTAATGCTAAACTTATAACCATCTAAGAATGAATTTATGGGAGAGAAAAGCAAGCACTGATTTCATCAATTGTCATGGCTAAGCTGCAAAATATGAATTCCTGACCAACATCATTAAAGGAGGATTTTAACGTAAGTTCCTTTTCTTATTATTACTTATTATTTACATTACTGTAAAATGCATGTTCTCTATTCCACTGCAGGACCTTTGTCTCCAAGCAGTTAAAAATACCAGACCTTGTCTCTTTATTTTATAGAAGTGAAATCATTAATTTCAGTGAAATTCTTTGCAGAGCTCTGTTTGCAGGGGACAAGACGAAGAATCATTATTTGATTAAGACAAAACATGAGAAGTGGATATGAAAACCAATGAGAGGTAAAAGAGTCACTAATGAAAGTAATTTAGTTTTAATCTTCCCTATCATAGCTGTGTTAGCTGTGCACAGTGGAAAATATTAAGTTCTGCTGAAGTACAAAAGATTATCACCACAAAATTCTCAAAGATGATATAATTCATGTATTATATTTTCCTCTCAGAACTTCTCATACAGTTCTCTCCCACTTATGTAGGATGACTATGTCAAGAACTTCTTTCTAAGGCTTATTGAATTGTTCTGCTGGGAAAAGTAAGGCAGCTTTAAAGCCTGGACCAGGTGTGAAAGAACACTTATGGTATCTTGCACCCAAAATGACCAAATAGATGTGGGGCAGGTGTACTTACAAGGTTTTTAGTTAGACACTAACTAAGGGAAGAGTGGTGTGCTACTTGAGCTTTAGGAGCTGGGGATAAAAAGCAGGTAGTGGTATTTGTAGTGAATCTGTACTTGTGATCATTGGACTGCTTTTGGATGCCAGCAATTTTCAGCTCTGTTCTTCCTGCCACATTCTCTGATCACTTACCCACACAATGAAGCAGCTCCTTATATCAAGAGCTTACATTTTCCAAAAGAGGAAAAGACCCTGAAACTGAGTAAAGCCTGGCTTTTTAGTTTGTTAGAACAAGAGTGCTGAAGAAGGAACCCTCACTTGGATTGTGTGACACCCCGAGTGCCAAACTTTCCTTTATACTCTCTGCCTTTGCACATCTTGAAGAAAGATGAGAAATATTTCAGGTCTCTGCCAGTGCAGTTCTATCTTTTGTGGGATAGGTTCCACTATTTTGTCTTGCCCAGTTTAAAATTAGTATTTTCTTGGAAATTGTTCCCCAATGGAACCAAATTGGTTTTGGAAACTTTGGCCTAAAATCTAAATGAAGTTTTCTCCCCTCAGTGCATTTGCTGAAAGACATGATCACTGCTTTACCCTATAGAGGCACCCTATCCCAAATTTGGGTTTTCAGAGCTCTGTCTCCCCCAGGATGTCCTTATATCTTCTGAACACTGCAGATGGTGATTAAAAAAAACTCCTATGCCACTTGAAAGCCTTCAGTTTGGTGATTAAAAAAACTCTTATGCCACTTCTTCAGTTTGACAAACAAACCAACTGGTCTATAGTTGCATACCTGAGCCTAACTGGGATTCAGAAACCAATCTCTGTTTTAGTCTTCATCTAGATTTTAGAACTTTTCTCAGGCAGTTCTTTCTTTGTGACAAGTGTTGTGACTGCCCACAGAACTACAATAACTGTGGAATGTGGTTCAGAACCCTTTCAGAGCATACTTCCTACAGCAAGTATGTCTCTGACATCTCTCACCATCAGCTTTAGTCCTTGGATGAACATGTGCTTCATCTTTACTACTGATGTCATGTTAAATCCATATAAATAATTAAGCATTTTAAGTGTGATAAAATTCTAGTCTTGGATTCTGTGGTACAAAAGCTCAGGTATTTAGCTCTTCCTTTTTACTGTGCAGAACTGAAATAACAATGCATAGGATCTTTATTAAAGGCAATACAATCTTGCACCTGACTTCCATGATCTATCAATTTCAAAAAATATAAGTCAATCTTCAATGAGTCCTGAGATTACAAAAAAATATGTATATTATATATTATGTGACATATTACATAATTGTACATATTACATATTATAATACACTATAATTTAACTTTATATATTAGCTTATTATCTAAAAATGAGACGATGGATAGCAGCAGAGAAAGAAGTTTTTGTAATTCAGGTTACTGTATTAGAGCTGGTCTTAAGCATTAACTTCAGCTATTTGTATATTTTGACAAGTCTGAATATAATGCTGCTTTAAAAGCCTCTCCATCACCAACCACAGTGACTTTAAACTGTTCTTAATTGCTCCTAAATTATCTAAATTTTGAAATGGTTTTTACAAGAGAAGCCATAATCAGAAGACACAACATTAGGACTTTTTTCTCTTTAAGGCTCTGATGTTTGAGGCATATGTTACAAAGGAGCTTGGACTGCCTATGAACTCTGCTTTTCTTTGTGCATCAGTTAATAACCTCCATGGTACTGTCAGAAGAGCTGTATTCAACAACAACAACAAAAGTCTACTTTGAAAGAAAAGTACTTCTAAATGAGAAGTGGTGGGAAGATAAGGGGAAAATCTGTATCTGCTTTCTTTTCCAAAAGACAAATAATCCAGTAAGACTATGGGAGTTTCAGCCTGATTGTAGCAACAATAGAGAAAATAAATCCTCCCCAAGACCATTAAATCATTTTTTAAAGTTATTTGAGAGGCATTTAACTTCATTTTCTGCTCATGGTGAAAGAATTCTGTTCAGGGCTGACTTCATGCCATAGACCAGAGTTATGGTGAAACATACTGATGTAAATGCACCTAATTACTTTGTTATTCAAATTTTACTGTTATAAAGTAAAAAAAAACAAAAAAAAACCAAAAAAACCCCAAAAAAACCAACCAAAAAACCCCCAAACCCCACCAACAAATTCCCCCACCCAAAATTGAATAAAACAGTTAATAGAAATAATCTCAAGTTAGCTTCCATAGGTGCCTTTTCAGAGCTCAATAAATAAATAAACACAGGAAGAGATTAAGAGTTACAAATTGTAGGTAGCTTTATTCCTAGATATAAGAACTTATTGGAAAACACAGAGGCATTTGAAGTTAATTAAAATCATTAATAACATAATTAATGTTATTTTGAATGTCTATCACTACGCATTAATTATCTTGTAGCCACTGGAACAACATAATGATAGCATCATTCTTACTGATTAGAGTAGTGCTGTATTCTTTTGCTAGACTTTAAATGCTACCAAATGAAGATAAATGGGGTATCAGCCTACATATTTACTCAACAGAAGCAAGTCTGTGTTGCTTGGTTTGAGAGGTCTTGAGAACAAAACCTCCTGGTGAGGAAGTTTACTTGCTGGCTCTGCGCTCATTAATTCAGCCTGGCAAATGGACCATGTTAAGTGAGGAAGGGAATGAAAACAGTAACAGAAAGAAGTAACTTAGGACTGCCTCACACAGTTCTAAGACACTTGTGAGTCCTTAAGGCTGAAGGGATCCTAAACCCCAGAAATACTGATATTAATTTGGTAGGACTTTCTTTTCTAACCTTCTGTCTGCCTCCAAAAGGCATCAAACCTGCATGATAAAACTGCATATTGCTTGCATCTAGATTCTTCATGGAGTATTTCAGAATAAGTCCTGCTCTCATGGTATCTGAGCAGCAAGAGTTTATCCCTAAAAATATGACAGCTAAGCTTTTAAATTACTTCTCAGGACCCAGCATGCATAAACAGGATGATGTGGGATACCAGGAGTGCATTACCTTTGTTTCTGGTCTTAGTTCACGTTTGAACCCAAAAATGGTAAATATCTCAGCCCTGTGCATCCCAAGCTGTCAGTCAGCCTCATTATCTGTAACCAGCTGATCTCCCTAAAAGAACAGGACTCTTCTGCTACAGATGGGAGACTAAAGCCTGCCTCATCTTTATATGGCCAAAGTAGACCTTTCCTTAAAGAATTCAAAATGGACATGAATTGCTTTCTCTTTAAAATACTAAGTTTATCTCTGCGATTTGAAGTTAAAAAAAAAGCAGTCTTCTTTTTAGTGATCATTTTATAAGTGAATGAGACAGATTTGTGTGAAGTCTTGTGTTTGAGAGCTGCAGAATAAGATAAATATTGCTTATTTAATTATTCTGTTTATCAGGGTATTTTTGCTGAACCCAAGAACTTGTAGATACTTAAGTTCTCCAGAAATATTTAGCTTCACCTAAAGGTCCAGGTCTTCTTTGCCCCTGTTCAGTTTCTGATACAACCTTTTTTTGTACATCTGCTGGAACTAGAGTGTGGTGAGTGACTCATACTTACCACTTTTCTGAGGAACCATGTAAGAGCCAGTTGAGATCAGCTGTCTTAGAAACAGTGAAACTAGCAGAATTTTCACAAATTCTGCTAAAGAGAAACACAAATGTCATTAAAGTCAAAAAACTGAGTGCACTAGCCTTGGCGTGAGATTAAACTTCTGGGACTTGGTGCATTGCCAGAAGCCTGTGGCATAGCACTGTCGATAGTATGTAGATATAGAACCTGAGAGTTTCAAAGTAGATTTTTGTAGGTATGTAAATAAGTAAACAAACTAATTGTAGGTGGACCTAGCATGAGTAAAATGTGTTCCTGTAGGAACAGTAGGATTTAATAGCCTTTCTATTGATGTAGGTCGTTCCAAGACTTATTTATCAGGTGGGAAATGGGAAATCTCCTTTATACTTTAATTTGTAATATATTAACTCCTAGTAGTGCTTTTTCTATCCTGTTTGCTCCCTGGGTTTGTCCCTCATTCCTCTCATTCCCTCATTCATCTGACAGCAGCATTAGCTAGCAAAGTGACAAAAAGAACTGTTGCTCTTGAGCTTTATCTATGTGAAATATATGCATCACAGAGACTTTTTTACCTTTTGTGACTTATGTACTCCCTTCTCTCCATGGGATGCATTTAGTATCCCGTTGGAAGCAATTAGATATGAGATATGAACACATTTATTAAATAGGCACTGTTTTCATTGTTCCCTTAAGTGTGATTTATCAGCACTATAAACTCAGAATTGATGTAATGTATATCCTCTCATTGTTCAAACAAAAGAAAAATAAACATGCACAGCAGGTACAAATTATTTATGGCTGCTGAACTCTGTCAGTGGCAAGCTAATGAGTGAGGATGTGATAGTCTGACAGGAGGTATTGCTCTTTTGTGGGGCTGGAGTAGTATGTGGAGTGGATTCTTGGAGATTTTTTTGTGACTCTACTTGGCTTTGCTTTGCTTTTCTTTTGCTTCTAGCTGAAGCTGTCTTCCAGGACAACGTGCAGATCTGACCATCTGAGAAATTGCCATGGAGAGAATTCCCATCCTGTATATCAAGCTCCCTGCTTTTAGTATAACCTCTCTGCCAAACATAAGCCCAGCCTGCCAGTCACAGCTTCAAGTGGTAGTGATGAGCATAGAGTGGAACTGATAGCTTGTCTGGAGATGGAAGCAAATTTGATGCTTTCATGTGTATGTGCAAAGTGGCACAATCCTTTGTTCTATACTGTGGGAAAACAGCAAACAGTGGTGAGGTGTTTATAGAACTGCCACAGATAGAAAAGGAGAGAAAACAACATTGAAACAATGTAATATTCTAATATAATGAACTTTAACAGATACTATATTCTTTTCTTAATCTGATTGGATCTCAGTGAAAACACATAAACATATATATTTATATCTATATCTGGGGATCACATTGTTCATATGCCTAATAAAATGCTTAAACATTAATATGATATGGCCATCCCAGTGCTGGTAATTATGTAAGTATGTGCATACCATTGATAATTACACTATCTTGTTAATTTACACTTGGTAAAAATCACTGATGAAGGACTTTATTTTACCACTTCCATTTGTGCTGGTATCTCACCAAAGATGAGGCATAGATGATTATATTTCATATTGGTGAGAATTCAGTATTGGAATCCAAAATAAATTTCTCTGCAAAAGTTTTTAACAGACACATAAATGATACTAAGAAGTTTAGAATTACTGATGTGAAACTATGTGCTAACAGTATAAATTATTCAAGAATTAGTATTCAGGGAAAGAAAGATATGGGCAGAAGGACTGTAAAGAAAGGCACTTGTATTTTAGCCACTTAGTAAAAAGACAATATATAGCAAATGTAGGTATATAAATTGATGCAATAGAGAAAAAACTTCCTTACTTAGTATTTCAAGTGTTGGTCTCTGAGTTAACCACTATTACTTAGTGGCTGGGTATTTGAGGATGTCATCAATAGAAATAAATATTTATTATATAAGAATTGACATAGAAGGATTTTCTATAGTTATGTAGGAAATAAGGTGTTGATGACTTTATTTCTATAATAATTTTAACCATCTGGACCAGTACCCTGGGGCATTTTAAGTAATACAGCTCTTGTTACAATTATTACTACTACAACTTTGACAATTCTCTCCTGAATAAAGAATTCTAATTCTGTAAAATACCCTGTCTATAGTAACAGAGGCAGAATTCAAATTTTCTGCCATCATATAGATTTGTTTAGGTTTAAAAAGGCCTCTAAGATTGAGTTCAGCTGTTAACTCGGTACTACTGTGTTCATGACTAAACCATGTCCCCAAATGCCACAGCCACACATTTTTTTTAAACTTCCAGGGATAGTGTTTCTCCACTTCTCTGGGATGCCAGATGTAATCAGTGCCTGACCACTGCTTCAGTGAAGAGATGTTTTCTAATATCCAATCTCAGCCTTCTCTGGCCCAGCTTGAGGCTGTTTCCTCTCATCCTGTCACTTGTTACTGTGGAGACAAAGCTGACTTTCACCTTGCTAAAACCTCCTTTCACAGGCAGTTGTAGATACTGATAAGATCCTCCCTGAGCCTTCTTTTCTCCAGGCTAAGCAACTGAATGTAACTCAGACTTCCCACAGGAAAATTATATTTTCCCTGCAGTGTTCAGGCTAAACAAAACTTTGTACATAATCATGGAATTGCAGGGAAACAAACATTGAGGGTTGAAAATAGTAGAGTGGTGGGGAGAGGTTAATTATTGTTGGTGAATGATAAAATCTGGTCAGTAACTGATTGTTCTAGTTTTGTGCAAATATCTGCACTGTTTAGGCATGCTGAAATCATTGTGGCTGATACTACTAAAAAAAAAAGTACCTCTAACTTCCTCAAATAAAAGAATCAGATGCTAGTGGCACAGCTTTTGCACAGAAAAATGAAGAATAATTTTTTACCTTTTAGCAGTTCTTAAATGACAGTAGGTATATAAGAAAAAAGAAGAGAGACATAAAAGCACCTAGATGAGAATGTGAAATCATCTTACTTTGAATAATGCTCTAGGAATCTTTAGCTTTCACTTAAAGTTCCTAGTCAAAACCTTCAGGCAGGAGAAAACCTTCAAAACCTGTCTATTAACATTTTTATTTTATTTTCAGAAAACAGCAAGAAAAAGCTTAGGAAGCATATTTTCAGGAGTGGTGAGCAGAACTGAGAAAAAGAATTCACCACTACTAAGACAAAGTCACCACTGAATTTTTCATTAAGAGGGAAGAACACATTGGAGGTAAATAGACGTACACAGCCAATTCCTATGACTAGCAGGTCTGTTAGTTCATTCTTATTGCAAAAGCTAGGTAGCTGTGCTTTGTAGGAGTTACGGCCCCCATGACTGTAGTCATGAAATATAATGCATATTTTCATCTATCCAGAATCTACTTCTTGAGATATATTAAACAGAATAACCTGAACTACTCACTTGGAATAAACAGTATGGTAGGCTTAGTATTCTATTTTTCTTGCTTTTTCTTTAGGGCATGGAAAATATTGATTGATGGTGTTATAGAACAATTTAACCTCTTGTCTAGTCATCAACATGTGGCAGTCGTTTTGGCAGATGCTGTATTGTATATGTGTGTGCTGTGTATGCATTGGCAGAATGGAAGGTTTTGAAAGAATGGATTAAGAACAGCCATGCTTTCTGGTAGGAACTTTTGGATAAATTATATGTGTTAAAATGTACGAAACTTTCAAGATCTGCAAACATTTTTTGTGAATAAGCCACCATAGCACATTAACCTTGAGTGTTATGAACCGATGAATAACAGTAAAGTGAAAGTGCCATTTATTTCTGCAATATACAACCACTAACAGAAAGACAACAGGTTATGAGTGAAGAGCAAACTGCATATTTGACCCATGCCAATAAACTTTAAATTCCATTACAATTCTTGATACATCAGTAAACTCGAATAAATATTAAAGGACTGCTTAAGGGCAGGATATGAAATTACACAGTAGCATTTAATTTTCCATTCATAGAAATTTAATACAATATTGTACCAGCATGCTTAAAATAATAGTTACAGAGATATGTTATCAATTTATTTATTTTTTTAAATGAGGTATCAGCATTTCTTTTGAGTTTTTATCTAAAACCTTCTAATTTTGTTCTTTTACAGTCACAATAATTCCACAAATTAAAATAAATTAAGAAAAGGAAAAAAAACCCCAAAAACCAACAAACATATTTTTAATGAAATTACCTTTTAGTAGAAAAAAAGGTAGAATTAAATAGTTTTAATGGACCATAGGAGATGTGGATAGATTATTTGTTTACATAGCTGTCTAGCCTTTAACAATATTTCAGTTACACAAAATGCCCTGTTCTAAAACTGCTTTTATTCTAAGAAGGCAAACTAAATTTGAAGTGTCAGGTATTTGTATTGCTAATTTAAAGAGCCACATTCCTTCATCTATAGTGTGACAAGGCCAGGTAATTGGGAGACTGATTAAAACAAGGGTATGGTGTAAACAGAAATGAAACAGACTGTTTTAAGTAATTTTATAGTTCTCAAAATTTAGGGCCTCACCTGCAAAAGTAAGAAGATTATGTGAAATCATTCTTCCCTGAGTAGAAATAACTAGCACAGATCTCTCTTTTAAAACTGAACATTTAAAGAGTTAATACTACAGCTGATTTCCTAACACTTTTGAGGCATTTCCGTCCTTCTATAAAGATTGTATTTTCTACAGTCTATTCTATCAGTGTCCAGCTTACTGTGTGACACTAATAGCTTCTCATTATTTCTTACTTTGCCTATTATTGTATCATCTGAAAATTTAGTTATTGAGAGCTTAATGTTTTTTGAGATAATCAATAAGTTGTATAACACCTGTCTTGGTAACAACATCCGCAGAAGGCCCCTGTGGATAATGGTGCTGTGTTTGATTAGAACTCACCCTGGACCAGTCATGTTTGGATTTGTCACTAAACTAATTGTTAATCTGCTGACTGTGTTCTGCTGATAGTGGACATCATGAAGTTTTAAGTCAGAATTCCATGCTGTACTAAGTCAACCCCCTTGCAGAATTATATAACATACATCTCTGTATTTACAATTATTAGTCGTAGAAGGGTCCATATTTATTACACAAATCCTTATTTTTCACCATTTTCAATGAAACATTTTTATAAAGATTAAACATTTCTACCACTCTTTAATTCTTCAAATTTTTAGCTAAAATGAAGTGACCTAAATCACGCATTCCTTCAGTGGCACTGGCACAGAATTAGTACTTTCCCTTTTCAAAGATTCTACACTAGCACCAGTTTCTCCATGGAAAGATTGGCAAATTTACTTTCCAAAGACACTTGAATGCTAAGTTGCTCACAGTTGTTTTAGAAATAGGAGGTAAAGTACTTTGAATAAATTATTGCTGAGCTTTGCATATAAAGTATACAGATGTTTCACACTGTTGAAGAGCGATTGTATAAAAAGGAGGGCACAGGATGGGATTTAGCTTCTTTCATCAGCACTGCAGAATCTCAGGCTATGAGAAATACTTAACACATAGTTAAAATAAAAAACACTAATGGTTAAAAATAATTCTAGACTTTACTTGAGAAGTTGAGAAAATCCCACTATCCCTTGGAACTATGTTTTCTGACTCTCAGAGTGGCACAAATTTGGATCAAGAGGCAAGGAAAATAACAGCTAAGTCATCTTCCACACACACCACCCCCGTCACAGTCAGTCAGAACCCCCAGACTGCATGGAATAAAATTCTTCCTGCAGCTGCTTTGTTCTGCTTCCAGACCAGAGCAACTTACGGATTCAAGCAATGAAGGCACAGAAATACAGATGCATATGCAGGCTTACACAATACGCTGCGAATTTTGGTGGAACAAATGGAGCTAGAAAGTGAAAAGCGTTTTCATAGCCCTGTTATTGTACTGTTCTATGCTGGGGTTTTGAGATGATGCCTCAGTGTGCTTAATCCTATAACAAACAGCACTCGTGACAAAGCTGAAAATGTATTAAATTGCAGAAGAGAAGAAGAACTGAAGTAAGGGACATAATTTAACTAGCAATTCAAATGAAGGATTTAGTTTTTTTCAAAACAAATACATTCGATAATCTTGGAGAACTTTTCATTGGAGAAATATAACTGTTAAAATCTTTTTTAAAGTAATTCTAAGCAGTAAAAAAATCATTCTTCTTTTCTATTCTGCACTGGGAATGTGATAATTTTTCCTACATTTGAAAAAATTAAAAGGCACCAAAGTAAAAAAAGAGATGCAAATCTTGGGAGAATTTCAGTTTAGAGTAGGTGTTTTCAGGACAAAATTATCTGTCAAAAATATATGCTTCAGCATCTGCTATCCCTCTCTTTCCTCCAGACTGAGAATAGTGTGGCTGGCCTAGTCAGGACCCTGCTATGCCAACGCTCTTTCACAGCAGTAACTGAAGTGGGTGAATTATCACATTTTACTGTCTTGGTTTAAGGTGATACACTGGGTCTCAGAATTATGCAAAAGAGGGGAAATTCAGCATGAGGTGCATCTTGCTATGCTTTGGTTTAGCATTTAGCATAATCCCATAAATCCAGGAACTGGAATTTTCCCTTACACGTGTAAAAAAATGAACTGGAATGAATTTAAGGATAAGTTCTAAAGCATACATAAAGGAGGAAAAAAAAGTCCTCGTACTTATACTGAGGTTTTATCCATGCACAGGCAGTGTCTTCATTGACAGGCACATCACTTTTCTGAACATGAAAATGCATAAAATTCTTACTTTTGTTGAGCAAAGAGTTCATTTCCTTTTTACTAAATCGGAAAAGTTGAAGAAGATTGATTCTGCAGAATTTGTTTTTATTTTTGTTAAATCACTGAGTATTTTTGGCTCCCAGTTAATATTTCTCAAGAGAAATGTAGTAGGAAGTAGACATGCACACACACAAGTCCACCTAAACTCTCAGTTTTTATACTCAGTAGCAGATTTAAATGATAGTTTTCAACTGTCACTGCTGTTTTTTCATTAGAAGGATGTCACCCTTGCACCATGGCTTTAGGACTGATTTAAAGGGTGCCATCTGCTTCTTCAGGACTATTACTCTGTGCAGTACCTCCAATTTTCCTTGGAGGCTGCTCTATCTAATGCTGCCTTGTGTATCTTACATAATCAGATGTTTTTGAAGACAGGACGGATATGGCTACAGATGGCAAGAACTGCATCTCTAAGAGAGGAATTCCCTGTGCTTTTCCAGACCTAGTAGTTAAATGTGTGCTATAGTATACATGTTAGCATGCTACTGTAAATATAAAAATACAGCAGATGGGAAAAGAGGGAGAACCATTTTGGGTAATAAGTTTATATAACTTGGAAATGTAAAGAGCACATCTGGTACAGATGAACAGCAATCAGGAAGTTATGACAGGGGAAAAGGGGAGAGAATGCTACAATAAATTGTGTTAAATGAGTTTTTCAAACAATGAATGTTATGGCCCTGTGAGCCTGGGGAAGTGGTTTGTTCAAAGCATAAGGGAGGGTAGAATGAGCCCAAGCCAAAAAATCTACTTGGATCAAGATCCTGCTTAGTAAGTGTAATGAAAAGGTCATTCACAAACCACTACATTCCAAATGCAGATGAATATGTGGGTTACATTATCTGGAAGCCTCCAAAACAACCTAAATGAAATACAGGTTATTTTTGGAGAAAAAAACTGGCAAAGGAGGAGGTTGGTGTATATATATGTTGTGAGAACGTTGTGTAAAATCTTTCCCACCATCAGGTCACATATTCCTATGTATTTTGATTCTTTTGGTTGAAATATTCTGGTTTATTGTTATTTGAAAAGTCTGTTTGCTTCTCTTGGATATGCATTTTATGTATTTCTTATTGGATATTTCATGCTTTTGGAGCATAAAAGGAAGGTGAAGTTTCCTAACATTAGTGGCCAAGCAAAGCAAAAAATTCAAAGCAAAAAATTCAAAGCAAAACTAGTGTAGTGCTGTCAGAAAATACCAAGGCAAAGGCTTAGCTTAGATGACTATCCCAAAGGTTTGCAGAACAATAACAACAAAACTTTGTGGCCACCTTTTGCAGACAAAATCCAGCTTCTTCTGTGACAGTTACTTAATTTGTTGGCCTGTACTTTTAATTGAACAAGATGAACATTGGCAGCTGAATTAGTGTCTGCAATTCAAATATCAGAGCTTAAAGCTAAATTTGATGACGGTTGATCACAAACATATAAGAAAATATTATTCTTTCAGAATACCTTTGCTTTTAGAGAACTAAAAAGAATACAAACAATACAAAGCAAATAGCCATCTTTTGAAGGACAGAAAACTGGAATAGGATCTTAGGGCATCAGTTCAGTCACAGTGTCAAAGCAAACATTTTAAATTATGGTGATAACACACAATAAAAAATTCACTCAGAAATTACCTATTTATGTGGTATGAGGCTCCTGGGAAAGAATCAGGTGATCATAGAAAGAAGTGCATTGTAGTCTATAAGCCAAAGATGGCTGAGTTAAGGCTGAAAGACATTCACATTCTGCCATTTCTTGTATTATGAGCCCCTGATTTTATGACCATAACATTTAATAGAGGGATTTTTTTAGTAAAAAAGCAAATGAAACCCTTCTATTCCATCCTCCCCTATTTCCCATTGAAATGCTACCCAGTGCCTATAGATCTGAAGTTGAGAAATGTGAAAGAGCAAAGCCACAGCTGGAAGGAGAGGGAAACAGATGGTTTTTTCCCATTTAGGAAAATTGTCCCAATTAAAAGAAAGTATTCACCACAAATAGGGCTTAGAAGTTGAAATGTCACATTTTTCATAGACTGAAAGTTAAGTGCAGATTCCATTCAATTGAAACAGGCTTCTATATAATTTTGAAGTGTTTCTTTTTTTTTCAGATCATTTTAGTCTCTCAATCACAGTAGCTTGGATTTTCAAATGAGAGCTTCTTACATACAATAAACCCAAGATTTTCAATTTTGAAAAGGTCAGTGTGGGCATCTACCATTTTGAAGCTTTTTTCCCCAAACTTGTTGCTTTGTGGGAACACTTTCAAAGCAAATCCTGTTGCCCTGAAAGATATTCAATCTCACAAATTTGCCTTTGTCAAGAAAACAAAACAATAATGTCCAACTAGGTCCTTCACATTCATGACATGGACCTCTTCTGTATCTGTTGCTATGCCCTATTATCTGCTTTCTGGTTTTCTCATCTCCAAGACCCATTCTTGTGTGGATTTCAAAGCTGTTGCAGAGAGCACAGCACTTCTGAGGGGCTGAACAGTCACAAAGGCTCTGCTTTTCCTTTTTTAAGCCTGAGCTCTTCAATGCCCAATTCCTCCAGTATCCTCCCTCCCTTTATCTTTTCTTCACCTTCCAGTCCCTGTAAAGTATCACATCATAATCTAATTGCATTACTGCCTTTTTCCTTCTCTCTTCATGGGATTCAGGGGTAGAAACAAATAATAATAAGTGTTTTCTCTTTCAAATCCAGCACCTTACATTGTATTAGTATCTAACAACACAGAGGTGTAATTCCAGGGGAAGTGCTGTTGGCCCCTGAAAAAGGCTCATTTTCTCTCTGACCATGGGTAGCTCTCCCTGCTGTCTGCACTGATACAAGGCATTTGTGAGCTGACTGAACATGCTTACAGCACATGAAAACTTGAGATATTTTTCCACCAAATTCTTAACAAGTGCATATTGAACTAGGATATTCTCTGTTGTACCTTTATATTAGGTTTCCTGGAAAAATTTCTACTGCAATCACGTCAGCACCTCTGTCCACATCTCAATGTCAGGTTTCAAGCCCTTCCAAAAAGGCAGAGTTCCTTTTGTAATTTTTGTCTGACTCTAAGGAGCAATAACATATAGGTAATATGTAAACCAAAGAACTAAAAAGTTATGCAGTGGATTTATAAATATCTAGTGTATTAATCTGTACATTTTCTGTGAATGAATATATTTAACAACTCACATAACACATACAGTACACCTAATCTCTCAGTGCACTTACTAACTTTAATACAGTACTGATGTTAACACCAATTTACTGAGTGAGAGAGATTTACCTTGTTACATATATCACATATATACCTTCCAACTTATTTTGAAATAATTTTTCATTCAAGATCCTTCTATAAACTGGATTGCATCGTGTTATCACTTTTCTACACATTTCTGTACACCATTTCCCACAGAGCAGCTTTAACAACTGGAACATTTTCAAATATGTAACTGCCATGTTTTGTTGTCTAGCAAATTGACACAAGGCGTTTCCTTTGTATGAGGTGTAGGTGTGGGCTGAAAACAGCTTCAGGGACACTATCACTGACCAAGTGTTTTGGTCCTGTTTAGTACCCTGTGACACAGAGCTCGACTGCTCACTGCACTCAGCAGTGTCCTTTCAGTCTCCATCGCTCTGTGGATTCATGTGGGTGAGCCAGACCAGGAGGCATCTGAAATAATTTGAGAGAGATAAGTTGGGAGAGATGCCATTATATCTGCCTTCCCTACGTTCTCTTCTTTTGGGTGTTTTATAAGGATATAACTTGGTATTATTTTCTCTGTCCTTTTATGCCCTTTTCATGAATATTTTACCATTCATTTCTAGTTAGGCTGTGAGAGAGGGTGGAGGGGGTTCTTTCTACCTGTCAGTGCACATAAAATACAGCTAGGAAGGAGAGGGTAGAACCCCTCGGTGGTCCTAAGGGCTCCGCTGTTGACAGAACATGCTATTCAGGGCTCCCTGCTGCTATTACCAGCATCCTAAAGGTCTGCCACATGAACCCACAGGTTCTCCAGAGACAGCTTCTCACGGGCTGACAGGAGAGAGGCACCAGCTCGTATTATTTTATTGTTAAAGCACTGAGGCATTTGGGTGCTATGTGGAAAAGCAGGTCACTTGTTTTGGCAGGATGGAGAACAATATGAAGATAGGCTGTGAAGAATGACATAAAAATCATTACTCACCTTTATCATAACTGAAAGCTTGGTAACTACTCCATCAGTCACCAGTATCTCAAATGCCTGCCTCCCTGAGATGAAGGGGATGATTCAGATTTTGCTTTTATGAAATATCCAGTCATCCAGACACTTACTTTTGTTTTATATTGGAGCAAGAAAATCCCATCTGATGCTTCCTGCATATACTTCTCTTTGCATACCTCTCGATGCTGCTGAACTCCTGCTCTGTTCGTTTATCTTTACAAAAGTGTCCTTAACTGCAATTGATTTCACATTTGTTACTGAATTTGGTTTGCTAAGCCAGCAGCAAGCAAAGTTGAAACAAGTTGTCAGGTACTGTAGTCAGCATTACCAGCCCTAACACAGAAGTAAAAAGTAAGATATAAGATGCCTGAAATAAGCGAGCTAAAGAAAAGTGGTAAAATAGTCTTATCTATTACTTCACATGCATTTCACAGACTGCATTTCATCAATAACAGGAGCATTCACAATATGCTGTAAATGTGCAAAGTACTTTATAAAGATACCTTCCTTATAAAGACTCATCCTCCAAATAATTTGATATTCAAGGCTAAAATTTTTGCTGGAAATCATAGCATAGAGATGGTGTGAATATAAACAGCTAAGGGATTGGTCCCCAGATTTTAAGAGGTTTGCAACTGCTTGCTTTATATACGTGTGCCTGAATTTAACTTACATCTTTGAAATTTAATTTGTTCATCACATGTGTAAGTAAAAAGAAAAAAATGAAGAGGCATAAGGCATAATACAGGAGCCTAAGTCTTCATGTTCCCACCTTCATCTAAGTAAACAAAGTGCAGCAGTGTGTTAATACAAGGCAGCAGGTGCCATCAGTGCAGCACAGATTTAGTATAAGTAACGGAGTAAGGTTAGACCTGTTATAATAAAAAAACATCAATTCCTTCCATTGTTATGCACTGATTCCTCTTTCTAAGAAAAACATGATTTTGCAGAGGAATAAACAACCTATATTCCCACTGCTCAATGACTCCTCAGAATTTCTCTGTCTCAGGGAGTGATTTATACTTAACCACTCTGGGCATTTCTACCTCGCCATTCAAAGTTGTTTTCAATTCCGATGGTTTGCCATTTGCATCTGTCTCCATGAAACATGGGTACCTAATAAAATAATTCCTCATAACAAGGTTTATATACAGCAATACCTGTATTTTGTCCTAGAACCCTAGTGTGGGTCTTTCTACAGGAGCTCCCTATAGTTTAGTAATTGTTTTTGCCATCAAAGTGTTTTTTTTCTTCTAGCAGAAGAATTATGACATATTCCCTTTTGGGTATAGAGATTAGTGGAGCCTTCATTCCTGATCCCAAGAGAATTCCAGCTATTCTTACTTAGTTCCATTACTGGATGATGCCCTTCCTGATTCTCAAGGAACTCATCCCAGTATTTCCTTCTATTGATGAGACGCACTGAACTTTTCCCTTGACCTGTCTCAGGACAGTGATAATGACACTGCCTAAATTATTCCAAATGTGATTTGTACACCACTACTTCACCCTTCATGTGCATATAATCCATACTTCCTTTTTAATCAGGTAGAAATTCTATACAATTTATGCTCTTATCTAAATGCAGCATGGAAGGCATGTATGGAAGACCTTCCACTAAAACAAGTTCAGGCTTTGAATAAAATATATTTCCATGTGTTATTCTGATCTCATCACTGAAGGTTTTTTATTTTCTTCTCTACTTCACATTTCTCTCTTCTGAAAAGCAATACACAATCATGCTTGTTGAAATGTGAGAAGGAAGCTTTGATTAAAAGAAAGAGATGACCTTTCACTTACTCATTTTTAAAAAAACAAAAATCTGTTAGAGGTAAATTTTCAGACTAAAGCTGAGAAGAAGAAAAAAGGAATAAAATATTATCAAAGAGAGAAAGAAAATGGAACTGATGTTTTGGGGAAGTAAGTTATAAGGATATGTAAACCCATAGGTAGAACTCACCCCTCACCCAGACAATTTTTTGGGATATAGAGTCAACTTACTATTTCATAGGATCTGTTTTACATGTCATATGTTGCATGTTAAAAAAAGAAAAAAAATCCGTCTAATATTTTGCAAACAACTAGGCTGTAAGAGTGGTCCAGGCATAGCTGCTGGTTTCAGTGTGTTGGTTTCAATGATTCATCTTTCATCTACTGTAATCAGAATGTTTTCTCTGATATGACTAGTGTGGAGCCAGCCCTTCCTCTCCAACCCCACAGTGGTGTGGAAACGATTTACTTCCAGCAAGGAGCCTTTTGAACTGCACTGAAATCTGTGGTTAAGGACTTCTGTGCTAACTTTGAGCCCATGAAACACCAGAGTGGCTATAGACCTCAGAAGCACTTGAATTTTGAAGTAAAAGTTTTAGAACCACCTTATTTTGTGATGGATTTTAATTTTCTTTCCTTTCTTCTCCTCCTGAACAATCCAGAATAATATTATGGTCAGGAAATTGTATGGAAAAATGAATTCCTCACAACCCTTAATCTGAATTGCGTGACTAAAGACACAGGATTGCAAACAAAGTAAATTTTTATGGTACATGGCAGCAGGGACAGTATTTAGTACAGCCTCATTTGATTGATGATCTAATTTAGATTTTAATTGCTCTCCAATTAATTAGAAAGATAGGAGAAATATAAAGGCTGCTGTGAAAAATGCTTGCCTCTTTCCTTGGTTTTACTCAAGCAACAGTCTTGTGTGTTAGATTAATTGCCATGAGATTCCTCATCTTTACATTTTGGTCCAGTGAATATTTCCAGTGGTCACTGTTCATCTAGCTCCATTAGAACAAGAGATACATTACTTTGTAACAGCCAGGGACTTGGTCTAATAAGAATAAGAAACCTCCTGACTCAGGTAACCCATTCAATCAATGAAGTTTTTCGTAGTCCCAAGCTTAAAAATAGCTTGCATTTGACTTCTAACAAAACTTGCTTAGAGAATATTTTTCCTTTCAGTATTTTTTCCTTTCAATTAGAACTGCAACCCCACCAAAAAACAACCCCTTGGGACACTGGATTTCCAAAAGCTTAAATTTATCTGAGAAGCACACATTTTTTTTCCAGTCTTCTTTCAACGTGGAAAAGTTCTTTGGGGAAAAAAACAAATATGTAAAGTCTTTTTTGAGATTCTTCGTGGATTTTATTTTTTATTTTGTATGATTTTATACTAGTAAAATAATTCAGCTTGACAAATACATGTCTTCCTCTAGGGTTGGTCGTTTGAGATGACAGGCCCACTAAAAAAATTAACCTGAAATGTTTCATGATAAAAAATTAGCTTGGATTGTCTCTAAACCGTCTCCTCTTACCCTGATGTTCATGTATAGAAGAAAAATCACAGTGTTAAATACATTTGTTAAAAACATCCAAACAACTGACTAGTTTTTTATGATAACTACTGGCCTCTACTGATGACATTGATGACTGCTGAGTTGTGCTGCACAGTTTAATCTGTCATAACTGAAGGCTGATCTACTTTGGATTAATAGGTAAGGGTTGCCTCTTTTGCAAAGTACGTTTTCAATCCATTGCTACCGAAACATTGTACGTTTTGCCTGATCACAGTGGCTTTCAAGTACGCTTTGGAAATGAAGTGGCTGAAGAATGCAGTTCTTTTTTCTTTGTTGGTGGGCCATTCTACATATGGTACTGATTTTTATTAATTTGCTCACTGCCTAATGTTCATTGAAAATGAAAAAAAAGAAAAAAAAAATCAGGTGGGATAACAATCTTAGCTCTTCATTTACCCACGATGGGGCATTTGCAAGCCCCTCTGAGTCTTCTGCATCCACTTCTGTACTGGTACTTTACATTTTCTGTCCTTGCTCATCCTTGCCCATCCTGGGATATAGGATTGCCCACTGGCTCTGAATATTAGATCAGAGGCATTCATTCCTGAATTGCATGCATGTGAAAATGCCTGAGAATCTGGTGACATTTTGTGCTGGGTGCTCTACTGCTTTGCCCATTGTGGGCATACATATAAGCAGACTGTGCTCCCCAAGAGGTTAGCAGATAATACAGCAGAGATGTCTGAGATTACTGACCACTCTGGTAAACACCCTTCTGATTTGGAGAAAGCATAGAAAGCAAAGAAATTTTCTTCTCACAAAATCTTACCCCAAAGGGCTAAATACTCCTGAGGATTCAGTATTATGAAGCTAAATAAAATGAGTGCACAGAACCTGTGGGATTAAGCAAGCTCTAAAACTGGAGTAAGGGAAAACTATGGGCTGGTCTCCTACCAATGGAACCCTGTTGTCAAATCAAGTTAGAATAAATTAGCAAAGAGAAAACTATGAGAGGCCTCTAAAACCTGCTCTGGAACTTTTTTCTGTGCTTAGAGAAGAAAGGCCTAGAGCCTGGACTTTTGACCTCTGAAGGAAGGAGCATGAAGCACCCATAACCAGCTGGAGAGCCTAGAAAGCTTCTTTTTTCTTTCATCAAGAAATAATAAAAAAATTGTCAAGATGATTTAATGAAAAACTCCTGGCAGGAAAAATTTTCACATTCCAGTAATCTCAGCATTCAACAAATGCTTGAAAAACGTAGCTTTTCTCTCTTCAGCAAACATGAGGACTGGTGATATGTGAGTATCTGATGGGATAATTTGCAGAGGCATAATCTTGCCAGGTGGTTATGGTTGCATGCACTCTACATTTGTTTTGCTTACTCTAAATGCAGAAGGCTGGACGGCTCCAGAGGTAAAGATGTCTGGTCTCCCAATAAACTGAAAGCTGAGTAGGCCAATGGTGTTTCATTAGTTATGTGTAATCAGCCCCAGCAGATTTCTGAGGCACATTAATAATCAGAAAACTGCTGAGCCTCTACTTATGTTGACAGAGATGCAATTTATTCCAGCTTGCACAAGCTTTCTGGTGTTGAATGCTTGTCCTTTGTTGCAGACAAAAGGGACCTCTTCAGCTCTTAAGTCACAGTAGTAGCTATGTGTGGGATCTCCATTTAAACACTGTTTCAAAGACAAGCAAGACAGAGAGCGAATAAACCATGGGTAGCTTTGTAGCTTGATTTCACCAAACTACCTCAGAGGCTCAATGTACCAATGATAGAACTGAACCTGAACTTGGAACTCTAAACTGCAAGAGCCTACTTGCTGTGTTAAAAGAAAATAACCTTTGAAGAAAAGAAGGGAATGAGTACCACAGAAACACCTTTACAAGAGAAGAATGTCTCCTATACCCAGTCCTTCACAACTTTCCTCTTGGAATTCTGCAGGTCTGAACTTACACAAGGATTAGTTCTATATTTTGTGTGGAAAAATTTATTTTGACTTTCTTGCCTTGCAACAGGTTGAGGTAGAACTGAAATTTATCCAAGCAGTGTGTAAATTAATGAGTGGTGAGATCAGATATTGTAAGAAAAGTGGTTGGGAAAAAAGCAACTTCACTAGGAAGTAATGGGACTGGAAAATAAAAGGGAGAGGCAAAATATCATCTTAAATTAGTATAGCTGTGGTATGGCAGTATAGAGTGAGGAAAAAAAATATTAGTAAGAGCAATGGGCTGATAAAAGACCAAATATTTTTGCTTCCTTTGCTTACCTGTACCATTTACCACAATTAATTATTTTTCTTAGAATATGAACCTCAAACATAGTGTTCGCCAGCATTTTCTGTCTTTGAAGCCAATCATTGGGATGTTGCATGGCAAATAACCTAGTACAGGTGAGAGTTTCCTCTGTAGGTGACCCTGAGGCATGCTCTCTCTTTAGCTTGGAAGCTACGGCTTCCAAGCTGGCATCTTCCTTCTAGCTTTGTCCTCAAAACTGCATTTACTCACAAGGACATGGGTCACTGTTAGAGAAAAATAATTATCATGTCCTTGTTGGCTAATAGCTAAATTAAGCATGCTTGTGCTGTGTCTGAGAAAATGGCTTAGTTATAAGCTGTTGCTCTCTGGGGAGGAGACATACTGTTTCTTAATGTTTTTAAAGCCCTACATGAATTTATGGTGCAGTGCTAATTATGGCTAATCAGTGTATCCTCTTAGTTTGGAGGCATTCACTGAATGATACTACAGACTCATGATGATAAGCTCTATGGCAATGAATCATAAATTTAATTGGCTGACTGGGCCACCTCTGGAATCCATTGATACTTAAAAATCCTTCAAATGTGACAGTAAAACAAATGCTGGGAGGCTCTAAACCTCCCCTAGTCACACATGGAGTCTCTGAAGCCCTCCCTCATTTTGTATTCTGTTTGTGTTAACTTGCTTTCCATGTCTCTTATTTCCTTGCTGCCACCATGCCAAAGTCCTAACTTGGCTCACATTCATTCTCTCAGGAGCAGTTATAACTGCATACCCATCTGCAAATGGGAGAGCCTGAGCCAGTCCTTTCAGCAGTGCTACCCTCCCTTCTCTCAAGTGATTTTAACAACTGAGAGCATCCCAGGGTGTTCTGGGTCTGTTGCTTGCCCTTTTTTTTATGTTGCCTCATGTTTATTAGGAAAACAGCCTCCTTTCTGCAACAACTTGGTATTCAAAGCCTAAAAAGGAAACAGAAACACCATTACTGCTAGGATAACTTTCCTAGGCTGGCTAGGTGAGCCATTTGACCTCTTCTGTCAGTTCAGTGATCCTGAAGTAGACAAATAGTAAGAAGATGTGATGAGGAACCTTGTGGCTGAACACTCCAGATGTTATTTATTCTGTTAATGCTTTCTCAGGAAAACCTTCTCTGACTTCAGTGGAAAAGGCCCTGATGCAGATTGAATAAGGAGTGATTAATTTCTTCAGAACTTGGCCCAGTCCTCACTTCCTTTTAATCCATGATTGTTATTTTTTCAGAAGCTCTAGATCCCATTTCTTTATATGTACAGCTGAGTGTACAGTAAACCTGACCTGTTATCTGGTGATGGATATGTCCTGAAGGCCAGCTATAAGCAATGAGTCGTTTCTGCCTTTTCATGTGTTTTCACATACTATTCACTCTGGAGACTGAGCATGGAGGCTCTAGCTGGACAACATGAGGAATGATCTGAGCACCAACTCTTTTGATCTGGTAGGTGACTAATCTGCTCTCACATGAGCATCCTGAAAGAAAACAAAATTTCTGATCAGTAAGAACAGAATGTAGGGGTTTTTTTGAATTCAGAGAAGGAAATTCAGCCCACAGTTATTGGCCCTGGGGTGGGGCTGAGGTAGAGGCAGAATTTAGACCTATTGCAAAATAACAGTACACTGCTAAACAGTGATAAAATCAGCCCGCTATTTTATACTTGCTGTCTCAATCTACAATAAGAAAGTTTGTTTTCAGAGACACAAATAATAGTTTACTGGAGAAGAGGCACAATATAGAAATAACTCTCCTGCCTCAATTCTGCATTTGTAGAACAGAAGGGGGTGTTTTATGTGCAGGTTGCAGTAATCTATTTTAATTGAAATTGTAATTGTAAATGAAATTTACAGAGAAGTGTAAACTTCAACTGAAATTGTTTTTCAAAATCTGTGTATGAGCCACTAGTGTGGAAGCACTAATTTCAGAACTACTAATGTTGCAAGGAAACAAATCATTCTGAAAGACAAGAAAAATGCAAAAAGCCAAAACCAAAATCAAGCAAAACCCACCTAACCAACCAAAACACAGAAAAATCCCAAACAAACAAGAAAGGTAACAAATAAGCTGATTTCCACAGTTCATGGTGATGATCTTATTACTGTTTTTATACCCATTTACAACCAACATTTGCATAGAGAATTTAAGTCCTTTCCTTAGAAACATCAGAAATTTTTACTGAGCTTTCTCTAGGTGCCATCTGCTTTGGTGATAAGACCTGTTGTTTTCCTTCCATATTGTAATCCCAATGTCATATAGTCTTTCACCTAAAGCTGCAGCCACAAAGCAGAGCAGTATTTGCTGACTTTAGAAAGGGATTTTTCAATTTTTTCAGTCCTACATTTCTCCTGACCTCACTGCTAGGCAATCACAGCACTTACAAAGAAGATTTCTGCTTTACCACAATACCAAGATTTACTTCTGTGCCACCTTTGTTAAGGCTTTGGGTGCTCATTTCACAGCAGCTGATGAGGATCAAGTACAGATTCAACAATTTCTTTCTCCTTGGTCCCTGGTGATGTTCATCTCTTCATATTTTCTGGATATGACCTTGTTTTCCTTCACTGAAATGTAGTGGAAATCCCTGTAGGTTATTCCTAAACTATCAAACACCTACACTAACTGTCTTCAGATCTTATTTCTCTAGCATTCAACAGTGGGTGGAGGCAGGCTAAAAATAAAATATAGAAAAAGATGCAAAGTTATAAAAAGCATACACAAATGGGGGAGGGGATTGCAAGCTGCAATGCTTGACTTCCATAGTTTCTGCACTGGAAACCTGTTGTTAAACTATATATTGGTTTTTACCTGTGGCACATATTTCCTATATGTTTTAGTCAAGGCTCTTAACCCAAATCTTCCACAGCTCATTACTATTTTTTTCTTTTACTGAGTGGTTTTTTTTTTTTTTGTTTGTTTTGTTTTTTGTTTTTTTTTTGCTTTCTGTTATAGAGGTACTTTCTGTGGTCATCATCTCAAGAGCCCTGATGTCTTTGCCAGATTATTAAGTGGGAGGGATTCACTCGTAATAATCACATTGTTGCCCTCTCTTTTCATGCCATGGGAGGCAGATATGATGGAGTTATATCCAAAAGGAAGCCACAATGCAGGGACAAACTGCTAACTGTTTGTATTGGCAGCCCCCAGGATGCATTCCAGTAATCTAGAAATCACATCATCAAGACTACAGTTTAGAAATACCAGCTGGTTATCTAAACACTGCAGAAGATTTGTGCCATGCAGGAGTGCATATCATTTTTGAATGAAGTGCTGCTATGCTGGATAATAGTGGTGGGCAGCTATGCTGCTATTACTCTTCCTCCTGTGAATTGCAAACCAGATACAATCAACTCCTGTATTAATTATGGGGAGGATAAAGGAAAGAGGCAAGCTTATACTGGAAATGGCTATCACAGTTGTGCCAACAGGCACAAATAACTCTTGATAGCTTCCAAGCAGCACTTTGTACTACAAATAACATTTAATTTCTTATAAACTTTTATAGTTAATTTAATAGGGTGGGGAAACTTCAAAGCTACCTAGTAATTCAGGCGGACAAGGTTATATACGCAAGATTGAGAATAGTGTGCACTAAACAATTTTTCTTCTGGGATTACTTCTCACTCTGTTTTTACTTGATCTGGCCAAAGTGCAGAATGTAGAGTAAGTCCTTAGACATCTTCTATCATTGTGAAGTGCCTTCTTACTATAAGACCATAAAAGAAATTGCTCTTCTGCTCCTGCTTTGCTCTTAGTCCTGGAATGCTTGACACTGAACTGTGTGATTAATAACTTCATAATTAACACTAAATTGTACTTAGGCAGCAAATTCCTTCTGCTTATGAATAGTGAGCCCACAGAACATGCAGAAATATTTAGATACTGGAGTGTACATGCACAGGTCTGAGGCTGGTAATCATAGTCAGTTTGTAAAAAGTATTACTTGTTCTGTGCAATTTTGAGTTTTGATTCATGATATGCTATTAGTTTTCTATATTTAGACTAGAAATATTAAGAGGCACTTTTCTGAGATTATCTTTAAGAAAACAGCTACAAACCTCATTAACAACACAAGGGTCTGTTTCAAAAGAAAATAAGCAAGCCATCCACTTGGAGAGACTCTGCCTTCATCACCTTAGCCCTCTTCAGAATTCTTCCCTAACGCATGCCTTCACAGCATTATTGCAATATTACCACATTTAAATTGTTCAAAGAGCTGTTTACAGGAAATCTCAAAGAAAATGCTCTTCTGGCTTTCACAATACAGGGAATCCTTCCCGGATCCACTGCATTAAGTGCTGTTAGAGCATTTAGAGAGTGTTCACATATTTCTAAAAGTATATAGACATTCATAAAGACCCTTAAAATTTGAGTGGTTATGTAGTACCCAAAAACATTACTGAAGATGTCAGTACAATGGTTTCTGTCTGTGGGTTATCTGCTTGTTTTTAATTTGGCAATGCTTGTGAGAACTTTAAAAATGTTTTGATATGCATTGCCTTTGAATTATTCATTTTAATTAGTCACTGTTCTCCCTAAGTAGTTGATCATGTGATATATCTGTTCTTTGGTTGCCTGGTTAAAATAGGAAAGAGAATGATGACAAATAATCATTATGAATACTACTGAGTTGACTGAAAATGATAAATATTTGATTAAAATTTTAATGTCTACTCAAAAAAAAAATTGAAATTCTTGTCACTATCACCACCAATTTCCATCTGTGTTTAATGATTTTCAGCTGCATTTAGTGTGGTTTGATCTGTAGTGTATCAGATAACATGAAACAGATAAATGTGTCATGTTCCTCTAGTGTGAAATTGTGGATTAACAAAAACTCATGCTAGAATTTGTCCTGAATCAAAAGCTTCATAGCATTTCCACCAATACCCAGCAGTTATTTTTTTAATGCCTTCTATGACAGCTGGTATAACTTTACCTCACTGCAAACCAATCTTGTTTTCACTTTTACTATCATCCTGATGTTAATCTGTGAAAATATTTACAAGGCTTTTCACATTTCTTTAATACTCTGCTGTGCCAGCATTATGTTCAATTTTGAAATTTTTTGGATGATAATATATGACTTTTTTTCCACTTACACAAAAACACCTTTATTTTGTGCTTTCAGCACTAAGGGCACTAGCTCTCAATAGAGCAAGGTTCACATTACAGTTTATTCTCAGAACCTCACATCTGTGAGGGAAAACTTCCTTGTACATTTGCATACTTGTCACATCTGTATATACATGTATCTGGAGGAACACTTCAAGAGTCTCTTAGGGATATTTTTTACTTCCTATTTTTTGCAAAATTTATTTCCTTTTGATGTAGGCATGGAAAAGTACCAGTGTATGGGACTCAAGCAGCTCAGTTTGCAGTCTTCCTACAAAATGTGTATTACAAGCATGAATTTTAACTCCAGTTTTAAAAGTGCATAAGATTAAATTTTGGTGCAGCTGAGTTAGGGAGGTTTTTTTCCTGTAGATGGTTCAGGCTATTTCCCACTGTTGTATACTATTTTATTTTTTAAAGTTGGAGAAAAATCAAACAGTATAAAGGAGAATCAGGTTCTGATTTTATCCATATCTGGAGTGATCAATTCTACAAATCTATTTCAACAACAAAAAAAATTAATTTTCTGCAAAGAAAGGTAGATTCTGTTCATCAAAGCTCCATATATCTGAAAATATATCAACTCAGTCCCGTAGGAGGTTCACTTCTCCTTCCCCACTTTGCAGACTTTAATCAGTTTGTCAGTGAACACATTCTTACTAGGACAGCCTTGGAGGAAACCAGAAAACAATATTCAAAGCTATCTGATTTCAGATTTTTGTTTTGTGGGGACATGAAATGTGATCACAGGCAAATTCTGATAATGCAGAAAAGTTCAGATTTTGCGTCTGGGCTGAGAGGAGTTTGGATCCTCCTGTTCCAATGCCACAGCAAATGACCAGGCTAACACCTTTAGTTTTAGAGGAGCACTGAGACTCAGCAGTGAAATGACCAGTGAGGAAAGGCCTTTCCAGCAGCCATTCATCCTCCTTTGACTTGTACATTGTGCAACAGCAGGACCCCAGTTCAAAGCTGAAGGTTATTCCTTCCAAATGGACCTTTGGCAAACGCAGAGGTTGGACTTCTGTGGCTTCTGACCTTTCAAAGGAATACCTGGGGAAGATGAAGAGAGCAGGATTATGTAGTTTCTTACCAGATGAATTTATTATCATTCTAGACTCAGCTAGAGCATGTAATGTGCTCTTATTTGTAGGCAATCATGGAGTTCCTAGGAATACAGTTGGAGTAGGAACTGAACAAAGATCTAGGGGAGTCCTGGACTCAGATCAGCAAACTGGATTTCAGGTGATTTATGTTTTGAAACACATGTCCTGGATAACCTTTAGAAAAAGCATAATTTCTTCTAATTGTAGTTCTTGGTCTTCACTGTGGGTGCTATTTCCTTTTTTATGTGCATACTTCAAAACCATAAGGGTATAAGCTTCATTGGAGGTTCCCTGTGTTTTTTTTCCTCTGTCCTACTCATGGGATCAGGCTCCTGAAGACAGGGGTTGCCTGCTATGGATTATAGGAATCATGGATTCTGTGCTTGCGTAATGCAAAATAACACCTTTTCAAGGAGTCCATCAAACCAGTTTTGGCCTTAACCTGACCTGAATTTGAAGTCAGCTCCTCAAAAAAAGCAATCATCTATAAAATTCTCATCTATAAATGCTTCTATGTTAACAATTTAATGAAAGTTCTTCAATCTGATACAAAGACTTTTCTGTTCCCTTTCTCCTCTTTTCCTGCACACACACAGGCATACACATACATGCACACCATCTCTCCTCAGACTCTATTTTGGTGAATTAACTGAAACTTTTCACTGGAAACAGGAAAAAGCCAGACAGACAAAATTGATTTCAATTGAGTGATATTAGAGTAAAACTGCAGTGAGTCAGGAAGTGAATCAGAAAGTACAGATTTGATGGACAGAGAAAGGCACAACAAATGAATGTTGTACCTTGTATTTAGAGTGATGACTTTCTAAAGAACTCGCTGTCAAAATCATAGAAGAACTACAAATGGAGAAAATCCAGCAGAACAAGGAGAAAAGTATACTATTCATCACCAGTCCTATACTGAGTTTTCTAAAATATATATATTATAGTTAATAATATATGTACATAATTCATATTTTGATTATGCCATATACATTTTTCCTTTTTTGTAGCTTTTTAAGATTTAAAAAAATCTAATAATTACATTATGGATAGACTCTAGCAAAATGGAGCTCTGGCTCTAATTCTGAGATTCAGGACTCACTAGATGTGCGATTGGGCAAACTGGTCATCTGGTGCTTCAATTTGTTTACAAAGAAGGATAGAGCAGAACCACATCAAAAAGATGTATTAGGAGAGTTCATTTTGCATCTATTGAGGGTCTTGAGATTCTGGTATGAATGGTGATGTAAGTTCAAAAGGTCATTATCCAAGTAAAAGTGAACACATTTTTAGAAGTTGGTGGGAACTGTAATTGTGCTTATTTAGTATCAGGAAAAAGCAACCACCTTCCAAAATTAAATAATTGTCCTTAGGACATTTCCAGTTTAATGTCTCCTCCTTTACCCCTTTTTACCCAACAACAGTCCTGGCTCTGTAACTTATGTGTTCCAAAATGCTTCTACTGCCCTGTGATGTTAGAACACCACTTGGTAAGGAAAAGACACTTGGTACAATGGCAAAGCACACAGTGAAGGGAAACAGAGCTTTTCTGTGCCTCCTGTCTTTCCCACCTTGTGGGAATATGTATACCAAAAAACCAAACCCCCGAAGTAAAAAGGTAAATAAAAAATAACCACCCTAAAGAACCTCTCATCACTGGACCTAAGGTCTGACAGCCTCTATCAACAGTGTCAGAAACTGTTTCTCGCAAGGTTTTTTGTTAATCTGTGGCCATTCATGTCATGAAAATATGATTAACAAACTAGTATATGGTTGTTGGGGTGGGGGTTTGCTTCAGCTAGATTGAAAAGAATTAAAAATAGCAATAGAGATGTGGAGGAGGAAATTTGTTAACTTGGACTTTCACCAGACATCAGAGTAAATTGTTGTGTTTTCACCAGTATCTTAACACTTGCCTTCACATATCTGTGGCATTCACAGGGGACTGCTTTTCTAACCTCAGTTTATAAACTTGTCAAATACCAGCACTGTGGTTTACAAGAAATGTTTAAGAAAAACAAATCCAAATATTATGCCTTGCGTCCTTAATAATCTCCTATTAATGTGCAGATGGAGCTCATTGAGCAGGAGCTGTTATGGGTGAGTTGGGAACAGCTGTCTGGTCTTGCTGTGGCTTTAGAGTGCAGCCTGCAGGACCCAGATGTGGTGCCTAAAAGACTGTGAATTACACAATCACAGGCAGCCTGTGAGTTAAAAGAGCTTCAGAAATTGCTCTTTTGCAACACACAAGAGGATGTGAGGAAGTGTGAAGGCGTAAATTAAAGAAGTCTTCTATATTAACCTGCACCTCTGCCAAGTAAAATGAGCCAGCTTTAGACTCCTTCACACTCACTTAGGCTCAGTTGCACCCACTTACCACTGTTAAACTTGCACTTTCTTGATCAGTGTAATAAATATGTGATGTACCCCCTGAAAGAGCAGAATACTTTCCTCAAAGGAACAGTCAGCATCCACCAATTCCAGAGGCTGAACTTGCTCATATGTAGTTTAAGAATGTGTGTTTTTTGCCTGAGACAAAAGGTGTGTTGTAAGAATACCCTGCCCGACACTTTCTAAAGCTCCTGTGCACTGCCGTGCTAGCTGAGGGGAGCTGAGTTAATGTTTGCCTCCAGTGAGGAGTGCCATCATGACACATTGTGTGTGAGGAAGACAGAGCCTGATGCTGGATTGAGATCAAGTCCTATTCACTTATGCTGCCAGTGCCTAGAGGAGATATGTATAAGGTCTATTCTAGAGATATCTCTTTTTTGTAGGGCAGCATCAGAAGACAAAGCAAATCTAACCAGGTAATTGCATCAGGCAGTGAGGGGCTGCTTTTGCTTTCATACCAAAACCCACCCCAGTGGGTTGTGTTCACCCTCCAGCTTGATGACTACCAGCTTGACCTCAACAATTTATTACAAAGAACATGAGTCTGGTTCAAATAATCTATTTCTGTTTTAAAATGAACAACAAAGAGAAGAGGAGTGAAGTTTCAGAGGAGAGGAGTTAATCTTAGATTTTTATTGATGTTCTGTAGATTTTTTTTTTAATGAATAGCTTTGTACTCAGATGAACACACGAAGGACAAAACATTGCCTTTTCTTTGTCAGGAAATAGGAACTGGTTTGTAAAACAGGCCCAGGGAAGAAGTGACAGCACTTGTACCCAATCTCCTCTTGAAGCTGACAACACTAAGCCTGGTTTACAAGTCTATCTCAGCTCCTCAAGGCACGGATAATGCAACTTTAATCAGCCTGTACGTGATTTGGTCCCAAAAGCCTTTCTTGGTGCTTACATCTTATGCTTCTGAGGCACTTTGAAACTTCGTTTGGTGCCCATCCCTGTTTCCAGGAAGAGAACCAGAGGGTTCCTGGGGAGATGTTTGTAATATGCTGCAATAAACAAAACCATAAGGTGCATGAACTACTTCAAGAAAGATGAATTAGTTAGCAGGATCTTCTGAGAAAAGTTCACATCTACTTCATTACCTTGCCTTTTATGTGTATGTAGATGACACTTCAAACTGTTCCACTTTTTCTTTCCCTCTCCCCTGATTGCCTTGAAAGAGTGCACTTGTGCAAAAAGACTGTGATGGCATTTTCTCAGATGGGTTAGTGAGAAACTATGAAGAATGACTTTCAAGAATGACTTTCCATCCCTTAGCTCATGTAATTGCAGAGTTCAAATGAATTACTTTGAGTTGTTGTTGACAGAGAAAAAGGAAAATACAGTTCAGAAAGTAGACAGTGGGTGGCACTTGAGTCCAACAGGAATTTCTCTGAGGAAATTGTACTTGGCAGGCTGTTTCCTGTACTCTACGGGCCCGTGTGAATAAGGTGGATGCCCTGTTTTAGGACAGCAATATTGAAATTACGAAAGTAATGCTAGACACCTGCACCTCCCACATCTCAGGAAAAAAACACATGTGAAAACTGTGGAGCAGATGTTAAATAGGTTAAATTACTCCCTCTGAAACACAATAATGTATGCATACATTGTTTTTTGCTACACTGGGTTACGGGCACCCTTGTCGTCCCAGACACAAATTGAATGGGATAAGGTCTAGTGGAAGAGAGAAAAATGGGTTGGGACTTGCACCTCTACCTGATCACCTTTGCTTGGCTGAGGAACAGGAATGAAAAGTCATGGTTTGAATAGCTTAAAAGCCATCATTAAAGCCCTGTACAGGCATTAAACATTCACATTTTCCATGGAGGTGAAAAAAATGTTGCTGGCCTTTGCCCAAACCCTTTTCCCCTGTTTGTCTTGTGGATTTGTTATTAAAATGTTATTTTAAACAACATGCGTGGAAGGTGAAATGGTACAGAAATTACACACCCTTCCTGAAGAATGCAGTGAGTTTATAATGATCCATCCCAGCAGTAATAAGCTGTTCCTGCTGTCATTTACCTGAGCATTCTTAACACTATCAAAATGATGTTGACTCTAAGAGGTATAAAAAGAAAGAAAAAATGGGGAAACACAATTAAGAATACAAGAAAACAGAAAAGACTAAAGCAAAAAGGAAAATATTTTAGGTGACTAAGATGTTCAGATTAATTATTTATAAATGGAAAAATTTGTAAATTCAAAAAAAAGTCCTTCTATATGGGAGAATTTTTGTTACTCTTTTTCTTAAGGAAAAACTTTTTAAATGTCCTTTTTAGGTAAATTTCTCATGCACCATGATTCTTTAGATTTATAACAAAGTTCCTAATGGCTATTTCAGGAGAGGAGAAAATGAGGATATGGGTAGGCTGCTGAAGAGGTGAGATACAAAAAAAAAGGTAAGGTTTTCAAGGTGGTCAAAATTGAATGCAAGTATAACATATTGTGATTAAAACCCTGTACAGACTAAATTTAATTCTGCCATAACCAACTGGCGATACTAAGCAGAAGTTAATCAAGATCAGACTCACCCACAACTCTTTAATTTGCTGGTTAGTGCTGTTGATTTTGCTGAAGAGCTTTTTCAACTGTAGGGACCATGTGTGTTGTGCAAATGCCACTTGGGGGCTTTAAATGAAAAGGAGAAGAAGCAGGACTTGAGGGCCACTTCATTCTTCACATTTCCAGCCTGTTCAGGGACCCATGAAGCTCTCTGAGAAGTGCTCTTGAGAAGCACATGTGCTACCTAGGCTGATTTGAGTGTTTCAGCTCAGGGGAACACTGTCATCCATCTTATATTCACTAAGATAATTTTGTGCTTTTTGGGTTTTTTTCAATGTGTATGTTTTATCAGTTTTTTGTTTCTTTTGTTTGAGAACTAAGCTTTATCTGATGCCATTTAATGCTTAGAAACATTATTATTTTTCTTTTTTTGGTCTGCTTTACTTTTCATTTCCATTTTCTTCTGAATGTTTGCATTTTGCCTGGAACAGATGCATCTAAATTCGTTCATAGCAGGAAATAATGTGAAGTTTAAATCACTGAAAACATTGTCATTGTTTTCAGGTGATTTCCAATTCAGCGAAAAGGATATACCAAGACTGGGGAACTGATAATCTGTTTATATATGTCTTATCAATAACAATTCTGTCATGGTTTAGTTATTGATCTGTAAGATAACAAAAACTGTTTAATAAGATGTCTTAATAAATTCTTTGGAAAATAGAATATATCAAATTTATTTTGCTCAGTTAACTGATCTTATATTTGGTGAATGTTTCTTTAGGTGGCCAAGGAATGTGAGCATTAACAGAAGACAAATACACAAGGAAATTTAATTCAGGAGACAAAATTTTCTTTCTTATTGCTAAATAAATATTAATGGGGACGAAATATAAACTTCATAACTTGGTAGGATTTTTTCAGTATTTTCATTTTTCTTAGTGATTTCTATATGGAGGGTCCTGAAAGTCTTTATTAAAAACAACAACAAAATCATCTATTCCAGTATTGCCCTTGCAAAACGATTTCCATGAGCTGGCAAAAATTCAAGACTGACATTTAACTTTAAAATTTTTAATTAAAAGGCAGAGGCTTTTGTAAATAAGTACAGGGCCCTGGAGTTTGCCATGAACACAATATTAATTTTAGGGCAAGATATGCAAGTTTAATACCTGTGAAGCCACTGTAACAGATATTTTTCAGTAGTTTTAGATCCTGTCTCCCCTTCAAATTAACAAAAATATTTTTAAGCTGTAAACATGTGTTGTTTTTCTACATTTTCATTGTGACCTCCTGATACCAACTTGTTTTTATATAAGAGAAATTGAGAGATAGTGAGAATAGTAGTTCTCCATATGTCATTTGTCACCAAGAAGATAGGATAGAACTAAACACTCCTACACATTCTTTAGTTATTCTGGGCTGCTGTAATATGGCCTATTTTTTTTTTTTTTCAAGTATTGAAAGTAACTTGTATACTTTAGATACTGAAAGTGTAGCATAATTAAATCATATAAGTCATACTTGGAACTTTCAGCGAAAAAATCAAAGATGTGGACTTTTTTAACAAAAAGGCTTTGCCAACTTTGCTCTTACAAAGCTTCATAGTGAGCTATGTAATATTACTAATATCTTCACTTTAACTTAAACAGCATTAGGATTAAGTTATAAGGAAACAGGCAGCCAAAGCATATTCTTGTTATGAGTCAGTCTGAAGATCTATCTCAATTAGTGTCTTGTCTCCAGCTTGTTGAGAATGTAAGAACTGGTCAAATATATGTCATCATTAAACAATATGCACCTTTGCTGTTTCATGAGTTAGCCTCTTTTGAACTTTGCTATCTCAGCTTCCTTAGCCTGATCCAGTAAAGAGTCACACAGCAAAGAATGGTAGCTTCAGTCGTATAAATTCAAGTATCTGTAATTTGCCTTTTTAGGGGTACTGCCTGCATTCTGCATTTTGCTTTTTTTAGCTGCCTTCTCTTAATGTTGCATTAGGAGAAAACGCCACTTTCAGAAGTATGGTTTTTAAAGCAGTTCTCAGCTGGAAAACCTGCTCATACGCATAAATTGTGCAAAATATACTATAAGAAAATATCTCACCTTTATATTCTTGCTTGATTCTTAAAAAAATAATTCATAATTCTGCAGTTAATTTCTTCGTTAATTTCTAGTGAAGCATTCAAACTCAGCAGAGAAATGCAGATAGGAAAAGGCTTTTGTTCATAAAATATTTAAAAAGATATAATTATTTCATTCTTGCTTCCTAACCCTATAATTTCCTCATCCTCAGGAGTCTGCAGTGAAATAATTATGTGTCATTTGTAATGCTGACATTTTGCTCATACTTTTTAATTTGGAAAAGCAAGTTGTGTTTGCTGCTTACTATCTCAAATAGGTGCAGGATGGAAACTTAAGTAAGTATTAAGTAAGTTTAATAAGAAACAAAAGATAAGAGGGATATGGTGCCCACAACATAAATGGGAAAATAGAAACAGTATTGGTTACAGAAAAATAAAACAAAATAAGGAAAACCATAGTTTGAGAAGGTTACCTTTTTGTATTGAAGTAAATGAAACAGCGAGAAACAATTCTCTTGATCCTCTGAGTTTCTAAATAACATTTAACCTCTATTTTGGGAAAGCAAAACATTTGCATGCACATTAAAGGATGGCGATTCTTTGCATAGTGTTAGGAGGGTAAACTTGCTCTTCTGAATTCAGCTCTTATCTCTGTTTGTAGGTGTTCATGACCACAGGCAACTCCTGTCATCTCATTCTTAACCTGGAAGTGAGGGGCTGTGATGACTAGTACCACCATAGATATACTCTTTAAAGCAACAGATGAATCAGTTTAGTTCAGTTTAGCCATCTAGATTTCCTCCACAGTCAGTGAAGAGATAGACATCTCCAGAAGCAATTAATTCTATTTACCTTTGAAACCTTCCTAATATGGAAATAGTCATAGAGTGATTTCTTATAGCAGAAGTGTACTCCATATCTTTAAACAAAATTTAGATGCATGCACCTTGCCAGTGCATGTTGAATGCCTCAGTGCGGTGTATGGACCCCAAGCTGATAAGTGCTAATTTTGAAAACCTTTCTTTTCATTCAAAAATTGTAGTAAAGAAAAGAACTTGGTGGGTGCTTCCCCTCCCCACTGCCTTGTAAAATGAGAAAAAATAACCCTTTGACCATATTAAATCTCCTTTAAGACATAAAATCATACTAAAAAAGAGTTACCGACATGCAAGATCTTGTCCAAAACAGTATTTGAGGCACATTCTTCTTGCAAACCAAAAACTATTAAAAATAGATACCTCACCTATTGCACTGCCAAGTTTTCACTTTTTGCAAGAGCTACTGTCAAGTCTGTCAAATGGAAAGTAATTGACAATCCAATAGAAAATGCTGAATGACTCCTTTGTAACCTCTTCCTTCCAGAAACTTCAAGGATCTAGTAAGATTTTGAAATCCGAACCCCCTTATCTATATTCTGATGGCATTTGGTCATATAGGCACTTTCTCAGTTCTAGTCAACTGTCTAATGCAGGATTTTCGCCCAGAATAGAAAAGCAATTTTGATGACAAAGTCAAATGAGAAATGATCAAGTATTGGACCTCCTTTGTTTATATAAAATTTGATTACGCTGCTTTTGTGCTGTGGTCAATAAATTCAGGATTCCAGATCTGGCTAACTTTTTTTGGACTGCACGAAAGTAGTGCAACAAGAACACTACCATTCCCTCAGTTTCCACTGGACAGCTCAAAATTACCAAAATCAAAATTTGCCCTTTGCTAATGTTAAAAAGCTCAAAACAAACCCAAAACCAAACTGACCAACAAACAAACACCTGAAATAGAACTTCCCTCACTTCTTATAACAAGCAGTATGTCTGGCTCTGGTCCTGAATTTTGTTCTCCTCAAGGTGTAACATACACATTGGAGTGCTGGTGGTCTGCTGAAAATCCAAGAATTGAGGAGTGGAGGAATCCAAGAGTGGAGACTGATTCAGGTTTCTGACTTGATGAAATTTTATCCCAGACTGTTTTGGTAGTGATGAAAAGAAATGCAGATTTTTGCAGTTACTATCTTCGATTTATTAAATAAACCATTTAGTAAAAACTAAGAAGCAGACAATTCAAGAAGTGAACAAGGCAGAAGTGGGATTTTCAGCTATGATGGAAAAAGAAGGAAGAGAAGCAGATGGCAAGAAAGGTGAAAGGCTTGATTTGCCAGTTAATTTCAAAAATTGCCTTTCCAAAGAAGTCATGTTGTCTGTAAATCATACACATCCTCATCGTGAAATATCAGGGAATTATGTCCATCTTTTAAATACTGCATTTCAGCTGAGAGCCTGAAAAGGACTTCACAAATAATGGACTAAATTTTCATAGTCTGAAAGGACATGATTTAAAATCCCTTAAGAAATCCATTTTTGCTTGCTTTCTACAAGTAAAAAAACCCAACCTGCCAATCTAAGGTAATCCAACTGAATTAGCAAGATCTTTCCAGTGCAAGGAAGCATGAGATGTATTATCCTGCCTGTGACTTTTAATTGAGCTAAATTTTGACACACCTAGAACTGTAAAAAATGTAAATGAAAATAACTAGATACTGTACTGTTTGGATTCTGTTTTCCTTCCTGACAGTTTAAAAGAATTCCTATAGCAAAAAGTTCAATTAAATCTTTGATATATGATAATGATAAATAAGTTCATATGCTATGTATCAACTATTTTTACATGGTTTTTCATTTGACAATAATTTTTCCCCATAATTTTCAGCTTCTGTGATGTTCTGTTTAACATTTGATATCAACCATTTTTGCTATGAATTAAAAATGCTAAGTGTCAGAACAGAGCTGATGTTAAAGTCCTCAGTCTCAGAGCCAGATTAACATGAACCTGTTTGCTGTTTATTAGCAAAATCTTTTGTTGTTGACTGTTTCAAATGCCAGGGCTCTTTTAAATACCACTAACATTGCCAAAGCCTCATTTAAACGTGTATTAGCAAGGTAATCCTTCAATCATAAACTTGCCACTAAGACATAAAGGGGATGATTACTGACATTCTGTGCCCTTTTCAGAACTACCCAAGGGAAAAAATATAATGAATATCCTGGGCTCACAGTGACCACAGCCTCTTGATAAGAAAGCAAAGGAAAATAAACCAAAATTATGCCAGCAACCATTTCCCTTCTTGTTCACCTTTGATTTTACTTTAGATAACTGACAAAAGAGTTGCCCCCACAAAGTGTCTTTGTTCAGGGGGCTGCAGTTCTTATTAGTTTGATCTTTGTGGGGGAAGTAAAAATAGCAGAGTATGAAGTCTCGTTTAAGTCTTGGTCAATGTGTATGATACCGGGAGGAAATCATTCTTATCAATTTCAAAATGCTCAAACTTGTGATTCTCCCTTCCCAGACTCTTGCAGAGCTAAGTAAGGAACACAACTAATTGCCTGTTCAATGTCTGACCTACTACAACAGTACCACAGGCATCAGCATATCCTGCTGAGATGTTAAGAAATAATGGCTGTTGCAGTACCAAATTCAATATGATTTAAAATAAAAAAATCAATAAATGCACCCCATATATCAAAAATGTATCTGAATGAATCCTGAAAATCAGCTGAACTTATATGACAAGCAGATAAACTCATTTGCAACAACTCTATAACTATTTGTTCTGAATTCATCAGAACCTTCTCTTTCCTGCTTGCTTACTGGTTCCACTTTACAATAATGCATCCTTTCATTTGGAGTTTAAAAAATATCCTCAAGATGGCCATTGTAAAATGATGTGAAATTGGAATATTTCTTGTCACCACAAAAGCTTTGAAAATGCATATTAAAAACCCTCACCCTGCCTGGGAAGCCAGACAGTTATTCCTACTGTCAAGTAACCTGGTCAAAAAATGAAGTAACTTGAGAGTCACCTCCTAGGACTTGTTTGCACAGCACAGGATGAGCTGGGTCAGACATCGATGGAGCTCCTGAGTCTGGGGAACTGAAATCATCATGGCTCTGAGCAGTAGGTGCTCTCAGCATGCTTAAGGAGGACAAACACCATGAAAATGTGACAGTGGTCTTTGCAGTTCAGTGTTGTGTGTAGTGCAGGTCTCCTTGCTGCATGCTCCCACCTGCAGTGAGAACCTAGCTGGCCAAAGTCAGAAGTAGGAACCGGCCCGAACTCACTCTGAGCCTGAGGTACTCCTGGCATCACTGCCTGATAGGTGTACTCAGGGTGGCTGAGTAGCACTGAGGCAGTGTGGAAGGAGGAGAAACGCCATTTTACAAGAGGCAAAATGTGTCCATGAAAAATGAACCTACCAAATCCCACTTGATAGTTTGGTAGCTGAAGGGTTACGTTACTTTCTTGCTCTGTTTTGTTGCTTGTCTCTGTAAGCAGCTTTCTGTGTGCTAGGGGACCACTTCACCATTAGAGTAAATCCCCTGGAACTGCACAAGTTACCTCAGGGAAAGATTTGGCACCATGATCAGTGGCAAGCTGTAACTGCATGTAGCACTCTGTACCTTTCTGTAGTGTGGAAAGCCTTCTAACTTCCCTGAGGGGATGGCTGAAGCTTTAGTCCAGGTGTTCACATAGTCCAGATTCCTCACTGTTCACAGCAGTTCTCTGTGAAACTGTGTTTTCTGCCTTCTTTTATTTCAGCTATTTTGCTTCCTGTGAAAGTCCCCTGCACCAACTGGTTTATAAAAGAAATATGTATAGGAAATGGATAAACGTTAAAATCATATTCTGATCTTGGAAACATTAGTGTAAGTATAACTTTATGAATGTAGCAATGCTAAATAATGTAACTGAATTTGTATTGCTTAAAATGACATCTACACTTAAATTTTTGAACATTTTTTTCACCTTTACTCTCGTCCTCCTGAGCCAGTTATTCCCTTTAGGAGTAGTGCAGGAACACAGGACTCCACAGCTACTAGGAACCAACTAAATCAAAACGTCCAGTTATCTGTAGCTTGCAATAGATCTAGACATGTGCCCAGAAACCAGCTGCCACTAAAGGCAAACAGCTCGGAAATATATTTTTTGCAGCAAGAGGGCTCTGGCAGAAACTAAACTGTGCTTGACATGTAAGAGTACAAGCAGAAGAAAGTTAAAAAGCTAAAACCAAAAGGGTTATAGGTTAAAAATACTCAAAATATTACTGAATATGTACATGCTTTTATCTCCACACTGAGGGGGTCAGTGATCCATGATATATTTGTGATCACCAATTTCTGCCTTAGTGGAAAGTGGTAAAGAGTTAGGTAAGAAAGAAAGGGGAAGGCAAATATTTAGTCACTTCAAAATGAAATTTGTGACTTCTTTTTTTTTTTCTTTTTTTCTGAGTGGTGATTGCAGCTGACTTCACCCTAAATCTATGGGACAAACTACTTGGGACATATGGAGCCATGGTGGGTAGCATCTTATGCTTTAAAATTTTTCCCCTAAATTCTATATGATAAAGCATATACAAAGTGAAGTGGAAAAAGTCATGGAATGTGACTAACTCAGTTTTTTGAGTATCTTTTTAAAAATAATTCTAGGATAAAATAATAACAACAAAACCAAGAACAATAATAAGAGGAATGAAATAACTATAATAATAATAAGGAATAATAGGGAATCATAGGATTTTCAGATAGTTAAGATTTAAATCCAGGTTTAGGAAGCCCTCAGTTTTGGTCAGCTACATCCTATGCAGTATGCAGTCTACCTTTCATACCATTTTCACATGCATTTGCAGGACCATGCATAATGGTGCATGATGCATGTAAAATAGTTTACACCCAGTCACCAGTGATGCAATAATTAATTATACTCTTTCATTAGAATCTCCCTAACTTTGAGAAAATTTTAACTGCTCTCACGATTTTCACACTGTAGCTTGGAAATCTGTCACTGGAATTCATGCCTCTCCCAGAATTATATCCCCTTTTTTCTATCCAATTGGATTATTTCCTGTTCTCTCAATGCAGTAGCAGCTGGAGCCACTCCTGGCGGCTGCACCCTGCACTTCACACAGCTGCCTCCATGGCTTTTATTAATGTTTTCCATTTCTCATCCTGTTTTCTCACTGATGACTCTGGCAAAAGAGACACTCTCTCTATTGCAGTAAAAAGTAACACAATCCTAAACACCCATCTCAAAATAGATGAGAGTCTTTGTGGCTCAGATGCAGGAAAGAAAATCTGTGCCTACTGCTGCATGTTTATATGCCTCCGAATAGGCTGCAGGTTAGAAGGCAACAAGAGCACTTTGTTTCTATCATTATTTTTTAAAAGTCCATCAGGTTAATAAGAATTCCCATGCTCAGTGGTACCTTGCCAGAAAGCTACTTGTAGGGCCACTGCCTCCCTCCAGGTGTCACTGCCCTCTCGAGTACTGAGCCTCCGGACCGCGGGCGCTGATTGAGCCATCAATAAACCCAAATCAGGTCGGTGTGTGCAGAGTCTAATAGCTGATTTCATTACACCGAAGTGACAAGGCGTAAGCTGTCTGGGTTGAGGAATGGCATTGATTTCACCAAGGGAAGCAAAACCAAATGTAATATTAATCAATAATCCAAGACGAATCACTGTGAGCCTATTAACTTGATTTTTAATTCTGAGGAACAATTTGTCGTTAGTTGGAATTCTGGACTGGTTATTTTCTTACAAGTGGTGCATTTCAGGAAGACCTACTTTGAGTTCACAATTATTCTTTTAGAGGCAGAAGTTTGTAAACGAAGACACAAACAAATCCATTCATAATTAGTCTTCCTCTCTTTCAGGACAGTAATGATGACTAATGGTAACCATTTCTTGAGTCCATTTAGTTAATGGAATCATACTATTGGTTTTGTTTTATAAAATTTTTAAAATTTATTTCAGCTGCAACAGTCTATCAGGCAGTAAATGTCATACCACGCATCTTTGAAGTGCTTTTCTTTGAGATGAGATGGAATAATTGGAAAGGTTTTGGCCCCTTTAAAAGGGACACATTTTATATTCAAATGTTCATTTTATAGCGTTTGCATAAATTGGTCATTTTGACATCTATAAATTATCTCTAAAGCCATAGGTGGCTGAGGTTCTTCCTAGAATAAGGGTTTTTCTCTGGAAGATTTCCTCTAAAATTCTTATGATCTGCAAATGCCCTTTGAAAACCTCAATTATATTAGGGAATCAGAAATTCTGAGGCATGGTGGAATATAAAAAAAGGGCTGGGTTTGTACATCAAACAGTATCTTCAACAGACTGGTTGCAGAAGACAGAGACCTTTTACTGTTTTTCCTTGATATAATTTCCAAAATTTACTTTTCTGTGCCACCAGGTAAATCCCAAGGATTAGGCAAAGTATAACACCATCGTCAATTATACCAAAGAGCCAGCATGTGGAGCAGTTAGCAGTGATGCAGAGAAGAAAAGCACTGAACAGGGAGAGGTAGGCCTCCTCTGTTGCTGCCTTACTGTCATAAAAAAAAAAAAAAAAAGGAAAAATGTGGTTGCTTTTCATGCTGGTCATTGAAAGGCAATGGAATGAGGTAAGTTAAGGCTTGCATTCTTCTACAGTTGCTGCTGCTATAGCAGCCATATAAGCAAGGGGCACTTTTCATTTGCCAAGGTTTCCATTTGCTCAAGGTTTCCAAATAGAAAAAATAGAGGAGAAAGTAAAACTGGGGGGTGGTTAAAGATGGGAGGAAGAGAATATCAGATACATTTTTGTGTATGTCAGAGTGTGGGGCACACATAGTGGGCTAAATATATTCTTGATAAGGTTGTCCTTCAAAATAAGAGAATTACAGGTCTCCTCCATTTGTGTTTGTTTTTACAGTTCCCAGAGTCCAATTCCTGTGGTGTTCATGATGCAGCACAGCCATTTACTGTCTCTTAGATGGTAAGGTTTTTGCAGTGACAACTATGGCCTGTCACAAGGTTCAGCTAAAACCTTGCTGAAAGTGGTGACTACGAGTTTGGCTGCAGAGAGATGACTGAGATTAGGAGATTTTGCCCCAAATTTCAAGAGTGCTTTTGGCAGGGAATGTTGGACAGCACGAGAGATTGAAAGAAATAAAGGCTGTGCTATTTGGAGGTTTACTTTCACAATCTCATTAAAAATAAAAAAATACAATAAATCTAAAACATAAGTTAATAAAAATTTAAAAAGAGCATGAAGTCCAATTACTACCACTTTTCTCTGCAAATGTTAATGTATTTAATTTAGTATCTCTCAAAAGCTCTACTCAGATGCAAGATGTGCATTGTTGGTGGTTTGGTTTTCTTCTGCACTCAAAAGCTCATGAAACTTTTCACTGCTTATGAGAGTCATACAAGAGCCAAATAGAGAGCTCTGTGGTTTTTTGTTTGTTTTTCTGTCTTTTTCTGTAACAGTAGAAACCCTCAGGAGCTGGGACCTGAGGCTGGCTGCAGTTCTCAGAGAGGAAATTATCATCAAGTGATGCTCTTGGGGGGCAAGAAGAGCACCCTGGGATACTGAGGATTTTCTCTGAATAGCTTTTGAGACATTGGATATCTTTGTGGATTTTCTCTTTTGCTTGTTTAAATCTTTCATGACTCCAAAGCTGGATGTCCCAAATTTCTCTTGCCCGTATCGATCTCCCCCTCAGCAGATGTTCAGTTCCCATTAGTCATACTATTGCCTTCAACTGCAGGGGTTTTTTTTGGAATTGCTGCCTTTGTCCTTCTGTTCAAGGAGAAGTCTGAAACTTCTCTTGTTCTTCAGTTTTAAGGATGAACTTAAAGCTCCAGCACCTCTCTCTTACTATAATAGCATTATAGGGTAATCTAAGGTTTTGTAACTCCAGTCCAAGGCTTGTAGTTTGAACATAATTCTTGAATTTTCTGTAAAGTCTTGAAAAATAAGCTTGCTATGTGGGCATTCATCTTTTCTTTCTCCACCAGTAATGAAGTCTGTTTGAAGAGCAGTCCAGTGATTCAACAGTGGACTGTAATGAGGGCTTGAGGAACTGAGACTAAGAGGTGCAGTGAAGTGGAGGAACATAGATGGTGAGTTACCAGACTGGTTACTTTGTAGTTTAAAAAGATTGTAGGGAGATTGAACCTCATAAAAGGAAAATCTACTATTTCTCATCCCTTACGATATTCCAGGAGGTGTTCTAAAGCTGCCTGTAAATTTAGGAACAGCTTCCATTTAACAAGAGAAGCTGCAAGCAAGCTCTGGCTACACCCAGGGACTTTTGAAGACTTCAGTGTCCCATGGGACTGGTAATAGTTAAGTAAGCTATTACTTTAGTGGTGGCTGGCTTCATATGAGCAGGTTCAATGTCTCTAAGCACACCCTGCCTATGAACTTCCACATGGGCAGCCTGGCAGCTAGTGAGAACACAAGGGATATGAAAGATATGCACAACCTCTCACTGCATGAATCAGTGGCCACTGCATGTAATCCCCCACTGAAATTCATGGCTGGTTTAGTTATGCAGACAGCTCCTAAGAACAGAGACCTGAACAAACAAAATTATGCTTCACGTAAACCAACAACCAAACAAAACACAAAAAAACCCCAACCGACCAAGGAACTCAGCACATTATTTTCAGATTGCAGAAAACAGTGCCCTGGCACTTCTCCTAAACAATGACATACCAGTTTTCTGCTGGGGCATACATAATACATACAGTAAATATTGTCTTGCTTTCAAGAAAAAAAATATGTTGGACGTTACTTTACAAATTAATTAACCATCTAATTTTAACACCAGTCTCCAAACTTCAGGCTGTGGGAGCACAGCTGATGTCATCTAATTTCATGTAATTTGCAGCATAAAACCCCAAGTTAGTCACCATTTGCAAGGAAAAGAAATAGGCACTTGTTAGCTCCTGTTTGACTTATTTCAGAGGTCTGCATTGCATTACTTTGGATATTTACATGCTGGTGTAGGCAGTTCATTGCAGGATCTACCATCTCTAATTAATACAAGACTAAAAAGCTTCTAATCATAGGAACTATGCAAAGGGTGGCTTCTTCACAGACTTGTTTTTTGAAGATCTCCTAATGCATTCCTTTCTGCATTCTGCACTGGGCTGTTCACTTGTTGACCATCATGAACATAAGCAGAAAGCTCAATCATGTTTGCATTCCAGCTCCTCTGAATGCAAACCAAACTCCAAACGTCATCACAGCTTCTGTCATGACCATCAAGAAAACAATATTACATCAGTTTAATTTTAATAATTCTTTTCAACAAGGACAGAACAATCATTCTGTAGCCTTCCTGGAAAACTATTTAAGTAACAAAGAAAATGCTAAAACCAAATAATCAAAGCAGGACTTTAAGTTTGCGAAATCACTATAATTAGGACAAACACAGACAACTGTAGTGGGTTTCTCTTTTTCCTCCTCAATTATGTTTAATGAGTTAAGATGGGCTTTTAACTAATGAAAGCATGGGATTGTTAAAACATTCATAATTAATTAGATGAGTATAACTGAAAATACACATGTATTTAGAAGTTGGAAGAAGAATTTTGTTTTGAATATGATTATTAAATTTCAAAGTGTTATGACAACAAAAAGAAACATCCCAGTAATCATTCCCCACAATGTGGTTAAATATAAAGACACCAAATTTTTCTTTGTGGAGAAGAACAAAATTTTAATTGTGAATATAAAGACACACTAAAGCAAGTATCTTGGAATTTTATAATAGTCTTGAAGGTGTTTGTACGTGAGAGAGGGAGTTTTTTCTTGTATTTGCAAATTTAACAAGGTGAATTGTGGAAGGAAGCAACTAAAGATGAATATTAGGATATTTTTTCTTTTGCATTGGGGTCAAATAGCGTGTGAGACAGTCTCTGAAAGGAGGTAAAAAAAGCTAGGCCTTTCAAATTGAGCTCAGTAAAACAACAGAGCAAACATATAGTGGGAATCACTGCCTCACTGCCCCAAAGAGAGGAGCTACAACTGCCCAAGTACAGATGAGTGAAGCATACAAGCATGTAGTACCTATCTTGCCTCTATTATCCTTTCTTCCCCAGTCTTTCCATATTAATAAAAATAAAAAGAAAGATAGGGACTGGTGATATTATTGGTGCTTAATTAAAAGTTTCACGGGTCTCCAAATGCAAGATTCAAGTGTCTATCTTTGCTAAGCTCTCTTAAGTTCAACTCAGAATTCTGAGCAGTGAGAGAGCTGTCACAAATGCTTTTGTAACAACTTTGCGATGCCCTAATCGCTAAGGCGGCCTTAGTCCCAGAATACGTCAGATAATTTTTGTGGGTTGCTCTGATTCATGTTATCTTGGAAAGACACCATTATGCCAGCCTTGGCTGGCAGATGCTCAGTCAAATCACCTCTCAACTTGCCCTTTATTATCAAGAGATCAGGAGCTGGAAAGGAATAACACTGTAGGTGCTGAAGTAGCTGTCTGCCATACAGCTACACCAGGAAGAAGAGAACAAGAACAAAGAATAACCTCGGGTCCACAATTCAGGCACACAATGCAAGCCCTGTTCCCTGACATTTTGCAATCTGCTTTGTCTTTTTCACCTGTGGAAGGAGATTGTGAAGCATCCATAATGTCAGCTGAGAATTCTGTATTCCTTTAATACAAGAAGGGACTGGCTCTCCACACGGCCAGAGAGAAAAAGGGCTTTATCGGGTCAGATCAAAAATAGCCTGGTCCTGGATTCATTCTATTACAATGGACAATAGCAGAAACGACAGAAAAGAGAACAGAAAAAGGAGATGCAAATAGCAATAATTTGCCTAGATCTTCCAAGCAACAAGCAACAGTCAATCCCTGAACTCTCAAACCAAAGTAAAGCAAAAACTTCCACATATTCAGACTCTACACAGGAATCAGATTGTTTTTTTAAACTCTAAGGCAGTGGGATTCAGAGCTGAAATGGACTCAGGAGCACTGTAAGATGTTTCACAACCAGGAACTATGGTTACAGTTTAGCCCACATGTTTAAAATTAATGCACACTGCTATTTTTTGAATAGCCCATCAGTGTGTGCAGACAAGAGAAGCCAAGCCAACAAATTAGTAGACTGTCTCTTAGGGGAACATTTCAGTAATTTCTAATTTTTTGTGTTTGTTTCAGCCTTTTAAAAGTATTTCATACCTATCCTTTCTTTTCCTCCTCTCTCTTTCGTATCTCTTTTTTGAACCTTTAAATGTAGTTACTGAAACACCACATTCAGTAACACCTCTAGGCAATGCCTCCTGTGAGAGTCTACTGTGTTTTTAACTGATGACTGTAATTTCCATTGTTGCATTTCTCTTACTGTTCACTTTTCAGTGTTAGATGCACCGACCAACTTGTTCACATAGACCTGTGTGACTTCACAGCCCAGTTTTCCTTGGGAGAGGAGGGGACAGGAGAGTACTCTTCAAGCTGCTGTGCAGGAAAGAGCTTCGTTCATCTCAAGAGAAATAAAATAAGCTGGAATGGAATGGGAATTTGCTTTACAAATTCACTCTATGAGAGGCAAACTGACTTAGCAAATAAAGACTTTCACCTCTAAGTCACCAGTTTGAGGTCAGTTTCTGGTGCATGTCAATAGGAACTTAAAAGCTTTACCACCCTGTGACTTCTCTGCAGTTTCAAATTTAAAGAAATGACAGTCTCAGGCTAGTTTCTCATAAACACCATCACCGCTGTCACTGCTAATTGGGCACTTGCTGGAAGCATTGGCAGAGCAGCAAAAAGACTGAATGAGCCATTGACATTGAACTCACCTCTCATTGCTGCATGCTCAGGGAGGCTCTTTGCTCCTGGCTTTATGCTGGCTGTGCGTTGGTAGAGGTAGACCTTGTAGTCTGTTTCTGCCTTCTTATCTTGCCTTGGGAACACAGCTCTTTAAAAATTGCGTTTACCATTTATAACTAATATATCACCATCACTTAACATAATTTTGAAGAGGTAATCATCAAAGAGCAATGGGTAGGAACTATGGGAAATTTTGGTTTAATGTCAAGAAAAACATTTTGAGAACAATACACTGTGTTTTTACTAACCTGTGTCTGACACAGTCTGGCTGACAAACTAGACATATCCCAAAATATCTAAGGCTTGAAGGAAGGCCTTTTGAAGCAAGGCTTACTTCCATAAGCTGTATGAACAAAGATGAACCTCTGTAGCATGTTCTGCTAACTGTCCCCCAGGAAGAATCTTCCATCTGGTGTCTTCCTCTAACTACAATTCAAACTGATCAGCACTCCTATTACCCCAAAAAAACAGGCCATTTTTTCATTTTATTATGTATATCATTGCATATTATATTTTTTTCATATTAGAGACAGAAGAAAATTTAGACTTTCAAAATCCAGGATTGGACAGACCACTTCTAATCTTTAACATTCTATACTCTATTGCTAGAGGAACTTGTTTTACAAGCACTTCTATTACTCAGTGAAATTGGTTCCTCAGGACAGGCAAAATCCTAAGTATGTAAGGCTTAAAGTCACACTTTAAGTTTCCTGATCACTCAGCACTAAATCAGGGTTTTTTTAATATACTCAGAAAAATTGATAAACAAACTTATTTCTGAATTAAAGGCCTCAGCAAACAGAAAACATCCTCAGGTCCTATGCTCTTGCATTTGAGAAGACATTTCACTCAATTGCAGTCCTCATATTCCTAATTTTTTTCACACAGAAACTCCTGTATAGAGTTTGCTCTGACCATAGTTTTGTGGGAGGTGGGCTGGGGAGAGAAATAAAAAAAACCCAAAGAATGAAGGATTATTGTTAGGAGAGAAACTCAGTGAAATGTTTACTTTGTGATTTCTAAAGGGGTTTAAACAGGACATCAGCACCAAATTGTGCAGGATGGAGTGGAATAAGGCGTTGACTGACGCTCAATCTGCTAAACTGGTATGACCAAAATACTGTCTTCAGCTTTCAGTCTGTCCTGGCCAGAGATAAATAGGGCGGAAGAACAAATGTGTGTCAGCCTCATGTGTGTATCTGACAATTCAGTTTATTAATTTAGGGCAATGGGGGTGGCCTTGCAGTTCTATGACTCCCTGTAAATGACAGTCTCTGAGGAGTTTGCTCTTATCTTGTTCTGCCAGCCCTGAGAAGCCACCAAAATTACCAGCAGAGAGACAGAGCAGACCACTTACAAAAAAATTCTTGGTCTATCTGTAGTAGTCATTTATTCTGTCAAAATGCAACTGAGCTGAGCTTTTGAAGGTATATTATGTACTGAAGTCTATGGGACCCATTAAGATGCATCCCAGAATCCTGGAGGAATCGGCTGATGTAGTTGCCAAGCCACTCTCCATAATATTTTAAAAGTCATGGAAGTCAGGCAAAATCCCAGGTGACTGAAAAAACCAAACATTGCACTCTTTAAAAAGGTAGAGAGGAGGACCCTGGGAACCACTGATCTGTCAGCATCACCTCTGTGCTAGGGAAAATCATGGAACAAATCCTCCTAGAAGTTGTGCTTAGGCACAAGGAGGTCAGGGAGGTGATTTGGGACAGCCAGCACAGCTTCACCAAGGGCATGTCCTGTCTGACCAACCCAGTGGCCTTCTCTGAGTGGAGTGGCTACATCAGGGGACAAGGGAAGGGCTACAGATGGCATTTATCTGGACTTCTTTAAAGCCTTGGGCATGGTGCCCCACAAACCCCTTTTCTCTTAAATTGGAAAGGGATGGATTTGATGAGTTGACTGTAAGATGCATAAATTTGCTGAGGAGTCAAATCCAGAGGGTTTTAGTCAATGGCTCAATGCTTGATGGACACTGCTGACAAGTGGTTCCTTTTAGGGGTCCATATCAGAACCAGTGTTATTTAATAGCTTTAATAATGACACAGAGAAAGGGATCAAGTACAGCCTCAGCAGATTTGCAGATGACACCAAGATTAGTGGTGTGATTCCCACACTCTGAAGGACAAGATGTCATCCAGAGGGATCTGAACGAGCTCAAGAAGTAGGTCCATGAGAACATCATAAGGTTTAACAAGACCAGTGCAAGGTGTTGCACCTGGGTTAGGGCAACCCCCTGTACCATCACAGCCTGGGGATGAACAGATTGGAGCAGCCTAGCTAAAAAGGACTTGGGGGTGCTGATGGAAGAGAGGCTGGACTTGGCCCAGCCATGTGCACTCACAGCCCAGAAAGATAAACATGTCCTGGGCTGCACTCAAGGCAGTGTGGCCAGCAGGGTGAGGGAGTGGATTCTGCCCCTCTCTCCCCTCTGGTGAGATCCTACCTGCAGTGCTGTATCCAGCTCTGGGGTCCTCAGCACAGGATGGACACTGACCTGTTGAAGTGAGTCCAGAGAAGGGCCACCAAGATGATCAGAGTGCTGGAGCATCTCTCCTATGGGGACAGGCTGGGAGAGTTGGATTTGGTCAGCCTGGAAAAGAGGCAGCTTTGGAGTACCCTCATTGCAGCATTCCAGTACCTGAGGGGAGCCTAAAGATAGAGACTATTTACAAGGACCTGTAGCGACAGAAGAAGGGGGGAATGGATTCAAACTACAAGAAAGTAGGTTCAGATTAGGTATTTGAAAGAAATGTTTTTCTGTGAGGAAACAGGTTGACCAGAGAAGTTGTGGATGCCCCATTCTTTGAGATGTTCAAAGGCCAAGCTTCATGGAGCTCTGAGCAACTGTGTCTAGTGAAAGGTCTCCTTCCTCATGGTAGGGGATATAGAACTAGATGATCCTTAAGAGACCCAAATCATTCTATAATTCTATTCTATTAAACTATGATTTTTGGGTTTAGGCATCTTCCTGGTATTTACACTTGTATGCTTAAGTTCTTGTCCAGAGCTAAATCCTTTTCAAGGCATTACCTTTCTGGTATTTTACCAGATGCAAGCTGTTATTTCTAACAAAAGCTATTTATGCTGTAGCAACTATTGTCTAATAAGATAATATGTATTCTATCAGATAGACTTTTGTTGATCTTGGGATAAACACAAATATGCTGATAATTGCTCAAACTGAGACAGTTTTCTCTTTATATTTTGGCATGTAGGAGGTTCACAGACCTTTTCCATTGTTGTTAGTGTCTAGAGTAAACAGAAGCTAATGCACTGGTGATATATAGCACACAACTACATGAGAAAAAACAAAAGGCTAATTTACACTGAACTTGTAGACTATGCCATGAGTAGGAATTTGGCATCCTGTCTCACACAGTCAGAGAGAATAGTTCTTTTTTCAAGATTAATAGGTAAAATTCAAGAAGGTGATCATTCCTGCACAGAAGCCAAATGAACTCTATATAATTTGCACATCTCTTATCAAAATCATTAAAAAATCCCTTTTCAGTCATGGTAAAAATATTTTCCTGAGTCAGAACTCCCATCACATCTCTTCTTTTCCTAGGTTTATGGTCAGCCTCTGGGATTCAGTATCACAGGAATTCAGCCAATCATATATGGTGGAGGAAATTTTAAATGCTGTGGGCTGACAGCGGCAATCATTTTCTTCAACATATTCTTACTTCAATAACATACTTCACTAAGACCAGTAACACTTTACTCTCAATTGCTCAGTGTATTCTAAAGAAAAAAAAAATTGTCCTGGAAATTAATTTTGAGAACAGGATATAGCTTTGGCCATTTAAAAATAAAAAATAATGCATGATCAATTTTGAGTCAGTGTAGGTTGATGTTTTTAATCTCTGGATAGCAGGAATCAGCTGTTAAGAAATGCAGCAGATCCTTAAGTTCCTTGCATAAACGCTAGGCTTCCCACTGCATTTAAAGCTATGTTCTCAAAATTTTGATACCTATCTACATGATTTTTTCTCAAGTTGAGAGCACCCAGATGATTTTTCCCCAATCTTGCCCTTTGGAAACCAGCCTTAGGGGGAACCGTCTGCTTTATCACAGGGTGTGTTTGCCCTCAGCCCTGTGGGATGTTACTTTCTGTTAGGACTGGATGGATGACAGAGAGTTTTAGTCTTCTCTGCACCTTTTAGCTGTTTGGATACCTATCCATAAGAAATTTCTGGTTTTTGTGATGTATACATGTGTACATACCTCACATAATAGGTCCTGCCTATGATCGGGGATTTTAAGTACTGCATCAAATTTAGTCATGTTGTTAATAAGTTCACAATTCTATCACTTTTTATGCAAGTATTTTGTCACAAAACCTTGTAAAATATATATTTCCACCCTCTGAAAGAGTTTGATACTTTTATTTCGTAATGAAGAAGAGATTTTGTCATAGTAAATCTCTGTCAAAGAAGAGGGAAGCCCTTAATATTGGAGTCTAATTTTCTGCTCAAAATCCTTTCTCAGACTGGTTTGCATTAGTAGAGGTAAAGATTTTTCTCTGTTTTGACAGGGCACCCTCACTTAACCTGCACTACGAGTGAAGTGGCAGTCAGATCACTCTTCAGTGTGAATATTAATGAGAATGTTCATAATAATCCTTCCCTTTGACAGTGGAACAGGAGCTAAAGTCCAACAGCAGGATCAAACAGGGTGGCATGGTACATGCATCAAACCATCTGGCTAATGCATAGCTCAAGGAAATGAGCCAAAACATTTCAGTCAAAACTCTTCACTGGAACAGTAATAGCCCATGAGTTCCTTTTCCCTAAAAACCCTAGAGGCAGAACAAAATATCCTGTCAAAATACATCAGTGCAGTGGAGCAAGAAAAACAAAAACTTCAGACAGTGCATTTGACCATGTGAAGGTGTTTGTTTATTCCACAAAGAATTTTTTTCTACTCTGCATTTTGCTCCCTCTCCCTCACCTGTCTTCTTTCTTTTACCTTCACACAAACTCTATGTCTGGCTTTAAGGCCATTAATTTATTGAATTAAAACTACGTTTCATCTAAAAACAGTGTTTGCTACAAAACTTCCTTTTTTTTTGTAGTTCATTGTTGTGTGACTAACTCAGTTACTGAACTGACTCCTATAATTTCCCCAATCTGTGGCAAAGCGAAAGGCAGGTTTCTAAAGACTTGACTGCTAAGGACATCTTCCTGGATCCTGAGGCTTAAATATGAATCCAAATACTATATTATTATTATATACGATTCCTCAGCATTGATATTGGTCATTATATTAGTACATCTTTGGTAGAGAAGCATGCTGTTTGTGATATTAATAACTGAACTTCCTCTTACTAGCCACATTTCCATGGTCCAAAAAGCCCAAATAATGAGTTTCCAGCCCATTCTAAGATGCAATACTACTGGACATAAATAAGGTGGTAAAAGGAGATAGACAGAGGCCAGCAGCCACCAGAGCTCCCAATGACATTAAAGCCCCTAAAAATGCTAAATGTACAGTTCTACACATAGATCTCAATGTTTGTTAACACAGGAGTGTTTCCAAACAGGACACATTTGATGGCTTTTTAACACATTTGGTGACAGAGGCCAGATACACTGGACTTTCACTGCTGCAAATCTAACCACAAAGGATGAACCTGCAAATTCCCTTCTTTCTCCACTAATCACTAACATGCACAGACTGTCATACTGAAATGGTATAACAGGTTAATACAGAAGTACACTGAAGAAATGTCATTTTTAGTGTTCAAGTTTGGAATGGCTGGTGCAGGTCAAATTCAGGGAGGTAGCATATGGAAAAAAACATGCTGAGAGGAAAATCTGAATATTCAGATTGTACCTGAAATGGGAAAGAATGAAGCCAAGCTTTTAAATTTCAAACCCAAGGTCAGTCCTGTTGCCAGGAGGAATTTTGCAGTATTGTTATCTTTTAAAGTCTGGGAGAAAACAGAAAAGTTTCTAAGGCAGGCATATGACTGCACAGCTAATTGCCATGTGCTGCTGTATGATGCAAGAGAGATTTACCTGAGGCCTGCAATGACCCATCGAGTCATACGACAATATGATATAAAGGGGAACTGATTATTGATCTGGGAGCCATGGAGCTCCCGCTTGGGTGAATTCTCAGGCAGGAATAGGTGATTTAATATTTTGCCAGAATTAGTCTCTGAGAATAGCTTTTTTTCCCCAAAATAGAAGTATCTGTAAGATCTTTACAGTGTTAAATAGAATTCTGCTGGTGAAAATTCTCAGAATCAATTCTGCACACATTTTGAAGAATGTCCGTAAATTTTAGCATAAAAAACTCCACCCAAATAAGACTGTCTTGTTTAAAATCAGAAGTTGTTTTAAAGTTCATAGAAGTATTTTTATTGTTAAAAATACTTGAGATATCAAGCAGCTTTTTTAAACAGCTAAAACCCAGAGATTTGGTTGGAGAAAATTTCTATCCGCCAAACCTTTCTGAGCTGAAATATTGTGGTGTTGAAAACGTCACTGATCTTCGGGTTCTCAATGAAATCTATTTAATACTGCTCTCCTTCTTACACTCACTGAAGTTTTAATGAGAACTGTTGTATTTACAGGACAGTTCATGTTGTTTGTAGATGAAAACTGCAATTTCATTAAAAAGTGGGGGGATTTGAGAGATTTTTTTAAGATTTCCTGAAGTTTTTTCAAAATTTTTTTTTAATTTTAATTTTTTTTCTATCCCTAAAGCCTAAGTAACTTTTTGATTCAAAGCAAATAGCTTCTCTTTACATAGGGAAAATTTAAGGTTGACTGTCTTACACTTACTTTAAATATTTATAAGCTTACATAGTAGATAGGATAAGTTAATCAACCTAATGCCTAGAATCACAGACCTTGTCTTGCTTGATGTTGTTTATTAAATGTATTGTCTTCTATGGCTTTGAATAGCCTTTTAATGTCCTGTTCTTTGATACTAGATCATCACTGATAATAATGCTGCTACTGCAGGTAATGCAGCTGTTACTACTACTATTTTGGAAGCACCAGTAATATGTAGCTGAAATCAGAGGATTTTTTTCTTGGAAGATCAGCACAAAAAAGCCAAATCCCCCCAAAATGGTCCCACAATTGAAACATAATAGTAGACTCTGTATCATTAGCACAAAGTGCTACAACTCTCCTCCTGATTTTTGTGTAGTGAACAATTTTCTCAAAAGGAATTAAAGAAACCCCACACTTTACCTGAAGAATCAATAAGGAAAATCACTATCCCCAGCCTATAATGTGTCTTCTGTTATGTAACATTCTGTTAATTTCAAATGGACGTTCATAATGAGATGCAGTAAAATGTTTAAAACGGCTCTTATTATCACTTTTATTCTATTTCATTACATAATTTTTTAACATGTTCACAAAACTCTTACATGTATATTCCCAATTAATCATAATTTCACAGCTAGTCTGAAGATGCTCTGTACTTAGCAGGGGTTTTCTTTAATCTATATCTAGATCAGCTTTTGTAATTATGTCTGTTTCAGAAAATGTATTGTGAGAGCAATATAACTAGTATTCTTTCACTAAAAATGTCAGCCTGTCCCTGCCATTTTTGTACTTAAAAAACTTAAAAAATACTTTAAAAATAGTCTTTGTTAGTAGTGAACATATGAAGACAGTCTAAAAACAAGATTACCATATAATTATCCTTTATATATCTCAATATAACCTTATATATTTTTATACAGGGATATAACTTTTAAAAATGCATCAGAGTTTTTAAAATTAAGGCCTGACATTATGAAATCCTTGTAATTCTGAAACTATTTTTGTAAATTAAGCAAGGTGCTGGAAAAGATTTAATTCACAGCCTTTAAAATTAAGATATGACCTTTCTATATAATATATTTCTCTATTATGCCATATTTGAATGACAAAATTTACCTTTTTACTCTTATTTTATTCATTTGTATATAGAAGAATGTATTCCAAAGTTAAAATTAATACTATCTGCTGCAAATAATGGTGGGTTATCAAAACTCAAACAGTTTGAGACTGATGTAATCTTTATGCTTTATTCTTATAAACTCACTGTAATTTTTTGAACATAATTAAGCTGAAATAAGCTAATTTCACTCAGGTGATGTTGATATCTGCATGGTTTTAAAGTATTAGTTGCTGCAAAGAACAAGTTGTTCTATGAAGAGTCATATTTGGGAAAATGAAATTCAGAAGGGTTTGTGTTCATCCCTACACAGCCTCTTACCACAACACTGTCACTCTCTTCCTTGTCCCTTTCCCAGTGCTTTGAAAATCTCCTGAATACATTATAAGGAATAGAGAGGAACAAACATTAGAGAAAAAAAACCCCTGAGCTTTGATCTGCATTTATGCCGATGGACTGATGTATATCTCAATGCATATTTTTAATAAAAAAAATAAAAAGAAAGAAAGTAGTTTAACTTTACATAACAGCTTTAAAAGGAAAAAGCATCTGATCACTTTACAAGCTGCAGAAAACATGACTCAAAACAATAATAAGTAAGTATTGCTGCCCTTAGTAATTCAGTAACATTTTTAAATCTACTCATCTGAAAAGCTTTTTCCTCAATTTGGGGAGTGAGCATTGACTTGATAGACTATTATAAAACCATTCATTATGTCTTGGGTGTATCTAAACCAATTCAGAATTCATCACTCAAGAGTCAAGCTTAGATCAGGGTGGTCTTATTTTTGCTGTACTCACAGCAGAGCAATAGATACTAGTGTTATGGCTAATATAGCTGTTTTTATTTCCTGATAAATACGAGAGATGAAATTGCCTTCAGAAATTGAGAAAATCATTGTATAGATAGTAACCATATATAGGGTAATCTTAGTTGCAGTTCCCTTGGGAGGACTAGACAGATTATTTTTGCATTTTGTTTCTGTTTTGAGTCATGTTTCCTGCCACTTGTAAAATGATCACGTGCTTTTGGTTTTAAAGCTGTTACATAAAGTTAAATTACTTTTCTTTCTTACTTTTTTTTTTTCCAATAAAAAATGGGTTTACTTGGCTGAAATGTACACTGAGAACCAGATTTAATCAACAGTACTTTACTTGTTTGACTGATTGATTCAGCTGCCCTCTTTCTCAAGCAGTGAATGAAATAATCGATGTCTCTAAAAATAGGGAACAGAAAGATAGCTACAGAATCACTGAAATAAATAGCATAAAACTTTATAAAGGAAGGATTGCCAACCTACCTGCTCATATTCCTGTCTATCCTGCACAGCCTGAAGTTTGACTTTTCTCAACAAAGCTGTCTTATATTTTTTTTTTAATCTCTCTTTGAAAATACTCCCTAAGAGGAATCCTTATTCTCTGGCAGAAGCCACATCCTCTAAAGTAGCTCGGGTTTGTCTCTTTTTTACCCATGCCTTTACAAATACATAGATACAATCAAAAATGTAGCTCTACTATAAGACAAGGCAATATCAAGATACATCTGAAGAAATATCTGCAAATCTTTCACAGACAAAGGCCCGTGCCAGTGGTCAGAGTTACGTAGATATTTTTTGAGTGTCGGGGGCCGGGTGCTGATGCTGTCAGGTTGCATGGGCACAGTGATATTGGAATGCTCAGTGACCCATCTCAGATGTTCCCCTGCTAGACAAAGCAAGTATCTCCTTCTGTCTGTCAAGCACGTCTGACTCATGCAGCATGCTCAGAACCACACCTTGGTTTAATGTCTCTATTTAAACTGATGGGAAATAAAGAATAGCCTGAATGGTCAGATCTTATTTGCATGTTATAACACTGCTAGAGCTTTTCTTGGTTTAAAAGTCTAAGATTTAAAACAGCTGAGGATCTGGTTTTTGTTCTGATGAGAAAAATGTAGGACTTCATAGCACACTGCTTCTTTCCTGTAGGTGCTGAAGGACATGGGTGCTCCACCAGGTGACTTGATTGAGCTCTGGCAGGGAGTTTTGATCATTAGTGAACAGTAAATACAATATGGCAGCAAAATGGTTACTTGATGAGAGAGCACTAATAATGACATACAGCAACTAGTGGGTCTGTGGGAACGACAATCTTGAGTGGAAATGGCTACATGCTTCCCCTATAAGTGATATATTAAAGAACTGCATAATAGTGGTCTCAAAAACTGCACATCAGTTTAGGACAAAAGACAGCTTGAACAGCTACACTACTTTGACCTTAAGAATCCAGCTTTCACTGTGGCTTCTGTTTTGAGGTAAATATAATGTCTGTTATTAGGTGCAACAAGTACTATAAATCTTTTGGTGGAAACATAACTCATTTTCCAGTGAAAAACTTGATGCATCTCCTTTGGAAATGTGGTTTTGCCTAAAACTATTTAAAATAGTGCACAAAATAATCAGAATCTTGTGCAAAAAACACCCCCCCAAAAAAAACCCCACGAACCCCAAAAAACAAACAAACAAAAAACCAAACAAACAAACAAAACCCCAAAAAACCCAAAAAAACAAAAAAACTGCCCAAACCCAAAAAAACAACAAAAAACCCAACAACAACAAAAAAAACAAACCAAAACAAAAAACCCAAACCCAAAACCAAAACCAAACAAAAACAAAAACCAAAACCTCCAAAAACCAAAAAACAAAAACAAACCAAACCAAACAAACAAACAAAAAACCCAAAACTCAGCAAAAAAACCCCCAAAACCCAAAAATCCCACCCCCCCTGCCAAAACCCACAGCCCCCCCCAAAAAACAACAACAAAAAAAACCACACCCCAATCCCTCCTGTCTCTCTCCAGTGCAGTTATTTCCAGGTTCCTTCCAATGTCTATAACCTAGGTCAATGGTTTCCTGAAACTTCTACCTTGAGACAAAATATTTGGATCTAACATTTCAATACTGGTGTTACACTTTGTCAATACACAGAACAACTCTATCTCTATGGCACTTAATTGAATGAAATAATGTTATAATTGTTCATAACTGACTATCCTTGTTGTTGTCATTGGTCTGGAAATGTAAGTGTATTTGTTTGGCCTATCAGTATGAATGTAAGATATTTTGCTCTACAGAAGCTGAGGAAGAGGTGGAGAAAGAAAAAGAAATCCAAGTAAAAAGTTAAAGCTCATCTGATAAGAGGGGTTTTGGATTTTTTTTTGTTTGTTTGTTTTCCTAAATTCTGGCTGCATTTTTTCCTAGGCTCCTTTACACCACATAGAATAAGAAACAATTTTTTGAGTAACTTTTTTCTGCTAAAAGTATAGGTTTCAGAATATATAAACTTTTCAGATTTTTTAAAATCAATTTTAGTGGTTTTATCATAACAGAAATAAAAAAAATGACAGTTTCAGTATGTTTAAATGTTTTGAGCAAAGACTGTTTCAAATTCCCTTATGTTTATTTTTAATCCTTTAACCTGCAATCCAAGTGTAATTTTTTTTTAAGAAAAGCAGATTTTTTAACTGGATATATAGTGAAAATATTTTTCCTTTTTTTCCACCATTTTTTTCCCATAACCTTAGCATTATTTCTGTTTAGTTATTTTTTTCCTTTCCTTTTTTTCCTTAAACACATAGCTCTTGTGAAAAGGGAGCAGATGGCTTGACTGAAACTTGGTTTTCTTTTATTTTAATATCTTGCACAGCATACTGACTTTATCATCCTTTCCATGCAGTATACAGATTCACAGCCCAAATCAAAACAAAGTATGAAATAAGGGCATGATAATCATGAAGAACCTGGGTCCTTCCTGCATGATGGCCGGACAGAACATAACAGCTTTCCTACCGTGTGAATTTTATATATTTTAGATAAAATCTGTATTGTTTATTTTTCCTGTGGTGTATGGCTTTGATATGACCATTTTATCAATGGTCTTAAAAGATATATAAAGTCAGCCCTTTATTCAGTCATTTTGGATGGCCAGGTACGCGGTTGTGTTATGAAGTAACACAAACAAATCTCCTTTCTAGTCTTCATAAGGACTTCATTCCACACTAGAAGAATCACCTACTCTAATCTTCATCAAAGGACACATCCATGGCTGTCAGCCTACCCTCTGTTTTGAGCTTCTTCCCAGGTTGCTCTCATTATGTTTCATTCTCCTTGAGTTCTAGGACACCAAAAAATCCTGAGAGTTTGAAATATGGATAGTATGAGAAAGGTGATTTTTTTAGAATTCTACTTATACTTGGTATAAAAAAAAAATCCTGATGTGCAAATTGTTCTACAAACTGATTTTCTATAGCTAACTGTTACCCTACCTGCTCGTTCATCTCAGGCTTTCAAGTTCCAAACATGTAGTCAAAAAGCCACATGACTGCTAGGCACTTAGCAGCAATCAAGGCAGGTGTGGTGTCTCCCCCAAAGAGCTTTGCTCCAATTCCAACCTGCCTGCTCTACCATGGGTAGCAAATGCTTCTTGCAGAATCCCTGAGGAAGCTCATTACTTCAGCTGAGCTAAAATATTTTTTTCTAAACAAACACAGCAAACTGCACTGCCTTTGTAAATAAAATTATCCTAGTCAGAAAGCTGTCCTCTTACTTCAGAAGTATATATTGAAAAGCTGATTAAATTCCTTCTGTCTTTTCCATTGAAACTCCCAAAGGAAGAGTGTCTTCCCTATCGTAGAGCTAGCTACCTCAGCAGCCACATTTAATTCCATATTTCTTTTCCTCTGATGTGGAGTGACAAGCAATGGGCTCTTGGCTGCCCTACCAGATGAGAAGGATTGTGCTGCTCTTGTCAGTAAGGTGGGGAAGTTTACATCCGAAGGTCATCTGGACATTCCAGTAGCCTGAAAAGGACTGAGAGGACAAGTGCTTCTCATTGCTTTTGGGTAAGGCCCTATCAGTTGTGACTGAAGCCTAGTTAGAACCGTGAATTACAAAAAACATCAAAATTAGGAAAGATAAGATAGAGTTGTCCCTCTTTTTCTTGTGGTGTAAAAGCAGACCAGGAATTTTCCGATCAGTGAATGTGACTTCTGGCAGGAAAAAAAAAAAGATGCAGAAATATAAGATATTGTATCTTTTGCCCACAAACTTAAGGGTTTGTGATTGCTGTTTGCTGCTTCTTCAGGAACTTCTGTAATAGGATGATAGTGTAGTACCTCAAAGGCATAAAGATATGATGCTTTTCAAACACCTATAGCATTTCCTTCTGTGGTTCCAATTATGAAAAAACCCAAATGGAATGGCTATAGCATTCGTTCATCTGGTGGTGGGATGAATAAACCTTACAGAGAACTGTGAGATACTTTGAAAATACAAAATAAAAATTCTCAGTGGATGAAACAAAAGATTTCAGTCACAGGCAGCTGCCACAATTTTAAATTGAAATTTTAGATCAAATGAGTATTCCTTTAAAGTTAGGAATCTACAGACACAAATCTCCACTCTCCTCAGAGGGGACAAATCATGTTACACTCTAGCTCACAGGCAGGCAGGAGATGGATTTAAAGTTATGCCTAGCCAATTCTTGTTCATTTATTGGCTCACACCACTTAGTAAACATTCTAAGTAAGGAATTGTACAAGTGTAATTGTATTAACTGGTTCCAGGCTGATCTAAACTTATTCCCTTTGAGATAGAGCACTGGATTCCCTGAACATGTTTTTCATCTCTGGATGAGTTTCAAAGCAGATTCATTATCAGATATCTGTCAGGATCACTTTGAGTGTTATGTGAGTATTAGAATTAAATAAACATTGGAAAATCAGAGACAGATGTTCAAACAGGTCTTTCCTCTGTTTTTTAAATGAAAAAAAATAATTTATGTTTTTCTTAAATGGCAAGGTCTTATAAATTTGGTATACTTCTTTTCATTCTGTCAGGGTTATATTTTTTATAGATTTTTAAATTTGTTTTTCTGTTTTTTCTTATTTTTTTCAGTACTGATTTTGTTACACCTTCACAGGCAGATGGAATAAGACACTGCCTTCCAGATGTTTATGAAATAACCTGGATCAATAGAAGGCCACTGCAGATCCTTTTCCACAAGTCCAGCTATGATGTATCTGTGTAGTATAATTTTCTTTTACCTTATCTGCTAAGAGCAAATCTCTTAGACTGAGTAGTAGATTTTGCTGAGACACCACCTGAAAAAAGGAAAGTTAGAGTGTCCTGACACATACAGGGTCACTTGTCTGAATGCAAGAGCAGGAAGGAGGTGATGATGTTTTGTGTCATTTTAGATGTCACCAGCTCTCCCTTGGCCTTGGAAGGAGGCATTCACACAGTGCCAAAAGTGGCTTTGATATCCACTAAGTGTTGAAGACTCTTTTAAGATCCATGTACAGTTTGTATAACTTTGTATCTTCAGGCGCAACTGAGATGTCTGATAAAAGTCAGAAGTCCAGTCTCCTCCTAAGAGAATGCCAACACACTAGCACTGCAGAGATGGTAGAAGACAACTGTAAAGTTATTTCTGAGCCATTCTTCTCTACAATTTCAAGTGAAGCCATACAAACTCCTGCACCATAGATAGATATTCCCCACAAGTACAATTGTATGGAATTTTATTTTGCTTTAATTTGCCTTTTTTATCATATTATTCTAAGTATTTTTCCTACATGTATTCACAACATTTTATAGTATAACCAGTGACATGTAGTCATCATTTTAAAGTGAATATAATTCAGGTTCAGACATTTTGGCAAACTCTTAAGATTTGAAATAAGACCTATGTCTTCACTTCTATCTTAAACTAAACAAAAGATGTAACTTTAGTGTCTCAAATAGATGTTTGGTTTCCTATGGAAGGAGAAATATACCCTTGGTATTTTTATCTACACTGCTTTCTTAGGAAATAAAAGGAAACTTGGATATTTTTCTTATACCTTTGAAAATGCACAACAGCTTTAGCAAATTGTATATATTTAGTTTGCTTATCTGTACCTACTGCAAGCTGCAATACATCAGGGAAGCAGTTGCAATGGAAAAAAGTCCTGAAGCCACAGTATAGAATTTGCTATTCATAATACTGGTTCTTTGCACAGGAAGATAACATTAAGATGACTTTTCCGTTGCTGTGCCTGTCTTTATACATCGGCTAATAAGGCTGATGTGATAAGCTATGTCCACAGAAATGATGGGTATGGCTGGGGAAGGGTTTGTTTAGTGCAGGTGGCATGCAGTTATTCTCAGCAACACCAGACAAAGACAGGAATAGAAAAACAGCTATAACTTAAAGTCTGATTGCACTGTCAATGACAATGTAATAGGAAAATATGGAAGCAGACTTTAATCAGCTGTTCTACAGCTTAGTGAACCTAGTGCTTAGCAAATCCCATGCTGAATTTAATTTTGCTATGGCTGCATAGTAACAGATAATGCTTAGCATTGGGGGTCTATAACATGCTTCAATCTGAGGTGTAGAGGCTTACTGGACATTCTGTCTCAGGTATGCCAGGACCAAAGATAAATAAAAGTATATACTCCATTCACCATGGCTGTAACTCTGAAAAGTATCCTGGGTAGGTTGCATGGTTTTGTTCTTGATTAGATCATATTTTTCTTGTGATAACTGTAGATGCTTTTGCTGTTGTTTTAAACTTTTATTACATGCCAAATCTTCCATGTAAATCTGAACTTGAGCACAATTAACTATTAGCATATATGAAAATTTCATTGGCTGTTAGGGGGAGTAAGTCTCTATAAAAAACTAACTATATTCTAATACAGTTTGCCCTTCTTGTATCTTTCCCTCTTTCTTTCTAATTCTGACAGCATTTTCCAGAAATCCCATTAATGAAAGACTATGAGTCACTAATTACAAAGTTATGTCATTGAAACTGTAGTTCAAAATCTATAAAAGTTAATAAAGCCTCTCTAATGGTGTAAGTTATATCAATTTACAAGCATAATTAAAAGTACAACTGAAACGAACCAATTTTTCACCTTTTGAAGAACTTCCAAGTCACTTCTGATTTCTTTTAATGTGGAAAATAATGTACCAAATAAAATGATAGACACTAAGACACAGAGATAAAATCCTAAGGATGAGGTGCTCTGCCAGTGGTGTCAGTGTTATAGGATTCAGATAGTTTTATGCCCAAGGGTGTTGTAAGCCTATAAGATTTACCATTGTATCACGATTTCTTTCCTCTTTGTTAATATCTGTGGGCACCACTGGAAAAAAATAATGAAAACACAAAAGTGAACAGGGTCTTGACTGGGATTAGGTGATGCAGACAACTCTAATTGGAACCGACTTCCCTCAGGGCAGCGATGAGTAAAACTTGAGCCCACTGCTTGCTCCAAAATGTCATAAAAGAGCTATTTTCCTGTACTTGTGGTTGAACACTGTTGATTTAATTACAACAAAAAGTGATTGGGAAATATTTTTAGGAGAGATTAGTTTCCTGTTGTCAGCTGTCACTGAGATGGATAGAACTCAGGCTTACTCTTGAGGCAGTAGTTATGAGCTGGTTTGCTGGTGGCTGAGACAATAGGCTGCATATTTTTAAATTGTATCAAGAAGGACCTATTATTTAGGACTCCTCACTGTTGTCAGTGTCACAACATCTTGCATTATTCAAAGAGAGCATTGCTTCCATCCGTCAGTCTCCCCTTTGCTGTCAAAGATGCAAATACAAGTTCTCATTGCTTAGGGGAAATTTGTAGTATAAAAGGGAGGAAGAAAAATGCCAGGAAAAGTTAAATGATATAGGAAGAAAATACTCAGGGGAAAGAGCAACTGGAGCTTTGAATTTTTATAGTTGCCACATCATAAGAAAGTAAGAAAGTAAGAAAGGAAGAAAGTAAGACATGAAAGACGGAAGGAAGGAAGGAAGGAAGGAAGGAAGGAAGGAAGGAAGGAAGGAAGGAAGGAAGGAAGGAAGGAAGGAAGGAAGGAAGGAAGGAAGGAAGGAAGGAAGGAAGGAAGGAAGGAAGGAAGGAAGGAAGGAAGGAAGGAAAGGAAAAAAATTCCTTTTGGAAAGTGCTAGAGAATTTACATCTGAGGGTGTATGGATGTCTGTTTCAATCCAAAGCTGAGATGCTAGAAATTGTGCTGGATGTGTCTCAGAGAAAAAAAAGGAAACTTATCCTATAAAGACCAATGATTATAATTGCAAAAACAGAGGCAAGTTCAAATAGGTTAAGAGGGGGTGTAAAAGTAAATGATATGGCAGTTGAGCACACTTCAGAATATAGTAGTAGGGAATACAGCTGGTCAGACTTTTGCAATACCTTTTCTCACTATAACTGGTGATTTATTGAAACAAGATTTTATAGGGCCAAAGACTGGTATAAAAGACACTCTAACTCATAGGTTGTTTCAGAAGAGTTTTCAAAACAAGTTTCAGTATTACTTCAATGTTTTTTTCAACAATTTCTTCCAGTATAAAATTACTTTTGTTAAGAAAATGAAGGAAACTTGGTGTATTTTAAAACTGTTGTGATTAAAATGATTCATTTTGAGATAATGGTGGAGTAAGCTTTCTTCTACGCCCCAAAGTATTTGAAAATATGTCTTTTCAGTCTTGAACATTTTTGAAATTTCTAGTGTTCATACTATTTAGAGATGAAAATATTTTGAAACATTGGTGTGTCACTGAAACATGTTTCCCGTGAAATTAATTCTCCCTCTGCTACACATGCATCTGCCATTCTCATTGAAGAAACTTCATTTAGAGGGATCCAGTGGCCTATCCAAACAAGTCCTCTGTGACTTGAAAGTGACAGCAAGGGATTTAAATCACAAAGATCATTCCAGGTCTACAGATTCTGTGCAATGCTCCCTGTGCTCAGACCATTGTAGGGCATGCCAGCCACAGGATATAAGGAAGCGAGGGCACTTGCTCATCTACTTCATGCTACATCATCAAAGTCTGCTTATGAAATGATTACTTCTGTTGTTTTTACCATCAGAATTACAGAAAGTAGTCTTTTACATTTGAATTGGGACTTGGACAAGTGCTGCCCTGAGGGAAGGGCTGCAAATGCAGTGTGTCTGTTGACTGATCTGTTTTATGTGATGTTGCTCACAGCACTGTTTGAAAAATATTTTAATTATGAAAAGTAATCATAAAATGTTATTCCAGTATTTTTAATTTGCAAAATCTTAGTAAAAAATCAATTCCTGGGTGCTTTTCAAGGAAACACTGCAGCCTGAACAAATTAAAATAAAACAAAGTGTGGTCTTTGTAGGGAGCCTTTAAGCGATTTCTGTATCACTGCACCTGACTGTTGCTCTCATGTTAGTTTGAGAAATGCCTTTTTCATCTATTAGCCTGAAAACTCTTTCAGCCAGGGAAGGGACAGAATTCCATAAAAGAAATTTATTATATTTCAGGGTTTGCTGCTGAATTTTAGCTTATTTTGCAGGGAGAAAATGGGAATAGATTCAAGAGGAATATAAAAGCTATTAGAGAGGAGACCAGGCTGAAGTGTATTTCATTTTCATTAGTGCAAAGGCTTTCCATCTCCTTTAACCTGCACTCTCACCATATGCACAATGAAAAACAAAGGGTTCAATTTGCTCTACAGCACTGGTAGAATTGAACTAATTGATTAACAGCAATTTCCCCCATCAAATAAATGGAGCGATGTGATTTCTGACATGGACAGAAACAAAGCTCAGAAGCTGGTAAGGATGCTGGTTTTGAATACAAACAGGCAGGAAACAAGGACAGGATTCTCAACACAAATGAAGCTCCTGGGCAAACCATTACTATGAGCCTGCAGAGGCTTCTTTTAGCCTCTGCTAAAAGAAAGCTCCTTCTTCATGACAGTTTGAACTGAATTTAAGCAGCTGTCCCAGGTAACCGAGCAAGCCTTGAGCGCAGGCAGCAGGGCATTTAGGAGAGGAAAATCTGGACCTGAAACTCCCTTGCCGCAAAGCAAGCTACATCTGCACTTCTTTCATTTGCAACGGAGACTTGGTCCTGGCTCCCAGTTCACTACATTCTGTTCTTTTACTAAAATTCTATCCCGTCAATAATGCAGACCCCATGGGCTTTGAGCTCTTTACCTCCTTACCCATTCTCTTTTCAGTGACCCTCAGTAAAAACACATTTCTGAAGAGTGCTTTAAATTTTTCATGTTTTTTTTTTGTTTTTCATTTTGCAGCGAGATCTTGCTTTCTTCCTTGGATTCTCCTTTGCCACTTTCTGTAATGTATTTGTATCCTGCAGTAAATATGACTATAGAAGAACTAGATCAGCGATGCAAATTATCTTGGAAGAAGCACAGTGTTGGGTACTATGCTAGTAAATAAGTCAGTAACATTCCTTAAGATAAAACAAATAAACTTTAGCCATATTTTTAGGCCAAAGAAGACGGAAGAATGAATATAAAAATGAGGAGTGTCTGGTCCAGTTTTTAGACATTGTTAAGTTGATTGTTTGCACAGTTGGGTCAGCTAATAGTGCTCTTGGGCATTTTCTTTGACTTTGTAAATTCAGATCTTTAGCAGTGTTGTGTGGAGGTCTCTCTCTCTCTGACTACAGAACCAGCCTCAGGTGACTTCTTTGCTCTTTTAGAGGCCTAGTACTTGTCAGTAGTATTCCTCTGGAGTTTGGTGTTTTTTGGTTTTGGGGTTTTTTTTCTCCACTCTTTTTTTTTTTTCCCCCCACACAGATGCGCAAATAAGGTTACAAGTGGATTGTTTACTCATGGGATAGCATATGAAAGCTTCCCCAGAGGAGGGTGGATCTGATTACCTGCAAGAACACTTAGAATAGTTGCCATAACCATATGGAATAATCTTCCCATAGATAAAATTTAATAAATTAAAGAAATCTGTAGTAAAGAAATTGCAGGCCAAAGATGCAAACCTTCTGTTGCTTTGATACAGAATCATCAACTACATTTAACGGATGAGGAAATGAGTAAGAACATAATACAAAAAGAAGGAGAAGAAAAACCTATGGTTTATGCTAAACATTAAAATTGCGGCAGGGAATGGAAGCTGGCAGAAAAGAGAGGGCCAAAAGTGCAAGTAAAGACAAGGGAATGCATAAGTTAAGGTAGTTATTAAGGAGCAAGACACAGGAGGTTTAAATAATGATGGCTGAACAAAAATGTTTAAATATTTTCTCACAAGAATACTACTAGATGAATGTAGGGGTAAGTTATTATTGAAAGTAGTCCTCCAAGTAAAAAACCCAAATCTTTGAAAGCTATTTTGTTTGTATTGCTTGTAAATGGTCTTTTAGGAGAAGGAGGAGAATCTCTCAAAGGCCAGCTTTAGTAGAAACAGCAAAACATTGGTCCTTTTCTTCTGACTCTTGGGTTAGCAGAATTTGAGTATTGCTGTATTTGTGTGGAACAATTTCCAAAATACTTCCCTGAGGCTAGTGTAGTCGAGATGGTTTACAAATGCAGGAAGAGATTTTGCACCTGTGTGTTCTCTCCCATGCTTCATTTCTTTTATGCTCTCAAAGCTTCCCGGTGTTTGCCTAAAGTTAATTCATCCCTTCCCACCTCATAGGCAAGAGCTTTTCCGATTGCACTTTAATTGCCTCAGTGTTAATCCCTGTTTAATAGTGTTAAATTTTGCAGCAAATTAAAACCTAATTTCTGAGTTTGAACTGTATCATGTTGTGCGAGTTACATCTTGACATTACTATGTGCCCAGCTGCCCGCGTGATACTTCATATCCTGAGGAGTGTTTCATGGCTGTTTTAATGCAACAAAACACTGATGTCAGTCCTCTGCAATTTCCAAACTAGAAACTGTGAAGAGCAAAAGTGGAATAGTTTCCACAGAAGATTTTGTGAAAACAATTGGGCTGAAAATTATTGCATGGTGGTAGAGACTGAAATGCTCAACAAGGCTGACAGAGATGCTCTTGGAGAGCAAATTTTCCTCATAGTGCCCACTTGGTATTGGGTAAACCTACCTGGCACTGGCCTCCCTGGTGAGCCCAGCAAACAAAGACTGAGGTAGGAAGGAAAGGATGAGAAAAGGAGCTTGTGTTCACTCTAAGCCAGAGGGCTGAAAGCCCTTACTCTTTTCAAGTATTTGGTAAAAAATTCTGGGAACTAAAAGAACCTGAAAAGCATTCATATTTCAGGCATATATTGGACCATAAAATGTGTAGGCTCTCCTCTTGCTGTTTTTGTTTTCGGCTCCAAAAGTAGCCCAAAGGATATGCAGAATGAGCAAAACCACAGTAAACAGCTTTAATGAAAGGACTCTACCTAGGGCAGAGAGCAATGAAACTGACAAAGAGATCTTCATGCCGTCTCTTGATTGATATGTGTACTTAATTGAGTGCCACATCATGTACATGTTGTGTGTGTTCTGAGGCACACACAGTAAGATTTTACCACTAGCAAGTGACAGCTCTGAGCATAAACAAAGCATTTCATTGATCGTGGAGTGACTGTGGGTGGACTTGTGGCAGATCATGTGCAAACCACTGCAAACATAACAGTAGTGGCAAACCATTTCTCTGCCATTCACAGTTCCTTTCAGAACTATTTTAGCTCTCATGCACTTTCCAAGATGAAATGGAGAAGCTGTGGGCTGTTACTGCAGGCTAAAGATAGGCCTCCTTACTTCTTCACTCAGTTTATGTACTGACAGCGAACTCTTTCTCTTTTTATTTTTCCTATTGGGACAGAAAAAGGATGCAAATGATACCACTACATTGACTGTTCTGCTTAGAGGGCTGTCTCCTGAGAGAGCTTTTTTCCAGAATGCTGCTGTATCCTAAAGTGTTTTCACAAGTGATTGGGTGAATGTAGAATTGCACATACTCTGACAGCTGCCTGTAGAGGAACCTTGATACAGTGACATTAAGCATGGCTTGTGCTGTCCTCTCTGCGGTCCACAATCTACTGATACTGATCCTTAAAAACAAAAATGCCACGTGGGTGTGTTTGTTTGTTTGTTTGTTTGTTTGTTTGTTTGTTTGTTTTTGCGGGATAACACTACAATGAGACAGGTCAAGTCTCACTAGGAAAAAGGTGCTGCTTCGCTTGGGACACCCCCAACCAAACTCTGCTCCCTTTCAGAGCTGGACCGGCAAAGGAGACCATTATGTCATGTCTTCCATTGTAAACCATTCTTCCCTGAAAACAAACAAAGGACAGAATATTTTTTTTTACCCTGCACTCTGAATTAGTGCAAAGTGTCCAACTGCCAATCTACTACTCTACATTTTCTTAGACAATCCATGTCTCTCTTCAAAAGAGGTATTGTAAGGTGGATTTGGATCATGCTGATCAGAGTGGAAGGTCACTGATGATATAATGATGATTCAGTAGAAGCAAGTAAACTCAATTTCATGGTAAATTTTGCAACAGAGGAAAGGTGGTGTACTGGAGTTTGTATTAATATAGTACAATTCCTCTTGGCCATGCTGAGCACTACCATAAATGAAAGTTCTGTAAGTAATGTTAGCAATACATAAAGACTTAAAACTAACTAATCACAAAGTGAAATAGTACTCATAATTCAAAAAGCCAAGTAGCAATGACTGTAGAGGTCAATTAAGAAAACTACTTTCATATTGGATGGGAATCTTGACCACTGGCCATCCAACAATTTCTCTTGATTGCAGGGATCAGCTGTAAATGTAGAGATTTCAAGCAGCTTACATGGGTTTGATCCAAGTGTCACTAACTTTAGTAGATACTTTTACACTGACTTCAGGGAGCTTTGCATCAGATGTTCAATTTCAGTCAAATCAGTACCTGTGCAGTATTTGAAAAGTCTGGTCTTTTAGGAGAAGGAGGAGAATCTCTCAAAGGCCAGCTTTAGTAGAAACAGCAAAACATTGGTCCTTTTCTTCTGACTCTTGAGTTAGCAGAATTTGAGTAGTGCTGTATTTGTGTGGAACGATTTCCAAAATAGATGGGAAAATGGGAGAAAGAAAGAGAGAAACTGGAACTATCAATTTACTGATTGCCTAGAAAATCCAATTAAGTAGTGATTTAAAGAAGTGGAAAGCAGTGGAGTTAAATAATTTTATTTCCCTCAGTTAACAATAACACATTAAGTTGTTAAGATGAAAATCATTTAAGAATCTAATGTACTTTTCATATGCATGCTGTTTGCTTGTGCATGTTAACTTCAGCAGGGAAACCTAAGTAGTCAATTTTTTTTTTCCTCAGCTGAAGCTCTGAAGCTTGCAAATTTATGTACTTCAATACATTGGAGAGATTACTTCTTAAAAGATATTTTATATATATACTTATATGCATCTCTATATACACTTACATACATATATATACACATATGTATTTATAGACTCTTGAAAAGCTTCTTTGTATAGATTTATAATGGAATTGCAAGATCATGTTTTGATGGCTGAGCAAAAATTTTAATGTAGAATCTTACAGTAATATGTTAATTATCCTGGCTCATATTGGCCTCTATTCAGTCTTAACTTAGCTTGAAGATTCAAGTATTCTCTGCTCTGTTTCATGTATTGCTTCTGATTAAGCCGTAACAATAGTAGGCACAACTTTGTTACACACTTTGCACCTTGACTACACAATTGTGTGCTGCTATGTTTCATTATTTATGAGATATTCAAACCATCCTGAGATGGTGCAGCCTAAAAAGTCAAGAGTCAGTAGAACAATTAAGTGCATTACATTTTCTAACTTGTTTTTACTCTCTTCCTATTAATGCTGAAATGTATTTAAATCATTTTGCATTTCCAGGAAGATTATTGTTTAACATCTTCACAAACATGCAAAATGTTAACATGTAGGTGTTACTCCTAGCTTTATAATATCAAATGCATTGTTTTTGGTTTTGATTATTTAAAAATAAAAACAAAACATACTATTTGAAAATATGCAAACAGTATTAAGATACTGAAGACATTGCTTATTATTTACTGCAATGGAATTCTTGAGACTTTTCTTGAATTTGCCAAGAGCAGAACAGACGATTTGGTGTTTTTTTTGTGGAAGATAATGATATCATGAATAAAAAGACAGGAAAACAAAAACCATAGAACTCTAGATGTGAAAAAGTTTCCACTGTCATATTACAGAAGGTGAACCTTGAATTCAGGGCTTAACAAGTCATTTGAGGAATACGCAAACAGTTTATTAAAACATCAGCATTGCACTAACAGGTGACCAGATTCTGAAGATGTACCACCATGGGGCTGGGACACACATAATCCATTCACAACCTTTCCTCACTCCTCAGCCAGTGGAACTGATATGGTTTGTACAGCCACAGGTCTAACCTACATCATGGGTTCATGTATATATCCATATGGACTTTATATGTACTGTATCCATGCATTGGCATTGTATTGGCTACTGTGCATATCCTCCTTAATTCACTCCTTGATTCCTATGGAACAGGATTCTCGACAGATCTTTTACATGATGCAACACCTGACCAAATGTGGTGTGTCTCGTATGACAGGCAGTCAAACAAGGCAACTTGGGTTTTTCCAGTCAAACAATGAAACAGTGGGTGCCAGCCCAGTCTAAAAGGAACGGGACCAGGGTAAGGAAGCACTGGCAGACAGATTGCATTGAATATATTTCAAGAACAGTGAGAACTGTATCCTGTTTCCTTGAACCCTGGGAAATCCATGGCTGAAATAAATCTTAAGGTATTTGTTTAAAAGTAAAATGATACAGTTGAGGAACTTAGACATCAAACTATGCATTCAGGCTAGGCTTCTTGATCAGATTTATGAAGGGTTCAGGAGTAATATGACCCTTCTTATATCTGAAGACCTTAAGTGTTAAAGGTAATATATTGCAGAGGCTAATGGAGAATGGAGTGATTAAAAATTATCTGAACTATCTGAAGTTCTGAGTACTCTCAGCTCCTAGAAATTGATCTAAGATACCACACCTTCAAGGCACTATGAGAGTACAGTAGCTATGATGATCCGACTCTGGAAAATACATGGCTTGCAGACAGCGGCAACTGAGAATCCATGTCAGAAGGTTTGCATTTTGGTACCCGAACACGTGCATGAGCTAGGAATTTGCACCCTAAAACATGCATATTATCTTCATGTCTCATTTGTATTGAGGACCTTTTCATCCTTTCCCTTCTGACTTGTATAAGAGTTTTTTAACCCACTTAAATGTTCTAATTAAATTGTAAGAAAGTATAAAAAATTCATCATGACAGGACACACCATGTGCACATTTATTGCAATAGTGTAAATTTGGTGTATTTTTGTCTGGAATAAATGAAAGGTACTCACAAAACATTAGTGTTGTGGAGACAGATCAAACTTATACGTATACTACGGTAAACTCACTGTATATGTGATATATATCACAATTTTTTTTCAAGGTAAAAGGGAGACTAATTTTTTTAAATTTTGTTCCTTTAGGAGATCCCAGATTGTAGTTGTCAGTCTTGGCTCTTTGGTATTGTCTAAACCTAGTTGCAATTAAATAAGAATGTGATTTCCAAAACATTTCTTAGCAGAATCATATGTCCTTTTGCTCAGCCAAGTGTGTACTTGAGGAGAAGAAAACAGAGAAGTGCCTTCAGCCCAAGGACATGGAAAGTGTAACCCTTCAAACTGACTATCAATAATTAAGGTCTTTGATGCTTTGAATCATTTAGATGATAAGATTGCTTTGAAGTAAATAAATAACAAATTAGAGTTTGTGGTAGTCACAGGTGTTTGGCACGACTGCTTGTAATCAAAAGCAAAATGAATGCATTTTACTCTGTGTAATTAGAAAAATAAATGAAGTTTATATGCAAATTGTAAAGCACTTTACTAAGAGATAACCGGTCAGACGGCTTTTTGTAATTTAAACTTTCATTTATGGGGAGAATTTGCAAAGTATCCATTTTCAATGCAATTTCAGTGCAGCTGCTTGAACTATCTTAGTCTTCCTAAGAGAGAAATTCAAACATCACTGGTACCATGCCAATCTTGTTACAGCTCAATAAGAACAACATATGCATTTTTAAACTTGTCTTTCTTTTCCCACCTCTGAAATGATAGCAAACAAAAATCCCTGAAGGTTAGGTGAAATTACTTGACGCCAGTAAATAAGTAAATAAATAGAGAAACACAGGGAGAAAAATAAAGAAAAATTCTGCTAGTATGTTTCAAGCATTTTTGAGATTGAAAGTTAATATTGAAGAACAATGAGGGCTTCTCACTAATCTTTCACAGTCGAGAGAATATTTCCTCATTGGCTGGCATTGCCAAAGCATCTCAAACATTTCCATTGGAGTATTGATGTCACCTTCAAAATTCATGACTGACAGAGGATGAATGCATGAGGTAGAAATTGCTTGGAGTAGATATGCCAAGAAGAAGATGGATGTAAGTGTTTTAATAATGAAATGGAATTTGATGTGAAGGGATATGAGATAACAGATAGGAGATTAGTCCAAGTCCAAAGATGAGACAGTGGGATAAACAGGAAGAGTGTGGAAGCACCAAACAAAATGCAGAATCAGACACAGAAACTGAGAGGAGGATTCAGAATAGGCATGTGGAGAATGGAAAGTCTAAGGTAGAGGAGAACAGAGGAGGCAAAGCATGAAGCAATGATGAAATTGTTTTTTTTAAGGTTTACTCTTCAAAATGATGTCTGTAAACTTCAAGATATTGTGACTAAGAAACACAGCTGACATAGCTGACAGAATTAGCTGATAAAACTAAGGTTTGACTTTTTTCACCTTGAACCACTGCCTAACCAGTATTAAAGATATCTTCTCTTCCCAATGTTCAAATATATTATCTTTGTAACCTATCTGAAAGAGAAAGATGGAAGGAATGGGTTTTCCTACAGCATTTCTCCTATCCTCTGAATAGTTAGACAGCAATGGCTTCAAAGCTGTGATTGTGAGTAATAAATTACCCTCTAAACTCTCTTTGAGTCTTGCCTCAAATTGTTAATATTGCCCTAGGCATTGGCAGCATTTCTTGTCTTTCAAAGAAAAAAAAACCCTCAAATTCTGACTAATTTTAGTGATACCAATCACGCTTTTTGTTCATACTTTCAGGAACTTCTTCCTTGAAAGGTAATGTACAGTTAAAGTGTCTTAAATGCTCACCTCCTATATTTTTGTTGTGGTTTAACCCCAGCCAGCAGCCAAGCCCCAGGCAGCCACTCAGTCACTCCCCAAGCAGAGAAATCAGGGAAATAACTGGAAAGGTAGAAGTTAGAAAACCCATGAGATGAGACAAAAACAGTTTAATAGGGAATGAAAAAACACACAAGCAAAACAAAACAAGGAATTCACTGCTTCCCATGCCTGGCAGGTGTTCAACCAACTCCCTGTCACAGGTAACAGTGACTTGGGATGACAAGTCAAGAAAAGTCTTCAAATGTTCCCCCCTTCCTTCTTCTTCCCTCCACTTTCTATATTGAGGATTACGTCATTTGGTCTGGGGTGTCCCTTTGGTTAGCTGGGGTCACCTGTCCTGGCTCTGTCTACTCCCAACCTCCCCTGCACCCCCAACTTCCTCACCAGTGTGGCAGTACAAAAAGCAGAAAAGGCCTTGGCTGTGTGTAAGCCCTGCTCAGTAATAACAAAAACATCTCTCTATTATCAACCTTGTGCTCGGCACAAATCCTGAACACAGCCCCATACCAGCCACTGTGAAAAAAATTAACTCTAGCCCAGCTAAAAGCAGCATGCCTATATCCTGGCCAATGGCAGGTTGAATATGAGTCAGCACTGTGCTGTGACAGCCAAAAGGGAAAATTATATCCTGGGGTGCATCAAGGCACAGCTTTATGAGCCGGTTGGAGGAGGGGATTGTCCTGCTCTACTCTGCGCTGACGCAGCTTCATCTCAAGTTCTATGTGCTGTTTTGGGCACTGCAATATAAGAAAGATATTAGGAAGGAAGAAAACATCAAAAGGAATGTTACAAAGATGGTGAAGGGTCTGGAAGAGAAGCCATATGAGGAGCAGCTGAGGTCATTGTCTTGTTCATCTTGGAGGAGACTCATGAGGGGAAGTGGTGGGACAGGTACCCATCCCTTCTCTGTGGTGAGCAGTGACAGGACTTGAGGGAATGGCATGAATCTGTGACAGGGGACATTAAATCACATGTTAGAACATGGCACTTTACCCAGAGGGTGGTTGGAAATTGGAACAGGCTTCCCAAGGAAGGAGTCGTAACACCAAACCTGACAGAGTTCGAGGAGCATTTGCACAAAGGTCTCAGGCACATCAATTATCCCTTGTGAGCCCATTCCAGCTTAGGATATTCTATGATTCTCTGATGCACTCTTTCCCCCTACATCTCACAGTAGCTGACCTTTTGCTTTTATATGGCATCTATTTTCTTGATTAATATTACAATGCATCACCTTTATGAGCAGTTATGCCACCTCTCTTTCATCAGGCTTTTGTTGGAAGTGACTTCTATGACTATAAATTATATCCCATAGAATTCAGCCCCAGCTAGTAGCCATGCTTATTAAGAAAAAAAAAAAATTGCATCTGTAAGCTTCTGCATAATTAACCTGTACATATTTCTTAGGGGGAATAACTATAAGATTATTTATGTCACAGTAGGAAAAATGATTCAGAAAGGCCTCAGGATTCTTCTTACAAAACTTTTTTAATATTCATTACAGTTTAAAATCTTATTTGTGGAAGTCGAAGCCATCATGATTTGTACTAGCTGTGGAGTATTCCTTTTTATGCCCTTGCTATTGACCAATTCTTTGACTAGAGAAAATTCTTGATGTGTAGCACTAAGTATCTACTATTGTTATATTATTGTGGTGATTACTAGAAATCCTAAAGCCACAAGTGCAGAGATGTCAGCTGTAGTGATCTGGCCAGATTTTAGTGGAGGTAGCTGCAGATTTTTTTTTAATTTAAGTGTGTCTGCTGCGCCAGTTCCTTGCAGGACTTCTCTTTTTCATTTTTATAATCTGGTGCTGCTGTCAAGCAGGTTCCATGTTCCAGCCTAGCAGTGATTTCATTAGTGACAAGCGAAATGGTCAAGAAATACCATCTCTGTCTTCCCCCTCTTCAGCAGGTGTTTAAACCTTCACAGCTGCAAGTGAGAAAACAGATCCTCTTTTCCTAGAACTACAGAGGGTATTCTGTTGGTAGACATTCCTAGTATAGAATTGTTTGAATTGCATTGTGCTCTGTTCATCTGTTCCCTCCTTACTTGATATACTTGTCTAAAAGCTTTTTAAAGGAGGGCTCATAATTCTGTTTATACTTTGCTTAGCAGAAAGAAGATCCTGGTCATGTCTGGAGATCTCAGCCATTACCACAAAAAAATAATTATTAAAAAGCCATGGTAAATACATAAGCACATCTCATTCCATCTAAAACAAAGGAGTGGATCAAAAACTTAAGATGACTTCTTTATGATGCACTGTAATGTAGTCTTCAATTCAGTGGCTTAGCAGAGAAAGCCTTCACCAAGATCTCTACACACTGGGAAATTAGTTTTACAACTATGCCTTGAAAATCAGGCATCAGATTTCTTGAAAAGAATGCAAATTAAAACAACATATTTATTTTTTACAATTATTGTTTCCAGATACCGTTTCTTTTACAAGTTTTTATTCAGTAAAAGACAAGCATGACAAAAATAATAGCAGCTATGACACACATGTAGAGATGAATATGTCCACAAATACCTGCTTTTGGAAACTGCATAGCATTTCATACTTTACACAATGTCAGACCTCACATCATCAACTGGTGCTACCGAGTTCTCACTCATGTTTATGCAATTATCATGTTCAAAGGAGATAAGGGAAAACTTTAAACAGAGAATCTTTATTCACACAATGATTATATCACAATATTAGCATGATTTAGATGCCCAGGCTCCAAAGCCTAGGAGAAGGAAATATCCAGACTTTCCAGCTTACAAAGTGCTGCACACTCCTTTCTCCCTTTGTCTCCAGCTGTAGATGAGGACATTCATTATTTCCATGTGTCAAGTGTAGAAATTGATTGCAAATTAGAAGCACATGCTTTTACTAAAGACAGGAACTGAATTATGATTAGATTGTAGTTCCAAATTATATCAGTATATGAAAATATATAAGCTGCAGGGGAATCCAGCTCAAGATGAATTTGTCCTTTTTATCTCACAAATGAAAGCTATTCTTTATCCAACAAAAAAACTAGAAATAGACAGTATTCAAGAAATCACTAAGTTGATGCAACAGTTCATCTTCTTATTTGTCACTAAAAATGTCTTTTAAACATTTTTATCTTTTCTCATTCATCTAGATAGCCTTGTTTTCCCCCTCTGTTTTTTACTAATGGGATCTAAATATGGAAAAAACCTACAAAAACCACCAAAAAACCCCAACAAACAAACAAACCAATCAAAAAAACCCACCCAACCAACCAAAAAAGCCCCCAAACCCCAAAACAGCAAAAGGGGGTGGGGGTGGAGAGGAGAGAGAGGGAGAGAGGAGAGAGAGGGGGAGAGAGAAGGAGAGAACATTCAGTTTCAATGCCTCATTCAATTCAAAAGCTGCATTTCTTTTATCAAGAGATGCTGATATTTTTTAAATTCTGTATTGAAAGGTGTGGAGATTTCTTTTCTACCTTTTTATTTCAGCCTGTGGGTTACATGTACTTCTGAAAGAACTTCCAGGTTCTCTAGTTGAAAGAGGCGATCACATGCCTGAGAACATATCAATAGAAAATGAGAATGGAGCATTTTACTTCTTATTTATTGAAGAAAAAAACAGTAACTATGACACCAACTAGGAAGTATGAAAAGACTTTCTTTAACTGGCAGGGTTCTACTTACACCTTCTTGGAAAGAAACAAGTCTAGGAGAATTCTGTTTCAGCAATAAAAAGCCCATTCTGTCTACAGCCAGATGAGCCTGGACTTCCTTCCTAGGAAAGGAAATTTTTTTGAGATCCAGTATTCATTTTATTTTCTGTTCTAGAATTATAATCACTGGCTGAGTGCCCCAGGACTGGCTTACAGGAAACTCAGATTTTCTCCTAATCTTGGTCACAGACTTTTTTATGAGATCCCAGTCACTTCATTATATTGCAATCTCCAAAAAATACCCCAAAGCATAGAAACAAACAAACAAACAAAACCACAACCCCTCCCCCCCCGCCCCCCCCGCCAAAGCAGGGTACTTACCAAATTATTATATTACTTCGAGATTCTTGGAAGAATGATTTTAATACAAGCAGGTAAGTAAATTAGGAAATATTTTTAATTATATCAAAAATTTTAATTAAATCAAAATCTTTACTACTAGTAAAGAGCACTATAACATACCTGACTGATGAGAAATGTCTTCCAAAACTGTCCTCCAATCTTTTGCTGACATTACAAATAGCAACATTTTGCTTTGGCGATTATCAGCATGAAATATGCATCACTTTATATTCCATCCAAATTCTCCTTATTTTGACTTTAATTTGACTGGAACAGGAAATGTCTCTGAAATCTTGATATTTTTTTTTTTTTTCAGAAATTAAGTTCTGTCTTTTTAATGGCTTTTAAATTTTAATTTTTAATTATTATTGGGGACAGCTTTTCATAGTGAAAGAGGAAACCTGAGAAGACCCTTGAGAATCCAGTTTCACTCTGGACTAAAGAGGGATCAGACTCTCATTCCCACACTTTGCCTATCTGGTGTGGGCTGGTATCAATTAGTGCATCCTTTGGTTTAAGAAGAAATTATTCTCCTGGTCTCTGTTGGCAGGTAGGGATGGCAGGGAAGCCATCACTATCTGATTATTTTCAACATTTTTTTTCCTGAAAAGAGACCATATAAGATTTTGGTTTTACTTAGTAGTTTTAAAAGTTTTATGGATAAAAGGAGAGTTATACTCCCGAAGCCACATTTAATACATCTCCTCTCCTGCACAGTGCAAACTGAAATACATCACTTTCATCACTGAAACTGAAATACATCATTTTCATCACCTTGTCTTCCATCAGCTCACCTAGGCAATTTTAATTTTCTCTGAATGGATGCTTCTCAACTTTCTTTTAAGGCAACCCAGGTAGCAAGCTCCTGTCTACCAGTTCTCTGGAAAGACTGTATAAGCAGATGCATCCAGCTGCAATAATCAGAAACCTTATTTCCTTTATACCTTCAGGAATACAATGATTTTGGGTTTTTTTAAGACTCTGTGCATATGTGCAGGGATGGGTGAATTTTGTTAGCAGATGGAAGGTCACAGGTGGTTTTGCATCAAAACATAATTAAATTGCATTGATTAAATTAAATGTCTACAAATATATGGCCTACTCATCCCACCATGAATAGGGCAGATAAAATTCAGCTCCATACTTCAGCAGCAAGTATTTGCTTTTGGAAAGGGACATTAATCTGGAGTGAACTCACTTGATGCTTCCTGACTCTGAATCCTTCATCAAAATTATTCCTCCATCAGCTTGGGATGAGAAAGGAAATCATTCACAATTAGCAGGCTTGCCTTTTTTTAAAATTTATTTTATTAGCAGTCGCACCAGTCATAGAGTTGCTGATGCCAGAGAACACATTTCTCATACCCAACAAAATTGCCTCATACATGCCTGGGAAGATCACACTGATCAAAAATAATTAAGAAGGAAGGAGAGTTATTAAAGCTGAAGGCAGCTCTCTAATTGTAAATACTGAGTAGCATAATCTTTACCACAATATGAGGGAACACACTGTAGGTATTGCTTCATTCTCTTCCATCTCTGAACTCAATTTACATAAAGCAAAAACCTAAGTATAGTCTAAATCATTTGGGGCTAGGGACTTTGGTGTCTGTCACTGATGTTTGCAGAGAAGACAGTTTGCCATTTACATTTTAGATTAAATGTAATGAAATTGAAACAGTAATAAATACCAATAAAGGTCTAATACAGCAAGGCTTTTGAACATCCACAGCTCTGTATGGTTTCAAAGTACTGTCTCTGTTTATTTATATATTTAGGAAATACTCAGCTCAATTTAAGGAATTTTCAGACTTCTATAGATCATTTTGCATCAGTTGGACCAGTAAAGTAAAATCAGGTTTTTGTAGGACTGAGACCTGTTTAATTAACTAACTTCCAATGAGAACCTCAAGCAGAAATCAGTAAAAAAAATCTCTTAAGGCTTCATTTATATAACATAGGCCAGCATAAAAGCTTTCCTCAAAAATGACAGAACTATGCTATAACTACTCAAGTATCTTCAATCAACTGACTTGGGTTACAAACCACTTAAGAAGACATACATTATGAGATATTGTTTTCTTTCTTTCCAGATGGAAAAAATGAAAGAAACTTTTCCTAAGAATTTCATTCCTTCATTCTTGCTTGTTCAGCAGAACATCATATTTTAGTATGAAGGGTTTAGAATTAAGTTTGATTTCAATATTTTGAGGACTTTGAGACTTTTTAATGTTTTTTTGGCACTTCCTTGGCAGAGGTAAACATGAGGGGGAGAAAAGGTAGATTACGAGAAATTCACAGAATTATATAGCTATTTAAGGCCTTAATCTGCAGGGCTATGAATTCTGCAGGATTATTCCAGCTATGTTATCTTACTTGAACCTCGGTGAAGAAAATGCATAATTAGAGAGGACATCACAAAATAAATTGTGTGCATTCTGATAGTGTGTTTGGTTTAAGTGCATGAGTAAAAAAGTGTGTCCTTAGTGTCTTTCAAATGTTCACATGTATGGTTAGTGCTTGTCCAGACACTGTGAACAGATATTAAACCCTAAAGTTATTTTTTAAGATTCTTACTTTGAACAGTAAGTTTTACACAAAACCAACATGGGATTCTGGTGTGGAGCTTTTTTGACGTCAAGAAAGATCATTACAAGTGCTTGTGTGAAAGATTTTTTGGGGGGTTGAGTAAGTTAAAAATAATTTGTGTCTTTTTTTGCGTAAATATTAGCAGATGTGGTTTAAAACAAAGTGTAAATTATTTGAGTTGTTCTTCCTTGGACACATAGATAACATTTTACTTATAGGATATTGCAGTCATTCAGAATCCCCTGGCAAACACATAAGAGCATAAGGCTTCCATGTTTTACTGGAAGAGAATATGACATTTCCCATCCTGTAGCTGGAAGAACTCCTTCTCTTTTCCCAGGAGAAGAAACACACTCTTCTGAATAATCTCCCACTTGGAATGGCCAGAAACATTGAAAGCCATCTCATTATATGCTACACAAAGCTACTCAGTTTATTAAAAATCTCATGGGTTGAAAACAACTTGCTTTCAATGCTCTCTCCAAAAATTTATCTACATAGACAGCGTATTCGGATTCTGAGATAGTGTTAGCAGCCAAGAAATCTGGCGTTCACATGTTTTCAGATCTACTTAAATCAAAATAAAGCACATTTAGGCAGAATATAGCCTGGGCAAGAGCTCACATCGTGAAACTGAACTTGTTTTTTAAGATATATGAATGCAAAGGGACAGGATCAAGGCTTCAGCTTGTGGCAAGGCCTGAGGAACCACCCCTCTTGAGGTAGCTTTCAGCCATGTGAACATTCCCAGTATGGTTCAGTGCAAAGCCAAAATGGTAGAGCTGGTAATGTCTTGCAAGCCTGACAGACGGGGAGTGCTCTTCACGCCATTTACAGCTGAGACAGAATTCAGCAGCTCTTCATCCAGCTCTACAGTTACTATATACTGACTTCTAATTGAGGCTCAATAGCTAGGCATTAATATTTAGTTGATAATGCTAGTGCTAAAAGCACTGGTATCCCACCTGAGGTGAGCGTGAGAGGGGATATTTTCTTTGTGAACTCATCGGTTCCAGAGGAACCAGAGATGAAGGATGTTAGACAAGGAATACTTAAATAGACAGATACTGATTTCTCTTCTGTCATGACTAGCACCAGCCTCAGCTGTGGGGGAGCAGACTGCAGCAACCAAGACTCCTCAAGACCAATAACCACAGTATTTGTATGTGATACTAGTTTCTATAGAGGCAATCAATCAATTATTACATAATAAAAGCGTGCTTGACCCTCACATTGCCTCCACGTTAGAGTATTTCAAGCCTGAAAATTCAGCTACATATGCAAGTGGTCACAGTGTGCAGAGCTCTCAGAAAGCCTTTATGCCAATGACAAGTCACGCAGGAATCTGCTAAGAAAGCCAGGGGCACAGACATGGAGAGAGCTATTTTCTATACCAACAAATTTCTCCAGGGTAGAAAACTAATTTCAGTTTTCAATCCCTTTCTTCTTGCAGAAAGTCCCAGAAGCATGTCAAATAGCATAGAAACCTTGTGCAGTTCACTGCCCTCCATCAGAAGCTAAGCTGAGACTAACATCTGAACAAGGTCTGTGAGTTGGAACCCCACAGAGGCTTTCAAACCAGAAGACCGAGGCTTTAACTTTGAATCTGTCCATGTTCCCTCTTACTGGGATGCTCATTTGGCTTGGAATTATCTTCAAAGTTAAAATAACTAGGGGATTCTGACATGTGACATACAGGAAAGAGACTCAGATGTTTTCTGTGAATGTTGCAAATGCAGAACTGTGTTAAGGAAGCTTTCCTGTCTGCATCCAGGAGCCCCTCTGTCAGTCACACTTCACAATCAGAGACTTTCATTGCTGTCCTTTCACAGTCTGTGGCTCCAGGGACAGGACAGGTGCCCCACTTGACCTCCTACTCACCCCACACTCACACAGTCAGACAAGGTTTCCTTAACAGCTCAGCTCTGCTTCTCATAACAGAGTATCAGACCTCTGGATCCTTAAAATAATTCAATCTTGATGCAGCAACAGAATAACAGCTTGAGCCAGGTGTCTCAGAAAGGACCCTGAGCAAAGGGCTACCTGGGCTTTTATACTCCCACAGCTTAAGCCCACAGAAGCCCAGTGGTCATTGGCTCCTGCCGTGTCTCTGAGTGTGTCTCTCACCTGGCTGCACCACGGGTCCCCACACCCTTTGTTATGAAAGGGTCAGCAGTTCATGGTCCTTGCCTCCGGCTCCTCCCACCCAGAGCCCAACCTGCAGCCTCACACTGCAGCTGCAAACCGAGCTACCTGCGCTGCATGGACTCCTCAGCCGCTAACATGAAAATTCCAGATACTGCTAATGATACATTTTACCACTGCAGGATTTCCTTCATGGATTTCACAGCAGGTGTTCTGAAACTTTGGAGGGTTTATTTTCAGATGGGAAGGATATCAGGGGGAGGGGTGCAATGCTCTCAAAACAGTCCCCTCAAACTCCCCTCAGGCTTGTTTTCCAGTCTGAACTGCTATTCAAGTCACCTATATTCACAACTGCTTTCTGATAATGATTAGAAATATTGATCAAGTGGATATTTGTTCTCTATAGTGTATGGAAAGTAACAATTCCATATTCAGCAATAAACATGAATGTTTATTATGTGCCATTCTATTACTTTAGTCATCTAATAGAGAGATGGGAATAAACCCATGTGTCTTAGGTGTACAATGCACACTTTCGTATAAAGTAGAGGGAATGCAAAAGGTTAATTGATCATAAACATGTTGAGATCAAATAATTTTTGGCAGTAATACACTGAATTGTACCATCTGCCATTTTATTAAATATGTTTACATTGATGAAATGAAAATCAAAGCTGTTGACTATATGGATCACATTGTTGAATCAGTTAAGAGCTCCTTCTGGATCACGTTTACTATCTGATGTGTTTCTAAATATCATAAAGTGCTGTACCCAAAAATTGAGAGGTAGAGCTAGTAATATTTACTTTACAATCAGAAGGGATGCCCCAGACCAGGGCATCAGGCAAGTTCCTGATCACAACTGACATCCAGTTGAAAAGTCTGTTCATGATTTGGAGTCCCAGACCGGAGACTCCATGGTGAGGAATAAGCTTGGCTGTGGTGGGAGCTGTAACTCGGGCAGGGACCAAGTTCAAGAGCTTCTGCCTGAAATTAGCTCCCATGGGTCAGCCCTTGTAAGCCTTCCACTGGAGCTGCAGGGACCTCTCCCAGTGTCACAGTGCACTGTGCCAAAGTTGGCTCTGAGCTCAGGCAGACAAAACCCCATGATGGGAGAGGATTTGCTCAAGGTCCTTCCAGCAGAGTTGTTCACATGCAAACTTGCTACTGTTGTGAATGATTCACCACTTCAGCAATATCATTTTATCTATATGCTTCCAGAAAACTGCAAATGTGAAGTAAATTACTTTGCAATTGCAGAAGAGTAGGGGGTGTGTGAGGAATCAATTGAGAAGAGTCAGCCGAGAAAAGGTAATTTGTTATGACATGGTAACTTGGTTGTTTGCAATTATTGGTAGCTTTCATAAAGATTTTTGACTTCCAGAGGGTTAACCACTTTCTAATGTCTCATTGTCTTCTAATGAGGAAGAATGGACAAACGGGGGAGCATTTAACTTTCCATATTTATTGCTTATTTTATGAGTGTTGTGTTATTCAGCTCAATTACCCAAGACAAAAAAAAAAAGTCAACAGATTGCTTTTATTTCATTAAAATCTGCTATTGGAAATAACCTCTGCAGAATTACATCTTTCTTGGAAAACAAATGCAAAATTAACTGGATGTATTTTATAATTTTCCAGTTCTTCACACATTGGATATTATAACTTCATGTTAGTCACTGGATACAAATTTGTCTAGTGGTCTGATCTGATGTGAAAACATGTTTAATCTAAAACAGGGGAAAAAAGAGTGAAAGACAAACTAAATAAATTAATTTATTTTAAATGTCCCTAATCCTGAGAAACAAAACCCAATGAAATTATTTCATGAAATAATTTTGCAAAAATGTACCTCAAACCAGTATTGCATGAGTGGCTTTCGGAATTACAACTTGCATTTTCACTTTTATCCAAAATAAATGTCACAAAATTTCCAACTCCATTATTGTGCTCTCAGTAATAATGGTATGGTTTAGTCTATGACACATGTTGACCTTTGTAAGTTGCTTACTGCTTTGGTTTTTTCCATTTGATTAATTTTAGTAACTCTTTTGATAAGGGCCATGTACTAGTAGGTACCATGATCCCAGAAGTCAGAGGTCTCTGATTTTTGCCATTTCTGTCACTACTTGTTTTGAGATTGAAGTCCTCAGTGTTTCAATGCCTTCCATTTGGCTCTTCTAAAATAGAAGACTGAATTATTTTAAATCTATAGTGATGAAATAATGAATGCTTGCACAGAGATTTGAGAATATAAAGTGCTCTATAAATACCAAGCATTATTATTACCAGTCTATAATGGAAGAATGCAGTCCTGGAAGCAAACCAACAATGAATTCAAAGCTGAGGGATTAAAACTAATGATTTCAGAGGAAAGAACAAATTTAGCCTGAGACGTGTGTGTTGTACAAACACATTTTTAGAGACCTCATACTACCTTCAAATGTTGCCCTGTCACACAAATCCCAATGAAAGTACAACAATTTTATACTTTAAAAATAAGCACCAAAAAGGTCTCAAAGCATTTGCAGGTCACAAATACACTATAACCTTAATCTGGTCACTGGGAAATGATACGGTGTTCTAAACAAAGCTTTATTTCATTTTATTGTGTGGAAAAACCATAAACCTCTATCTTTAAGTGAAGGGAGGAAATGATGCTTGTACTTGAATGTCTAGTTAGAGTTTGTCCCAGAATGTCTTGGGTATTTACCCCAATAGGGTTTGCTGCACTAACCTCACAGTTAACATTGCCTAACACAGCACACAATTCCAGGTGCATGGACAGTGGAATAAGAGCTCCCTCCCCAATGTCTTCTATGTCACAGGGTGTGTGTACCCTGGTACAGGATGTTGGTCCACACTTCTCCTGTGGTGTCTGTGATGTTTAACAACACTATGACCGTGGTCAAGCACTCAGGAGATTAGAGTCTGTTTTGCTGTATGGCTTTATGCATACTTACCTCTTTCTCTGTGTCACTTTCTTCCAATGGATCCATTTTTATTTTTTCCTCAGACGAGCGCCATAGTGGAGCAGTGTCATGGGTTAAGAATGGTCCAATCAAAAATAATTTTTATTTAATTGGCAGATAGTTTGACCATTCAAAAGTAGGTTACGACTTTTGGGTAATACTCATATAAGCCGAGAGTGTGGGGAGGAGCTTCCTCTTTTCTTCCTGCTGGATCACAGGTAACATCGAGCAGCACAGAGCCTGGCTGGGCTCGGCCCAGGCCCCGCTGCCCCTGGCCGGGCCCGGCCCGGGCCCCCTGAGAGCGCAGCTTGGCTGTGTCTGAGCCTGGGAACAGCAGCAGCGGGGGAGGGGAAGAGAAGCCCCGGCGGCAGCCGCTTCTGTCACCGGCCGGGACCGAGGAGTGTTCCACCGTCCCCCCCCCGCCCCCCCCCCCGCCCAGGCGTGGCCCCCGGGAACAGCAGCAGCAGCGGGGAAGGGGAGGAGAAGCCCTGGCAGCAGCAGAATGCTTCTTCCCCCCCCCAGGCCGAAAAGAACAGCCCGGCCTTCAGACTTTTTTAGTTCCCGCTGCAACAAGATCACGTGAGCAGCCCGACAAGCCTGACAAATGGATTTCTTCTGAGCACCGGCCTTTCCCTGAACGAAGGACAGATACAGTGATTAGATCATAGGGAGACACAGCATGGAGCTGAAGTCAGTGGAAAGAGTGAAAAAGCTTTTAAAGTGCAGGAAGAGGAGTGGCTGAAAATTCTAGCTGGACTTCTCTGAAACATAGGGACTGAACTGGGTTGTTCCTTTAAACCATGGAAAGATGTGTAATTTGGGGAGGTGATTGTTTTATGTGTAGATTTTTGAGCAAAGGTATTGTGTGATGGACTGAGTAAAATTGATTTAATGAAGAAAAACCCTTTGCCTTGGATGAGACACCTTTAAAAGGCGACACCCCAATGTTGCAGTGTATTTGAGTACAGGGCCCACGTGCTCAGTATTGAGAATACTGTAAGTGGGTAGGATTGAGTTCTTTGAACTCCTTGTGGACAAAGTCTCTATTGAAACGGAGAGACTCCTTTCCTGAAGAATTGATGAAAGATTATCTTAAAATGGTAAACTGGCTAAGGTTGCAGGTTATGTCTTTTTATGTTGAGTGTAGAAAAGTGAAAACTTGGAGAGGGAGGGAAAGATGTTTTGAAGGTTCCATTTGTTTTTTTTTCCTTCCTATTTTCATCCTTTCAGTGTGTGTAAATAAACTATCTTTGTAATTTAAGATGAGCCTGTTTCGCTTTTATATTCTCCCAGTCAAATGAAATATAGAATGTGATGAAACCATCACAAGCAGGTAATGCTGTTATTTTGTGTATTTTTCTTTTGTATTTCCATATAGAAGGTGCTCAATTTCAGTCTACTGTGACCTCCACAATAGTTGAATACCAGAATAATGCGTTCCAATTATATTTTATTTTTATGTCTTTATTTTTATTGAGGTTAGACTGAGAGTTTGAGAACTTAAATACAATAGAGTTGCTGATAGTTAAGCAACAATATCTAGACTTGTGATCCAACTTCTCTACTTATTTGCCACCAAAGTCAGGAGCCATAAACTTATGAAGCACTATCTAAAGTGTTATAAGCTTGGAATCTAAAGCGTTATAAACTTGAAATTCTGTTGCTGTAGAAGTCAAAATCTGATCTAGCTTAAGCAGCTCTGAATAGGCCCACATTTATTTTCAGGACATAGTGTTGGGGGAAGAAGTTGTTTTCATAATTATCAGGCTCCTGTACAAATTAATTTTTTGTAGTAATTTCTAAAATTTTGAATTACCTGCTAGAAGGCTCACTAAAAAGCCAGGCAGAAGTCTTGGGCTTACAGCAGTTCACTGAGCAAATGAAGTATCCTTCCATACACTCCAGCAGGGAGTGTGTTGTGCCTGGGGTTTCCGAGGCAGAAGGAACTGACTTTATTCAGCACCAGGGAGAGGTAAAATATGTGAGTACAGGCACACAGCAATGCTCCTTCTAGTTCTTTGTCATAACATATTATTACTTAATTTTATTTAGATGTGGGAAGAAAATCCAGTTCTAGGGTGCCAGAGGTTGTAACGTGGAGAATTAATCTCAGATCAGGAAACACTGCACAGGTTCTAAGTCAGAAAGAGAGGACAGCTCAGGAGAGAGTTGTGGAGTACCTTAGCTGGAAGTTTGAAAGCAGGGAAATGACACAGACTGATGGCATCCTATGAGTAGAAATCATGGTATGGTGGTTTAGTGGATTAATATACCTGAAACTTCTCTTGCTCATCACCTACTCAGACATTCTTTGGGGAGTGTATGCATGAATGTTGAGAGGGAAAGCGTTTTCATATGGAAGATTTATTGTAGAAACCTAATGGAGGAAGGTTATGATTTATATCTCACAGTCCTTAAAATCTTCTAGAGAAGTAGGATTTGACACACATTTGAGTACTTCCTTCTGACTAATCTGGAATTGTTTCCATGATGCCCTCATTTGACTGGATTTTATCACGATGCATTTGTACACAACCTAAGTGAGCATAGAGACTTTTGCAGTATAAACAATAATAACATGAGAGAAAAAGTTTTTTAACAACTTGTGATGTCCACATTATAAGCAATATAGATAAGGGGTTTATTTTAAAAAAACAATGTATGCTTTTTAATCTTACAGCATACTATTATAATATAGAGAGCAGAAATACTAAACTAAGTGAGAACTGGTTGGAAATTTCCAGAGAGTACTGAAAGGTTTTCACTTCACATTGAGTAATTGAGTTTCCTCTGAAACAGTCTTGAACTATAATTCCTGGTATTATAAACACTAGGATATATAGGCAATTTTGCACCCTTCTTTTCTTACTCTCTTGGGCTCGGTCAATTAATATTCATGTAAAATACAGCTACTCTAGCAGAGAGGATTGAAAAAAAAATCTATTGCATAATAACAAATGTGTTTGAAGGTAATTTATTCAGCTTCTTTGTGTGGAAATGAGGATCAAATCCTGTTCAACACGTGGCAAAAGAGAGCTAGAATTTGCTAACTAAGTTGTACAATCACTGAAAGCAGTTCTGCAGCATGCCTTTCTCAGTAAAGACTTTTTTCCTAGGAAACCTGGGCTGTAATAAATGGTACAGTAAGTCCATTTTTTAACCTTCCTAGTGCCAGTTTAAAGTGAATCTGAATAATGTGTCATCTGGCCTCTTATAGCCATTGCAAAATCAGCATAAAATCCCTTGATCCTGTCTGATTTGAAAGCAATGCACTTGTCAACCTACACCTGACCCAGGCACATCATATTTTCCCAGGTGAGTGGTGCAGCAAAACACAGGGTGAATATTTAGTTATCACAGATATACAAGATATCTTGAAATTTTGAAATCCCAGAAATGCCCATGGAATGGTAAAAGGACTAGCCATCCATCCATCCTCAGAATATGCTGCAATGTTGAGACCCTTAAGACAACTGAAGATTGTTCTTATATTGCCAGTCATCCTTAGGCTATCAACAGGACAAGTGACAATTCATACTTTTTCAACAATATAGTCCTTTCTATTCCCCATGATAAAGTACTAATGATATAGGATTCTTTTTATGAGAGATGAGTTTAAAATTGGTTTGTTACTTAGGTTATGCCAACAGTGTTAGTGAGCATGCTATCAATAATGTCTTTCTTTAAGGTTGTCTCAAGGTCTAACATACATCTTATTGTAACCAGTTTTGTCTGTCAATGAGCACTGGACAGAAAATGAAATATCTATGTTCCTGAAAATATCTGTGTTCCTGAAAATATATTATTTCAAGAATGGGTACTGCTTGCCAAAGATAACTTGAGCATCATCAATGGACATATATTATACATATAATGGACAGCAGAGCTGGATCTACAACATTAATGTATGTGCTTTTGAATACATAATATAAAAAAGACTAAAGCTAAGGAGGCCTATAATGCCCAGAAGTAATTTGTTTCATCTCTCAGCTGTCTTCCTAAAATATGTCTTAAATATCCTGAAATGTATTTTAAAATTCAAAAGATGCAGAAATTTTTGCTGCACCAAACAAGTCAAAATCCAGTACACCAATTTATCCATGTAAAGTAAAATTAAGTATTTATTTATCCCAGGTTTTCTTTACTAAGTGGGGCATTATCAAGCCTCATCCTAAATTGTCGCCTTTGTCAAATCTGTAGACACCATAAGAAAAAGCTGCAAACTAAACTGAAGGAAGACTTTTGCACACAGTCCCACTCTGTTTGTTCCAGGAAGTGAGAAGTCTTAAAAGAACTGTTGAATCAAGATCAGAGTCTTGGTGAGGAAAGAAAAAAGTCATTAAAAATCAAATATGTTCCTTACCGTGAACTCAAGCTAGCTGCTGCTGCTCTGGAATTTAGTGTTCCTGAGAATGACAGCTACAATACCACCTAAAGAAACCAAATTGCACTTTTTGTGCAGCTAAATAATTTCAAAGAAAGAAAATTAGTTCCTCCACTAATCTTCTACCCCAGAAACACTTCTGAAATGTTATACATGATGTCAGTAATCTCCTAAACCAGCAGGAATTCAGTGGCTGAATATCTGTAACCTTTAGCTTTAAATATTCTAATTATGCTTTTACCTCTAGCTGTTTATCAGATTTACAAATTCCCTAATATAGACTAAGACTCCTGGAGGTTTGCTGGGCCACTTAGAGTGAAATAGATTTTGTTACTGAGGTCTGTCTGTCTTGGTTTATTTCACAGGCCTATCCCACAGAAGGTCCTTCCTCTTGCTGGCTTCACAATTCTAGCAATAAGCAAAGAGGTACCTCCAAGCTGTAGACAGGCTGAATCATGCTGTGCCTTCTATATAAAAAGCCCCAAAACTTTGCAATACTAAAGGAACATTGAGGCCAGAAAGTTGGTGGCATTTCTCTCAAGTATGTTGAATGTCAAGCCTTGCATTAGACCAAGGACAGTTTTCCGACTCTTCTGATGGAATAGTGGGGGGGAGGGTGGGGAAACACTAGATGTGGCTCTTAGCTCAGAATGTGTAATTTTCTCTGGATGTCTTTTCACATTTTCAACGATGTCTTGACATAGACGACAGCATGCAGATGATTACTGATATGTATTTTACTGTGTGTAACTCTCCAATGCTAATCCTTCACTCATGACAGCGTGGCTCACAGCAGCAGCCCTTCTTTTGGTTCTTAACACCCTCTGGTAACTCTCCACAGCTGTGTGTGTGAAGGGGAAAGCAGTAGTTTGCTTTTCTGCTATTCTCTCTCCCTGCTCTTGTTCCAGAATCAGAGTGGTACTCCTGTTATATCTTTGCTCTGCCAGATGCTGCCCCATCAACAGTAATGTTCATCTGTGTCTTTGCTCCACTCATCTTTCTATTCCTACTATGTATTTCTTCCATCTGTGAATATATGAATGTGGGAAGGTGTTTTCTTGCTTCATCCATCCCTGCTGTCCTATACCTATGATCTTGCAGTTCCTCCTCTATCTATGTAATGATAGAAGGCCGGACAATTGAGGAGCCACTGCTTTCCCCTCCATGTCAAGGAAAGAGGTGTTCACATTAACTCTGCTGATTAATTTTCTTCCAAATTTCTGGTCTTCAATTTTTCCATATTCCAAGGGTGGCAAATGGATTATCGCCAAGATTGAGATTTGCGCAGATCTCTTGCCCTCCTGCATCCAAATACATGGTTTGGATGGCCCTTGCCTTATTTTTATTTTCACTATTGATTTCTACTGTTTGGAAGCTCACTTCAGCTACCTGGAAAATGGCATGATTGAGCTGGATAAGAAATAGGAATGGAAGTGAGTTGGAGGTGATAAAGATCGTGGGTACACTCATACTGTTCTTTGCCACCCATACCCTCTGCCAGTGGTTTATGTGCTCCTGATTTACTTGACCTGGTACAAAAACCAAGACTGTCCCCAACACTGAGCCCTGGGGAACCCCTCCTGTCACACCACCAGCTGGATGTAACTCCATTCACCACTACTGTCTGGACCTGACCATCCAGACAGTTTTTAACCCATTGAAGAGTGCATCTGGGTAGCCTGTTTCTGTGCTCAACCACCTTCTGGATGAAAAATCTCTTCTTCATATCCAACCAAAACCTCCTCCAGCTCAGCTTCATGCTGTTTGCTTGAGTCCTGTCACTGGGCACAAGAATGATGAGATCAGTACCTGCCCCTCTGCTTCCCCTTGTGAGGACGGAGAGTGGCTTGGTGAACTCTTCCACCAGCATCTTCATCTGGGTGAATCCTGCCCAGCCCCATCATAGACTTACAAGTGTCTAAGGAGCAAGGTAGCTGCTGTGATGAGGAAAGCTAGGAGGCTGAGGAAAATTTTCCCAGAAATAATGTATAGTCTCTGACTTTGGAGATGTTTAAGATTTGATTGGACAAGGCTTTGATTTTCTAGATCTGTTGTGGGCAGGAACTTGGACTAGGTGACGTCCAGAGGCCCCTTCCAAGCTAAATTATTCTATGTTTCTGTGCAGAAAGATATATTCATTTTCTATATCATTCCACATTCCACTGGTGATGAAAGGTATCTTGAGAACTTTCTATATGAAAGAGGCAAGAGAAATTTAATTAATTATTATTATTGTTGTTGTCATTATTACTATTGCTGGTATTAATCTTGGATGAGAGGAAACTTCCAGTAAATATAGAAAAAGAAGATCAGGGAATCCATTTGCAAAGCAGCAACCTCATGCAAATGCAAGCCTGTGTGCAGAAGCATAACAAAAAATATTATTGCAAAAATAACAATCTGACAATAATGTGCTGCTGCCAAAATGCCATTTCTCTCTATGAATTAATCTTTTATTTCCTCTCTGGATTTACCATAGGTGTTATATTGGGAATACCCTTATGATTTAATTGAGATCCTTTTAGTCTCATTCCTCATACTACAACATAATCAGCCCTTTTATTGCCCAAATTTCCTTAGTGTGTATATTATTAGAAATCATAGAATTTGTTTTATACCTGATTGCAGGAAATCAGTAAGAAGTTATGCCTTTTAAAATTGAAGGGTCTGGAAGGATTTTCACACAACCAACCAATGAATATATTAAGTGCTGTCATAGTAAATAAATACATAAATATATAAAATAATGAATATTTGCCAGTCTCTCTTGCCTTAAAAGCAAAAATAACTGCATTTTCATTTTTATTTTCTCTCCAAATATTGTCCTGGAATAACTCTTACTGAATTAGAAAAGCGTTGATTAGCTTTGATTCTGACTGATAGAAAGAGCTATTTGAATCAAACAGAAACAGGAGCTTGAAAATACTCTGGAAACAACATGGCTTTTATGTCAAGGAAAAGGCCACTCTGTATTTTGAAAGAATACCAACCATTTTCCTAGTATTTTACTCATTAAGTATGGGGTGTTTTGTAAAGCAGAGTCAGGTCTGTGTACTCTTCAATTTTCTCTAGAAGTTGTTAAAAATTTTATTCCATGAGCGGAAGACTGTAGTAGCTGGACTTCTCAATTTCCTTCAATATTAAGTTTATTAGTATCTTATTTTTTCATGATATTATATTAGACTTCCCAAATATTGGAGTATCTTTCCTTGTCCTACTTGCCATGCTTATTGAATGTATAACAGCTCTTTCCATTTACTAATCAAAATGAATGTTCCTTTCCTTTGTTCTCCTACCCTTTACCCCTTTACCCCTTTACAGAATTCTTTTTGGCATGTTTGAACTGTTGGAAAATAAATTCTGACTTGCATATTTAGTAATCTTAATGAAATAATAATTTTAAAGAATCATGAAAATTAAATGCTTTCTTTAGTAAATATCTCTAGTATTGCCAGGAATTCAGGCACTTACAAATTATGAGAAAGTACTTCTACATCTCCAAAAATAAGTTTGTGTCTTTGAAAGGAAGTAAGAGAGATCTTTTTTCCTTTTTTTTTTTTTTTTGTCCCTGTGGCTTGTGAATTTTATCTCACTGGCTAAAAGATTTCCTGTAAAATTTAATAATGGAAGGAAGCTGTGATACAGCTTCAGCAGGTGAAATTACATCAAGGGTGACATTAAGCCTAAGACTGGCCTTATCTTTTGTAAAAGAATAACCCCAGAAGCTGTAAAAAGTTCTTGTCCCTAGAACATTTTTTTACTGTCCCAGTATTGCTTTCTTGATGTACATGTCTGCCCCTGCAGAAATGTGGTATTGCATTGTCAGAGACAACTTTGTGAATGGACCTGTAACCAGCTGCAGTAGTGTTTAGCTTGAGTGTCAATAGGCGTGTGCCAGGCCAGCACATCGGGACTGGGGGCAGAGTAAGGAGCGCTTCCACAGCTGTTCCTCTGAAATATCTTGAGAGACAAGGTTGATGAAGAGGGAAGGGGAGGAGATACTTCAGCTGCCAGAGCAGGGATTTCTCTTCAGCCTGTGGTGAAGACCATGGTGAGGTAGCTGTGCCCCTACAGCCCATGCAGGTCCATGGTGGAGCTGGCAAGTGTGTCCAAAGGAAGCTGTGACTCTGCAGGAAGCCCACAGTGGAACGGATTTTCTGGCAGGACATATGACCCCTTGGGAAACCCACACTGGGGAAGTATGTTCCTGAAGGACTGCATGCTACAAGAAGGGGCCCGTAGTGTAGCAGCTCATGAAGAACTGCAGCCCATGGGAAGAACTAACATTGTAGAAGTTAACAGAAGCCTGTTTCCCAAGGGACGGACCCCATGTTGGAGATGAGGAAGCAGTTCCCCCCCCTGAGGAAGAAGCACTGGCAGAAACAATGTTTGATGAACTGACCATAAACCCCATTCCCTGTACCCCTAACACAGCTGATGAGGAGAAGGCAGACAAATAGGAGTGAAGTTGAGTCTGAGAAGGAGAGGAGTGTGGGGAAAGTATTTTTAAGATTTGGGTTTATTTCTCATTATTTTCCTCTGATTTGGTTGATAATAAATTATATTTATTACCAAGAAATCCAATCTGTTTAGCCCGTGACAGTAACTGGTGAGTGATTTTTCCCTGCCCTTATCTCAACCAACCCATGAGCCTTTTGTTTGATAGTTCTCTACCTCATCCTGCTGAGCAGGTTGGTGACAATGGCTTTAGTGGACACCTGACATTCAGCCGATGTCAAACCATGACATCAGGTATCTGTTAATTTCTGTCACAGACTTTAGTTCTATTTTCCTTATTTAAAATCTGAGTTTTTTGAGGAATTAGTCAATTTTCAAAGTGAATTTCTCATTGTTTTATAACAAAATCGCATTATTAAATGTATTTCTACTTTGATGTGAACACAGAGATTAAGCATTTTGCTTATTCAGCAACAAAATTCTCTCACTAGGCCTTAAATGTGGATTATTTTCCTGTGAGCACAGCTATCATGATTTTCTCACTCAATTATTTGGTTGGAAGAGCTCAATGGCAAATGCAAAGACATGCATACTACAGGATAGATAACATGTCATAGACAGCTCAAAAGTCTATTAATTTCACACATATATTGCCTCTTACCAAATATCTCCTTCAGAAAAAGAAATACAAAGGAGTTCCCCACATTTAAATAAAACTTCTCCTGAAGTTTTAAACTGAAACCATTTGCAAAGGGAAACTAATGCTAACATCTATAAAGACTTTGCAGTATTTATTTTACTGAAGGGCACCTTATTTAGATAGGTTGGAGGCCAGGGAGAGAAAAAAAACAAAGTAAAGAATTAAATTGTAAGTGAACAGAGAGCAGCAAAAGAATGCTTAAATACGTGCTACAGCCTTTTCTTCCTCTTCAGTAATGTGAATGGTTTGTCATATGTGCCTGGGGAATATTCTCTTTCTCTACTGTTAATTACTGCATTAATACACTTAAAATGTTTAGAGGGAAGGATGGGGAAACTGCTTGAAATTATTTTCAAGCAGATCTTTTAATTCAGATGCTCCATTCTCTTCTAAGTTTCCTACTCATGCTTCCTCTCCTCAATGTGTACCTTTGCTGAGCATGCAAAAGGCAGAGAATCTGTAGATTTATAGCACAATTTATTCTCAAGCAAGTGGGGATCGATATTCAGGACACAAGGTCTGCCCTACCCTGATAACTGTAAACCTTCCATCTATCACTGGACACCTCAGGGGAACTCACAAATCACAAAGCACTTGGTTATCCCTTCCTGGGTTCTTCTTGATTCCTTGTTTAAGCTTAGCTGAGTGTGTGACTCTTCCATTGCTGTTCTACTTCTTAGGACTTAATGAGAAATCAGGGCAAGCAAAGGACAAAGGAGACTTTGTCTTCCTTCAGCGAGTCTGGCAACACTTCAGCAGGCTTTGAGAAGGCTCAGGGGTTGGTTTATTTCTTGTCTGTACCTCTTTGCAGAAAGCCAACATTTTCAGCCATGACTAGGGTCAAAACGGTTAGTATGCCCTAACTACCCAGGAAGTGGATTAATGTGTCCAAACCATCTTTTTGTCCCAGTTGTGAATTCCCGGTATGGTCCAGCAGCCATTACTGAAACTCCAGGCTGTAGCTGCCACCTGAGGGCAATCTTGGGAGACTGAAGGAAAGCTGCCTGCTCTAAATGCAATGGTGGTGCAAAAGATCTTCCAAAGGAGGGAATGAGATCCATGAGGAATGCTACAAAAAGTATTTGAAAACATTCATTGAGGCCTGTCCATGGCCTTGGCATAAACCTCAAAACATTCATGGAGCTGCACTGAGCAGTAGTTAACTTAGTTAAAGTGAGACAGAAGCTAAGTGTGACAACAATCATGGAGGGGCAGTAGCATTGCCAGCTGGGGCCCAGACCCACAATACAGCAATGGGCAAGGATGGAACACCCATCTCAGGATGGAAGCCGGTGTACAAACAGTACAGTAAAGCCCCAACAAGTCCTTAGTGAAGAGGCAGATTAGAAGTCAAGCAGAAACCCTAGCTTGTAGGGTTTCTCTCAGCACCTTTCCAGCTCCACTTCACCTGAAGCTCTAGATTAGTCTTAAATGTAATCTGAGTAATTTCCTAAAGATGTAAGATGATAGTGGAAAGTATTTTTGCTACCTAGAAACCTCTTTACATGCCCATACCACCTTGAATTCTAGTCTTTTTCCCACTCCTAACCCTCAAACCTTACCTCAAATTTAGATCCGGACTAAGATTTAAATCATAAAACAAACAATAACCCAGAAGTTGTTAGGGACAGTTCCTGATGCAATCTAGTCCTGACTTTGGCAACTGCCTTGAAATCCCACTGCATCTATACTTCTGTCTTTATATCACTACTAATGTTAATGCTAACCCAAAGACTTCAGGTGAGCTGAAGCTTAATCCAAAACTGGCTTCCATAAACTAGAGGAAGAAGTCAGAGAGAATTCTTAGTAGAGCTCACCCTTCTTCTGGCATCCCTTTTTCAGTCTCACTGTAACTGGTGCTCCAGGCTTTGTCTCTCTCTGACCCCTAGGCATGACCCTAAAGCTAATCCTATCCCTAAGTCTCAGGGTGGGATGAAAAGAGCCATATCCTTGAGGAAGCTCCTGTCAGGAAAGAATTATGGGTGCGGCACACTTTCTTTTTTTGGTGCTTTGTAGCCCCACCTCCACCTGGAGCAGTAAGCTTTGTCTCACAGCTCACTGCTTCCTAGACAATTTTTATGAATTTCAGGAACTAGTGTCAGTCATCCTTTCAGACTATTCCCATTTTATTCGGTATCTATCCAACACACTTCCTTATTCTGTTTCTCAGATAGATATCAGCTCTGTCAGAGAGTAACAGTAACCTAAGAATCCACATCTATTCTTCAGTCTTTCTCCTTACTGTAGTTGCCCATCTGTTCTCTTTCTCTTGTATCATGTGTGCTCCTGATAGATAGATTCATCAATGAATGATGCATTTATTTAATGCAATATCCTTTTATCAAGAAAATTGTGTATGCAAATTGTGACCACGAATATCACTTTGTTTGGTTAAAGAGACACAGTGTCAATGAACTTAATATATATGCACAAGTATTTGCGCTAAGTGTAGAATTTTAATGACAGAGATCAGTATCAGTATTTGATCCAAGGCAAGTTAAGCCTTGATCTTAATTATGAGTTCTTGTGCAGATATGACCCCACTATGATGCTGCAATCGAGATTCTTAAAGCCTTATTGCTTAGATTCACGTGCTTAAGTAACTGACCTTCAGTTTAGCAAAGTTTATTTCCTTAATTTTGATGATTAAAAACTTGAATCCTTGAACTTTCAAAGTCATGATAACAGAAAATACATTAAGTATATCTTCTTCTTTATTTCATTCTGTAGAACCTAATAATTAGTAAATTAGTCTCTTGATTGCAAATTCAGAGGTAGCAATATTGGAAGAATCCATCAAAATAAAAAGCTTATCATGAACATATCTTTAATTCTTTAGGCTATAAACCTCCTAATAGAGTTCTTATATGCTTTTACCTTAATTACAGAGACAGTTTTCATTTTGTCCTCTGGTACAAGGATGTCTGCTGGTAGTAAGGGTTTTCCTAATACTTGCAGGTGCCATTATGGGGTGAATTCACTGCCCTTCTAATTCTGACTTTCGTAATGAGACACTAAATGATGAAGCTTTTATCTCTCTGAAAATAAACCACTATTATATTTAATTTTGGTGCTTTCTCTAAATCCCTTCTGGCAAGCTTCTGTATAGTCAGACCCTGTCTGTTTTGGGAAAGCAAACTACTATTAGTGTAAATTGCTTTTTAAAATCCTCATGTGGAGCATGCACACTGTTCACATTTTGAGGTCTCACCTGTCTAACTGCTTGGGAAACAAAATGAGTTTTTATTTTAATTTCCCTTTATAAACCACGTAGTTAATATGATCAAAGAGATCACTAGTTACTGTTGGTTCAGTTATTCTTGAGATGTTTCACCTTTTTTAAATTTTTTTCTTTGGCAAATCAGTTTGAATTGATTCAGCTCTGTTTATTAGGTTTCTGGAAGTGAATATATGTAACATTTTATTTCTTCAGTAAATTTAATCAGCTTTAAGAAATTTCAGAAGTTCTCAAACTTTTCTCTTTGATGCCTATCTAATTGAGTCAAACACAAGGTCATGTTGTCCTGGATTTTCTACATAATTTCTGCCTAATTAGTTTCCTTTAAAAGTGAAAAACAAATAACATTTCTTAGGAGGACTATTACTTGCTAACCTTCATGCCAATAACTAGAAAATTGGAAACATTTATTCAAAAGGAAGATGAGATTCCTCCAAGAAATTTGGATAATACCCATAATCTTTTTGCCAGAGGTCTATATGAGGTCAACTGGCTTCAAGCAGGGAGAAGAACAGAAGGAAGATATTTGGTGAGTTTGCCAAGACTTGTAATAACTATACAGACAACTAGTAAATACAGAATATGCCCCACAGTTAAACTGCACTCCATGTCCAGCTGATGATTGATAATAAATGGGAAAAGCCAGGAGGCCTTTTTTTCTCAACACCTTTATCAGTGACCTGTGTGATGAAACAGATTGCTCTGCAACAAATGTCAGAGCTTCAGATCAAAGGGATCTTGCAATACTAGAGTATTAGGCCAGCAGAAGATCCGTAACGCTCAAGAGAGAAAGTGAACATTTCCGTAGAAGAGGCAGAAAACCCCCAAATATATTGATGATACCAGCTGGGATGCAACTGACCAAATAGGAGACAGGACCCAGGTCTTGAGGTGAAAAAAAAACTGAACCAACATGTGAAAGGCAACCACAACTGTGGAAATGTTAGTAGAAATGTGGTTAGCAGAACAAAGAACTATATTACATCATTCTGCTTAGAGGTAGTGACATGACATTTAGGACAACCTAGCCAAATATTTGGTTGCCTAGTTCACAAAAATTATTGAGAAACTGGGCAGGATTCAGCAGAAGGCTACTAAAACAATCAGGAATTATGGGAAAATGGCAAATCTGGAGGTAAATTGTTTAATCTGGCAAAAAGAAATCTACAGGGTCTATAAGTATCTGAATGTGCATTAAAAAGTGGATGGAGCCAATCTACTTTTTAGAGTCAAAGTAGTGCAGTAGTGTCAGGCTCCTGAAAGAGGATTGTGGAGCCTTTATCCTCAAAACTTTTCTACACCCAGATAGACATAGCCATTCTGATCTGTTCTAGTGTTGGACATGGTCACATTTAAAGGTAAAAGTTGGATGAGAAGTTTGCAGAGCTCCCTTCCAGTCAGTATTTCTAATATTCTCTGTTTGGTCAGACAACTTTGATTGTGAGAAATGTACATTTTAAATTAATAACATCTAAAGTATACTAAATGACTTCTAAAACTGCAAGTCAGGTCATTTATATTGGCCTTAATTAAGATTCTTCAGAAAAAAATATAAAATATCAATTCACTTATTTGCATTTTGCTTGGCTTACTAGAAATTATTTACATATTTGAAAATCTGGCCTGAGATTTAAAAGAGAAAGCATAGGTTTTGCACACAATATGTACTGCAGGAGTGGTATTACCAAGGTTTAAACTTATTGATGTGGAAGAAAAATGATCTGCATGATGAGAAAATGAGGAGGGATTGCATGATGTAGTTTGTCTCTATTAAGATTACAGGATGGACATTAAAATAGCCCTTAGGTTACTAACTCAAAGAACTTTCAAAGAAACTGAAGTGTCTAAATGCCACTCTTGCCTTTGAAATTCTAGCATGGATTTCAGCCCCAGAATCCCTGAGCTCATTTTGTCAACATACTTGTAAGGAAAAAAGTTACTTTAAATTTATTGTCCTTTGAAAAGTAATTGTCAAAAACTATTAAAAGAACATTGGAACTATGCTGAGCCAGGAGAAAAAAATCCTGAAGAGCTATTCTTCCAACACCTCCCAAATAGACTGAAAAAGATATAGAATCATAGAAAATAAACTGGTGTTCCATCTGCTACCCTCAAAAGAGAGGAAAAAAAAAGATTTATTTCACGCCAAACTGTGAGAGATTCACTCTTGTAAGCCTCTGGGAATAGAAGTTTTTGAAAAGTTTAATGTGTCTTCTTCTCATCTTCATAAATTCTTGGAATGAAACCCCTTTTTTTCTCCCTTCTCTGAAATCTGAGAAAGATACATACAATATATACATTTGCTCTGCCCATGAATAATTAATTCCTTGTACATTCACTTTCTGGAAATTACAGAAATAAGTCCAAAATATTTCAAAACTTCTTTCCTTCTCCTTCACTGTTGTTGAAATGTCTTTCATATTTCATCTGCTTTTGTAACCTCAATGCAAATATAGTGCAAGGTCTTGCACCTGGGTTAGGTAACCCGAGATGAAGGGATTAAAAGCAACCCTGCAGAGAAGGGCATTGGGGTGCTGGTGGATGAAAAACCTGGATATAAGCTGGCAATGTGCATGAACATGCAAAGCACAGAAAGGGAACCATAGGCCCAGAAAGGGCTGCATCCAAAACAGCATGTCAAGGGAGGTGATTCTTTCCTGTATTCTGCTCTCATGAGTCCCCACCAGGGGTTTTGTATCCAGCAGGGGTCCTCAGTATAAGAAAGATATGGACCTATTGGAGTGGGTCCAAAGGAGGGCTACAAAAACGATCAGAGGAATGGAACACCTTTCCTATAAGAACTGGCTGACAGAGTAGGGGTTTACAGCCTTGAGAGGAGAAGGTTCTGGGGAGACCTTACTCTAGCCTTCAAATATTTAAAGGGTGCTTGTAAGAAAGATGCAGACAGATATTTTAGCAGGTCCTGCTGTGATACAAGGGGTAATGGTTTTAAACTAAAAGGGGGTAGATTCAGCCTAGATATAAGCAAGAATTTTTTTACTATGTGGGTGGTGAAACACTGGAACAGGTTGTCCAGAGACGTGGTGGATGCCCCGTCCCTGGCAACATTTAAGGTCAGGTTGGATGGTGCTGTCTAGTGAAACCTGGTCTAGCGAAAGATGTCCCTGCTCATTGCTAGGGGTGTTTGACTAGATGACCTTTTAAGGTTTTTTCCAACCCCAACTATTCTACAATCATATGATCTTAAATGCCAAGAAAAAAAACCCTCACAAGAGCATTGATTCATAAGACTAAGTACAGCATATTGGGTCAAAACTCTTGACTAAAAGTAGTGAATATTAAACCTTCATTTGTGGAAATAAAATTCTGATAGTTGTCTTAAATACATTCTGAATTCCGGTTTCCTAGACAGCAGCTTTCCTGTCATCACTTTTGTAAATACTCTTTCAGACTAGTGTCAGAAAAATGCAAAAACTGGATATACATTCATAGATGCAGTATCTAATAGGTTAAACACGTAGGTAATTTCAATATCTTATGTTAGTAGCCTATGTTTAAATATCTGATGCTACCAGGCTATGTGCAAGTTCTAGTACCGTTCCCACCTGCATTATTTTGAATACATTCCATGTTTAATAGTCATCCTTAGTAACTTTTTGTAGAATGCAGAATGTATTCTTTGATGTTGTAACTTTATTAGTAAAGAAAATAAACCTTATTCCATGTGGTTTTTGCAGAGACTGAGCTGCGTGAATAGGAGAGATGAAGAGAGAGGGGTTAGGTAAATAATTAACCTTTGAAAATAACTCTTGCTCTTGGAGTGTGCATATCAATATGATATAATTACCACGTTATATTCACTGTTGGCTGAAGATCACCATAGGTAATTTAAACAGTGAGCTCACATTTGCATAATATACGAGCAGCAGGTTCTTTTAAAACCTTGCTGAGAAGAGGCCAACTTATTTGTGTATCTACTTGAGATGCACCAATTGTGTTTAATTTTCCTGATTCTAGGGATTTTTTTCCTCATTAATACATTCTTACATATTTTTAAAAAGTATTATTAATACTTTAACCTGAACTGGACTGATTTACCTCTGATCCGGTCAAATCTAGTTAGAATTGGAAGAAAATGTTATCTATCTTTTGGTAAAATCTTAGTGAAATTTCCCAAAATCTTAGTCTCTTTGTATTATTGTTCAGCCTGGATCTGATTTTTTAGTCATCTGCCCTGGCTAGTTTTTTAAGTAAACTCCTTTTGAGTGAGTACAGATCAAATCTGATTGTATATGGGACACAGTTCAGCAATCCAAGTGTGAAGTTTGAAGACAACCACAAGACAGTTTCAAATACAAATAGATAGAAATATTCTGAAAAAAAAAATAAAATATTTTCCCCTTCAGTTACAGGCAAAGGCAATTTACTAAGAAACGTTTTTGTCACTAAGAAGTTGATGTCTGAGGAACTGGAGCTCCTCTACATCATGCCAGGGCCTGTCAGAGTAGTAACTGGAACAGGGATTTTTTCTGCTTTTTCACAAGAGGAATTGATGCACTTCAGATTACTTATGAGGAAGAATGAGAAAATAATTTTCAGGGTATAGAAATCCATTTCTATTTCCAAGTCATTTTGTCACAGACTGTAAGTCTATAAGCCAATGGTACAAATTTTACTTTGGATTTTAATTACAGTCAAGTTTCTTTAGAAACACCTCCAAGTGAATTAGAATTTTAAAAAATCGTCTTCATGCTGAGCTTTAACAAAAGAAACTGAGTTTATCTCACAGCTCCCTCAGTATTATCAGACTCTTGAGCCTCTGAGCCAGGCAGTAATATGTGAGAAATGATCCAACAGTAGAATACTTTGGGCTTTATTGCCTACCACTGTGCATTGGCATAATTCATTTGATTGACAAATAGTAACATCCTTTTCTCCATAAAAGCTGCAGTTTTTCTTTATTTACTGGGTTTCAAGCCAATACTCCAGTTTCATAATGTGTTAGTGATTGCTTGTAAGCTGTAAAGTGAATTTTGTGCATTAACTCTGACAAGGATGAAATTATTAAGTGACTGGAATTAAACCTTTACTATGGGCCGAACAAATTTCATTAGTCCTGAATATCATGTAAAACACAACGTTCTGCTGCTTTTAAAAATATATAAATTGCCTTTACGTGGGGGTGAAGAGATTAAAGATAATTTAAATATATGATAACTGGTCTCCAGTGAAGTTCCATTCATCTGCCCTGCACAGATTCTTTTTGGTAGCTGATGCTCCTTGTATCTGTCTTTTGTTTATTGCCTATAGGTCTTCATTCTGTTGTCAAATGTTAAAATGTTGCTTTTTGTTAAATTTGATGGCCAGCAAGGGAGATTAAAGGTCTTTGCCATCTAAAAAGTAACATAGTTATCTAGTTCTTAGGCCATGTCAAGCTGTCTTGTTATTTTGGCACTTCCTGTCCAGTGGGGTCAAAAAGCTGTATGGTCTTTAGGATATGAGCAGTTTTTTAGGCATACTTCTTTTGGCTGTGGTGATTTTCTTCACAGTGGCTGGTGTGGGGCTGTAGCCACAGTTTGTTCCTGCCGTGTTTTGATTTCAGAAAATTCTTTTCTCAGGAACTCTTGTTGTAAACAAGGGCATATTATTGTAAACTATCTTATTTTTCTACATTCTTTCCCAGAGGAGGGAATTTGCTTGATGGCCCCTTGGTGTGACCAGTGGGTCCAAGGATCCCACCTCTTAGGTGGGCTCATTGTGAAAAGGTATAAAAGACAAGTTTTTGATAATAAAGCAAGATTTGAATCTTCAGCCTTCTGTGAATCTGTGTCCTGATATTGTGCTCTACAGCGACATGGGCCTGTGTTTTGGATGTGAACTGGAAACAGTGTTGATAATACAGAGGAGTTTCTTTATTGCTGAACAGGCCTTACACAGGGCCAAGGCCTTTTTTGCTTTTTGTACTGCCATGATGGTGAGGAAACTGGGTGTACATGGGAGATTGGAAGGGGACACGGCTGGGACAGGCGATCCAAGGGAGCGCGGTGCTGCCCCAACACTGCTCCCTCCACGCTTCCCTCCTTGGCACCAGCCTCACCCCCATGCTGCTTCTCCTGCTCCACCTAGGGTTAGGGTTACCAAGGGGTGACCAAAGGGATATTTCATACCAAATGAGATCATTCTGGGAAAAGAAGAAAGAAGAGTGGGGTTTGGAGTGATGTCATTTCTCTTCCCAAATCACTGTTACATGTGATCAGGCCCTGCTCTCCTGGAGAAGGGCTGAACACCAACATGCCCATGGGAAGCAGTGAATTAATTCCTTGCTTTGCTTGCACGTGCATCTTTTGTTTTCCCTATTAATCTATCTTTAAATCAACCCATGAGAACTAGATCCACTTACTTGTAAAATTATTTTTCAATAAATAATTTGTTTAACTGTACAAGGCTGTACTTTTCTAGAGTTTTTAAAATTCAGAATTGACCTGATAATAAAGTAAAATATTCTTTAAATGCATGATAAATCTTACTCTGAGTTGTGAAGAAAAAAATCCTAGAAAAATACAACTTAATTCATAAGTAGCTCTCATCTCTGGAAAAGGATATTTGACAATATTTAGATCATAGTATTTTACACTCAGGATTATTCACTGAAATGTGATTACAGGCAGCAGTTATATGGTCTCTATGTGAACTGAAAATTGCCCTTTGGGGTTAATTTTAATTAGAAAAACAGTTGTTTTCCCCATATTTGCTTCCTGCAGCATGGTCAGGTGGTACCTCATCCCTACATGACCTTGAATGGCATCTTAATTTCAGAAGCTGGAGAGATGAGAAGTGGGATAGCTGAATATCACGGTTTACCCCAGCCAACAGCCAAGCCCCACACAGCTGCTCACTCTTGAGGAGATCCCACCAGAGGTATCAGGGAGAGAATCAGAAGGGTAAAAGCTGGAGAACTCGTGGGTTGAGCTAAAGACAGTTTAATAGAGAAAGGAAAAGATGCATGTGCAAGCAAAGCAAAACAAGGAATTAATTCACTGCTTCCCATGGGTGTGTAGGTGTTCAGCCATCTCCAGGACAGCACGGCCTGATCATGTGTGAGTGACATGGGAAGACAAATGCCATCACTCCAAACACACTCCAAATGTGAGCAATTTACCTTCCTTGCTACTAGTAAGACAAAAAGTATCCCAAATAACATTTTCCTGGTTTAGACCTTCCTTGTCTTAAGAAAATATGAAATGCTGTCACTTAGGGGAATACTCTCTAAAGATAATTTAAATTAACAGGTTGTATTTCAGAGACCATAAAAGTGATGTGGGCTTCAGATGGGGACCCGTGGCAAAAAGATAGCAGAACAATCCAAAATTTCATCTTTCTGATTGCCTTAAGCTGATTGCATTTCTCTCTATCCCAAACTCAAATTTTCTGAAAGTGATAAGTAGGAGAAAGAGAGGTTACTTAGGAAAGAAAAAAGGACTGAAAACATGTAGGTCATTCTGGAAAGGATTTATTTACATAATCACATTTGTTAAGGATAAAATAAAGCAAAATGTTACCACAAGAGAAAAAAAGGTAAAAAAAAGCCTATAATTTCTAATACATAAGTGAATATGTTCATTCTGCATGTCACACTTGCTTTTAGATTCTCTAATGATCATTATATTTTGTTTTTTTTTAATTTAAAACAAAACAACATAAAGACTACAATAAAACTTCACTGCAATTCAAGAAGGATGCCCTTCTGACTCTAATTACATGATTTTTAAAAATGTAGTGCTAGGGTTTCAAATCAGGTTTAATATGCTTTGCGTGGTTACTAGTGATTCCATTTCAGATGTCCTTGCAGTTTTCTAGCTTCACAGTGGACACTGTAGAAATTATTTTTTTAGCAAAGCACCAGGAATTTCAAAACCAAATTTCAATGTTTATGTGTTTAGTGCAGCAAAACCAAAAGGTGGTAGAAATCCTGTACTACAGAGAACGTAGTCTCAAATGGAAAAGAAATATAAGGAGATAACCTTAAAACTTTTTTTTTTCCTTGAAGTGAAAGAGTCTTCCAGCTGAATGAATACCACTGCAGGAAGTAATGACATGGCTTATAAATGAAAGCCTTTCACATGCAGGTGAAAACCCATGATATATTTTCCAATTTAAAATGTCTCTGCTTAGAAATTTTAATCTGAAAAATACTTAATTTTGAAGGCAAGTTAAAATCGTCCCCTAAAACTTTTGGCCAAAACAAAAATAATCATAAGTGATCACTCTTGTGACATCTTCTGTGAGGGGAAAAAAAACCCAACAAAACAAAACCCAAACGATCAGATACTGAACAGCTTTACTCATTAAGAAACAGTAAAGATATAACAGCTTAGCCAGACAACACAAAGAGTCACTGGTAGAGATGGGTCTTGAAGAAATCTCCTTAAAGTTGTACTGCACAAAAATAAAGAGACAAAAAATGTTCTGGGCAATCTCTCCAAGATTTTCCTGCTACTAAAGACAGTGCTTAAACAGTTATCTTCCTCCCAGAAAAAGCTTCCTCAGCACTTTAAAGAAAAGTCAGGCATTTTTCAAAGATTCTCTTAGTAGTCCTGATAATTTGTGGATAACTAAGGAATATCTGGCCAAGACTATGACTCTTAATATCTTTTAAAAGTACAAAGTTAGTGCTGCAGGGGCAAGATCTATAAGGTTTAAATAAACAATAAAAATAATCTTCTGCAGTTCATAATTTACCATTTTTTGGATTATTTTTCAATAGGGTACAATGGACTAATAGTTAAGTGTTAATAGTTTAGAAAGTCTGCTCACATAGGTAGGTCTTTTCCAGTTTGACTGTCCTGGGGATGAATGTCACTGGAATGAAAAGCTTTGTGATAAACCAAGTTAACACTGTGCACACTGTGCAAACATGACACCTTTATTTAATCACCATATATTTTTACAAATTTTGCAGTGCAAATAGAGGTTGGCATAGAAGGGAGTGACTTTTCTTTGTTTGTCTAAGGCAGAAGCATTTTTCTGTGATGATATTTAGAGCTTTGAGAAAGAAATTGAAAAGTATTTCAGAAAAGGCCAAGGTAAGGATTATTCTATACTTCATAATGTATTCCAAAGAGGGAATTGTTGTGTATAACACACCACATAAATGTCAAAGTGCTATCAAAGACCTTGTAATACTTGTGACTAAAAAGGTGTGACTTATATATGTGGCATCATGTAATTTCCTTTTTTTCTTCTTGAAAGAAGTAATGGAAAAACTCAGAAAGCAGTATGTGTATTCACTCTACAAAAGCCTGTTTGTTCAGATGTGCCTGCCTGTACACTGCAGACCTATTGCTCAAGGCCTAGGGAAAAAGAAATAGAGAATGTGGTGAAAAAAGACCAAGAAATACAAAATAAGACATTTTCACACATTTATTCCAGTGAACTTGAAGAGGGGGAGAAAGAAATTTTACTAAAACCATGCCATTTGACTTTGACTGAAGAATGGCCTTTTAGATTAAGTTTAGCTAGAGCTGTGTGTTGATAAAGAGGACTAAAAGACTAGTTATATCTACTTGTGTCCTTTTCAATGGAATTATTTCTTTGGGATTTGGAAGACCATTGTTCCTTTCTATTTCAGCAGGCAGATGGCCAATGGAAGGAAAGAGAAGAGTACATTGCACTTTGACTTCAGTGTGCCCCTCTCAGAGGTAGACTGGAGGGTCAAAAAGATGGAGATCATCCAGCAATCCAAGAAGTGAAATATGGTTTATTGACTTGGACGTTTGGAAAAGTCTTTCACTTCAGAAGTAAGGGAAGATCACGCAGGAAAACTACAATTTTTAATAATGTAGTCTTTTCCCCAATTTCTTTACATGTTGCACAAACTAAACAACTTTAAGGAAGTTTGGCCAAATCACTTGAAATTTTATATATTTTATAAATCACTAGCTAACCACTCAATTTCTAATACTTCTAGTCATTTCAGTCATTTTAGTACTTCTTTCATTTCTAACTCCATTCTATACTTTTTAAAGGTGACGCAACCAGGAGCCCTGTTACCCAAGATGTTTGATTACACTTTTTTTCTCTACTGTTTCCTGCCTCTCTTATTTCATTTTTTGTTTAGTTTTTCACTTCTTCATTTTCGGCAGAGATGTCCTCTGTCATTCACAATAACTTCCTTCTTCTTTACAGTTTTCCCAAGTGCAAAGCACATCAGCATAAGCTCATACTTGTCACTGAAAGATCGTCTAGATGCAGCAACCTCTATCAAAACACAGATAATATAAGAAGCATGATATTTTTTCACACTTCGCATCTTCAGTAAAGGACAAAACAAGTTCAATGTACAGAAATGTACTTTAAAAAGAATTGACTTATTATTTCCCAGTAAGGATATAGAAAAGACTCATATTTTCTGCCTTTTCTCTTTATTTTGGCTGCACCCAATTTTTCTGCTGCCGTCTTATTTTGTTTATGGTGCTTTATAGAGTGACATTCAAAGAGAAGAAAGGGGAGAGATGGAGAATGCTCTTAACCTAGGTTTTATGAAATCCCTTCAGTTAAGAGGGAACAGACAATAGAGTAATGCTTCTTAATAACCTGAGGCTCTCCAACATGCATTAGCTGAGTTAATTTTAATGGATTTAACTCCTCTTTCCTTTTCTCACTTCCTGAGACCTCAACAGCTTATTTAAGCTGAATATGAATGAGGAAAATGTGAATGAAATGTCTTTGCTCATAGCAGTGAGGTTTTTAATTAAAAGTACTTTACACTAGTTAGAATCTGAGGATACAATGTTTGACAGTAATCTATCACTATTTAGATCAGATGTTCTGTCTTCACCTGAGACTTGGTATTTCAGAGGAAGGTGAATTACTTCCCTGTAAGAAAAATAATGTCCTCCATTTTGGAAAATGTTCCATTTTTAGCGTTTCTTCTTATTGTTCCAGATAAAACTAGTCCTGAATCATAAACTTTTAATCTGCATATTGAGCTCTTACCAGAGTCATATTCATGCCAGTCCACAAATTTTGCTGAAATTTATCCTTATTTACACTGTCTCATTATACTTTTTCCTCCTATTTCTTTTTTTAACAAAGGCATTACGATGTTTTCCAATTTTGTTGCTTGCTACATATCTCCTACATTGCCAAGCAAGAAAGCCATTCAATCAATCTTGAAGGACTTTTTCAGTACTAAACAACACCTATGTCAAGTAAAACAGCCTTTTTACTGGTTTGATGATTATCCTCTTCTAAACCTGAAATGATCTCTTTCTCCTTTGGAGGACCAGGGTTAAAAGAGGATGACAGAACAGGTTTACCAGTGCCCTTCACAAGGATTTCATATGTCCTCACAACAGCTCAATAAACTCTATTATTTCTAATAGGATTATTCCTGGTCTCAATGGCAGCAAATCAGGGACTTACCTAATTAGATAACAGGACACTCTAGGCTTTAAAAAAGCTGGTTTTCTGCCATATATACAAGGAAGAGAGAAGGATAGTCCAGTATATGAGCATGCTGGACATCTACCTCTGTTTTATTCTTGCCTTGGTAATGAACTGGTTTAGTGCTCTTTGGTGTAATACATTGCTTTTCTTTATCTTTTTCCCATCTTGTGGCATTAGAACTCTATTTTTTTTAATTGCTTTGAAAGGCATGGATCAAAAGTGACAACTGAGAGCAATACTGTGTGTCTAATTGTAATGATGCAAAAATCTGAGGAAATTAAAAGTGTATAATTTAGGGATTCTGGGGAATTCATGTGCCATTGAATGACACTGTTCAGATTAGGAATTACTGCATAATGACTTAATTTAGGTTTTTGGGATGTGGTCAGGAATTCTGTAAGTTTTTTGTTCATTAGATGAAATAAGAAATTCTAATTTTCACAATAGTTTTTGTTGTACTTGGAAAGAAAACAAACAGCAGAAGGAAATACATTCGAAAAGGTCATCAAAAAGAGGTTTGCAGTTGTGTAATATGCAAACTATCTTAGTTCCAAGTGTTAAGAGGACCTTATACTGTATTTAAGGCACAGTTCTAAAGGTTTCAAGCTGAATTTTATGGGATCTGTAGAAACTCAACAATTCTGAAGATCATGTTACTTTTGAAAATTTAATAACTTGATGCCCTGGGAACAAGAGTTGTGTGCTTAAAATGCCACCTTCCCTTGTGTCTCTGCCACCATCATAAACTTAACTCATGATTACTACACCAGTCTTATTGGTGCACTTTATAGCTTGATCTGCAAAGCTTGCTTCTGGACTGAGCATGCCATGCTGTGACTCTTTACCCACAAGGTTGTTTTGCTCTTTCTCCTAGAATTGACTGAAATGAGATTGAAAGGAATAAAGATGACAGGCACTAATTAATTAGCACCTATTTATTAGAGAGAAACTTGTTCATGGTATATTAGTTAGAGGTTCACAAATTATATGAATCACTGAAAACATCACTGTCTCTTAACTTGGGCTAGGTTTTAAGCAGTTATTTAAGTATCAAAAAGAACACCAAGTTATCAGTTGTAGATTAATATAGTACCCTGCAAAGGCCATTCAATGTTTTGGAGCAAGTTACCCTACCTGTGGCCTTTCACAGTGCTGCTGAACTATGTATGATCTCTGGGTATGCATAAGATTGCAGTGTTAATGAGTCTCAGTATTGCAGAAATGAAGTGAAAAAAGAATGTGGAAAACCCCTACAACAAAACCAATGAGCTTCCTTCTTATTTGTCGTTTCTTTATCCAACAGAAATATAAACAAAATGTGCAACAATCTGGTATCTCTTTGTAGACTCTTCAGTATGAGATTGAATCCTAAAGTAAAATTCTAATGAGAACGACCTAACTCCACCATGGGGAAAAACCCAAACAACCAAACAAAAGCCCCAGAACGCAGTAACAACAAAAAAGTCTCTCCAGGGAAGTAGTCTCTGACAATTTTGTTTAAAGTCAAAGTTTATTGCTCTCAGATTATCCAATTCAGTGTAATCCCATGTACTTTAGAGGAGAGAGATCATTTTACTCATTGTAAGGATATGGCAAACTCCTTTGAAACTGTACCGTCTTTTGTGATCATAATCAGGCAAAATATGAAGTTTTACATGTTACCATGATGGATATCATTAGTTCCACACAGCAGATATTGAACATCTGATGCATTCGTTTTGCTGTGGGACAGGGATCTTTAAACCTTAGAAGAAATTTGCTGTCTCAGAGTCAGTTAGCTGTCAGATGTGGTTAGTCATGATAGCAAAGGCCCATTGACTTTAAGAAGAACTTATGGATTTTATCTTTGGTAAACCTAGGAGATACGGTGCTTGTCTTGAACAAAGAAACAGTTTCCTTCTTTATAGTCCCTCCAAATTAACAAATCCAGCCCTTTCACTCTTCTGCTGATGACATATATTTTCTATAAAGAAAATATACGAAGCTTCCAAAGCAACTATGTCTCCACATTCTATTTTTTTATTGATAGAAAGACCATATCTAAGGTTCTTGTAATTTATTTATCTTTGAGCTAAAATTGAAATAGACTTCATTTGTGTATATCTAGCATAAATACTTACTTTACCTACATTTATTGGGATATAAGAAAGGCAATGAAAAGCATGAATACTGTTCATCACAAGTAATTTTATATCAGTTAATCTAAACTACTGTATTTACTTTTCTTCCCTAATTTTGTTGAACATTTTTAGATTGTTTTAGTTCTGTTAAGATATGAGACAGTAGATTCTGCAAATTAAATTCCTAAATTTAATCACAAAAGGTACCAGGCCAACCTATGTTGAATCACATCTTTAACCTCACTACCTGTTCCTTCTAGTTCTATGGACAGAACTACCTGTTCTGTCCATAGACAGGCTGTTTTAATGCAAGTCACAAGCTTGGCTTTGCAGATCATGAGAACTTGAACATTTATTTTATGGTGTTAAGGAAATGCTGGTTTTGCCCATGTTAAGGAAGTTTAAACTGATGGCTTGTTGGGTTTAGTCCTGATGGCTTTTTATGTTCAGTCCTAAATTTTCAGTGGTCTGGGTTGGAACTGGGTGATCCTTAAGGTCCCTTCCAACCCAAGACATTCTATGAATATATGATTGTATGATTTATCTGACTGTTGAAGTATCTACTGTTTTTCTTCCCACTCCTGATTTTATTCTCTATTGTCCAATAACGGCTGAGGTCATGCCCAAGCTTTCGCCTTACAGTAAGCAAGAGGAAGCTCTCTTCCTCTACACATCTTATTGTGAGAGGTATAAAAAACCAGTACTCTGGGTCAGACAGCCCTATGTCAGACTGAATCGACATGGACTAAGAGATTTCAGATTTAAATGTGTGAGGCTGAAAGAGATTTTCAAATGAATGTAGAAACACATTTATTTCTTCAATGCAATATCTTGAGCTTTGTTTCCCTAGTCAGAAAAAAGATACTGCAGCGGCTGAATGAAGTGATTGACAGAGTAAAGAATCATAGACTCAAATAAAGTTTTGGGTTGGAAGGGACCTTAAAGATCATCTAAATCCAGTTTCCTCCACCATAGTGAGGTCCCCATTCAACCTTTGCCTTGAATAATGTCAAGGATGGAGCATTCACAGCTTCTCTGTGAAACCTGTTCAGTACTTCACCACCCTCTGGGTGAAGAATTTCTTCCTAATATCTTATCTAAACCTACTCTCTTTCAGTTTAAAACAACTCCCCCTAGTCCTGTCACCATATACCCTTGTAAAAAGTCCTTCTTCAGACTTCTAGTATGCCCACTTTAGGTACTAGAAAGATCAACTCTCAAGATGAACAAACTTAGGATGCAGAAAAAAAGACAAATATTAATTTAACACTTAGCTCATCGGAGAGCAATTGCCATCACAAAGAAGACTTTTATGACTGCCATCAACACAGAAGAAATCACAGTCAGACTGCAGTGCATTGATTTTAATTTCTGATTTAAAGATAGTGTAAAAGAAAACCAGACCTCACTAAGAATTCCCTCACATATCATCTGACCATTTATTACAGCACAAATTATGTAACTAAAATGCAAGAAGAAAGGCTTGTTCTCTAAATCATGCAGATTAAAATAGAAGCTGACTAAGATGCAATCATCTAATAGAGCTGTGCCACTTTACACCATGATCTTGCTCGTAATCTTTACATAGTCTTTATATTTTCAGTAGCAGGTCCTTCTGTGAGTAGGGTTTGCCTTTACAACTCATAGCAAGTGAAATGTCATTAGTCCCATACTGTCACCATGACTGATTAGAATCTCTGAATATTCACTGCACTGTGCACTGGGAATTATACATATTCATCTTCTGGCAAATATTTACCAAACCCATACAACACACCTTCATAAACATTTATCTGCTTTCCATTGGAAAGGTAACCCTTTGCATACAGTAATAGCATCTCATGCATTAATCCTGCATAAACAAAAATTATTTATAATTATACAAAACTGTAATTATGCCAAGCTGTCTTCATATTTGCACGTTGGTGAAGAGTGGCTCGGGGGGTTCAATAGAGTGGAACCCCCTGTACCACTGTCATATCCTAATTGGACTCCTGAAAAGTACAGGGAAATCATTCTGCATGCCAGCATTCATCTGCCAAGTAACAAGTGTGTGTCCCAGCAGGGAGCACAAATGCTACCAAATGCAGCATACAAATGCACATACACCAATACATGCATACACAGCAGTAGGATAAAGATCACTAGGAGGAAACTAATAAAAAATATGCTAATTAATAAATGAAGAAAACCACTTTAAGGAAATCCAGACCCTAAGGAAAAATGCAGTCAGAAATCTCAATGGACCTACAAGCAACAGGTTATTGGGTACAGTGACTTTTCTATCCTATATCAAAGGCCAATTATTTGAGTAGAATAATTTCAGTACAAAAGGGTGGGTGGTTAGCTTTGGTTCCTCTAATCTCTATGCATGGCTGAAACTTCCACCAAATCAATGAGCTGAATCAGGCTGCTAAGAGCAGGAGCAAAGGATTTGCTTTTTAACCCAAGATCAGAATTTATTTTCTATAAAGCCAGATATCTCATTTTCTATCTGTACTGGTGATATGTATTTGTTTTTGAGTGACTTCTTTCACACATGCCGAAATGGAATGCCTCCACAAGCATATTTCTTGTATTGCAAGGTAACTTTATTTCAGCATGTTTCTTCCTGTTACTTTCATCAGTCTGTCACTGTTCTGGCACTGCTTCCCTAATTCACATTGATGCCTGTAAAAGTTCTTCCTCCCTTTTATTGAAACTGTCAAAGCACTTGAGCAGATGCACAAGCATAAGCACCAGAGCTGTCCCATCCTCTCCTCCTGGGCAGCTCATCAGAAGGTACAGGCTTTATCGACACCAGTTGTACTCCTTGTAACTACTATCCAAGTAGTTACAGCTGGAGCCAGAAGGATACAAATGAGAAAGAGCATAATCACCTAAATCTCAGGGAAAAAAAAACCAAAAGCAACTTCTTTCAGAGGTATTCCATTTATATCCATATCCTCTAATGGTTTGTTTGTCACTTCATTTTTAAGATATGAAAGAACAGTAAAGCAATTATTCATGCTTGGGTGGATTTTGCTGAGTGAGGAGCATATTGCTAGAAAGACCAGAGACTGCTAAAAGCAACAGTGAGGCAGGCAAAGTTCTGCTTGATCTGTTCATTACTTCTCCGTTTACCATTAACAGTTTTGCCTGACACCAGCACCAAAATATCAGGTCACTTTGTCCATGAACATTTCCTTTATTGACCTTCTCCTTTTCTTCCCCTAGTTCCTTGCTAAGGAAAACAGAACAGTTTTAATCCATAGGATCTTTGCGTATCAAAGGCCACAGCTAGCCCTTGAGTTAAATAATCCTGTATTTTTGATTTTTTTCAATGAAAGGCTAAACCTACAAGCAGACATAACTACAGTGAAACTGGGTGATTGGGCCAGGGCACAATTTGCACAGTATATTGCAGATAATTAAAAAAATAAAATTCTAATTGCTAAATATTAACTGCTGCTTTGTTGAACTTTTTTTTGGTTTTTTTCATAGACTTCCTTATTTGCCCAGAACAGTACTGTTTTAATGTGCTTATCAAAGTAATTTGTTCTTAATGCAGGGTAATTGTTTCCTGAATACCTGAGGCCTAAATTGATATCTGTTATTAATCATCTGACCAGGTCATCAAGTTGGACAGCTTCCAGTGACAGAGGTACGGCCATTACTTTAACTACCTCAGCTCATCCATTGACATCAGATATATCAATGTGAAATGACATTTAAGTTTTCTGCTGAATTTGTTTTTATCTACAATCACTTGAAATTAGGACAGAGTTAAATTAAGTTTTAAACACAGGAAACACAAAATAAAATGGCTCATCAAAAATTCTTTTTCCCTAGGGACATAACTGTTGGTCCTCTACATTGTCTTCCTCATTTTAGCTTGTTTTCTTTAAAAAAAAGTTGCAACAAAATAAACTGATAAAGTTAATGGACATAATTATAATTTAATACCCATTCCTTTGTTTTTCTTGCTGCCCACAACAAAAAATCATAAACAAACAAGCAAAACAGTCAGTAATACTGATGCTCAGCATTTATATATTATTTTAGACCCTATATTTGCATAGAAAATTTTAATTAAGTCTCACTTATTGTATTAGGATCATCCATAATTTATGGAGGTCCACAAGCTAAGTATACTTCCAGGCTTTGCTGCAGAAGTAGCCATAAGAACATTGTTCCTCTTAAGCTTTATTTCTGTTTCAGGCTGCAAAGCGAACCATGGACAGACTGTTTCCACATGCACCTTGTCAATAAATTGGTAGAGGTACAATAGGGTTTCCTGCAGTGTTCTATTTGCTCTGGAAAATAACATCTGTCTGCTGTTTTGCTCCACAGGTTGAGGTTAAATATGGCCATAAAGCCACTAAAAATTCAGTGGAGGAAAGATATGGAAAGATTTATTGAAATTAAGTTGGCTAATTGGTAATCAAGAAAAAGCGATTCCTCTTTTTGAATGTCTCTCATACCAGATACAGAGTGACTTCTCATAATATTGTCACAGCTCTTCTGGGGCACTGGGTGGTTGAGATTTTTGGTTTGCCTGGGTTTTTTTCTTACTGCCTTTAGGCTTCATGCCCTGTTATTTATGATTTTCCAGACAGCTGTCAATGCTGTACTGATGTCATCCTTAATATCAAGCAGTATTGCATTGCTTCTGTTCCTGATTTTCTTGCTGCTGGAAGGCTTATCTGAAAAGCCTCCTGGAGTAGTAAAGTGTTTCTTTCCTTTGAGGCCAGTAGAAAACCATTTCCTTCTGATGTTAGAACTTGATTAAAGTAAATGCTGTTCTGCACTCCTTCCACTCTTAGAGGTTCATCACTAATAGTCAAGTAAAAAAAGACCAGCTGACAGGTACCTAGAAAGCCTGCCCCAAGGATGCGCTGCATCCTTGCAGCATCTCTTGAAAATTCCATGTATTTTAGTAACCTGGCATTTGTCAAGAAGTCACATTAGTAAAGGCAAGCCTCAGAAGGTAATGTGATGTGTGCTCCAACATCAAACTGTTGAAATGTACGTCCTAAGCCAAGATATAATCTTTATTTATTTTCTCTCTCTATAAATTTATTTCTCTATGTGATTTTTCAAAACTCTCACCCACATCCTGTTGCCTTTTTCCTCAAGGCCTTCAGCCCATGCTTCAGACTTTTTCTCAGATGCACTGCAGGGCAAGGGCAGAATAAGAGAAAAAAATAAGAGAATCAAGTAGAACCCATGCCTGCCATTTATTTTGATTAATGAAGTTCAACACAATTACACAAAACAAGTAGTATATAGGAATCACTTAGCACTTCAGGGAGCAATTATGTGAACTAAGACATGTCTTTGTTCCTTGATTTTGTTAATGGTTTCCTCAGAAGAGCAAGAATGGTTGGTCATTATTTGCCAGAGTAGAATAGTCTTGGATTGACAATATGTCAACATTGAATGAAAATCTTTAAATCTTTGCAGGAAACCTTGTTTTCCAGGCTTGGTGTCAGGAGACAGCAGAACACTGCCTATCCCTGCTGAGAGAATATGTTGTCAGCACACACAAACTCTCTGTAAGCACATACATGTATGAGAATGGACTGTCACAGAACAGATGGGCCTAGACCTTCCTTGTCTCATTTCTATGCACTCTGACAACCTCTCTATATTAATTGCAGATGGTCTGACCCTGTTTTCATCACCTGTGCATTTCCTGCTTATGCTTGAGTAATGTCAGGAGCTCTATGTGGGTTTCTTTCCCCCTTTGCCCAATTTCTTGCACATTGTAAGTCATCATTCTCTTATCTTTCCTTCATAGGAGGGGTGTTTCATTCCTCTAATGAGTTGGGGTTAGAGTTTACTGCATGGTCATTTTCCCCTTTTGAGGATTTTTGGGTGCACAATTATATGAATGCTGGAACATTTTCTGCAGTAAGATCCAATTTGTCTCTCACATATACTGTAATATATAATATAATGTTCCAACTTCATTCATAGTGAAGCTTTGACATGTCTGGTTAACTGCAAGACCAAGTCCTTAGGAAACCAGGCTTCGTGGTGGGGTGATACACTGTACACAGAGACAAGAATTAGACATCTTTCACTGCATGCATATGGTGGGCCTTACTCAAGCCCAGTCAACTATAGTGATCTAAATGTTAATAGTATTGTAGTTACTGTCTGGTCACTAACAAATGTCATGATAATAAATGAGTTTGCTGGGACAGTTCTTATTTTTTCATGCTGTAAACCTATGTTGTGTCATGTCTGTGTAGATCTAAAACATATAAAAGGTATTTAAAGATATAATGAACTCTCAGAGAAGAAAGAGTGATTACTTATTTTTATGGAGTTTGGTCAAATAGAAAGTTAAAATACGTATGCAAGTCAACATTAATGCTAGAATCTAGGAACAGGATTATTAGAAAATCTGGGTGAAATATTTGTTGCTGGACAATTTTCAGTAACAAAATATTTTGTAAGTTCATTGTAGCTTTTCTTAAGTTGCTTCTACCAGGAAAAAAAAAAAAAAGCAACTTTGAATTTGCTACTTGAAACATTTTTGGTTTACTTTAAATTCAAACGATTTTTTAAAATCAAGATATCCTTCAGTTCTCTTAGAGCAAACTTTAAGCTGTGTATGAAACAAACTCTTGCCCCTAAACTTACTTTTTTTCCTAATTTCCCAGAATTGCTGATTAACTGAAAAATCAGTCCAAAAGTCTGTGGGATTAACTCAGCAAAACCTGGCAGACAGAGGAAAAGTGTGGCAGAATCTGTGACTTACTATCTCTGGGTTTTGCCTTTTTTAAAAATTTATTTTAGTGAATAGTTGATGTACCAAGACACACTCAGACCTTAACAGACTGTAATGCCTTGAAATAATATAGATACCATCTATACTGCATTTTTTTGGTAAATTGTTACAGTCTGGTCCCTTTTTTATTTTTTAGATTTGCTTTTGACCTTTTAAAATAAACTATGACATATCCCTGTGATTTTGCTGGAGACTTGAGACTTGAACTCTGTAGAGACTTTAATCAACTCTGCTGGTTCCAGCATAAAGCTAGAGAATGACTGAGAAAGTCAGTGACCTTATATAGGCTCCATAGGTGAAATTCTGGAAAAAAAAAAAAAAAAAAAAAAAAAGAACCCATTTACCTTGACGTCTTTCTGACTCATTCCACTGAATCAGTTTTAATAGAAGTGTGCTGTCAGAGGTTTTAATTAGTCACACAGTTAATGGCTTGAACAGCTTCATAGAGAGGGTACTTCCTTCCTTCTTCTTTTGTGTGATTAACTCTTAACACATCCAGAGATAGTGCCATTGGACAGAAGACCCAGAGGGGTTTTGAAGGTTAATTGCCAGTTGTAGCTAACTTTTTGTTAAGAGGAAAAAAAGAACAAAATTTGAAAACAGTACTTTAGATAAAAAAACCTCTGTCTTAATTATGTCAAAGTGTTTGTATTCTAAAACCATTTTGACTGAAACAGAAGTTTAACTTAAATTCTGTCAATTCCTTGGACTCATAAAGACAGACAGTAGTGCTGGAAGAGGCATCCAATGTATTATAAAAATCCTGTTTCAGGTCAAGAGGAGATGGTCTAAGCTTTTTACATCCCTGTTGATGACTGCTTACTGAGGCTGTGGTGAGAATTAAAATAGTAAATATGTAATGTTTTCACTGAATTTAGTGTCTGGCCATTTCCTTCAGCTGTCAGGAAAGAGTATGCTGACTGAGATAATTTAAGACTGCGAGTCCTATGAAATGCATTAAAGATGACCTGAGTTGTCATGTGGTAAACAAAAAAATGCATTCTGGGTTGTGGATATGAAAAGGTCATACAAATGGAAACCTTTTAATGCTTCTGATGGCTTGACACAGTCACATTGTAAAGCTGTGTAAATATTTCCTAGATGAAATCTTAAATATTCTCTGGTAATTTTCAAGTATAACTTCTGAGCATAATGATTAATGGAAAGACAGTTTGCATTTGCTGAAACAGAAACACAAAACCACCTCTATATAATTTTAAAGATAGTATCTTCTAAGTTTACTGACCTGTCAAAGGTGCTGGTTCCTTCTGAAAATGAAAGACAAGACATGCAAAACATGATAAATACTTGAATGACATCACAAATAGAAAATAGGAGCAAAAGTTATTATACAAAGTATTTCAATAAGTTTACCTTATTTTGTTTCAATCTAAGTGTTCCTTATTTTCCTTCCATGGTTCCATATTTCCTCTACATTTTTCTCTGCAGCATTGTACTATATAGTTTGGGAAATAAAAAAAAAAAAAAAAAAGATGACCCAATGTACCATTTTAGAAGACTGCAGTACAATATTTATGGTAATGGGTTAACTCCTGGGTTATCCTATAAGTAGCAGCACCTTACCTCCCTAATTTTTTCTTAGGTTTGAATTATACATTATATTCTTCATTCACCCTTTGGACATTAAAACATGTGTAAGGGAAGCCTTCTTGAAGAATTACAACATGAATACTTTAAGAGCAGCACTTAACCTTCTGCTTTTCAAGTGCTTTATCATGGAAAAATATCATACCAAAAGCAGGAGCATGGCAGATGCTGAACATTGCAGGCTGGGAAAGGGAAGGAACAGACTGGTGCAGGTCTTCTACAGTTTGGTGTTCAGTATACGGAAAACATCTGTGGAACTGAGGCTGTGGGTGCCTCTGAATGCTGCAACCTTATCTGCCATTCCTTGGACATTATGGATAGAAATCCAAGACACTGAATCTGTGTTCCACTTGACTAGCTGTAGTGTTTTTGAGGGGTACTGACAACTCTGAAGTGCATTTATAGCTCTGTTCCTTTCTTAATGTAGCAAAAAGCACTGTAGCAACTAAAACAGAGTATATAGAAGAAGTGATGGGGGAAGTATACATATTTCTTTGCCCAAGTCAAAAGTCTATCTCTGTCAAAAAAAGGTAACTACTATTTTATTCATTGCTTTTGAGGTGCTGCTTTTCTTTCCAAAGCTCTTAGAAGAATTAGTTACAACTACACTGCTGAACTGTATAAGTGCCAATTTGATGCCAGAAATGGATTTTTTGCTTCCTATTTATTTCTTTTTTTAAAAGTCACAGAATATTCTGAGTTGGAAGGAACACACAAGGATCATCAAGTCCAATTCTTAAGTGAATGGACCATACATGGTCAAATCCATGATTCTGGCATTGTCAGCACCATGCTTTAACCAATTGACCTAATAGTTTGCGCTAGAATGACAAATTATGTCTAAATTGCTTCTCTCTGAAGTCTGGAAACCTGCTTCCAACGTCATTCTTTTGAAAAAATCCCATTTTGTTTTCTCAGAACTCCTTATGCATCCATTGCACAGTTGGTCTGTGACTGGGTCCCCCCCTGTTTTGGTGACACTGAGACAAGAGATTGCCAAGGGCCTCCCCCAGTAAAATTAGCAGAGAACTGTCCTGCCTCAACACTCCTGTCACTGTGAAGGTTGCTTAGATGAAAAATATTCATATGAAGGATTTTTTTGTGGCACATTAGAAGTGTCTGGGAGTCCTAATAGAGATTTAAAGCCGAACTGTCAGAAATACATCCCAAAAACAATAGTACTTGTCACACAGTAAGTGACATATACTGTTGTGTGCGCCAAAAAAAAAAAAGAGGTTCAAAGAATATTGGATGCTTGCTAGTACACACTTTAAACTTGATCTTGAGTCTTTGTCAGTAAAACTTAACTAGTGGTTAAATTCATACTGTAGTTGAGTTTAAACCACTTGGATGATCCCTAACTCATTTCTGTTCAAGTTCAGGGAGCCCACATATTAAGCTATCATTACCTTTGGGTTTGTCTTGTTAAGTGGGATATTTTGGAATATAAACTGGAGGTAGATCTGCTGAATATTATAATTTGAACAGATATTGATTTAAACCACAGCTGAAAGACAGTCTAAGAAGTCTGATTCTGAGCCTCTGCCCGCAAAATGGAGCAGAAGGAAGAGAAAAAGACATATTTTTTTCTTGCTGTGAAGACTTCTTTCCCTAGCTCTGGTTTCAAATCTCTATTTAGTTGATGTAGAATCTGGGAACAGAGAGAAGAAGAAGAGTCGTAACCAAACTGAGATCATCATCAGATAATGTAAATATTTTTATCAAGAATCATTACACGGGCCAGACCAAGACCAGGATACAAGTCCAGGCTTCATGCAGAGTACGGATGTACATACACAAAGTCACCCTCTTGTACTATCTTCCAGAGTTGTGGGAGATCAGCTAAAAAAATGTTTCTAGTGAGCAGTAGGAAGAAAACCATGAAGAAAACAAAAATCCTGCCATCAAAGTAGGATGTTAATAGCAGACTGTAAATAGAACACTGTTAATGGCACACTGTAAATAGAAGTCAGGTGTTTTTGCACACTGATAAAGTATATTTAGGAATAATGACTCCGGTTAATGCATTGAGAAAGACAAGGTTAGTGAAAGAAGAATCAGAATGTGAACTCTTGCAATAAATTTGGTATGTCAGATGGGCAAAACAGAAAAAAAATAGTGCAAATTGCTTTAATTCAGGTATTATATTGAAGGTATACAATGATTATAACACTGCTTGATTTTATTATATTTGACCAAGTTTAACACTGAAATATATGTGAAAATAGGGAGGTATGCTACCCTAGTTTGCTTTTGAATACTTGAATCACATTCATGAGAATATTTGTTTTGGTTTTATTAAGACCGCAGGTGACAGAATTAGCACTTCAGTTCCCCTGTATGGAGATAGAGCTGTTTCATAATTTTTAATTTAATTTTTAATTTAGTTTTACCTTTTGGAGGGAGACAACACAGATAGTGTGTCCCAGTGTGTAGAGTATGAGATGTTATTGCTCTGGCATGGTAGTACTGTTTTGGTTGGTTTTATTTATGAATTATTCACAAAGAATTATTTTTATGCATTTTTAATTCCTGAATATTTACCGTGATAGTGTTTTGACTGTAATTCATTAAATACATACCTCACATAGTCACTATACAAGATGTGCAATTTCTCACTTAAATTGCATGGAATGTACTTTTGCTTTCTTGCAAGATTAATTAAATATTTTAATACCAGAGAAACAAATTCTACTAAGGAACAACATTTAATGTTCTAAATTTTTTTATTTACCTGAATACTACTCAAAGAGCATATAAAAAAACATTATGAAGCTCCAGATCAATAAAGATAATCTCAACTCAAATACAAGTAAATGTAGCTTTAAAAATACTGAAAATTGAAACAAAAATATCAGTGTCTCTTTCCTTAATAGAAAATCAAAAAAGACCTCATATTTTTTCCTCAACATAAAACTAAAGGTATACATGGTATACATGAGGATGCAGAACCACTTTGATTTCCAGACTGTGAACTGTGTATTTAGATATAGTTTATTGACTTGTCCTGTAAGGGAGTATACATAATTTTTCATATACATATCATGGATGGGAAGGCTGTAATGGAAAAGTCACTGTCTCAGAAAAGAGTTCCGAAAATTTTAAAAAATGCTTTTATCTAAGCTTGATTGATACTGTGAATGATAACATACAAATCTGAGTAGGCCCTTTCTAGTTACAACATAGGTTTTCTACACAGAGAGAAAAAAAAAAAATGAAACTGGTAAAGACATTGATTTATTAGTGGCAGCAACCCAGTGCTCACATCCACATTTTCAGTGATTAAAAAAACATTGACAGACATAATGGTTTCTCAATGGCTGCTGATCATTTAAGTTATCCCGTAGCTGCAAGGGTTCATACATACTTGTCAGGTATAAGATAAAGTAAGCCATCTGGTCATCTGTATATTGACTTTCTGCCAAATGGGGTAATGTATTAATATATAACGTAGGCAATTTTGCTTTATTGCTGAAGTTCCAATAGCAAAATGTGGGAAAATATCATATAGCTGTACATTTACTGCAAGATTTGTTTGGATGCCGTTGGCCATCTTGGCCACTTGGGCACACATTGGCTCATACTGAGCTGACTGCAAACCAACACCCCAAGTCGCATTCTGCCAAGCAGTTCTCAAGACACTTCTCCCCCAGTCTGTAATGCTGCCTGAGGTTCTTGTGACCCAACACTAATAAAAGCTGCTGCATAGGCAAGTTCATTCCCTTATTTGCTAGGATTGCTCAGAAATACTTCTTATTATGGAATATGTTGTCAAATAGATGCATGTGATTGGATATGTTTCTCATTGACGACTTAGAATTTCAGGATAACTGGAAATGAAGATAAATTTTACTCCATATTAGCATTGCACACTGAGTCCTTATGATCTCAGTTACTTCTATTGCCTTCATTAAGGGGAGAGATTACATCTCCTTTGGCAACACAGAATGCATTATAGAACCCTGGTCATCAAGTTTATATTTTTTTTCTTTGATTTTTAATATCCCCAGAAATATTTATTAAGTATGGTGAGACAATGTGTTTGCAGACAAATCTCCTGAGACCTGTGTGGAGCTCCTAAATGTGGTGTAAACTCAGGGTGAAGTTGGACAGAAAAACCTTATCGGAAGGCTAAGAGGATTGGATAAAATGTGTGACTTAGACCTTTAAAACTCTTCTCCACATGAATGACAGACTGCCTTTAACAAAAAAATTGATCTGATGCTCTGTCAAATGAAAGGAAACACCTCAGATGAGCTGGGGCACTGACAGAATTGTTTCCTCTGCTACACTGCACTTAATTCTAGACAGCAGGACAGTAGTTCACTTTCTCATGTGTGAAACTTTCTTGTTTCAAAATTCTTCCTGTGAAAGCAATCATCACACACCAGAGCCACATGCTAATGAATAATAATAATAATGAGCAGTTTAACTCTGTTGTGGCATAATTGGAAGTGAAATCAGAAACAGCAAGATAAAGAAGATGCAGCTCTCACTCTCCTCCACCCTTGCTTATGACTTTTTTTTTTCAATCCAAGTGCATAATCCAAGGCCACTGTAGTGGTTTTCTGTTTCACAAACCATCAAATATTTCAACAAAAAATGACTGTAACTAAACAAGTTCTGTGATGTTCAAACAGTTTGAGCGTACTACTCAATTGTACTTTCAATTGTGGTTTTATTCTTATTATTAGATAATTTTCTGCATAAATCATGATTAACCTTCAATACCTTCCAAAATTCCTTTGCTTCTAGTGGAATACCTCATCTGAACTAGCAACAAAGAAAAACTTTTGTCTTCTCACTTGCTGGCGGGTTCACAGTGCTCCCAATATATAGAATTCTGGCAGTCACAGATGAAACAAGTATTTGTAACATAAAGTTCTAGAATGGAAAATATCTCTAAACACACCAACACATTCTCTTTCATCTGCAACCAGAGATACCACAGCTTTGATAGCTGCATTTTGTGTGTGTCTTTACACAAACATGAGTATAAGGCTGAGGGAGACATTTTTCTGTTAGCTAACATTTAGCTGTTAAATGTGGCTCTTAAGTGAAACTTTTACCATAACAGTGTGTAAGACTATTTGTAAAAGGTTTATAGTATAATATTTTAATATGTACCATAAATTTTTGGAACATTTTTAGTGGTTTTATTCTTAGCATCTAACTAGACTGTGCAGATATTAATGACTCAAACTTCCTTATGATCTTACAGTAAAACCAGTTTTTTATTTATATGACAGGTGAAAGACTGAAACAGAAAGATTTTTGGAGCTAAACTGACAAAGTAATGGCTCTACGACTATAGGATGGAGTAGAGGTGAAACTACTGTAACTACTATAACTTGTAACTGTGCTTTAATTTCCCCCAGAAATGTCCAGATAGATCTTAGCTGTCAATTTAGAGGTACATTTGCGTGAACAGAAGCAGAGAATACCCCTAAGGGTGGCCATTCTGGACACTAAAGTCTGTAATTTAGATCCTCAAAACTTGCATGGTTTTGGATGTGATTAAAATCTTATCATGCTAATAATTCCACTGCTAAAATGAACTTTTAGCTCCCAAATGTCACTTCTGACCATACCTGGAGTTGGCCAAGACTCTTCAGGGTCTGCATACATGCCCAGAGCAGCATTTCTTCTTGACTACTACCTTTGAAAGACAGTAAAGCTCAGGGATGGCATTTATACCTGGTGATACTTAATTATGAGTATAACTCTTCTGTATTACATTAACTTTTATACTGCAGCTCCACTTAAACTCCCTTTCCCCATACAATGTGCTCTTGACTTTCTTTCTTTGACCATATACTTTAATGTCTTTCTAAATGCAACAGAAATGACAACAGAAAAGTAACAGAAGAGGAGTAATTTCTAGCTCAGTATAATTTGCTTCCGTATTTTCAAGTCAGAGTTAATCCCTGTACTGGCAAAAACGATTTTGGTAATTTTTTTGTAGTTCAGAGCCCTTACACTTTTTAGTGTTGCTATAGACATCATTGATGGAAGAGTTTGCTGTGTTTCACCTGGGAGTTCTACAATACCAGTAGTGATTTTAGATTCATCACAAGTGTGATAGGTATTCAGATACCATCAGGCCAGACCTGGAACACTGATAATGAGAAAGGCCAGCTTTTTACTTCTGGAATTTGTGCATCTGATCCAATAACAACTAGAAGGAACTGAATATTGAACGGTGTAAGTTAACACATTTAAGAACATGTATACACTAAACGCATCTGCATTTTTAGTAGGTTTTTTCATACTTTTGAAGTTGTAAATCTTTGTAATCATGTAAGATATTTATATTTCTTATACTACCACAGTATCTGAATGCCTCAGTGTACTGATGTATTAATGGGTAATCTTCCTCACATTCCTGGGAAGGGAGGTAATAGCTCTCTGCTGTTCTGGGGGAATGAAAGCAAGATCAAAATATTAAATATATTCCTGAAAATTAAAGAGAAAATTGGGATAATTTCTTCTTCTACCAGGTTTCTAGAATCACAGAATCATAGAATTGATTGGATTGGAAGGGACCTTTAAAGATCATCTAGTCCAACTCCCTTGCAATGAGCAGGGACACTTTAAACTGGATCAAGTTTCTCATAGCCCCATTAAACCTGACCTTGAATAGTTCCAGGAATGAGTCATGTACCACTTCTCTAGGAAACCTGTTCCAATATTTTTTCACCACCTTCATTGCAAAAGACCTTTTCCATATATTTAATCTAAATTGATCCTCCCTAAATTTAAAAACATTATCTCTCATCCTGTCAATATTTTCCATATTAATAGTCTGATGGTTATTCCATCCTTCTTTAATTCACTTTTATAATATTAAAAAAAAAAAAAAAAAGAGAAAAGTTTAATTTTGAATCACAGTGCAGGAAGCTTTTTTTTCTTTGTGTATTTAGACGATGAGAAGCACCTGGACTGTTCAGGGTAGGCCCACTTGAAGATGTTTTTGTGTTATTATGAAAATAGATATAATAACCTTTTGATCTTTTCAGCTTCAAAAGAAATAATAAGATGTTCATTAGTCAATTGAATTTAGCTGCACTTTATCTGTGGGAGGAGGACTGCCTTTGAGAAAATTCCTCTGAGTATTTAGTTTTAAATAATCCATGCAGCTTGCTCATAGTAAGTGTGAATGAAAAAAGTAATAAATTCAGTAAAAACAGCCTTGTAATCAAGAAGTCCTTAAATAGAACTCAAGCTGATAAAAAAGGACAAAAAAAAACCCCAACAGAAAAACCCTCTTCAAAACCCAGATTTATCAAAAAACACCACCACCACCTCCACCAAACCAAAAAAATCCACCAAAAAATCCAAACCCCCAAATCTTTCTGAATTGAGTGTTCTCATCACAATGGCCCTTTAACAGCAATCATTTGTTGAATGCTGGGCAGATTGCTAACTTCCTTCTGGGAATTGATTGAAATAACACTGAAGCTAATGAGCAATCAGATTTCTCATCCTCTATTCAGGACTTTCTTTTGGCTGTGTCAAGAGGGCTGTAGCAGAGTGACCCTGAGACAGTCCTCTACAAATTGCATGCCTTTATAAACTGGCTATGCTCTGAATGGAGTAGATTGAATTGCTGGAAGCGGCTCGCATCATCTAGTCAGCTTCAGAAAGTCAATATCCTTTGTGTGCCTGGAGAATCTTGACTTGCCTATAACCTTTTTTCTGGAGTAACTCTTACAATGCACTTTTACAGCACCATTTCTAAATAAAGTAGAGTGTCTGTCATGTCCTACCTTATTTAGCAGTCAAGATATCCTTCAAGGCTCATATCTTTGAACATATATCATATTTCAACGTGGATGTGAGATAAGAATCTAAATGCTTATGGGGATCTGGGTTCTATGTTTGTTTTAAGGTTAACCACACCTATTGAGCTCTCTAGAATCTGCCAAATGAAATTTGAGCCCAAATAATAATTTTTAAGGTCCTAGTAGTAAGTAAGAAGATTTGGAACTGGGAACTGAATAGATACTTAGATATACAATACATTTTCATGTTTGTAAACAGAAAATTGATAAATGAAAGAATGCAAAATATCAATGACTACCTTATTCTTTTCCAAATTCTAGTAGACATAAAAAATTTTAGTCTTGCAAACATTTCAGTTAGTGACTAAAACAATTCTACTGACATATGTAACAATCAGAAAAATACCTCTTAACTAAATAAAATATTTTCAAAGCATTTAGGTTTTCCAGAAGTTTTGTGCTTTCTTTATAATTCCAGAAATGCTGCAGAAGAACATATAGCATTTAAATTTTGAGGCAAAATCAAAAAGTTAAATCATGCCTTCACTTGTGCACAGTCAAAATAAAGAGGAGACACAGGTTACATAAATGACAAACCTAAACAATATTTCATAGTGACTGGGCTATGTTAAAGTACAGTAATGGATGCTACAGGGGTGACCAGACTTGGATGGGAAAGAGGTTTTGAGACCCCACAGATGACTACATTAAAAAAATATGGTCCTGATACAGATTTTCTCCCTTTTGACTACTTTTCAACACTTTTATGAGAGAAGTGAAACAGAATCAGGTTCTTATAATAATATATAATGTTGGGGGGACAAGCGTTTGGTTAGGATTGGAGGCTAAATAGTTCCACTGAAAAAGTGGTTAGAAGCACTAGGAAAGAGAAGGAGCCTTTGTTTCAGTTATTCCTCAGTTCAGCACCTACACATGGTGATGATATAGAACATGTAGAGCTTTTTAAGGACTAAGGTGGGATTTTGTTCTGAAGAGAACTCTGGAGGTATTATCCTGAGGAACATCTGTAAAATGTACAATTGCTTATAGATCTCCTGGACAAAGCTACCTGCAATGCATTATTCAGGACTGTAGATAGGGGAAATTGTTCAGGCAAAAGCTTTTCTCAATGAAAAATGCATCTGCCCAAAACAATTCACAAATTCATTTTGAATTTTTCATAATGTTTAAGCTAGAATAATGGGTGGAAAACAAGAAAAATGCTAGGAGTTTCCACTTTCTCATTTCAAAATGATGTTTCAATTCCAACTGTACTTCAGTTTAATAAGGAGAACAAAGTGTTTATTTGCAAAAGAAATTTCAAAAAAGTTCAGACTAAACCATTCTTTATCCACTTAAGAAAACCCACAATTCCTTTCAACATTTTACTTCAAGAACTTTCCTGCATGAAAAAAAAAGTGAAGACAAATTGTTTGACAGCAAACTGAAATGATTTCAATTTTGTTGTTTTCTTTTTTTCAATTTGAAATGTGATTACTCACCCAACTGTATTTAAGCCTGTGTTTAAAGACACAGACTGAGTGTAATATAAACTTTTCTACTCCTATCATAAGGTCATTTTAACACACTTCTCTTTAAGGTGAAAAGTATTTAACTCCCAAAGACAGTACAAAACTCTTGATTAAAAAGCCCATTTCTGAACTCTTCCATTACTTTGAGAACTTACATGTGATGCTCTGAATCACTGCTAGCTCAGACCTGCCAACTGCACAGTTGTTAGTTATTTACAATAAAATCAGTCCCATTAATTTGTTAATGAATTGATATTGACTTTACATTTTGTGACCTGGCAGTGTTTCAAAAGCCATTGTTATCTCATTTCCAAAATGAACATCAATGACTTTCCCTTACTGCATAAAATGCAAAAATCAATTAAAAAATCTAATTGGTTTAATACCACCTGGTTTCAAAGTATGCTGATGGCACCAGATCAAAAATGCCACTCACCAATTAGGGTTGGAAGGGGGGTGATTTTCTCTACTTACTAATATGTTGTGAATTGAATAATGGTAAATAAAAATCTAGGAACAGATTACAAGAAAATAATATTTTAAATAAGTGGGTAAAATCGGAGTTGAACTGTAAAGGTGCAATAGTTCTTATGGATATTATACCCTCTCTCACAAGAATAGCTTTTCTATACTAAATACAGATGTTGCATAACAGGGATTAAGGGGCCTGGTTGGAAGAAAACAAGGTTTCTCCAACATATAAGTCACCAAATAAAAAAATACAAGGTCTTTTTTGATGGCTATGTTCAGAGGAAACTTTCTCAATATTTCTATGCAGCTATATTTTTTGCTATCTGAGAGGAAAAATTATTTAGTGAAAGCTTTTATGATAACCATACCACATCGGAACTCTGGCTAATTTCAACTGTCTCTGAAATCTCCTAGAATTGTAAATGCTTCTTTCAAGCAGCCCTCAACAATGATCCTTCTGAATCTTGACCATACCACAAGCTGACTAGGATGTATCCTCCAGATAATGACCAGCAGTTTTTTCTCCGAAGGAATTCTGAGGTGTTTGTAATCACATTTTAAAAAGGTAACTAAAAGAAATGTGCCAAAATGTAGTATATGATTTTGCCTTCACCTGTGGGCCATGAACCTAGGAAAATTCAACGGAGGCAAAAAATTTGTTAGAATAAGCTCTTGAAAAGCCTTGAGTCTTGTGGTTCCTAGGCTTGGCTCATCCATTCTTACTTTAGTCCTTTAGCTGAAAAAACTGAATTAGAATGTGGGTAGGCTGTTAACTCTCTGTATTGTTAGCAGAGTGAGGCACCCTAGCAGGTGAATCTGCTTCCCCAAAAGGTAACTCCTGCTCTTAAAATGCTGATCTTTCTCTACTGATTAGAGAGAAAGCATACAGAACCTGGGTTGTAATGTGGATCTCTTTTTTCCTGACGCACAGGCTAACAGGAAACTTAGTATACAAGCCATCTTTTTAAAGAAGAATTTATTCAGAGTCAGTGTATTCAGTGAAGTTTTTAGATTCCTTGAATGTCCTAAATAAGTATTTCAGGGAAAAATAATTTCTCCTCTTCACATGTGACAAGGAACAAAAATGTTGATTCTTCATATTTATAAGCAGACAAAGTCTTTGAAATCATTCTTGTGTATACACATCTGCCAGATTATTACCTGGCTTCTGAGTCTATTGGACAATTTCAGCAACAACATAGGCAACCAAAACTCGAGTTTGGAAGGTAGCAGTCAAATTTCAGCTGTATAATTCAACAGTTATGAAGACATAATCTATTGAATACTAGTTATGCTTCCTGTATAGCAAATCAATACCTTTCTAAACACTCATAACAGGAGCACAGGATCACCCTACGGGTCCTGAATGATGGGTAGCAAGAATCTTAACAACTTGCATGATCCAAGCTCTTTTAAGAAGGCATTTTAGTTCTCATGAAATTTAAGCTCAGGATAGATGCACAAACTATCCTCTCTACATAGATAATCTTTTTTTCTTGTTGTCTGATTTTAGAGAACACCCCCTAATTGAAAGGACCTAGTGTTCCTAAAGTACATAGAAATAAATAGCTAACACAAAAATCAACTCCATTGACAATATCATGGAGTTCTATTGTCTAAAAAAGGCAATCCTATCTTTATAGGTCTACAGACATGCCTTTGAAAATTTTATTTATTTTTAAATGCATGAAATTACCACTATGGTTGTATACAATTTTCAACGGCAAATGACTTCTGAAATAGTGTAAAAATAACTTCTGCCTAAATGGAATAGTTTATGCATTTGAGTTCCAATACTTTCCTGCCAGCATTAGACTTGTTCAAGTATCATGGTCACAGTACATGACCATGGCTACCTGAAAAATATAGGGCTGAAAATGTCCCTTCCTCATGCAGATCATTGTCTAATTGATATTTGCATTGATCACAGGTCTTTAAAGTTTGACCATGGATTAAAGAATTCAAATGGATATTTTTATGATTATTATTAATTGGATATAAATTAAAGTGTCCATATTTATTTTTTAAGTATGTACTAAAGAATTTTAGTGACTCTAAACAATCCTTTTTATCCCAGAAATTTTAAAGTATTTCTTCTGAAAAAAATTGTATATTTAAGTTTCACTCATTTTACAGTTTTTCACTTTGACCTAGAAAATATAACTGGTACATTTACTCACAAAAATAATCTTAATTAGTACATTTAATCCTTAATTGCTTAAAATGTGTTTTACAGGACAGTTCTTCTCTCAACTATATTGGCTCTGATTTGGACTAAATCCACACATCTGTAGCCACATAACAAATGACCTATTGTTCACATTTATAGATTTCCAGATGGAAGTGGAATTTGGCTTACTTTGTAAAACTCTAACAATTTCTATAATTTCTGACATCAAGATGATCTTAGAATCTAGGGAAATATGTGCATAAAAGTACATAAAAATTGTTTATGAATCTGAAGGAACTACCCATGGAAGATTAACAGGAATCAACATTGGTGTTATTACAACACAGTTAGTGGAAACAACAGTGTTCATTTACTAAAATATGTGGTCTCAGAAAGTTTAGTAGAAGAAGGATGTAGTGGAGGTTTCAAATAGAAATTGGGTCATCATTTTTATTTGCGTAAACATAGCAGTGAGAAAACATACAAGAAATATCAGGTGAAATTTTAAAAATTGGAACTTGTATATGTGTTGAATGCTTTCAAGAGGGAAGTGATGAAAGAGCTCTTCAGTCACTAAGGACCAAAACCTGGCTAAGAAAGAAGCAGAAAATAGGAACATAGTCAACATACTAACTGCCAGCATGTTGCCATGGTGGAATTTTGTTTATCTGAATCTAGAAATATTTCCAAAACTAAAAAAAAAAAAATTCTAAGAAACTTTCAGAAAATATTGTAATTTTCTTTGCTCTTAAAAATACTACTGAGATTAATATTTTTTATTCAAAGGGACTGTTTATTTTATATGTGTGATGTTTTGTCTTACTAGTCTCATAAGTCCTGTATTCTTGCTCTTGTTTGAAAAATAGGGCACGATATGTGCTAAAACCATTGGAAACAACTGAAATTATTTGTAGAAAATATATGGACTTTATTGAAGACTTTGGGTAAGTCTTCTGCATCCAAAAGTAAAACATTTTAATCCCCTGTTCCTCAGTGGTACTCAATATTAACTGCTAACCAACTAGAAGAATGACTTCAACAGTTCACCTCCTGGAAACTCTAGCCCATTGCCCTTCTGTGGGTGGGAGAGAAGTGTCTTCCCAAGAGCAGACCAGAAAATATAATGAAAGCATGCTGTGATTGTCTTAAATAAAATGTCAAAGTGAATTAAAAAATTTGGAACATGTAAACTTTACATGTTTTCACTATACCATTTTAATATTTTTAGTAATCTTTTAACTAAAATCTCAAATAGATTGGAAATTCTGCCCATGAGATTGAACATCTCTGGCAGGAAACATTCTCCAATTAGGTCACATAAGAGTAAATCAAAAGAAAATGTCTGGGACTAATCAAAAATTTTCAACCAACTTATCTTTCCTCTGTTCCTTGTCTCATGTTCGATCTCCCGCTCTTCCCATCCAAGTGTCTCTATCTCTCTCATTGTAATTCAGGCATTATATAATGTGTTCTTCAAAGCAAATCTAAGAGAACCATCATCACTCTTCATTTAAGGGTATCTTTAAAAACCTCACCAGTCTCCTTTTATCTTACTGTCTGGGAGAAAAAAGGGCTGAGGGGGGGAAGAGCAGATCTGCTTATCTTCATAGCCATTTTTATGCATCCTTATGATTAAGATAATGAAGAAGTGTTATAAACTTACTTGACAAACTATTTTGACATTTTCTGCTTGCAGCTGGCTTTTTAAAGTGACTCTTAAGTTCCCATACATAACTTTTACATTCTTGCATTTTATGTGTGGTAGTTAGTTAGAGGCTGACAGAGCTTCTGGGTTTAATTCCTCTCTACTTTCTAGCATCATCAGTTCACAAATTTATCAAGGCACATTATAATTGTGGTGAACATAGATCTCTTTCATTTGTGAATAGCTTGAATCTTAACAATAATTTAGAGACGTGAAGGGGAGGCACAGATGGATTAACACCAAAATTGTCCAGAAGCTATTAGTGTCTAGTTTGTCTTTATATTTATGAAGTCCTGGTAGTTAATGGGAAAAAGAAGGGGAAGGGGAAGGGAAATTTAGTTCTAATTTCTTTGTGCCCATGATAAAAGCATCAGAAGGGAAATGGTGCTAGTGTTACTTATCACACCTATTATATTCAGGAATACTCAAGGCTGTATTCTAAATGTGGGATGAATTGTTAAAAATGCTGACATTTATGAAGAATGTAAATGGATATCTAATTAACTTGCTACAGCTATCTTGTTAAATACCAATTAAATATCTTAACATTTATCACTATTTTAATGTATCAATAAGAATTTAACTGTACCTTTATTGTCATTGTAATTCCAAATTAATTACATGGCTAGATGATTTATCTTTTGCATAATTATTCAGCCTTAGTCTATGTTCTCTTAAACAATCCAACTGTTATAGTATGGATTCTCTACAGCATCTGATCTCTTTCTGTACAATTCTTTATCAAGTCATCTACTATTAAGACACTAAAATCAAATGTAGAAGGAGAGGTAGGGCTTTTGCTACCTGAGCTCAACTGTACTGGTATGAAAATACCAATTTCCCAAGGACTCAACATAGTTCTGTAATGTTGATTATTTCGTGTAAACAGTCTAAAATTTTTTTTGAAGGAATATACATAATAGACAGATTCAAATGACTGGTAGAGATTCTTTTATGGTAAAAAATTTAATTCAATTTCCATACCGTCATACAATAATTTACATCTTATTCTTTTCATATCCCTCACATTCATACAAATTAGAACTAAGACCACTGAAATTAGGAGTACCACTTAAACAGAAAGAGAAAAATAAATCCAGTTTCTGATAATGTTAATACAATATTTTTTACAGGACTCAACTGAATTCTCAATTCTCAAATAAAATCTTAGGCTGCCTTTATTTAGAGCACTTAATAGATAAATATCCACTATGGGACTGAGAAGTAAGCATAAAGAAATTACATGTGGGGCATTGTTAATAAAAAATATCAGAGCAAGAGCTGAATAAATAATACACAAACAACCTGTGAACTCTCTGGACTGTTTTCTTAATAAGATCCATGCTATGAACAACATTCAGCAAAGAACTTAAAAATGCAAACATTATGTAGCAAAGTTCTTGCCCTCAAGTAGAATATTCACAAAGTTTGACTTAGGCAGATGCTTAATGCTGCACTGCATCAAATGAAAAAATGAACTCACCAGAGAAAATGTTTTGACTGAAGTGAAATACAGTACAGGGAGCAAAGTAATCTTTAAATTCTGTAAATAATGTATGCCCTAGAAGATTTGGAACAGAGTATTGAAATCTTGAGGAGTAGAAAACACCTGTGCTTATACAGATGTAAAGAGCTCCACGTTTGAGAGTAAAATCATCATTCTAGTCTTCTTTCGTGGAAAGTTAAGAAAGAAACAGGGAACTCCAGGGAATAAGACATTACTGTCTCAATTAGTTATTCAAAGTGTTTATTTCTCTAGGCTAACTTTGGCTTAGATTAAACCTGCCCTATGACATTTAATTTTTTTTTTTTTTTTTTTTTTGTAAAGAGTACCTGCTTTATTCATGAATCCTCATTGCAGGATAAGTATGTTTATAGGCTTAGGATCCAACATATATTGTTCGATATCCAGAGGGGAGGGAATTTAATCCTAAATAATTTATTTTGGGAAACACAAATCAAAACCCTATACTATTTGATACTGGATTTAAAACAAACAAACAAACAAACAAACAAACAACAAAAAAAACCTACCAAACTTTTTCTTAAATGAAATATTAACTTCGAAAATTGAATAATGATTTTTAATAACCTGAAATTAATCCATCTCCATTTTATCAAAACCCTTTCTCCATAATACTTGTAAGTTAATGCTGGGGTTTTTTTTTAATTGCTTACCTGGGTTTACTGGCAAGGATTGAGCAGTCATATTGAGACTGAATGGATCATTTCACTTGTAAAGGAATTACAACTATCCATCCCTGGAGTAGGACATTGCCAGCCACACAGCAGGGCTGCGGTCCTCATGGAGTTGCAGCTGTCAGAGCCATTTTTTGAGCTGTGATGAATCTGAGGAGGAGCTTTTCTTGCTGGATATGGTGCTTCCTAGTGGTGCCCCCTTCAAGCAGACCCTCAATCAGTGCCATACCTGCAGGCATGCAATGCACCAAAGCACGTAAAAACGAAAGAAGCAGTTCCACTGCTACTTTATGAGCACCTGAAATTCAGCTTTTGCCTGCAAACAAGGTAAGGAAAATAACTCTACATTTGTGCCTTCACTTCCCTGGAGTTTAGAGTGTATTAATAGCTATAGGATTCAGAATAAATAAACTGGATAAAATCATCGTATGATGTCCATTTTCTGAATATGAGTTTAGATTCTAAGCACTGCAGTAAATTATCCTTAATTTTCAACTCAGAGCGTCTCTGAAAATAGCAGAAATGTGGGACATCATTGTCTTTTCTCTTTATATTGTTAAGTGATGAGATCGTGGTAGCTGACCTTATTGAATTTGACATTAGAAGTTGATTCCCCTTTTTAAAAGCATTTTTACATATTGAATTTTGGCCTCTGAGGAATACAAAACAATCAAAAATAAATTGGGAAAAATTGAAAAAAGAAACCAAATCAGAAAACTGAGAGAGACACATGAATACATGAATAGCCTCCATTCGCACAGTACCTTTTAATGAAATATATATGCACAGGATAATAAATGGATTTGGATTTTAACGTATGTCTGCAGCAGCCCGTTTACCAGAGATATGAACAGAGGAGTAAGAAGTTTGTAAGAATGTCAGTTCTTTGCCTGCAGGTGGAGGTGTTTGTCATTCCAGGATGATTGTGCTTTGTGTGCTGTGTGGGCGCAGGCTCTCTGGAGCTGCTCTGCGTGCTGCTTGACTGCACCATTTTACTGTGTATTCATGCAAATGAGTAAAACAGTTTTACACTTTCTGGATGAACAACATTTGGATGGATAAATGTTAGATACAACCACATAGAATGGGAATAATCTATACTACAAGTACTGTTGCATCACACGACAAATTACTCCTTGCTGTATTAGACATTGATCATGATTTAGGGCCACAACTTTAGTCACAGTGAAAATCTGCATTAATTGTAGCATGATTGGGCTGTTTCATTGCACACATATATATATTTATTTTCAGTTTCTCTGTGATATAAATGTCTGGAACATAAGTCTGGGATGGACACAGCTGGCTGTGCACTTGTGTTTTGTTGGTACTTATTACTTACATACATACCTATATACAAATCTTTAAAAGAGATTCCAAAGTCATGTCAAAAATGAAACCACAAGAACAAAGGAATGTGATGTGCTTCCATTACATGGAGTAACAGAGACAGCAGCTGAACAGATACCAGGCATGTGTATTGTGAAACAGAGAATACTTTCATATTTGGAGGTTGGCCAAAGTGAATTCTGGTGTAAAACATAACAAGGCACAGTCTCTGAAGAAGATGATTTTTGTTGTCTCCTAGGAAAGAAGATTCCAAGACACTAAAAAGGAAATAAACAGGACAAAAACCAAATTATCACAGGTTATTTCCAAAGTATGAAAACACAAGCATGCATACAAATACTCAACACACACATGCACACACATCTGTTGGCATTAACAGACATGTATGATTATAAACAGAGACTCATTAAGAAATCTAGAAATAGTTACAAAACTCTACCTATATACCTGACAGAAAAATTCTGTCTGCATCCCTCACTCTCAAGCATTTTAGAGAACTGGGTCTCAGTGGAACTGGATGTCCAAAAGCAAAGTGAATTTTTGGGGACTAGTAAGAACAAATTTGGCTTCAATTAGACTCTGTTAATCCCAGAACCACACATGCAAACTGTCTTACCAGTAGTCAAGGGAAACATTTCATTTACCTCCTGCACTATAACTGACAACTCTTTTCCCTCCTGGTGTTGCAATCTGTCCCCCCGTCTCCTGAGTGGAGTTATTCTCCCTAAAGGAAACACCTTTTTCCTCATCCTTAATCAAAAGTCATTGACAATGTAAGTTCCCCAGCTTTGTTTTGTTCTGTTATCACCAGTACATCAAATAAATGGACAAGGAACATTTATATAATAAAAAGTTCTAAAAAATATTAATAATTAGGGAAATAAAAACTTATATAATGAAAAATCATAAAGGAAAATTCAACAAATTTGTGCAGAGCTATGGTCAAAGTAATATGTAAATCCTCAATGAATGAATTTTATAATTCATATAATTTTATAATTTAATATAAAACTTTAAAATTACCAAAGGCATATTGCTTGTCAGTATATGAAATATATAATTTTATATTATCAACAGTGAAGAGCAAATTCTGGATAAATCTGTCCCAGAGAAGAGCAAAGATAATTTACAAAGATGTAATGACTGCTGAGAACCCAACTGAATAACTCTACTACATCATATGTCTTTAACATCAGAAAAACCAGTAGAGCTCATTTGAGAAACAGAGCAGAAAGTAGCTTTGAGGAGTGTCAAATGTATATCACAAACCTTCAGATCTCTGGTGGGCAATCTTGCCTCTAAAGAGGAGTGTTTGGTCCCCCCAGTGTAATCTCAGTGCCTAACCATGGAGATGAGTTTTTCCTGTTTATTTGCTTTGATCATAGCCGTATGCATATGATACTTTTTTGTCTGTGACACTTTCATTAAACTGTCCTTGCTATATCCCTGTGCTAACACCCAGTCTAGTATTGCAGATTATTGCAAAGTATTGCAGCAGACTCAATGGATTAGTCACAGGCTTACCTTTTAGGAAAAAATGCTTAATACAATAGTGGGTAGAACATGAACAAGAAATTTATCCATAATCTGAAAAGATAACAATTCCACATAAATAAGCAAAAGAAAACTGACAGCAACACAAGAAGCAGAGTAATATAGATACCAGTACACTGAGTGCCTATGCTTGATTCTTATCTATCTCTGCCCAGATTAATGTAGGTACATTGTTATAATTATTTATTTTTGCCAAACTGAATTCAGTCTTCTGTTTTCAGTTTTTGTTTCAGTTTGGTTTTGTTTGGCTCTGTGTTTTGTTTGTTTGTTTTTACAAAAGTGGTTTCTAAAATAAGATCAGTAGCAAGAAAAGAGAGGAAGTAACCCAAAGACACAGTAGACAGTTGATAAGGAGGTAGTTAGGTAATGAGACTCGTTAGTGGGTTCTGGAACACTGACCATGTGCCCGGGTGCATAGAACACTAACTAGTTCAACCCATTGCTATATCCTCAGATTTTCTAGGAAGAGTCTTTTTGATAACTGTTAATAAATTCTGTGCTGGGATCTGGACAGGCTTCCCTAGGAACTTTATAGCCACACCTGCAATTTAGACAGATGAGGACAATCAACACAAACAACAACAGAAGCAGAAGGTAATCTGTGTAATAGCACTGAATACCTGAAAACAAGGTATTTTGGCTTCAAACTATTGAGCAGATTGCATTATGTACCTGAGGTACAATTGATATTTTCATGCTAAAACAATAAAAGTACATTATCTCCTCAGGAACATATGATTTTTAATGGCCATAGTCATGTGACAGGAGAAAAGGGATTTTTACTGCCAGAAGGGCACATAAAATTCATAATAAAGAGAAAGAAAATGTTTTTTTTAAAAAAAGAACAGAAAATTCAGTCTGTGAAGAGAAGAATGAAATATTTAATGGTAGGATGGGGAGAGAAAATGAGAGAGGAATTGGGGTTAGAATAAACCCTGGGTGCTGCAGAACAGTAGAAAGCATAATTGAAGAGGTTTGAAAAGCAATGTTTTACTTTTATGTGAAGTTCTAAGGTGCTGACAAACAATATGAGCTTTTTCTGGCTCTAGAATGACAGCCTTGAAATGTTTCAAGTTTTTGAATCTATTCATTTTAAACCAAAGTCACCTTTTCTTCCTCCATTCCTGCAGACCATTGGCTTCCAGCTTCCTCAGAACATACTGGTTGCAGAGATATACTTTTTTGGTTGGTTGGGTTTTTTTTTTTTGTTTTTGTTTTTGTTTTTGTTTTTGTTTTTGTTTTTTTGGTGTTGTGTTGTGTTGTTGCTGTTTTGTTTTATTTTTGTCTGCAGAATAAAAGGTTTGAGGGGTTCTAGTGGACAACGAGTTGTCCAAGAGCCAGCAGTGTGCCCTTCCTTGTGGCCAAGAAGGCCAGTGGTATCTTGGGGTACACTGAAAAATTCACCTGCCAGCAGGTCAAGGGAGGTGATCCTGCCCCTCTACTCAGCCCTGATGAGGCACAGCTGCAGTGCTGTGTCCAGTTCTGGGCTCCTCAGTACAAGAGAGACTTGGAGCTCCTGGAGTGATTTCAGTGAAAGGCAACAAAGATGATTAAGGTCTGGAACAAGTAACTTATGGGAAAAGCATGAGAGTTGGGCCTTTTTAATCTCAACAAGAGTCAGCTGAGAGGGAGTCTTATCAATGTACACAAGCGTCTTAAGTGAGGGTGTCGAGAAGATGAGGCCAGGACCTCAGTGGTGCCAAGCAGAGACAGATGAAAGGCAATGGTCACAAACAGAAAGTTTGGAGGAAGTTCCATTTGTATATGAGGAAAAACTTCTTTACTTTGAGGATGGCAAAGCACTGGAACAGGCAGCCTAGAGAGAGAATGTGGATTCTCCATCCCTGGATATATTCAAAAGTCACCTGGAAGCAATCCTGTGCAACCTGCTTTAGGTGAGCCTGCTTTAGCAGCGGGGTAGGACTAAACAATCTCCAGCAGTCCCTTACAACCCCAACTGTTATTTTAGTCTTTGGTTCTGTATTTATAAACAGCACCATCTGTTTGTTCTTTGCCTCTTTTTTGTATAAAGACAGCTCTTTAAAGGGCAATGCAATGAAAAAAAAAATCATCTGATTAAAAAAACCCTTACAAAAACAGTTTAATTTTTTTCAGAAGACAGACTCACTGAATCCCAGTGAGTCTCTTAAAAAGCTATGTCATCTCAGCTGATAAGAAGGTGAGCTTTAAAATGAGAGCAGTTGCATCTTAAGCATATACTGCCACAAAAGACTTTGCACTATGAGAACATTATTTAAGTAATTTCAGCTTTTAGAACCGTTTTCAACTTGTTCTTTATTTTGCTTCATTAACAAAGTATAAAGTCTTGACAAGACTTGACAGTTTACCATGCAAACACTCAAAATATTCAAGGATTGTGCATTCCTAATCTAGGAGAAAATTTCTAAGAACATGCAAAGCAAAAACAATGTGATCAAAAAAGTTCCTCTAACTATATTTAGACTGAAGTTCAGCTATCGTCCTTTGTAAAGGATTTCTGAATGCTCAGTCTTTTGTTCCAGAAGTGAAGGATAATTCTAAAATGGACTTAATCAGTCTTCCCTGATGAAGCTGCTACTACTCGTGGAGATTAATTACATGCATTTTTCTGGATAACAGAAAGTTGGAATGATTCAATAATCCAGTGTGTTGGCCTTGTAGCAAAAAGAGGTTATTGTTGTGGTCTAATGTATCCACCACAGAATGCAGAATGATTTTATAAAAAGAAACAGCATTGATCATAATTTTTGTTTGTTTTCTGCTCCTAAGGTAAGAGGAGAAGGAAATTCTTTTGGTGACAATGTGTTATCTTGATTTAAGTTCCTAATATGAGAAAAAATTAATAACAGAAAAATCTAAGGCCCAAGTTGGTATCTACTATAAGCTTAAAGAAGACTCTTCAGAGTGACATGAGGATTGCATAGGGAATAGACTAAAAAATACCTTATCAGTAGCATTCAAAATAATGTATTCAGCATGAAAACTCTCCCAAGGAGAGCCTGTCCAAAACACTGAAACACTCCTGGAGAGATTGACTCAATTATCAGCTGTAATAGCATCAGGTGACTAACTTTAGTAAGCAAAGTGTTGCATAGTGAGAAAACTCTACTAGCAAGCACCAATTTACACCTCTGAATGGATGTGAATATTTGTTAATATTTCTTGTTTGCTTTGTAGCTATTAACTGATTAATGAAATCCTAAAGAGAAGCAAATACACAGTATGGGGTGAGCAGGTGTTACCGCTCCCTTTTGGCAGGTGATGGGGAAACCAAGAAGAGACTTACTTGAGACCAGGCTGCTCATTATGTGGAAACATTCCTACAAGAGTCTGAATACTCTGACAGCTGACATCTGGAACTCCTGTAGTAGGTGGTGACGTGCTTGTCCTACTGTAAAATGGTGTTCATTGTCCCTTAGCTCTGCTTTCATAATTCATGCACTTATGAGGTGTCCTTAAAGTAGTTAAAAAGGTCTTGACTATGTTTTAGAAAGAAGGTGGTTCTCTAACTCTAGGATTTTTCTAATTCTAATTCATTTTGGTAGCAGCTGCCCACAAACACTGTGAGTTGTCTTGTGTCTGTGCTACCAAAACAAGCTGTCCCACATTCTCTTTCCCTGTTAACTTCTCACTTCCCTGCAAAGACAGAGTTTTTTTCAGTAGCAGAACATATTTATAGAATTATTACTACATGTAAGGCAGGATAATTTTGCTCAGATTAAAAAGAGAGTGGGAATGATTCCCATTGTACAGGAGGTATGTGAGATTGCATTGGAAAATATGCTTAACATACCAAAGAACCAGTACCTTGTAATACAAAGAATTAAGCTGAGGAACATCTACAATTTTCCATGTGCATCACCTCACAGCTAAGTTTTCTCAACTGCTTTTCTCTTCCTTTAAAACATTGGAAAATGCTGTTTCTGTGGAGTAGTTCTGCAAACCTGACAGCCTTTCTTGCAGAAATTCCCTTAAGTATTTTGCTGCCTCTTATGCCTAGATCCACACTTAGAGGCTCATGGGCATTACACTGACCCATCATTTTGCATGAGTTACCCTTATTAGAGAGCAGTAATGAGATGAATTGGACGTGTCTTCACTGTTATTTTAAACATTACAAACTGTCCTTAACCAAGTGCCTTTTAAAAAGTAAGAATTAATACACTGACATTAATACAGATTTTTGCATAATAAACAGCTCTATGCAGTATCACAGGGTTTGCTTTCATGTGCTTACTGCCATGAAATCAAGCAAAGATAGACAATCAAATCAAGATGTTGCAAACAAAGAAATTCACAATTCTTTCCAAAGAAAGCTGCCCTGAGATTAGATGTTATCCAGCATAAAACATGGATACACAGTGGGTTATTTCTCCTATTTATGGTTGCTTCTATACCACTGTTTCCTCTTTCTTTGCTGAGTGTCTCTTTGGGATCTTTATCTCAGACATCCGTTTTGAACAGGCATTCTTATCACCCCAACCACAGCTTCAGTAGCCACAATCATCACCACCATAAATAAATTCTTATTAGTAGCCATGAAATAATTCTTAAGGTCTGTTAAACATTTCAATAATTAAAAGAGTTCTATGTTCTCAAACATAATATTTTAAGTTATAAAATTTCATAGTGTACTGGTGAAATCTTTAGCAGTGAATGAAGCTGCAGATGCTGAAGCTCGAAACTCAGAAACTGCTTCTGTTTGTCCAACTGAGTAATGGAAAGAAATATATTCATCAGAAATTGGAAGAGGTTTGTGAGGTTATTTGTTGATAATATATAAAACATTATTTTATAGGCAGTTATTATTTTATAGGGAGTTATTATCTTGGTATCCAAACCTTTTCAAAAAATTTAGGGAGAATGCAATTGAAAGTGTAATTTCTTATGTACTTCTGTCAGTTAAGAAGTAAAACATCATTTGAAGTACAAGTGGCAGATGGGCAAAAAGGAAGATTTTGTTTCTTGAATAATGCTGATATGTCTCAGCAGAGCAATGGTTCAGGTGCCCTAAGATCATCATCAAAAGTATTTTGAAGTGTATTTAGTCAAGATTCTTACTCTTAGAAAGAAAACACCAAATAAAATACATTTTTGCGTAGGGGGCAAAAATCCACATATTATTAGATCAGTATTATGCCAAATACAAAACTATCTAGAAACCTTTCAATAGCTAATTTGCTGAATGCCATATCCATTCAAATACACAGAGAGCAACAGCAGATCTACCAACCTAATGATTCTTCCTTCAAGAGCCTAGGATATATACATTAAGGTAGAAAGCTTGGTTGCACAGTCTATATCAGTTTGACTTAATTTTTTTTGGACATGGTGAATCAATACAGTATGTCATAATCCAGATAGGGTTTTCCTCTGTATAATTGCATCTTGCATTTTCTGGACATTCAGTTTGAAATTTCTGTTATCATCTACTGTAGAATGGATGAAAACAACCAGTAGCCACACTGACATTTTTCCTGTTCTAAACTTCATGTTTCTAAGTGTAGATATACCCTGTATTGCTATTCCTATGGGTGGGTGTACAGTAAATTTTCCAGATAAAATCTGTTGTGACCAACCAGTTCCCCATGCAGGCAAGGACCCAGCTGTGTGTGTATACAGCTCTGTAAATATGCCTCTTACTTCTAGTGGATCCTGTTGCTCTGGGTTCAGTAAGAGAATTTGTGAAAATGGGGCCTAATTGTGAGGACAACTCGTGAGATTCAGTGTCAAATACCACACAAATATGTATTTTTCTGTCTTTCTGAGAAGTGCAAAGAAATCTGGCAGTGGAAGCAGAGATCTGGGAAACCTATGACACTGAAATAATAGATGGCCACGTACTGCATGCGTGAGGTTTCAATTCTCTCCCTAGGACTTTTATGATTACAGTTCTCAGTTCAGAAATGGCTGTGATCAGCCTGAGAGTGAATTACAACTGCGTACAGACCCTATAGGTGACTACTAGTTGCTATCCTGACTAAGAAGGATATTTTTCTCCCATACATTGCAACAGCAGAAAAATTCTGTTCTTTAAGACATTTTGTATTGGCATCATGCCAGCAGACTTAGTTAGACTGAGTGAAATGGTTACTCCCTTGGTCTGCTGCAATCTTCAGCCCTAGCTTACCAACCCCTTTGGAAAGACAAATAAATGTGATTTATAAATGCTTCTAAAAGACATGGATCTGGATGATCCAACAATGTCAATATCTGGCATCCTAAAGTGTTTGCTGAACTGTTCAGTGGACCCTCCTACAGTGGTAGGAAATGTTAGCAAAAAAGCTGGGACAGCAACATAGGACTGTCACCATCCCTGCCACTCTAGTATGCTCTGCCTGCAGGTATGAGCCACTCCCCATGACAGAAAAAGGGGAGAGATAATAGCTTAAAGGTTTTTTTGGGCACAGGAACTAGACATTTTAAAATTGCAATCTTGTTTCATTATCTGGGAAAATGCTTAAGGATGTACTGAAGCCAGAAGGACAGATGTTTTTTAATGTCCAGCCTTCTGAAGCAACTTAGGCAAGATATCATTCTCAAAGGAAAGAGCACTCTCCCACCATTTCTTTTAAGTATAGCACAAATTTATCCCTCTATAATTCCACTCCGACTGCCTTTTCCTACCTCCCTGCTATTCCTTTCATTATGTCTTGAAGTTGCAGTTCTGACTACAGAATCGACTGGGATAAAAATCTTCCTGTCACTAAAGGAAATCCCCTCAATAACAATTATGTTGAATAACAGTGGAAGGCTTTCTTCACAATGTTTCTTCACAAAACCTTCCAAAGTATATCTTCCCCTTTTTCATCCCCAATGGTGACAAAATTTTTAAGGAAAAATGAAGACTTACCTCTTTGCTAGAATTTGGCTACAAAAAATAGTTTGCAAATACAGCAAACAAAGAACAGCAAAACCAACCAAACCAACCAAACCAACCAAACCAAACCCAAAACAAACAAAACCAACAGCAACAAAGCAAAATTCAGTTTCTTGAAGGGAACCACCTCCCACACTAAAATGAAAACCTAGAAAAGAGGAGCTTATCTGTGTCTGTGTGAGAAAGAGAAACTCTCTGGATCTGGCAGACTATTCTTTGAAGAGTATGTGGGTGTTAAGTTTTGAGAGAGCCCTGTGAAGGATTTCTAAACTTCTGAAGGCACAAGAAACAGGGATGTACACCCATCACTGAAATGTTCTTAGGGCAGGACTTACTATGAGAATGGAAGCCCTGCCATCTCATACATGCTGATGCATGTAACTTCCTGTTAAATAATAATAACAGTAATAAAAAATGTAATTCATAATAACAGAATATTTTTTACAATTGCTAATGAAGGAGACTGCTAATCTTCTGTTGGTAGAAGTAGAGTTCTTTGTCTCTGCTGCCAGAAACAGTAAAACTTATAATTATTTAAGCAGCATGCTGGGTAGGCTGGCAACAGACATTATAAGTAATGCAATAATAAGATATAAAGGCTTTGTCAGTGGAAAGGTGACAGAACATAATGTAAGATACAGCCAGAAATAATCTTTAGATGATGATTACATCTAGATAAGCACGGCAGGTTTTCTAACTAGTGTAGAGCAGTATTACCTGATTTCATCAGTATTGACTACCAAATGTGTATGTATTCTCTTCCCACATCCTCAAATCTTTTCTCCCAGAGGCAATTTCCTGATGGAGAAAATGGAGACTAGTGGTTACAACAGAGGACTTAGAATAAGCTATTTTGAGCTGCACCACTAAATCATTTCCTGACCTTGGCAAAGTCAATCACAGGAGCTATGCATCATTTTCCAGCTTTAATATGGGAATGATCAGAATTACCTCCTAAAAGTGTGGCTAATGCTTCAAGAGTAAAGGTTTATAAAGCACGTATTATTCACAAAAGGAAAACTTTTTGGTGGTTATGTACTTTCATGACTGCACCCCTGGAAACAGACATGGGTAGAAATCCAGAAGTAACACTTGTCCTAACTGTTTTCTGGAAGTCCTTGTGTTTTGTTATTGCCTAATGCCTGTAAGTCAGAGGGAACTGCAAAACTAGCACACATAAAATTAACCTGAGTTTCTGATGGCTTGGAAATGTGTTCCTTCCAGTTACAGAGAAGAAGGCAGGCTTTGGTGCCGTGTGGGAGTGACCAAGCTGTTATTGTATACCACCGACAGCATTGCTGGCACGAGGTTTTGGCCAGAAAAGCTGTGGCACTGAATCAGAGAAACACTATCTGGTCTTGCTCACTCCAGCGATGACTGTCAGCATTGGAATTGTGGAGCCCATTTTCTGTCCCCCCTGTCCTACCCCCCTTTCCTCCAGGATGTTTTTGCAGGACGTAGTGGTGAGGAGAGGCAGCAGTGCCGCTCCAGGTGTGATGCTGAAGGGACATCTCTGAGGCGCAGCTGAGTGTGAGAAGTGACAGCGCAAGAAACCGAGTTAAACCGAGCTCAGTGAAGTGGCTGCACAAGCCCTACTCACGTGACCTGGCTTCCGAGGGTTTGTCTGTCCTTGCTTTTCATTGCTTTTGAGCTGGGCACGAGGAAACAATGGCCATGAGAGCTCCCTTGCCACATTGCCTTTATTTGGCTAGTGTGGCGCAGTGGGCAGGAACAGTCTCCGTATTTCCTTTGGGGAAACCACGCAGACATGTCCTACATGGTGCATCTGCCATCCTGATTTTGTTCCTAGTATATGGGTTAAACACCTTCTCTTTTATGTATACTTTTGTTATTAATTTTGCTGTTGTTATTGTGCATGTCTTATTCCACTGCTTTAAGCTTTTAGTAAATCGTTAACTCTCACTCTTTCTCCCTTTTCTTTTTTTATTTTGTCCCTTCCTTACTGTAAGGTGTGGGGGAAGAGGAGTGACTTATCTGCAGTGTAGTTTCCTACTGGTGTTAAAATCAGCACTTCATCATCCTGCTCTCACTGTGGGGCTAGCAACTCTATGGTGCTCATTGGTCATTTTTCCACCCCAAGCGACTGCTTCTGAGCTCAGAGAGGGAGCAAAGGCGGTTTAGTGAGAGATGTGAAGTATGCTGGTAAGCTTAGTCCAGTGCTTCACAAAAAAATAGATACATCACTGTGCTTTATCCAGCTTCATTTCCAGATGCCACCTGTGCTTGGCTAACTGCATAGACAGGGAGAAAGGTTCCTTCTTAGCTGGAATAATATTTCAGAAATGGATAGAGCCTGTTTTAGATCACAACAGGTTTTGGTGCATTCTGGTCTGCACACTGCCTTTTCTGGAAGACTGGTCTGATCTGTGATAAAGAACAAGGTTATTCTTACTTTAGATAGTACAATACTAGCTTTCTCACTGCTGTCTTCTCGGGCATTTTGAGTTCCATCTCTGTGTCCTTTGAAAATTGTGGTGTTTCTTATGTCTTTAAATAAGTTCCAGACTCATTGCACACTTTAGTCATTCTTGGATGACTGGAAGCATGACACAGCTTAGCATCACAGTACTTATGCCTGTGAGAGATTCCACCTGTTTTCATTAAACCATTGAGGAAGTGATGGGCCCTGCTGAAAAGCAATTCTAGTTCCTAATATTCCTGCCATGCAGCAAAACAAGAGCAGATCCTGGAGATCATCTCTTTACTTTTGCTTAAAATCTGGAGGTGCTAAAGAAGTTTTCACCTGCTTATGACTTGAGAATTTATAAATAATTAAATTTGTGTCACTACGCAAACATTATTATTATTTTTTAATATTCCATATTTACAGGTGTATTTTTCCTCCCTATTTAACAATGGAAATTTGTAAATGCTTTGTGAATAAAACTGTACTTATATAGGAACAAACCACTGCTTTTTTAAAGGTCAAGAAACAATTATAGCAAACAGATACACTTCTGCTTCCCAAACACTAGAAGGTTCTTCAAGTAAATGATATTGATAATACTATTGAATTACATGTTTATTTTAACAAGAAGGTCAAAACGAACATGTACTGGAACGATGTAGCTATTAAACATTAATTTTACTCAGGATTAATCAATGATGAGGAAATAAGTAAGACTTTTCTTTTTAGCAAGAGAGAAACTGCTGCTACCTTGATCTATAGCTCAGTCAATAGACTGAAATTGTGCATAACTGTGGAACATGTTGAGAGTTAACCTTTTGATCTCAGCTTGAATGCCATAATTGTAAAAAACCCCCAGACCTAAAATTATTATCGATACCACCCCTTGTATATGGCGATTAGGTTTGATTGCATCACTTTTATAAAGAACAAAAACCCAATGTGCTGTATTCAGATTACAAATGATCCATTCAGAAAAAATTAAATTATATAGAACCTTATAATGTGCTTAGTAGAGAGGTATTGAAAGTGTGGGTGAATCACTCTGTAATTGTTTATTGCAAATTTTATAAAGAATTTATAATGCACTGAGTAATCACACTTTTATTTCTAAATTGCACAGTGCCTCTGAACTAACTGGTGCTATCAACAAACTGTTTGCCTGCTGTGTTTATAACTGCTCTGGTCGGCTATTCAGTGAAGCCCAAGCCTGTTTTTGCACGTAAATATCTCAGTACTTATTGTGGACTAAAATCTTTCAGAATCAGAAGAGAATTTTTTTTTTTCATCTCTGCAAAGAGGAAGCAATGCTTGTTAGCAGTTATTGAAATGATGTGTGTGCGTCAAGGGACTTGCATGCCGGTATCTCTTCATTTAGTGATTTACTGTAATACATATCTATAACATTATCATAGAAATTATAGATGAGGAGATAATTTTGTTATTTTCAATCTTCTTGCTATTTTGGAATGCCCTGTAGAGTAGATTGCATTCATTTATGCAAAGGGTAAAGCTTTTTGAAATTAGACAAAGACTTTTGAAATATGTAAGGGTCTTAGGGAATGTTTAGTCATTTTTTAGAAAGAACATCTTTAGGATTTTCGGTCTTTGAGTGGGGCCATAGGTATTTTAGAGAGTGGAGAAATCAATTGCTTGTTTATGAAATCCATTCTTTGGTCATTTCCACCCCACTAACCATGTAAGTACAGTATTAAACCTTGGTCATTTAGCCTGTCCCATGGATCAGCTTGATATAAAGATGCCAGTAAAGTGAACTAAGACAATATCCTGCAAAAGATAGAATACCTAGATATTATCTACCAAAATTTGGAATGTAATGAAAATTTCATGACACTAATGAATGTTTTAAAGAATGTTTTGAGGAATTAAATAGTTGTAAACATTAGAAATACTAACATACAAAGTTTCATAAGGACGTGGAAGGGTTAGAGCTCACTTAAACCTGGAATGCAAATGCAACCTGGTATGTAATATAATCTATGTTATTTCATTCACTCCAAGGATTGAATAAACTTCCATTTGCGCCACTGGATTTTTAATACACATCACTATTATCCCTATTTATCTTTTTACAGGTCTGACAGCTGTGACCAAACTAATTTTCAATCAGATTTCTAAAGATTTGCTGCATCCATTCAAGGTAAAAGCAGAGCAGCTGGTTTACAGCCAGGAAAAGGAGCTAGAATCAAAACAAAGCTTTCCTGTAGCAGACATAGAATATATTTCTCCCAGAATTAAATCACTGAGCTGCTCTGACCTTGTAAATAAATATTGCCTGAGCTATGGAAGCAGGTCTCTGAGCAAAATATATGAAATTCTTTCACACGTTTCTTCATATTCTGACTTTTTTCCCATGTATAGGCACAATATTTGATTTATGTGTCATAAGTGCTATACGTAGAAAATTCTGACAGGGAACATTGAAGAAAAGGTGATGGGGTAAAGGGTAAAATTGCTTTTGTTACATATATAAAAAAGACCATTTACTGTTTAATAGAAAGGGATTGTAATAGATTTGGGAGGAGAGTTGGGAATTTCAAGGAAAAGAATGGTCTTACATTTCAACTTGCTGCTGTAGCAAAAAGAGAAGGATTGTAAAAAAATGTAATAATAAGTAGAATTTAGTAGATATCAGAGTTTAGTAAATCTTAAAATGCCCATTCAAACTATTAACTCTGGACAGGCTCCACTGAAAAATCCTGTGAATATGTGCAACATGAGAAACCCAGCTCAAGTTGCAAGTAGGGAGAATAAATCTCAGTCTCATGTGAAAACATTAATTATAGTTATGTTTATATAAAAAGAGGTATCATTACTACTGGTTAAAAACCCCTCTTTCACTCATGCGAACAGTGACAAACACCCCTGTCAAATGTCCAACCTTCTCAATTTGCTTTATTTTTTATTATTGGAATAATTCTAGGCTGTAAGAAATTTAAAGGTAAGATTATTGGACTTCCAAGCCCTAAATAGCTTGAATGTGTATTTATTAAGGGGTTTCTTAGCTCCTTAGAATGGGGCATGTAATGGAATCTGTAAAGATGCCCAACTCTAAACACTTCTGAAACATCAAAGTCAGAAGCAAGAAGAGTGTCAAATTGCAGCTAGGATTTATACTATAAACTTTTGCAAGTAGATATCCCATCTTTTTCTAAGCCTTCCTTAGACACCTTAATTTCTTTATTGCCTATATTGACTTACATGGAGCATTTAACCAAACAGGAAAGCATTCAAAAGTGAATGTTAGAAACAAATACTCTGGGACAAGGGTTGCAGGAGGGGATGTGGTTTTGAATAGCTTTGTGAAAGCTTCCACTCATGATATTAAAAACTTTATTTTGCCCTCAAATTTGGTCCACATTAAGGTTGTTTTGAGGAATTGAACAATGTTGTCTTAGCCATTTAAATTCTAGATTTGACTCTAACCAGGACTCACCTAGGAAATGTACAAGATTCCCACTGAGAAGCAGTGACAGAGCAGGCTGAGTGAGAAGCCTGGTGTGGCTATTAGGAAGAACCACTTAAATGTGTTATTTCACAAGACCAAGAGTGCTGGGCACTCTAAGATAAGTAACAGTTTGCTTTATTGAATCAAAATTTTCAGTTTTTATAACTATTTTACTTTTATATGTCTCTGTTAAAAGAGAAAACAACAACAACAAAAAATGCTGGAGAAAGATAAATGTTTTAAATCACTATTTGTGATCTCCAGGAATTTATAATTAAAAAGAGCTCTTTGTTTTAATTAGCCAGATAATCAAGGAGAAAAGCATGAACTAGGCCTATAGTCTTTGTATTCCACAGAATACCTTACAGTCTGGTGCTCTGAGTAAGACAGCTTCATCTTACTGGTTCCTAAATCTTTCCAGTCTGGACTGTGGGCAGGAACCATCAAGAGACATAGCAGGTTTGTTTCTTCTTCATAGCCATACTGTTGGATTAATTGTGCAGATAATCATTTCCATCTTTGCCTGATTCCAAACTCATGTCATCCAGACAGACCTATGCCTGATAGAAGCAGGAGCCTCTGTCTTCCCTGCTGTTCCTTTAGATTGTTTTTACAGGGGGCTTGTTGCATTGCCTTTGAAGAGGGGAAAAGTATAGGTGGCGGCTGCCAAACTGTGTAAAAACTTCCCTGTTTCTAGGCTATTCAGAGGCAGAAATTGAGATATCTTTGGGAATTTTAACATTTGAATGAGTCCTGGCTGAGGACTTTGAGAATATTAGTTTTGGATTTAAACAGCAATGTAATTTGTGGTTCTGCCTTACAGGACTGGCCAAAGGTTGGATGGAGCTCAAATGGCAAAACAGGGAACAAAAACCAGGTTTCAGAAGATCACACTCTCTTCTGGAGACATATTTGATTCCAGAACTTCCTTGGACTCTGACAGTATAATTGTCTCGTGTGCTGTATTACATAACCTGCAAGGAAGTAGACTACATTTTCAAGGTCCTTGCATGCTAAGATCCTGTTGAAACCAAAATCCTGAAATATTAGCTCTATAATGTGTAATTATGGTAGCATTAGAAAAAAATTGTTTATATTTTCAATGTTTTAAAGGGCAAAACTATGCAGCATGGTTACCTGCTATTTTGTCATTGTGAACAATTCTGGGGTCTTTCTTACTCTTTCCCATCATCCTGATGGGCAGTATGTTGGCAAAGGACCAGTCAAGCTATTTCACAATGTCATTTTCATAGTTCTGAACAAATTTTCCCAACAAATGCAGATACATCCTCATCTAAGTTATTATATTAACCTCCCCAAAAGGATCGATAAAAAGAAATACAAGACCATAATCAGAATTTATGAAAATTATAATCCTTTTAAATGCAGTACTAATCTTTTAGAAACCACATCTACTCAAGCCTGCAGAGAGAACAGGGCAGGCTTGGGTGCATACATGTATATGATGCTTCAGTATGTTTGCCAGGAGACTTTCTCGTACACTGAAAAGAATGTACTGCCAGTTTTATGTAACTGGGTAACATGGGGAGATAAAAAAATGGCAAAACCTATTTATCCTTTGAATATTTATCCAACTTACACTTTCAGTCTTCCAGACAGTTGTCATTGCAATATACTTTGAATTTAAAATTATATCTATTTAAAAAAAGATGCAAAGATATGGCTGGGTTAACTTACCTAGATGCCCAAATCCAGTTTAGATGCTTCAAATCTTGCTTGTCTAACTGGAGAGTGTCTAATAATTGATGATATTTGTCCTTCTGAAAATACAGAATTATGACAATAAAAGTCTCTTTTCTGGTAACTACCACAATCATGGTGTGTTGATTCATCTAAAGCACACAGATAAGCCTTATCAACCTGATAGAGACACGTCTCTAAGATATTTTCCAGAAACCTGGTTTCTCTTGCTGACTTTCCCAGCACCAGCTCTCTGCAGAAGAGTTTTGAGTGGGTGATCAACTGTCTGACTTTGCCTAAAATAAAGATCTTACATTGGATCATTCCTTATGAGCTGAATTATCCAACTCCCCCTTCCATACATCATTTTCCACTTCACACTTACGAGCCTGTGGACTGAAGGACTCCGATACTTTGATTAAATTAATAACTAAAATATAATAAACCAAAATAAAAATGAGGAATAAGACTTTTTACTTGACATAGTGGATCAAAGATGTTAGATAAAAGCATGCTTATAAATCACAGATAAGAAACAGAAATGCACAAGGGTCAGAGGTGGAACAAGTTCAAAGACTGGACTTTGATACAATACAGATCTTTCACAGTCCATATGACAGGACACTTTTAACACATTAACTGCTTCATTGGTTTACCACTTTCATTGTAAATATATCTGTATGGACTACTTCCTTTTATTCCAACACATATAATTTCAATTGAGAAAATATATTTGAAAAATTTTAAATTGTCTTAGATAAAAATTAAAGCTCTTGAAAATGTAAGAAAAAACCCAACAGATTTCTCAATTTTAAAAATAATTTCATATACTGATTTTGTACTCTGGCACAAGGATTATTTAAAAAATAGTTAGATCCTCTTAAATACAGTAAAATAAATAACTCCTGCAGCTACAAATACAGTAAAATAAATATCTCCCGCAGCTACAAAGATACAAAGAGACAGCCCGCACAGGGTGTTGGTTAATTATGTGGCATATACCAACTCCCGGCAGACAAGTGACAAAACTTCTATATCTTGTGAATCCATCTCAGTGAGCTGCTAATCTACAGGAGAGAAAAACAAACAAAAAAAAACAAATCCACCCCTTACTTCTGTCAGTGAATCCCAGAAACTGAAGTAGCCCTCACAAAGTAAGTCAAGGGGTGAACAAGGTGTGAACAAGGGGTGAATAAAGTGATTGGAAAAATTTTAGACATTGTGTATGTCTTTATTTTGCAGATCTGATAGGTAACAGCTCCTTTCTAAGAAGTTACATGGAGTCAGATGACATCGAGACTCAAATGCTTTTCTGACATATTGTTCTCATAAAAGAAACAGACAACTCCAAAACCGACAATAAAATAATTTGCACCATCTAAACATGTACACCTTCAGGTAAATGGAGTGTACGTGATTGCTCACAATAATCCTGTCTGCTAATATTTTTCAATCATATGTATTCATAAAGGAAAAAAAAAAAAAACAACCCAACTTTTCTTGATGTTTGTTCTTACAGCTAAGTATCACTCTTCCTTAGGCAGGTATTTTAGATATTATTCCTTTCATTAAATGTCTAAAATACATTGCCAAGTATTAACAATAAATACTTCTGGGCTCAATCTCATTGCAGCTAATATTGGCAACATACTAATGGAAAATATGTTTTTGTTGCTTTCTGTGTTCATGAAAACTTTAGGTTCACTTAAATTTCTATGTACTACACTTTTTCAGTAACGTAAAAAGCAATGAATTTTAATGTGTAATTAGAACCAGAATAATTCCTTGTTAATTGAACAGATTTTGCTTGCATTGATGTATTCATATACCTTCTCCTGCCCCAAATGTCATTTTAGATGTGAATTACACTGTCAGAGAATACCTAAGATTTCTTTTATTATTGTCTAACTAGTGACCTGTTCTGCTTTAAGTTTTCCTGTTGCTGTAGCTGGACTGATGACATTTGACATGTATTGTCAATCTGTTCAAAGAAAAAAACAAATGACAAACCCTTTGTTTCTGCTCAGATGACTTCATATTACACCCTAAAGCTTATAAAAGGGGCCTTACCTTTAGACATTAGACATTATTAGCACCAAATCTTTTCCTTCGTTCTTACCTGGCAGCAGCTATCCACTCAACTGATGTATTTTAAAAGTGAGAATTAGCAATACAGATGCACATCTTTCCCCTGACATCTATTTCAAGTGTCTTTCAACTTGCTGTAACAAAAACAATAACAACAAAAAAGTGATCTATACAAATTGGGTTTTTTTTAACTTAGCAGAGAGGAGTCACTCAAATAATAATTAATGTTATTCATTAATAGTATAGCAGTTTTTGTGGGTTTTTAGTTTTATAACTGAAGCTTGTGAAGAGCAATTAATTGATATGAGAATGTAATGTTTGTGAAATTGGATTAAAATTATTTTAATGTATCAGAAACATAAGAAATGTTCACAATATTCTGAATATTGATCTGTCCATCTTGAATACAAAGATAATTGAGACAGTGTCTTCCTATCTGTTGAAAATTATTAAGAATTTCTTGCTAAAAATAGCACAAAATCATTCATAAAATAAGAGATTAAATACTTTGAGATATTTTCACCTCATTATAAAAAAATATATCCTAAGAATTTATCCGTATCACTGATATAAATTTTAACAAAAAACTTGGAAATTGGAGATGGTGCAAAGCCAAGGAAGAAATTCAGAACTTTGACAGTATTAAAAGCATCAAAGGGGATGATAGGAGACTCATAGCTTAGTTTGATTGAAATTCAAGCAGGGCTACTAATGGGCTACTGATACTTGCTGTAAGTCTAATAGCTGGAGTTGAACAACAGCTATTTCCTTCTAGAAGAAGTATCAAGCATTTGTTTTAAAAAATATTCAGTACAAGAAAATTCTCTACAATCCTTTCAATTTGTATTGGTGGCTCAATATTCTACATGTGAAAATAATGTCTCCTCTGCATTTGTCTGTTTATAGCTTGCACCTTTTGGATCTTTTAAAGTTTGTCTATTAGGTTGGAAAACACGTCATCAAGTTTCCAACTATTACCTTTACCTTTCAGAAACAAATTCTCTAGCTTTGCCTTACATGTTCAGGTTCCTCTTTTTTTACCTCCTGGCTTCTTCTGGGAAACGTCTCTAATTTTTCCATTTAGTTTGGAAGGGGAGGTATCGCAACTCCTCAAAACATCTAGCGGGGTGGAGGGTTGAAGAAAAGAAGGAAATACACCAGGTTTTTCATGTGTATTTTGCGTGTAACCTGTCACCTTCAAATTACTTTTTGGTCTTAAATGGTTTTCAGTTATAAAAAGCCTTTATCACACCCCATAATTTTTCAGATGCTTACAAGGATGGGACGTTCTGTTCTATGTATTTAGCTCTTATTCTTATTTCTTACATTCTGACCTTGAATTTGCTTCATCAAAATAGAGGTTGTCTGTGCAGTTTGACATGGAATCAGAATCAATCCATATTTTTATATAATCCTTTATTTTTATTAAGACCCTTAAAAAAACCTCTCTCCTTTTGTCACAGATTGCTGATAAATTTTGAAGAAATGTATCCAAGAGTAAAATGTAAATAACAATAGCTAACTAGATTGACAGAGGCTAATAATATCTCTTTCTCAGAGTACTATCCTAAGTCATATATCTCAACTTCATGCAGTATTAGCTGTATGCCTTTAACAGGAGGACATTTCTGGGATGATACATCCATTCCCAGGCTAAGATTGTGGAGATTCTGTTTGAATAAAAATAAATCTGTGTTTTGATACAGAATTGCATCTCATCACTTCATTCACCTCTTGTAAATAGTGGTCTGAAGTATGTTTAAGTTGCACGTTCAGTAAAATACATACGTTGTTAGGCAAACCTGTTTTAAGTCTTCAGAGCAGTGAATTACTTCATCTGTTTCCTCCCTTGTGACAAGCAATGAAGTAAAAATTCTCAGTGGAAAAGAACTAACTGTTTTACAGGGTAGATCTGGGTATTCTCACCCTGGGTAGACAGGTTGTAACAAACCTGATTCACAGCTGGAAAGGCTGTGAAGGGACTGGGAAGACAGCCATGCTCTCACTGCATCCAAATACAAGAACTAAGAGTTTGGTTTATTTTGGTATTGAGTAGAGCTATCTTTTTTGCTTTTCAAAGAACTTTATAGAAAAGACTTTGCAAACACACATCAATAACAAAATCAATTCCGTATTTATATATTTTCACTTGATGTGAATATTCTGAATAATTATGGTTAAGTTTTGCACCTATTTTCATGGCCACGCATACACAGTGATGCATGTTTTTGTGTGCCCAAACAGAATTTTATTTTAACATTATCAGAGTACTTTGATTAGCATACACATAACTAGTGTTTGTGCTCCAGCATCACAATTTGAATGGAGAGAAAGCTAAACCAACAACACATTATTTCCTCCAGTGGGGAAACTGGAAGGTATTTGGAATGACTATGACTAGGAAAAGCCAAATCTTACAAAAACAGTATAATGCATTATACAACCTCATGAACTACCCATCTATCCTCTTTCCCACAGCAGCTGGGGTTCAGGCTGCTGCCAGATTTCTCATGTGAAATGAAGTTGTCAGGTCTCCCTGCACCACTCTGTCTTTCAGACCCAAAGCAGAAGACTGGTACTAGCATTAATAAAAATGCCTCTGTGCAAATACAAGTGCAATAACATTTCAGTTTATTTATGTGACTGACAGCAAACTGATACTGTCAGGTTGGGTGCTTATACTGGTAATAGGTAGCTGATGTTTGTTCACTGCCAGGTTCATGTCAGTCAACTAATTTTTCTTATTATTTCCTATTTCTCAAAATCTTCCGTGTATAACAAAGAGAGATTTGTTATGAGATGTCACTGAAATAGAAGACAGCAAATAAATGAGCATATTTGTGTTGAGTGTTCTATATATACACAACTAATTATTTATAGTATTTTAAAAGGGCAGACTAATTAAAAAAAACATGACAGCTTTAAAATGGACTTTAAAGACAACTGATTATGCACATGGAATACTTAATAGCCAAACAATTTTTTCTGATGAGGCAAACTCATTGTGGTGAATGTGATCTCATCCCTCCACCAGAATATCCCCTGTGGGTAGAAAATAGCAGTAGCTAGTGGGATGCACCAGTATGCCACAAATCAGAGCAAAACTAATGGAAATATTGTATATAATGATATTGAAAGGAAAATTTTTATGAAACAAATTGGAATCTGACCAAGTAAATCAAAAGTAACATCTTTGCTCTTAAAAAAAATCAAATAAAGAAGTTCTCAGTAATTTTAATATGGAAAAAATAATAAGAGTGTTATCAGTAAGTCCCAAAGGATGTGAATAAGCGATTTTGTTAAGCATGTGAGCGATTTGCACCCTTAGGTCTACAGACGCAGATCACTGAGTCTTCTCAGGCAAGACATCTGACAATGATGATATGTTTGTATCTCATACCCATCGCATTTGTCTTGAACTCCAGTAGTTAGACACTGACTTGTTTCATATTGGCTGCTGTCTGCAGGATTTGTAGATTTTTCATCCCTCTTTTTTTTTCTCATAATTGTGGCTGTTGTCAAAATACTGGTTCCCTTCCAGGGGGTGAATTGCCTGCAACAATTATCCCCAGCCCTTTGAGCAATTATCTGTTAGCTGTTTCCATCATCTCCCTCACAAACCCTGCAGGCAAAGTTCTCACCTCTTTAAAAATTGTTCACAAATTACTTACTGGAGATTTTGCTTCTATTTTATGAGTGAATCCTTCGGGTGCACAATCATGACAGTTTTTGCATCAATACTTTGATTATTGCTGTCAGTATGAATCAATGTTTTTCTTAAATCTTTCATTCCCTTTCAGGATTCAGATAACAAGCACAAAACTTCAGTCACTTGAAGAAGTTTACTGAAACATTCAGAAAAAAAAACTTTCTTCAGTGATTTTATTATCTCCTCTTTAGCATTTTTGCCTTTCTAGATTTTTTTTTAATTATAGGATTTATGCAGAATCAAAGATTGTCATCTGATTACTACTGACTATAGTTAATACTGACTATGTCTACTTTATATTGTAATTTAGCTAAAAACTCAAATTTAAATAGAAGCTCCATTTTGTTTTACATCCCCTCACAATAACACATGTGGAATAATATATTATGAAAATTAGTGATGGTTTTAACAAAATAAAAGCAATTTCTCTCCCCCCTACAAGCTCTATGTAAAACAAAATTAATTATGCCAATTTTGCTATGAGGAAGTGAGAAATTACCTGAATTGTCATGGTTTAAATAACAAAGGACCTTTCAAACAATGTTAGAGGACAATATATTTTTCAACAGCATATTCTGTTACTAAATTGTATATTTTTTAAATTGCATATTTTCAAGTGTTAAAGACTGCTCCCTGCTGCATGCAGAGAGCACTAATGCTTGTGTAAAGATAGAAAACAATATACAATTTCTGAAACATCCAGTGAAATCCTGGTTCTTGCTTTGATCCACTAGTAGGTGCTCCAAGCAAAACAAGGAAGAAAAGTTTGAAGGAGTGACAGATGGTAAAATAAATGGTTCAGATTTTTTTTTTTTATGAATAGAATCATTTGTATTTCTCTTGAAAGAGGAAAGTGTGTGAAACTTCCACAAATTTGAAGACTGAAAAAAGACAGGTAGAAAACATTCTTTTATCAAACTATTTGAGTTTTCCAAATCACTGCTCCCACTTCAGGTATAGAAATGTTTGTGCTCTCTATACGATACCTGTCAGAGAGCAAGGAGTTGACATTTTTATTTCTGTGAAAGCAGAAAGATTCTGTATAGTTTTGTTGTCTGTAGCTGAGTTTTCATAAAACCAAGAAGCAGGTTAGTAGCTGCTGGCAACAGGGAATCTATTTGTTCCTTTTCAGGGTTGTGTAATCATTGCTAAAAACAGACATAGGCTTGGGCATCTAGGAGGTAGTCCTACCTCTTTAGTATGTCCTCCTGGATTCACTAGGTCTAGTTTTCAGAACCAGAGCTCATTCTGTGGGCTCAGCATTGTCTAACAACCCTTTTCTTATGGCACAACTAGTTTCAGCAGAGCTTTGCCTGAGAAACAGTGCAGAGCCATCACTCAGGTCCTTCAGTTCACTGTGGACTGTTCAGTTCAGTCTGTGTGGCAGAGGAACACGGCTGTAGGGGAGAAGCTGTGCTACTTGCCCCAGGAGAGCTTCGTAGATGAGTGCAGCTCCTGCTCACACTAACATCTATTTGATGTAGGATCTTCCTGCAAAGTGAATTTACCTGGAGAAATTTAATAGAGCTATGATGACCACTGTCTGTGAAATTGACATTGGACAGGTTAACAGGATAATTCCTAGACGTCATTACTGACAGGAACATGGTATTAGGCAAATTACAGTGAAGTCCCTGGTGTTTAAAGTTCCAGGAAGCACAGACCTAGAGGGAGGATTTCTTGCACTGGGGCAGCTTAAATGTCTCAATTATGCTTAAGTTTCTATTAGAGCAGCTCTCTGACAAACATAATTGTCAGAGAGTTGCCCACACTTACCAGGGCATCTTTATCTTGGCAGCCAGTTGGAAATGTCCATTTTGACAAACTGAGTAGAGATACATTTCTAATGGGATGCAATATGCTTTCCATATTAAAAAAACCCCCTTTCTTTTGAGAGGTTCAATGTGACTTTTTAAACCAGTATTGATAATCAGAGAAAGACAAATGTAAAGAGCTTATTTTCAATGGTTTCAAATCCTTTGCATATAATTATCCAATTTGGGAACATTTTTTGGATTGTTTCACAAAACGCCCAGTGCAAGGGCACAGTTAATCCCAAAAGTAAATAATGTGATTTTCATCATTCCCTTTCAACAGGCATTTAAGTCTCAATAGATTTCCTTTTCCTCAAGTGTTTAGATTAGCCTTCTACTTTTATGGTCTGCTGAGTCATCTTTTCACTTGTTTGCCCAGCTTCACATTTAAATTGCAGTTGAAGTAAGAGGGCTGGGAGAAATGCATAATACCCACAATACACATGGGTATATGCCTGACTCTTTTCATGTCTCACTCGTACCTCAAACCTAACATCTCCAATGCCAACGCCAGCGTGGACTATGGAACTAACATTGCATTCAATAAAAATTAAAAGAGGGCCTCACTTTACTCTGATACTTTAGTACATGCTACAATCCTACCTGACAGCATTAACTACTGAAGTCTAGATATCAATTTAACTTAGCTTTCAAGACTGCTCTAAGTCTTCAGAATTGATATTAGTTTTGAGAAAAAGCAAACTGCCTTCTGGGCCTACAGGCATCTGTCTTCTCAGGTGCAGTAGCCAAGGGAAAACACCTAACTACTACATCCTTTGTTCTAGCTCTTCCTTTAGTGAGAAAAAGGAAGAAATATTTCCTTCAAGACTAGGTCCTCCAGGTCCACTTTCTCAGGAATTGTTTGATCAGAAGTCAGTTGGAGTTTCATCATGGACTCAGTAGATAATAACTCAGGCTCTGAATGAGGATTTAATGCTCATTATGTAAATTGATAAAACTATTTAAAAAAATTCTAAAGGTATTCAGAAATACTGACTGTACAGTTGACCTCAGGTAGCATCTAAGCACTGCACAACTGCTTAATTAACTCTTTCCCACACAAAACAGCATGAGAGAGAATAGGAAAAACAAATGTAAGAAAAAATCCTGGGTTGAGATAAAGGCAGTTTAAATAGCAGAGGAAAGAGGAAAAAACCTAAGCGTATAAGCCAAACGATATAAAGGCTGTCACTGATCACAAGAAGACCAACGATCAGCCAGTCTCCAGGCAAAGTCTGAATTCCCCAAAAACCCTCTTCCTGACTTTTATTACTGAGCATAAGGTTACATTCCAGGGAATATCCCTCTGACCAATTTACATCAGCTGTCAAGGCTGTGCCAGGGAGAAATTCCTGCTCACTGCTACTCTATTCACTGGGTGGAGTGGAGTTGGAAAAAGATAAAGCCTTGATGCTGTGTGAGAACTGCTCAGCAGTAATCAAAATGCTGGTGTGGTCATTATTTCAGTCGCAAATCCAAAACACAGGTCCATACAGGCTGCTATGCATAAAACTAACTCTGTCCCAGCCAGACCCAAGAGACCTGTGAAATGCCTTTGTTAATTTTCTCAGGTGATTTTAGGAAGAGATGTTATAGGGGGATGAAGGGAGTAGCAAATTAATAAATGAATAAGATGATAAGAAAATGCTATGAGTGAATACATGAAAAATTTGAAATTTCTCAGGTTCTAGATACAAACTGATTTTAACAAAAAAAGTGTTCAAATGAAAAGATGAATATTTGCCTATGTGTATACTCATATCTACTACTTTCTTCTTCTAATTGAAATCCTTTCAGCATTTCATTTGCGTGTGTCTTCATTTTGCCTTTCTGGCTCTAAGGTAACACTTAAAAGCCCATTGTCATCAGCTTCCCATTCCATGGATTAAAAAAATAATATTAAAGGTCTGTATAATAAAAACCAGTGGTCTAATTCTGCACTATATGAATTCAATAGAAACTTCAGTAAGCAACATTCACCAAAATGAATTTCCCTGCTAACTGGAATATATTGCTCTACAATTTATAACAAACATAATGTACTATTATTCATAAATACTTAATTTAAAATTAAGAATATATTTTATATACCATTCCTATTAAATATATGATTCATCAGTCTTTGATAGACTTTCCACCGCAAAGAGCCCCAGATGTATTTTCTCTTTTGTTACCCAACCCTTCAACTGTGAACAATGAACAGAAGTTGATCATAGCACCATCTTATTACAGTTTCCTATAAGAAATATCTTGTTTCCATAAAATTTTAATAATTATTTCCATAGAGTAATTTTAATATAGATTCCTGTTTTGAGACTTGACACAAAGCCTAAAGTCACAGAATACTTTTTGGCAAACTGAAAGTTTCCACACGGGCACATAAAAACTTGCAAAGACAACATTGTCCCTCTATGCAAAGGATAAAGGACACTACAGTTACTGAGGCTGTCTCATCTTCTTAATTGAAATATTCTTTATCATCCCTGAGTACTTGCAGCCATGTAAACAGACTTTCATTTAGAAGCTATTTGTTGTTAGTATACTTTAAACAAAACAAGAACAACTGTTGCTAGAAAATTCTTCAGAAGGATTACTGGGATCTAGTTTAAAAACCATATATGCAAGCAACTCTCCATTTTGCAGTTATCAAAAATCCTTGTGTGAATCTTTGGAATTTATAAATTATGGTTATACACTATAATGCAGGTGAGATCGTAACTCTCAAAATCCCTTGACAATCTCAGTGACTTCAGAAGTTTTTACTTTTGGGTGTCTTCCTCAAGACAAAAGATTGTCAAAAAATTTTATTACCTTAACTTCTTAATTTTTTTTCTCCTATCTTTAGTGGTTACTATGGTGGGAAAATTTGCAAGGAAGTAAATTTTCAAGTGGGTGAATTGCCTGGCACTATGTATGAATCAGATGCAAGGGCCATGACAGAATGCAAATATTCGGCGTAATACAACTGTAGTTATAAAAAAGCTATTCTTGGGTTTTCTACTGCTAACTTTTTCATTGATACATGTCTTTTGAAGTTAGAACAAAAGAGACAGCAGTCTGAAAGCCAAAAGACTCATTAAGTAGTCAAGATTAATTAGATATTAGTCAAGATAATTAGAATAGGATCATTATGGACCTGCAGAGAAATGGAGGGTTTATCAAGGCATAGAATAATGGCTTCTACAAAGCATTAAGCATCCCACTGCTGGGTCATGAAGTGGGTGATGTGGGTGGTAGATTGACAGAGCCAGAGGTTAAGATATGGCTGCTGAAAGCAGTCATTGTAAGTATAAGAACACTTAAATGTAACCACCACTAATTCTTGGCATAAAGTCTGTTGGCTGTCATATAGTACTAGTTTTTAGGGTAACCTATAATAATCCTTAAATTAAGTAATGAATGCACAATAATGAAAATGATGTTAAAATTTGGACTTAATTCCATGTATGAATTTTGACAAATTCATCTATAATTCCAGTTAAGACTTGTATGGAGTTGGAGCTGGTGTTAAGTTCTTGTTAGATATTTAGATGGGTCTTTATAAAATGGGTTACATATTTAGATGGGTCTTTCCACCAGGGTAAGAACAACTAGTGGCTGTTGTTAACCCTGACTTAAAAACCAAATAAATAAATTAGGGCTACATTAGTATTGCATTCAAATAAAGAGTTCCAGAAGGGAAATGAATTATATATATATTTTTAAGATAAGCTAGTCCTGTGAGATGCCTCCATTCCATTTTTTCTCAGTTCTGAATGTCACTGTTATTATATAAATAATTTAATATGTTTAATTTTACAAGATATTTTCAACTTAGTAGATAAACTTTTACTAGGTATCCATGTTAATAAAATTGACAGAACAAAACTGAGAAGATAAACAACCATACAAATATTGTGCCCTTTTAATGAAAAAACAGCTCTATATTTTTTCAAAATGCTGTCAAAATCCAAGTTTTGCAGAATTTCTATGCTGTGTTTGCATCTATAAATTATTTGAGTTTGGTTTTAAAATTTATGTGATTCAAAACAGAGCTTGAAGGAAGCCGGTTTTCCTCTTTCTGTGGAAATGTGGAAAGGAGAGAACAAGGGAGGGGATGGCAGAAGAGGGAAGCAGAGAAGATAGGAGGAGAGAGAAGGCAAGGGGAAGGGGGAGAGGAACACTGATATTTCCTTTAAAACAAAAGTATTTTAAAAACTAGTTTAAAAAAAATTATCTATGTTTTCAAAACATCAATAATTTAAATATTTTCTTCCAGTAAAACAGAAGTAATAAATTTTGACATTGATGTCTAAAAATTTATAGCATAATCTGGAAAACAGTCATGTCAGTGTGGATATTAGAAAATTCTTTTCCTAAAAATATCAACATGGAATTTTTTAACATGATTTTTAGTAAGATATAATCATAATATCATATACCTTCCCCCCTCACTGAAATTATTAAAAATTGACTCACTTCTGTGAAGTTTCTCTTGTGAGTGACCTTTCTCATAATCTTTTGATCTATTTCTACCTCAAAGGCATTTTGCTAGAGTATTTTACAGAGATTAAAAAATCAAATTACTTCCCCCTCCCAAAAAAACAAAGCCAACCATTTCCACCATGCAGCATTTTATTTTTAGGGATTCATATGAATAGCCTGATTTGCACAAGTGCTGCACACTCAGCATTATCTATCTGTGGGAATTGGATACTTGATGCTTTTTAGAAATCACAAGAGGATCCATTGAAAATAATACTTAAGAGGAAAAAACCACAGGATGTTTCTATATGAATATCATGCCCTTGTGATGAGCTTATCTGCAAATTTTCAAGCTTATCTGCTGTGCTACATAACACTTTCCTCCATTTGCCATGCAAAAAAGATTCAATTAAGGGCACATGAATTAGTTCAAATAGTGATAATTTGAACATCTGAATCTAAAAGAAAGAACATTCTTTTCCTTCAGAAATCGTTACTTGAAATAGTGCTGTACTATGCTATTCTGTTTGAAACTGAGGACTATGTCATAACAGTACAAATTTGAAATATAACCTAAAACCTCCACATTTTGATATTCAGAACAAACTATTTTCTTAATAAAATAAATCTCTCCAATGTCAGAAGAAGAGATTGCTCTATCTTTTGTGTATTCCTTTCTCAGGGCGTCCTTTACAGGTAGATGGAATGAATATCTTGACTTTTTGAAATGACACTGCTGCTGAAGTACTGTATAGTTCAACATCTTACCATGGCTGTATGGAAAAGGCTCACACTTAAAAGACTTGTGGATATGAAACCTTTGTGAAGAGCTCATGACAATGCTGTGTAGAGAGATGCATGGGATGACTGAGGACAGTGTGAGATTCAAGAGTCTCATATAGTTTTGTTTCCTAATACTGAGCTCTTTTGGTACAGATACGTGAAGGGTGTTGAGAGTCTGTTGTATAGGTCCTGGAGTAGCAGTTGAAATTGTTTATCATAGAGCCAGATGAAAAAACCAAAGATCAGGGACTAAGTTCTGACCCCAGTGTTCACCAACATGAATTCAGAAGTAGTCCAGGACAGCCAATGAATTTCTATCAGATTTATAGCAGTGTAAGAGAAAAAAACTTAGTTCAAGGTCTTTCAGTGCACTGTGGTGACAGAATGCAAAGTTCAGCTGCTTTCTGCAAGGATTAATTTTCTTTGAGACTGTCCCTCCATTCGATGGCATTTGCATTGCTGATTCCCTACCCTGCTCCTCAGAGGACATGAAAATATGTAGCTGCTCATCTCCCTGTTCAGTTTTTATAGATTACTTTGATGTTCAAAATAAATCTCATTATGCTGCAGATCAAAGAGGGCAATTCCTTTCACCAAAGCAGTACAATGAGCCAATTAATATTTTTAAATTTTTTTTAACAATTTAATGCAGAGAATGTCACCACAAAATATCTGTTGTGAATGGGTAGGTCCGCAGGTTTCCTCCTTTCTTAAATTAAACTGACCTAAAAGAGGGTTTTTTTAAATACAATTTTGTAGTTAACGATTGTACATTTATGGTTTGAATGTTTTGAAAGTAAACATACTGAAGTTTAAAATTTTTATTTGAATATGGGTTTCAAAATTTTAACAAAACCTAGATTTGGTAGTCATTCTGTATACTGTGATTGAACTTGGTTTCAGTTATGATTCATACTGATGTTAATTTTCTGATGCAGATGTGGAAGACCCAGTGAGGAAAGGTGAGCTGTTGGACCCTATACTAACTAACAAGGAAGGTCTGGTTGGAGATGTGAAGGTTGGGAGAGCTTTGGCTACAGCAAACACAGCTCCTGGATTTCAGAATCCTGCAAGGAGAGAGCAGAACAACGCTTAAGATTGTAACCTTGGACCTCAGGAGAACTATATTTGGCTTCTTCAGAGACCTTCTTGACAGAATCCCATGGGAACCCACTCTAGAGGGAAGAGGCATCCAAGTGAGCTGGTTAATATTCAATGATCAGTTCCTCCAGGCTCAGGAACAGTGAATCCTGTCAGGAAAGAAATTGAGCAAAAGGGACAGGAATGAAACCTGCATGGATGAACAAGGAACTCCAGTCAAATCTCAAGCATAAGCAGGAGATACACGTGAGGTAGACTGAGACCTGGCTGAAGGGCAGAGCTCAGAGGGGTGTGAGCTCTGAGCAGCACAGTGTGTAGTTGGAGGTCTCCAAGTAACAGTGACCCCAAGGTTTAATACTTTTAATTATTCATCCATGACTTGGTTTAAGAGGCAAATGCTTCCTCAGTAACTTTGCTGATAACACAAAGCTGGAAGGAGTGGCCAATACCCCAAAATGCTGTGCAACCCTTCAGAAGGACCTCCACATGTTGGAGAGATGGGCAGAGAAGAAGTGTCTGAAATTCAACAAAGGCAAATGCAGTGTCCTGCACCTGGGGAAGAATAACCCCATGCACCAGCACAGGCTGGGATCTGATCTGACCTGCTGAAAAGTAGCTCTACAGACAAGGATCTGGGGGTTCTGGTGGACAAGTTGTCCATGAGCCAGCAGTGGGCTCTACCTTGTGGCCAAGAAGGTCAGTGGTATCTTGGGATGCATTAGGAAGATCATTGTCAGCAGGTCAAGGGAGACAATCTTTCCCCTCAACTCAGCCCTGGTGGGGCCACATCTGGAGTGCTGTGTCCAGTCCTGGATTTCTTATTACGAGAGAGGCAAAAAGCTGCTGTAATGAGTCCAGTGGAGGGCAGCAAAGATGATTAAAGTACTGGAGCATCTCTCTTACTAGGAAAGAGAGTGAGTTGAGCCTATTCATCCTCAGAAAACATGACTGAGAGGGGACCTCATGAATGTCTACAAGTATTTGAAGAAGGGAAAGCCTGGCTCTTCTCAGTTGTGGCATTAGAATGAGAGGTAATGGGCAGAAAGTGAAATGCACTGTGCTCCCCCTGAACCTTAGGAAGAACTTCTTTACTGTGCAGGTAGCCACATCTTGGAGCAGGTTGCCCAGAGAGGTTGTGGATATATTGAAAAGCCTTCTGGACACAATCCTGGGCAATGTGCTTAGGGGAACCCTGCTTGAGCAGGGAGGTTGGACCACATGACCTCGAGTGGTCCCTTCCAACCTTACCATTCTATGATTCTGTGACTATTTAGTAAATAAAGTTTTTACCTTAAAATTTATCACAGATATCAGAAGATATTGTCCTACCTTAAAAAATTATACAGAATGTGTCATGGGTATTATAGTCTCTCTGAGAACAAAATATATAACCTATTCATTGATTAGATTACCTTTCTTTGCATTTCCTCTCTTATTTCTCTTTCTTTGGTTTTCACATTTTATTAGCAAATCAATTAGTTTATGCTGAAGTACAGAAATGTACTTTAGACCAACACCTCATTTCCAACAAGGAACAATATGCATCAAATAATCTCCCTTTCTGTTGGAATAATTATACAAAAAGAAAAGCACCATTTTAATAAGCTAATAGTAAAGAATATAAATCAGGAAAACACTTCTCCTCACCCTCCTAGCATGTTAAGCATTAAACATTTTTTGAAAGCAAGTCCACTGAGGCATATGAACAGTAAGGAAAGACTATTTACCTTTTAACTGTTGAATGGATTTTGACTTTTTCTATCCTTGCTACAAGTTGCTATATTAATTACGTATTTCAGAGTAAAGTGAGTGGTTTTCCTGTTTTTTTTTATAATGATATTTCATCTTAAAATAGGTCTGAATACAAAGACAGGTGTACATCTGCAACTTCAGAAAGTGACAGAAAACGTACCAGACTTAATAAACTTCATGCTGCATTCTTATTACAGCTGTATAAAATACAGGTTGACAATTTCACCTAAGAATGAAAACTCTAGGTTACTAAATTAAAGAAGCCTAATCCTGATGCTTAAAAGGGGGTACAAGCTGCAACTATTACTATTACCAACAAAGCATGGCTTGATGTGTCTGGCTTTTTCAGATCTGAATGTCTTTGATACATCTCAGCTACAGCTGAGTAATAATCCAAGTCTTTTGAGTATATTTGTATTGCTAGATTTTCCTTTAGATGCATTCCCATAATTTTAGTATAGATAATTAGTTATCCTTATCATAGTACTTGACTTTTCGTATACTACTGACCATAAATAAACTTACTAGTAGGAATTTCTACAGATGCAAAAATATTCTTCTGTTCCTAGACAATTTTAAAGAAAGTGAAAAAATAATGTTGCATGTCACTAGAATTTTCTGAGCCTAAACCTGAAAGGTACAATCAATTAATCCCAGCATTACACTGTAGAAACAAACATATCACTCAAACTCTGTTTCAAAACACTGTTATTTTCAGTCAAAATTTGGCTATTAGATATTTGCAGTGGATTGCATGTGAACAATCCATGTACCAATGATTACTGGCAGAATTTATATGATGATTCATTTCTCTATAAAAATTCCATTTTAACCAGCAGCAACCTATTTGCCATCATTTTTTCAACAGAATGAGGAGTAATACAATGTTTTTTTTAATAGTAAGTTCTCCATGCTAGCCTAAAGCCCAAATAGAATTATTACATCTGCTTAATGAAGCTGCATGCAGAAGGAAAAATCCAGTTCTAGAATTTTCTCAGATATTAAAATATGAAAATAAAAAAGAAAAATTCTGCAAAATAAAATTCAAAAATATGTGATTTCAGATTCATGTAACAGAAAAATAAAATAAATAATTTTCAAATTGCAAAGTAAATTTCCTTAAAAATATTTTGGTATATATTCTATTCTGATATTAGCATTGATGTATCAAGATTTTGCAGTTCGACTCTGGCAACTGGTTTTTTAGTGGGTGGCTGTTTTATCTATTTCTTCCCATTAATTTAGAGACATTATATTTGTCAATGTTACCTAGAGCATAAAATATGCAGGATTTAATCTACTTTCATTTTAAAAATATGTATTTAGAGAAAATAAAACATACACATTAAGTTCATATAATATATGTAAGCCATCCTTTGTTGTGACAGGTGTGGTGATAAGGATATCTTTCCTCAATATGTATGTGTTAACAGAACAAAATGACCAATAAAGGTTTTGAAACTTTGAAATGTACTTACATTAAAATATAGTGTTATATTGTGCTTCCTGTCATCAAGAATTTTCATTTTTCTATTATGCATAATTTTGGGATTTTTTGATACAGTAAACTTAGAACAGACCCTTCCAAACCAAATTTACAGACCCTTTTCTGTGACGTGCTAATCTTGAGTAGCTGTTTCACTTCTAAGTTGACTTTAAATAGTTGCTGCCAGCTCCGAGGAGAGCTTTGTAGTGGAGCCATAAAAGCCATTTTTCTGTGATAACCTAGTCAGTGTTCCTCCCATCTATACACCCATGAATAAATGAGTGGTCATCTTACAGGTGTGCAGGAATGCTGCTTGTTGAACTATGATTTATGACTATTGATTGCTGAACTAACTGTTGCAGCAGCCCTCTTAGAGGGTAGAAATGAGCAGAGACACAGACTACTTGTTTATCACAGCATAAAAAGGGCCATGGTTTATGCCTCTTTACAGCTCAGCCATCCTGACTCCAACCAGTCGCTGACTCTGGCTGCAGCAAGCTCGTACTGTAGGTTTCCCTTGCAGCCTCTGACTGCTGGGTATTTCCTGCTAAACTCTGACTGCAGGGATCAGTTTGCAGACTCTGAAAGCAGCCTTTTACCTAGGTAGACTGTGACTGCAGGTTCCAACAACTTGGAACTAACTGCAGACCCAAACTGACCTCACAGCAATGATTCTCTCTCCTCAGGATTCTCCTTCTTCATGATCCTCCACGATACTTCCCCTCACCACCTAACTCACTCCCTTTTATCACACTTATCTTTATTTGATAAAGCTGTGACTCATCAGAGGCTAGGCTGAATTGGGTAATTAACACAGCTGTTATTTATCAGGGGTAAGGTCACATGTGTTTCCCTCTACAAACTAACAAAAATGATAAGGCACACGAATTCTGCAATATCTCTTCAAGAGATTTTGAGTGAGGAGATTTTTTTTGTGGAGATAGTATAAACTTTGAAAAAATTAATAGTGCAAAGGTTAAATAGAGTAGTTGGTACAAGTCATTAGTTTTGGCTGCCTGTCTTCAGATTCTGAAATTTATGTGAGTAAATATGCAGAGTAGGATCCGGCTGCCCTTCCAGCAGTGAAGATGTGCATCCAGCTTCCCTGTGATGTGCCACTGGACCATCTGGAGTGGAGAGCTGACTTGACATTGCTGTGTAGCCAACACGAATTCATGATGTCAGTGGAAACAGAGGGGGCTTTGAGAGATGATTTGACAAATTGAAATGACTCATGTAGAATAATTTTTATGACTGATAAGAAATAAACTTGACATTTTGTTTGTGTAGTGCTTTCTTCCAAGACCATGTTCTTCGGGAATGTTCAGCCTCTCTTGTTGTTCAGGCCAGTTTTCCATGACAGCCACAAGCCCAGTTTGTTGCTTAAGGGACAGAAATAAGAGAGGAATTGAAATACAGAAATACAGTCAGAAACAACCCTAACCCATATTGATAAATATTGAGCCAGTAGGTTTTGGGGGGACTTTGGACACCATTTATCCTCTTAAGGACAGTGGCCAAACCTGTACTCATACCTATGTTAAGACAAGAAATTTTTGAGAAGACTGTTATAAATATAGTCCTCAGCTAGAAATTACTGCAACTATTAAAAGAGTTTAAAGTTGGTACAGAATTTAATATCTACTGACATGAATACACTACTGTGCATAGGTATGTACTTGTGCACAGATCATCTTTCTGAAAATGTGTACATTAAGATAATTTCATGTGATGCTTTAAATATATGTTCACTTTCCTTTTGAAACGACACAATGTGCTTCCATTTGTCACTACAAAAGAAGGTAATTTGTTACTTGACACATTGTGTATGAAGCTTCTCTAATTGTATACTTAGCAATTATCTTGTTTACTTTCTCTAGCTCTAGCTCCATCTTGTCACCCAATGTAGTGGATGATGATTGATGCTGTGTCCCGATATAAATCCATGGGGAAAAGGTAAGAATAAATTCTGGAAGCAAAATATGTAATTCATTATTACAAATAATCTTGGGCCATTGCAGGAGTTTGTATACTTCTGTTAGCAGTACTTTGGTAGATCCAATAGCTTTTTTTTCCATATTTAATGAAAACACAAGAAGAAGAAAAGAAAGTTGAATCTCATACTTACATGAATTTATAATTGTACACTGATTTTTATAACACACACTGTACCTGGAACGTAGGATGACCATGAATTTGCATGTAAGCAAGACATAATGAAAAATAAGCCCATGTTGCTTGGGATTTACTTCACAATATTGTATTTTAAAAAAGAGAATATAAAATAATTATTTTTAGAGAGGATTATTTAAAAAAACATAATGACGTACAGGTTTCATTTTGAAAAGAATCTGATGGCTGGATAGATATCTGGGTTATGTAGAACATATTATAAATATATAAATAAGCTCAATTTGATTCTAGCATATTTGTAGTAAAGCTAAATTGTACTGACTCACATAATTAGATATCTAATCTGGAAATCTTGTAACAGCTTGCTGTGATGCACTTTTGAAGTCGTCAGTGTAACATCTTTAAAGGCATTTTTCTTTTAATATACTCTTCCTTAATAGCTCTTTTTCTCAATTTCCTCTTGTCAACCTGCTGCACACACATTATCCTTGATCACATCATCTTCCTTGAATGTCAGAATAATTAATTAAAATATTTGTAATGATTAGTTGCCCTTATACTGATAGATTTTGAAGTTTTTCATATCTCTGTGTATGCAAAATCTAGTTTCATTACTGAAAAATATTTTCAGCTTAACATCAGCTGATATATATTGTGCAGAGAATTTGAAAGAATTTCTACCAAATTTTCCATCCAGTTTGATCTCTCGTATGTCCATTTTTTGGGGGGTTTTTTTGGTTGATATTTTTTTTTCTTTTTTTTTCTTTTTTTGCCCATCAAACTTCACTTTAAGGTAGAGGTAAATGAATGAAGTGGGAAATTCACTACGGTTTTGACATAGCTGAACTGTATTCTTCTTGAGATTTCTAGACCATGGGAACTCCCAGACCTCAAGAGTGCTTGTTTTCCAACTCTGTTCAATGCTTTGCCATCCTCCTGCACCTCTACAGAGTCTGTAAGAGTATGGAAGGACAAAAACACTTGAGGTGGATTTCCCTGAAATTTTGCCTTTGGTTTTTTTTTCCCAAACAGAGCATACCAAAAAAACACCAGCAGCAGTTAAAATCCCTAAAGATACGCTTTGTTAGAACTAGAATAACTCTCCTTCTGAGCCAGAGAAAACAAACTTTTGAGTAAGTCTAGCTCTTATGTATTTTATTTCTATTACATTTAAAGATGTTTAAAGATATGTAAAGGTATCCATCCACTTCCATTAATCTAGTTTTTGCCTCAAATGAATGGTAAAACTATTTCAATATTTCCATAGGAACACTTTTCATCTACACTTTAGGCTTCTAGGCTTCTACCTCTATTAGGGAACGCTAACTGGGTTTTGTCAGAGGAAGCTAATTTTATTCCTTAATGTTTCCATTGACTCTCCATTTACAGTTCATACCCTACAGAAAACTAGAAATACAAGAGCAAGGCTTAGAGCTGATCAAAATTAGTGATTAGTGGAAAAATTAGTGGAAACAGCTTTCTAAACGTTTTGTGAGATAAGAGTTTTTTGTGTATGTGTTTTTAACAGCAATATGAAAACAAACTCCTACTCCAATCAGTACAATTAGCTATTTTCTCTTACTTTTAGAATGTGAATTTTGGAGTAACTGTTGCTACAGGCATGGAGATACCTTGTCAAAATAAATGTTAGAAACAGATTAGTAATTCTGTTAAAGGCTTATGATTCAAATGATAGATGTGTTGTGTCCCATAAGAAATTCCTTGGAGTTCTGATGCATTTAGGTTCATCTGTCTCCATAGCAACAGCTTGATCACACCGGGCACTGCTACAATACTAGAGCAAGCTTCACATACACTCTTGACTTTTGCTCCTGAAGGTGAGCCAAACCATTGATATGTCTGTTAGACACAGCTAAGTGGAAATGAAAGACTGAAGAATTTGTAGATTCAAGATAGATTAACTGAATAGATTATTTTCTTCATTATGTCATAGGAAAAAGAAACCAGTGTTATATTGGCGACCGGCTGATTAAGCAAAGGAACATGGCCAGAACATCATAAGCTATTTACAAAGGCAGTAATTAAAATTAATGAAATGTTGAATGGACATGACAGAGTAAAGCAATCAGAATGGAGATTTCACTTCTTTTGACACTCTTTGGTAAAATGGGATTCAAAGAAAACCCATTCCCATTAGACCTAAGAACAGTGATTATTTTGAAGTGGATTCAGGTTTAATTCATGTTTGTTTAATTTCATAATACTAACAGGTTTTGCCTCCTTCAAGTTCTAAGTGAATGTAGACGAGATGTCAGCAACATCAATCCATCTGTTTCTGGAAGCACCGAAAAAATGCATGGTTGGCTTTGGAAAGTAACCAAAGTGGTTTTCATTGTCCTCTAATCTTTTATGTAGTTAGTTTTCCAGCACAGGCAGAATTGCATGTGGATTACTGCAGAAAAACAGTCTTTAAGAGGTGTTACCATTTCCCAGATAGCACCAAGACATTCAAGGACAAAAGAAATAATAAATTAAGAAAAGAAATTATAAATGGCTTGATAACAAGAAACAAATTCACCTCAACCATCTACAAGTATTCTTTGCAATAACATAAATTTTGTCAAATTGCTTACAATCAGCTATTTTCATCGGTATGGTATATAGCAAGCACAATTTAAAAGCAAGTCTGCAATAAAAATCTGGACCTAAGAATAAAGGAAAACTTTTGTATCCTGTTTTAATTAAAGAAACTGATATCACTTCATGTTCCTAGTTGTCTTACACATTTTATAGAAAACAGAGTGTGGAAATTGACAGAATAATTTTTTTGTGTCCAAGTTCTTGCTGGTCTGGTGCTGAGTAGTCACTGAAGTCAAAAAGAACCAAAGGTAATCATCATTTTATAAGATCTACTTTTTATCTTCTTCTCAGCTATGCGCAGCAGAAATTTTCTTTTTTTCTGTCTATCTTCCTGAATAGCTGCCACAACAGGATTAGGTGCATCTTAGGTTTACATGCCTAATAAATAATCAGCGACTGCTGAGTTGAGGTTACATTGATACATACACAAAGTTTATGTCTTTTCTCCTTGCATTTGATCTTTATAATGGAAGCAGCCTAATATTATACAATTAATCTTATGCAACATACTCAGCACACAGAAGGTTTAGTTTTAATTTACTGGGTTATAACTAGCTGTAGTCTCTCTGCTATGTGTAGCATTTTGCAGCCATAAATTATTTGATAGCAATTATCCTTTAAAATGTAATGAATGCATGTTTTCAGTGACCTGAATTAAGAGCAATTGCAAAACTGAGAACAAAAGTACTTGAATAGTTTAGTGTTATGTGGGTTTTTTCTCATAGAAAAATGACATTTTTGCATTTTGATTAAATAATCTCAAAAAATAAATATATATTTCAGGTATGAAAATGATTTGACTGAAGTATATAAAAGCTGCATATTTTTCCTCCCTAGGCTGTCCACAGGCCCTGGTCAAATTTATTTAAATAGACTGGAAGATTAGGATTGATACCATTATTACTATGATTACTAAAAGTGATGCTGTTATTATAAATGGTAGGCTTGCCAAATGATGCCGAACGAGCCAGCAATGGTGAAAACTGAACCAGGCAATAACTTCGCTTTTGAGAACAGGATACCTGGCATCAAAATGTTGTCTGGGTTTTTTCTGTTCTCCTCTGTCTCTTTAAGAAGTTTTTCTAAAGTTCTATTTCAGCCTTCTGTGTTTACCTTTTGCAATGGAGCCTTTCCTGATTTTCACGTAAACAACCTATTTGTTATTGTAATTGTTTCTTTATGTTTACATTTTTCTCATAAGGAGGAGACTGTTGATGGACTGTTGGGTTGACCAGTGTGGTTGGAGAAGAAGATTTTCTTCCTCCAATCCATGGTCACTGTTGAATTCTATAAATGTTGAGGTCTGTAAATAAACCTGCTTTTTTTGCCTTGGACATCTCAGTGCATGAGTGTCATTTCTTTGTGTCGTGCTGTGACATCAAAATATATTAGGAGTTTTGGGAATAGGAAGCACTCATGTTTTGGATGTAATTTTCTTTTCATAGTTTTTACCACTTTTGATATATCTCTGAGACACTACTGTGTAAAATTCTGGATTACCTGATTTGGGAAAAGAATTTTTCAGAACATGACTATCACAAATGAATCCCAGACAATCTTTTGTCATACATATTCTTTGTAATTTTGGGCTGAGTGGCTATATTTTAGCTTTAAAACGTCTCAAAGATCCTAACTAGGACCTGACCAAAATGTTCAATAGCTCTTTCTTGACCCGTAGGCCTGGGCTCCACCATACAGCAGATGGAGCATAGAACATATTGGGGTGTCATTTTCTCAGGGAATTAGAATAGTTCAAAGGCACATATATGGTTCCTAAAGAGTGGAAGAGCTCTCAAATCCTGTTGCATAGACATAGTCAGAAGTAACTCCTTGGGCATTAAATATCCACTACTTGAGCATGCATAACTACAAAAAAATAGTATCTTATTAATTAAGGTAAGTATTACTTGAGAAATCTGCACACAAATCTGAAACAGTCATTATCAGATTTGCACACTACAATCCATATTATGGTCTGCCATTCCAGAAGCAATTATGGATCATTAGTTTTAATAAGGAAAAATTAGTTGGCACTGCGTACAAATGGCATCACCTGCACAAATGGCTTTGGGGAGCTGGAAAGCATTCTTTTTTTCCATCTGTGTTTAGAATAAAAGCCTGGTCCTCCCTGAAATTAATTGTAGTATGCAATTTTCTTCACTGGGGCAAGGATTTCATGCTTGACTTGCTATACTTAGCCTTTCCAGTGTTTTCTGTTGCCTTGCAGGTATGCATGCACTTGCTCCATGATTTTTCAATCTTCAATTTGCATATGCTGCTTTAGGTGTACTGCAATAACTCACATCACTCATAGCAACACCTTTAGGATATACCTTGGAACACATTTGGCAGCAATGTTGATAATACATATTTATTATTAAGTATTTACAAAACACAATTTCCCATCATTAGATATTCAAGGCACATTTAGCAGCAATGTACCAAGGCAGAGACCTTTCCTATAGAGAGAAGCCTTAGGCATAATTAGAGGACATTAAAAATGAAAACTGTGGATAAAGCTGTGAATGTAGAGAAGGATTTCTGCCCACAAAAATCATGGATGACAGCAGAGGATAAAGGTAATTTGCCACTTATGCTTCTTGGCAATATTTATTTATTTATTTTATTTATTATTGCGTTCTAAGCAATGAATATAATTATTTTTTTTTAATTAAAATGGATCTTAAAGTGGTTAAAATGGATTTTAAATGGATTTTAAAGTGGCTGCAAATTATTTTTCAGAGAATGTGTTATACTTCAAATTTAAGTAATACAAAGGAGAAAAAGATTATGTGCCATTACACATCAATATGTAGTGTATTCAGTGTTACAGAATTTGCATACAGAACTTTGTGCCTATTTCTCTGACCTAATTCAGGACTAATATTTTGACCCTTTGAGTGAGAAACTTATGCAAATAATCAAACCAGGTGGAAAACTCAGAGCAATGAATGCAAAAGTAGAATTCAGAGTCTGAATATGAAATAAGTGGACATATGGATGCTTCCTCTAATAAGGAATAAAATACTTACGTACTGAAAGCAGATTACACATGGTATAATGAGCTCAATAATTGGAGCCAAGACTCTAAATCATGCTGCTGAGTAGCATCATAACATTTTCTCACCTTTCTTTCCCTACTTATAATATAAAAGAAAAAAATCTGTGTTAAAAAAGAGGGCTTGTTGCAATTAATATTAAAACTGATTATATATATATATATAACAATTCCCATTCCCATTCTAGTGTGCCTAAGGAATATTAAGCACTGTTAGATTAAAAGAGAAATAGAACCCACCCATTTTCATAATCATTGAAGGTCAGTAAACTACAAAAATTGATCAGTAAACTTCAAAAACTGAACCTGAGCAGTTACATTTTACTTAGGGCATACCAACATCTACTGAGACAAAAAACAAAACAAATCAAAAAGAAAAACTCAAGAAACAAAACAAAACAACCCAACCAACCAAGAAACCAAGAAAAAAAATTTCTAAGATTTTTAAGATTTCTAATACCTCCCATACAGGTCAGATTGGATAGTATATGAAAGTCACATGTATATATATATTTCTTGGTGTCTATTACCACTTGTGATTCTAATCCAAGCCAAAATTTCCAGGGCAGAAGCAGAAATAAAAAAATCAAAGACAAAAACTATATAATAAAGAAAAAAGATGATGTATATAACTGACATATTTTTGATGTCTACCCAACGGCATATGGTGGAAAAATCAGAATCTGTATCCATTTCTAAGGCCAATGAAATCTCAACCCTGGACTTTGGAAATACCATCTCATTGTTACGTTTAAGCTATTCTAGGCAGTTATTTTTATTAAAAGCCTCCAATAATGGAGATTTTTAGCTTCTTCCCTGGTATTTCTTACTCTATCCAGAGTCAACAAGAAAAATTGTGTTTACTTTTACAGCATCCTTTTAACTTTTCAACCCTTTTGCTGCATCTTACCTCAGTATTTTTTCTTATTCACTTTGATCACTCTTTCTTGCTATGTCTTTGTGCATAACTCCTTTTGTAATGAGAAGGAAAAGATTCAGTTGGCGCAATCTTTTTTTTTTAAAGTCATAGACTAAAATTGACTTAGTAGTTTAGCTAAGCTCTTTAACAGTGTTGAATGACAAATCTATAGAACAACAGGAGTATTTAATGTGTTTCATATGCAATATTGCTGTATACAGTCTGAGTGGGTTGGCTTTCTTTCCTTTTCTATTTTCTATTGCCTAAGTGTGATCTCATTGACCCATGTTTAGTGCTTGATTAGTAGTCAGAAAACTTTTCTGTATAATTGCTTCCTTGCCAGTTGTTTCCACCTTACACTGTGAAGTAAATTATATCCAGTGAAAATAGAACTCTAGCTCTTCTTAAACTAATCCTTGTCTCTTTCAGATAATTTTGCAAGGTTGAATTGAGTTTCAAATCACATTCCAATGTACTTTCAAACATTCACAGCTTCATATCCTCTGGAAATTTAATAAATGTACACTCAGATTTCATTCCAGTCGTTAATGGAAACATTGAGGAGTTGGGGACCTGGGATATCTTGAAGACTGTGACATTCTAAATCAAGATTTAGAGTCTGTTGGCATCTGTCCTGTTTCCTTAGTGAGTTTCACCTCCCATTTCAAAAGTCTTTCAACACAATGAGATTTTAGAGTGTGGTAGAGATGTATGCAGTACATCTGCACTTGTCTATGAGAGGGACCAATCTGATTTTTATTTATGCCTCAACATACGTTGTAGATGGGGTGAAAAGTTACTCCAGGGGCCGTCCTTGTGGTGGGAGCGCTGTCCCCGGGGAGGCTTCGCCTGGCAGCCGAGCAGGGCAGAGGAAGCTGCCGCCATCGGGCTGCAAGCGACCCCCCCTTGGCGATGGGGCAGGTGCCTGGGAAAAAATGCCCAGGAAATTGGGCTATGGGAGGAGCTTTAGCACATAAACGCAGTGAACGGCGGCACAACCAGGGGGCATTTCCTTTGGGTTTCATGGAGGTAGCGGGGGCTCGGCCGAGGGTTCAGATTGCCCCCGTCCCCCGCTCGCCTTTTTTTCCCCCCCTGCTTCCTCCCTGGCTGTCTTCCCTGTCCTCTCTAGTCCGTCTGTCCTGCTTCGCCACTTCCCCGAGGCAGCTCGACCCCAGGGCACCCCAGGGCTCCGCTGTGTCCCCACGACCCTGGGAGTCACAGCAGCCTGTCGTGGCCGACAGAAGGGACACGCAGCCGGCTGCTGCTTGGAAATCGCGCCCATCCCGCCCCGGCAGCCCCGCAGCCGCATGGCAGCTTGAGGCACACACACCGAGCTGATGCCACAGCGCGCCCGGGGTACAGCCCCAGCCATCTGTCCGTCTTCTCATTCTATCTCTTCTCTCTTTTCCCCTCTTTGCTCCCTTTTCTATCCCCCCTTCGGTAGGAATACTTATCTTTCTTTATCAGTAAAAAGTTCTCAGATAGAATATTGCCCCATTTGTGCTTTATTTTCGTCCGAGAAATCGATCAAAAATAATGCTACCCGACTCCCCTTTTACAGTCGAACGGGGCAGCCTATTAATGTCTTGACAGCTCCATCGACAAATTTTAGCTCTTTACAACACTGCTGTTTAAATCATCAGTTGCAAAGTGAGCAAAAAGCTCAAACAAGTATTCAGAGCTTAACTGTTTCTCTTTCCTGCTCAGGCCAATAGTGTACATAGTACATTGAATAGCCCTCATATAGAAAGTATAAGGTAAGTCTTTCAAATTTCCCTATCGTTTAACTGTACACAAACTAATAACTATGTTTTACATCAAGCCTAAATCAGGATAATCAGGATTTCACTTGCTGGGTCCGGGTTTATGATTGAAGTACAGAATTTCTATTGATTCCAATATGATGAACATATTCTAAATTGTCTTATGAAATACAGAAAGAAAGAAAAAAAAGTAAAAAAGAAAGAAAAAGGAGTGAATTTTAGATTCCAGATTAAAAGGAGTAAATAAGAACATTACTTAATTTTGAACTTCAGTTGCCAGCAGCACTCTGTGAATTAAGCCTAAAACAACTGAACAAGTAATGCTGTTCAAGACCACTGGAAGCATAAAACACAGAGTACTCTAAGTCTCAAACTATTACTTTTCTGAGATAATGAACCTCTGATAATACAAACAAATTCTAAATGGCAAATAATTCCCTTTCATGTTGATGATGTTTCAAGAAATCAAATAACATAAACATAAAACAGTCAGCAATCTTAATCTGCAGGATGCCAGGTGTGAATTATAGGCAAAATTGCAGGATTCGCAATACAAGTGGGCTTGGGGAAAGTGTATTAAGTCACAAGGATTTCAAGATTTAAAAAAAATAGAGCTGTGGGCTACTGCCACTTACATCCTACTCAGCCTGGGAATTAGATCTTGATGATATATGGTAGCTATTAAATTGTGGAAAGTAGGGTTATGCTCTGATCCCTACAGAGCCACTAATTGAGTTGTTCCTATATTAATGGATAAATGTTGCATATAGCTATGGAGACTAAAGATCTACAGTTCTGTGTATGATGGCATAAGCACGGACTCAGAGCAAATTTAGCATTCATTCAGTCTCCTATGGTCCCCATCCTCTGCTAAGATTTCATCTACTTTAGTAAATGATGACAAATGCTTGAAGCCAAGATATTTGAAGAATGAAATTATTTTTTCAAAGTTAATTCCTCCAAAGAATCATCACCTTAAAGGTTATTGTCAGAAGCAGCTGGATTGACTTTTACTACATACTGAGGAAGTAGGAGAGATGTGTGTGAGAGAAATATGGGAGAGAAATATACCTGCAAAGATATTTTTCTTATTTTTTGGTTTGACATTTTTGGAGCAGTTTTTTGTTTTTCTAAGTAGGACTGTGAATATAGTAACTTTAATTGTCTTTGCTGCCATTATCTCATTGTTTTTACATATGCAGTTGTTTTATCTTTATGTTTTAAGGATCAGGATCCAAATTCAATGTTACAAAATTATGAAAAATAATGTGTGGGAAAAAAATCCTCAAGAGTTCATCTAATTAAGATTCCTGCTCAAATCCACTTATTAGACACAAACACTCTAAACTCAATTCAAACCGAAAATTCTGGAACAGCAAAATCACTGAAGGAGAAGAATAAAATTAAACCCAAACCATTCTGTTTCCTGTTAAAAAAAAAAAGAAAAAAAAAGAAAAAAAAAAAAAGGAAACTTTCCTTTCATGCTGTGCTGGTTTGAAAGCAAAACCAGTGGAAGACTCCAAGTCAGAAATACAATTTAACAGGAGGAAAAGAAGAGAAATAAAAGAAAAGTAACATAAAATAAAAGTAATAGTACAAAAAAAACCACTGACAGAGTCAGAATACAACCTGACACCCTGTTAGGGTGGTAGTGGCAGTCCAGATGAGATGGTCTTGTCAAAGCAGTGATCCTGTAGAAGCGTCTGGTAGCTCTTGTCTCCTCTGGGAGTCCAGTGGATAGAAGCTATCTGTGCTGTCCCAAACCCTGGATTTATCCAGGTGGAAATGTTTGCCTCCTCCCCCTGGGCGGAGCATCTCACAATGGGATGATGAGTCATGCAGTGGGTCCTTGATGGCCCATTAAACAGAGATAACTCCCGGAGGGAGTTATCTATGACTCATGTGGCAAGGCATTGTTGGGCTCATTAACAGAAGATAAGGAAAACACTGCCCCACCTTGACTCCAACGGCTCATGGGGATAGAATACATACCTTAGGCACAATTTTACATTGTAACCTAGGACACATGCCAACAGCCAATACAGCAACCTTGTGCAGACAGACTTGTATTTTCGTGCAAACTAAATTAGGAAAATCAACTTTAAGAATGAAATGTTGACAAATTTTTCTGAGAATGATAAAATCAAGTTTTTGTATCATCCTTTTATTATTTTGTTTCCGACATGATTTGAGTCCAGAGACTGTTAAGAAACAATGTTAAAACTTATTTTTGGATGCTCTGTTACAAACATTTGGTATTCAGCTAAATTGAACATCTCGTCATATTCTTGATTTCATTATCTTCAGAAAGATAATGTTATGTTAACTACTCTGCAAAAAAATTTCCTATCAGTTGTTTTGTTCAGAATCTCCTGATGGAAATCCATGCTCTTCCTGCATGAAAGGGTTTGCTTTGGAATGAAGGAATAACATTTAAATTCCAAATCTATCCCTTATTTGCATGTCTATGTGAAAGGCAAAACACTTAAAAGGAGCAACTTGACTTTTAGAGCAACTAATGAGTGTGCTAATAGAATTTACGCCTTCCTCCCTTTTGATTTCTTCTGCAGAAAGAAAATCTGATGTTACATATTGCTTCTTATCGTAAATACTTTGCAGATATCACCTTCCAAGACAATTTTAAATTACACCTACAGACCAACCATTAATTTTAGTCCTGGAGTGATTCCACAGATGTAATTACTCCAATGCTACTTTTTTAGATCTACTGATGAGCAAATCTCTAAAGGGCCCTAAAAGTGAAAAGGCAGCTAATTCTAGAAGCTTAGCTTCTAGAAGCTTAGCACCTTTGTCATGAGGAAAACATTGATGGAGCTTCTGGATTTAGCCAGTGACAAAATAGTTAGCTGTCACATTTCAAACTTTAGAAAAATCTGAAAATTTTGTGAACTTCCAATGAGAGATAGAAAATACCACAGCTGTATACTCAGGATATTTCGGTTCTGACTCAGTGAAATGCATTGGAAAAATTAGAGCAAAACTATTGCTAAAAACTACTTCTGGAGAAGAAGTAACAAAGTTCTATCCTTCAGTCTTATTGCACATTTTCCAGTACTACCACTTCTAGTCCTATGGGTTTGGACAATGACTCAGTATCAGGCACCTGTGTGCAAAGTTGTTTAGATTTCTAGATAGCCAGAAAGCCCAGTGCTACTGTTCATGCACAATGATGCATAAGTCTAGCACACACTGAAGTCCTGTGGATGCAGTACAGAGATGTTCCAGCTTATCTGACAGGTAGATCACATTGCATCTGCCACCATTCTGACATGTGCTAGACAGATGCAGTTCAACTTTGCTTTCATAAGTTTGTGAAGCAGACCAATTAGGTACAGGAAAAGAGAAGGGTTGCACAAATAGATTCTGTCTGTCCACTTTCCTCATTTGTAAATCAATTCTTTCAAAGCAATTGTCTCCCTGCTGTGCTCTGCTCTTTTCAAGAGGTAATGTGGTTCAGAATTAGCCCCTCTGTATGGAAATGACAGGTCAACATTCTTAGAACTGAGAAGCCGGGCTGCTCATTCCATACAACAGAAGTCAAATCGCTGAAAAGAGTAAGCAGTTCTAGGACCCAAATTCAATGGTTATTAAAGGCCTCTTTCTGTTAAAGATATGCTTTGAGAGTTCAAATTAAGCCATTTTAATTTTACTTTCCTAACAGCCAAAGTTTTTCTCAAATTCTCTTTAATATTATTTTCAAAAAGAGATGTTTATAACCTACCTGTCTAGCCAGCCAGCTCCTTGGTATCTTTGGATTAGATTCAGATAATCTGAATCTGAATCTATAGACAAGAAAACTTTTTTTCTCTTTCTTTATACTTTTTATCAAAATAGGTTTGAGATTCCTATTCAGTTCTTTCTCTCTGACAGAATTTGTCCACAGAGTGCCAATCCATACAGACTGGTGGAACTGAGGGATGGAAATGGGTCCTCTTTTACACTGCCAGGAGAAGTGGAACAAAGTGTGTCAAGGAAAATTTATAGTATCCTGGGCTTAATTAGGAGAGGCACTGACAGCAGGTTGAAGTAAGTGATCCTTCTGTGCTCAACACTGGTGACTGTATCGAGTTTCACACCTGGAATATCGTCTCTAGTTCTGGGTTGCCAAGTACAAGGGAGACAAGGAGCTACTGCAGAGAGTCCATTTCAGGGCCACTAAATTGCTGAAGGCACTGGAACATCTCTTCCATGAGGAAAGACTGAGACAGAGGTGGCGGTTTAACCTGGAGAAGAGAAGGCTGAGGTTTGGGATCTTATCAGTGTGTACAATTATTACTTGAAGGGAGGATTCAAATAAGTGGCAACCAGGCTCTTTTCAATGGTGCCCAATGACAGAAAAAGAGGTAATGCACTCTAGCTGGAACATTGGAGGTTTCTCTGAATATTGGAAAAAGGTTTTTTAACTGTGAAGGCAGCAGAGATCTGGCGCAGGTTTCCCAGAGATGTTGTAAAGTCTCCATCCTTGGAGATATCCAAAACCATGTGAACATGATCCTGAGCAACCTGGTCTAGGTGGCCCTGCTTGAGCAGGGATTGTTGGGCCAGATGACCTCCAGAGGTCCCTTCCAACTTGAACCATTCTTAGTTTCTGTAACATGTGAGGAAGCTGTCAATTCAGATCAAACTTATACCATATTTTCACTATTGATATGAAGCTGAAAGGCTCCAACATTCCCCATGATTCAAACTTTTGCATTGAACTTTCAGACAGACTTTCAGACTTTCAGTCCTAGTCAATGCTGTCATTAAAGATATATTTTGATTTGTTTACTTTTTACTATGTTAGATCAATGAAGAATTGCGCATTCATTTAAACTGAAAAAAAGTCCAGCCAAAGCAAAAGTTTCAGGACAGGTTCCAACATACTGAGTTAAGAACTGCAGCATGGAATATCACCAATAAGCACATTGCTTGAAGTTACTCAGTAAATTGCAAATAATCTAGCCTTGCCAAATGTTTATACCAGATAATGGAGCTTTCAAATTCAGAGAGTAGGTACTTTTACCAGCACTCATTTGTATTTGCAATATTTCTTTGATATTTTGGAGACAAAACGTCTGAGCTGAGGAAATTGCAAACTCCATATAGCTGTTGGAAAACCTAGGAGATTTTTGATGTGACTTTTCAATACCCCTTCCTAGGAGATTCCCTTCTAAATCATGTTTCTTTGAGAATGCATGTGGAGAACCACAGTTTCTCCTGTAGGTCTGGAATTCTGAACAATCAGCATTGTCTCATCTCCTTTATCTTCTGCAAGTGCCTCTGCTTCACCTGCTTTGCTTTCACCCATGAGATTTAGCTGGACACTGAAGATACATAACACAGAATAAAGAAGCATCAGTTTAAGTTGCCAATTTAAAAGTATTCATAGATAAGCAGTCTTGAGATATTATCAAAACTAATACAGTCAATGACACACTTTAAAAAGGGTCCTGAAAATGCCTCTATATTCAATTAGATAAGAGTGAAATAGTAATTGCAGGAATTTCACAGTGAATCTAATATTTCCACCAAGTGCTAGCCACAGGGAAAAAAATTATATGCTTATATAAGTCATGACAATTTCAAAAGGAAATGCTTTATAAAGAGCAGAAAGCATCATGGGTAACAATTCAAATTATGATGTCAGTAGCCCTAATTAAATTTAGCTGAACTTACCGTATGGGATACTTGCTAAGGGGAAAAAAGTTCTTATATATTGCACATCTCTTATAAAGTGTGCCACATTCATGCTTTTCTCTTTTCTTGGATTCATTATTAGAGATCTGGAGGTGCCTTCCACGTTAATAAGAAATGAAACCTGAGTAAATCCACAGAATTACAGGCTTTCAGACAAAATACCTAAATTAGCACAGAGTTTTTTCAGTTCCACGATCTCAGAACTGAAGACTTACAACTACTGTGTTAATTCAACACCTTTCTCTTTTTATAGGTCAATCCAGGGACAGAATTACTAGTCTGTCTTCAGCTTTATAAGGGGGATAAGAAGAATGAAAAAATATAATATGATTGGATCATGTGTTAACAAAAAAAAGTAAAAAATAAGTATAATCCTAATGGATTAGGCGTTTTCATTTGTATTTCATCTCCTGGATGTATTAGATTAGGGACTCAGTGTAGGATTTTCATGCATCTAGTATGGAACAAGTATATTAATAGGTAAGATAGGCTGGGGTTGTTTTTGTTTTTGGTTGTTTTTTTTTTTTTATATGCTGTAAAAAAATCTTTTTTTCATTTCTTCTAGGTAAAGCTGAAAACAAACAAACAAACAACAACAAAAAACAACTGAAAACCCAGCCTGTGTAAAAGAAACAAGCAAAACAGAACAAACAAACAAAACAAAACAAAAAACTCCCCAAAGCCCTCCCCAACCCCCCACTAAGGGTTCTAGAATAACAAAGAACCAAGATTAATGAGTACATTACCCACAATACTCCAGAGTAAGATCAAAATTCAAATTCTTATTCTACGACCTTTGAGGAAGGGATTTAATCTGTATTTTCTCCAGCAGCATGCTTAAACAAGAAAGGTGTGCCATTTAAATGTTTTACATCTTAAAGAGATTAAGCATTCACCAGGCCAAACTGTCTTTCACTCTAACTGATAAAGACTGTCACCTCAGATGATAGGTAACTAATTATTAGTCCCTAGTAACAATCAGGTTACAAAGATGCTTAAACTCGTGGTCATGTGAGACAATTGATTCAAAACAGGTTGTTCTCTGTCAGCCATTGAGAGAACCATTCTATGTAACCCCTGAAGTCTTTTTCTGATTACTTTTAGACCAGTTTTCTGCTTGTAAAATATTTCGGTTTCAAGGAAACAGCATTTTCCTATGGAGAAAAAAAGAATGTCCTATGAAACTTTTTCCAATCACCTTTATTTTGATGTATTTCAAGTTGTTCAAAAGCAAAATACATCTCTGGGAATTGCTTAAATGGAAGAAAAAAAAGTCTAGTGAAACTTATTATAAAGGATAGATATTAATTCATTCTTATGGCCCAGCACCGGGGAAATAAATTCTAATATTAACACAGTGGTGAGCATATTGTTCAGCACATTTTTATTTGTTACTGACCAGATAATATCCAGGCACTATTTCATAGTGTCATTGGATCTAAATTATCAGAGACTCTATTGTAAATAATGGATGACGTACAGAAAACCTGTTGTAGTTTGCTGAAAAATGTCCACTGTTTTTTCCTTTGGAAATGAGTTGTGTAAGGTGGCAATGAACTAGAAAATACAGATTGTAATTAAAGGAGACCTAATCAGCTGGAAAACTGAATGGATTCAATAGCAGAACCTTCCACAGTCTGTGGTTACTTAAATGGGCCTCTGTTACTATATCATCATATCACTGTATCATCATTATATCACTATATGACTTTCTGAAGTATGTTTCTTTGCATCCATCTCCCAGATGAATTCCTCTATTCGTGTTTGTCTCCCCAATCAGTCTTTTTAAATTCAGAGTGGTACAACTATCCCACTTCAGGTAAAAAGAGAACTCTGCACAGGTCTTAGCAACTCACATAGGCACAAAGCAGGGGAGCACGCACAGTAGAGCTGTGTGTGGAATCAAAACATCTGTTCCTTTGCTCTGCAAAGGTACAGTTTGACAGTATAGGTTTGCTGCTGAAATGTGTAACTTGTTTATAAAGGCTGGGCCGCTTCACTCTCCTGCAATGGGAGCTCTGTTGTGAAGTCCTTGTTGTAGGAAAATGTTAACTTTCTCCTTAGGCTACTTTCCAAAAATGGCATAAAAAAGACCTAACTTGGACAACTTGTGCTTTTATTAATGACACCTTGAAAAGGAATGGGAAGCTTGTAGAAAGGTCAGTGATGAATGAAAAATGTGAAATATAATTACAACGGAAAAATTTCTCTTATCCAGATGTGACCATCCATCATCAGCTCTTACTTTAATGCATTCAAACATGCAATTTTCTGCACTCTTAATACTATTTTACATATGTAAAATTTCTTCCAGGCATGATATGACCACAAAAAGAAGAGTTTTTAATTTCTAAGATTATATAATGAAAAATTTATATTGGCTCAAGACCTCGCAGAACTCTGACCAGTTGGGTTATGTATTGCAGGTGTTCTTGGTGAGCAGTCTCTCCACTCATAAGTTATGAGTCAAAAGATTTAAAAATAATGTCATTGAGGAAATACAATAAAACACCAACTTGGGAAAACTGAATAAATATCAGCAGGAGGCTTCAGCCAATGTAGTTTGCCAAAATTCCCAAACTTGGTCATTTAGACGATCTACTTGTGAGGCTGATGGAGTGCTAGATCCTGCGTTTCTCCACTGTTTTTTGGTTGTTTTGTCACTTTTTTTCCTTCTTCACTCTGCAGTCAAGTTTGTCAGCAACTTATAGGCACGTTTGAGGAACTAGTCTACTGTGTTAGCTAGTTATACAATTATAACTGTTATACTTGTTGGAAATAATGTCTTGACAGAGTGAAGCTGCACAGTAAGGTGACATATAGGCCTCCATTTTTGGGATCTTTGCCCTAAGAATCAGTCCCCAGACTCAGTCACACACATGTCTCACTTTAGGGTTCCCACCAAGCTATGCTAATTGTCTTCAGGGAGACTTCTCCTCATATCATTTCCAGAGAGAAATTGGCATCATTCACAAATCCAAATTTTTCTGCAGTATGGAACTCCATTGAATATGGCCATGGTCCCTTTCTACATTGTCCTAATCAGCACTAAAATCCAAAGGGCTTATAAATTTCAGCACACTTTACCTATGGCACAAGTTGTACCAGATGCTGGCCTCTCACCATACCTACCCCAGACATGAAAAACAGTGGCCTCTAAATCACTGAACTCCTGTGATCTGAGAAGTGACAGATTAGACAGCTTCTCCGCTGTGCAAAGAGACAGTTGGCCCCTGATGACCCATCTGAGCACAGCTAAACTGATGGCCAGAGTGTGTGAACTGTCTGTAGAGATTCTGGCTATGATTATGTCACAGTAATCTGAGGCCATGTGTTCTCAGGACATGCACTATCCACATTGTTAAACACCTGCTGCAACATTGAATGTTAAGAGTGTTTTAACAAATTGGCATACTTTGGTAAAGACCTGCCCCACACAGAAATCCATCAACCCATAGTACTAAACAATACAGAGATATAAAGTGAGCTCTCTTTTTCAGGTCTCCAGGTGGAATTAGTTAAATTTAATGGAAATACTTACTATTTTAAGGGATTTATTCAGCTCTCACTTCTTTATTATTGAATAATAATTATGTATTTTACACATAGTCAGCTATTATTTCCTTGATAGCCACTGTTGTCTGCAGGTTAAAAGGAAAGGAAAAGAAAATGAAGAGAAGAACATTAGTTCCAAGAAAGTAAAGGGGCTGAATCACAGTTTGGGAACTTTCTCTTGGACACTCTTGGTGTAGCAGCAGCAATAGCCAGAAGCAGTGTTATGTTTGCAGGTGGAGGAGAAGAAGGAATTTTTCCATTTCACCTTCTTAAAATTTAGAGTGGCAGTTCACCCTGCAATGATCTAGGCTGTGACAGGAAGAGGCACAAGAAGGAGCCAACTGTATTTGTGTGTTAACCCAGCTACTGCTCTGATTAGAGCTTGGTGGTGGTCTCCTGTAAACTGGTTCTATTCCACGACTATTAGCTGCAGTGTGCTGATCTACATTATCAAAGGCCAGAAGAGTGCATAGCTGAATAATACAGTACTCATACTGGGTTTTGGATTTGGGATTGTGTAGGCAAAGGGAATACAGGTGACCTTGCCCCTCATAAGTAACAGCTGTGTTAATTAGCCAATACAGCCTCGCCCCGATAAGTCACAGCTATAGCCAATAAAGACGAGTGTGGTAAAAGGGAGGGGGGTAGCTGGTGAGGAGGATCATGGAGGAGGAGGAACCGGAACCGGAACCTTGAGGGAATGAGAGGATTATGAAGATGAAAGATCCTGGGGAGAGAGAATCACAGCTGTGAGGTCAGTTTGGGTCTGCAGTTAGAGCCTGTTGTTGGAACCTGCAGTCACAGTCTAGCTGGGTAAAAGGCTGCTTTCAGAGTCTGCAAACTGATCTCTGCAGTCAGAGTTTAGCAGGAAATAACTAGCAGTCAGAGGCTGCAAGGGAAACCTACAGTTGGAGCTTGCTGCAGCCAGAGTCAGTGACTGGTTGGAGTCAGGATGGCTGAGCTGTAAAGAGGCATAAACTAGGACCCTTTTCATGCTGTGGTAAAGGAGTCTGTGTCTTGTCTCATTTCTGCCCTCTAACAAGTGGGCTGCTGTAACAGGATTAATTCTTCATCTCCACACTGAAGCCAGAGCACTTCCATCCCAGTTTCTCTATCAGGAAGCATTCTAACATTAGGTTAGATTGAGAAGACCTAGCTCACTGAGCTTCCTTTTTTTTTTTTTTTATTTTGAGTCATTGAGGCAGAAGACTATTCACTGACTCATGGCTGTAAATCTCACATCTTGGGAAGTGCTCAAAGTGGCTTCCAAATTACATCATAGCACCACTAAGAAAGAAGCTAAACACTTGAGATTGTTTAGGAATTCAGAAATTCTGGCCAGTGCTGGTTTATCACTGAGATAATCTATTCATTGTGTTAAATTGTGAAAAGTACGATTGGAGTTCAACAAGGCCAAGTACACGGTCCTGAACCTGTATCACAGTAATCCCACATACAAGTGCAGGCTGGACAGAGAATGGGTTGGCAGAAACCTTGGGAGGAAAGACTTGGGGATGGATATTGGTTGATGAGACGCTTGTTGTGACCTGTCAGTGTGCACTCAGGGCCCAGAAAGCTGAACATATCCTGGGCTGCAGCCAGAGCAGTGTGGGCAGCAGGCAGATGGAAGGGATTCTGCCTCTCTATTCTGATCTGGTGAGACCTACCTGGAGTGCTGTGTCCAGCCCTGGGGTCCTCAACATAATACAGACATTTCCCTGTTTGAATACCTCTCCAGAGGACAGCCATTAATTTGATCACAGGGCAGGAACACCTCTCCTAGTTGAAGCTGTCTAGCCTGGAGAAGAGCGCAGAGAGACTATGGCACCCCTCCAGTACATGAAGGGAGCCTACAAGAAAACTGGAGAGGGACTTTTTACAAGGATGTATGGTGAGACAAAAAGGAGGGGTGGCTTCAAAATGAAGCAGAGTAGATTTAGATTGGATATTAATGACACTGAAATAAAGAAACTCTTCCTTGCAGTCCTTTCTGTAGCTCTCAGCACTACAGCAGTAGGCTTCATTTCATCTGGTATTTTCTTGACAGGATTCACTTTCAACACACCCTGTTTCCATTGTGGCAGTTCATGATGCCAGAAATACTTAGATTATGAAGAGATTCACGTTTTCCCTGTGGTGATAGGAAAGATATCGCAAGTTCCTGCCATGGGGCTGATCTATGAATCCTAGTCTCCTAGTGAGATATTTTTCATGTTTGTTACTATATAATATGTTTGTGATTGCATTGCTACACTTAACAGTGGGTTTTTTCTTTTTTTTTTCTCTTTTTTTCTTTTTCTTTTTTAAATGGGACTTAGCCCCAAATTAAAATAATTATTTGGAAATACTACTCTGAGCAATTTAATTCTTTCTGCTTTCACCTGAAAGATTGTTATCTTGCTTTTATCTGCTTCACAAAGCTCTTAATTTTTTCTTATACTTGATGAAGTGATAATGAGACAGCTCAGCTCCTACATATAACAGAAAACACACACCTGAATAATTTTTAGCATTGAAGCTACATTAAAGTTGAAATTACTGGGATACCATTGGTCTATATGCTCTACAAAACCTTACAATGTCCAGGAGAAACAAGCTAGAACACTGTGAAAATTGTTAACTCAAAAACTCCTGACTAAGTTTTAATCTCAATGTTTTCTATGCTTATGTGTTCATTAGTACTGGATAAACTCCCCTGTTGAATGTGTTCATTTATCTTTGGCTAAACAAAATGCGATCACTGAGAGAATTTACATTTAGAACAAAATTAATTATGCTAATTTTAAGTCTTGATGTTTGTTAAATTCTTATGTCACTACATTGCTGTCCTTAAAAATTCAGACATTTGTAAACAGATAATTTAACAAATATAGAAGTAAAAATATCCATTTACAGAGCTGTCTGTTTAGAAAAATGAAAATATAATACAGCCTTCCTAAAGAAGAGTGAATTTCAAGCAGTCCAGTGAGGTTCTTTTCTATTACCCCACAATTCATAAAAAGGATCTTTTTTTTTTCAGTGTACAGTGGGAGTAGAGGCAATCATCTAGTATAAGTCAGAGAACAAGTCACATTCCATTACACTTATGAAAACCATGGTATGATGGTTTTAAATAATTTCTACAGACCATGATATCCTATTTTTCTGCAGCAGTAACACTGATTTTCAGTTACATTGAATTCTTCAAACTAACATGGATAAAATCCTACAGGCAAATATTTCAGCAAAGAATTTCTCCACTTATATCCAGAACTGACTGCTATTTACCAGATCATCTCATGTACAAGTTCTCTAAGTAGTGCACCTGTGATACTGACTTGGCAAAAGCAGAATGTAATTACACTGTTTTTATAGATCTTGTATGCATATATTTTCATTCTGTAGACTAGTTAAAATTATAAGTCAGTGGAAATTCTGAAGGTTATTTTTCATTCTTACTGAACTTCTGCACGGTTCCTCATCCATAGCTTTTAAATTACCTTCCAAGCACGAGAGTCATCTCTACCTTTTGCAGAAGAAGATGCTAGTGCAGAGAGGAACAATTAATCCTAAACTCTCACAAGGCGTCAGCATGACAGGCTTTCTACAGCTTCCCCATGAGGGGAAGTGGGGCAGGTACTGATCTTTCCTCTCTGTTGCACAGTGACAGGATCTGAGGAACAATGTGGAGTTGCATCAGAATAGGCTTAGGTTGAATAGAAGGAGAAGATTCCTCACCCAAAGGGTGGTTGGACACTGGAGCAGGCTCCCCAAGGAGTGGTCACAGCACCATGCCTGACAGAGTTCAAGTGTTTGGACAATGATCTCAGGCATGTGATGCAAGTTTTGGGTTGTTCTGTGCAGGACCAGAGGCTGGAGTTGTGGGTCCTTGTGGGTCCTTTTCTATTCATGAGATCCTATGGTTCTATGATTAAATGATTCTAAATGCCAGTGATATCACTGTTTGAAAAAAAGTAGATAAACTCAGCTTTAAAGACTATTTACTTTTCATTGATACTTAAACTACGCATACAAAATATGGAAGCTTACCTGAGTAAATTGACTTGCATGTCCAAAATTATCATTATCTTTAAACACCTGTTAAGATACTCAATTCCACATACAATAGTGAGAACAAATAACTGGGAATATAATGGTGAGCAATTAAATATTTTATTACGTGTGTCAGCATGAAAAAATTATGAACCCTGTTTACAAGTCTGAGAGGCAGGACAGACACTGGTTGTAAGTGTGGATATATTGGTATTGCTAAACAGGTACTGCTCAGACATCTATTTCTTATACATGGTATTCTTCTAAACTATTGCCACAGAAATTACTTTTCATATGAGAAACAGACATATGCAATATTCACTTTATGGCTGTATCATCAATCAAAATGTGCCTCATTCCATATATAACTACCTTTGGAAATCACTATTATGTTTCATACTTGGCTTAAATTTATAACCTTTAATTTCCCTGTATGGCTCAGGATACTCTATTAATTTATACAGCTCTTTGTTAGTATATTTCATAAGTGCCTTGAAATTGCTTGTTTAATGGAAAATGTAAGCCTTGAAATGTGACCTTGCATAAATTTCTTTTCTCTGTAAGAGTAGATGGCTCACCTTTTGTTATTTTTTCTCAATTACATAAACACATGGGTTACTTCTATGGCCTAACATTTTGCAAACAGTTAGTACACTAGAAAAATTAATGTAAAGTATTACTAGGCCTTCTTGCTGTCCTCAAAATTACATTTAGACCACATATAAAACAGCCAAAATTTGGATTTGCTAGGACAGCCTTCTGCAAGGCTTTTTTTAATTTCAGATATTTCAAGTCTGTAAGTTGCTCTTATGTTTTTTGGAATGCAAATGAATTCTAATTTAAGGACAATGGTAGATTCAAACATAAGAAAATGTCCATGTGTTTTTGATGATAGCTTACATACTAGACAGTGCCAAAGATTTGAAGTCCTGTGTTCCAGGGAGAAGAAAAACCAAAAAAAAAAAAAAAAAAAAACAAACCCACACACCAAAAAGAAAAAAACCTCAGACATTGGCAGATTTTTGTAAGAGGGAAGAATGGAGGGTTCTAGCAAGGTGATTGTTAAATATAGCAAAAATGCTTGTACTTTGATTGGGCCAGTTCGCACTAACTCTGAAAGGATGTTAATGACCGCTGATAGTGAAGGGCAATGAAACAATTAGACACTTCTATTTAAATAATTCATTTGCATTCTGAAAAATGATCAGTCATCAACTTTGCAAGCTGCATCTCAATCACTTCTGACACTGCTGCACTATATTTTTCCATTTTCCTTTTTAGCTCAAGATGAAAGTCATGAGACAATTGTGATTTTGTTCTGTGCATTGCAAAATAATTTAGTGGTAAGTGACATCAATACTGGGAACTTTGTGTGGAGAGAGAGGGAGAAAGGATAAGGGATAGGGAAGAAGAGAAGTTCTTCCCAGGGAAGGGAAATGGAAATAATGCATTTTTTTTCTATGAGAGTAAATAGTTCTTTCTGCTTCAGCACAGAAGGAGAAGGATTAATCATTTAGTCAAAATCGAGAGGATCTGCTGGTTCACTCTTGTAGAAACATCTAGCTACACTGAAATTAAAATTTTAATAGATGGGTTTGGAGGAGTTTTCAAAGCTATTGCAATTAGCAATAACTAAAGAGATAGATAAAGCATATGGTTTGGAAATATTTATTGTAGAACTTCCAAATCCTTGACACTCTGATCTGAAAAGCACCAATGTGAAACAGCAAATGGTGATAACCTTTACCCTCTGTAGGGAACATATTTGAGACATGTGAGGAAAATGAGGAGTAGGAGTGAGGTATGATATGCTTCAACAAGCATCCTCCAGCCTAATGGCTCCTGGAAAACAAAGTACTCATGTACACTAGGATAGAAGCAGGTATCAAGTGGGGACCGGGAAATGGAAAAGCAGTATAAAAGCAGCTTAGAGGTAGTCTGAATCTGGGTCATACAACACTGCTGTCTTTTGCTGTTATTTAAAGGGATGTATTCCATAGACTGGCAAGTAGTTAAAATTCTAGGTTTACATATTCTGGCTTTCTTTTATTTACAGCTTGATTGTCTGCATATTTGATAGTTCTGATCCTTTGGATCCTCAGCCCAGCCACAGATCAGCTGGTGACTGATGACTGTGACTGTAACTTCAGTAATTCTAAGAGCTCTGAAAAAAACCAAAAAAACAACAAAAAAACCCCACAACTGTTGGGACATACAACTCCTTGTTCTTGCACTGCTGTTTGCTATGTTTACATGCCAGGATGCATCAAGAATTAAACTGCATATTTTAGGGCATGCTAGCATACAGTGTTGCTTAGGTTAATTATTCTTTATGTTCAAGGAACTGAACCGATTGCATTTCCTTTTTTTTTTTTTTCAATTTTCCTCCTTCTTTCTCTTTAGTGAAATGTGCAAGGGTAGCTTGTGAATTTCTCCAATTTTTACTTTTCAGGGGGATAATTGGATTAAAGAGCTAGAAGGAATTAGAATAAATTCTTTGGTAACAGTGTTTTCTTGTACCATAGCAGATTTTAGGCAGTGGAAACATAAGGACTTCATTCAACAAATTGCTAAACATTATCTTCTGACAGAAAATCCTAATGAACCTCAAAGAAGTTGCAGCAGTTGCCATCTCCCAAGGCTGGAGTCTCTTGGTGTAATGCTGGAATGGGACCCCAGAAAATATTTTGAGGAAAAGAATAGTTTACTGATTTACTTAGGATTTTATTTATTTTAATTTTTCTTTAATAGTTTTTGGTTTTCTTTTGAATCAGTTGCTTATTACGCAGGTCTAGATGCTATGTGGAAGAATGATGAAACTTGGGAGAATAATATAGCATGTGGAAAAAAAAAGACATAAAACAGTTAAATGTCGGTGAAGACAGAAATACAAGGCTGAAAATGATCTGGAGAAAAGATGACCAAACAAAAACTTTGTAAGCTTACATCAGTCACAGAACTAGTATCTAAAGACTGTAGTCTCTATTTTGGATCAGTGGCGTAAATAAGTTAAACAGCATGTTATCTTTTTACTGTCAGGAGCAAACCAGAATGTCAATGGAAGAACAGCATGTTGATGAATATTGCTGGTGCATAAATGACAGATGGATCTCCAGCTAGGGTCCATCAGAGGAGGGCCGGGGAACAGAGACACAGGTGGCTGATCCCTTGCTGCATCTTTACATGCCTTCCCAGCTTGGTCTGCTGCCTTGGTCTGGCCACTCTGAACACTGGGTGCACTGACTGCACCCACCAGTGTTGACATGGAATGGTTTCTGGAGTCAAGTTGCTTATATTATGTGTTTTGTGTAGGCTCACAGGAGTGTGGCTAAGAAGACCAGTGTCCTGGGCTGCATTAGGAAAATGCATTGCCAGCAGGTTGAGAGATGTCATCCTGCCCCTCTCAGCCCTAGTGAGGTACCACATGGAGTGCTGTGCCAGTTCTGGGCTCCTCAGTCCAAGAGAGGCATGGAACTCCTGGATTGGGTCCAGTGGAGGGCAACAAAGACTATTAAGGGAGTGGAGCATCTGTCTCACAAGGAAAGGCTGAGGGAACTGGGCCTGTTCATCTGTGAGAAGAAATGACTGAGAGGGAACTTCATCAATATCTGTCAGTGTCTAAAGGGGGGGTAGATCAAGTCTCTTTGCAGTGGTGCCAAGTAATAGGACAAGAGGCAACAGGCAGAAACTGATGCACAGGAAGCTCCATCTGAATATGAGTAAGAACTTCTTAACAGGTGACCAAGCACTGGAACTGATTGCCCAGAGAGGGTGTGAGTATCTCATCAGAGATACTCAAGAACTGTCTGTATGCAATCCTGTGCCGTGTGCTCTGGGATGATGCTGCTTGAGCAGGAGGTTGGACCAGATGACCACACTATGGTCCCTTCCAACCTTACAATTTCTGAGATTCTGCCTTACCTAATCAATTTGCTTACTTAATTTCCAAATTTTCCGTATATGTAACCATGAGTAAATATTTGAATTTGTGATACTTTTCTTTGCCTACATTGATTATTACAATGAAAATATGATAGCATTCACTTATATAGCTACTTCTGCTTTTGTTATTTTCTGCAAACAATACTACTATGAAGAGCAGCAAAGTCTATGTTTAGCACTATACAGGGGTTTTTGTTTGTTCATTTATTTGTTTTCTTTTGTTGGAAAATGTTACGACTGTTATCCTTTTGAATGTTAGTTAAGGTCTAATTAAATATTTTTCTCAGACTTTAAGTTACCTCAGAAAAGATAATGATCAGTGCACATGAATTTGGATACTTTATTTCCAAAATTCTGTCATACTTAATCATATACTTCTTTTATTATTGCTTTCTGAATTGGAGAGAATCTTGAATCATGAGTGTGAACATTCTGAAATATGATGTTTGGAATCCGGCCAAATTTCTGCCCATTGCTTAATGCCAAGAGTCGATCTGTTTTTAATTTGCTGTGCTGAAATTTCTGGTCATAAAAACTTTCCCTTTTTGTCTATCTAGAGTCTTCCCAACATAATATGAGCTCTGCAGAGGGGGTCAAGTGAAGGAAACACAGGCCATCTAGGTCCAAAGAAGTTTTCTATCACGCTTCAAAATTAAATGACTTAAATTGAGCTTTAATTTACATGTTAGATTTAATATCATGCTCATTGCATATTAATTAAATAGCAATGGATCATTACCAATCCATTTAATGGGGTGTAACAATGGCTGCATATGAAATATGCAGTCACTACTCTTACACTGTCCTTAACTCTCAGTAAATATGTTTGAATAATTGCTAGTGCTTCAGCAATACATAGTTGCTAATGCATCTCTACATCAATTCATTGGTGTAATTGATACAAACAGGTACCAAGTAGCTTCCAAGAGCCTGTGCTCCTGTCTTTCTGCATAACTATTGAGAGCATTATAAGGTTGCTTCTTATTATTTTTAAATCTCTTTAAAATGGCATGAACACTATGGGAAAATGACTAGCTTCTATTATTTCATGACTACAGATATCAGTCAAATGACTTCTCCCTTCCTTTAATTTCAACCAACTTATGTCTGGGCAGATGACTGACACAGAGAAAATGACTTCTTGATTGCTGGCTATTTCTCACTTTGTAAGGGCAAGTGACTTGTGGCAGTACTGTAAATACTTCTTCTGCCAAGTGAAGTTTGGTTTTAAATAGTCTTTTAACTGATGTTTCTGGCTTGATTTTGGGAGCTCTCATTTTCACACCATTTAACACTAACTGGTGGTGAGGTTAAAATGTTGCACCTTAGCCAATTCAGTCAAGAAACCCTAGTCAAGACTATTCTTCATAAACAGGCTGGAGCTCTATAGATAAACTAGGATGCAATGGATTCAAATAATACATTAGCTTTCTTTTGTGAGTTTAAGTACTGATATTTTTTCCTACTCTTCTCAAATTAAACTTATTTATTTCTAGTAAATGGTCATTTGTCTGCCTTACCTAGTTAGATGTGCTCCAGATCATAATCTTTTTATTATTCAATGTTTCTAACACTTGTGATATTAATTTTTTGTAAATTATTTCTTAGTGATCTGAAGGAGAAAGTAATTCTCCTCCTCTATCCTCACTTTGTGAGTGATCCCAAATAAAACCAACAAAACCAAAAAAGCCTCTCACATTTAGTTGGAAAGAAGATAAAACTTGCCACTATATCAGAGGCTTTGGAATGCTTTAACATTATTAATATTTATGTTTAATTCTTCTTAATAGAGAAAGTTGTCTTATTTTTTTATTTTGTAGAAGAAAAATGGGGAGGGGAGAGAAAAATTTTAGGGGTGATTCAAAATGTTACAAGAAGTCTATCAGTTGCTTGTGGCCAAACTTCAAAATATTTATTTGTATGTTAATTTATTTTCATAGTTGTATATCAGAATATAGCTTTTTGAGCAATACAATTACTATCAACCCTGTTGACTAAAACTTTGAGGCAAAATAAGACAAAGGATTTCTTGCCAGGAACAAACCAGGGAAAAAAATGGCCAGGAGGCCAAATTCTTGCCTAATTTATATCCTGCTCAACATCACAGAGTTCAATGTTGCTGTATGATTAATGATTTCTATAGTTAATGGGGCTGTACTAGTGTAACAAAGAGAAAAAATATGGTCCATTGACTTTCATGAGTGACACTGACCATATATTAGTGCGAGTCTGTGGCCTTATCTCGTGCAAACTGATCAGGGTTTTCAAGACTATCTGTTGATTTGTTGTACTTCAGTATGAAATATGTCAAAACAAAGCTATATAAACCAATGTCTTACCTTCAATAGTAGCTAGTTCCAGACTTTCAGGGAAAGAAGCAAAACTCAGAAAACCTAGCAAATTGTTCCAAACTATTACAGGTGAGAATGGTATTTCCCTCTAGTCTCAGTTTTTATGCCTGCATTTATGTCTGGGTCCATGTCTCACACATTTTTACCCCATCTAATGTAGCAGTTTTCACTCATATTGTTCCTCATAGATGTATTACATGCTGGTGGGGTTTTTTTTGTTTGTTTGTTTTGGGTTGGGTTTTTTTTTGTGTGTGTGTTTGTTTGTTTCTTGGGTGGGTTGTTTGTTTGTTTCCCCACAAAATCAAAACAAGCTCTTCAGATTGAAACACATTAATACTGAATAATTTGGAGGTAACAAGAAATTTTTATTAGAGATGACTGACCTTCTTTCAGTCCTTGTGCCTCACCAGAAATGACCTTTCAGTTTACAACTTTCTGTTGGCCTTTTCTTTGACAAGATCTGCTCTCTCTCAGCTTCTCATGCAAACACTGCCTATATAAATTGTCAAGATGGTATTTTGTCACTTTCTGACAGGCTTTGACTCCCTAACCGTGACTTACTTGGCACAGAAAATGGGCTGGTCAACAGAAAATGACAGTCTCAAAGTCATGTCTTAGTGTGATAACAATAGAGGTCTCCTCTCAGTTGTGTTCAAAAATCTCATGGCTGTTAGGCTGTAGGAAAATTTTAAGAGTTCCTGAGGAGGCTGATCAACTTGGACTCATCTTTGAAGTCTGCTGCCTGCCCTCATGATTGTTGTTTGTTGTGTAGGTTAATGGAAAACATTTGAGAGCGGGACTGTCTAGGTGCAATAAGCAGAATGATAGGGTTTAGCTCATGAGGTACGTTTCTAATGATGTAAAAATTTGCATATATTGTTTACATATATTGTTGTGTGGCTGGGAGGGTTTTTTGATGAAAAAAGTCCCCAAAACTATCAACCAAGACAACCTAGAAAGGGCTGGGATATTTGAAAATTTTCCCAACATTTCAAGGCTTACTTTTGAATCTTAGCTTGGGTGAGATGATTGTAGAACAACTCCACTCAAAACATCCAGAGATCCATACTCAGAGAAACTGAACTTGGTCACAAACTGAATTCTAACCCCAGTGGTAGCTTTTGCCTGTTCTGGATTGCTCTTGGACAGTAGACATTGCATATACGCAGGACAACTGAAAGTATTAAGTAAAGGTCCATGAGGGAAACTTCCTGATTTTTAACTCACAATAGTAAGTTTTCATTTTATATTTTGATATTAAAGTTTGAATAATTTGCAGAGTCTCTGTTGGATAGTTTCCAAGAGTATTATGTTTCATTAATTTTATAGGTAAGGATTAATTTGTGATAGTATAGTGTTGATGACTATCATATATTGACATATATAATTTAACATGATCTCAACATAACCTAATATATATATGATGTGAATATGAGCTAATCATCTATATTCATGCACAATTCAATAGTATATGAGTAAGAATTTTCTCCAGCACTGCGATGAAAGAGTTTCCATATCCTATTATCAGAATTCCTCTCCACTGAAGGAGGTGACTGGTACTTGAGTGATTACAACCAGAAATACAACAAGGTCTTGTATCATTCTGTGTCATCTCTTCAAAATATACTTACATCAGGTGTACCCTCAAAGTTAAAAAATAATCATGGTAACTGTAAGTGATTGAACGTGACTTGGAGATAAACTCAGTAAAAATTTGAGGGCTTTACCTTATCTTCAGTGTTTGCAGAAGAGTAAAAGCCCTACATACTCTCTGTCCTGTGAAATAATATGACCATGACAGAAATGTGAAGTAAAATTAGGTCTGTAACTTCCTTGTGTACACAGAGGAGATGCTCCAAATGATAGCTCAGAATGAGTGCTTTTGTTAAAAATAGAACCTGAAGTATATTTGCATAATCAAAATAATAATAATCACTTTTGCACAACTATTTTTAGTCTCCTTAGCTTCTGACATTTTCACATTGAGTCATAAGATGTATAGATTGGACATAATGACACCTCACAATTTACATGTAAATTTTCAAGATACAGTATTGAAATTTTCAGGATATAGTCATGTTAAAGATGAGTGTTCTTCCAGCTGATAGTTTTGTGTACTAAAATGACTTGCTGAAAGGGAACATACTTCTTGCATGTAAGCAATTCACCTGGTCTGCTATGAGGGTTGTCAGTGCATAAAATAGGTATTTTACTGTATCTGGGAACCAGTTTTGTTGTATTGATGAAAAGCAGCCCTGTCTGGGATCATTCATTAACTAGGAAAATGAGCTATTCTGGCCTCCCAAACTTTTTTTTATATTCCTATGCATCCTGAATTTTATCATTTTATCTTTAAAGCATAGTTGTCACTGACTATTGGCATTTTTAATGAATATCTACATCTAAAGCCTTGTGTTTCCTTGAATCTTAATACCTACTGTTTCTCTTCCTTTACTAGCATTTTCTCAATTATCCTTTTAGAGCATAAAAACAAGAATTACTTCCATTTTCTTTAAAAAATGAACCTGATCATGTTCTTTAAAAAATGAACCTGATGAATGTTTGCATAGCTGAAAAACCCAACACTTAAAAAAGTTAAATGTACCACTTAAATAAACAAGGCAGCTCAAATTTAGGTTTAAGTACTGTCATGTGTTAACTCAGTTTGGTTTTTAGTTAATATTGCCCTGTCAGGACCTTAAAATGTGTTTTGGAAAGGACAGGGACCTACCAGAAGCCAATTCTTAGCTATTGGCATGTGGTTTGACCACTACAAAGCTGAACACGACTTTTGGTAAACCCATATAAAGCTGAGACTGTGTTCGAGCCCTACTGACTCTGGTAGCACCTCTGTGTTGGGCCACCCTGGATGAGACTGAGGGGTGGAATTAAGACACATTCACCAGCCAGGCTGCTCTAAATCTTCTTGGCCTGAATTTTCTTCCCTCGTCCCCCGCGGGGCTTTTAAAAATCCAGGGGGCTGTTGGCCGGCAAAGACCCCATGATCCCAGGCCCCGGGGCAAGAATGTTAACTCTTTCCTAACACAGCTTGAAACTTTTTTAAAACTCTAACCCTTCTCAGAGAGAGAGAAAAGGCCAAGTTATAGATATGTAAGGGGACAATATGCAAATATCAAAGTCAGTAAAGGAAGAGTAACCTCTTAGGTGGAAGAGATGACAAGTTGCCTTAGTTCTAGGCTGAAAAAAAACTCCTATGAGTTGTGGTAACAGACTGTAATATGTGTATGCCAGAATAATCCTTTAAATCATGGACATATGAACTGGGGAGATGATTTGTGAATTTTTGAGCAAAGGTATATGTGATTTACTGAGTGAATAATGAATTAGAAGTTGTGATCTAGTGATCCTATAAGATGTTTAAACAGAGAGAGATGAGAAGAAGCCCTCTGTGCCAGTGAAGAAGTAAAAAGACATCTCTGTTCCCTGGGATGAAAAATTCTTTGCATTTAAAGTTGCTCATCTTTAAAAGGTGACACCCCAATATGTAAGTCTACGGCCCATATGTAGTCATGAGAAAAGGCTGTGTAATATGGGAGATTCTACAACTGCAAAAGTTTCCTGGGTGGGCTGCATTTGTGAGAGTTAAAAGCCACAAGCAGACTGTTTTCTCTTGTAGGAAGTTACCAAAACAAAACAAGGGAGACTTCTCTCTCTCCAAGACTAAACAAAAGACTATTTTATAACAGGTACTAATCTAGAGTTCTTGAGCTTTGCCTCTTTATGTTGTTTGTGAGAAAGTTAACATTTTGCGGTAGAAGGAGTTATTTTGGAAGTTTCATTTTATTTTTCTTTTCTTTTCTTATTTGTTTCTTAGTGTGTTAATAAAACTATCTGTTTACTTTTAAGTTAAAACTGTTTTGCCTTTTCATCCTACTCATATTTTACAGCAGAAAGACATGAAACCACTACAAGGACATGCTGAAATATATTGATAGAGCAGTTCTGAAATGTATACTCCAAACCCCCTCATTCATCTTTCATTTCAACTGTATATCATATGATCTGTAAAGAAAGAGTAATTTTCAGGCAATATTTTACAAATTCAATCAGATACACTTGGATTTAAGTAATACTGAAATTGTACCTAAATAAAAATTTCTGCATACAATTGCTCCAGGTTCTATTTTTTTTTTTAAATAAATGCTGGTCATCTAGAAGGGCATTCATTTTATTATTTTAGTTATGAAAATTTTTTCTTATAATTCTTCCTGGAATTTCTTGTTTTTTAAACAGCTGAGACATCTGTGTTCAACATATGTTTTAATGATGCATATATCATAAAAGTTCAAGTACACGACGAGTTAATTGGGACAACTTTGACTTTTCTGTATCTGTATGTATGTGTGGAAATGTATGCACATATTTCATAGTGGGAGAAACATGTGTAAGTGTTGTGATATGAGTACAGAAATCTCCCAAGGCTTTTTTTTTTGCTTTTTTTCTCTTTTTTTGCCTTTTTTTTTTAATTTTTTTTTCTCCATAGATGTTGATTTGTCAGCATGTGTTTTTAAATACAGGTAAATGAATAAAGGCAGATTTGTATCCATTCATATAGAAACAAGCAAAAAACCTGAAAAAAACACTTCCCTTCTTTATGCTCTTAAATGTGCTCTTGCAGCTAGTGGTTGCTGTGCAGGCACTGAAAAAAATAAAATTGGTAGAAAATAAGCAGAGGGAGGGAGAATGCAACTGTGAGAAATTTCATAACAGAAATTCAGAAAATAGATGAAGTGTTAGTGAGGTAAGGAAATAGAGGAATGTAACTCCAGAAGTTAGAAGCAGGAAGAGAGATGGTTCTTTCAATGATGGCAACCAACTCATGTGAGAGTAAACAATGGCAGTCAGATTTGTGCTGGGGAAGAGCATGCTAAAGATAATTGCTAAAGTTCTCACAAACACTTGTTTCTTCTTTCTGTGTGGTATCTGCATTACTACCTATGTAGGAGAACACTCCTACCAGATGCAGTACTGGGGACATCCAATCTGCTGAAGACTTTTCTTCTATATGTCTCTTTTCTCCCTACTAAACTAATGGTGGGATGCTTCACATCTTGAACACCAGTGATCTAGCCTTTCTGCAGGATCTTGAGGCATTCCTTAAGCCCAGATCGAGTGGAAAATCTTCATAAGCTTTGGAGCCTAATTACAGAACTAGAATTTTTAAAACTCCTGCTCAGAGACTGTCTAACAAAAGATTTGCACACTCTTTGTCAGTTCCTGATGTAAAGAATATGAACACCAGATTTTCCTGTGATTTACAATGGAGAAGGGATGGAGATGACTGGGTGGGTTTTCAGGTACTGAGGATTAGGTGATGTTTCCTTGATGCACATTTTGCTACTGCATCTTCACACATTTCATTTGCTGTTGTGACTCCCAGAGTGAGATTTTAAACGCTGCTTACTTGTGCAGTACTTATGCTGCTTAATGTGCTCTACAAATGGCTATGATTCTATGGCAGTGATTAAGCATCCAGATATTTCTGTGGATCTGGTTATTGGGCTCCCTGTGTCTCACTACCAGTCTGTAAAATGAAGACTTTTTTTTTACACTTGAAATAAATCAATTTCTGAGGTAAACCAAATGCATTCCTTAGAGTATATTTATTATTTCCTTGAGCTATTAAAAATTGTAAAAAATAATTTTCTTTTCATTCTTGGACACCATGAAAGTATAAAAAAGTCAAGTAAGTCAGACTTGACAGATGAATAACCTGTGGAGTGCTACAGGGTGTCTTTTTTTTTTTTTTTTTTTTTTTTTTTTTTTTTTTTTTTTTAATTGTCACCAACACAGTAAATAACCACTAATGTAAGTTTCAGCTGATGGATAAATGGATTCCACTGGGGTAAACTTATACAGAATAATAGTCATTATCAGAGGTTCTCTGGAAGGTCAATAGGGAATATCTGCATTAACAGATAAACATTTCCATCTAAGTTTTGAGACTATGATTGGAGAGGCATGCCTGAATTACTGTGGGACCCACTGCATTCATTCTCTGTTTCAGCAGAGTTGAACTTTCAGGCCAGGAAATTGCCAAATAAATGATTTGAATAAGATCAAGGACATATATATGTCCAAGTGTCATGGTTTAGATGAGGTGTTAGGGCTGGGTTGGACTCTATGACCTTGGAGGTCTCTTCCAACCTAGTGATTGTGTGATTCTGTGATATTTCAAATAATCTTTGTTCTCTTGCTCACTTTCTTGGTGTTCAGGGCCCTACAGCATGGTTAACTGGGAGAGAAGACCAGATGAATTAATACTAATGTCTCACAATGTTGTTCAGTTCATTGTAAATTGAATCTGTGGCATTAAAACTGATGACAGTAAGCATGGTAAAAATTAATAGTAGTGCTAATTACATTTCAATAAATTAACTTTATGGTCTTTCAAACAGCCTTTTACTAAGGCAAGTGAGCACCAGTCCCATTAACTGTTGAACAAGATCATTATAAATCAGAAAAGCAAAATGCCACATGGAAAGAAGGCTAGGGAGATTTCTCTAATGGTCTTTTATCAAAACATATCATGACTCTAGATGAAGCTGCATCAGGTAGTGTTCTGTATCAGTAATAAGCAGAAGATCTAGTAATAAATTAACCATAGATACAGACTGTCCATGGAAAACATGAAAATTACCTGCTGTTTTCAAAATTTTGCTTATTGTGCATCACATATTTGCTACTGGAACAATGAAGGAATGATATAAATATGTCAGGGTTTTTATGTAAACTGTGTTTTGAAGATGACATGGCAAAAAGTGAAATGTGTAAAGATAGAACTCATAAAATATTCAGGTCCCCTCTGATGCAAACACGGGCCATAAGTTTTATGTTGGCTGAATGTATTTCACATCACCTTCAGTGAATTTTGGTTAACAGGATGTTTCTCAAGGCTGAAAACTTTTCTCATTTATTTCACAAACTTTTGGAAAGGAGTGGAAGAAATCCAGACTGAAATTCAAAGCCTATGACTTGAGGACAGCATATTAGCTGGAGTATAACTTCATGCAATTAGAGTGTAGCTTTACTTAATTCATAAAAGTAACTTGTGCCTCACTTATTCATTCTAAAAATTATACAAAAGCTGAAGATTTTGAATCAAAACCACAATGGACTACATGACACAAAAGACACTTGAGAGGTAAAATTCCATGTAAACAGAAAAGACATGAGTGCATCAATTGCCATTTGTGCATCAGCTCTGTAATCCTGCTGTGTGCATAGAAACAGTACAGAGCAGTCAATGCACCTCTACAAGCATCTGGATAAAGTGCCCACTGGCTGCAGGAACATGTTTACTCCATTGTGATTCCTCATCCCTTCTAATTCACTGCAAACCACCAAGCTGCTTGACACAAGGTTGTATTCTTTTCCCTGCTTTGGTATTTCAAAGTATCTGTTAACATACTTGTTCCTACTGGATTGAGCTTTAAGATTCATATGAAGAACAGAATGTTAAAGACCTTTTCACTTCCCCTTTATCATATTACATGTATATTGAGTTCACCATATATTCAATCTTATTTATATTTGTTTAAGTACTTAGAGTTGTTTTTCTTCTTCACTCATCAAAAGTTGTCAGCTGCTACACAGGCTTCTCTCTCACACCAGAGCCAGCTGTGCCAATAGGAACTGCACAGAGATATTTAGCAAAATCAGGCAGACAATTTTATGGACACTGAAATATTGATAAGCTACGATGAGAGGAATATTTTCTAGTCTGTCTGGACCGTCTTTCTAATTCTAATACAACAGCCAAGTATACATATGTGTAGCTTGCTCTCTGTTCTATTTTCAGTGTGCAGCCTATGAAAAAGTTTTCTATGCTGTTAAACAGATTTGCTGAAGCTGCAAGATCTGGTCAGAAAAGAGCATGCCGTGACTAAAGCTGTAATTGCTTTTGATTTGGGTCTGCAGAAGGAACCCTGAGCAGACTGTCCTCACCAACCTGACTGCTTTCCATCTACATGTGCTCTAACCGTGCTATTTTGTAAAATTGTATAGTGACTCCTGTGTTCAACTCACAGCAGAGAGAGATTTGATGCATGCTATAGATAGTAAGGAGGGAATTTAGAAAGTTACCTTGCTTGTCATCCTGGAATATTCCCCAGAGTAAATGGAGTCAATATTCTCCATAGCCAACTATGGTAAGTTCAGGGATGTTATAGACTGGATGATGTTGATGAGCTAAAAGAGAGAGATTGCTTTTGCTAATAATCATCCAGCAGTGATTATAAGTAACAAACATTGAATACTGAGACAATACTATAATTTAAAAAGGACTCCAGCTAATGTAATTCCAACATATAAACAGCATGAAAATAAGAGTCAATGAAAACTAGATTTCATTACAGTATTTCTGGAATACGTTTTCTACATTTTCCAGATATATTTTAGTTCAAAAATTTATCTTAGTTGCCAACAGCACAAATAATACATAATTGCACTAAAATGTACTTAGGATCCAGATACTGAAAAAAGATTGCCTATATAAATAAATATAAATATGTAATAATTTATTTCCAAAATATTAATTAAACAAACAGTATAATTCAAAATAACTGAATTATATTCTAAAAAGATCATTTATAGATGTATACAATTATTGTTAACATTTTCTTTGCTTGGTAAAATAGCTTTATTTAAAATAAAACTGAAGTAAGACAGAGACACAGGATCTCAAACTCTCAGACACAAGTGGACAGCAAAAGGGGGATTTTCCTCACTTTATTAATCTGAATTATTCATTCCTAGCTCTAGATTTCATTTTCCTTTAAATTCAGAATTTCCTTAGCATAGTTCATTTTGATGTCTGATTTTTGATGACCTATTGATCTCTGGTGGAAGAAGTCCCTTTTTGTCTGTCAGCCTTTTTCATCCATTTGATCAGAGTAATTGTCACCCTCGCCAAGGTCAAGGGCCTGCTGCTAGATAAAATCAGCATTTATATAGAATCCTTGGGAGGTCAACCATCTTCATCTCTCAGCAAAGGGGAAATAAGTGGCAGAATTTATTTATAGTCCTTTTCTTTTTTCTTTTGTTAAACACTAAATGGGCCAGATTCTTAAAAGAATTTGGTAATGAAAAAGTGGAGCAGATGTCAAACACATGGCCTTGTAAGAGTTTGCAGATCTGCCATGCTGTTTCAGATTACCACAAAGATAGGAACTGCTCATAGAAAAGGATTAGATGAGCCCTTTGTGTTCAGCACAGAGGTTTTGGTGAGTTTGACAGATTTTAGTATCTGAGATCCTCTTTGGTGTATAAGGCATAATTAGGTAATCTGGACCTGGAAATGATTTTTTGCTTTGGATTTAGCCTGGCATTAACACAGTAATTTTAAGGTTCTTAAGTGAAAAATTCTCTATAACCATAAAGTCCCTTATTTTAACTCAGAAACATTTCTGGCTTATCTAGTGCATCTATTCACCTTTTCTGCACAGAGCAAGAAAAATTTAATTAACTCTGCACCAACCTTGCTACAGGCCTAGCTAGCATTAGCCTTCAGTGTCTTCAACAGCCTTGTATTAACGGGGACAAAAATAAAACTGAAAAGTTGTGTGAGTCTGGCAGCAAAGTGCTGACTGATGTGTTCTCAGGAAGGTTCCTCAAACTCTGAGCAAATTGCTGGTTGGGCAGACATTTAATTTTCTTGGCATACCTCCTCTGGTCTGCAACATTGAACTTCTCCTGTGTATTTAGGGAACAATTTATCATATTCCCTCGAAAGTAGGGTATACATTGCAGAAGGAGAAGATAGTTCTTATTTCAGTGAATTGTTGTTATGCTATACAGAGATCCACTGATGAAATTTTTGTGTGTTTGTGTTACAGGTAGTTCTTCAATACTTTTCCAGAGAGACAGCAGAGCAAACAGACAGGGCATACAATTAAATACTATCTGTTAAGTTCTGAACACACAATCCAGATTTTGAAAGTGGGAATTGAATATTTAAGAGGGTAAATACAGTATCAATTTTTTATTTCCACTTAATATTCTCTCATTAGTTTTACATGTATGCCCAGGTGTTTACAGACAGGTGGAGTATTTGATTTATCTTTTTATTAAAGTCCTGCAGTGACTTTAACAAAAAAAAAAAAAAGATCTCTCCCTCTTGAGGATGACAACCTGCCTTCTTTTCACTCTTAATAGACTTTGCCTGTATTAAGACAAATATTGCTAATTTTTGACTGTTTAAACATTCATAAATTTGAGATTATCTAAAAGTCTTGGACAGTCAAAAAACCCTAAATATTTTTTTTTTGAAGTGCAACAATGCATTAAAATGTATATAATTTACATCAGTGGAACAACCCTTTAGACATTAGCTCACATTCAAGATACTCTATATCACTCAGGATAGTCCATATTTACAGTAGGCTTTATCAGTCATGTCTTAAACAAGACACTCAAACGATGTTGGAGTCCAGGGCATTCCTTTGGACTCCCTGGCCGAACAAAAATCTGTACAGGGGGGTTTGAAACCTGTACAGGGGGGTTCGAGGTTTGCACAGGGGGGTTCGAGACCCTGGCACGAACCTGAGACAGGCAAGACATCAACTGTCATTTGTTAAAGACTTATCAGCAAGGGTCCTTTATTACATAATAAAATATTTACTGGTTAAGCTAATGCAGTTTTCTCTAGGTTTCACTTTAACCCACTGCTGACATTAAAAAGTGAATTTGGATACTAATTTTGTGTACAATATATAGTTGTACCGCTGCAGTTATGGAGAAGGAGTTTAGCTTTTACTAGCTGGCAAGGGAAATATTTCAGTCACTACAGATTCTGGAGCAGCAAAAGAAGTGGCAGATGTAATGCAAAATATCAAACAGAAAATGATTTTGAAGTATCCAATGGTGGCTTCTCAGATGTTATTTATTTATTTATGAGCATTTCTGCCCTGTAAATTTCAATTACTACCTCTTTAGTTTTCACTTCTTTCTAATGATAACTGCCTGCTATTGATAATTAATCCAGATAACGACACTCCTGGATATGATGCCACATCTCTGGACACTGAAGTGTGTCCAACAGGCCATTAAAATCCCATTAAATCTTTATTCACCAGTCTCAAATTAAAAATAAACATTGATTGTACATTGGAGAGAATACTGATTTCACTGACCTTGCAATGCACCTTCCAAAAACTAGCAGAAAGGACTTTCATGTCACAAACCGAGATGATATTTTATTTATTTCTGTTCCAGAGCAAATAGGAATTCTCTTTTAGTTATTGGACCTTGAGAGTCCAGTTTGTAGTCTGCTGCCCAACAAAACATACTCTTATGCAGCATGGGGGACATCTCTTTTCCCCTGGAACTTTTTACATACTCCTTTGTATCAGTTCAGAAAACCAGTCCTTCCTTACTGATCAGATTTCAATCTTCATATTCAGTTTACCTACATATATCTCAGTCTAAAATCAGCTTATTTATTTATTTCCATTATCTGTTATCACAATGTTTTCTGCTTTCACTTTCCCCAACATTTCAGTTTAAAAAAATATTTTCCCTTATTTCAACCTTGCAGTTCCAGACAGTTGCTTTGAAGATACAGCTTTCTTTTAGTTTATTCTTGTAGATAAAGTTGTCCTTTAAGCAGGATCAACAGGACCAATACCTGTCCCTTTTTCTGTCTTTTCCTGTCCCACTCTCTCAATTTGTTTGTTCCACTCTTTAGTGATTTCTGGAACGATTTCACTATCTAACCATCTGACAACCTAATATTCAATCTTTAGTATTTCTCATCTCTTAGAAGTTGCAAAAATTGGAGTGTTGTTTTATCTCAGGAGTTTGCTAAAGAAACATCTAGCAGCTAGAGAAATCTTTAAGTGCAACTGCACATTCCTAATTAGCAGGTGTCATGTAGAGTTGTTTTAAAATGCTCACAAATTTTGAGTGAAGCAAGCTGGGTTGTAAATCAGAGACCATTTATTTGTGCTGTGAAACTTGTCAGATTTTGCTTCAGTGAGAGAAAAAGTACTGAATAGCAAAGAATTATTCACAAGGATGATTATGTGTAAACACACAATGCAGTGATAATCTTCCAGAGATATAAAGGAATTTCCAGAGAGAAATATTTGAAGTAATGATTATAAAACACATTAACTTGCTTTTTAGGTTCCTTTGCTAAATACATCTGTGAATAAAAATAGGGTATTAGCTAAAATTATTTAATCTCCTTTTTTCAATTGTATAATTCAACTCACATATAATGAATCATGGTTTGCCTTTTAGTTCATATTAGCTTGAGGTGCCAAGCTATCGACTGTTCAAACCCACAATCTTTAATTGATGTAGTATTTTTGTTTGGATGACAGGTACTTCAGATGTAGATGTGAAAATAAAATAGGAGGGAGGGGATATTGGTCAGATTTTACTGGATGATTTTTTGATTTGTGGGTGGAATACCAACACTTCCCTAACTATGACTTGATGCAGCACTGTGATCAAGATGCACCTCTGTCATAAAACTCCCCTCTTGCTTCCTCCTTGCTATAAAATTTATGACTGTACAATCTCTTTCAGTTCAACAAGTAAGGACATTTAGCCAAAGCTATTCCACTTCTTCTATTTAATGCACTTGTTTCTAGTGTGCACACCTCTGGACTGAGATTTGGAATGCTCTGGGACTGTAAAATTGGAAGATGGTAAGGAAACTGGAGGGAGAAAATGTTAATGAATAATTGTTTCCCTTTTTTTATGGATATATAGTCTTAATCAAAATGTAGGCTGGTTGTTTCATATATTATGCATTTTTCAAGAATTAGGTTTTTTAAAGCAAAATAAAGGAAAATTTTAATATTACTGAAAGGTGGAAAAGCAATTCTAATTTTCAGCAGGGAACACACTTTGTTCTAGGAAAGAGAATTGTACAACTGCAACAATACTACTCAGAAACGTTTTCCTAGCTGCCTGCCTGTGTTGTAGACACAATATTTCTGTAGGCATCAGGTGAGTAAACAGAGTAACTTTATAAACATCTTCCAAGGAGATAGATTCCTATTGTACTGGTATACTTGTTGTTAAGAAAGTGCACACATGTAAATCAATTCTAAAAACCTGACCTATGGCTTCTACTTATTTAGTTGCTACAATATGATGTAACATTTATAAAAGTTTATAATGACAGATATTTTATGTATAACCTGCATTGTTTGGTATCCCTTAAATGGGACAGGAATCTGTGGAAAAGTATCTTACTTATCAGTGCTGAAATTTTTCAACCAAATACAAACCTATAATTCAATGATGGAATAATCAGAATGAACTACATAAATATCAGAAAAAATATCAGAATTTTGTAGCACTCAGAAGAATGAATTATTTTTTTGTGTGTTTTTTTTTTTTAATTTGTGTGTGAGTTTTGCATTTTGTTTGTTTGCTTTGGGGGGTTTGTTTGCCTTTTTTTTAATGTAATCCCTCATGGGATGTAAAAAATTAAAAAATAAGGAGGAACAGGTTAATTGTGGGTTAGCTATGTAAGAATTTAGCTTTTTCCATCATTGAAAGTAGCTCAAGGATCTTTATAAAATATATATATATATATATATATATATATATATATATATAGCCTGATGTCATGGTGACTATTCTAAGTGAAATAAACCACTTCATGAGTTTAGGTTAGCTCATTTTAACTGCAGATTTTAGATTCTTCTTATACCTCAGAGAAGGAATACTGATTGAGAAACTAATATTGGACAGTAGCTTTTTGAGGATATTTTAGGGGATATTTGATATCTTGCTACAAAGTGTAAATAAAAGAGAAATGTCTTTGGTTTTGAAATATCTGCTAGAAAATGCTGTTGAGGAATTAATTAGTGCATGTAGCTAGGTTTGCAGCTGGAGTGCAAGTTGCAGGTTGGGCTCTGTGTGGGAGGAGCTCAAGGCTGTGAGCTGGTTCTGACCCTTTGCATAACAAAAGATACAGGGACCAGTGGCCCAGGCAGGTGAGGGACACTCAGAGACATGGCAGGAGCCAATGACTGTAGGCTTTCAGGTGCCTAGACTGTGAAGATATAATAGCCCCTCCCAGGTAGTCCTTTTTTCAGGGTTTGTCCTCAGAGCTGGCTCAAGCTGTTATTCTGCTGTTGCACCACGATTAAATAACTTTAAGGATGCAGAGGTCTGAGGCCCTGCTGTGGGAAACCTATCGTTGAGCTGGCAACAGAGCCTTGTCTGACTGTGTGAGTGTGTGTGTGTAGGCGATCAAGCAGAGCACCTGTTGGGTCACTGGAGCCACACGCTGTGAAGTGAATTTGTTCCCAGCAGTGAAACTCTGTGGTGGTGTGAGTGTGACTGACAGAGTGCCTCCTGGATGATCAGACAGGAAGGTTTCCTCAACAAAACACAAGTCTGTAGTAGTGTTTCAGGACATCAGTTTGAATGAGCCTGTTTATGCACACATGTATATGGAGTGGCAAAAGCTCAGTTCTCCAATTATAAATTTTGGAAAGGCACATGACTTTCACTTTTTTTTTTTTTTTTTTTTTTTGGTCAAATATATTAAAATTGTTATACCTATATGGCCATCTTTTTACAGGTGGTCAAGTCATAATAAACTCTTAGGGTCTGGGCAAGTTTCAGGCATAGCTTATGTCCAAAAGGATCAAAAGAGACCCAAAAACCATAAAAGATGTGCTAATTATTCCTAAAGTAAATAGAATTTATAAGGCACAACTTATATAAGGAAAATGCTTAAAATTAATAACGGCAGTGTGTCATTTTTGTATTTCTTATCTGTCTAAATTTGCATGAGGAGTATGATGAGACACTCTCAGGGTACTGGTAGAGTGAAAAATCTAATAACATAACCTCATCCGCATCACATGTTGGAGACATCCCTTGCAGGGTGCCTGCAAGACAAATTAGAGCCCTATGTCTGTCAGGGGATAGATTTTTGTTCTATTTTTAGGGAATCCAGCAGTGATTTTTGTCCACAGAGTATTTCTACCCAAGACAATAGTGCAGCATGAAACAACACTCACAGTACAGACTTTGAAGACTTTGATGAAAAAGAGACCTTTTTATGGGCAAGCAAAAAGACAATTTTTTATAGACTGGGCTACACTGCTGGGCTGTGTAGCATGCCCAGCTGGAGTGCAGGACACTACTGGAGCTGGAGTTTGGATCAGGAGACAGTCCATGAGCAAAACCAGGAAGAGCTAGAGGTTTAGAAAACACATCCTGCAGGAAATAGAAGGAAAAAAAAGACAGGAAATAGAAGGATCCAGACTAGTCTGACCTAAGAATGGAAGATACAGGTGAAGATGGAAAAATATTTGGACTAAGAATGGATGCCACTGAAAAATAAATAAACGACTCTTTATAATGACAATGGTTAAAAAAATAAATTTCAGATAATAAGCTTGAAGTTCAGAGAGGGATTATGTAAGTTTTGGAACACTGCAATATATTATCTGTAGAGGACGTGGAACTTCCCTTGGAGACTTTTAAAAGAAGCTTGGACAAATGACTAAGAAATAGCTGTGGTACAATTGGCTTTGAATTTTTAAATAGAAATTCACAGCACTTTCTGGGTAAAAAATACCCATAAAATCAAGCACCCCAAAAACTACTAAAAACCCACCAAGGGTGTTTTTACTTACTGAGAATGCAAACCAACCCAAACTTCACAGGGCTTTTCTTCAAATTTAGGGGTTATTTGTGTAGTATGCCTTATTCAAATTGACACCTATAATGTCATGGTTAGTTATCCTGAGTTTCAAATGTAGTGTTGTCCTAGAATTAACAGTATGTCAGAAGAGCATCTGACTGACTCTATGTCAGAGAGCATGGTGATGCTACCCTTTTGCCCACTGTCAAGCCTATTCACCCTTATTCTTGGTAATTAATTTCTGCAGTTTATTTTTACTGAGCACTTTTCCATCAGCATACTACAACTGGAGTAATACCCTAGTGTCATCCTTCCTTTCTCCATTTTTGCTTTTGAAGTCCATTGAAAAGCAGATGAAAAATAAAACAACAACAACAATAATTTTAAAAGATGATGATAATAATGGTAATTTAAAAATCTCACAGAGTCAAACCCCAGGAGGGAATAGGATTTTAGACCATCTTTTCTGTGGACAAGAGACAAAGTAACTACTCCTTCTGACTGTGGTTTGCTATAAATTACAGTCTTTTTGTATTTAAAGGTGAGTTTCTCTGCCCCTTACAGGCAAGTGAGAATTCATTGATGTTAATGTCTTAGATAAGTATATTTCAAAGAAGCCAATTTCACTAGGACTATTTCTACAGATGAGATTGTGAGCAATAGAAACTCTTTGGAATGAGAAAAAAAGTTATTAGAGAAAAAAGTTATTAAAGGAAAAAAGGAAAAAGAAGAATGTGGTAGTATTCTTGCCAGTGATCTTTTAAAAATAGCTTACTGTTTGTTCCTATTCATGTATGCAGTCTTTTGTCTTCTGTAGTTTGTCAGGACTATTTGAAATGAAAATCCTCTCTGATTCCTTACCTTCTCCTTGTCTTGTGCATTGCTTGTAAAAATAATCAGAGGACCATCTATTCAATCATTCAGGTTATTAAAGATAAAATGAAGTTGTGCCAAGCTCAGAAGAGAGGTGTCTGGGGCTCTACTTAATACTTCTAATTCGATATTTCTTAACAACTTGTAGCTACCAGGTGACTGTGTTTTTGCAGCGTATGTGGGATCTACCTGACACCTTTGGAAATACTATAGGAAACAATGACAGAGGGTTGTTTAAACTCAAGTTTTAAACAGCTAATATTTCCTCTTTATTTATAACTGAATAACAGATTATGTAAGGAGTTTTGATTGGTTTGCCACAATCTCTTCCTGATAAGCCCACACCAACTGCTACTAATCTCCTATCCTTTTTAAGCTTTCTAGAAATAATACGATTAATTTGTTCCAGTATTTTGAGAAATCCACTGGTCTGTACCACTCCTAATTTTCAATTTTTTTTTTTTTAATATAAGTGCTATGGTTAGAAATCATAATAAATAGCTTTAAACAACTTATATCATATGGGAGTGTACTTACCATAAGTTAGAATACTGCTGCATCTATTTTAACCTGAATTTCTTACTATTTGTCACTACCCTCGGTTACATTAACAGTTTCATTGCTGCTAGTATTCTTAGTAAAGGCTAATGCTAAAGAGACATTAGTCCTGGAGTTTGTAATGTCTTTTACAAAATAACCTTCTGCAGAAATTTCTCACCAGTGCAAAAAAGCCCTTTCCTCTCTGCTGAATGGAGGAAACACTTAGGCTTGATTTTAGTACCAATGCACTTTAAAAATACATTAATATTTACTTTTATGACACTTGGAAGTTGTTTTAGAAATTATCTACAAGAAAAGCTAGGGTGACAAAACACAGGGAGGTGCTAATTATTTTCCCAGGATCTGTTTATTCCTTGTGCTCTGTGAGGTAAAAAGTCTCCAGCTTTCTCTGCATCTCAGTCTGACAGATTTGGCTGTGTCCCTGTGGAGCTGAATGGTAACCTTGAGGAAATTTTAAGTTTCTGGGTAACATGAGGGAACCTGGGGAACACCTCTTCCTATGGCAACTGGATCAGAGTTTTTCCCTATGAAATAATCTTTGAAATATTCTCTGCTTTGTTTATGTGTGAAAAAAAGCACAGGGAGAGGGAAAAAAAGCAAAAATAAAAAGAAAAAATTATCACTGCTGGTCATTATGGGGTCAAGCAAATAATACAACATTACAGTTCTTTTGTGCCAGGGGCATGCTGTCAGGACTATATGATACCTCTATGATTTTCTATATACATTAACTATCAGGTTCCTAGAATGATAGAAATAGAATGAAAGAAAATCTCAAACTCAAATGTTTTTCTGCATGATCCATCATCTCTTTTGTTTTGCCATCATCCTTGCAAAATTGGAATAATTAGATGTCAATGACTGTGTAGGAGTTTGACAGATGAAATAACTAACTTAAGAAGGTAAATTTGTCTAAGAGCAAAATTGGGAATGGAGTCTTACATAGAAGAAGAGTATATAATAAACAAAGCCTGCAGAGGAATCTCCTGTCTGCCTTGCTTCAGTGCAAATCATGAGCAGCTTGACAGATATGGACTGATATTTTTTCAGGGAATTTTGTCTTCTGTATATCCACAGGGCTGGTGCGTAAACACCTAGGGTTAGATCAGGATCTCTGTTTCAGTACAATGCCATTTATCTCATCCTGATGTTTATGTGGACCTCAGTGTCACCGAGCAGTTCTTCTTTGGGAGTATTAATTTGTTTATGGCTACAATTTCTCCTTACTGTCTTAGAATCAGATACCAGCACTTAGAAAATCCAATGTATGTACCACATATATTTTTTCATTGTGTGATGTCATGTGCACTGTTTTTACATTTCTCGCCTTTTTTTTTTTTTTTATTTAATTAGCTTTTGTTGATCCATGGTTTTACCAGGAACTTATTTTACAACATGAGTTCAACCAAGCATTTCAGTACTCTTTAATGAGAGATGGGTATTTATTCAATGGGATAAAGAGGAAATCCTTGTCTAAGGTCAACTTTATACCAAGCACTTTTGATTTTGGCCTGGCTAAGTCAGTTGCTTAAAAGAAAAGAATAATTAAACCCCAATTTTAAGCTACTTTCCCTTAGCATGTTGTAGCAAAGTACATTTGGACACCATTGAAAGGCACAAAATCACTTAGCCAAGAATCCGTTTCTAGGGAAAAAAAGAATACATCAGTGGGAATACTGGTAGAGTAAAAGTGTTGTTGTAGAGGGAAACACTATGATTCAAAAAGTAATTACTTTTTTTTCATTATTATCATTGTTAAGCCAATACCTTACTTTCATGAGAGGAAAAACAAAGTGTAAGGATTTCAGGAAAAGAAAATGATGACATATCATAAAATTATGGCCTCTGAATGTCTCACAGATGAAATTTGTAAATCTGGGTTATGATCCATGAATATCCCAGAATGAAATTAAACAGGGAATGAAAACCTAGACAGAGAAAGAAATCAAGGAATAATAAAGGAAAATTGATGTTCCTCTTAAAATCACTCCAGAATATGAAAGATCTGGCTTACTCACAGAAGAAAGTGCTTGTCTATTCTTGATAAAGTTGCCAGAAGTCTAATTCAAAGTGCTTGAATTAGATATGTGGCTTCACCTTGAAAATTGTGAGCAGTTCTGGTCACTACAATATAAGAAAAATATTGAGCTATTAGAGAGTGTCCAAAGGAGGGCAAAAAAGATTGTGAAGTGCCTTGAGGGGAAGCTGCATGAGGAGTGGCTGAGGTCTCTTGGTCAGTTCAGTCTGGAGGAGATTGAGGAGAGACCTCATTGCAGTTACATCTTCCTCATGAGAGAAGAAGAGGGTCAGACACTGATCTCTTCTCTCTGGTGACTGAAAGAAGTTGCGTCAGGGGAGATTTAGGTTGGATATGAGGAAAAGGTTTTTCATCCAGAGGGTGATTGGACACTGGAACAGGCTCCCCAGGGAAGTGGTCACAGCACCAAACCTGACAGAGTTCCAGAAGCATTTGGACAATGCTCTTGGGCACATGATGTGATTCTTGGGGATGGTCCTGTGCAGGGCTGGAAATTTAACTTGGTGATCCTTGTGGGTTCCTTCCAACTCAACTTCTTCTGTGGTTCTGTGATTTGCTCAGATTTAGTAGACAGAACACAGTCTATGAAACAGAGGATAAGAAAAAGTTCTGGCTGGATGTTTATTGTTAGCCTTTTGATTCACAACAAAAAACCAGTATGTCAAGTCTTTGCCCAAGTTTGGGTTAGATGGGAAAGCAACCTTAACATTTTGAAGATTAGTAGACAAAAAGTAAAACCAATTAACACACACATACAAGAAGGCCCAAGACAAGAAAGCCAGCAATAACTCTCCCCTGCCAAAACCCCCCAAACAATAAACTAACCCAAAATAAAGCTAACAACAACATAGGTATACAAAAATGAGTAACCCTTGAGACCTTAGCTGTTAATGTGTTCGTGATCAGTCACAGAAGACTTCAAACCATTCAGGATGTTCTGAAGAAAAAAATCATTATTTCCGATTATTGAACTATGACTTTTTTATTTTAATTGGCTTCTTTGAGAACTTTTCATCCAGTTTTCTAGTGTTGCTGAGTTTCCACTTCAATGATATAAGCTCCCTCTGCTTAAAAGGAATTTATAGAGCTACAAGGTGTGAATGCTCTGAGCCTGGAAGACTGAAATAATTTTCCAGAAAAAAGATCAAGACAGGATTTTTCCAGTGATCATGCAATGTACTGGCCTTTGAAGTAGAGAGGAAAAACAGTTGCTGAAGATAATGAGAGCAGCAATGAGAGCTACGTCTTGAATCAGTGACATCTTCTCTGCTACTTGTATGTGTAATGGCTTAGCTCCAGCCAGAAACTGAGCCCCACGGAGCCACTCACTCCTTTCTCCCTGCCCCCACCCCTGTGGTGGGATGGAGTAATGAGTCAGAAGAGTAAAAGTGAGAAAACTCAGCTCTTGAGATAAAGACAGTTTAAAAAGTAAATCAAAGGCCACACATTCAACCAAAGCAAACCAAGGAATTTATTCACTGCTTCCTGTGGTCAAGCCATCTCCATGAAGGCAGGGCAGTGGTGACTTGGGAAGATACACACCATCACTCCAAATGTCCCCCACTTCTTGGTTCTTTGCCCAGGTTTATGCACTAAGCATGGTGTGATAAGGTCTGGAATATGTCTTTGGTCTCTTGGGGTCAGTTGTCCTGGCTGTCTCTCCTCCCAATTTCTTGTGCACCCCCAGCCTACTTGATGGAGGGATGATGTAGGGAGTAGAAAAGGGCTTGACTCTGTAAGTGCTGCTCAGCAATGATTAAAACATCCCTGAATTTTCAAAACTGTTTCCAGCTTTATCCAAAGCATAACCTCATACCAACCACTATGCAGAAAATTAACTCTACTCCAGTTGAAATCAACACAGTATATTATGCAGAAAGAGAAGGTGAAACCATAAAATTGGTGTGTGAAACTAAGCATCTCCATAACACAAAAAGCAGCTCTGTAGTCATGACCATTTTCCAATCATGATGTTTCTCTATTTTTACCCTGTTTTCCTGGGGTGGTAGAGGAAGGCTTAAGAATGAAACTCTGAAATGTGGGGAACAAACCTGGTGGCAATCTAATGTGATTAGAGTCTGGTTTTATGAGCGTGACATTGTAAGCCCAAAGAATTACAGATTTTAAAACAAGTAGCTGTATATCTGTCAATGTAAGGAAGTCATTCTGTGATAACCAAATAGAAGTTTTATCACATACTGCTCATTCGGGTTTTTAAATAAAAAGACCTTGCCCGTCCCATGTTGGCTTGATGACAATTTGCTGCCTTATGAAAAGATTTGTGAATTGAAAACCAAAGGCTTGACAGCAGTGGCTAAAGGGCTGTGCCTGGCAGGCAGGACAATGCTAGGATTTTTATTTCTGGCTTCTTGCTAGGGTTGTTCCAAAGCTGTGAACAGGGAAATTGATCAAAATCTCCATTATCTCTCATGATTCATTAACAACTGTATGCCACCATATTTTCAAGCATTCAGTTAAAAAGTGACTATTTCTATCTTGTGGTTATGATGAACCATAACTATGCTATGGTTAAAATTTTAAAATTTTTGGGATATAGGTCCAGAAAAAAATCATAAAGCATTAAGAACAAAAGTGTCAGAATCCTGAAAAATTAAATTGGTGTGGTAGGAACTGTTGTTACTACAGGAACAGCTTCATACAAAACAATGAGGTAAACTCAGGCACATCTGCATCCTTACATGGAGATGTAAGAACAAAATTAATTGTCAAAAGTTGTCCAGAAGTCGTCTCTAATAAAAATTGCTATGCAAATAGCAAGGTAAGGTTGTCAGCATGGCACAGTATCACACCGTAATCAAATTCTGACATTATTAAAGTGGTGTATAATTTTTTTCTTGACTTTGGTAGTGGCAAACTGCGTATCATACTGGACACAGGCCAGGAATATATTTACTTGATGAGGTCCTCCAGCAGCTGTGCTTTCACTAATGCTACAAGGATAGTAGATGCTTTCCCATTTACACAATGCAATTACAGACATCTATCTTCATAGTATCCTATTTCTTTCCCTCTGCTATTCAAATCTTGATGCTATCCAGGTGCTTCGTGTTCTGAAAGTGTTCTTGTTTGCACAGATGCAACTATGTCTCCTATACTCAAGTACATATAAGAGTTGCATGAGAGAATAGAATCTGAAAAATTATGAGATTTTATAGTGATTACTGTGTAACTTTGGCTGTGAAAGCAAAAGCTGTGATATTCTGAACAAGGGGAGGTGCTGCAATGCTCACTCCATGTTCTCTGTAGAGATCTGAAAAATTGTTTAATGGTATCTTGCCCATATTCTGGGATTCACCAAAAGAAGGATGACCAGCAGATCTAAGGAGATGATTGTGCCCCTTTATCCACTCTCATGGAGCCCTACCTGTAGTTACATCCAGCTCTGGAGGCTCCCAGCATAAAAAGGACATGGACCTCCTTGCTGGAGCAAGTCAGGAGGAGGAACAAGAAGACGATCAAAGGACTGGAGAATGTCTCCTATAAAGATGGGCAGAGAGAGTTGGGGTTGTTCAGGCTAAGGAAGAGAAAGCTTCAGGGAGACCTCACAGCAACCTTCTAGTACCTAAATGGGGCCTACAAAAAAGCTGGAAGGGGACATTTCACAAGGGCATGTAGCAATGGGACAGGGCTTGAAACTGAAAGAGACTAGATTTAAGTTAAATATCATAAAGAAATTCTTTAGTGTTAGGGTAGTGGGGCTCTGGAACAAGTTGCCCAGAAAATTTTTTGATGCCCCATCACTGGAAGGCCAGTTTGAATGGGGTTTTGAGAAGCCTGGTCTAGCAAAAAGTGACTCTGTCAGTGGCATGAAGGTAACTAGGTGATCTTTGAGGTCCCTTCCAACCCATATCATTCTATGGTTCTACAGAATCTATGGAATAACTATTCAAACCCCTTGCCCTATGGACAAGGAATTCAGTCTTATCTAGAGGGATGGGGATTCTCCACATTTCCAGGGATGGAAAGTCCACAATTTCTCTGGGCAGAGGTGGAGAAGAAAATTAATTTTCTTGTCTGTGATCTTGTGGACCAGAACATAAAAGTTTCTAAATATATTATGCTTTTAAGGACTCGGCAGAGAAGAGCTGGTGAAATAAGATCCTCAAAACTCTCAAATGCAAAAGCATTGTCTGTACTGTAGTACCCAAAATTTAACAATAGTGCATTTTGCAGGTAACAAGAGTAAAAAGGGATATCTAAAATATTCCTTACTGTAACCTGGTGATTCTATTTTCCCTTAAATGTTTCATAAAATGTTTTCTTTTACTAGGACTCTTATTACAGGCAGAAATGGGTTTTCTGTGATAATTTATGTGAAACCAAGGGAAATTTCTACTTAATTTACTTCTTCTAAATGTATTGAATATGCCCCTAAGTTTATTCATAAAGCCACAAATAGTTGGTCTGAAACTTAGAGATTGTTCCTGGCTAAGCACTTAAGTAACAAGGTATTATTTGAACCCATAGCCAATGAAATGTTTGCCTCTACAATGCTTTATGATAGATTTCATCTTGGTAAGTGAATTCTCTGTCCACTTTAACTATTGTGCAGGTTCCTGTGTTCTTGTATGTGCTGATCTTTCTGTATGTGGGGGAGGCATTTGACTTTTAAAAGTAAGTGTATGCAGACCAATGACATAGTACTGAAGACTTTGCCCTCATATAGTAAAGAGTACAGGTATCTCCAAATTATACATCCTTCACTTCAGGTGGTTTTGAAAAACTGAATTTTTTTGGGTCTGGATTCTTTGGAATGATACTTATTTTGTTTTGAAAAGACATGGCCTGCATTTCTGCTAGAAACATAAATCAAACTATTTCTCAGATTTGCCAGAAGGGTTTGATGAAGGCAAGGTATTTCAAACAAACTGTATATAAGGTTTCTGTCAAAATTAAATGCAGCAAACCATCAAATGACATTAAAGGTTTCATTTTAGTAATTTAGAGTGTGGAGAGTTAAAAAAAAAAAAAAAAAGAGTGTCATGCTGACATGTGTGCACTAGAGGGCAATGCAAGAACTACAGTTTTGATGGTATATTCGATATTTCTTTCTCTCTGTCTTCCCTACAACTTTTTTGTAAACTTTTATAGGATACAGAAAGCATACATTAATTCAAAATATGCCTGAGTGGGATTGTGTTAAAAGTACTTGGAATGTACCTCTTTGTTAGTAGACACGAACTGCTGGCAGCTTAAATCCTGCTTCATGGAGTAGCTTGTGTAATGAATTTTGCAGATTAAAAAATACAAACAACGTGTACTAAACTCTTTGATTTACTTCCATACCTTAGGGAGGAAAGAGAAATAATTCAGTGTCATTGTGAATAATATGGTAGATATATCATTATTCATTCAAATGACAGCACCTAGTGTGTAAGAAATAAAGCTTCTTTCAAACTGTTGTAGATATCTACCCTGAAAAGTCAAGCAAAACTTAGTATTCATGTTAATTAAGGTAAACAAGTTGCCTGGCCCTTTTACTTATGTTCACATTTACAGTGCTCTCAGCTCTTAGGTGCCTGGAATTCTCAGCACAATGATTTATAGGATAGTTTAGGATTGGCACATGAACCCTTTTGGATTGGTATGACATCCTGCCCTGAGGGGTGTGACACCCTGACTGAAGGGTAGCTAGATCCCTTTAGACCTTAGACAATCTACTAGGGAGATCAAGAGAACCTGGGGAAGCATCAGAATGTGACTTTTTTATATCCTGCCCCTCAGCACCATACTCCCACAAATCTGCTTGCAAAACTTAAAATAATAAATTTATAAACCAATAAATTTAAACCAAAAATAAAAAACATCCTTTCATTCTTTTTTCCTGCAGTGACAAGAGATATATATTCTAGATTGTAGACAGACCTGCCTTGGAGATAAATTGTCTGATTTCAGCATCTCAGCAGTAGATAATAGATTCCCTTAGAACCACATAATTAAAAAATGACATTTCTGCTACAGTGTGCCAACTTGCCACTGCCATCGCCCTAGGATTCTGAGGACGGAGAAGCCCTGCAGGGCACAACAAAACCAATCTTATGTTCTTCAGGGGGACAATGTAAGGTTTTTTTAACAAAGATAAAGACTCTGAAAGCTGCAAAGAATGTTTTTTCTAAACTTCTTTATTTCAAATGGGAAATGTCTGAGGGAAACCTGTTTATTATAAAGTACACCAGATGAGAGAAAACATATGCAAAGTGGCAGTAAAAATTAGTATCTTAATTTCCATCACAGTTAAGAGAGCAAGAATCTGGCATGAATCAAAAATGTTCAAAAGCGAGGGGCTCACGGTGAGGGCCTTTTCCCAGTATGATGGCCTTTTGTTTGTGAATGACCTTTATGGTGCTTTAACTCTCAACAAAGCAAAAAGATTCTTGTAGATAAGATTAGTTGTTTTTAAGACTTATAGTGAGCAAAACTCTCCATGAATAGATTAATTGTGTGTATATTAGTGTTGCCTGAACATAACCAGTCTAGCAGCCTGTTTTGGTAAGAGCAAGAGGGTAGGATCTGGACTTTTGGGATATTGGGTGTCTGACTTCCTTAAATTCACACTGCTCATGTGGTTTTCAGGAGTTAAAAATCTAAAATCTGCTACCCTAACATGATGGTTAATCAGGAGATGCCCATGAATGATAAAAGCCTTTCTGTAGAGCAGGGCCCACTCAGTGAGGGCTCTCAGAGAGTGAATGTCCTTGTATACAAGGTACTGGGGATCTAAGCTGGCTTGGGACCCTGAGGTGGCAAACTGCAGTCATAAGGCAAAACTCTATTTGATTTCAGTGCTTGCTTGTGTAAGTTTAGAGCTTGAGTTAGTTTAGAATTGACAAGCAAAATATCCTAGGAGACCCACAGCTCTTTATACCTGCTTTGTACTCTTTAAAATGTTTTCTTCTCCAACAAAACCCTTTTTTCATCTCTTGAATGGCATTTTGAAATTAAAGAAACAGAGAACAAGGAAATCTCCTTTGGGACTTTGTTAATTCAAGTTATGGTAATAATTGGCATTCACTACTTGGGCATACCTCTAGCGTGAGTAGCTAGATTGTCAACAGTGTTTTTATTTTTAATTCTGACATCTCTCTAGAATGTCTCACCTTGATAAATGACAGGTACATCTACTCCATTTCCTACCAAAAGGTCTGATCCTTCTGTGTCCTAGGAACACCTCTTTCGAGAGTAGTTCTTCTGGGATTCTGTCTTGAATAAAAGCAGCAGAAAGGAGACAATTGCAATGTAACCGTTTTATAACGTATGGACTGGAAGCAACAGTTCATTTCTCTATGAATTATAGTTTCTTCTGGGTCTGAAATTAACCAGCACTAAGGAAAATACAGCAGCAATAAAATATTCCACATTTTCAGCAGTGTTTTAAGTGAATAGCTATTTTATACTTGTTGATTGTTAAGCCCACTGCTCAGAACAATGGATGGGGATTTCCTTTATCCACAGGAATTCAAATGAGTAATTTTCAGTAGTCAAGGAGTAATTACTCCAATTTGAGTAGAAGCCAGGTCCTCTGTCATTATGATATTTAGAAATTGGAATTTTCAGTGGTAGAACACAGAAATGTTAGCTTGACAATGCAATGAAAACAGCAAATTTTGGTGATACCTTGGGTATCTGCCTTGAATCATGGCGGATCTTCAAACACTGTCATTGCAGAAACCGAAGGGAGCTAGTGAAAAGAAGACAATGAGGAGATGATAAATACTAGAAGTGTGTTTTTCAATTCTAGTATAAATAATAGAACCATATTGGGGGTCTAAAGAGTAGATTGGTGAAAAAAGGAGATGGGAAGAGAGGCATAGAAAGCAAGCTTTCTAAAAGGTAGATGTAGAAAAGCTTAAGAGTTCATAGAGGAAATTCTTTACTCCCATACCTGCCATCTGCAGTTTCTAACAGAAATAAGGGAAAAAAATGAACGAGAAAAAAAGAAAAGAAAAGAAAAGAAAAGAAAAGAAAAGAAAAGAAAAGAAAAGAAAAGAAAAGAAAAGAAAAGAAAAGAAAAGAAAAGAAAAGAAAAGAAAGAAAAGAGAGAGAGAAAGAAAGAAAGAGAAAGAAAGAAAGAGAAAGAAAGAAAGTAAGATAGTTATGCTGGAGGTCATCAGGAATGTGTTACAAGAAGAAAGTTAATCAATTACGATTAATGACAGGGAGATGTAGGAGCTTTAAAGCCTCCTGGGAGTTGTCTCAGGACTGAGAGCATCAGGGAAGAACTTTCATCCAGATAACAATGAAAGAAGGCTTTCTGAAGCCCTGTGGGCTGGATCATGCTAAATCATAACTAGTGACTAACTGGGAAGAATGTAGAAAAGTCTGCTGCAGATCATCTATCTTGTGGATCAACATACATTTTTAGAGATACAACAGTGCCAAACAACCACTTGTGTGCCCATTGTCATAGCTAGACTCAAGGAGGGAACTAACTAAACTTTGTGTGGTATATTTGAAGGATGCAATCTAGGATGAAACCTATGGTTGTTTTGACAGATGAAGCTGATATTCATTAAGAATTTCTCCAATCTAAGTGAAGTCTCGGTACAGCAGAGGATGGAAAAGCTGGTTCAGTGATATTTTAAGTGACAGTGAAAAGGAACACAACGCCTTTTTTTTTTTTTTTTTTTTTTTTTTTTTTCTTCTGAGAAGTTGCTCCAGAGTTACCATTGTCTTATTATTATTCAATTTTTAGGAGAATTTGCAGAGGTAAAACTACATGATGTATGTGGGCTTCACTGTCAAACAAATGCAAAAAATTACCATTGTGAATAGTTACTTGAGTTAGTCAAAGCAGTGATTCATGTATTTTAGGTATATTCACACATATATATAATAAAGTAGGAGCTACTCCTGCACACAGCGGACCTTACAGTGGCAGCACCGATTTGAATTTACCTGTGTTATTGGACAACAGCCAGTCAAACTTCTGAATGTGTTTTGGACAGTCTTTTAATCTCTTTCAGTTATACCAAGGCTGACTTGCTAAAATCCTTTCCGAAATCTGAAATTGTTTGGTGGTGAGAACATTCAGATTGATCTTTGTTTAGCTGCTATATATTTCTAGATTTATTTTGTTTAAAACAGTATCTACAGCTATCAGCTAAGAGGCATTTACCAATTACTAAATTCCACTGCTTCTTTGGTAACAGAGGAAAACAATAATACCACAATCTGCCAAAAAAATAGTAATCCCACTTACAAAAAGTGGCCATGACTACTGACTTACAATATGAGTAGAGAGAAGCATCTGTATTCCTTAAACCCCAATTTTATTTGAGATTGAGCAATATTTCTCTAAATAAATCACTACCTACACTGAAGAATACCCCCTAAATTGACTGTCACTTTTTTATTCACATTTATTGCACAACCAAATACTAACCATGATGCCAAATCAAATTCCTTTCTATCTCATTATTATGGACAGGTTCTCCTCTCATGACAACAAAATTTGAAGTCTCTAGCATATTATGCCTGCTCTATGCTTGGCTGAGCCTTGCTAAAAACCCTTCTGTCTTTTCAGAAATCTGCAGGGCCACATTTCTTGTTTCCCTTATAGTCTCTGTCACAGAAAAAAAACCCCACCTAATCACAGTCCATAACCATAGCTCACTTCAATTATATCAGCAATGGTAACACCCTGCATTTTCAGATGAGAAACTATCTAGTAATTGCAGATGTTCTGCCAAGAGCACATGGTGCACTTGATGACATATAAACAGATGATCAGGAGCAAGGAATAGCAGCAGTACGTATGAGACTGATAAAAGCTGTATCACAAGGCATATAAATTTAGCTAGGAAAAAAATAAAAAGCCATAAAATAAAAAAAAAGAAGTGCCACAAGATAAAGTTGAAAGAGAGATAAAAAAATTCTCCCCACATGCATAGTCCCAAGGGAGGAAAAAAAGGAAAATGGGGAAAGGGGAAAGGGGAAAGCAGATAGAAATTTGGTGAGCTGGATAACAAAATTTCAAAGTAAGTTCCATTAAAAAGGGTAAAAAGAGTGACAAATTTGAATGCCAAGCAAGAAGGTAGTGAAGTAAGCTAGATTTTGCACACGGCCTGATACATTGAATAGACAAGAAACTGGTCTGTGATTCCTTCTGCATTTTACAGAGATTCCTTCTGCTTCTGTTTCAGATCAAACATCTTAACAGTATGACATTGTGCAGGTAAAAAGGATTTTCTTTCACATACTCCTAGGTGATATTATGACTGCTGTCACTATGCTTACAGCACAAAAATCCTGTTACTTATTAAAATTGCAAGAGTGATTAATTCTCTAAACCACCTTGCACATACCTGTCCTATGCTCCCCTGCATTTTCTAAAGCTATGTGAACCTCAGTGGGTAGGAGACATGTTTATGGAGATAGCATTGAATCTACTTGATATTTGGCATTGTTGGATCATAATTTCTCATAATTCCTCATCACTGAGTGAATAGAGAATGTTTCAGAATATCACCATATATTAGGATGCTATAGACCAGGGAATAGAATATTGAAGACATGCTAGCAGTCTCAGACACTCAACCCTGGACAAGGCCTGTATTTTCCTTTAAAAACCAAAACAAACAAAATTTTAAAACTCAAGTGAGTTCATTTGTGGTGAGAAAAGAAAAATACCTGAAGCCCTAAGGCTAATTGCTAGTTGTAAAGTGCAGTCTGCTTCCCTCACCATACTGAGAGGTGCTTCAAATTTATTACTTGCTGTGTTGCTTTAGGGACAGATTTGTGAAAGGGGCAAGAGTTTGAAATAATTCACTTAATGGACCCTCAGTAATTTAACTAGCTATTTCAGATGGAAGCAGTGCTCTGATTAAAGGGGAGCTGCTGATACAATGAATGACTGCCACGAAAGTTAAATGGAAATGGCTTGAGGAGGGAGGGAAAGGGTAGATGAGGAAAGATGAAGGTAGGAAGCAAGCTCACTGCAATGCAGACTAACAAACGTGACAGACCAATCTATCATGGTCTGCAGAGGTAGAGGGATTTCCAAAGACTGTGAAGCAGTATGACATGACTAACAAGACTGTAACCATTCACACATTTATTGCTTGAGCTATATCCACGGATAACAGATAACACTCAAAAGAGGACATCATCTCCATCAAAACCAACATGTACTGTAGTTCTTTCGATGGACTACAAAGGTACTTTTCTCACTCATTTAAAATATTCATACACATGTGGAAAACAAACCCTAAACATGAAAAACCGGCAGCTTTCTTGTTTTCCAGTCTCATTTCCCCCCCCTTTTTCTGGTATGATTTGCAAAGGTGAACAAGAAGTCAGGGTAAGGGCACCTGAGTGAAATTCATGTGGGTGGTTCTGAGTCTCTAGTTGCTGTTCCTCAGATTGCCATAGCTTCTTGGAACCACATCCAGCAAGGAAGTGACTGACACCTTTCTGCTGCAGAAGCCTACCTGAGCAGTGGGAGCATCTGTGCTGTCAGAACCAGGACTCATAGGCATTTAGGCTTTCATTTATGAAGGGACAACAACACATAATTGCAAGCCCCCTTCCCCTTCTCTTGCTTCTTCTTTATGAATACACAGACACACCTAAACACTTGTGTATGTTTGCTTATCTCCACATATGCACAGATTTATATATATATATGTTTCCTGTGTGTATTTACTTAATCAACAGATTTAAACTAACGTGACTTCTTTTAAAATACTTGGGACAGAGTATAGAGGTGCACTGTGTCTTTGCTTTTATACTTTTGGTTCTTTATCTATTTCACTAAGTATACTCAATAACATTAATCATGTACATTCCTGATGCAGTAACTTTTGAGTTCTTAGTTTTGTCCTGTAGTCTGTCAGAGTACAAATTACTGTGGGAAGAGAGATAGAGACAGTGCTGAAGGCAATCTTGCCCCCAATACATTGGAGCTGTGTTAATTACCAAGGAGTGGGAACAGCCCTCACAGCTGTGGGTGTGATAAAGAGTGAGTTAGCTGGCAGAGTGGTCAGTTGGAGTCTGCTGGCCGTGCTGTGAGGAGGAAGGGACAGGAGGTCATGTGAGGGACAGAAAGGGTAAGACATATGAGGGACAGACAAGGTTAGGTGGCTGTGCTAGGGACAGGAAGGAATGAACTGGAACTGCAGAAGGAAGGGAGAAGAATGAGAGAAAGGGTCAGAGCTGTGTGGAGCTGCCCTTGGGAGGCTACATAGAAAAGGTACAAAAGACTTCTAGATAACAAAGTGCTGCTCATGCTTGAAGCCTTCTGAAGTTCTACCAAAGCACTCTGAATGTTGTGTCTGTCTCTACAACAACAAATTACTAGTGCTTGTTTCAGTTATTTTTAAGTAAATACTTGTTTTCCATGGGAGTCTTAATATGCCTTTGGAAGCAAAAAAAAAATGGAGCAGAATATGGACCTATGGAAGCAATTTTTTTTTTTTCTAAAATAAAAACCTTTTTGTGTTCCAAGCAGGGTGACCTTTGGAAAAACAACAAAGGAGTAATTCAGGCAAATAACATCATTTAAAAAATGTGATATTTCTACATCTTATGATTTTATTTGATTTACATTTTTAGTGAGTAAAAAATAATACAGCTTTGATATTTTTTGTGAACTGAATCCATTTGCAGAGTCTGACCTAGAACTTGATCAAACCTATATTTACTGTTCCTAACAGCAAAAAAGGGAAAAAGACTGCTCATTTGTAGGCATCCTGTCTGTATAATTTTCTTGATGTTACAAAACAAGCATGCACTTTTTACAGTACTTTATATATACTCTTGCAAATTCAACATTAACCAAAGTGAGATTCTGTGTTGACCTCTGTCAGATCAAGGATCTCCAGTTTATTTAGTAATTCAGCAGAGACAGAACACGTGTGTCTCTGTATCTTGAAGGTGAGTTACTGAAAGGTGTAAATCTCTGCTGTAGTCCAGTTTAGAGTAAAATCCCACCACAAAATAACCATGAGCTTTTAATATCATAAAATCATCGAACATTCTGAGTGAAGGACAATATTCACTAGATCAGGTTTCTCCAAACCCCATCCAACCCAGCCTTGAACACTTCCAGGGATGGGCCATTGACATCTTCTCTGGAAAACATGTTCCAATGTCACACCGCTCTCACAATAAATAATTTTTTCCTAACATCAAATCTAAACTATTGTCTTTCAAATTTAAACCAGTCTTCCTTGACCTATTACTATATGACTGTAAAAAGTCTCTCTTAATCTTTTTTGTAGGCTCCTTTCAGGTACTGGAAGGCCACAGCTAGGTCATCCTGGAGCCTTCTCTTTTCCAGGCTGAAAAATCCCAATTTTCATCATCCTGGTTGTTGTTTCTATATTTAATTATGTGAGGTATGGAAATCAATCTTTTTGAAGGAAAAAAACTCCAAAACAGTAATGTAGAATATAGACAGAAGGGATTATTTCAGGTTGTGTCACACTGGAGACAAGTTAGATCCATCTGTGGGTTTTTAGGTTTTGTGCTGTAACCCCCTGTTAACTGCATTCTCAAGTGGAGGTGATAGAGTGGCTCCCATTCCTTTACACACTTCTGTCATTCATCTGCATTCCAGCTGCATTTAGACTCAGCTGAATTTAGTAAGCAACTGTATTTAATCATCTTCACCTATTTTTACTGCAGTAAGTGATTTGACAGTTTAGAGCCCTCCTTTCTCTAGGCACCTGGGTGTTACTCCAAATATACTTAAATGGATCACATAGGGCTAATAAGAATTTGATAAGGTTGCCATTATTTGTGCTAATGAGCCTTTTTCTATTACTGATATGCTAATTTTCATCTGAATTTGCAGAGAAAATGTTAAGGTGTTGAGATGACAAGATTACAAATGAGGACTCCACACACAAACACACACACACAGAGCCCATCCTGTCCAACAAAAAAAATGGCTTGGCTGTAGAGCAACTTTATCTTTCCTAGCCACAAGGATATCTCTGTTAGCTAGGGGTGATATGTTATTTTAGTTATCTTTTGATACATCACCACAAAGGCAAGGTGGGGATATCAGTTATGTGAATGGAAATGGGGAGAAAATTCATTGAACTTGGCAGTTGCACACACACCATAAAATCTGCCAACATTAGAATAGAATGAGGGAGTATGGAGCCATTCTGATTTTGCTATAACCCTACAGATTTCACTGGGGACTCATGGCTTATCATGACATCAGTGAGAGGAGGACTAGACTCTAGATATATTAAACAGATTTGGAGGGATATGTTTTGTAAGTAAAAATGGGCATTCACAAAGCTGATCCTTTCCATTTGCTGGATGAGTAAATGTTGCTGTTTGTCTCTCTGACTTACTGGGTAAGAGTGAAGAAGTCCTGACATTGACTTTGACACAAAGCAAATTGTCACCAGTCTGTGTTCAGATGTGCTGACACTTAAAAAGGCCAAGCTGTGAAATTAGTTAATTAAGACAGTCTTCCAGTGATCATTGCAAGTACCTCTGTTTATGTCAGGACTAAATACAAAATATACTTAACAGTTGTAAGTCATTCTAATGATTGTGCCAGAAAAGCACAAGTAGACAGAACATATAAAATGCTACGAATGCTTATTTTTACATAAATGAAAAGCAATACGTAAGAAGAGATGCACCATAAATTCCTCGAACTGTCACTTAATCAGGGCTTACTCCTTCCTCTCCTTCCTCCCTTACCTTCCTTCCCTTCTTTTGCTGTAACATAGTGAAGGGTTTACTCTTTCATCAGGAGCACTTATGTATTTAAGGGTGTATATATCCTTGTGCCCTGATGTCAACTTAATGTCTCTTCATACAGCATTTTCCCTTGATAGATTCTCAGGTTATCCAGTTTCGGAATGACTGTTCTCTAACCCAGCTATAAAAGGTGACAAGTGAAAAAAAGAGATCAGAAACTGTTGGCATGTGACAGCAGTGTTGTGTGACACTCATTGAAGTGGTCTGAAATAGAAGCTGGACCACCCACTGGCTCCCTTCCACTGGGCTGAGTGGTGGTTCTATTCACTGCCCATCCTTGCTGAGTCACAAGTGCTGCTGCTGCTGGTCCATTACCACTGAATAAACTGATTTGGTGCAGTTATCAACTATAAGATGTATTTAAATCAATCAGAATAGGAAAAAAACCAAACAAAACAAAAACAAACAAAAAACTACAACAAACAAACAAACATGAAACATTTAATACATTGGTTGTCTCAAATAGGTTAACCAGGGCAGCTACAGAGCATAAAACAAGTTTGCACCTTTTACATTTTCTGGGTCACTTCACAGAACAGACAGTTGCAAGAGAGTGATGTGCCCAGGAGAGATGTCTCTTTTTAAGGTGCAGAGAACCCTCTGTATTGTTTCAGGGTTAGATTGCTATGGTATCAAAGGTAAAAACCAGCATAAAATAGCTATAGATGAGTAATTTTCCTAAGGAGGTTTTAAGGTACTGAAGTGAATGAAGATAACTTTATACTATTGCTGTTCTTACCAGTTCTTACCAGGTTTGTTGTACCAGTGGAGTAAGAGAACTCTGCTGAGTTCTTAGTGTGTCCAGTGTTTTACAAGATCATAGCACAAATAGAGTTCCTCTCCTGGGGTCTTGCAGCATAGATGGTCTACACACATTCACACACATACATGCACACACAAAGAATGCAAAACCCCAGAATCACTCAAATGGGTGTGCTGGGTACAGAAGCAGAAAAATAAAGAACATCCACAAACTGCTCCTGAAAGACTGTGGTAACTTTGAGGTGAACTTCTGTGTGCACTTTGTGATGGGAAATAATGCCTCCTGACCCCTGCTAGCAGACATTGAACTTGCAGTGCACAAAGGTAGACACTGTCATTTCTGTCTTGCCAAGTATAAATGGAAAGACTCTTCTTCTGGCTGCAGATGTCTCTTCCAGTTTGAAAGACAGCTAACCCTCTGCCCTGGTAGAGGGCCAATCGATTGACTAAAAATATAGCATTCTGACATGAAAATGTTCCCTGGTGAGCAGATTTCATAGTAGGCTATTGAGATAACAGAAAGGAAAAACGGTTCTTTAGGACAACAAAATCATTTCAGCTCATGCTTTAGTTTCAAAATATTTCATAACCACATGAGGTGCTGTTATTTCTCATTTTCCTCTCATTTACTTCAATGTTTATGTTTCGTCTTGAGTGAAGACTAAGTCACAATAAATTCTTTACTCTTCAATTGATACAACACATCTTTTTTCCCTTCCTCTCTCTGCTGAGATCTTAACACAATATTAAAAAAGAATCAACACACTTGAGAGAGTAAAAGTGTGTCAAGGAAGGTATATTGAAACACTAAATCAGGAGAAAACAGTGGATGAAAAGACCTCCTATAAAATGTTGGAAGATGTAGGGAACAAAGCATTTATGGAATTAACCTGTCATGCTATGGGTGATCCCAGGCTCTACAGCTTTTCACACTCTGGTGTGTGTCTATTCCATAATTAGGGTGGGAAGGAGAAAGATTGCTCGTTATGAACAATTAAAATAAAAGCAATTATTAAGCTGTGCATATTTTTCTTCTCATTATGAATTAAATGAGCAAACACCAGTTTATTTCCTGCTCATTTTTATTCTCTTCCCTTGCTAAAAGGCATTAAAAATCTTTTATACTACATGGAGATATTGGAAGCTTAATTACAGTGCTTCTAAAGTGCTTTGAGATCTTGAAGTGAAAGATGTTATTGTACCATGAAAAAAAAAGAGATTTTTTCCCTCCTTTTTCTGCTAACTACTTTACAAAGCCTCTTTTGTGTTTGTGACTTCATTTCACCACCTGCCTGAACAGAGGGTAGGCTTCCTATCATACTAGCCCATGAAGTAGAATATAACATACTGACTGCTATGTTTCACTAGGCAGAGCTTTGTAACATATAGACAGAATAAGGCCTTTATTCCTGTGTCTTTAATAGTGTCATACTGTACATGAGCGTCTCAATATGAAGTTTTGATGCTTCTGGAACCCAGATAGCATGAAACCTTTCTTGTGGCCTGCTTAAATATCTCACAGATAATGGCATACTCACTCTGATCAAAACACTTGCTGTATGTGATTGGAGCTGATATATTCCATCAATTCTAGACTGGAAAACTATGAGAAATAAGGCCAAGTCTTTGTATATTAATGTGATCCTTCACCTCTGAAATAAGTATTCAAAGATTTTTTGTGAAAAAGCACTTGGAAGGTCATCAGCTATGTAGAAAGTTTAGTTTCTCTTCACAAAACCACTGTAACTCAGTTTTGTGTCTCTATTGGTTTTCAGAAGAACTTTTGCTGTTGAGAGCACTGGTGCTTCAGATCTCTGATACAATTTTTTTTTCACCTATAAGGGGTGCAAATGAAGCCCAAACCTTTACTGTTATTTCTGTCTCTTCAAAAATGGGTAGGTAATTTTTCCAAAGTACCTGAAGTTGCTGTATGCAAACATCTCCACGTCATACATATTTGAATGTTTATAGAATAAATCTTTCTTTTCCTCTTCAAAATGAAAAATGCTTCCTTAGCTAGTTGGACAGGAGAGATGTAGAGTTCTTGTAATAAGTTTCCTTTCATATATTCCATGTTGGGGGATATATTATTGACGTTGGATTGTTACAGAGAAATGCATGAACTTTTTCAACTGAATGAAAACTGTGGACTGTTAAAACACTTCTGGACCTCCCATCCCATCTACAAACCTGTAACACATCTGTACCTGGGCATTGCAACACCATCCTTCAAAATGGACAGGGAGAGAATAAAGCAACTGCCATATGGTCTTAGATCAGTCCATCACTAGTGGAAAATGTGTATTCATCATGCATTTGCAATAAGCCCAGCTGCTTCCAAGTGTGAGCTGTATGTAGTCGGCTCCTACAATACTTCTCTTCCTTTACATAGTTCCCTTCTATCTTGTTAAATCATCTTTGACTTTTTCACAGTCCCCCAGCACATGACAGCGTGGCGGCAGCACCCACTCAGTCCAGCTGTGATTAGAGCTGTTGCTTTGGTACATCATCCTTAGTCATTCTTGTAAGTTTCAACAGCTTGTAAGTCAAACATACAGGTGAACCCTGCATCTGGCCAGAATATGAGTAATAGGTTGCATCTTAACAAAGAAATGACTGCAGCAAAGCATATCCATCTGTATAAGGAAGATAAAGGAGACCAGCAAAGTGGGACAGCTTGGTTCTTCATATGTGTTTGCATACACCCAGACACAGCCAGCACCAGAGTCCTGTGTGCTGAACATCTCAACCAAGGGTGAGTTTTTAGTCCAGAAAAAAAAACCAGTGAATGTAAGAATGAATTTTCTTTTCCTCTTCTATACTTTTAATTTCTTTGCCATTCCCCAAAGAACACATGCACTTTATCATAATCCTAGATCGACTTCAGGGTTCTTGAGAAAAAAAGGACCATTGTGCTGCGCAGTGTTACAAGCCTACTCTGGACTCCTTCCAGTGTAGGACTGGGACAAGTCAGTGATGCATCCTTTACAGGGAATAGTATCCATCATGCAGGTAGCACATTGTGTTTACAAGTGGGCATATGCAATGCCTGACTTGGCTTGGCCAGAACTTACCAAAACTACAGGATGATCTTTGGACAATAGTAGAGTCTTCCAGAAAATATGCAAACTTAAAGCTCTTTCAGAGAGGCTTTAAATCAACAAAAAGAAAAGAAATTACAGTTTTAAAGTTCTTCAGACTCGTTCTCTAACATTATATTACAGCCTTTGAGTCCTTTTCACATGTGATATTTTAATGTGAAATGTTTGTGTTTTTATATTTAAGAGATACAGAACAAAGATCTTACATGAACAGATTTGTCTTAATGAAAACAGCCAAAACTGGGTTTGCTCATACAAAGAAATAAATTTTGCCTTGCTGTTTCCTAGAATCCTCTATTGTTTTCCCCTTTCACAGGGTGGTTCTGACCTTCGTAAAGAGAACCAGAACAGATCCTATGTCCTTTTTCAAGCAAACTGCCCTGAAACTGAGCTGCTTTTGGGCCCTGGGTCTTATGCTTCATAGGCCTGATGGACAGTCTACAAACAAGTTGCCTACACAAATTTTGTGTACAATTGGCGTGTAGTGTAACAGCATTTTCAGGATATTACCAAAAGATAGGTTGCCTGAAAGAGGATGAGTCCAGCACAGCAGATTTCCTGCAACAATACTGCAGAAAGCTTGAAGTATTTTTTGATATCAAGGGAAATGATTTTCCCCTGGGCACCTGTCCTGGTTTAGTCACTCTAGGACAGCAGCCCTCGTGAATCACATTGTACTAATCCCAACTACAATCCTAAATAGCAACAATGCAGGTTCACTCTCAAGAGTCATATTTAAAATACAAAGAAGGCAGAAAAAGACAGTGTAGTGGCCTCCAAATGTATGTGACACACATTCTTCATTTCTGTATTTCTACTTTAAAAAGGTTTATCTAAGGTTTATGTCTAGCTGCCTGTGAGCCATCCTACCATCGCTTCTTTCTCTTCACTTTGAAAGAAAAGACAGTAAATATTAACTCATTAAATAATGCAAATTTGATTAGGATGTACAACAGGAGGAACAGTGAGATATAGCCAAGAAAAAGATCCTTATAAATCCAGAGTTACCACAAAGTGATTTTAAAGAACTGGGATTTATTTATTTTGCAAAGCAGAGAAGTCTTTAGTGTCACTTACAGAATTGGCATCCTATTAGCTGGGAACCTGTCCTAATTTACTCCTGTCAAAATCCTAGACAATGGTTTGATCTGTTTTAAATAAGATACAGGTGGTTGTAGAATTGAGTTTGAATTTAGTAAATAGCTGCTGTTTTTCCATTTCATTCACTGATGCACTTATTTTACTACAGTTGTTACCCCATCATGCTTGATGTGTCTGCTCTTGAGTTTTGTCTGTGTGAAGAAATTCATGGCAAAGGAGTAACTGACATGCAGACTTTGGGGTTATTTTATTGTAATGTACTTTAAAGACTGAAGACTGATTTAGAAATAACTGATTTTAAAATTATCTGCTTATTGTCTTTGAGTTTTTTGACTGATACGTTTCAAGCATCATCGGGTGCAGAAGACATTCTCTCACATTGTTTTTATATCTTTTTGCTTTAGAAATATTTCAAAGCAGTTTGGAAGTAATTTTTGTCAACAGTGAAGGTCTTTAGCAAGTACGACCTGGAGTGGTAAAAAAAAATCTTGTAGATAAATAGATAGATAGATAGAAAAATATCTTGTTTCGAAATATTTCAAAGCAGTTTGGAAATAATTTTTGTCAACAGTGAGGGTCTTTAGTAAGACATAAAGTGGTAGAAAAAATATCTTGTAACAACAGTGGAAAATTAAGGAATGTATAGCTCTCAAACTACAATTTGATTAGCACACAAAGACAGCCCTCAGACTCTTTATACACGCAGACAGTAAAAAGGCAGTATCTTTAATGTCATTGATGACTCATTGTATGCCAATAGTATTATGAGAAAAGTATGTTGAAATATGTTGATGTTCTTAAATTAGATGAAATCTTTCAAAATTAAAATTAATTTTCCTATGAAACTGATGCACATCATGGTGTTTTTCTATCTCCTGAAAAGTCACTAGTATTCAAATTAATTTAAATAATGCATATTGCATACATCAGAAGAGAATTGCTAAACCAAACAGTGAGTTTGTTTCCACACAGTTCAAAGACAAATGTGCGCAACAAATAGAAAATGAAAACATGCTTTTTTTAATAATTTTTTAAAACTCGGAAAGCAGTTATAAATTAAATCTATATAGCAATAATATCTACTAATATCTTAAGAAGCCTTGTTTCAAATAAATAAATAAATGTAGTAGGTAAATCATAATCTATTGATATGCATTTCTGGAAAAAATGAATGACATAGAGGTGAAAGCATAATTTATCAGCACTTATTTTCACAGTTCCTTCCAGAACATTTGTACAGTCTTGTCTTACCCAGAATTAACACACAACACTTCCTTTTGACAGCCCAGTATTAGAACTGTCTTGCTCCTTTTCTACTGACCGTTGATTTCCTCAGAATTACCTCTGCTGGTTTTGACTGGGATAGAGTTAATTATTTTCCATAATTGCTAGTAGGAGCTATGTTTTCACTTTGTGCTGGAACCAGTATTGAAAATTCAGGGATATTTTTGCTACAAGCTAATTTTCTAACAATAAGCTGTCCATGAGCCAGCGGTGTGCCCTGGGGGCCAGGAGGGCCAATGGTATCCTGGAGTGCATTAGGAAGAGCACTGTCAGCAGGTCAAGGGAGCTGATCCTGCCCCTCTATTCAGCCCTGGTGAGGCCACAGCTGGAGTGCTGTGTCCAGTTCTGGGCTCCTCAGTACAAGAGAGACTTGGAGCTCTTGGAGTGGGTCCAGTGGAGGGCAACAGAGATGATTAAGGGACTGGAGCGTCTCTCTCACGGGGAAAGGCTGAGGGAGCTGGGCCTGTTCAGCCTTGACAAGAAATGACTGAGAGGGGATCTTTTCAATGTCTGTCAGTAGCTGACAGGAGGGTGCCAAGAGGAAGGATCCAGGCTCTGCTCAGTGGTGCCAAGCAGCATGATGAAAGGCAACAGGCAGAAACTGATGCACAGGAAGTTGCCTTGAACATGAGGAAGAACTTCTTTACTTTGTGGGTGACTGCCCAAAGAAGTCATGGAGTCTTTTTCTTTGGAAACACTCAAGAGCTGTCTGGATGCAATCCTCTGCAATTGTGCTCTGTGATGACCCTGTGTGAATGAGGAGGTTGCAGCAAATAATCCCTTTGAACCATTCAGTGATTCTGTTATCACCAAGCAGTGCTTATGAAGAGTCAAGGTCTTTTCTGCTCCTCACAGCACCCCACCAGTGAGTAGGCATATGAAGCTGGGAGGGGGCAGATCCAGGACAGCTGACACGAACTGGCCAAAGGGATGTTCCATATCATATGGTATCATAGTTGCAAATAAAGGTGGGGGAAGAAGGAAGAGGCAGGGGAACATTGAGAATACATGTTTGTCTTCCCAAGTAACCATTACATGTGATGGAGCCTGGTTTTCCTGGGGATGGCTGAACACCTGCCTCAGAATGAGAGGTAGGGAATAAATTCCTTATTCTGCTTTTCTTGTGGTCATGGCTTTTGCATTACTTATTAAACTTTCTCTGCCTTAACCTACAAATTTTCTCACTTTTACTCTTCTGACTCTCTCCTCATCCCACCTAGGAGGGAGAATAAGTAAGCAGCTCTGTGTTCCTTAGTAGCCAGCTGGTGTTAAACCAGTAAAATATACCAAAATATCAGACATGGATAATTTTTATTTCAAACTAAGGAAAAATAATAAATACACTATAAAAATAACAAGCAGTAACTTTTCATGGGCAAATGAAAACAGACAGCCAGTTTCTCAGTAGCATTTGATATATTGCATGAATCTCAACACAGCCAGTGGAACTTTTGACAATATTACTGTGCAACCTTTCTGTCTGTAGAGAGGATGAATATTAATTTTTTTTCAGGTATGGATGCAGTTACAGGGACCATCTTAACACCACAGAGAAAGCAGAAGTTGTGAGGCTCTGAAATCTAATGAGGATAGTCCAGAATTTTGGTTTTTTTCAAGGCACAGCAAGAACTACCACAAGCCAAAGTGGCTTTCCTGTACCACAGAAAGTGGCATTTTTCTTCCATGAACTAAATGAGACCAAAAGTTTCAATCAGAAGTACATCTAACAGTTTTATTCTTAAGAACAGGAGATGTGCTCTGGTTTTACATTGCATATGACATTAACATCTCACTGACTTTGTCCAGGAATATCTAAATGTTTCTAGCAGCCTTGAGTAGATATTTTTTTTCTAATGGGTTGGATTAGACCAAGGAGCCTGGACACTGGTAAATTATGTAGTATCACAACATTTATCATGCCAAACTCTGCACCGACTCTGCAGGCTCCACATCAGGGACTAGAAGTTTTTCTCTGCAACACTGATTTTGTTTATGATCAAAACCTGCATCTCCAGAGAACCTTCTTCAGCTTTAAGTTTTAAATAACTTCAGTGTTTTAATTTCTCTTCCTCATTCTAATCTGGGGTTAGGAAGGAATTTCAGTAGATGTGAGAGTGTCTGGTGCTTTCACAGAAAGAACACTATGTTAAGAAGTATACAGAAATGTCAGGAAGGAAAACAGCTTATTTGCATCTTATTTGTTACTATCAGCATGTGATTAAATGAAGACTTAAAGAGACAGAGTTTCACGTTGTATTTACTAGATTGCTGATGGTATGGCACGATGCTTCCATCTCACCCTAGCCTGACATCACCTGAAATCAAGTCGAAGGTGTTGCTTAGGAGCTTAAGTGTCAGTAGTTCAGCTATATACAGTGTAGGATATAGCAGTCCCAGATAATAAATAAAATGGTAAAAACAGATGGTTCTTAGATTGTGCATGCCCTGGCTGGGCTTTCTTGGCATAGAACAAGAGATGGTATTGATAATTTCTGATTTACTGTCCAATGTACCATGACAAAATAAGAAATATTGATTAAGTTTATTGGAATTATGGGAAATATTTTATATCCAAATATAGGAGATAATTATTTGGGCCTATTATAGGAAAGGAGCATTTAGATTTCAACACAGGGCATTGGTGCTCTCAGTCAGAAGGAGAATTTTGTGCATGGAGACCCAGGTAGATCTGAAGTAGCTTAGTTTAGCGAATATAAGGAATGTGAAGGCTCTTGGTTTTGTGCAGATGGTTGTGTATAGTAAAACCCAAGGGAGCTACTTTAAGCTTTGCAAGGTGATTTCATAGACTCCTCTACAGGGGCCTCTATCTCAACAGTTTGAAGTCTTAGATTTACATATTTGCAGGTGAAATGGTTGATTCTTCAAGAAAATTTGACCTAAAGTAAATAAATTAGGTGCAAACTGATATATATGATGGTCTTATTTTTCTGTTTTTCTTACAATTATGATATTTCTAAATAAAAACATATTTAAACATAAAAATTCTTGGGATTTTTAAGGTTTCTTTTGCCTTTAACTGATCCTTATTCTGTGGCAGTATTGCACTCTCACTATTGTGTGACCATAGTCAGTCACATTCACAAATTGAATAGTAAAATATGAAGACAATTAATGTGAGCAGAAGGTTTAAAAGTAAGTCTGAAGCCTTTTTAGAAATTTTCTCATGGATGAGTCTCTCTTTAAGAAGGAAACAAAACCTACCCATTAATAGATGAAGTAATTCCATTGGCATTCTGCTGCACCCAGCTGTAAGAAAAGCTTGCTTCTTACTTAGCAAATGCTTTCTTTTGCTTTCGGCTCCCAACAGTTGCTTTCAGGCCTTGGGGCTTTCATTAAGGTGTCTGAGAGGGACTGAAATGTTTAAATTATATGCCTGAAACTATCAAAGAACTTCTCCAGTTCAATTTTCTACTGTGTTCCCAGCAGCTGGGATGAAGCAGTGACTGTATTCTGAGGTACCCTTCTCCATCAGAAGTGAATTGGAACAGAAACTAAATCAGTGGTGATAAGTAAGTTCAGCTCTTGTTCCTATCTATTCGAACTTCATCATAAAAATCCCAGCACAACAAGGCTTATAACATAAGATTAAAGACTACAAAAAGGACAAGGGAGAATGTATGGAAAAACATGTTTAAATTGGCCTGGAGAAAACCAATTTGTGGCTGTTGCTAACCTTTGGAAAAAAATCCTAAAAATATTAGAGAATTCAAAAATAAGTATTTGAATGATAAAATGTTCAATCTGTCAATAAACAGTTGAATGAAAAAAGATGTGAAAATGTAGAGCTAAGGGCTGCCATGAAATCACTCTTTCAATAAATGTATAGAAGAATTAGTGACAACTTTATGTTATGAAGCCAATACTTAAACTGAAACACACAATCCTATAGTCAGTGTAGATGGCAGTATTCAGGCACAAAAACTAGGTAGAGGTACTGCCTGTGCAAGTCTGTTATTTAATTCATTTTAACAATGAATTTTATTTTGCCCATTATTTCCTTGTCCAAGTCATCATAGACACCCAATGGTGATTACTGCATACATTTACAAAAAGATTGGACTTTTAATTTGTTTTCTTGTTTTCATTTTGTACATGGAAGCATAGACTAAACCAACAGATCCAAAGGAGATGTGTATGTGGATCCATAAGAATGATTTAGTCAGTAATGACTATCTTCAGGAGAATACTGTTCTTGCTCTGGCTCCATTGACTATATTGAGTCGGTATCCATTGACATTAATGTGGCCCAAGATATCTGCATTACATGGAAAAAAATGTATTCAGGCATGTAAATGTTTGGTTTAGTCTCAAACTTTATCCTAACACAGCAGACTAAACCACAGCAGATGCAAACTGAAACTCCCAGTTCAGTCTGTGCAAGTATCAAAGCAGACTTACCTGTCTATTGACAGGCTAAGAGGAAGATGACTTTATCTGGCCAACTCCTCCTGACAGATCAATCCTCAGTTGTTTTATCAGATCCTTACAGAATATTAAGGTAAATGAATGAGAGGCCTGCAGTCAGCTCCCGTGGGGTGATGGGGTAATTGATTTTACAGTTAGATTTCAAGACCAGGACAAAAAGGTGCCTTGAATAGATATTTTGCACAAAGGAGTCTAATATAGAGTTTATGAATTAAAGATATACCTAAGAGGTTTGACCTATCATTTCTTCTGACTGCCTTTTTGAGTGTAATGTCATTCCTTGTAATCACTGAATTTAATATTGGTGCATTTTATAAGACAGATAATATCCCTTCTGTAAACTTTTGAACAGGACTGAATATAGCACAAGTTCAATTTATTACAGTTACAGCAGTGAAAAAGCAGAATGTTGGTCTTGTTTAAACTCTAAGTCAAAACATATCTGAGATATTCATCCATCCGTGGGAATATGGTAACACCTGTCATGACCTCTTCTATTGTTGTTTAACAGGGGAAAGACTGGCACTTTCAGGAGTTGAGTTAATCTGCAACTGGAATTAATCACTGCAGAGCAAATCAAAATTCGACATTGCTATCTAATATCAGAAAAAATGCCACCTGAGAGAAACTGTGTTGAAGGCATCGGATACAAATCCGGCCTTGTGAATCTAATTGACTCTTTTAGGAAGTTGATCTAACTGGATTTTTAGATTTTCCAATTCCTGTTGATGTTAATATTGTTATTAATATTGTTCTCAATAACCGTGTTGCTTTAATCAACAACACAGGTAATGCATAGGGAATAATATTGTCTCAGATTCATCACGACACAGACTAAACAGGAAATATTTGGATGACTTTGAAAGCTCATTGGGAGAAAATATATATACATACCTTATTTATCTTTTGCTTTGACTGGTCCTGCTTCTGATTTCTCCTGATACAAAGATACAGGATTCTTTTGTGCTTAATGAGCAAAAAAATTATCTTTGGAAGGAATGAAGCTCTCAGTTAGAGTCTGTAGCTTATTGTTATTCAAAGTTCAAATTTGCTCACCTTTTTTAGTTACACAAAGAATGACATTTGGTCTAGTTCTTTGTAGCTGAGTTTTGTTGACTCTTGGAAGATGTAATATACAGAAAACAAAGATGTACTCTCAGCTTTTGAGGTTTTCTGACTTATCCCAGGGCTCAAGCCTGTGAGCAAACCTGACCACATATCATGTTCAATCAATGTGCTTGAACCATTTCCCCCTTATTTCATAAAATATATTAATCTGATGTTTCTGAAGTAGGAAATTGGTGACAGTAGCAAGCAACCATCTCTGTTCAAATTAAGCTTTGTTTTCATTTCTCACAAAAAATGCTTTTCCTGTGATGGACACCACACACATATCTGTTGGTGCTGTATGTGATACCTCTGGCTGCAGCACTTATCCCTCCAGATCTCTGTCAGCACAGCAAGTCTGCAGCAACAGCTCTTTCAAAACCTTCTCTCCAGACTCTCCTTCGAAATTCCCAGGCAAGCTTCATGCAAAGAATTGGTTATCTCTTGGTCCTGTCTGTAGATGGTGAGATATAAGTAACTGTATGCTGAAGAGTGGAGTGAAAAGTCATAGTCAGCTATAAGGTAGGGAGAAAGAAACCCAGTGTAGTGGGTCTATAACCAGTAAACATTGAAGTTCCATAATTTTTATTTAAAGATATGAGATTTAGGACTTTTTACAAGCTACAGTAACATAAATTTAGCTTTTATATACAACAGTCGTTAACTGTCTGTGCTTTGTAGTCAGTAACTGTTTAGTTTTCAGATTTATGCAATTCATGGACTTCAAACTGCGCATGCATGCTCCTACATATGTCTTTTTACTTTCCTGAAAACTTTGCTTCTCATTTATAGTGTTGATTCCAAGAGAAAAAGGTGATAGAAGATTACCAAATTTTCTTCTGGAGGGAGAAGCACACAATATTTACATTCGAGAAACAAGTTCTAGAATGTAAATATTCTGGTTTTTTTTCATTGCGCTTCCACACAGGAAAATGCCTTAAAATCTGGGTTTTTAAAAAAAAACAAACCCAAACAACCCTATGGAACCCTTACCTTGGGCTGTACTCTCACTCTTGTGCTTAAAATATAATATTTTCAGTTACTTCAAGTGTTTTTGCCTCACACATAGCCATTAAGAAAGTCTTGGCTATGTATAACCCCATTATTCAGGAAAAGAAGATAAAGAAAGGAGGAACTAGGGGGACACAATCCAATGGAGTGAGATAATGGTCATATTTTCATACCATAAAAAGAAGACAAAATGGAGTAAGAGCTTGTGGATGCTGGCATCTCTTAAGACCAATCACAAAATATCTGGCTTCCCCAGGTATTATATCTTAGTTGAAAAAAATCATTCTCTAATGATCATGGAATCTGGTCCATGAGCCTGGACCAATTTGACAACTAGGAATCTGTGGAATTTGGGTTTTGCTGGTGTGAACCAGTGTCCAGTAAGACCTGTTATACTGGGAATGACTTTGCAGCTAAATCTGCAAATACCTCTCTGTTGATATGAGCAATTCTGTTAGGCTGAATATGAATTCCTCTCTTTTTGGCTCGTCCTTGCCAAGTTCTGTCTCTTCAGAGAGAAAGACAGACCAAAACATGCCATTAGTACCTGTGCTCCTGACAACTGAGTTGCTAATTTCAGGCACAGAGGTATTCAACCTGTCTTGGTGAAATTAGGTTTGACAGTCAAACAGGAATTCACACCTGACCAAAAAGATACCTTTACTGCACAATATGTTTCAAGGCTTTCCTGCTTAGTTCATCCATAGCCATTTATCAGTCATGTGGGGAGGTCATACACAAATCCCTGCTAAATAGAAATGCAAAGTATGGAATTGCAGGGGTATGAAGTCTCACAAACAAGGATACATAGAGCTGGCCTCTCCTCCCTGAAGGTAGAAGAAGACTTCATTCCCTTTATATCTTTTAACAGTAGGACATTCATAGACCTAGTTACATTTCATATTTCCTGTTACTTGGCCAATTACTGTTGAATTATGCTTCTTACTGGGGGATCTGCCATTTGATTATCAAGGCCCATTTCTTAGGCCATCTGACACTCATTCAAGGAAAAACGAAATTTCACAAAAATTCTTAAATTTCTAGATTTTAGCTCATTATTTAAGAAAGTAAAGTGAACACTGCATTTTTTTTCTTTTTCTTTTTTTTCCCTTTTTTTAAAAAAATAATTTCTGCCTTAAAGTGACAGGATGAGTCTTTGGAAGAGCGCTAGGAGGAAAACAAGTTAATTTTTTTCTTGGCATCTTCATGTATTGTCAGCACTAAAATTTCTTTACGCAAACACAACACCTGACTTCAAAAATTCTATTAACCAAATATTTGTCATTTTATATTCACTACTAGAACTGAGGTTTAGCAAGAAATTAATATTTTTTCCTGTATGAGTATACAATTAGTCAGGCTAGAAAAAAATTACAAGACCTCTCAGAAAAACTATTGTTGCTCCATATGTTCCTGACTTATTTTTCTTATTTAAGGCCTTGATTTCAACCTTGTTCCAGTGCAGGGTACGATTAGGATTGTAAATAAAGTGGTAGTTCAAAGGACTACTTATTTCAAGAGCAGAAACTTCAATATGTTTTTATATAGTCTGAAATATGAATTGTTAATCGAGCTAATCTGCTCAGCAGTATTTATGCATAGTTATTTATCTTGTATTTGAAGCTTGAGATTGTAAAGATACTTGTCTCCTGAACTTTCTGTATAAGAGTCCTGGTTTCTTGAGTGAAATCCACTGGACCAATTGATGCACATTGGAAAAACAGGATTTGAGGTTTAGAAAGAAGAAGAAGATTTGAATTTAAGTTGCTTTCAAGTGGTCATGGATAGTCGAAACATAATCTCTCTTAAAGCACTGTTTTCTGTCTTTTGTCAGTTAGCAAATTCACATATGTTTCCATTAAGGACTATAAATATTTTAAATTTATACTATTTTGTGTCTGCTTCCAAGAGTTACATGCTCCTGTTTGGTCTTTCATGCATCACTTTTTTTCCTTGTTCAGTTTAAAAAAATTCATATAACCACGTTTGGCATGGACAATTGCACATTGTTGTGAAATCAGCAAATATATAACCATCTGATATTGCATCATGTTAATGGCATAGAAAATGCTGGAGTCACCATACACCAAAAATAAATACAGAAAAGTCTGTGTTCAAAGACAAAAACGTGTTTGGGAATCATTTGACATTTAAGCAAGAAGATGTAAGGCTTCCTTAGAGTCAGATATACCCTAAAAATCTAGAATGTAGAATAACAGAAGATAAGAAGTTTACTGCGAATACACTTCAAGATGGTGGAAAAAAAAATCTTTATTATCCTGGATTTGGCTGTACTGTTGTCTAAAAAAGTATTTAGAATTGGTCCTTACACCCTATAATCAATGATGAATGTATGTATTACAGAATAAAAAGATATTTAAAGAAAAAAGATAGTTGTAAGTTTGGGGTTTTTTCCTCCCCCTTCAATTTTTCCAGTTGTGAGTGTGCACTTCAGTCACATATTGAATCTTCCATCTTCTTGTGTCAAGTAAAAAAACAAAATATCTTTTCTGTAAGACCTTGCAATAAACATTTTCTAACACATTTGTCTAGTGTAGAAAATCCACCAGAATCTAGTGGTTGGTACTTTCGGTGCTTCTGTCTTGTAGATGAAATCAGTAGAATTTGAGGGGTATTCTGAGAACTGATTTTCAAGAAAGATGAATCTTTAATTAGACTTCTTAACTGGCTTCCCTCTTCATTTGGATTACTGTTGTAGACATCACTGTACAGGTTTCAACAATCCTTACATTTAGACACTTCTAGGATTATATTTACTCCCAAATTGCATCATCATGTGTGAACTGAGGACACAGTACCTGTTACAGTAAAGACTGCATGCAGTTAATGAGTCTGTAATTATATAGACATCATAAATGATATTGATACTTCATGCAGTGAAGTAATGTAATTAAAACTTTTGAATTTCTGCTTTCTGAAGTGGAAGCTAAGATAATTAATGAAGCTTAGTTTGGAGGCCAGATCTCTCTAATCAATAAGATCATCTGGATTTAATTTTTCATCTTGCTCACTAGCCCAGCCCTTATTCAAATGAAATTGATAGAAAAAAATTGTGATGTCTAAAAAATTTATTTCGATGTTAAATATGTAATGAATGGCCACTCTGGTGACAGTAGGAAACATTGCTTTAAGACTCTATTAAATATAATTTGACAGATGGATTTAATTATGAGCATTGTTAATGGTTGATATAGAAATCACGCTGCACATAACTCATTTTAGAAAGCTCAAAATGGGGATCCAAAGAACGAAAATAAGAATGAACTACATTAGAAATATTTGGGTTTCTGAGAGCATGAGAGGGATGTGTGATCCCTCCCAGAACAAAATGTTGTGGATTTCCAAATGATGATGTTTAGAATAACACACAAAGAGCTCCCCAATCAGCATATTTTTAATGTGTTTGTTCCTATGACAGATGACTCCATGCTGAAAGCTGGAAAAAAAAAAATTAATCAGCTTAGGAATCTACGGCAGATCTTCCATTTGATTAATACAGTCCATGTTTCTTAAAAAGAAGAGTTATCTATTTATTTAGTGTTCTTCTCTCTGTTTTTCTCTTCCTTCACCTGCTGGCAATGCTCTTCTAATGCACCCCAGGATTCCATTGGCCTTCTTGGCCCCTAAGGCTCACTGTTGGCTCACAGCCAGCCTGTTTTCCACCAGGAACCAACCCCAGGTCCTTCTCCACAGAGCTGCTTCTCAGCAGGTCGACGCTCAGCTGGCTCTGGTGTATAGGGTTGTTCTTCCCCACGTGCAGGACCCTGCATTTGCCTTTGCTGAATTTCAGGCTGTTCTGTGGTGTGAAGAACAGAGACAGGGTTTAGAAGATGAAGGAAGCCTGAGAGAAAATGGCATAAAGCTGTTAGAGGGAAAATCAAGATGTCTGTGAAGGTAGAAAAAGGAGAGATTTAGCAGAGAGACTGAACAGATTTATCAAGGATGAGCATATGTAAGAAAATCAATTAAAAATGAACAAAAAATTGTAAATGAGGTAACATATTCATTATGTAGCATATTCTACATAATGCCTGTTGGGGTACTGCAGCGTTTGAGTCACCAAAGCCACAAACACAGAGTGCATGCCTGGTTTTTCTAAAGTATTAAAATTTTCTTAGGTCCAGTGTATCTTTATTGCAAACATTTTGAACAGCTCTGATTGCAGATAATTAAAGCTGTTTTTTTGGTTACAAATAATCAAAATAATCATGTTAGAAAAACAATTCTCTGAAGCAGCATTGCCTGACCTGGTTTTCTTTGCTGCTTTTTTGTAAGCAAAAGAATGACATTTATTCTTCCATAATAAGACCTTCCATGTTAGAAAAATTACTGGCTTGACCACTTATTAATAAAAATAATCTTGGTAGAAATTATCACAAGAACGTACATGCAGCACTTGAAAAGCACAGTTAACAACATTTTCTTTTATATGGCATAAAATTTTCTCTGATACATGGTTTTGATTGTGCTCAGTATAATGGGGCCTGATTTTAATTGAGTTCTGGGCAATATCGAAACATGGATACATAATGAAAATAATAACATAACTTCTATGCTATTTTTCTTTTTGAATGCTCCTAAAAAGAATGTCTCATAAAGTACTTCTTAGGTCAGATCTCTGCAATGGGCATTGCACTATCCAAAATCATATCTTTCAGGTCTTTACTTCCCTATGTTTAAAATTTGTGAGAGATCATCTCTGCGCTACTTAAGGACTTCAGAGGTAAATGGATGTAAATGAATATAGAGGGAATCTAGGTTTGTCTATGTGGTTTCAGGGCAGGGTTTTTCTGGACTGAGGTTGTTGTCAAGACTGTATTCAGAGGCTTCGGCAAACACTGAATTGGGCTCTGCAAGGAACAAAGTGGATGTGTTAGCAGATCTCTGCACAAGTCTAGGCAGAAAATCTAACATCCTTAGTTTCCTCCCTAAAATGGTCTTCAAATAATTGTGACCTCTCTCTTCTTTGTTCTAGAAAAAAATATTGTTGGTCAAACCCTCTCTATTAATTTGTTTTATTTAGGGAAATTTCAAACTGCTAATGAAGAACATTAGCCTGTTGAAACATTCCTTTTCAGCATGCATACAACTTAAGACACACTATTGTTCAGAAGGCTGCCATGTACTCTAGGCCTGTTTTGGTGAACACACATTCCACTGGATTCCGGTAATTATCTTAAATTTTCAAGTTTCTTAGTATGCATGCATCTAATATTACACCCACCATATCAATATAAGCAAAAATATAGTACACCTTATATATAAAACCAACAACTTATCATAATAATTAAAATCCTAACAATCTAATTAAAACCAACAACAGCTATTACTAACCTAGATGCAGTCATAGTACAAATTATTACAGAAAAATATTCCTTAATAATAGTATTTTTAAAAAAATTGTGAAAAAAACCCTTACCAATAACTATGTCTTTTCTAAAGTCCCTAGCGATTCTAGGCTGACAATACCAGTGTTCCTGGTTTACAGACTAGGTGGGATGCCACACTGAGTTGTCAATATCCTGGCTTAACTTCAAGAACTATCCTTCCTCATGCAGTGCCTACTTACATTTGCAAAAGCTAAAAAGCTAAAAAGTCATGACAAGCTCAGACAAATCCTAAGACCTTACACTATCAGATAAGCACAAGGCCTGCAGCCTTTATTAGTACTGACAAAAGACATGTTTGATAAGCTACACTAGTACACAGCAAACATATCACTTCTATCCCAGTGTGTCCAACAAGCTTTTTGGTATAATGCCATTAATAAATATGTTGCCAAATGATTGCTCTGAAAAGTAACAAGCATATTTACAATCAGATAATGGACTGGTTGGTAACCACATTAGTTAAAGGCTTGAAACTCTCTGAATTGTATCTCAAGAATTAACTGAAATTGTGCAGTGAATGCTCTTTTAATCTGGAAAAGGTACTAGCATGTGAGTTTACGGTTGCCTGATATTCTCATTGTTCTGACAGAGATTCCAGAAATACATATCTACAAATCTTTACTGTATGCAGTGCATATTGCAATTTAGAGGGGTTTATCTGTGACATAATGCATTTATTTTATTAGAAAACAATATAGGATATTGTGTCCTGGACATTCATTCTTACTTATTTGTGATGACCTAACATCTTTTGCAAGATTTCCAAGAGAAGACTGGAGAGCTATTGTCTATATATATTATTATCCAAAGCCACAGACATTGAATCTGCTTGGAGGAGGTATTGTTCTGTTTGTAACATTGGTGATTTCCCTTAATCATTTGCAATATTGAAAGTTCTAAAAGCACAGCAGACAGTCTCCAAGATCAATACAAATATCTCAATGCTGATGAAAAATGAACAATGAGATATTTTACACCTTCTGAAAAGAAGTCCATCCCTTTATATTTGTGTACTTGCACACATTTTGTTCAGCACTTCTTGTCTCTTACATGCTTTCTGTGCACTCAAAGTGCTATGTACTTTTATTGCTAATCCTGAATCTTGTAGTTTTACGTTCATCTCAATTGATAAGAAAACTCAGGCCCTAAATACTGCTGGAATTATAATTAAATTACTTTTTTACTATTCTCAGAGTATCCAGGTTGATGAACAGGATAAAATCAAAATAATTTTGTATTTAAAAAAAAAAATCCATGTAATGAAAAAATATTTCATCCTGATTATGTAATGAATTTTCCCCAAAGTACAGGGCACTACAACATTTCTTATGCCTAAGGATATTAGTACTTTCTTGAGTATTTTTTTTTCTGAAGCCTTTAGAGTTTTTACTTGGGCTTATTCATAAAGTTAAAAATTCATAAGATCACTGTTAGTTGAAAAAATGTTGTCAGTGCTTACCAGAACTTGATATTGGTATACCTAAAAGGAGGTTTGGACAGAGAAAATCTCCCTTTGTGAATGCTATCCGGAAATCTGAAGAGTTATGTTAAGGTTGGGAGTACTAGCCCTTTATAGCAAATTTTCTGTTAAAATAGTGAGCTACATATAATATAAATTTTGTCTCTGTCAGTGTGATCTTTTGATATGCTGTCTAGCTTTGAGATGTGGTTCCAAAAGAATTCAAAAGCTGGACATCTGTCAAAGTCCCAAGTTAATCAAAATGTGGAAGAGTTTTCTTCTACTAAATTCGTGGAAACCATGTTTCTACAAATAGTCATTACTTCAAGACTTTAAAAAGTTCTTGAAGAAGTGCATTAGGAAAGATGCTCCTTTTATTTCTTTCCTGATTACACTGACTCAGAAAAATTAATTGTGTCTGCTAGTACTGCAAAATGTTAAATTCTTGCTAATGTGATGATATTTAAGCTGAATTTGACAAGCCTCCTTGAAATGTCTTCCCAGAATATGTTATCATAAGAATCCATTACTTATTTGGTATGATCAGGACTAAAATAAATACATAACATACTATAAACAACATATCATTTGCAACCAATTATACACAACAAAAGCAATAAAACATGACATTTTACACCATCATGGAGGAAAGACAGACAGTTTTATATTGAGCTTTCATAAGAATCATGCAAGAAACAAAAATCAGCAAAGAGCAGAAAGTGGATTCTGAATATGCTCAATCACTTGTTTAGCTGAACAGTAACACTAATAAAGTTTGAATTTTACTAGGACAAGTACATTTCTTAGAATTCCATAAATAAATTAAAGGTGAAGAATCACTGTATAATGAAAGTAATTTCATTAACAAGTCTCACTAGAAAAATGGCACATCATCTAACATTCATGTATTTTTAGTATGACTAGATAATAGATGCAATGAAAGAAACAAGTGAAAACCCAAATATATATGAGGAAACCAAAACCCTGTTAATGAATTTTACATGATAAAGAAGTGAGTTAGCTATTAAGGTTCTAGACCCCATTTCTGAGCATGAAAAAGAGTGGACTATAATATGACTTTCTCTTAATATTTTTTTGAAATATATTTCTGTGAGTAGTGGTACACATAAAACTGAGGAAAAGGAATAGACTGGATAACACCTTGAAATTCCTTCTGGATATGTTTTGCAATAAAATGAATGCAAACTGAGATTTGACTAGGATATGAGAAAAAAAACTGTAAAGAAAATTTAAGTTCTGGAGATATTTGCAGAGAACAGTCTTCTCTTGATTATACATTTTGATTCATTCTGTTCTTTTGACTTTACTCAAGCGATACAACTGGCACTGACTTACTGAAGCTGATCAGAATTTTACTAAATAGTCATAGAATCATAGAATCATTTGGGTTGGAAGAGACTTAAAGATCATCTATTTCCAATCCTGTCATGGACAGGGACACCTTCCACTAGACTAGGTTCCTCAAAGTTCTATCCAATGTGGCCCTGAACACTTCCAGTGATGGGGCATCCACAACTTCTCTGGGAAACATGTTCCAGTGCCTACCACCCTCACAGTAAAGAACTTTTTCTTAATATCCAATCTAAACCTACTCCCTTTCAGTTTAAACCCATTGCTCATTATCCCATCACTCCATGCCTTTGTAAAATGGCTGTCTTCTGTTCTCTTATAAACCTATTTCAGTATTTTTCTAAGGTCTCCCAAAAGCCTGCTCTTCTTCAGTTTGTACAATCCCAACTCACTCAACCTTTCCTCAAAAGGGAGGTGCTCCAGCCCTTTGATCTTCTTCATGCCCCTCCTCTGGACTCACTCCATATTCTTTCTATGTTTGGGGGCCAAGATCTGGACACAGTACTCCAGGTGACATCTCACGGCAGTGGAGTAGAGTAGGGGGGAAGCCAGCAATCCCCATAATACCTTCTTTCTCTTAAAAAGCAGGCAGTGGCTTCCAACTTTCTCACATTGCTATTTCATTGTAATGAGAATGCAGACCAGAATGCAATTCCAAAAAAATTGGAATGTCAATTTGCTTAAAAACGATGTGCTCCCATTCTGCTGTCATCAGGTGTTAGAGGAGAAAGAGTGAACAATCTTTGCAAATGCAGCTAGTAATGTAGATAAATAATGGATACTGCTAGTGGCCTGAATGCATTTAAAGAATCCCAGCTGCTCCACTCAGTGTTTAATAGTCTGGAGGTGCAATTTCTTGCTACATAAATATTCAATATATTCCTACAGCCTTGCCACATAGGTGTAAACAGCAATCAGCATAAAGAGGGACATAAATGTTTATTATAGGCTTCATTTTAGCTAACAGTTGCTTCGTGAAAAGGCTGAAAGTTAAGGTAAAAAAAGGTGACTCGGGAAAACTTATCAATGACAAAAAATGCTATGAAAGCAGCTTCGTATATACAAGGACTTTATATGCAGGAGATTTGTTCCAGTTATTGCAAGAAAGAGCCAGTTAGCAGTATACTTACATCGAGGCAAGTATCTCGTGATGGATGGAAAGCTAAAGTTTGATATGTATTTTACACATCAGATATGACTGATTCTTTACACTTAGAGTTGGCCATTTTTTCTGTAATTTTCCAAAACTCTTCCTTAGTATGCAGCTTTGCAGTAAACTTTGTTTATGCTTAGCCATGTAAGATGTAATATTTTCACAAATCATAAATATAGTGTAATGTCAAATTAGCCTTAAGAAGAGCACATTCAAGCAAAGCAAGCTGAGCATTCCCTTTTTTTCCTGTTCAGCAGATCCCAGTTCAGTTAAAGCAGAAGGAGAATGAAATACAGCTTCTCTCTTGATACCTGCATACTAAGGGTGACCTTTATTAATTTTATTAGAAGTAGAGTTAGACAAGTGCAGCCTATGTTAACTGTTAACTGTTTTTATCTATCAACAAAGTCTCTTAAACTGTCCAGAGATACAGCTAAGTCACCTGCTTTCTGCTATAAGGAAACACTTTACAACTTTGCTACTCAAACTCATGTTACTCGATACAGCTGTTGGTGTAAGAGATCACTATCTTATCTGGGTCATTCAGCAGATCCAGAGTTGGTGTTGGGAAATATTCTCCTTTCCAGGACAAATTAATTTTTCAGAAATAGATGTTAAATTTTTATCATCATATTTTGGAATAAATAAATATTTTTTACAATACGGAGCAAATTATCAAAGCCCCACTTTCTATTAACATCCTTTTGACTCAATTTGAATGTTTTGTTCATTTCTCACTTGTTCTTCCATAGTAATCTTAGTCCAATATAATTTTCCCTTACATTAAGTATTGGCATCTTGTTACTTCAATGCGTAGCATTAGCATGTGTAGCAATATCCATGCTCACTTTGTGTAGGAGAGGGGAATACAGGTGAACTTGCCCCTAACAAGTAACAGCTGTGTTAATTACCCAATGCAGCCTCGCCCCTAATGAGGCACAGCTATATATATATATAATAAAGATAAGTGTGATAAAAGGGAGGGGGTTAGCTGGTGAGGGGAGAATCATGAAGGAGGAACCTTGAAGAAGAGGGACTGAGAGGCTCATGAAGAAGAAGGATCCTGAGGAGAGAGAATCACAGCTGTGAGGTCAGTCTGGGTCTGCAGTTAGAGCCTGTAGTTGGAACCTGCAGTCACAGTCTAGCTAGGTAAAAGCCTACATTCAGAGTCTGCAAACTAATCCATGCAGTCACAGTTTAGCAGGAAATAACTAGCAGTCAGAGGCTGCAAGGGAAACCTACAGTAGGAGCTTGCTGCAGCCGGAGTGAATGGTTAGAGTCAGGATGGCTGAGCTGTAAAGAGGAATAAACCATGGCCCTTTTCATGCTGTGATAAACAAGAAGTCTGTGTCTTGGCTCATTTCTGCCCTCTAATAAGAGGGCTGCTGCAACAACTGTGGAAAATTTGATTATCCTAATCCTAGAGAAAACAGACCTAAATACTTCTAATTTCAACTGATGAATAGAAGGACTGTGTCTAGAAGTACCGTGTCTAGAAGTTTGGTATGCAGCAGTGGCAGCAGCAAGGCACTGTCAGGATCAGCAGGGACAGGCTGTTCTACTAAAGCAAGAGCAGTGACACCTGGGTTTTATGTGTGCACATCGGCCCTACCCAGTCTAGGTTTGATCTGCACTGATCACATCTTCATGTTGATCTGCAGTGATTTTCTCCTTTGGCAGTTTAATTTCCTGCTCTCTCCTGTCTCATTAGTATGCATACATCTCTTCCTATGATATATACCAATGCCACATCACCAAGCCATTCTTCAATCTTGTTGCCCAAGACACTCCATTCTTTCACAGAGAATGGTATAAAAATTCAGTTCTTATCACAGAATCACGGAATCTCCAGGTTGGAAGAGACCTTCAAGATCATCGAGTCCAACCCATACTATAACACCTCAACTAGACCATGGCACCAAGTGCCATATCCAGTCTCTTCTTAAACACATCTAGGGATGGTGACTCCACCACCTCCCCGGGCATGCCATTCCAATACTTTACCACTCTTTCTGTGAAAAACTTTTTCCTAATATCCAACCTATACGTCCCTTGACACAGCTTAAAACTGTGTCCTCTTGTTCTGTCAGTTGTTGTTATGTTGATGAAAAAGCTGTAATTTTGGATCTAGAGCTATAAAACAAATGTTGACAATTTATACTGCTGGAGTTTCTGATTTCCTAACAATTGCTATCAAGAAACAAGTTTAAAATGGGGCAGCCATGGTGTGCCACAGGAACAGCAAACCATAAGCTTAGGTCTTTCAACATGGAAAATGTAATAGCTTTTCTTTCATTATTCCATGGAAATGATCTCTTACATGGAGTTTTTCTTAGCATATATGTTTATAATTTTTTTCTTAGGATGACTCTTAAAAATTAGAGATCAGGTCAAGATAATGGAGACAGGATTTCAATACAGAGTTCACCAAAGGTTTCAAAATATTCAGATTATGCCTTTGTATGAAGTTGCTACCAAGATTTTGGTAAGCCAAGGAACCTGGTCTGTGTTTGAGTGCCCATGAGATCAGCCTGTACAGCACCTAGCTTTATTTTGGAGTCAGATCTACTAAAAATCCAAATAACTTTAAAACATACCTTTAAACTCTACTTAAAGAATTAGAAAGATTTAGTGGGTTATTGTTGTAACATCTTTAGAATTTTATTGAATACAAAAGGCTTCTGAGAAGAAAGGGTTATTAGTTATTTTTCTGAAGTCAAAACACATTTGTACTTTACTAAGATCTGAGAATTTTTTCTGCCCATCTACCAAAACAGGGAGACTAATATTTTAGAGGTGATTCACAAGATTTACTGTGATGTAATTTCTAATAAAACATGCAGATCTTGTTTAAATAATAAAAAATAGTCTGTTTGGTTGAGATTTTGCAAGATAAATAAATTCTTGTATATCAAACATGAGATCAGCTTCAATGCAGAGAGGTAATACAGCCCGTAATAATTGTTTGGTTGATGTACCAGTGTATGTAGCTAAAAAAAAACATATGCATTATCATTACCCCTTAATGTCATCTTCAGCTAATGTTAATACAATCAATTATACCAGGCATCAATCTACTTCTTCAGTTCTCTGTGAAAACAGAAAAAGTGATTCTGAGGAACCCTGATAGAAACATTGGGTTTGTTTTTTTTTCAGCCCTAGAAATGTGCTGATATTCCTACACTTTTATGTGGTTTGGCATTTATTTTGTAGCAGGCATTTCCTGATCAATACATATAAACTCTCAGGTTTTTGCAGTTAACTTTTTTATTTTGTTTTGTCTTTCAGTTAACTTAATGGTAACTGTTCATTCTGTACAACACTGTCAATCTGAATAAGGTCCATGAGAGCTAATGGATTTTAAAAGCATTAAGAGCAAACACGGTCGAATAACAGCCAAGCACTTTAGTGTTGAGTAGATACTTAATTTCACCGCAGAGTGAGTGGTGATATGTTGAATGCCACTGAGAGATCTCACTGTCAAAATGAGAGAACTCGACAAGTTGAATAAGAATTAATCAGTAATTTTTCATGTATGGAAACTCTGTCTGTATTACAAGTATTTCTGATAGTTACATTTTTTCCTGCATTGTTATTTAAAATCAGATACATGTAGTTAACATTTTATTATACATAAAACATGTTTATACAAGAGAATTTTCTGAGTAAATTGATATGATACTGTGACTTTTAATATGTAATGACTGAGAAGAGAAGCATATAAATCCTTTACACAGACAAAAGTATTCTAACCAGGAACTGTTATAATTTAGCTTGCAGTATGACATGCACAAGAACATATTGGCAGTGTTGCTATTCTGAGGAGAAACCATGACTGAGTTTAGATGAAGTTACCCCTCACCTTTCATTCCGTGAGCTTGCTTTTTTTACTTTTCTAAAACAAAAACAAACAATAAGTAGATTTTATTTTTTTTAATCTGGTAAAAAATGAAGTCACATGCTGTTAATAGCAACTGTTTTTTCACTTCCTCATAAAAATACTGAGGCTGGCTGTAAATATCCTGACCATGTTTCTCACACAGTGGACACATTTATGAGATTTTACTATAGTGCTGTTGCCCACAGGTGTACCCTACAGGGACAGTTGTGCTTTTTGTTTGATAGTTTGGGACCAGGGAGCAACCATTAGTTTATCTCATAACCGTGTACACAGTCTCTCCACCTGGGGACTCATGGGGCTTAGCCTATGCAAGAGGAGAAGGATCTGCTCATCTCAGGGACCAGAGGGAAGTTCTGAGGTGGCCACTTTCCTCTGCCACATTTCATCCTCAGTCTTGCATGGGGAAGTCCCTAAGCCTGCAGTGTCCTGCAGAAACAGTGACAAGGGGACTGCAGATGAAGGCAAGATAATTGGTTGAACACGCAGGGCAGCACAGCAGAGCAATGCACCTTTTTTCCCCAAGTGCAGACAATCTAGACCACACACAACTCCTTAGTCACCTTGTGGGTCCCTTCCAGCTCAGGATATTATCTCATTCTGTGATCTCAGTATTGTTCAAAATTAGGCAGTTACTCCTTATTTTAGATGTCTTTGGGTGACCAAATGCTGCATAAAGGTAGAGTAACTTGTTTTATGTATGAAAAGGCTTTTCCAATAACTCCATGTCATAGTTTTCCCTTTGTATCACTTTGTATGTAGAGTGGAATATCTCTGGTATCTAATATTGAAAATCCAAGAGTGATTTGCTCCAGTGACATGACTGAGTGCTTATTGTTCTGTTGTTCTTCTGGATTTGGTTATCATTAGTCTTATTTGGATCTGATTACCTCAGGAACAACCTGGAAAATTACGATGCTAAGGAATCCACAACCTGTATGAATAGTACTTTTCTATTTTGACCTAAAAAACTAGTAGAATGTCCAGGATTGAGCAGGCATTAAGATTATATGCTCCTATTTTTTTTTTTTAATGTTAAAATCTTGAAATAATGGCTCTAGAAATGTCAAACTATTACCCTCTCTTTTTCCATGTGTTTGGTTTTTTTTCCTATATACAGTCTTATTTATGACCTAATCTAAATATGGCAAAAATCAGCAGTATCTTTTTCTCAGACCTTTGGCCACTGAGATGGATCCGGATTCCCTACTTAATCTACGTCCCATAAAACTTCAACAAGATAAAAACAAGAAATTTTTTTGTATGGTTCTCTCTTTCTGCAATATCAGACAACTGTAAAGATTGGGGTTTGACGGATTTATTTTTTTCTTCTAATGGAACATACATTAAAAAAAATGTATAAGTATATGCATCATAGTACAGTTCATTCTATATTTCAAGTCAAGAAGAATTTTGTATGATACAAATTTCCAGTCTTCCTCCTATTGCTCCAAAAGACTAAATATCCTTTTTAAAATTCCTCAGTCATCCCTGGCCCCAGAAGTGAGTATGGTAATGTGTTACTGACACAACACCTGCTCTGTTTTCCTCTACCCAGTTTTCCTGTGCTGCCTATGGTAGATGCACTCTGTGATACAAGCTGACAGCAATGCCCAAAGTAACCTCACTATCTATTAGAGTACTTCTAAAACATGCTGTAATCAGGAACAGAAAGTGTATTCTGTAGCACTCAATAGATCCACTAAGGCTTAAGTGCTTCTGCTTCAAAGTGTAGCCTTTTTACAGTAGAAAAAAAAATCCTCTTTACAACTGAAAAGCCGCTGTAGACTCTCCGGTGGTTAATGTGTTTCACACTTTAAACTGTGTACTGGTTTTCTCTGGGATAGAGTTAATTTTCTTCCTGGTGCATAGTATGGGCTATGTTTTATATTTGTGCTGAAACCTGTTGCTAGCACAGGGATATTTTCATTATTGCTGAGCAGGGCTTACACAGAATCAAGATGTTTTGTGCATTCCACACTACAACGAGAAGCTGCAATTAGATTAAATTTGTCTTTGAAAATCTTTACGTTCATATAAAGGATAAGAATGGTATATTATGGATTCAATGATTTCAATATAATGGTAAAGACTGATGAAATAGAATTCTTAATTACATATTACATGATTAGCTAAAGGAAATTTAAGATGCATTGAGCTTGGCTACTAACATGGGATCAGAAGGGTGGCTTTGGCAAATTAATGGGATGATGATTGTAATAGAACTGGTTTTGTTCAAAATATTTACTGGGAGTTTCTGGTTTTAGCAATGTCCTTACTATATTGAAATATGTAAGAAAAGTTTAGGGTAATACTGTATTCTTTGAAATCAACAGATGAATGGGTTGTCTTAAATGTGTGCTGATTAGCCTTTCAAGTTGCATTTTCCTATCATTTTTCCTTATGTTGACCAGACTCCTCCTCTCCCCTTCCTAGTCAGAAGTCAGAACCTACTGCTGAAAGATATTGAGGTCCTGTCAAAAAAAAAATAAAAAATCTGTGTTTTTGTACTCTCCATTCTTCTCCTTTTTTTGTTGTTGTCACCTCTCCCGTGCTGAAGCTAGTAGCGTTGTTCAGACTGTATAAATCCATGGATCTTTCCAGCCTAAGGGCGAGTTAGTCTCTTTGCTTGCTGAAAGTTTTATTTTCTAATAGAGGGGAAAATTTAGGTGACTCACTCTTCAGCCCAGTATCCATGGGGGGAGGACAGGAACAACAAAGAAGACAACATCTGTGGCCTTGAGCCTCACTTAGAGCAAATCATGTATATTTACACATGTTGTGATTGTTCACTTAAATATGTGGTTCACTTACGCATATACAAAGGTTGTCATACCTCTATGGTCACTGGGAAGTAAGCCAGTTTGGGGTATTTAATCTCTGAAAGCTACCTAATAGAGTATGAAATATGCATAGGCAGCCTGTTAGTGTTGTGGTCGATCCTTGTGTTTGTGTGTTTTTCCTGCAGTAACAATAATTATGCTCAAAAACTTACACTGTTTGCCACATTTGAAGATTTAAGCCCCTGTCTCCTTATGTTTTGAACTGGAATTTTGTTTCTTTACTTGTGTGTTTCAAGCTAAATACAAATGTGAATTCAAATTATTGGTGAGAGAGTATTTTCAGGTGTGCTCAGTTTGGTTGACTTAATTGGTAGCATACTGCTTTATACTCCGAGAAGTAGGCGTCAGACCTAAATCTTCCCAAAAAACAGACTGATCTGGAATAATGTCTAGATGTGCACACAGAAATGTAAGGAATTTTGAACCAAGAAGACAATTCAGTGTTTTTTTGAACACCTCCCCACCACCCTGGGCAGCCTGTTCCAATGCTTAACAATCCCTTCCATGAAGACATTCTTCCTGATATCCACCCTGAACCTCCCCTGGTATATCTTGATGCCATTACCTCTTGTCCAGTCATTAGCTGTCTGGGAGAAAAGGCTGACCCCCATCTTGCTGCACCCTAATTTTTTTTCCTCCACAGAAGAAATACCATTCTAAATCCCTAATTTTTCTTCTATAAAATAATTCTAGTATTAAATATGTTTATTTTGTCTCATTTAAAAATGTTATTTATAAATCTGTTGACAAGTTTATTAATAATATAGGTAACAAAATCATGTGAAAATCTAGACTGCAGACAAGAAATATTTAACACTTCAATCTCATTGATTTCAGCTGATGTTTGGAACCTTTCCATCTTCATGGATCTAAATGTCAATATTTTCTTATCTCTATAATAAAGCCAGATTTCCATTTAAGATCAGCCAGTCACAACCTTAACAGAACAAAACAGGGACCTAAAAGAAGCATTAACAGTGCTTCTCAGAAAATATCATCTACATTTGTCCTATTCTACACATTTGAATGAAGAGTGTTTGTTCAGTTTCTTGACATTGACAGCAGTTGGCAGATCAAGAACAGGTATTAAACTATTTAGAATTTTTTCATTCTCTAGGGCTCACTGAGATCATTGACCAAAAGCCATTTGCTGAGTGAATTTCAGATGCATAGAGTTAGCTGTGTAATAATTATTTCATTGCAAATGGAGGTAAATAACACTAGGTCAAATTCTATACTGCATCACTGAATTAGCAATATTCCTAAAAACTCCTCAACATATTAGTTTTATGTCATTACTTGTTGTAGATTTGGTCATGGATTTCCCCTTCTCTTTATCCAAACAACAGGACTAATGGGGGACTTGGAGCTATTTTATTCTTTTAACTTAGAGGACATTAATCTTCTGAAAACACAGTGCTTCAGATATGGTAGCAGTTCCAGAAAAAGGATACAATCACATTATTGTAACTAATAAAGCAAAAGTAATTTGCATCCAAGGTTTCTGGAGAAGTATATTTACATATCCTTTAATATGAAAGTTGACTTAACATTTTTCAACAAAATGAACTACCTGTTAACACAGTTCTATAACAGAAATGACTCATACTACCAAACAGCCAGATATAAAGTGAGGTGTAACTACCCCCACTCAGGTATTTTCTATTTTTGCTATCTGCTAAGGCAGGATTTCCATGGAAGTTTTCTGAAAAGTTTCCTACCACTAGGAGATTTCAACCAGTTTTCAAAATGTCAAAGTACATGATGGAGGAAGCTGAATGTGTAGTGCTCTGGATTATTCTGACCTGTATGGAGACATAGAGCTAGAAGAGCAATTTACAGGTGGATTTGAGAAGAATCAAGCTCTTAAACTACCCGTCTGCACAAGAAGGCTTTCTTTGCCTGCTGAGCATCATTCAATTCTTAAGCAATATTTTCTGCAACACCAACAAATTTTTAATTGAAGATTTTATAACAAAAATGGGCTTTTGATGGAAAGACAATGAATGAACCTAAAATCTCTCTAAAAAGTATCCAGGTTAGGAAATTAAAAAGTTACTTTTGTCCATATGAAATGCATTTAACCTGAAGTACAGAGTCACTTGGAGAAAATATGGGTTGGCATTTTTCATTTTGTTTCCACCTCATTGCTTTCACTCTTAAAATCTGTGGCAGGGACCATATTGCTAGTTCTGTGGGTAACACTTCATAGTATTATAAAAACTTAGAAGAGGCGGGAGTGCAGAAAGTTAACATGTGATTTTTGCATGTCTGAGACTAATTTTCCACTGTTTTTAATCCCTAAAATATGTGCAATCTATTTAACTGCAACTGATAGGAGAGATTTGAAATAGAAAAGAACATTCTGTGTTAAGGCATGTGTTTCAGGTTTAAGAGGAAGAATGGCAGTAAGCTTAGATACAGGAATAAGAGAAAGAAGTGATAATGACTTTAGCAAACAAGCTCTCCACTAGCCAGACGTGATTCCTGTTGTATGTCAAATACACCCCACTCACAAACACACTCCCTCCTCTGCTTGGCCTGAAATACAGCTGCATCAATGAGTCTAAATGGATATTTGCATCTCCTTTGTTGTAGGCCAGCTTTAGTCCTTTTAGACTCACTGCATTTTCAAGTGCTGTGCTAGTGTGCCACAACATGTTCAACCCAGCATGATATTTGTAATATGTAGTACTCAAACTGTAAAACTTTACTTCTATGTCTCGGCGGAAAACAAATTTTCTGAGTTGATCTTTCTTATCCAGGATAGCTTTGGACAAAATGATACCTAAGCATGTTATCTAAGTTGCTACTTACTACTGTTTTTTCCCCTCACTAAATCCTGGGATTTGCAAGTAGAGACAGATCAACTCCAGATGCCCATGCAGTTCCTCTCACCATTGTGAGAAACCTTTGCACAAATTCTGCTGGTAAGTCCAAACTGAAATTCAAACACTTTCTTTGTGTTAAACATGGAGTTTTGACCTAATTCAATTCAGTTTCTCCTGAAAGAAAAACTGTGCTCCTGCATCTGTATTCAAAGCATTGGGTAAATTCTCCAACAGTGCACCTGATGCACTTTTTTTTTTTTTTTTTAAGCAATTGCTCTGTTTAATTGCCTTATCAATCCCTGACTTGTTTCCTAGTCTTAGTCTACTGCACTTCATTGGGTTAGCATCTAAGGCTATTCTGATCTAGCCAAACTTAGTTTTGTGTGACTCTTTTACTAATTGTTTAGGAGATTCTGCAGACAATAGAAAACAGATCTAATGATTTTTGTATGATTTTCCTTCAGTACAAGTTGTGAATGTGTAAAGTCTTCTAGAGTTGTGATCTCCATCTCTTGCAACAATCATTTAAGGTAATCATGGCAAGGACGTGATTGTACACACTGAGTGGAAACTGGGTCCTTGGCCTTGTGAGCCATTCCATTATTTCCAGATTAAAGCCTTTAGGACAAAGCATAAAGAAAAAATGTTTTGTTATGTATTTGAAAAAGCCCTTATTGATTTCTGTAAGCATTAGTATGATGTACATTTGTCTTGGGTTATGGAACCTAAAATGTGTATTCTATTTTCATCTGCTGAAAGCAGTTGGAGAATTGTTCTCCTGTATCTCTTGTTTACTCTGGAAGGAGGGGGGGGGGGTGCCTTTTGATAGTGGCCCAACTGTTCAAACCAGGTAGGGCATTGTTTCTTATCTTTCTTCTGCTAATGGACCATTAAGACACCCCTAAAAGCACACATTCCAAAAAACTTACCCTCCTAAAAATAGTACACCCACATTCCATCATCCTATTGTGAGACTCTCCACCCAGTGGGGGGAGCCAACCATTCCTACCTGGATAAAACTGGGACTCCGGAACAGGAAGCTCTCTTGCTTCACCTGATTACCAGAGGAAGACTGGACCCCTTCTCATCACTGGACCCCTTCTCGCCATCACCAGACCCTTCTCATCATCACTGGACCCTATCTACAGGATCATCTCTACTTCAACAGAACCACATCTGCCACTCCAGGAGGACTCACTTTTGGACTGCTTCCAACACCTTGACCAACAGGGTGTCAGGTTGCAGCTCTGACTTTGTCAGGGTCTTCCAGGATTGCTTGTTTATTTGTTTGCCTGTTGGGTTGGGTGGTTTTGTTTTCTACTACCTTTGTACTGTTAATATTCCTAGTAAAGAACTGTTATTCCTATTCCCAAATCTTTGCCTGAAAGCCCTTATTTGCAAAATTCTAATTTGGCGGGGGGTGAGAGGTTTACATTTACTATTCTAGGGGAGGCTTCAGCTTTCCCTGGCGGATACCTGTCTTTCCAAACCAAGACAACATTCAAGTTGGGACACGAGATAGATAATGACAACAAATAATTTCAAAATAAATATTTTAAAATGAAAACGGGAAATTACTTTGTTTTATTCAAAAGTGTTGTGATATGTTTAAGTATAGGCCAGCTTCCATGATGGGATATTTTAAAAAACAACTTCCTCAGGCTTCTGTGCTCAAAAAGATTTTATTCATTTTAAAATCAAGGCAAATGTGTTGGCTGTTTATTTCACCGAAGATTTATATTCCAGTAATCTGTATACAACCATACTAAAATTTTATTGTGCAGTTTATAAACTGACACAAATCATCATGTGAAATTAGAGGAGAACTATGTGAATCACCAAATTAAAAAATATTTTTAATATTATTTACATTTAGAAGAAAATATTTGCCTTTTTTATATTTTTCTATAAATATTGAATTATTAAATCACTTTCACTTCTGAAAAACCTTAAAAATAAAGGTTTATCTTCACTCCTTCCTTCTGTTACATTTCATGTTACACATATGATCAAAAGCTATCATTTTGATATTTAGAACCAGGTAAGCCATACAACTCATACAAGGAATCCATTTCCCCAGTACAGGAAATATAGTAAAAAAAATTTCAGGATTATGCAAAAAGGTTCCTGAATCATAGAATCAGAATCATAGAATCAGAAGGTTGTAAAAGATCTCCAAGACCATTGAGTCCAAACTTTGGCTGATCAACACTGTATCGATGAAACTAGAGCAATAAGTGCTATGTCCATTCTTTTCTGGATCACAATAGGGAAGCTAATTCCACCACTTTCTTGGGCAGCCTGTTCCAATGCCTGACAACCCTTTCAGTGAAGAAGTTCTTCCTGATTTTGAACCTGCATGATTCCTGGCACAGCTTTAAGTATGTCTTCTTATCTTTTAGAAAACAAAGTAATCTTCAAATATTTAGCAAAATGCAGAGCTCACCCATAGAAATTTGTGTGGGAAAAAAAGGTGAAATACCTGTAAAGGTCAATGCTTACCTAACATGGTAATTGCTGCTTCAGGCATATCTAAAGACAATTAAATGAAGTGGATGGGAGAGAAAACCTCATATTTATTTTCTTTTTTCTTCAACACTGTTTTTCCAATGTGGTCTTTACAACAATTTGACTGTGTGAAGTGATAGAAAGGTACATTGGCAGACATTGGGAGAGTTTACCTTTCTCTCTCACTAAAACAAAGGTTGTTCAATACATGTACTCCTGATTTCTTATAAACAGGTTTCTGTTCTTCAAATGCGTAATTAATGTCTGTCATAATAAACCCTGCTGTTACGTATGCTTCTTGATACCTGTGAGAAAATTTATGTTCGGTTTCATCTCAGTGTTTATTACTTCCAAGAAAGACCTAACCCACAACCAACCAAACAAAATATTGTTTTTATTGGCAAATCACACCATAAACTGGAAATAATTTATCAGGGGGTAAAAATCCACTGCAGCACTTTTTTGGTGTAATTTGATATTGCAAAGTTCCACAGAAATTAGTCTTCAGTTAATTTGATCATATTGAGGAACTTCTGAAGAAGTTTTGTTCACAAGTCACAAAAGTCACAAAGAAATGACAAGTGTGATGTTACAATCACGTAAAATATGCTTTTACAATAGCATATTCTGTAGTCTAAATCACAGAATCATGGAAATGTTTCAGTTGGAAGGAACTGATTAGGTTGATTTAGTTTGCAACTTATGATCGGTAATGCCTGAGTGCTACATGAAAATTTTAGCTCTGTTGTTGAGTTCCAGGATTTTTTCTGGTGCATTTGACATTTTTGGATCACTGTTTCTGTACAATGGAGGGACTTTAGTCACTTTTATTGATATTTTAGATTATAAGATTTGTAAGATTACTTTTAGATTACTGTGAAGTAGTCAGTAAGAAATTATGAATTTATCTCTGATCAAAAGAGAAAATTCTAGGGTACAGTGTTTGGTATTTTAATGAGATCATGCTTGTTATTAAAGATTTAATTTGGTCCAAAATCAAAGAAAATGTAAAGTTTCAGAGATACTTGCAAAATACAATCTTCTCTTGCCTTTTATTCCTGATGTGCCTTTGACATCACTCATAAGAAAGATTTGGCACTAACATAGTGCAGCCAATTGAAATTTTCCTAAAAAGAATCAGACACTCAAATTCATGGAGTGTTCCATATTCATTAAAATTTGGCAACAAAGCTTGTGAAGGGTCTGGACTATGTATCTTACGAGGAGTGTCTGAGGAAGCTGGGGTTGTTTAGCCTGGAGAAAAGCTGGTTTGGGGGAACCTTATCTCTCTCTACAATCACCTGAATGTGGGCTAGCCAGATGGGGGTCAGGCTCTTCTTTCAGGTAACCAGACCAGACACGAGGAAATGGCCTCAAGTTGCACCAGGGGAGATTTAGTTCGGACATCAGGAAAAATTTATTCACTGAAGACATTGGAATGCGGTACGTGCAGAAGTCGTGGAGTGACCTTCCTTAGAAGTGTTTGAGAAACCACTGTACCACTTAGTGCTCTGGTTTAGCAGACAAAGTGGTGTTCAGTCAAAGAGTGGACTAAATGATCTTGGCAATATTTTCCAGCCTTAATGATTCCACAACTCTATGATAGAAACATAGAATAATAGAATAATGGAATGGCTTGGGTTGGAAAGGACCTTGGTAATCATCTAGTTCCAACCCCCCTGCTACAGGTAGGGACACCTTCCATTAGGCCAGGTTGTTCAGGGCTCTTATTAAACCTGGTCTCGAACACTCACGGGGATGGGACATCCACAACTTCTCTGGGAAACTCGTTCCAGTGCCTTACAGTAAAGACTTTCTACCTAATATCCAACCTCAATCTACCCCCTTTCAGTCTGAAGCCTTTCCCCCTTGTCCTATCACTAAACTTGTAAAAAGTCCCTCTCCAGCTCTCCCCTTTAGGTACTGGAAGGCTATAAGGTCTCCATCAAGCCTTGTCTACTCCAGGCTCAGCAAATCCATCCTTTTCAGCCTGTCTTCATAGAGGAGATGCTCCAGACCTCTGATCATCTCCGTGTCTCTCCTCTGAACCTACCCCAACAGCTCAGTGTCCTCCTTATGTTGGGGGGCCCCAGAGCTGAACACAGCACTCCAGGTGGGGTCACACAAGAATGGACTAGAGGGGAAGAATCACCTCCTTTGACCTGCTGGCCATGCTGCTTTTAATATAGCCCAGGATACTTTTGGCTTTCTGGCCTGTGCGTGCACATTGCCAGGTCATGTTCAGTTTCTCATCAACCAATGCCCCAAGCCTATAATCTCAGGGCTGCCCTAAATCCATTCTCTGCCCACACTGTATTTGTGCTTAGGATTTCCCCAGCCCAGTTGCAGGACCTTGCACTAGTTGAACTTTGTGAGGTTTGCATGGTCCCACTTCTCAAGCCTGTCAACACCCCTCTGGATGGCACCTCTTCCCTCTAGTGTGTCAGCTGTACCACATATTTTCCATTGTCCAGGGCCTCCAGGTCTCTTTTTACAGTGCCGCTCTCCACCATCTTATTCCCCAGTCTATACACACCACCAGGGTTGTCCTATTCCAAGTGCAGAATCCAGAACTTGCCCTTGTTAAACTTCATAAGGTTGGAGATTTCCCAGCCCTCTAATTTTTAAAAATGTCTCTTCAGGAACTCTCTGGCCTGGAGGGTGTCAACAGGTCCTCGCAATTTAACATTGTCATCAAACTTTCCCATGAATGCCTCCTGGCAATTTTTTCTGACTTCCTCTTTGTTGGGATGCTCCAAGGTCCTGAGCTTGGAGATTGGGTTCCTTGAATATCAGCCAGATTTCTTGGGCAACTATTCAAGTAGATTCCAAAGACCAAAACTTGACCTTTTGAAGTCCAGGGTAGTGAGCTTGCTGTGGGCCCTTCTCATTGCCTCAAGGATCTCAAATCCCGTGATTTCATGGTCATTGCAGCCCAGGCTGCCCTTGAACGTCACATTCCCCACTAGCCCCTCCTTGTTCCTGAGAACAAGGTGCGGCATAGCACCTCCTCTCTGGATCCTCTGTGATTTAGAAAAGGAATTTATCATCAACATATTCCAGGAATGTTTGGGATTGCTTATGCCCTGCTCTGTTTTTCCTCTAATAGATATTGGAGTATGTGTTTAGTAAGATATAAGCTTTGTTAATTTAGGTTGTGCATATACTGTATATATCTACATTTTATATAAATAGCTGGGGCTTATACATATGTATGTGTGTACATATATATATGTCTCATGCAGTTTTTTGCAAAATCAGGGTAGTTCTGTCATGCCTTGGGAGATAGAGTTGACCTACAAGAATATGTTTCTTAGTGGAAAGGTGTTCTGCTGACTTTCTCTGAGTTAAATTTTCCCTTCCTATCTGTTGAATTAATCCTGCTTCTAGCTGTCTTGAGTTCCAGTCAACAGAAATATGCCAGTAGATTGGTAGTGGCTTGGAAACTAGTTTCTAGTTTTATCACCTGAGTAATTATGTAATTAGAGTTTGTACCTTGAAATGGGAAGTTGTAAATTTTCACATCCTTAGAGCTCTATGTGGTTGTTATATAGGAGATGACTTCTTCAAAGAGAAAAGATTTTTTTTCATTTTGATTCTAATCAAAATGAAAATTCTTCTTTTTAAAAACTCATATTCCTTTTCCTGTTCAAATGGCAGTTTCAGATAATAATAACGCAACAATTCAAGTTGCTCTGCAATGCATGATATGAGTGTTCTTAGCTGGCATACATTTGTAGCTCCTGAGTAAAAAAAAATAACACTTTTTTAGTTTTGTAGGGAAAAAAAACTTGGCATGGAATTAAATCATCTAGATTATGTAGAGACATTGAAATCATGAAAAGCTGTGGCGGACTGGTCAACACACTCTTAGCAAATTCCAGAATGAAGTCAGACTGTGTAGCACCAACCTGTTCCACAGTTTCTAAGCTTCCTTTTTCTGCAGGCTTCTCTTTAGGGGAGGACGACAAGGTATTGCCCTTTATTTGTCTTTCGGTCTCTTTAATCAAGTTTCTGTGGCAGCAGGAAATTACTTTCTTAAAGCAGTCAGTCTGGTCACAGTGGAAGGATTTACATAGGAGTCGGCAACAAGCTTGAATGGGTTCCACTCTATTTTGGGGCAGCATATTAATTCTCTTTCTCCATCCACTTATTTTTATAACTTTGCAGATATCAAATTTTGATTTTCCTTTGCCATTTCTCAAGCTCTCTGAATATTTTTCATGTGTCTAAACTTTCACTTCATGTTCATATTCCACAGAAGGATTTTTCTCCTCAAATCTATCTGTATAAAGAAAGAAATAGGTAAAGCTAATGCCAAAATTTATCTTTTAACTCTTCTGCTGAAAAAATATAAAAAGATAAGCTCATTTAAAATTGTAGCTTAATGATATATATAGATATTGGACCAAAATTTGATAGTTGCCTGGGTTCTATCGAGAGTTTTATTTGGTGAATCATAATCAAATGTCTTCAGTCCTACTGAAAACAAATTATTCCACTACAAAGAGAGGCATTTAATCACCTGGGACTGATGAATCTTGACAATAATATATAAATTTCAGGGAAATGAGAGAGCCTCAGATTGGAAATTAGGTTTTTATCAGCAGAGGTATGAGATGAAGGGTTTTTCATTTGTCATTAGGACAATTCAGCATAAAAATTATTGGTTTTATGAGCACCCCATGATTGTTTGTCTTCTGTGGGATCAAAATTTTACTGGTAATTACATTTACTTTCATAATGGAGTTTTATTTCATTTAATCTAATTGTATTTTCTAAAACCAAATATCACTATTCTTAGGAAAAGAAAACATAGTCCTTGAGCCACTTAAAAATAAAATCAGTTCTAAAAATCACATTGACAGAATTGGACCAAAAGCTTGATGTGCTTGATTGCTCTTCAGAGTAATTCTATTTTTCTTCTGTGGCACTTTTCATACCTCACTTTGTTGAGGAATTGTGAAAATCATGGAAATTTTATCTATGTCTTATGCAATCTGAAGATGACTGAGTTCTCCCCAGGTCGTACCCTGGTCATGTGGATTAGTAAAATGAGTTTATATTCACCTGTTTTGTCCTACATGCTCTCTTTTCTTTGCAAGTGTTGACCTTTTTGTCCTTCTTTTAGCAGTCCACATTAAAACTTTTCTTTGTCCCTCACACCATCTCACATGTTTAAGGTGTTCTTTGAGGCAAATTATCTACCTTATCTCTTTATCTTCAAATCAATATTTGAAGAAAAACTTCCCCAGACTTAGTTAAATTCACAATTTATGTTTCAAACTGAGAGGTATCAGTGTGTCATATTTTGGCAAATGCTGAGGAAGTTTTGTTCTTTTTTTTAAAAAATGAACTTTATGAACTTATGAACAAGACTGTTATGCTTTTGTCACTGTCATATTACAATTTATGACATTGAGTCCACTAATGCTCTTTTCCTCCCTTTTTGCTTAAATGTTATGACTAGCTGAAGAATTAGCAACAGAAATTTCCATGAATCCAGTTCTGCTATTTCATCTCTAAGAGGAATATAATAACTCATAATCTTGAGACTTTCTGTTCAACTGCGTCACTTAATTACCCTTTCTTTTGTAGAGATTTTTATTTTTAGCTTAACATATTTATAACTGTCACTTAGAACCTCATTCAAAAAGCACTTTTATGTGTGAGAAACAGTTAATAGTGATTTTCTTACGGTTGTTTCTGTCTACCGCAAAAAACTTTTCTGCACATCGTTTGCACTTCTCTTGACCAGTTTGTCAAAGCCATATTGATATTTGTTGTTCATTCTCCCTAAGAATCTCCAGAATATTCTGTTTCATCCCACTAAGTTACTTCTTTTATCTTATATTCACTTTTCTTCAGGAACCTAAAAGGAAGCTACAAATAAATTATCTTCCTTGTTGATTACACTGAGATCATCACTCTGATCTTTATATTTTTTTCACTGAATTCCTTTCTTTATCATATCAAATTCAAGCTTCAAAGGTCTCTTTGTGCTTCCAGCACCACCCACCACCATTTGTTCCCACCTTTGTCCCATTTTAGTTAGAATTAATACGCCACACTTGGTGACACTTGGACACCATCCTCGAATCACAGAATGATCCAGGCTGGAAAAGACCTTTTGAGATCATCAAGTCCAACCTATGACCTTAAACCTCCCCATCAACTAAACCATGGCACTATGTGCCATTTCCAGTCTTTTTTTAAATATGTCCAGGGACGGCAACTCCACCCCTCCTTAAGCAGACAATTCCAGTGCCCAATCACTCTTCCATTGAATAATTGTTTTCTGACATCTCACCTAAACTTCCTCCGGCACAGCTTAAGGCTGTGTTCTCTTGTTGTGTTGGCTGGGAGAAGAGACTACCCCCCACCCGGCTACAGCTGCCTTTCAGGAGGTTAGAGAGAGTGATAAAATCACCCCTGAGCCTCCTTTTTTTCCAGGCTAAACAACCCCTGCTCTCTCAGCCATTCTTCATAAGGTTTGTGGTTGAAGCCCTTCACCAGCCTGTCCTTCTACCCTCCAACAGATTGATGCATGCTCCCAGGTTGGTGTCATCTACAAATTTACTGATTGTGGACTCAATCTCCTCTTCCAAATCATCAGTGAATATATTAAACAGAACTGACCCCCCTGACCCCTAAACACTAATGACTGGCTGCCAGCTGGACGCAGCATGGCTCACCACCACTTTCTGGCCCAGCCATGCAGTTAGTTCCTAACCCAGCAATGAGTGCTCCTGTCCAAGCCATGGGCTGCCAGCTTTTCCAGGAGTGTGATGTGGGAGACAGTGTCAAAGGCCTTGCTGAAGTCCAGATAGACAACATCCACAGCCTTCCCTGCATCCACCAGCTGGGTTGCCTTAGGAATCTTATGGAAAGGTCTCTGTGAACCAGCAGTGTTTCATACTCCTGAAACCATCCATTAATTTTGCTTTCTTTTTAAATGAAGAAATCATTGTAGAGCACCATATCTCCACAGATTGTGGAGTGAAACCTGTGAATGGATATTGCACTTTATCAAAACAGAAAACATCCCAGTCACACTTTGCTTCTCTTATTTATGAAAGCTTGCCCCTCACGTGGGAACTAATCTTTGTTCTCCTTGAAGAACAATAGGCTTGGGAAGAACTGATATGGTTGCTTTCAGTTGAAAAACTGTGTTATTTGCTGGCAAACTTTCAAAGTACACTGTAATTTCTGGGTAAGACATCAAACATATTGCAAAATGCCTCTAAGTCAGGCTTAACTATTTTTTGTGGTTTTACGGTGCTTTCTTCTGCTTTGATGGGCACCACATCCTTCTCTGGGAATTCTTGCTGCTGCAGTGAGCTGAAAGAGTTTCCTATGTAAAGAATTTTCAGTATTTACCAGACATGACTGGTCTTGGAGTTATCCTACTGGATATTCAGCAGAGGACTTGTCCTGTTCCATGTTTTTTCTACTTATAATTGGGGAAATATACATGTATTAATCAATTGGAAAAAATAGAGAATTTTTATTTGCATGAATTTATGAAAGATATACTTGTAACATTAACATAAAATGTCAAAGATACAAAAAAAATTTGCAAAGGCTTATTCTTTGCTTCCACATATAAACGATCATTATTGAAGCAGGGTGTAAGTCTGGGGTTTGCAGAGAAAAAAGAAGAAATTACTGGCAAAAGAAAAGGAAAGTGGAAAGAATATTTCATGTACAGTAATAGAAGACAGAAACAGCTGGTCTTTCTAATGAAACAGGTTATATAATTTATTCTTGTTTTTACATCAAAGTAATAACACAAGTTTGGCAACATTGTCATCTTACACCAACTTATTGGTCTACCAGAAAATGAAAATATTCTAATGCTACTGAAAGCTCTTTTTGACATTGCAATCATCTGGCTTGGCATCATGTGCAATATAAAGTCTGTTCATGTGGAGATTTTAAAGTTCTGAGGGTTTTGGATGTGTGCAAAATTCTACATATTTCTGTGAAAAACCTTCTTAGGCAGTTCTTGTTTTCACTGGCAATTAATATTTCTTTATGTCACCAGGTTTCCTTGAAATAGAGCTAAGAAGGTTCATGCAGCTTTGTTTCTCTCTTTATAGAGAAGTTGTAAAAGATTTTTTTTTGAATATCTTCTTAAGGGTTTAATAATAATATTTGATAATGCAAAATATATTAAACAGAAGTTACGTGAGCCCAGCTGTAAAGAATAAGCCAGAAGAACTGAATTTGGAATTCAAGATACTGAGCTTTTCAGCATATGTTTCAACATCTCATAACTTATTACTTACAGAACACTTCACCTCACTCTGTTCCCATCATATAAAGGGGGTTATAAAATGAAAAATATATAAATCTCTTATCTTGCAAGTTGTCACAGAGGTAAACCTTCAAACATCTGTGCATTTATTGTTTGACTTGCAGTTTCAAAGAAAATCACTTCATGAAACTTACTCAGCATTGCATTTCTTATATTCTTATGTGCACAAGTATATATAAATTTTTTACAAAATCTTTTTTTTTTTTTTTGCAGTAAGCTATTCTTCTCTAAGTAAAGCTGAAAAGGGGCTTTCTATTGGTTATCTAAATCACAAACCAAGAAAAGAAAGAGATACCTAAATAAGGAAAATAATCCTACTCATTACTCAGCTGGCACATTGACTCATTTAGTTTGACTTTTTAGTGCACATATCTTTCCTATTTTCATAAATGCCAATACTTTTGTCAATAAAATTACACACCAAAATGTAAAGACAATACCCAGCAGTAATAGCTATTGGAGAAAAACTGCTGGAAGCAATTTGCAAAGAAATGTGAAGTAGCTCAAAGGAAAAAATAGAGTCTTGACTATTTGCATTCTATTAGGGAAAAAAAAGAGTATACGCTATAACTGTGAGCAGCACAACTTAAATTTTACTTACTCTCATGAGATACTTGAGAAAAAGTTTAAAATTGAAATTGCCTGTAGAAATTATTCCGTACATCCTTTAAAGAATAAAAGTTTAATAATAGCACTATGTCAAATCTTTTTTATTATTCATTTTGGAAATTCTTTAGATTTTTTTCTTATTCAACTAGTAAGGCAATCCTAAATCTCTTGTATAATAATGAAACAATGAAGCTAAAAACAGAGAAGAATCATCACTGAAATTTTCAGCTTTTACTAAATATTTATTTTGGACATCTGTGTGACAAAGAGTAGCTGAAAATAATGCACCTTAAAAATAATAATAAGTATGCATTTTCTAACAAGAAAGAAAGCTAAAATTTCCAAGCATTTCTACTGAATTTTCAGATAACAGTGTAACTGATAACAACTCAGAAAATAGGACAGTCACTCTACTCTTGGATACTTTCCCTATTTTGAAATATTTATTATGTTTCTTTTTCTATTTTATACATTCAATTCTCTTAACTTTTGCCCGTTCTTAGAGTCTTCTAAAATGTAATCATTTTTCAGGTGGTCAGTTCTTTTAACCCTGAGCCAGCTGTAGTCAAAGATAACTGTAAGGAGGAAAGAATATGGAAACTGTGATTTCTACCCTTTCAGGTGAGGTAGACTCTGTGCTTACACGTTGTAAAAATCTTTGTGATCCACCAGCAGGTGATTCGCTCCTGGGTTGTGGATGCTTGTTTTGTTTGGTGTGTGTTTCTCATGTTCTCCTGTCCAAGCCTATGCTGGTTTTTTTTTTTTTTTTTGAGGCAGCCTATATCTGTATATAGGGAGCTTGGTGTGGTGTTCTTTGAGCTACCTTTCTGACAACAATATTTCCTTCTATTTTAATCTCAAGTACACTGCATAGGATCTGTGAAGATACTAGCATATTGGCCCATGACATATTTATCTAGCACATTATCTCAAAAGTGCTGTCAGCAAAGCTGACTTCCATATCACTTAGAACAAGGCATTTCTCTTTAAAGCTGTCAAGTTGTAGGGTATCTGTGATGCACATGATGCAATTCTCATATCCATATGAGCACAGTGAGTATTGTAAGCACATATATTTTATGCATTTAGAAAAGTATATAAATATAGGTGACATTCCTCGTTGGCTTTATTCTTGACTCATAAACTGGAAAAAAACCCTATCCTTACTTGTACCTATAATATTCTTTACTGTAAAATCCCACATCACCTAGCTTATTATTTCTCTGATTTATGTTAGAGCAGTTGAATACAAAGCAAATAACTGGTTGAAATAGTCCATCTTTTTTTGTGGTCTCAGGTTGTACATCAATCTCTTCATTCAGGTGGTATAGGATCATTATTTTTGTGGTGGATTAGAACCAACACAGTGATAAAGACAATACATTATCATCATTGCATAATTTGTGATGAGGAAAGAAATCTATACCCTCTGCCAATTGAATGTGTCCTTGCTTTATGGAGGTGAATGACTCTTGTCTTTATATTTGTAGCAAAAGTTCAATTTTGTCTTTGGTAGAACACAGTCATATATACTGTACAGCTTACACAAGTAGGTCATTAACTTAATGTGCAGCAAATTTTTGCTGGCAGCTATTGATTTTTAAAGCATACTATAGCAACTTATACCAGCACAAGATAATTTTTGGCTGAAAATAATCTGAGAGTGATGGACTTCCACTGCATACTGAATTTTTATACTGGTGATAGTTGTGAAGAAGTAATGAAAATTAGATTTTTTCAACAAAAAATAAGCACTGTTTTGTTATTTATATTTTCATTTGTTACATTAAATTTATCTGAAGTGCAAAAATTGTGATTCTTTGAATGTGCAGCTAATATATAATGTGAAGTTTTTCCAGCATGAATGGTTGGGTTTTGTCTGTGGATTTTTTGGGTTTTCCTCTCCATTTCTAGCAAAATTATATGATGTTTTAATATCTTTTAACTATGATATTATATGATCCTGCCCTCATTTTTTCTTTTATCATAGACTGAATTGTTTCAAAGAGTGTGCTTTCTAGAGATTTATATAATCCGTCTTCAAATAATGTAAATAAGAGGAAGTTTTAGCAATTTTCAAGTACTTAATTGTTTAAGCAGGAATGCTTCCTGACATTCCTCCATATCTTGCCATTGATCTCAATCCATATAAAAGTGCATTTCACGCCAAAGAGTTCATAGTTTTGTTAAGTTTATCTTTTCACTCTTTAGGCAAAAATGTATTTAGTATTAATTATTTTTCCTTAAGAAGTCACTTTGTATGAAGTCCAATGTTAACAGATCAGTAAAGATTCTGGCAATGGGAAGATATCCAAACTTTTGCCAGCAAGCATCCAAATTTAAAAACTTGCTTTGTCCTTACCCTTATGGGCTGTCAGATTAAAAATCACTGGAACTAAAGTCAGTTTTTAAAAGTGATGAAGTTGTCTCCAAAGACTGCAAGGTAGAGCATTCAGGCCAATACAGACTTCAATTATAGTGTCTGTTGAAGAATAAATATTTAATCCTAGTAACTGTGTCAGATGGAAGTTCAGATAGGGTCTCTGAACTCAACTCAAAGGGTTTATGACTCAAAAAGCCCCCCCAACAAACATAAAACTCCAAGCAAACAAACAACCTAAGAAGAACATTTTGAATTCCAGAAAATGTGTTCTTTCCTTATGTAATTCAGTCTCAAGCAGGTCACGTAAGAAGTTAGGTTGTCCAAAGGCTTACTTCTATCTTTTTTATTTGAATGTACTCAGTTCTTAAAATTAAGAGATCTAATGAATTCTTTTTTCAGAATGATTTTTCTATTCATAAGTCATACAGTCTTACACTTGATATTTGAAACTTTTGAGACCAAAGAAATAAATTGAACCACATAACAAAAAGTTACAAAAGCTGTCAATGAGTCAACAATGCAAGTGTGGTATTATTAGTAGGGCCTGTTCTGCATCATCTGTAGGCTTTTTTTTTGGAACAGCTGCACTTTTGCAAAAGAAGGAAATGTTTTGACAATTAGGGTAAGCAAATTGCAAAAGGAAATATGGTACTAAGTTACCAACGTAGTCCCTAAATAAAACATGCCATTTCTAATGAAGTCCTAATGCTGTTCAGCCTTCCATTAGCAGAGATCTCTGGATAGCCATAGGCAAGCATCAAATATACAGTAGTTTATAATGGTAATTCATACAGTGATAAAGCAAAAACATAACTGTGCACTGAAAAAAGACAGAAACTGAAATTTGCCTCTAGGCAAAGCCTTGTTTTCCATAAACAAATTAACGTGCAGACTTTACTTCATTGATGTATGGAGCATTTAGTTACTTATTTCTTTTCTTCTTTTCTTGCCTTTTCAATATGATTTAGAATCAGATACTGGTCTGTCTTGTGCAAATAGTCAGGAATGTGAGTAATGGACCTTAATGTATGCTGAAGTATTAATGACTTCTGCAGTGCAAGAAATATTTCTCATGTTCAGAAGGAAAACAAACTGATGTGAATATTCTGCATATACTGCAGGAAGGCAAATCTGTTATATTATTTACAGTAGTTGTGGTTGCAAGAATCCTGCTAGTAATGGCCTATGTAAACTATACAAATTTAAAGAAGTTCTTTATGCTAAAGGAAACTAATTAAATGGATATTTTTATTTCTGGTTTTCTTGTTACATGAATGAGGGAGGTTTTGGCTCTTTTGTTATTGGTTCATAGGTTGGTTTTGATTTTTATTTTTATTTCTTTTTTTTCTCTCTTTTTTTTAATTGATTTCTGACCAAAATAATGAGAAGTGATTGGAGATTTCAGTTGTTCTTTGAATGACTCCTAGCTATTTGGTTTATTTCTAAATAAAGGCATTCAAATTTTGTCCTGGATTTCCCAGTCTACTTTTTGTAATGCCAATATATGCTATAGGCTTTAAAAATACAACCCTGTCATACAGTGCCTTATGAATAAACCTCAGACATGAATAAACAGTTTAAAGAGAAGACTGTTCAGTCTGCTGACAATTAAATTTCAGACCATTCACTGAAATTGAAAACTTCCATATAATTGTAAGGGGGAAGTAAATGAAACTCCTCTGAAATAAGGAATTCTAGACCAATGAGTCACCAAATAGCTACATTACAACAGATGCCATGTTGTGGAAATTTTGCAATCATGGTATGAAAGCATCAATAATACAATATTCTTTCAAGTTACTTAGTTATAAAGCTTAAGGTTTTAAACCCTTCAGAACTTGAATGAAAAGTTCTGTACTCCTAGTTAACCCATGCATCTCATATTTAACACATCAGGAAATTTCATTACTTTTATTCTAGGAATATATTTGTTCCAATACACCTGCTTTTAAGAAAGATAAATCTTACTCTTTGTCAATCTGAACATTTTTCAATTCTTTGCTTCAGCACTTACTGCCTGCAGTCTTTTGAATGAACAGCTTTTTGTGACTCTCTTGAATTATTAGTGTGTTTTCTTGATCAGTATGTCAAAGTTTCTAGTGGTGGGACACACCTTTTACGTAAAGGTATGTTTTGTTCTGAAGACATGTTTTATATGCAAACTTTCAAAGTACTTAATTCAGCTTCTTAATAAAATGGAGGTTTTATATTATCAGAATGAAATTGAGAGGCCTGTAGAGGACCAACAAGTAAAAAGACTCAAACCCCAGAAATGCTTCAAAATTTAAAAAAAATATATCATTAACAAGCAGAGAATAACACTTTATATCTGACTTCACTTACAGAAGTCTTCAACTGATGAATAAGTATGCATACACCTAATTCGTTGGTCAACTTTCTATGAATTTTCTACGAATTTTCTTCAGGTTTATGGCTGAATCTTCTGTCAAAGTGATGAATTGAATCTGGGCATTTATTTTGTAAAACTGAGTCTTCAATGGATAGAGATCAAAGAAAGGAAGGTTGCAGCTGGTGGGAAAAAAAGATGCACTGACAAATGCATTAAAGCTGCCTGCTTTGAGATGAATGGGAATGCATGATGAGTGCTCTTTGATATAGTTGTGGCTCTGCTAGGCAATGACTTTTAACTTCTTATCCTGTTCTGCACCACTCCTTAAACTGATATTTCTACCATGGACAATCTCACCTCTCTGATCTCACATTTCTGTTGGGACAGTTGTAGGGCTCATTATATGGAAACGTGTAAGATTATTAAGGAGAAAAGATGATTATAATTTCATGTCTATTCCCTGCCCACAGCAACAATTATCAAATTCTAGTGGCTAGTAAAGATACAGGATGAACGTGCCTAAGATATTCAGATTTAAGTGGTAAAAACTATTGAGATTTTGGGATTTAAGATTACTTGAACCTGAATTTTAGGGACAAATTATACTTGGCAGAAGGTTACAACTATAGTGCTCATAGATACTGAATCTTTGGGAAATAAATCATGCCACAAAAATTATATTTTAAAATACTTTTGTGTTTATCAAATAACAGGAATAGGAAGGACTTCCTGATTTGGAATTGCTCAATGGATCACAGCTGGGATTTTCAGCTGAGCTTGAACAAACCCTTGTTCAGCAACAAGAGTTTGAATATTAGAAATAAAAGCTTGTATTTCCAGAGAGCTGTTTTGTCAATCGCATTGGAAAAGTAATTGACGAACATAAGGAGGAAAATTGTGCTAATAACAGAACTTTGAAAAAAACCTCATGCTACAAACATATTGCAAAAATATGCTTTGTTAGGCCATTTGTATGAACAGAGAGTGATTAATAGCTTCAAAGGAACTGCAATGAAACTACTTGAAGTATTGAGTCCTTCTCCTGTAAAGACTTTTTGTTTTGCTTTCGGAGCAGTTTCTGGGCAGTGCTCATTTGAGATCAGCATTTCAATGCTCTTTGATTCATTATCTTCTATTTCCTCTAATACAGTCTTCTATTTCCTCTAATACAGTCTAGTTCAGCATTTACTGATTATTATGTAGTTACCTTTTCAATCATATGTGAATCACTGGTTTTACCTGAACATTTATCTGGAAATAAATTTATTAAATACAGTTAGTGAGTATGAGATGTGTTTCTACCTGCATGAGGTTTAGGCCTCTCCGTTCTTCAGGAGTACTGCTCATGGCCTTATCATACTCTCAAGTAAGAATATTCAGTTATTATGGACCAAAGAAATCAGCAGGATTTTTTTAAATCCCCATGTATCACAAAATTTTGGTAGTATCAAAGCCTCCTCAGAAAATTATGATCCAGATTAATTAATGAGAATATGTTAACAATTACAGTAGAATTTTGTTTATTTTTTAAATGAGATATAAAGATAGGGAATGGAATTTCATATTTTTCTAATAACTTGAGATCTCAACTTGAATTTTCATGTGGAATTCATCAAACAGGCTTTAGCAGCACTTACACATTTCCCCTTTTAGTAACTGTTTCATATTAAGCCTGAAGGAAGCCCGGGATGATTTTTTCCTGTAATTTATGATATTTGTGTCTATTTGCAACAGTTGTAAAAATACTGTGTAAACAGAAACATCATAAAACACTCATTAAAAAAGTCTTCTAAAGCCAGAAAAAGAACAGATTTTCCATGCCAGTAAATGATACAGACATGAATTACCCACTAGATATGACAGCATTCAGCTTTGTTGCCTTTTTTAATACTGTTTCATAATGTATTTATCAAAATAAAAAAGAATAAAAGCTATATAAAAGGAAATTTGATGTCATGATAATTCCTGATTATGGGGAAGAGAGATCTAAAATTAAGGGAGCTAATCTGTGATGGAGGCTATGCAAACTTCTTTAGAAGGGATGATTTCACCAGCCATGTTGCTTCTCACAACTGAGGAGTGGTTTTGTAACAAGCGGGCAGTGACCTCCTCAAAAAGCCAATTGCTGTTTCAAAGGAATCTCTGAAAAACTTTTATCAATAATTCTTTTTTCAAAGGTCTAAACATTTTGCTATTTATTTTGTTGTTGAAAAACTTCACTGAGTCCTAGGTTTTAATAATTTCTTTTCTTTCTTCCACTTCCATAGTCAAAAATTTCCATTTATAACACTGCAACAGGCTATTAGGAAGTAATAGTCTGAGAATTAAGATTTATCCATTTGTATTCTTTCTAAAAAATGACTTCTTTGTATTCTATCAGAAGGACAAGAGCAAAGTTTAATTCCACAAGCACTAATCAGAGGCAACTAAATTATCTGACTCGAAAAAGAGAGAGGGTAACAGGGAAGGAGCAAGAAAAAAGAAAACAAAACCTGCCTAACATACTCTAGATGACAGAAAAAGAACATTATGGAATAGGTAGAAGAGAGTGAGGAATAAAGATAAACACATTCCTTGATTTAAATAATGAAAAATAAGAGGATTTGGAAACTTCAGGAAGTGTCTAATGTAGTATCACCTACTGAGCTTGTTACAAACATATTATTGGATTTCTTGAATTACTCTGAATATTTGGTGTCCTATTTGCATCCAAGCGAGTGTTAAGGTTATTTTTATTTGTTTACCTAGCTGTTCTTGGAATCTTTATTTCATTGAAAAAGCTCCTTCTCTTCCTATGTGAAACTGCAGAGCCCCTGATAAAATCAAATATCTGCACTGACTAGATGAAGCTTTCTCAACAAAGGGATCTGAATATGGCTTTGTAGCAGCTCCAGTGTAAAGATGTTGAAAACAGAAATTACTGTTTTCTTAGCCAGTTTGCAAATGCATTTTATTCCTTTATTCAACTTTGGCAGGAGTACTATAGCTATGTTGACAGAGTTCAGGTTTTAATGTTTAGACAGATTTCTATTTTTCTAAGTAATTTTGGTCACTGCTGACCTATTAAGTCCCTGTACTCATGTACAAGTTGGGCTTCCATCATATGAATATATATTTTTTCTGTGTCTCATTGTAATGTTGGTTGTTTCCTGCCATCTCATTTCTCTTGTTCTATTAGTATGAATGTCATATTTTTATTGAATGACCTTTTCTTAATCTATTCCTACATCTCTGGTAAAATTTAACATGCAAGTGACTATTTTGTGTTTGAAACATAGACTTGAAATTTATACTAAGGAGAATAAAATTGCTTTATTTTTTATATTTTTTTCTTAAGCAACTTTACAAATAAAGCTGCTTTGTACATAGAGGGCAGAATAATGGAGAATATAGAGAAGCAGCATAGATTTTTTTTCTTTAAAGTGACATATTTCAATGAAGAAAAGAGTACTTTCAAAAAAATATTTTAGCAAGTTGAGAAAAAAAGAGTCAATGTCATTTTGAAAGTTACAATATCTATACCCAAGGCTATCTTTTGTTTTTGCACATAGTTATAACCTTTATTTTTTAATATCCATTTGAGTCACTGAAATTACGTATGTTGTATATAATCAGTGTTTTGTGGTTTTGCAAGATGTAAGAGTATTCACAGTTCCAGGGTTAGAATCAGGGTTTGAAAGAAATGGAATTAGTTTCCATATTTCTAGAGGCAGAATGTTTCAAGAGTTTAGAACACTGGGCCAATAACAGTGAAGCAAATAATAGATGTGTATGAGCTTTGTCACAACAGAATAACTTTCCTTCATTAATGTTACGTTGTTTGTATGTGGAATTTCCTCGTTTTAACTTTAAATCTTGGACAGGGAAACACAGATTACTTGGAGACCCTTCATACAGATGTGTCTGAGCATTGCTCAGAAAAAAAGCCACTCCTTTCCAACACTTTTCATGAACAATATTGAACAAGGCTTATTACCCTCTGTCAAACTCCTGCAAAACATGCTCAAGCCACAGGAATTTTCAGGCTACCAAACCGAAAAGAAATCCCATATAGACACCAAGAAATTAATTCAGCAGCCACTGTCATAACCAAAAATTTTCCCTGGTTGCACATTTGTTGCTGTTGCACATTGGTACCATATTTGTAAGTCTGCTAGACTGTTTTTTATATACAGTGTCAATGCTTATAAGCCTGTCACCTTTTGAGGTGTAAATTTATAAGACTAAATCTCAAGAGAAGTGTAACAAAAGTATTTCACACCAGAAATGTATCTAGCTGGAATCTCTACCAGTTCTCTACCCCCAGTCATCTGAAAAAATATATTCCAAAACCCTCAGAGTGAGCAATTACAGACATGTCCTCCTAACACCTATTAAATAGCATTTGAATTATGAACAGAAGTGTGAATATAATTTTCCATTTTTTTACCTGATGCAATTATGCTGTTTTTCTGTTAGTGTTTTCACTATCCCTTGTGATACCTAAACCTTGTTAGAATCCTTGGTTTCAGTATGGTTAGCAGCTTAATCATGCACTATTTAAAGAATTATTTTCTGAACTTTTGACTTCATTCAGGGCTGTGAATGTTATGAACATACATTCACAGAAAACATTTATATATACTATATTTTTATTTTTTTAGTATTCAAATTATAAAGATAAACCTGGTAGAGTTTAATCAAAATTAGTTTTCAAGGCTTGTATTTAAATAATGGTAAAAATAATTATTTTATTCATAATAAAATAATTATTAATAAATTTTATTCATCTGCAGAAAGGGAGAGGAACATTTCAGGGAGAGTGAGAGACTTGGATTAGAAAGAAGAATATATATACATATAAAAATATATATTTGTGCTCTATATATTTTATATATACATGCAAGAAATTTTTCTGGACTTACTCATCAAAACAAAACAAAACCAAGTAATTGGAAAGCACACTGGATTTGGTCCAAATTCTCATTTTCAGTCTTGACTTCTTTGTTCAGACATCAGTTGTGCTGAGTATTTACATTGTACAATATAAACTAATTTATGGCACTTACATCATTACCTAACATGCTGTTAATCATCTTGCATGCTGTGAAATGTTCTAATGTGTAACAGCTTTGCCCTGCTTTGGAATATCAATGATTCATTGCTTACACTTTTCCTTTAAGGAACTGAGATGGATGCTCTCAAGATGCTGTCTATATATCTAATGGGACTCTAACTCACAGAAGAACACAAACATACTGTACACAGATGCTTCACACACTTTTTGCATTGAATTCACTTTAGGGTCGTTTTATTTCTCATAGTAAAATAACTGCTATAACAAATTGATGGGAACATTTTTTTCACACTGATTACAAATACAATGAAGAACATCACGAAGACAAAATGAAATTCGTCGGTTGCATGGTGTAAAAAAAATGTTTTGGGGAATAACACAATCAAAATCCTCTCTGCTGTATTAAAGGGTATAAATAATAGTTGGAAGCGAGGATTTATGTCCTGTGATATTTCATTAGCTGTGAGTGTTTATGCTAACTTTACTCTCCCTTAAAATATCTACAACTTTCTTTGTTCCTTCTGAAATACAGTTTTTGGAGAAACTACCAGAAAATCATTTAGGGATTTGGGTTGGAGTTTAAAAAATCTAGTTCCAATACCCCTGTCATGGGCAATGACACCTTTCAATGGACCAGATTGCTCAGAGCCCTATCTAACCTATTCCTGAACACCTCCAGGGATGAGGTATTGGAGCATCCACAACTTCTCTGGGACCAGTTACAGTGCCTCACCACCATCACCTTGAAAAATTTATTTCTAGTATTTAATCTAAAACTATCCTCTTTCAGTTTGAAACCCTTTCCCCCTTGACCTGTCAGACCATAAATATCCTCTTCAACTTTCCTGTTATCCTCTTCAGGTACAAGGTCTTCCTGGAGCCTCCTATTCTCCAGGCTGAAGAACTCCAGATCTCTCTGCCTGTCTTTAAAGGAGAGGTATCCTCTGATTATTTCTGTGGCTTTTCTCTGGACTTGCCCCAACAGGTCCTCATCCTTAAGTTGGGCATCCTAGAGTTGGGTACAGCACTTTAGGTGAGGTCTCAGAAGAGAAGAATCTGGGGGGCAGAACCATATCCCTCGACATGCTGGTCACACTGCTTTGGATGCAGTCCAGGGTGAGGTTGGCTTTAGGTGAGAAGAGTGGACTCTGGAACTGTGAACTATGACTAGATTCAGTGGCTTAGTCAGTGATATCTGTACTATTTTTGCTTTTAGTTTCATAAACATCTTTTCTTGATTTTTTTAATACTTCTATACAGATTTCAGACTTCTGATTCAGGGGCACTAGATGGATATCAGAGCAAAATCATTCCACAAAAATCTGTGAATAAAGATTTTTAATATTAAATATGTTTCTATTATTTATTGCAATTACAATTATAATATTAATAGTTTAAACAAAGACATAAGTCTTTGTATATGTTAATGTAGTCATCTTCCCCACCTTACAGTACTGATGCCAATGCAATCCTCCACTGAATTTATTTGTAATCTTATGAATTATCAAAATTTCAGCTTTAAAAAGTAAAAACTTATGATTGTATAAAAATTTCAGCTAGTGGTAAACATATTTCTGTAAAGCTGAAATTTTGAGATCCTATCATGAAAAGTGTAACATTTGGCCACAGGGAAGAGAGGAAGCAGAGGATAACAGTGGGAAGGAAGGAAACAGTGCAGAAAGATGCAATAAACACTGCTGTCACAGCAAACAAGCAAGGAAAGCCAGATGATGCTTTTTAATTTAGACATAGCTAACAGTATTTATGGATCAATAAATATCACAAGTCAATTTCTGAAAGAGTGTGGAATGCTTGTAGGATTTTTCCCTCATATCAGCTTGTGATAAGTTGCTCTGGTTATGTTAATTTTTCTATTTTTCATCTCGAAACTGCATTCCAGTGATAGTTCTGCCATATACCACATAATCTATCCAAAAGTTTGATTACTTTCATTAATAAATTAAGTAATTATCCTTTATAGGCTTCTTCCAGCCCCTTAAAAATCTCATCTTGGATTTTTAGTTACCAAAGAACCATGAATTAACTTCTTAGATATCATAAGTCTTACACGGTTGCATTAAGTCCTTACTGATTGGAGAAAAAAAAACAAAAAGTATTTTCACACTAAGTAACTAGCTCTGTTTAGTAATCTCAGTAGAGAGATGGAGCACCTCTCCCATGAAGAAAGGCTAAGAGAATGAGGTTTATTCAGCTTGGAAAAGAGAAGGTTGGCCTAATTGCTGCCTTCCAGTACCCAAAGAAAGCCTACGAAAAGGAATAAGCTGTGTTGGAAGGCACCCACAAGGATCATTGGGTCTAACTCCTGGCCCTGCACTGCACCATCCCCAAGAGCATTGTCCAAAGCTTTGTCAGGCTTGGTGCTTGGTGCTGTCACACCTGGGGAGCCTGTTCAGTGCCCAACACCTCTGGGTGAAAAAACATTTTCTAATATACAACCTAAACCTTTCCTGACTCAGGTTCTTGTCATTCTCTTGGGTCACTCTGACCATCACCAGAGAGAAGAGATCAGTTCCTGTCCCTCCTCTTCTACTCGTGAGGCTATTGAAGACCTCAATGAAGTCTCCACTCAGGCTCCTCTTCCCCAGGCTGAACAGATCAATTGACCTCAGCCACTTCTTACACAGCTTTCTCTCAAGGTCCTTCACCATCTTTGTTGCCTTCCTGTGGATGTTCTCTAATAGCTTTGCATTTTTCTTGTACTGTGGTGACCAAAACTGCACACAGTATTCAAGGTAAGTCTGCAACATCGTAGATGGAGAGACATTTTACAAGAGCAGATAGTGACAGGACAAGGGTGAATGGTTTCAAACAGAAAAAGAGTAGTTTTAGATTAAATATTAGAAAGAAATCATTTAACATGAGGGTGGTGTACCACAGGAATAGGTTGCCCAGAGAAGTTGTCAGTGTCCCATCCTGGAAAGTATTGAAGGCCTCCCCTCTGGATGTGACTCTGAGCAACCTGGTCTAGTGAAAACTGTCACTGCACACGGCAATGGGATTGGAACCAGGTGATCTTTAAGGTCCTTTCCAACCCAGGCCATTCTATAATTCTGTGATATAATGTTTCAAAAGACACAAAAGAGATATTTTATCTGAAACCAATAATTTTTATGTGTGTAAGCAGTTGACACCTGGTTTTCTGACAAAGATAACAGCTTTGTTTTAGGTGTGCTAAAACAAAGCTACATATCTCAGAACTAATAAAAATACATTTCTGTTTTTAATTTGAAGGAGTTAAACCATTCCCTGACATTATTTCTTTTTTTTTCCCCTGAGGAATGTATATGATCTTACGCTTATTAATAACAAGGACTAAGAAGAGGATGGCAAATGTCAAAATAATTTCCTATGTAGGTACCATTAGATTCAGAAAATATGAAGTTCGAGTCTTTGAAATTTAATAGATTTTTTTTTCTAAAAAACCCCAAAAGAACCAAGTCTTTTAAAAAGTGAACTACACCTAGAAAACTTAATTAAACACCTGTGGATACCTATTGATTTAGCCAATCTGCTTGCTACCTGTGAAGAGAAACATGAGAGCTAGTGAACTCAGAGCTTAATGGCCTCAGAAAAAAAGGAAAAAAAAAAAAAAAAAAAGGAAGTCATATAATATGCAATATTTTAAATAACAATAATGATGTCACTTTAGATTTATATTTGCTCTTCTAAATATTAAATGCCATTAGACCTAAGCAGTTTCCCAGTAACTGGAGCCATCATTCTTAGAAATAAATTTAAAAAATAAATACCTAGAACAGGCACCAACCCCCTCCTCAAAATACAGGTCATGCTAATGGACTTTTGTACAAAAAGAAAAATCAGCCCTTTCTGAGGCAATTCTGTGAAGCCGTAGAACCATGCAACCAGTAAATGAGGCTTAATAACTTCAAGAATAAATATAGCCTTTAGTAATTGTGTCCATTGTATATTGTGGGGTAGTAAATGGAGAAAAGGAAGAAAAAGAAAACAGCATTGGAAAGACTCCTCATGTTTTTTACTCTCACATACTTGTAAGCTTACTCTAGTAACTTTTCTGCCATAAAACTTAGTAGAGTATTTTTTAAACATATTGGATGAAAAATACTTCCTTTACTACTTATACTTTGCTGCTGACAAATCACTGGGTATCCGTGCTCTATAAGCAAAGCAAAATCTTTGTAAGGAATTATTTTAACAGAATGCATCTTGCACGATCACTGCATTTGGGTCAAAGCCTTATTTACAATAAACACGAAAGGTCAATTTTTTTGTTTTGCCTTGACATTATAGTTTTTGTTATTGTTCACTAGTGAGCACGAGTACGTAGGATATCTATTATGCCTTACATTAAATGCATACATTATTTTGGCATTCTTTTGGTTTTCCTTCTGGATTTATTTACCAGTTGCTTACATTCTAAATTTATACCAATTTTTAAGGGTTTATATAACACATATAGACTTTAACTATGTTAGAATTCTCTGACTTTTCTGTTTGAACTTGTAGAGAGTTTCATTACACTTTCTTTTCATTTTATTTTCTTTGCTCTTCTAGGCACCACTCAAGGCAAAAATTACTAAAGTTCCACTTGATAACCTCACTTATAATTTTTGTTTCTGAAGCTAAACAGTAGTTCTGTCTGTAATAACATAATAAACCTTGGGCAATTCTGAAGTTATAGCCACATAAACTCATTAAAATTTTGGTAATTTTTGTGTCCCCACAGGAATCTGAAAGATGTTTAAATCTCTTACATTTTGTATCAGAATCATGAAGTTAAAGGAAAACAGACAAACAAAGACCTGAGGATTATGAGGAAGCTCAAAAGAACATCCAACCTCCCTCGTGTTCAAAAATGATTTAGGATTACCTAAGGTAGGTACTTATCAGTATGCAGCTGAAACCATAAAGGAAATTCTTCAACCTCTGTCCTTGGTTCATTTCCATTCTTTGACCTTTTATGTAAAGGTTTTTGTATCCTAAATTTTATCTTAAAAATAAAATTTAAAAAATTCTTATCTACTTGGGCAGAGAGTACAGGAAATTATTCTTTTTTTATAACAACCTCCAAAATTTTAAAAAATGTTTTCATGTTTTTCCTCATATTTTATTCCTGTAATGTACCAAGTGTTCTTAATGGAAAAATTAAAGGAATGAGTTAGCAAGGATACTAATTTGCTTATTCTTCATGGACATTGGAATTCAAAAAAGGTGATCTATTTGGAAAGAGAGAAAGATCTTATTTTACAAACCCTGCATGACTTTATGTGTGTTCATGATGAAATATTTTAGAAGAGTCTCTGCCATACACGGCTGCAATACTCTGACAGAGGTCTTAACGGCACCGAGTGGAACAGGACAATTTCTCTTCTTGTTCTTTATCCTCCTACTAAATTCCAAAAAGATGCTTTTCCCCTTACACTACTGTTCTCTTCTTGGCCCTTTTCCACTGCAATATACATGTTTTTGTCTGACTCTCCAAGTATACTGTTTTGTGTTTATTCATCTGATTCTCCTGGGTGCAGTTCTTTGTATTTCTATTTATTGAAGTTCTTTTGGTTAATTTTTGTTCGCTTCTCCAATTATCAGAATCAGTTTGAGTTCCAATCCCAATGTGTTTGCAAAGGTTTTTTTGCAATCATTTGAAGAACACGTAGATTAATTTTTAGTTTAACATTCCAAGTTGCTGTAATACCTCCGTTAATATTAATTAATTAAATACGTGAATCAAAACTTAATGTTAGCTTATCTGTTTTATCTCTTAAAAAAGCTACATGAATTTCTAAATAAAAACTGAGTAGTTTGGAATGCTACATAGAAATAAAAAGAGGAAAAAGTCTCATTAAAAAAATGACATTTTTTCTAGCACTAAGGATTTGTTTCATAGTTTTCAGCTATTTGAGTATTGGAGTATATTTTTACATATACTGTAATTTTACTTTTTCATTTTTTGTAAGTGCTGGTGAACAGTATTTCATAGAATTGTGACCACTGACATGCAAACACAACACCTCTTCACATACATGCACACAGTGCCTTGTGTACTACCTGCAACAGAAGCATTTGAAAAATTATGATTTTTCAATCCTAATGATTATTTACAGAAATCTTCAATCATTTCAGAATGTTCTGCCTTATTTTCAGACTACTCTCGTATGGAAAAATTTACACAATTCATTTAATATAAAGCTAAGATTTTTTTTCTATTTCTTTATGCACTGTACATATCAAGGTAAATCTCAAATCCTTTTCTGTTTTGATGTACCTGAGAACTGCATGGTTGTAGAAAATCAGGCTCAAAGGGACCTCTGAGGTCTTATGTGAAAAAGTTTCATTTGCCCATCACAACTGATTAGTTCCTTGAAGTGCCTCCCAGTTGAAGGCCAACAATTTCCTTTGGGTTGCATTGCTCAGCATTATCAAGTAAAAGCCTGCCATATGGGCTGCAATAGGCAGCTTAAATAGTGAACTGCTGGTTTCTTATTCTGACTGCAGTGGGGTAGGGAGGAGCTGAGCAGCAGAGCCCTGGCAGATCTGAGGGCATGGCAACCTCTGGCAGGAGGCAGCAACACACAGCTGGCAGCGGGTGAGACAGTAACATCTTCCATTGACACAGCTGCCTCTGAGAAATGATGTATGAGCAAGCCATAAATCATTCTTGCTGCAGAGGAATATTTAGTAAATACCTTTCAAGGTCTTTGTTGCTTCCTTGCCCTAAGAATTGCACAAGAAAATTGCTGTAACAGAGTTAAAGTGTGAGGAAAATCCTGTTCAAGTATTTAGAAATATGCAAACAGTTTTTCACCTGCAAATGCAAACATTTCCACTGGATGGACTGACTTTTAAGGAAGCATCCTCTAATCTCTTACAACCCATATACCCACATAAATTTTTTATTTTCGACATCATTTTTATTTCAGCTATGAAACCATAAAAAATTCCTAACCTGACACCTCTTGGTACCTTGGGATATTTTGAGACATACCAAGGTAGCTATTTTGAATAGGACACTATACTGCATACTCAGTAAAAAAGACTGAAGGCCTTAAAAACACCACTAACATCCTCAGTACCCTTACACCCTCAAGGTAGTCTCAGGGCACTTGAACCTTTACATTATTAGTAGTAGCAATATTTTGTGAAAAGTATGGCCAAAGCATTGGACTCAGAGACCATTTCTTCTGTAGATACCATTGTTCCAAAACATACGTAAGAAGAAGGAAATCTGTTGCTTCTGTATATTTTCCTGCACATATTCCTTAGGTACCAAAGTGAATGGAATCTGTACAAGACAAAACAATGGTCATGAAAGAAGGATTGAGAAAAACCAAACACAGTCTAACAGGAACCCATGAGAACCAGGAAACCAGCTAGAAATCTCCCTTCATAAAAAAATCCAATTTCACAGTTCCTCCTGGATTTTTCAACTCAATTAGACCACACAGATGAAGATCTTAAAGAGGGTATCCTTAGTTCTCAATTACTAAGATTGACTTTGCTGTTTTACAAGCCTTACCATTAAAGCACAAGGTAATTTAGCATGGATACAAACTAAAAGTTAATTCCTTGATAGAACGGGGAATTGGGCATCTGGGAGTAGGGGCTGTTTGATGATAAGACATAGATGCATTTTAGCATCCTGGACTGTAGGATTGCCTGCGTGTGCTGCATACATTCTGCAATTGTTAGCTAAATGGAGACACCTACAGCTTGTCACTACGAGTGGGTAGTGGCAATAGAACAGACATCTATATGTATGATGAGTGCTACAGAGACATTTTACCCTAAAAGAGATTTGAACACCTAGACTATGAAAAAAACTCCATTTTTTTTTTCCCTTTCTTCACTGCACTGAGCTTGTCTTTTCACGTTTTCACTGCATTTCCATTTTCAGTCCAGCACTTCTATTTTTTTCTGTGGGAGGGTTCTGTAAAATCTAAGGTAGATAGACATCTTCTGTACATAATTTGAAGAAATAAAGAAAAAAATAAATAGTATGTAAGTTGTGTGATCTTCCTACTGACAGTTTCATTAATATTCATATTTCTTACAAGAGATTTGGTTCTGTGCTTCATCTACACTTTTATGGTGAATGATAATTACTGTTTAACAAGCCAAATGTTCTTTCTTTTGCTATGTGTCTTTGGAATAGTGAAGAAATTCAAAAGTCATGGCAAAATTTCTGAAAAAACATTAATAACATGCAAAGTGTGTCAGATTATATAGGGCTAATACAGTAAATAGTTGGGGGAAAGTATTATTTGGTAATTCATGTGTTCTATTTGTCTCTCCACAATAATGAATCCCAGTATCTCTGTACCTATGTATAGCAAATAGTTACATAAAAATTGGAAGTGTAGGGTAAAGTTTTGATTGTCTAACAAGGAACTCAAGTGTTCTGGCAATTGTAATAGATGCTAACTCTGAACAGTGGTTAAGTGCTTTGCTAGGAGTTGCTTCAGATTTTATTTTTCTCTTAAAATTTTAATTTCATCTCTTTTTCTCTTAAAAATTTAATTCAGTGCCTTTTTATCACCCCAAAATTCAATCTGTAAATGCACTTTCCCCTAAAATTTGTTTCTGCCACATAAGATGTTGAAACAAATTACTCTAAATGCTTTCAGGGGATGTCTGAGAGAATTTCTAGTGCTTTAGTGGAGGGGTTGTTTTTGGACTGTTTTTCTACAGTACCAAGGAGATCTTTGAAAGATTTAGTTTAGATGAAACACCAGAAATAAACATGATACTGGTTTCTATTTTAAGTTTGGAGGGGGTTACACAATTTTCTTTCAAGGCAAAACATGATACGTTAATTGACGTGTGAAAAAAAAAAAAAGTCTTTATGTTTCTGTAGAGAGGGTTCCCTAAACAGAAGTATAGTATATTGCCAGAAAGACCACGAAATCAAATTGAGGTGATGGATATTACATATACAAATGCCTACAGGAAAGGGCAGAGCTATATTCCTGCAGCTAGATTTATTCTACAGTTTATCACCAATAAAGCTATTATAGCAATATTGGTTTGACAGATTTTTTTTTAGGTAATTGGATCAATTATGCAAATGAGTGTCTTATTAACCACAGATCATAACTAGATTTGCGAATACAAAAGAGATGCAGATATGGAATTAAATCTTATCACATGGTTTAAAGGGAAAGTTTGGCCAAAACATAAAGCTCCAAGGTATAAAAAGGAAGCCAGCTCATGGCCAGGTATATGGAGTTCTGTTTAATCAGAGCAGACAGAAACCTTGGAAATAAAAATGATATATGAGCATAAAAGAGGAAATAGGGTAATTCAAGCAACAAAACCCTGTCATTTTCATATAACTTCAAAAGACAATATCTGAGTCAAAAGCTGTCTTAGTGAATATTTATAGGATGGCTTAAGGATATTTCCACATAGTTTCTTCAAGAAATAAAAAGAAAAACTTTGAACACTTCATAACACTTTGTGATTATGGTTGATTGAAAGCATACCATTATCTACTGTATTTTACCTAATTTCCTAGTTCCCCTCCATTCACTCCTCTGACCCCTGTATTTCTGTTTATTCTCATTCTCTTTCTTGTATTATGGGCTGTGAGGTTCCAGCCTCCTGCCTTTCATTGTAAAGGACTTTTGTGATCTATATTAAACAATTACCTGTGCTTTTCTTTCGCATCCTTTCTGATGTTCTACACTTTCAGGCTGCCTCTGTTACTTCTCTCACCACATTATTAACTCCCAAGTGACTACTTTCTCTAGCACTGTTGTCTGGTCTCGAGAGTTTGGAGTAGGGATTTTAGTTAATGCATTGTAATGCCCTGATTGCACTATTGTGGATGTACTGATTTCAGCTGAACTACAGAGATTTATGCCAGCCCAGAGAGAGGTCATTGTGTATCTGAAATAACCTAGGTTTATTGAATTAAACCTATCTACAAAGGAAAGCATTACTCCAATCCTGGTTTGAAGCCTGTAAATCTTTGTAGAATCACTTGACAAGAATGATTACAAAAGTATTTGAAAGTTCATGCCTGTGGATCACATTACAGCATTCAAAAGATACATTAAATTTTAAGTAGCATAGAAATAAGCTTTTTAAAATAAACAGTAATAGAGTGAGATGCCTTTTTCAGAGAGAAAAAAAGAATATTTTGTCTTCTCAACCTGTGCACATCTATTCATATCTTTAGGCAATGATCTCCCATTGTAATTTATGATCCAAATTAAAATTTGTTATAAAATATGACTAGCTGAGTCCATTCAGGTTTTCCAGTTGTTAAACGTTGTCTCTTATCAATATATCATGATCTTGATTAAAAGATAGACTAAATCATGTCATACCTGCTCAGCAGAAAGATATCATTTCATTTATCCAGTGCATGAACAGAGATTCACAAACACCTAAATTGCTGATAAGACATTTACATTAAATATATAATTATTTAAGAATTCTTTCTTGCCTTTTGTTTACTTTTTTCTTAACATTTCCTTGGTACAGGGATATATGTTTGTTTTGGTTTTTTTCTGTTTCTGTGCTCTTTAACAGATGCAAAACCAGCTATTACAATATAAGACTATTTTTTCAAATTAGAAAGATAAATACACAGCATCTATCAATCTCAGGCTACGACATTTTCAGAGCACAATGGTAGCATTCATGGAAGAGTGTAGCATAGTGTTCCTAAGGCTTGCTCTTCCCGTATGTAGTTTATACAGCTGCAGGTTATATATATCTGAAGAAATATTCACGTAGACTGGAGTGAGATGAGGATGAAAAGAGGCAGCTATTAGAAAGACACAAAACCTCTGTTAGATCTCCAGTGGGCAGGATCACGGTGACAGAGTTGAATCAAGTGCTCACCTCCAGGCTATCTGTAGGTGTCCAGTAACTGCTTACCAGACATGTAGAAACTTGGGCAACTGTGCAGCTAAAATGGTATCTGGTAACTACGAAATTTAGCATGGAAATCTATTAGAAAGGGAGATGAGATAGATGTTATCACTGACAGTTCTTGGACTCCCAGTCCTTTTTTATGTGATGTGCTCAGGTAGACTGCTATATCTGTAACATCAGTAGGTTTTTTTAAAGCATTCTCATGGACAAGGAGAAAGGATGAAATTAAGCAGCTTTATCTATACTGCAACAATACAATCCTCACTGACAACTATAGTACAGAATCCTCAATATTTTGAGAGTGGCAGTCTTTTCACCACATGTAACAATAAGTCAATTTCTAAAAAAAAAAAATTCCATTTAAGATAATTTTGGGGAAAATTAATCATTGAAATGGAAGAGAAAAAGTCCTGAAGAAAAATTGTGACAGAGTGGAAGGAGATTTAGTTCTCATGGCTGTAGCTGCCAAGGAAAGTAGCAATGACAACAATAGGTTTAAGGCTTTTATGCTTTTTATACTGCTATACTGACATAGTTGATTATTTAAAAAAACAAAACAAACATGAAATCATCTCCATATCTCCACAAGCAGATTTCCACATATAATCATTTAAATATTATGCAGCCATAATTTTCAAAACCTGTGTATGTTTCTTATCTCTCCACTGGTACAGGATACGTGTGTAAATTCACTGGTTTAATAAGAAGAACTTCAAAGTAGAGAATTCAGAATAGGTACCTTAACTTTGATACTGCTCTCCAGTTCTAGAAGTACTTCTACATCCTTGTAATCCAAGGAAGTCCACAATATCAGAGAGTTGTCTGCAGAAGAATCACTCTTTCATTTAAAAATTCTCTCATTTATTTGAATATAAATAGTAATTCAAAAAATAATTTTTCAGGGTAACAGTGGTCTTGGTACCTAGCATGTGTGTGGCCTGTTTCCCTGTACTGGAAATGGAATAAAAATGTTTTTGTTTCCAACAAAAAACCCTGTTTTTAAAATTGCCCCTTGAAAGATTCTCTTAAAAGAATAAAACATCATTTGCAGCAAATTAAACTTCAGCTTTTTTTCAGTTTATTTAGTACTTTTAAAATTTTCACAGTATGTTATCCATGTAATCCTATCCGATTTTTAGAAACAAAGTAAAATTTGGAGAGAAAGAAAGCATCTTTTCTGATTGGTTCTCATAGTCAAAAAACATATCTTTATGAAAAGCAGTTGACTATAATTAAATGGTTTTTACAATGATTATTATTATAATTTTTATAATATATTTACCTGAAGCAGTCAGAGACACAGTAAATAATAAATTGTGAGCTTGGAAATGAAAAGTCACCAGTAATTTCCAGCTGTTGTGGCATATGTGTATGGAAAGCTTATATGTAAGAAGAGAGAGAGTGAAAGTTCATTTGTTTTCTGTACAAGATCTTCAGACCTTACTCCAGTAACTAATGTCACCCTCAGCTTAATCTAGTCTTCTGTGAATATAAGACCTGATATTATCTCTCTGTGTATAGAATTTATATCCTTACTTTACTTCTGGTATTACAGCCAGTAATAAAGGTGTTCCTTTAATAAGCAGAGTAAAAGGTCACGAGTTCATTCCTCTTGAGTGTCATGATGCCTGTAAAGAAGTTATTACATGCCTAATAAAATTGCCTAGCTCTTCTTGTTCCCACAGATTTTTTGCTTTGGTGCTAATCTGCAGGAAAGATGGGGGTGAGGGAAGAGAGATAGAAAGGTGCCCTGAGTTATGCCTAAAATATTTAACAGTGGGATTCAAAATAGCATAATTAGACCAAGAACAAAAAACAAGTTATTGTAACCACTATTTGGGTGATTGACAGAAAGTCAGTGGGGGATTAGCAAATGAAAGTTTATATAATTTTACATAAAGGAAAATTTCCGTTCCTTGTAGCGTGAGAGATATCGTGCAAAATCATCTCTTGCCAAAACAGCATTTTGACATCAAACAGCATTTGTTTTTCAGTTTCACCAGGTTATTGCAGGCATTTCCTTATACATTACACTTTGTGTCAATCCATGTGCACAGATATGTGTCAGAAAGGATAGAAAAAAGTCTGAATCATAAATAAATTCATAATTGTTCAAAATAAGGATCCCTAATTTTTGCAGCCTGCTCTATCTACTCTAGTTCTACATCTGAGTTCAGAGGGGGAGAAGATGAGGCCTAGGTTTAGCAGACAATACTGCAAGATGTTATTTTAGAGATGTCACAGGAGATTGTAGAAGGCATCTGGAACCAATATTGACCACATTTATAGAAAAAAAGAAGTTTGATTCACTATGAGTTTTATTTAGTCTGGCATGGTTACGACTTAGAAATGCCCAGACTTCTGCTGATTTGCAAATCCCAAGGCCTTCAGCTGTTTTGCCAATTGAGTTTCTTATTTCTAAGAGAGCATCTGAAAAGGGACAAAAGGGTTGCCAGAAATTAATTTAGAAAGCAAGGGAATCTCAGTGACACAGATTATCCCTCTGGATGCAGCCAAATCAACCTGTCAGAGAGGTACACAGTGCCCTGGCTCAGACACGTATGTGAAAGGGTGGTAGACACTGGTGCAGGATGTGCATGAGACCACATAAAAGGGGAAGGAGTAGGAGATGTGAGAGAAGACACAGGAAGATACAAAAACAGGACATGAGGAGAAATGTGAAGAGGCCTGTCTGCAGAAATGGAATGGAAGAGGAATGTGTAAGGGGACATCGATGGAGACATGCTGGAAATGCACTCTTGGAAGGAGCTGCTGTTTGGCAGAGGAGGCACTGCCCATGGGAGCCGTGCAGGATCTCAGATAGCCCTGATGGCCTGGGCCCAGGGATGAACCCACAGAGGGGCAGAAACAGACCTACAGAGAATGCAGCCTGTGGAGGCACTGGAGTAGTGACAGGCCCAGAGGGACTGGGGCCCATGAAGGGACCCTTACCAGGGCAGGGTAACCCTGAAGTGTACAGCAGCCCATGAATGCTCCACACTGGAGCACAGGAAATAATTAAGAACTGAGAAGAAGTGGAGGAAAAGAGATGCAAAGAACAGCAGAAAGAAATGGCTGTGCATTGACCTCAACCTCTTGCATTGCCCATTGCCTCTCCAAAAACTGTGGGAAGGATTGCATGTATTGTGCTTCAAAAGCAAGGGAAATTGAGACTAGAAAAGGGGGAAAGAAGGTGGTGGACTGGAGAAAACCTGAGAAACAAGCAGAAAAGGTAGGGATTTTTCCTAGCTGACTGTTTTTCCTTTTTCAATACCTGAGACCATAACTAAAAATTTATGTTAATTTATGTTGGAAATAAATTGAAGGAAGTGATATTCCTGGTATCAAGACTGTTTTACCCATGGCAACTGAAACAATGTTTTATAATATTGTTTGAATTAAAATAACTTGTATCTGAGCATTGGTTGAAGTTCCTGTTATACCCAAACTGATTTACTTATGCTTGGCCATATGCAAAGTCCATATCTTTTTCTTAGGTACCTCTCTCATAATGCCATTTTCAATGCTCAGTTTATTTCCACATGTCCCACCAATAATTTAATGTTCCTATGTGTATTCTGCTCATATGGTACAAGTGAATGCATAGGGGATATACAGATGTCCATTAGTATGATGTGCTTCTTGGCCAATAAATGAAGAGAAAGTCAATGCTTGAGAGAGAAAGAGACTATGAGGGCAGTAAAATCAATGAACTTTTTATTTAATTTAACTTGCAGGATGACCACCAGCTGTTACTGCATCAAATCAAAAATCAAAACAGAAACACAAAGAAATGCAGCAGAGTTTCCATGGGAACTGCTGTGAAACATGTGATGACAGCACTTTCTGTAAGTACAAACCATCCCAGAATTGGCTTAAAAAACCAAAAACAAAACTAGACAAAAAAAACCCCAGATAGTCTTTTCTAGTCAGGAACTAATTTTTTTTTTCTCTTAGATAGCACAAAAAAAGCAATTGGGTTGAAAATTTGTATGAATCTTTATGCTAAATCTTATGCAGTACTGATGTAATCTTCTCCCTAATAAATATTGTAAATCCAACTAGTTTGGGGCAAAAGTTCATTTAAAAGACACCTGCCTCTTGCTGACCTACTATTGTGCAAATACCATCCTGAAAGCTTGGGTTTAATGGTTTAATTTATTTTGTCTTAATGTGGCAACTGTAGGGAAGAAGGCATATTACTTTTCTAGCACACTATCCCCTCTTTCATAACTAGAATTTGAATTAGAGAAGTTTTCTCTCCTCATACAGTTATAGGTGAAAATCCCTGAAACATGCAGAACTCTTAGCTCAGAATTTTTTTCTCTTTGGTGGTCATTTTGCAGCATTGTATATTAATCCATATAAAAGAATAATACCACTTATCTAGATACAAAACAGCTTTGTTATTATACAAATTAAACAATAAATGGCAGAGAAGATACACCTATCACTGCTTTCTAGTTTATAGGAAATAGTTGGAAGATGCTGATACTTAGCATACTTTTTCACATCTCTTATCATTTACAAAGGAGTATCCTTTTTCTATTGCAAGAGTATTGCAGCAATTTCTTCTTTTCTTTTAAAAAGAAGTTGTTTCAAGTTCTATCTTCAAGTATCTCTGGTGTTATTGTTTAAAATAGCAGTTGATTTTTTTAAACTGGAAGATCCTTATTCTGTGATGAGGGAAGTAGGCTCAGCTTGTGAAGCATTTTGAGGTGAAAAGAATTATTTTAGAAACAGATGAAAATCACAACTGCATTTGGCTTCCCAACACTTTTAATTATAAAAGATTAATGGGATTCTTTGAGAAGTGGTAGCATCTGTTACACTAAATTTCAAGCATTTTCCAAGAAAAGTCATCAGGTTAGAGAATTTCACTGTATTTCAAACTGTGCTTTGTTTTTCTAAGAAACTACCTATATAGGCCACAGTTCTCAGATGCTTAATTCTTAAGAAACATTTGGGAACATATAAATAAAATCAATAATAGAAACATTTAAACTTAAAAGCCTCATAAGGACAAAAGAAACATAGACAGATATTTACCTAGAGATGTATGGGAAGTTTGAGGGTTCCCAGGAGAGTGAATTTGGAGAACTTTTAGTAAATCTTCTGTAAGATCTGAGTAAACATCACCTCTATCCTTTGATTAAGCATACAGAAAGATTCTTCTAAGAAACGGGACTGTATGAAAAAATACCTTTCAACACAGTATGTGGAATTGATACATATGAAATAAAGTCTTCCATTGACTCAGTTATAGCCACTCACTCTTCAACTTCTGCTGGTGAAATCCTGAAGTATTGAAAATATGTTGTTTAAACTTAACTTTAATTCACAGCTGAAAGATTATTAAAGAAGCAGAAACCAGAGTATTTTTGTGACTTTGTGCACAGAATTGTTAGGAAACTGTTTGTGAAGTAAATTCTGTCTAAAAGATACTTTGGAACTGTATGGTTAACCACACAACACTAGGACATATCAGTTTAACAGAAACTTGGAAATTTTCTTCAGCTTCTGTTGTGTCTACATCACATTGCAATTAAAGACTGCATAATCATGTTGTTTTGGTTTCGGTTTTTTTTGTCCCTGGCATTTCTATATACCTAGCCTTTTCTTCATGACTGCATATTGAATATGTTGATGGCCACAAATTGTGGGAAAATCTTTGCAAAAGGCTCTGTAACACCACACTTTTGAATTTCATCCAAATACTAATTCTGTGCTCTGTACATTCAGTGAACAGAAATACTGAAGTATAATATCACTATAGACTGGAGAAAATGAGGGTATAAACCTTTAGGTATGAAATAAATCTGAAGAGCAGATCAAAATCTCTACAGATCATTCTTTATTAAGGAAAAAAAAAAAAAAAGAAAGAAAAAACAACCATCAACCAACCAACCAACCAACCAACCAAAAAAGAACCATCCAACTCCCCACCCCCAACCAAACAACAAAAGCAAACACATTGGGAAACTATGCACTCTTCATCAGGAAAGAGCCCCCCAAAGATCTTAGAATTACATAAAAGAAAGTCCATATACATGAGATTATTACTTTAAATCTTCTTACATCTCCTGTAGCCTCCTCCTCAATATATTTTTATGACATAACAGCAGTTCTTAAGGCAAGAGCAAACCTTTCAAAAAAGCCCCATTCAGGGAACTGCAGAAATTGCAGATATTTTTCTCTCCTCATGGACTTCGTATCTCTGTTTGCATGTGATTATTTCAGGGAAAAAAAAAAAAGACCACTATTCTGTAAAGAAATATTTAGAAGTAAGACAGACAGTCAAATGGTATTTGTAAATGTCTTACATGTTCCTTTTTCTAAACCATTAGTTTGGAAACAGCCTAGTTTAGAGACTTGGAATGAGACTCAGGGAAAACATGTTTTCTTGTTCTGTCACTGAACTGACTAGCCCTAGTCAAATTGATTCTCTTCCCAGTGCTGCTATTTCTGAGTTAAATGCAGAGAAGACAGTGACCTCATTAATGTGGTTTGACCCACTAATGAAAACCTGCAGCTAACATTCAGTGTTGTTTTCATAAGGAAGGTTTGAGGGAAGCAGGACATCTGCCCCTCTGGAATAACATGTTTTGCATGTACCCTGAAGTGCCTGCTCTGAAGGAGATTATAAGTAAAATAATCTGCATTATGTTAAAAACAGTTTTCAGAAGAAAGGAGCAAAGTTACACTCCTGTTAATTTTTAATGAAGTACATGGAATTTAACACACATTTTACTGTGCACGAAGAGAGTGTAGCATTTTGGGAAATTATTGTTAGTGGTTAAACTCTATGTGCACCACGTAATTTTTTTTTTTAATAGTACCTAAAGAATATATTGATTCTTATTCAGGAACATAAATAAGCACAAAAGGTTACTGAAACATAATTAAAGATGAATAAGGATCAAACACAAGTATAAATTTATTCTTCAAGCAGACTGAATTACGATTTTGGTGTGGCTTTATAAGTGGAAGGTCTAAGGCTTTCATAGACTCTTTTGCAGTTTAGCATGGGTAAGTCCCTGGAAAGTTTATCAGCTACCACTGATTGCAGAGAGAGATTATATTATCACAATCAGAATAGGTATCTCACTTTTAGATAACAAAAATGAAATAAAGTGAAACTCACTTTCACTTACTTCATTTTCCAAAGCCTAAAAGAAACTTGGAATTTCCTCTACTGGTGCTCAAAGTGCAATTTACTTGCAAGAGAAAACAAGGAATGAGAAACTGTTTATACTTGCTTGAGAAGAGTTTTACTGAAAATCTGCATAACTTCATCTGCATTACAAAATCCTGACTAGTTCATTGACTGAAAGGCTGGGCTTGCATGAATAACAGTAAGATTGTAGAGTTGAAATCTCTTTTTACCCCCTGGCTTACTGTGGAAAAATTCTTCCTTTCCTAAAGGAAGGGAATGCAAACATACTTTTAAAAATATAACCTTTAACAAATTAACAGAGGAAAATGATGGTAAAAATAGGTGGAAAGATAATGGTGACTTCGAGTTTTTGTCTGACTATCCAGACAAACCCATTGCAGGGAATCTCAGTCTGATCAGATGCAGTGAAACTTTCTGGAATAGTATTGGGCAGACACAATGAGAACATATATAAAAATTAATTGTTTTGTCCCTGTTATATTTTATTCAGTGATTTGGTAAAGTAAAAATTATGATGCATAGCATGGCAAGATTGTTAAATCACCTTTATAAAGAGTCTGGAGAATAAGAATTAACAATGCATGTCACTTTAAGATGAGTAAACTGAAGTGCCTATGTATTTCTTACACAGCACGCTACAGCAGACCTACTCATGTTGTTAGAGCTCTCACTACTAACTTAATCACCAAGATGTTCTCCCCCATTTATCTATGAAATTCCCAGAATGACATTACAGAAGGAGCCCTGTAACATTTTATGGAGTTCAAAAAGTGCTAACAGTATTTTTATACATTCATATCCTGCTTCAATATAAGTGGGGATTTCCTGTTCTTGAACATCTATTCTTCCCTTTTGATATCCATAGATACTTATCTCAATGACTCTGAGGTACAGATTTTGTCTGCACACCTAGAATAAGCAATTTCATTACGACAGTTGACACCAAAGATATTTACATGGCCTTGAAAAGGGTGTTTTGCTTTGCTTCGTATTTTGTTGTTTTTTGGAGGTTTTTTTTCTTTTGGTCTTTTGGTTTGGTTGGTTGGTTTGTTTGTCTGGGGTTTTTGTTTGGTGTGTGTGTGGCTTGTGGGGTTCTGGTTGGTTGGTTGGTTGGTTGGTTGGTTGGTTGAGGGTTTGTTTATGGGTCTTTTTGCAGATTAGTATCCTGAATTAAAGGTTCAGGTCTGGGAAGGTATGTCTGTAATACAGCTACTTGGAAAAATGTTTTGGTGTTTTACGCTGACAATTTTTTATTTAAAAAAGTATTTGATCAGCTTTAATTTTTTTTCTCAATATTAAAAAAAAAAAAAATACAAACCTAGTCTGAGAATATTGCTACCTGCATATTAAGGTCAGTTTTTGACTTTTTTTTCCACTGAGGAACTCCACTTTTCTTTGCAACCAACTTTGAATAAGTACACTCAGTTAAGTTGAATTCACACATGTAGTCATTATTCCCATGACCTAAGTGATTTTACTAATTTTACAGTTGATGCAACTTGTTCAGGTTTTATTTAGAGTTTTCTTTTAAAATATACTTATCAAATTGCAAACAGTTTATCCCCGGGTTATCCTACCCCAAAGAAGCTTGATAAACAAATTAGTTTCTCAGAAAACTTTCAGAACTATATGTTTATATCTATACAATAGCCAAAATGAAATATTTTGTAAAAAAGAATGGGTGGATTAAGAGTTAGACATGGAAATATTTCAGTTGTGTGACAGTTTGCCTTAAACTTCAAAAATATATTTTTTTACCTATTCACATTTAAATATTTAAAAGCACATAAGTCTCCTAAACTATTTGATATTTGAAATATTCAGAATTTAATAGCTTTTTATTGGATTTGTTGATGTTGCTTTTCATTTCTTGGAGCCTAAATAAAATACTAAATTACAAGATACAAGTAAAATTAAAGATCCAGGCAAAAACAGGCAAAGGCAAGAGCTCCCAGAGTTAAAGTTAAAATTCCAGCTTTTTCCATTTTAGCTTGACTGAGACAAGTCTCACTTGGTGGGAATTCTTTTGAAGTCTCTCAGCACTGCATTTAAAACCTTTACAATATACTTTCCTTAGAAATGTAAAAATCTTTCTTAGGGTCTTAAAATTTCACTCATGTAAATAATTAGAGTTGGAGATCCCTGAGGGCATCTGAAGTGTTGCAGTACCTCTGTCTGGGAAAAAAAAAACCAAAAAAAACCAAAAAAAAACCCAACAAAACTCTGGAAGGGATAAAAATGACTTAAATGTAAACAGTGTTTTCCAAGCAGAAAGATGTCCAAGTGACAGAACAGCATAGCAAGGCTGCATAGCCTTTCAGAATAGAAACTGAAAAAAAGAATTTGCTTAGTTCAATAGAAAGCTACTGAACTCACCCCTCTCATAGGTTCAGTCCAGATTCTATATGTGCCTTGTGGGCATTTTTGTGCTGCAAAATGCAGAATAGACACCATTCAAGTAGCTTTGAAGGAACTGTAATTCTTGCTAGTGTAGTATCAGTTAAAATCACAATAGATGTATGTGGGTGATTTAGGCAGCACTAATTAGTACCATGCTGAGAGTGCTCTATAACTCTTAATTCAGGCATTAGCTAATTTGGCTTTGAGACGCTTTTTTTTAGCATGCTGCTTGGCTTATTCTGGAACTGCAAATATGTTTCTTAATGAGTTTAATACTAAAAAACCTCTTGATATTTGAAACTGATATAACTCTATTGGGAATAGCTACTCCAGCACCTTGTTCTAGACTGTTTTGTGAAATGATTTATATTTTGCTAAGGCAGGCAGAAGACAGTATATCACTGTGCCAACACCTCAAGTATACAGAAAGTACAAAGTCAGATCTGATGTAATAAGTTCCTTAGAAAGAAATATATGGAAAGAAAAAAAAAATAAAATAAAGAATGGAAAAAGGATTAATCTTACCTAGCATTAACCACCAAAATTTAAACATCTCATCTGAGTTATTTTGCCTATTTGCTTTCCTCTGTAATCACTGGAAAGACATAAACACCTAAGTCATGACCTCAGTTGTTATCTGCCCATACCTCTGTTATTAGGGAGTTTAGGAAACTGCTTTAAGCAAAATGTTTGAGTAATGTTAGTGTGAAACGAGCTCCAGCTGTTACATGTTTTGGCTGATATTTTAATGATAACTGGCTGGTTTATCTGGAACTTTGTAATGCTAAAAGTATTAAAATAAAGGGTTTTGTTTCTCATTGACTATTTCAACTAATTGGTTTGTGACTAGTTTAAGTTTTAAATGAAATTTTGAATAATTTATGGCATTTTTAGTAATTTCATTTTCTTTAAAATGAAATTTTTTCCAGTAGAAGAACTGATTTGGTGTATTCATGAAACAGACCCAGTTGTATCTTCTATTCTGAAAACAAAAAGCAACCCTAACTGAAGATGACCTTCAAGAGTCTTGGTCGTTTGGATTTATACCTGTTATTGAAGCTCTATTCTGCATTTTAGCACACAATGTTTTAACTATAACTGTTACTTATGGTAGGTTCTCATAAATGGCAGACACTTTATCTGACAATCATTATCTAAAGTCTTTTTTTTAGTGTATTACAACACAGCTGAAAAGAAAGACCAGAGCATAAGAGTATTCTTTTGTAATTCTTCTTCTTTCACTTAATTTGCCACATGAAATGGGTCTGAAGACACATAATAATTTGATTAGAGAGATTAATTTAAGCCAAAATTTTGCCCAATTTAGCACAGAATCTGAGAAAACTAGTCTATTATTCACAATGAATGCTGCAGTAAATTGATATAGCAATGAAAAATTTGGTCAGATGAAAATTATTTGTTCATTGGGAACAGCTGTATCTTCAGATTTAGCAAATGATTTAGATTTTTTCCATATATGATTATTTCTAATAAACACCATCAAATTGGTAATAGACCAACTCAAAAATATAAATAGTTCCATGGTTCAGAACTTAAGTCTCTTGCAGAGGTTTATGAATAAACTTAAGAATGTACTAAAAATACAGTTTTGATGACAAGCAACCTTTCATACTTAAGATACTTCCAATTATCCAGTCATTAAAATATTATCTGTTTCAGGTAGGAAGAAGCACCATACAGAAAGTTTATAAAAAGTTTTATTTTAAGATTTCAGAGTCATTCTGAAGTTCAGTTAAAAAAATAGAGGCATAGATATAAAATCATTCCAATAAAAGTCAAATTAAAAGATATTAATGGATTACTGAAGAGTTTTTTTATTCTACTTTTACTGACTTAGTTTTCTTGACTGTCATGCAAACCACTAGCCACACATATAAAGTGGACTTGATTCTTCGACTAAAGTTTTGTACGAGTCCAGACAGAAAGAACAGAACAATATCTAAAAAACTGAGATCTGAAAAGACACCAAATTATGGTAGTTTGAGGTACTAAAATACAGAGACTGGAGAGTTAATATTAATTAATTAATATTAATATTAATTAATATTTTTCAAAACTAACAAAAAACCCCTTGAATGAAAAAAAAAGTGTAGGGGAAAATATGTTTACATAGCCATACTGCTTGTAGGTTTGGGAATGGAGGTGTAACATATTGGGTAAAGAAGATTCTGGATTATTTCAAACTTGGCACTTTAAAAACTAACTATTTCACTGGACTTCATTATTTTGCACATTAGAAACATAGCTGGGAATGACAAACATTTGAAAACCACCACAACAGCTTGCAGATAACTAAGGACTGCATCCAGGACTTTTAGTAGCTATTTGGCACAAAGAGAAGAATTCACAGTAAGTCTTTCAAGCCCTATGCAATTAATTATACTCATTTCAGCCTGTTTTTTACTGTCCATTTTTACATGAGCTTTGCCATAAGTATCTGCATGTTGCTAGAACAGGCTTAATTGTAATTATCACTGGCTGCTCCTTTGTGTGAGTAGGCACAAACTATTTAAGCAACTCTTTCTGAGAGAACCAAAATTAACTGAGAGCAGTTTAGGTATCTAAAAGTTTTACAATATTGTTGATAAATGAAGCTCTATACTGATACTTAAATCCAAATTTTCCAAAACAATAGCACACTATTTATTTTTTGAGATTTCAGAACACTTTAGGGTGTTCATTGCAAGAGCCTCACTACTGTTATAAAACATCAATATCTTTATTTTGAATAACAAAAGGCATAATGGGTGTGTTTATGCCTTTTGGCACACATTGGATTGAAACTAAGTAATCCCTACAAAAGAATCTCTGCTGAAAACAATTTCTAGGAACATGGAGAGAGTCAGGTTCATTTATGCCGTCGCCTTGCCTCTGCTACTTGGTTCTTGTTGATAAACCACACAATGAAGAAAAAACAAAACCACCATTATTGCATCCAATTGTTTAAAGAATAGTCAAATAATGGGATGTTGCTTGTTTCCACGTGAACCAGAAAAGGTGAGCTCCTACTCTGAAGCACAATGGATAACATCAGGCAGTTTTAGCAGATGTTTACATTCATAGCATGTTTTGAAGTGTTGGGTCTGAGCCAAACATGTATGTAACACTTATTGTTACTTCACACAAGTAACTTCCCCAAGTCAGTGTCCTATTTTAGACATTGCATTTCTAAGTGGTGTATCAAGAAAATTTGGAATTCTAGAGCTGCTAGGGCTTCCCATCCAGGCTCAGTAAGAATTTTCTTCCTGAGGCCACCAAGGACTTCCTTCATTCTTTATGGAGAAAATTCTAGTTTTATAGCATAAACTAGAAGATGTTAGAACATCTTCCTTGTTCTTCATTCCTTCTAAAATAGACTACATTCTGTGATAGAGAGAAAGGCAAATTACAAAATGAAAACATATCTTATTTTCTTGACAACTTGGACTGGATAAAATTTGTTCCTTAATGTCTTTCTGGTATTTTGATTTACAGCTAAATAAAAAAATAATCCTAAATAACAATGGAACTGTAATTCAGCTGGAATCATTAACATGGTTTGTTCTGGGTTTAGCTGTAGAAAACTCTAATGCTTCAAAAGATAATTTTCCTCTTCATATTTTCCCCACTTTAAATTTGCAGGTGGGAGGGTGTTGGTAGTCAGGAAGGAAAAATCCTTATTTTACCTGGCAGTTTGTTTGGGAGACCCTGAAGAATAAGTTTTGGGATAGAAATGTAATATAAAATATAAGAAATATTTATACAAAAACATAAGTCAACTCTTCCTTTGTTATGCCCTAAGAATAAAGAAAAGTCAATCACCCATTGCAGGCTGAATATAGTATCTGCAGTATCCCTTCTGCATTGACAAATAATCAATTTGATAAATTTTGGGGACAATATTTAAAAGTCTTTAGCTCCTTGACCTAACTCCCTTAGAAAACTGTTATGGACTTGAGTTTTACAGCTTTTCCCAGTTTGCACCTTAATATTATACCTGAGCTGTGGTGATTCATTTTTCCTAAATGATTGTTCTGTTCTCCCCCAAAATGTATGTTTCAATACTAAGTTGTTGTAAACCACCCCTTAAGTTTCCACTCATTGCAACTCAATTGTTACCCAACCCCCTCCCACCCTCAGTATCCCATTGGTCGGAGCCTTGGGTCTGCCCCCTGGCTGGAAGCTCTTTTAAGTGAGATCCTCCAGGCAGAAGCTGTCTTGCTCATTGGGCCTCTTGCTCTTGTCCCCTCTCTCTCTCCCTCCCCCTCTCTCCCGTGGGAGCCATGCTGCTCCTTCCCCCCCACCCCCGGTGTGGGACCCCCCCAAATAAACCCTGTCTAATCAACACCCTCTAAAGCCGTGTGGTGTCTTTCCTGCCTGTGTGCTGCCATTAGCTGCTACATGCTGCCAAGAGAATTCTCCGTGAAAGCTCTGGTAAGGCTCCTGTACCTCACCTCCCTTCCTGGACCCAGAGAGACTTATTGCCAGTTCTCCTGCAGCTGCTAGCTGGGCAGGAGGAAAAGCAGAAGAAAGCAACACTCAGTTATTTACATCTATTTGATCATATATCAATATTACCCAAAAATATCAAGGAAGAAGATAAAATTAAGTACTGGACATCCTCATACCTTTTTTTCTCTTTCTTGGGAAGGAGGGCAGGGGGACATGGGGAGGAGATAGTAAGCATTCAGAAATGTTTACTATATACTGGTCTCAAGCACTTAAGCCTGAAATAGGTTTAAAATCAGAATCTTGTCATGAGTAAAGAGACAACATTTTTAACCTTCAAACCTTTTTGTGCAGATTGGAACCGTGGGTGCTTGTTATGGATGTGTATCTTAATGCAGGTAAACAGTCAAACATTAACAGGGAAACAATGCGAAAAAGACAAAACCAGCAAATCGTTAAAAAAAAATACAGAAAAGAACCAAGTAAATTCAAATATGCAAAAAGGTTTATGCACACAGAGACAAACCCTGCAAGCTGTGGAAGCTGCTTCTTTGTCCTTACATAAGTGAACTCAGCTGTGATAACTCCCCTTCTGGGGAAGCACACTGACAGTAGCCCGAAGGTGCTCATCTCTGCTGATGGGCCATCACAGGCCATAATGGACTCAACTGCACTGACTTAGGCAGCAGTAATGACCCAGAAGGTGCCAATGAATTTCTGAATGAGTTTTAGCCAATTGGTTTGTTCGTGGGGCTTTTTTCCTGACACTAGGCATTGATTTATAGCTGGTATTGTGTCTTCACCTCTGAAGAAAGCAGCATACACATAGGCACAACTATGATGGCAAAGGCAATATGATGTTGCCAGTGATTTGACAGATGTTAAATAATGGATAATGAAGGACTACATACCCTGAGATTAGCTCAGTTAGTTACAGTATGGTGCTAACAACACCAAAGTTGTGGTCAATTTGAGTGGTACTCCATGATCTTTGTGGGTCCCTTCTAGATAAGAATATTCTATGAAATCAAGGATGCTTCTTGTTGCACAAATGACTTGGAAGGGCAATAATAGGCTCCTTACATGGCATTGGCTAACCTTCAGTTCTTAAATGCAACATTATTCTGTTTCATGGACGTTTGTCTCTGGGCTCACTCCTTTCTCTCTCTCTTGAAAAGGTGAATTTTTAGAGAGTATCTTAATGCTTTTGTGCATTTATGTACTTTTTTTTAGTGCTACAAAGGATTCTCTCTTGAAAGTATAACATGTTCTATTTCAAGATAACAAGTATTTTGCCACTTAAAGGTAGCCATTAATAGAGCACTGAGTAAATGAGATTCCTGTAAGGACTTACCCTGTTTTGCTGCCATGGACACAGACTGAGAAGTCTGGGATGGAAGACCCTTGAAGATTTATCATTCTTCATACCATCCAACAACTAACTTACTTGGCTAGATGTTCTGCCTCTTTTCAGAGAACCATTTCTAATTTTTCTAAAAATGACATATATAAAGAAAATAGTCCCATCTAAATAAATTAAATATGTGGCCATTGTGTTCACAGTCATGAAAGCAAATGTGCTCTATAAGCTGCCTGCAGAAATCCTGAGCCAGTTCAGTTTTCAAAAGAGGAATGTCCTTGAGAAAAGCAGATGTCAGTTAAAAAACAAACAACATTACTACTAGAGGCAAAGTATCTTAGATGTGGGACTCTGCATTGCAACCCTAAGGATCTAAAAATACAAGTGAAGCAATAATTTAATAAAACTTATGTAGGAATTTCAGATGTCTGAGAATAACTTTTCAGTTGAGCTCTAGCTGTGCAACTTGTCAATACTTTCCAGTTTTTCCTTTTTTGTATTCCTGGTAACAGGTATTTCCTGTGTATTCAACAGTCACTTACTGTGAATTAGTATTTTGTCTTAATTCTTGAAATAAAGTTGAAGGAGAGCTCTGCAGCCTTTCGAAATTAAGCTGACCATAGTTAATTCACTTGGACACTACTGTTCTCTGACTCTACCTTTTTGATTCGTCCTCTGAAATAGAGTCATCAGTAATTTAGCTGTATTGGATTAACTGAGAAAAAGCTTATAAAACAACAACAACAACAACAACAAACTGATAAAAAAGAGGAGAACCTCTGTAGACAAAATCACTTTAATTAAAGTGGAACAAAACATCACAAAAGAATAGGGAATTTTATATGCCACAATTGAAGTCTATAAAACACTTCCTGAGAAACAGAACAAAGATATTTTGACCAAGCCTGGTTGGAATCTTGAATATTTTGTCACAGATCATATGAGTAACACTACTACATTAGAGCAAAGGCCCAATTAGTTCATGATCTAGCCTGTCAGAATGGCTAAGCCTAATATTGAGAAAATTGGAGGTCTTGCAATTACCAAAGACAAATGGCAGATTTTGCACCTGGGGTAGGGTTACCCTGAATGTATTTACAGACTGGGAAATGTTGAATACAAGTTGGCAGTGTGCCCTGGTGGCAAGGGCCAACCATGTCCCACTGTCAGCTGGTTGAAGGAGGTGATTGTCCTGCTCTACTCCACACTCGTGCAGCATCACCTCCAGTCCTGTTTTTAGGTTTTGGCACCACAATATAAAAAATATCAATCTATTGGAGAGGGTCCAAAAGAAGGCCACAAAGATGGTGAAGGGCATTGAGAGGAAGGCACATAAAGAGTGGCTGAGGTCACTGTGTTGGTTCAGCCTGGAGAAGAGGAGACTGAGGGGAGACCTCACTGCATTTACAACTTCCTTGTGAGGGGAAGAGAAAGGGCAAGCACTGATCTCTTCTCTCTGGTGACCAGTGACAGGACTCAAGGGAACAGCCTGAAGTTGTGTCAGGGCAAGTTTAGGTTGCACAAGGTTCTTTGCAACATTTCTGGAAATATGAGGGAATATGTGCTTGAAAGAGCAATGTTTCAAGAAATCTGCTTAAACTACTCCTAGACCTTTCCTAACCCCTGTGATAATTATTTGAAGAATGAATAACACTACCACATTAGAGCAAAGACCCAATTAGTTCATGATCTAGCCTGTCAGAATGGCTAAGCCTAATATAAAGAAAATTAGAGGTCTTGCAATTACCAAAAACAAGTGGCAGATTTTGCACCTGGGGTGGGGCTATCCTGAACATATTTCAGATTCAATTTATTTTTCTTACTTTTCCTCATATTGAATGACAAAAAGGAGAAAGTTTGGAATTTTCCTTGACTTAGAGTAAAAACATTCTTTTCTTGCTGGACATGGCCTAAGTTGTACACTCCTACTGTAGGGTATATAATGATTGTTGTATCATTTTACATCTCCTCTGTGAAGGGAGAAGGAAAGGGATGAGCTGTACCAGGCAGAGAAAACCAGAGAGATTCACAGGCTGCGGGTAGTAAAGCTTGTGTTGGTATCCAGGAATCATGAGGGGTATCAGAGCAGTTCTCCGTGTTACAGATTTTCGGTTGTGAAATGGACGCTTCTTTTGTTACTGTATGTAAGATTCCAAATGAAAGCTCTCACCAGTAACACTCGGGTTCACCTGTAGGTGGCTAATCTTATTAATCTTTGATTCGTTATAGTGATAAATCAGCAAGAAAAAATGTATTTATATGGAAGATTTCTGCTTTAAAAATATCTCTCAAAAATATCTTGAAGGAAACATCTATATCAACCTTAGTTGGAACTGCAATCAGGCTGTTTTGCAAAAAAAGCATTTGACAAAGTTAGCAGAAATTAAAATATCTTGAAAGCATCTCTAAAATACAGCTAATTGGCCCTTCAGTTTGAACTATACTGAGAGGCCATTTGTGTTTTATTTGCAAAAAATCAAACCTCAAGGATATTTTGTAAGAGTGTATTCCCACCTCTATGGGAAGCATTATTATATTTAGAGGCACACAAGCAGTGCTCTGATTGCACTTTTGCATATTCATTCATGGTATGAAAATAATCTTGGAGTTGATTTTTTTTTTTTCAAATGAGTATCTGTCATTTCTGTAAGCAACCAGGTCACTAATAAAGAAACTGATATTACTTTTAAAATACTGGTGTGCTTATTATTTTTCACTTTTATTTTAATATAATTTATTTCAGTATTATGAAGCATGGGAGTGTGGATGTGAAAGAAATGTTTGATAAGTTTTAGTTATGAATATAGTATAGCTTTTTAATTGTTAAGGTAGAATAGTGTTACCCTAAAAAGGCCCCTTGTCTTGGAAGATACTTTATCAGGATTGATAAGGTTACTAAGACAACGGGAACCTTCGCCTGGAGATTTACAAGGTCTCAAGAGTCTGACCACGGGTTGGCAAAATCCTAGAGACCACCTCTAAACTGGTGTTGGATTTGTTAAGGTTTAGGTAACTCTGTTGGAATGTTTGTTTGAGTTGTTTTATTGGCTTGTGAAGAAGATACCCACCCCCCCCCCTTTGAACCCCATGTACAAAATTCCCCTGCAACCCTTTGTCTGGGTCTCTCCAGAGGCACTGGACAGGGGCTGGGGAACCCCCAGATCCCCCAAATAAAACCTTTGTTTCCTGAATGCCTCGGAGGGTCCACTCTTTCTGACCACAGCCGTAACAGCGTAAGTCAAAACTGCTTGCTGACCCAAAGACTCACAAAACAGTTGTGTGGCAGCGTGATTGAGCAGCTGGGTCGGCCCAAATAAGCCAGCAGGGCCTGAGAGTGTCACGCGAAGCTACATGGGAGAAACATTCTAGATTGTTGTCCATATAGATTTTTACTGATAAAACTCTGGTACCCAACAAATGCAGATATTAATCAGCTGCTTGCTACAGTTGGTAAGAAGTCTGGTGTTAATAATTTTTTTTTTACGTTGCAGTTCTGTATATTGATGGTCCAGTGCTCTGAGTGATAAATTAATTTGCTAGGGGGAAAAAAAGAAAAAAGAAAAAAGAAAAAAGTGAAAGGAAAAAACAGAAAAAAGAAAAAGGAAAAAAAAAGAAAAAAAAGAAAAAAAAAGGAAAAAAACAAAAGAAAGCTAGCAACATAGTTCTCACATCCCAGGCATGAGTTTGTAAACTCAAGGTCAGTAAGAAGCAGAAAGAAAATGGTAGCAAACATGGAAACTGTTGGTTTTTTTTGGTGTATTTAGTTTGCAAAGGCCACCACAAGTTAAGAATACCATGTTTCTCTCCATAGTCACTTATAATACCTTGGAGAAAATGGATCCCCAAAGAGTTCATGAAGTTACTCCCGAACCGAGACCCTCCTGTGAGCATCTAGTGGCTCCATAAACCCTTGATGTGGTCAGGAGTTGAAGTTGTTACACATCTATTTTTATGTACAATTGCATCTAACAAGGCTCAATTAAAATAGTGTCTTTCATGTATATGGAATTTTGTCTACAACTTAGTAGTTCATAAATACTTCTATTTTTAATTTCTGATCCTATTAAGCTTTATTAAGTTTTCCTTTTTCTTGCTCTTTTTCTTCCTCGGTAGGGAAGACAGCTGCTCAGTATAAGAGCTGTGTAGCTGTGCAGTGTGTAACATTTCAGAGAATCACTCTCTGAGACAAACCTCTTATATGGTTCCTTCTTTCCTGAAGAGGTTCTTCGCTGCTCTGCTGGCTTGGTTAAGGCCTATCAGAAGCTTCTGAGATCATGGAGAGGGCCTGAGGAGGGGGAGGATGTACCACTACATGCAGACAGAAAATTACTTGAGTAGTCTGCTCTTACTGGAAAAGTTTTCTTTCAGGCACAGGCAGTCAGTCAGCTATGGCTATCTCATGTTCTCTGCTCAGCTCTTTGTGTTGTCCTAATTGCAATGCAAATGGTTGACCTTGTACACAGGGATAAAATTTGCACAGACCATTGTATCAATCGATGTGTGTAATTACAAAGACTATGCTAAAATCACCAAATTTACTTCACAAGTGCAGCTGCACAACCTCTTTTCTGCTTTTTCACTGTAGTTCTGGGATTATAGCCCTGAGAAAAGAAAGTACTCTCATAGTGGAGAAAGCAGTGGCAATGAACTAAAAAAAATCACTCTAAAGTGAGAACCATCTTCTCTGGGTTCAGATTTAAAATATTTTAACTATTACCTGGAACAAACTACATATTTAACAGAATGCTAGCGCAAAAGGTTTCCACGCACTCTGTTAACTTCAGCCCTAATTAAAACCCATGGACTAAAAGGGATTTTCAAGAGTATTCATATAAGTATCCATAGAGAATCTGCTTCATTTATTCTTTTTAAGATCATGAATTGTTTGTGGCCGGCCTCAAAATATAAGGAATTTTTTGAATTTATTTAATTTTAATTAATTTTTGGAAATATGTGTGTCTTCTGGTTTCCACTTCTTCTGGTTAGTGGCAATTACATTTGCTTGAAATACGAACAAGTTTTTTCCTCTGGCTGCTCTTGATTGCTGTCATGTTCAGGTTTACTGTTATGGATCAAGAGCAACAAGACACTACTAAATCTATTTTCCAATAACATATCAAAAAGGAAAAAATCAACAGTGATATTAGTAGCCAATTTGAACATTAAAAACCCCAAATCAAATAAAACCAATCAACCAAACCCATATATTTAAAACATA